>CM059795.1:23517047-24767047 GCA_030435695.1 Brachymystax lenok tsinlingensis
TATCTACATAGGCGTACAGAGGCCCATTCACAGCAACCATCACTCCTGTGTTCCAATGGCACGTTGTGCTAGCTAATCCAAGTTTATCATTTTAAAAGGCTAATTGAGCGTTAGAAAATTGCAAAAGGGTTATGTTAGCACAGCTGAAAACTGTTGTCCTGATTAAAGAAGCAATACAACTGGCCTTCTTTAGATTAGTTGAGTATCTGGAGCATCAGCATTTGTGGGTTCGATTACAGGCTCTAAATGGCCAGAAACAAAGACCTTTCTTCTGAAACTTGTCAGTCTATTCTTGTTCTGAGAAATGAAGGCTATTCCATGCGAGAAATTGCCAAGAAACTGAAGATCTCGTACAACGCTGTGTACTACTCCCTTCACAGAACAGCACAAACTGGCGCTAACCAGAATAGAAAGAGGAGTGCATAACTGAGCAAGAGGACAAGTACATTAGAGTGTCTAGTTTGAGAAACAGACGCCTCACAAGTCCTCAACTGGCAGCTTCATTAAATAGTACCCGCATAAACACCAGTCTCCACGTCAACAGTGAAGAGGCGACTCCGGGATGCTGGCCTTCTAGGCAGAGTTCCTCTGTCCAGTGTGTGTGTTCTTTTGCCCATCTTAATCTTTTTTTTTTTATTGGCCAGTCTTGAGATATGTCTTTTTCTTTGCAACTCGGCCAGCCTAGAAGGCCAGCATCCCGGAGTCGGGATAATGTACATGTAGGTAGAGGTAAAGTGACTATGCATAGATAATAAACAGAGAGTAGCAGCAGTGTAAAAATGGGGGTGGGTAGCCATTTGATTAGCTGTTCAGGAGTCTTATGGCTTGGGGGTAGAAGCTGTTAAGAAGCCTTTTGGACCCAGACTTGGCGCTCCCGGTACCGCTTGCCGTGAGGTAGCAGAGAGAACAGTCTATGACTAGGGTGGCTGGAGTCTTTGGCAATTTTCCTCTGACACCGCCTATAGAGGTTCTGGATGGCAGGAAGCTTGGCCCCAGTGATGTACTGGGCCGTACGCACTACCCTCTGTAATGCCTTGCGGTCGGAGGCTGATCAGTTGCCATACCAGGCAGTGATGCAACCATTCTGGATGCTCTCGATGGTGCAGCTGTATAACTTTTTGAGGATCTGAGGACCCAGGCCAAATCTTTTCAGTCTCCTGAGGGGGAATAGGCTTTGTCGTGCCCTCTTCACGGCTGTTTTGTTGTGTTTGGACCATGTTAGTTTGTTGGTGATGTGGACACCAAGGAACTTGAAGCTCTCAACCTGCTCCACTACACCCCCGTCGATGAGAATGTGGGCGTGCTCGGCCCTAATTTATCTTTAGTCCACGATCATCTCCTTTGTCTTGATCACATTGAGGGAGAGGTTGTTGTTCTGGCACCACACTGCCAGGTCTCTGACCTCCTCTCGTTGTTGTCGGTGATCAGGCTTACCACTGTTGTGTCATCGACAAACTTAATGATGGTCTGGGGCAAATTGGGCAACTTCTAGACTGCCCTTCTCTTCACTACTTTGGGCAGAGAGCAAGGGAGGGAAGGAGAGAGAAAGAAAGAGAGAGAAACAGATAAAGAGAGGCAAATAGAGGCAGACAGGGATGTGAGGGGTTGGGGCAGGGGTGCTCGTGTGTGCAGTAGTTATGGCTTTTATGTACTGCCTGCCCTTTTCAGTGATCTCTTCCATCAGCAAACAGCCTTGTCTCTCCCCTCCAGAGGAGAGGAAAAACCAGCGAGCTAACTGGAGCTAACCAAACGGCTTTGGCAGTGCTAGTACAGTATGTGTACTGTACTGTAGCCAGGGTGCAGTGTGTGGGTTTTGGCCCCTTTCAGGTCTCCACTCCCCTCAGCTAAAGACTGGTCACCGCTCCTCTCACTGTCTTCTATGGCTCCCACTGGTCTGACTATAGAGAAAGAGAAATGTCAGTGCCTCTCACAAATAGCAATTACTCTCTGACATATATCATCCAATTATATGGACACTTATAGACATGCTGATGTGAGGGTGGCCATGGGGTTAGAGAAAAACTCGTTTTGATGTTTCATGCTCACAGAAGAGCATGGTTAATGTGATTGTATTAGGAAAAAGACAATTAATTAATGAAATGGATGTGCGGCAAAAGATTTGTAGTGTAAGTGATTATCATTGTCATTATTAATATTGTAGAGTTTTGGATAAAAAAAGGAAATCAGTTTGGCGTATAGTGAAAAAGAGGCAGATTAAATTGTTAAGTGTGTGGTCGTGAGTTGTCCCAAAGGGTACCCGTCTTGTGGCTCTGGAGGAAGGCAGGCAGTACTCCACAGAGCTGTATGGGCGATCTGCCGTGCCCTCATTTAATCTGATTTGCATGCTAGAAAGAATTAGGTAATTGGCATTTATGCAGAACAAAAGAGGATCTGCTCTTGGAAAAAATTGTTTTTCATGTTGAATCGAATGCGCTCTGTGTCTGAGCTGGTTTCCTCCTGCAGCCTTGTGTGAGCCTCTAACCAGGTTGACTGACTGTCTGACTGACTGTCTGACTGTCGGCAGGCAGGTTTAGCTGATCTGTGTTTGTGTACACATGATGGTGTGTTACAGAGGACTGGGTAATTCTCCTCAGTCTATGGGTGTGTGATGAGTTGCCCCGAGCTGCGCTCTCTGCCACTGACTGGGAGATACGACATTGGAAGCTTCTCAAATCATCCAACCAAATATTGCACTCTTGTCACTTCAAATCTCAATTTCCAACGCATTCACCCCTGGTATGATTACAGAGAGCAGTAGTCCAAGACTGAAAGAGGAGAGAGAAGAGAGAGGGGCCTGTCTGTTCTGTAATGGCAGCCATTAGCCATGTTAGTTTATGCCACAGGGAGGTGGTAGCAGGGGCGACGGGAGCAGGCTCACTCTACAGCCGCTCTCCAAATGGGTTTGAACAAGCGTTATCGGAGTACGGCAGTGCTACGTGCTGTTGACACTGTAAACCTAGCGCATCACGTGACTCCCTCGCTTTACTAATTAAAGGGCTTTGACTTCCAGTCTTTTTCAGCTATCAATTAATGTTTTTTTCCTTCTCTTTCCTGCCGATATCACTGAGGGACAGATGTTAAATGAGCTCAGGAACATTAGCAGATTTTGTGGTTGGGTTAGGTGGAGCAGAACTTGGGATGTGATTGAACTAACTACCCCAGGCTTGTGCATGGCCCTTATCAGTGCAACAAGAGCTAACCAGAACATCTTTAAACCCAACATCAAAGATATCCATCCACTAATCGCTAATTATTCATCATTAATAGTCGCAACATTTTGACCATAGGTATGTTAGGATGCATGCATTTCCATTGAAATGATAGCCTATGTATGCTGTGGCTTGAAAACAACTTCAGTCTTATTCCAAATAAATTTTTTACCATAAGAGAGCCAGCTAGCTGCCAATATAATGTTCCCTCCTTCAGCTAAGGCCTTGTCTTCAAGCTGCTGTGGTTCAGTGTCGAGGTTTCGAGAGGCCTAGAGGGCAGAGCGGCTGGCTGTGAGCTAGTGTTTATGAGTCCTGCTCTTTGGAAGGCAGTGCAGGCTGGGCTCCCAGCAGGAGAGAGGTGAGCCAGTTTGTTCTACTCACCACAGAATGGACAGGTTTCATTGGCACCCTGGTTGAGGCGAGCAGTAACTGACGGACGGAGCAGTGGGGGTCAGGCCTGTTACTAAGCACTGGGTGGAGAGTAAATTACAGTGCTGGTGGGGGCAGGCAGGGTGGAGGTGGGGGGTGCTGAGAAAGTGGCCAGGCGGTGCGGTCATGGGCTGGTTTGTGGGGAACCCATTTGACCACAGTGGAGCACAGCTCTGTCTCCACCTCGACCACACTAATGCTAGGGCTGAGCCATGCCTGGAAGCTCACTATGCTCACTAATCATATTTTCTCATGCCATTGTGTTGCTTTATACACTACAAAATCCCTTTTTACTGGTTTATCTCTGTACTAAACTGATGTTGAAATCCCAGGTTAGAACTAGGGGCATGATAGAGAATGACATAGCATGGAGTAATATTGCATGTGACTTTAACATCAATGAATAATATTTAAGAAGTATGTTCTTCCTCTGAGGAAAAAATGATACCAGAAATGAAGTGAAGAAAGAAAGACACATGCGAGAGAGAGAGGAGGGGAGAAGGCTTGTGTTTGTTTTTGCCGGTGCTCAGGGGCAGAGATTTTTGGGAGATGTGAGGAGCGAGGCAGGCAGGACCTATTTTCACTGCAGCTGAGGCTTCAACTAGCCACAAGCTGTTTTTCTAATTCCAAAGATGAGAGAACAAAATATCCTCTATTGCACAAAAGCCCTATTTTATTTCTTGCACCCTCCACCCCACCGCCCCACCACCCCTCCCATCACCTCCCCTCCCATCACCACCCCTCCCATCACCACCCCTCCCATCACCGCCCCTCCCATCACCTCCCCTCCCATCACCACCCCTCCCATCACCTCCCCTCCCATCACCTCCCCTCCCATCACCACCCCTCCCATCACCTCCTGTCAGAAGTGTCTTAGCATATCGAGGACAACACAATGCCTTGTGGCTTTATATAGCCACCAACATTCTATTGAATTGTCTATGGCCAGCATAATCGTAGTGTATTACCTCACTAAAGGGGTATTCTGTGTGTATGGGCTATTGAGCTGGATGGAATGAGGTACCAGTGAGAGACTGTTCATCTCTGTATCGTCCCACCTAACTATGTTATGCTTACCCATGAGAAATACCTCAAATCATGCACATTCCAATGGTAAAATATGCATTGATAAAATACCACCCACCAGATTTATCCTCGTTGTTTGAAAGGAAAATATTGTACCTCCATTGTCTGGCTTCCTTGAATAGCTCACAGCCAGTTGAACCAGTTATTTCCTAAAACATAAATACTCAGCATCAGTCTTCAGGCAGTATACCTGCTGCTGCTAAACGACTGTGCCGCTGGACAAGTGACTGTGTGTCCTAGTTATGGGCTAGCTCTGTGGTCACGATTGCCCCAGCCATTACTGAGCGTTGAGAATAAGGCCATTCATTTAGCTGTGTCGTCAGCTTGCTATGGCTGCTGAGCTCTACTGAGCATTCTAAGAGCAGTGAATTATTCCACTCTGTTCTGGAGGCCCTGTGAAGCATGACTGGAGTGTTTTATATACTCTCCAACCCTCCCCCTGTCTGAAGGGATGAGAAACGCTTGGGTTTGATGTCATTTTGAAGTCACAAGAGTGCATGCACACACACACACACACACACACACACAAAAACACACACACAAAAAAACACACACACACACACACACACACAAAAACACACATACACACACACACACGCACTTTAAGTGAGGAACGTTAATCATATCAATTAAGTGCACTGCAATCCTTGTCTGTGGTTACTTTAACACCACACCGTGTTAAATGATAGAAGTGGGGAGCAATAACGAGATAAGACCCTTCGGAAGAGAGGGGATTGTTAATGTAAAATATAACTGCTGTAAAAACAGCCAGACTGTTCCCGTAATGGAGGGGGAAGATATTCCTACTGTAAAAATGATTGATCTTGTTCTTCCAAATGGTTAGTTACATAAAAGTCAATAGTTCTTTATGATGGCATTTAAATGATAGGTACTTAACATTACCCATCCCTTTTCTGTCTTCCTCCAGTGCTTTTCTCTCAGCCCTTTTGATCATTGTTTATTTTTTGATAACAGTAAAGCCTTATTCGCCCAGGACTAGTATTATCCGTTATTCCAGAGGACGATTTGAATGGGATTCGTTTTTTCCAAACTGCTCCATGTAATCCATTCTTTTTCTTCAAGAAATTGACGTTATGACGGAAGCCTGGAGGTTTTTATTCTAGGTTGTGAAGATATATCAACATCCAGGCGATAACACTACACTGATAATAAGCTTGGCTCCCAAGCTTCTAAACCATACCAAACCATCATTGGTATAGTGTCGCCATAATATTTGAATTGAAGAAGTGTGATCATAATCATTACGATATTTTAAATACCCCCTCTCCCCTCCCCAGCCTGCAGATGTGAGCTAAACAGCGTACTTGAAATACATTTTTAGGCAATGGATGAGAACCAAGAACGTGAACTTGTACTGACGATGGTCAATTCATTGGCGCAAAACATTTCAACAAAAGCGTTCACTGTGAAAGTTGATACAACACATATAGGCCCTTCATATATAGGCTATGTGCAGCACTTCGTTTTAAGCATCAATTTGTTGAATCAATTATTGTTTTCTTGCGCAAACCGCGAGCAACACCTGTCAAACTCCGACATTTCTCTCAAAACACAGGGATGTCGATTCAAACAGGACTAATATTATCAGAAGACCTTGGAGTTGGTCGAAAAACTGTTATTCTGGTTGGAGTTATTACTCTCTTGCTATGTAAACATGACCAACATGGCAGATTCGGACGAGACAAAAATTACGGGTGTGGTGATTTGTGCTTGTGCACATAATTACAGTACCTAACCCTAGCTCCCTGGTAAAACTACTACGAATAGGGTTTAAGAGAAGTAATGTTCACTGGCCCAGGATCAGTGTGACCTCAGTGATGTACCATGGTCACCTGGTTTGGAGGATGTGAAGTGGAAACGCTTTAAAGGATCCCCAGAGACATTACATTAGCAAGCCATGTATTGATGCTAGTGAGGTAGAATGAACAGGGTAGTGGGGAGGGTGCGAGAGAGAGGGGGAGAGAGAGAGGGAGAAGGGGAAATTGTATCCCTGGCTCTGGCTCCACTCTGGCTCTCTGCTCTGCTCCTGCTGTTGCAGTAGTGTTGTTGCTCATCTTTCCCGGCCCCCAGAGGCAGAGCAGCTGCAGTCATGCTTGCTATGCTGTACAGCTCCATCCTGGGCTGGAGGTGGAGGAAGAGAAGGAGGACGAAAGGAGAGGGGGGGATCACCAGAACCATTGTTGTAGTTGGAAGTTAGTTCCCTGGTTGTTGTTCCCCCTACTGCGGACTGTTTCGGAAATAAATGTACTATCGTATCAATGTCATATGGGGGACTCATGAGAGAACATCCTCCCACAGCAGTTGTGAGAAGTGAAGTAGTCAGAAAGTGACACTACTGGGTGGGAGTTGATTTGCTGTAGCAGAGGTGTTTATGTTACACAGCCATAGGCACCAGAAGAGATGGAGTATGTTATTGCACTGACTAATCGTTCCATGTTTCAACGTCTGTTTATGACGAAGATTATTCAATAATGCTTTACTGCACCAAGCCATTAAGGTGTTAAGTCACCAATGATTACCCAAATGATTTACAGTAAAATCAGGTTACTGTTATTATCAGACACATTCTCACTACCTCAATAGCTCCTATTTCTCTGAAATGTTGTTTAGTTTTTTCTGGAATTGTCTAAGCACAAATGAGAACAAATCAAATCCCTTGATTTATGAAATGCTTTCACTCTCCCAGCTCCCTCCCTACCTCCCATTCCCTCCTTCACAACTAGACTGAGAAGTTGTGTGTAGCTGGAGACCTCTGCTCTGTTCTGTAGCCTATAAGGCAGCTTGTTAGAGAGAGCCAGGGTCTGGCCTGGGTGGCCCTCTCTCCAGGCCCCCCTCAGGATGGCACAGGGCCAGGAGCCAACAGGGGCCGGGGGTTGGGGCAGATTGACAGGTCGTTTACAGTGAGGGATGGAGGTCCAGTGGAACATAATCCCAATTAAAGTAGGGGTCAGTCATGGAGCTGTCAAGCTCCTGATCCAGCCTCTCCCTCCACCTGCAGGGTGTTGCTTCATGCTGGAGCAGTTAGAGCAAGGCACTGGCCCTCTATCTAGTATTGTATACCTCTGGCCCTGGAACATGGCCCACAGCTGGGTGGAGACAAGGAGTAGTAGGGGCCTCTGTCTGGGGCACCTGTCCTGCCTGGCTAGGGGCTACTCAGCACCTACTGTTGTATCACTAAGCATTTTTTACGGTGTGTCTTGATGGTGCTTATGTTAATATCTGTTGAATACACTTCACAAAATGATTCTTAGGTTGAAAGGTAATACTCAATCAGGCTAATCAGGCAGTGTAAGGCTTCAATTGTTTTATAACCGCTATATCTGGGAGGGGCCACTCTCTGCTGTGGTGCTTGAATCCTCAGGTCCCCAGCTACAGTACATGCTGTTGTGTTCCAAGACATTGATCCTTACCAAGCACTATCAGAGTTCTGTCCAAATCCCCAGCCTCGTGCTGCTGCTCGCATCACATTGCATGGCTGGCTGACAGCGTCCCTGGCACTGTTACTGTTACTGCCTCTGTGTCTGACACGGCAGGGCCAGGGAGGGAGAGTGGACCAGGGCACTGTCACTGACAGGAGGTTAGAAGTGTACTGTCTCTCTTAGCCTGTATTAGTCCCTTAGACCATCAATGCTTCTCAGGCTAGCTAGTTTAGAATCTATTTTGAAGTGCATCATTAAAGGATTCATGTGAACTGACACATAATAACCAGCCTGTTCTCTCAGTAGGCCCACTCTAAAGCCACATGGCATGCTGGGTTTTCTAACAGGTACCCAGGCAATGTAGCATACTGCTCCTAGCATCATTGTCTAGGTCATTTGTTAAACGCCGTAAGCAAGTGTATAATTAGCATAACATTCATATTTCAGAACCGTTCTTAAGAGACATTCTGGATTCGTCCGCTTCATTTGAATTGTCTGTTATTGGGATACTAATGTTTTGTTGATTTGCAGCATGCCGATGATCACAGAGGGGCTGATTGGAATGCAGTGAGAATGTTCTGGTTGAGTATGGGCCCATGCATCTCCAGGGTCCTATCATCAGCCATAAGCTGCTCCTATCAGTCTTCATAACAGTACAGGCTGAGTGTGAAGTACAGCTAATCAGTCAGATAAAAGGGAGACCTGGGCCATACCTCACCATGTTCACTACACAACGTTACGTTTTTCTCCAAGCGCCATCTACACACAGTGGCCTCTCTCAAGCACTAAATCACAGTGTCACCCTCAGTCTCCACACCGCTCCCACCCTACCTGCCTTCCCTCAACGTTTTCCCTGTGTGAACAACAGCAGCTCACATCATCAGCCCCCCACCCGCGTATTCAAAAGCACGCCTGCTAGCTGAATGAATTGGTAGAGCGGCAGCATTGCAGTTTGATGAAGGAGGTGGCTGCCCTGAATCTTTAGCATCAGATTGCTGATTGCATCGGGGCTTGAAAAGGTCTTTGCTAGTTGGAGCCAGGCCTTTCATTAGCCTGCGCCTTGCGCTTGACAGCCTCTCTCTCCCGTCCCAGCATCTCGGGCCCCCTGTGGCAGCACTTGTTTTCTGTCCTTGTGCAAATGGCTGGTGTAATCCTGGGCTATAGTGCTTGGGCCTGTCACTCCGCATTTGCAGTAAGCATCTTTCCCTCTCTCATCTCCTGAGCCCTAATTGTATTGTAATTAGCAATTAGCCATCTATTTATGCACACTGGAGCTGAGATTGGACCAGTTCTTAAAAGGGCAGAAGGAGAGTGAGGAGAGGCCCAATGCTACAGAACACTAGTACAGGCCAATTCACACTTAGTGCTGCTTGTCCCATTTCTCTATCTTCCTGTCTTCCCATCAAACATGTTCCATTTTTCTCTCTCTCTCTCTCTCTCTCTCTCTCTCTCTCTTTTCCATAATGCGCTCACACATTAAACAAAGCTTTTATTGATGTATACTGAACAAAAATATGAAGTGTAAAGTGTTGGTCCCATGTTTCATGAGCTGAAATAAATCAGCTATCACGAAGCTGATTATCAAGACAGCGTGTATGGCGTCGTGTGGGCGAGCGGTTTGTTGATGTCAACGTTGTGAACAGAGTGCCCCATGGTGGCGGTGGGGTTATGATATGAGCAGGCATAAGCTACAGACAATGAACACATGTGCATTTTATCAATGGTAATTTGAATGCACAGAGATACTGTGATGAGATCCTGAGGCCCATTGTCGTGCCATTCATCCGCCGTCATGTTCATCATCACCTCATGTTTCAGCATGACAATGCACGGCCCCATGTCGCAAGGATCTGTACACAATTCCTGGAAGCTGAAAATGTCCCAGTTCTTCCATGGCCTGCATACTCATCGGACATGTCACCCATTGAGCCTGTTTGGGATGCTCTGGATCGACGCTTAAGATAGCGCGTTCTTGTTTTCACCAATATCCAACAACTTTGCACAGCCATTGAAAAGGAGTGTGACAACATCAACAGCCTGATCAGCTCTATGCGAAGGAGATGTGTCGCGCTGCATGAGGCAGATGGTGGTCAGACCAGATACTGACTGGTTTTCTGATCCACGCCACAACTTTCTTTTTTTAAGGTATCTGTGAGGTAACAGTTGCATATCCCAATTACCAGTCATGTGAAATCCATAGATTAGGGCTTAATTTATTTATTTCAATTGACTGATTTCCTTATATGAACTGTAACTCAGTAAAATCTTTGAAATTGTTGCATGTTGCGTTTATATTTTTGTTCAGTGTAGCTACAGTAGTACATCTTCTGCTTTCTATCTTTAATTCATTGTCAGTGCTGGTAATGAACAGAACAGATGTAATTTTTCCCCTGGGCTGGCCATGGTGTAATATAGTGTTGACTATGTTTGTGTGCCCAGGCCTGAGGGCTTTGATCAGGTTTACACTGCTCTAACAGATGCTCTCTGTGCTCTCACCCTCTCGTCATCAACATGGCCAGTCTGCATCTCTCCCCATGCCAGTAGTTCTATCCTCCTGTTACCATTAGATGAATTGGAGCGAATAAAAAAAAAACTGCTATGGGCATTTGTGTTTCTCTTGTCATGAGAAATGACACACAACTTACTAGGATGATTTCTCCCCCCCCTCCCAATGTCTGTGGGATGTAGCCTTGAAAGGCGCTGTGCTATGATAAGGGGCCGTATACCCTCTAATCGGAGCTGGATATGTGATCTTAGACACTGGGGCGAGAGGTGGCTGGGGTGGGAGTGGGGACGTGGGCTCTCAGCGGGCATGGGGTGGGTCTACTATAGCGGGTTGTTGTGTCGGTATAATCCGCTAGCTTTGGAAATCATCATGGCGAGTACACAAGACGGTGATTAAGGATGAGGAGGTTAAGCTTTCTTATCAAGCGAAGGCTTTAGCCTGGATTGCTTGTTGTCACACAAGTGTTCCCTATTTTAGAGAAGGGCCAAAGTTACTCAGCTGAAAACAGTTGTCAACAAATACTGTTGCAGTTAATTAGGAGCATGGCAGAATCAAGTGGTGCTGTTGATGCTAAGCCTGGGCCCTAAGGGTTTGATGGAGAGGATGGAGGGTAGAGTGAGGGGCTACCTCCACAGCTTTAACCTCTCACTGTCAGCCTTGCTGCTACATCAACTGTGCTCTGGATGGAGCCATTCAGCGTATGGACCAAGTCTGCCAGCGTAGTCTTTTCCTTGCTAAACCTCTGCCGTTTATAGTTTACTTTGATGCATATTGGAGGGTCCATTTTTGAGATAGGGATATTGTGGTAACACGTGGGACTTGTCCTTGGTATGGTGCCTTGGTGTATCCAGTTGATTGACAGCTGGGTGTCTGTGTTGGGAAAGCGGAGGGTAAAACACTGGCCTTGGTAGAGAGGCAGTGACCCATCGCACTGCTCTGTGTAGGAGACTGTATTAGATCAATATACAGAGACATGGGAACACGGGGCTCTGGGAGAACAGAAAACTACAGGGCCTCCCTGGTCTGTAGGGAGCTGGGGTGGTCCAGCCTACTGGGAGGATGGGCTCATCTCCTACAGGGGATTTGTCCCTCTTTTGTCTCTATCTCGTATTGTTTTTCATCTGAACTGGCTGGTTCTGCAGGCAACATACAGTGAGAGGAACTTCCTCAGCTTTGCAGTGTCCTTCACTTGTTCAGTCTCTGGAAAAAGTATCTGAAAGCCTGTCTATTTCTGTTGCAAAAAGTAATTATCTAATATACTGAACAAAAATATAAACGCAACATGTTTCATGAGCTGTAATAAAAGATCCCAGATCCCAAATGTTCCTTTTTGTGGGGTAAAAATAATTTTGATTTGCTTGGCCTGGCTCCCAAGTGGGTGGGCCATTGTCCTCCCAAGCCCACCCATAGCTGCGCCCTTGCCCAATCATGTAAAATCCATAGATTAGGGCCTAATAAATGTATTTAAATTGACATAAAATTTCCTTATATGAACTGTAACTGTTGTAATTGTTGCATGTTGCGTTTATATTTTTGTGTAGTATATGTGCATAATAACTACAATATGTTATTTTCTCTGCTCTTTGTTATGTCGTTCTGGGTTTCCACTGCTGTATACTATATTTATCTTCCTCCACTTTGTACAGTTAGAGGTAATAAATACTCTGGCTTGTCTTTGCCATCTTCTGTATACATTTTCATAACCCTCACAGCTTCTATCTCCAGGCCAACAGACTGTAAAACATTCACCACTAGCCAGCCTCTGCCCAGTACCCTGCCCTGAGCTCATGAAACATGGGAGCTTTATTCACTGTCACTAGCCGGCTACCACCCGGTTACTCAACCCTGCATCTTAGAGGCTGCTGCCCTATGAACATAGACATGGAACACTGGTCACTTTAATAATGGAACCCTGGTCACTTTAATCATGTAGTAGTTAGAATGTTGGGCCAGTAACCGAAAGTTTGCTGGATCGAATCCCCGAGCTGACAAGGTTAAAAATCTGTCGTTCTGCCCCTGAACAAGGCAGTTAACCCACTGTTCCCCGGTAGGCCGTCATTGTAAATAAGAATGTGTTCTTAGCTGACTTGCCTTGTTAAATAAAGGTTAAAAAATAAAAATAAATGTTTACATACTGTTTTACCCATTTCATATGTATATGCTGTATTCTAGTCAACTATTGCTGTACATATACTATTCTATTCTACGTTTTCTTCAGATATACTACATATTCTTCAGCTATACTGTACCACATACTGTCCATTTTGTCTATACATTCCATCACATACATATACAGTACCAGTCAAAAGTTTGGACAACTACTCATTCAAGGGTTTTTCTTAATTTTTTGTATTTTCTACGTTGTAGAATAATAGTGAAGACATCAAAACTATGAAATAACACATATGGAATCATGTAGTAACCAAAGGACAGATTTCCACTGGTCTAATGTCCCTTGCTCGTGTTTCTTGGACCAAGCAAGTCTCTTCTTATTATTAGTGTCCTTTAGTAGTGGTTTCTTTGCAGCAATTCGACCATGAAGGCCTGATTCACGCAGTCTCCTCTGAACAGTTGATCTTGAGATGTGTCTGTTACTTGAACTCTGTGAAGCATTCATTTGGGCTGCAATCTGAGGTGCAGTTAACTCTAATGAACTCATCCTCTGCAGCAGAGGTAACTCTGGGTCTTTCTTTTCTGTGGCTGTCCTCATGAGAGCCAGTTTCATCATAGTGCTTGATGGTTTTTGCGACTGCACTTGAAGAAACTTTCAAAGTTCTTGAAATTTTCCAGATTGACTGACCATGTCTTAAAGTAATGATGGACTGTCATTTCTCTTTGCTTATTTGAGCTGTTCTTTCCATAATATGGACTTTTACCAAATAGGGCTATATTCTGTATACCACCCCTACCTTGTCACAACACAACTGATTGTCTTAAACGCATTAAGAAATAAATAAATTTACTTTTAACAATAAAGGTTAAATAAAGGTTAAATTAACTTTTAACAATAACGGTTAAATAAAGGTTACATTTACAAGGCACGAGGCACACCTGTTATTTGAAATTCATTCCAGGTGACTACCTCATGAAGCTGGTTGAGAGAATGCCAACCGTGTGCAAGGCTGTCATCAAGGCAAAGGGTGGCTACTTTGAAGAATCTCACATATAAAATATATTTGATTTGTTTAACACTTTGTTGGTTACTACATGATTCCATGGGGCGGCAGGGTAGCCTAGTGGTTAGAGCGTTGGACTAGTAACCAAAATGTTACTAGTCCAACGGGGGGTTAAATCCCTGAGCTGACAAGGTACAAATCTGTCGTTCTGCCCCTGAACAGGCATTTAACCCACTGTTCCTAGGCCGTCATTGAAAATACGAATTTGTTCTTAACTGACTTGCCTAGTAAAATAAAAATACAAACATTTAAAATAAATGTTATTTCATAGTTTTGATGTCTTCACCATTATTGTACAATGTAGAAAATAGTAAAAATAAAGACATCCTGGAATGAGTAGGTGTGTCCAAACTTTTGACTGGTACGGTATATATACAGTTGAAGTCTGAAGTTTACATACACCTTAGCCAAATATATTTAGACTCAGTTTTTCACAATTCCTGACATTTAATCCTTGTAAAAATGTCCTGTCTTAGGTCAGGTAGGATCACTACTTTATTTTAAGAATGTGAAATGTCAGAATAATAGTAGAGAGAATGATTTATTTCAGCTTTTATTTCTTTCATCACATTCCCAGTGGGTCAGAAGTTTACATAGGCTCAATTAGTATTTGGTAATATTGCCTTTAAATTGTTTAACTTCTTAGGGAGTGGCTCCCGAGGTGACGGTTTTGGAGAGCCTGGCGTGCCCAAAGTAAAATGCCTCCCATTCAGGCCCAGAAAATAGGATATGCACATATTTAGTACCATTGGATAGGAAACACTCTGAATAAAACAGAACGCATATGGCATGCGAAACCCCGAGGAATTTCTGTCCTGGAAAAAGTGATTTTGATACATTGCTCATTTGGAACCCCTCCCTCATGAAAATGACCATATAAGGGCATATGAATGCAGTACCCATCGCTTCCTTTAGATGTCAACAGTCTCGAGACAGTGTAAATTTTCACCTTGGATGCTTTAGACCAGAGAATAAGAGCAAACCAGGAAGTGTCCTTTTTATGTCAACAGTACCCAGCGCGCACTCCCGACAAGGCGCGCTGTGTGTTTTTTACCGTCTTTATCGATCAGTTTATATTCCGGTTGATTTATAATAGTAAATATACGTAAAGTGTTCCTAAGGATACATTTAAAACTATGTTTGATTGCTCTTGGACAAGTTTATAGGTATAAGATGAACGAAGTTCTCGCCACGTTTCAATGGAGGAGTGGAGGCTGTCGTTTCTGATTATAACGTGCGAACCAAATGGAGATTTATGGATAAAATACATTACTTTTTCTAACAAAAGAACCATGGATTGTCTTCGTTGGACACTTAGGATGACCTCAGCAGAAGTTCTTCAACAGGTAATTGATTTGTTTTCGCTGTGAAATGTGTTATGTGTGTGCCGTGATGGCTATTGCATTCATGGCTATGGGAAAAATATGTGAGGTGCTACCCTCAAACAATCAAAGGTACTGCTTTCGCCGTAAAGCCTTTTTGAAATCTGACAACGCTGTGATATTGCCAAGAAACAGAGCTTTTGATGAGTATGGAACACTTGTATATTGGTGGATGTTTAATAATTCAACTTTTGGATTTTGAATTTAGCGCCTTGCATTTCACCTGGTAGTGTCGGGATTGGGGCGCTAGCGCCCCACTGATCCCCAAGAAGTTAACTTGGGTCAAACATTTCGGGTAGCCTTCCACAAGCTTCCCACAATAAGTTGGGTGAATGTTGGCCCATTCCTCCTGACAAAGCTGGTGTAACTGAGTCTGGTTTGTAGCCTCCTTGCTCGCACACGCTTTTTCAATTCTGCCTCAAATGTTCTATAGGATGGAGGTCAGGGCTTTGTGATGGCCACTCCAATATCTTGACTTTGTTGTCCTTAAGCCATTTTGCCACAACTTTGGAAGTATGCTTGGGGTCATTGTCCATTTGGAAGACCCATTTGCGACCAAGCTTTATCTTCCTGACTGATGTCTTGAGATGTTGCTTTAATATATCCACATAATTTTCCCGTCTCATGATGCTATCTATTTTGTGAAGTGCACCAGTACCTCGTGCAGCAACATGATACTGCCATCCCCGTGCTTCGAGGTTGGGATGGTGTTCTTCGGGTTGCAAGCCTCCCCCTTTTTCCTCCAAACATAACAATGGTCATTATGTTCTATTTTTGTTGCATTCTGAGGTCTTGGCTGATTTCTTTTGATTTTCCCATTATGTCAAGCAAAGAGGCACTGAGTTTGAAAGTAGGCCTTGAAATACATCCACAGGTACACCTCCAATTGACTCAAATGATGTCAGTTAGCCAATCAGAAGCTTCTAAAGCCACACCATCATTTTCTGGAATTTTCCAAGCTGTTTAAAGGCATAGTCAACTTAGTGTATGTAAACTTCTGACCCACTGGAATTGTGATACAGTGAATTATAAGTGAAATACTCTGTCTATAAACAATTGTTGGAAAAATTACTTGTGTCATGCACAAGCCGACTTGCCAAAACTATAGTTTGTTAACAAGAAATTTGTGGAGTGGTTGAAAAACTAGTTTTAATGACTCCAACCTAAGTGTATGTGAACTTCCGACTTCAACTGTATGTTTATACTCCGGACTCCGACATTGCTCGTCCTAATATTTTTTGATTTCTTAATTCCATTATTTTACTTTTAGATCTGTGCGTATTGTTAGATATTACTGCACTGTTGGAGCTAGGAACACAAGCATTTCGCTACACCCACAATAACATCTGCTGAATATGTGACCAATAAAATGTGATTTGATTTTATATCTTATAGCAGTTCTGCTACTGTACCCAGTGTCCTTTTGTTGCTGTTCAGGACTCCTCAAATTTACACAAATATTGAAAGGCTGCCATCTTAAAACTACGGGAGCTGGATCTATAAATCCCTGAGCAGTAGCAGTACAGCACAGCATCCCGTTCTCCTGTTAAAACACATTATTATAAGGAGCTGAAATCCCCTCCATCCTCTCCATCACACACACACACACACACACACACACACACACACACACACACACACACACACACACACACACACACACACACACACACACACACACACACACACACACACACACACACACACACCGTGGAGAGTTGCCCTCCCACCAATCAGCCCCTGTCCCATTTGGGTTCTCTGCGGCTTGTTAGATTAGGAATAGTCTTTTTGAAATGAGCCTATCACACAATAGATCATTGCTGGTAATGCATTCAGAGACAGCATGGAGTGACTTTGATGATAGCAGGAGACTGTGTCCTTGGAGCCTACAGTCAGTGTCCTCAGCCTGGCCTGGTACATGTTGAGTCAAGGGAAAGTTAAGGTTGCAGCTCCTCTCTGTCCTCTATGTTGTGTCTGAGGACTGACTGCAGGTCAGTGAACAAGAGGTTTTCATGGGTCTGAAATGGATCTTTGGCTTTCACACCCGACCCGATATTCATAACTACATTCTCAAAAAACGGAGACCAGTTCCGAATGGACCCGAGGACAGTGTCATGACGTTCGCCTGTTGGTGAGGTTTATGACCCCCATAAATACCTTTCCCCCTTTCCTCTCTCTACTCAATAGTTGACTCTTGGAAATCCCTTTGTTAACATAGAGAGAGTCTGGTAACATCAAAAGGGTGGGGAAAGGAACCATATTTCGGTAATCCAACCAACTGAAAATATGCGTTGGTACTTAATGAATATGATGTCAGATCAGTTGGCGTCTGAGACATTATTACTGTTGATAGGACGACGTAAACTGTATCTTGGAAAGTCTACACATTAAACTTTGTGTTCCGAGGACGTTAGGACGACGGTCCTCCGTTAAAAGGGCTAAGATAATAACCTAACGAAATTAGCATCGTGTTCAAAGTGAAGGGGACGATAGACACGCCGAAAGGATGAATTTCGACTATACCATACAGAATATAGCATGAGCTTAAAAGTATGGCAACTTGGTATGAACTTTGAACTCTTATTCACTAAAGAAGTGATGCCTTCTAGCCGCCGTTGAGTGAGCCGCCGCAGCTTTAAACGCGGGCTAGGAAAGTACGAACAAAGTATCTCTTCTACCAAACACATAACGGTAATACAAAGCATTCGTTCTACCAGACATTCTTCAAATGACAAGAGATCTCTGCTGGGCAACCCAGCCTTCTATCTATGACCAATCTATCGAGGTGCAGCTCAGAGTAAATATGTCTTGCATTTTCCTTTTCCAAATGGGCGGTTATTTAGAATGCATAAGATTCTGTATTTACGATAGCATAGCTTTCCACTTTGTTCTCCAGTCTTCCCTCGCTTTCATTCATGTCCAACACCCTCTCTTTGTGTAACCAGCCATCAAATCGGTTCCGTCCACCAGGGACGTTCTTCATGTTTGATCCATTCTGTGTATATGTAATTCTGTGTGATTATTTAGCAAATAAATAATTAAACCAAATTTTGTATTGCTGATTCAACTTGGTAGCCAGGGTTCCTGAAGATAACCAAGAATTCTACGATGTTCAGATGAGACTGAAATAAGGTGATGATTAATGATTGACTGCTACTGATGTAAAAGATTACTAGGTCTTTAAGAGTTTGGTCGGAAGATAACAGCTCTATAAACATTATTTCGTGGTGCCTTGACTTTCTAGTTAATTACATTTACATGATTAGTTTAATCAGGTAATATTAATTACAGAGAAATTATTTTATAGAATAGCATGTCATATCACTTAATCCGGCATAGGCAAAGACACGACAACAGTCAGACCCATTCCAAAAAGGACTGTGATAAACAGACCCGTGCTGGTTCGGATCCGAGAGACCCATTCAGATTCGAGAGTAGAAAGAGTGAAATAAACCTCAGACTGGGTGCTACCAGCACCATCAATAGACAAGTGATATTGGCCAAATGATCTACAGTGTCCTTAAAAACTGCCTATAACAAATTACAACAAAAATAAAACTAGTCGTTGTGTTTCGATGTATAGCATATTCTAAACTTTATAGCCTTTTGTTTTATTGGTTTTCCTTAAACAATAACCTCACGGTTCAGCTGTCAGAGATTTGAGTGCAAATTGCATCTGGGCATTACATGCATATAGGCATGCAGTCATGACATGCATGTAGGATATTACTGTATAATATTCATATTTAAAAAAATTATATTGAGGCAGACAAGCTTAGGCCTCCTAGAGAGGCGGAGAGAAAGATATGCCGGCGACATGTTCCTGACATCGACATGGATTGTTTTATACTTGTCAGAAAGGCTACTACTGCTATACAGATATAGGCGCACAGAATGGGGCTAATTCGTGCGTTTTCCATCAGAAAATGATATCGTTAGATTAAAGGAGTAACTCTGGTAGGCCTAGAACATTCTTCCTCTCTTCAAGTTCAACTGTCAGAGTCAGTTGGAGTGCCGGGAGGCACTGCCTTGATAGGCCTGCAGTAGCTAAGCCAAGACAAAAGTTGCTTAACTTTATTAAGCTGAAGTAAGTCAAGCCATTGTTTATAGGGAAATTGGGAACAGGTTATTATATTTGGGATCCGCTCGGGTCCTGTCAGATCTTGGAATTTCGGGTCTGTTGGACCCGTGAAGACCTCTACAGTGAACCCTATGGACAGGCAACACAACCCTAGGTCCTGCTAGCCTCCCATTCAAAACACAGCCTCACAACACTGGGGGTTTCTCCTTGCAGATGTGTTCTGTTCTACGAGCAGTCAGAGTTCTTTTTTACAACAAGCTTGTTTGTTCTGACTGGCACTCAAGCGTGCACACATACACATACACACACACACAGTCCCACCTCCTCCTAAGTCACTCAGTGGAAACACCAAACACTCTGCAGCCATTTCCCTAGAGAGGAGAAAGAAGCGAGAGAGGCCTGTTGTCTGTTGTCACCATGGAGAGAGAAATAGGGAAAGTAATTGCGTTGTTCCAGGGCTTGAGAAATCCCATCAGCCTTTGGGCAGCCCTGTCAGAAAGTATAAAGACGGCGCTAAAAACTTAACTGGCTACAGACAGGCTGGGGGAGCACCTCGCTGAAAATTACCATGGCCGGGCAAGACAGTCAGATTATCTATCAAGGGAAGCAGGTGAAACAGCTGTAAAAGATGTAGGAGGACTAGCAGAGATGAACACTGGCTTGTGTTTATATTACCAAGATCGGCAGTGATAAAAGTAAGTGATGTTGATAAATACCCACGTAGCCTTTTACCACCAGTTGCCATGGCTGTGGTTGCCGGCGGAGGAGGATTCAGCTGCGTTACGCCAGCCAGGGCTACGGCACAACAGCCTGCTGCCACAATTTGCATGAGTTCCCATGCAAATGGACCAGAAGGGGGAAAAGACAGTGCTGGTGTGTGTGCATGTGTGTGTGCATGTGTATGTGTGTGCTCGTGCATACATGCATGTGTGTAACTACTATGTTAAGTAGTGCCATAATTTCTCTGTACATTTCAGTAATAGCTTGTGAGTAACAAAGGTGGAGTCGTTTGAGGAAAAGGAACTAGCATTTCTACTCTCTTTCTTATTGGGAATATTTCCTATTTCCCCCAGAACTCCTTGTTTTTTGTAAATGCTGTGCACACTGCTGCAGATGCACTTAGCTGTGCCATGTTTCCCTTTCTGATGGTGTGCGTAATAACCCTTTATATTTCTGCTGCTTTGGAATTAATTGAGGCTTTAATGCTCTCTGATTCCTTCCTCCAGCACAAGCTAATTGTGTTTGGAAAAACAATAAATAATGTGTTTATTTGTGACTATCTTAAGTGTTGAGTGTTTCGGAGCAAATGTAAAATACCTGAATCTTTTGAGGATCAAAAACATCGAAAACGACGGAATGGAGGCTTTAAATGTGCCACACTATCTGTAAAGCCTTTTTGAAATGAACCATGTTTCCATTAGAGATGGCGGTGGTTGAAATGAACCATGTTTCCATTAGATATAGCGGTGGTTGAAATGAACCATGTTTCCATTAGAGATGGCGGTGGTTGAAATGAACCATGCTTCCATTAGAGATGGCGGTGGTTGAAATGAACCATGTTTCCATTAGAGATGGCGGTGGTTGAAATGAACCATGTTTCCATTAGAGATGGCGGTGGTTGAAATGAACCATGTTTCCATTAGAGATGGCGGTGGTTGAAATGAACCATGTTTCCATTAGAGATGGCGGTGGTTGTTAAAGTAAAGTGCAATCTGAAATGACGTTGTTACAATTCACCTTTGACAGATTCTCAGCGTAGGCTGCAGCACTAGTTGGCTGTTTAGGGTGTCTTCAGAGCGTGTATCAACATTTGGTATTGCTTAAAGACCATGATGTAGAAATATTATCTATCCTCTCACAACAGGCTAGGGAAAAGGTTCCTCTCATAAACAATGCTTTCCCCAAAATTCCATCTCACCATTAGAATATAGAGACCCCTTGTCTCTCTCTTTCCGTTCTCTCTCTCTCTTTCTCTCGAGGGGCCAGTCTACCGGGGATTTTTATGTTTGGACTCACATTTAAGGTGTTGTGATGCGTTTGAAGCCTGATCACCCATCTCTTTCCTCTCTTCAGATGGTCACAAGAACAAAGAAAATATTCGTGGGCGGATTGTCAGCCAACACAGTGGTGGAAGATGTGAAGCAGTATTTTGAACAGTTTGGGAAGGTAAGAAGAATCATTTTGGGTTCCTCCCTTTTATGGTTTGGCGGTAAAAGAGCCATGTCATTGTGGGTTGGAGGATGTTCAGTCCCTGTTCCAGCTCCTGTCCCAGACCTTGTCCCTGTCCCAGCCCCTGTCCCAGACCTTGTCCCTGTCCCAGCCCCTGTCCCAGTCACAGTCCCTGTCCCAGCCTTTATCCCTGTCCCCAGTCCTGTTCCATATTAGATTTCAGCTCAAAGTCACCTTGTGTAAAACTGAGGATGCTCCCTCTACAATATCAGCTCAGTACTTGACCTCAATAATTGTAATTTGAGCATGTACTGAACATCTCATCTAGTGTGTGCATGGTATAATCTCTGTATTTCTCAGTAGTCTGGTACTCTTTAAAAGTAAAGCCATGGCTGAGCCCAGCAGTGCGGAGCAGCAAGTAAATATTCAGAGCGGGCTTGGTTGTAATCATCGAGACTGAAAAGGGCTCAACATAAATTTCGACTTGATTGAATGACTTGATTGACTTGATTATACAAAGTTTTTTCCCCCCCTTAAGGAATCCTGAAACACTTGGGAGACAAACAAATCAGTCTGATTGAGGGAGTCGCTCTGTGTGTGTGTCACAGACAGGGAGGAAATCAGAGTAGTTAGTCTAGGTTTTTAATAAGGGGAAGGGGGCAGGAAGTGGCTTGTCTCTCCTGCCTGCCTGCCTGTCTGGTGGTGTCTGTGGATGTCCCTCTGCATCCTCTCTGTCACATATATCCCACCATTTATTAAGTAACCTGGCTGTCCAATGCAACCCGCCATTATCGCCACACACGCTGTTTCTCTGAGAAGTCGCCCGGAGAGGGAAAACCAATTCATTTAGTTTCTCCTCCACAGAAAGATTGAGAAGGGGGGAAGGATGGGGGTTGTGGTCACCGCAGTGGCAGCAGGGCTTGTCATTCAGATGTCTGGGATGTACATGTTTAGAATGCTTTAGTGAGGAGAGAGCGAGAGTGAGAGTGAGAGAGAGCTAGAGGGCTAGAGAGAGAGAGAGAGAGAGCAATTCTCCTCTGTACCATTGCAGCTCAGGGCTCAGGTAAACACACTGCTAGCTACCTGGGAATTCTCTTTAGGTGTGGCTGTGTGTGTGTGGGCCAAGTGTGTGTTCAGGTCTAGGTGACATAAGCCAATTAGCAGGATGTGGGCAGCCAGGCAGCGGATGTGGCGGTTGTTGTGGGGATCAGGAGGGGAAACAGGTGGTGTGGTCACACCAGGGTTACTGCAATATCTCTCTCTATTCTTTGTTCCCTATTTCTCCTCTCCTCTCCTCTCCTCTCCTCTCCTCTCCTCTCCTCTCCTCTCCTCTCCTCTCCTCTCCTCTCCTCTCCTCTCCTCTCCTCTCCTCTCCTCTCCTCTCCTCTCTCAGCCTCAGACAGGGTAGGATACAGGGAGAGGAAGGGAACTGACAGCTCCAAATCACATCACTCTCTCCCACTGTCCCACTTGTCATCATTAGTAAAAGTGCTCATATCTAACCCCCCAGCAGAACTTCAGAGAGGCCCGCCTGCTCTACAGAGTATTACTGAGTTATCCACAGTACACTGAAAATGTCCGGGTAATGTGCCGCTGACAGCCAGATGAATGGGATTGAAGGACAGTAACGGTGTGTAATGACTGATTCTCATGCATCCCAATACCAGCGTGACTGACAACGACAATATCTTTCCTCTGAGTTCCTCTGAGGCAGCACATTTCTACTGTCTTGTCTGTTTACTGTACTGTGTCTTCATGTGGGACTGATGAATTAGGTTCACCTAAGGCCCAGTAACAGGCATTTCTGTATCTGGGGAAACGTGTAGGGGTGGACTTGTGTCCTGCTTGAATACCATTACTTGAGAGCTCTGCATCGTCAGATTTGTAATCATTATTACATGGCATACAGCTGTTAAAAAAAACTTACCATCAAGAAACAACAAACTGGTAGGTGACCTTGATTAATTAAGGGGGCCAGTGGTAACCCTCACAATGAATTACAGCCTGACATAACAGTAGAACTAGAGACCAGGCCAGAAAGGGCCTAACCACAGTCAAGGGCTTAACCACAGTCAAGGGCCTAACCACAGTGAAGGGCATAATCACAGTGAAGGGCCTAACCACAGGGAAGGGCCTAATTATCTGGGATGGTTTATGCTTAGTAATTGGTTTACTGAAATCGACTCGAAATGCGTCTCAAAACAAGATGCCCTTATTTGGCTAAGCTGAATCAACTCCTTGCCACTTTGTTACTCCTGGCCTGCACTAGGTTCTGTGCTGTGGTGGGGTGGGTTGGGGTCCGGTGCTGGGCTGTAGCTGTGCTGGGGTTTGGTTTCATCAGCCCCGGCCTTCAGTTTCTTTCCAAGTCAGTGGGCCGCCACAATCGGCTCTTTATGTCCTCCTCTGCCCTGGTTCCCATGTCCTACTGGGTGGGAGCCAGCTACTGTAGTACCAGGAGCAGGACTCAGGACTCTTAACCTGCTCACTGCCTCTGAGCTGAAGGGGCTGCAGGGGAATGGGAAGGGGGAGTACAGGGTCACAGGGGGGACACTGAGGGAACAGGGAGGTAGGGGCCCTGGTGCCTCAGAACCTTAGACAGGCCCTTTTGTCTGGTACTTTCTATAAAATAGTCCTCCATTGTCCTCCAGGAGTGGATGAAGATCTCTTTACATCTTGTGGTCCCCTTACTTACTTATTTAGACTCTTAACCTGCTCATTGCCTCTGAGCTGATGGGTCTGCAGGAGGGTTGGGTGGGTTCACAGGGTCAGACTCATTTGAACCTGAGATCTCTGTCGGAAACATTTTCCGTTGTCTGTTCTCTAAGAGTAGCTGAATATCTCTACACACATCCTGTGGTACTGCTCCTTTAGGACAGGGACTGGAACTCACACTCTAATACTGTAGGTGAACAGGAGGACACAACACTATGAAACCCTGTGGTTTGTGCCATCTCTCAGTTCCTCAACTAGGTCTTCTTCTCACCACATTGACTTCCCCTGAGAGGAAGCAGATGAGAGAAGAAATGCGAAGATAAAAGAATAAAAAAAGGATGCCTTGGTTAGTGACAGGAAATTTGTTCTGGTGCTCCGGTAATCTAATATCATAGCTGACATTTCGTTGTGCATTGAGATTTTGTAAATGGCAGGAAAAAACTATATTGCGTGACTGTCCGTAATGGCTGCATCCAGGACTCCATATTAGTTCATTTAGCATACCTGCCCAAGCGCTTACATTTAATAACAACATTTAAGTTTTTGAGGTGTACCAAATAAAAACAGTGCTGATGTCCGTTAGTGCATTGCCAAGCTTCCTGTTCCATTGAACACAAACAGCCACATTTAGATCCCTCTTCTCTAACAGTAAACATACGAGGCACTGGTGGAAATCTTTGTTTGGGATTTTATGAGTTATTGTTTGTTTGCCAAAATGCTTTAGATGAAAACAGCAATGTACTTTCCCAGATCATGCAGTCATTAAATGTGCTTTCTATATCTTTGAAATCCTTAAATCCTACCGTTTTGATGGTTTTGATATTGAAGTATTACAACATGAAAGACACTTAAAATCCTGGATTTGCCTTTATTAAGTTCTAAACTGGTTTGATTTCAACCCACAGGGCATAGACATCAGTTCAACATGTAATTTTGATTTACATTTACAGTTGTAAAGTAACATGAATTCAACATGAAATCAACAAAACATTTCACCTTGTCATTGGATTTAGGTAAAAGAAAGTGTTAAAAAAACGAAATGCCCTTATGTTGATGACTTTTTAAAAATCCAATCAGTTTTCCACATTTATTCAAAGTCATCACATTGATTTTATTTGGTTGAAAGATGTGGAAACAACGTTGATTCAACCAGTTTTTCCCCAGCATGAGGGCTTTGATATGGAGGAGACATCCTCTGTGACACATCATACAGTACCAGCTTCTCTTCAGAGATATCACAGTTGCTCACTCCTCTTCAGTCACACACCACATTGTAAATATGGTATTGGCACTGACCCTGGAACTGACTTACTTTCCTGTGTTATTCTTATTTCTATTCCTCGTGTGTTTTTATAGTACTACTGATATTGATTACTGCATTGTTGGGAAAGAGCAAACCAGAAAGGCATTTCACTGTACTCGTGCACTTGAAACACCAGCAGGTGGACATTTGCATTACATTACTATACCCCACAGCATCTCATCTCACCTCTGAGTGTGTAGTCAAAGATTTGCCTACAGAATGTGGTATAAACTCTCCGTTCAGCATTTGCGTTGGATTTATCCCTCCAGACCAGGCTGTGGTCCTTATAGTAGGTTGTCTGAAGGACACAGCTCCGGTGTTAGTGATGGTCAGAGCTGGGCTGGTATGAGCCAGCATCAGGTCCGTAGGAGCTCTCCTCTGCAGCATGCAATGCTTGACTGAGACTATTTCATCTCCCTGTAGTCACTTGTAGTTAAGGCCTGAGACAGACGAGAGCAATGTATATGAACTGGCCCTGAACCTGCTGCTGCAGGGCCAGACAGACAGACACATTATTTAATATCCCCTCTGACCTTCATTTGCCCAGTGACTTGGAAATGTTTCCAATGTTTAAGCAACCACAGGATAATTTACTTTCACTACTATTCCTCCTGTGTTTCAGCTCGTTTTTATTTCTGTGAGGATGGCGATCAGTGACACAATGGAGGGGGTGTTAAGCCTTCAAATCCCTCACTATGGATATTATCACTATCTATATGCCCTAGATACCTATCTATCTCATTTCTATTGGAGCTCTTTAGTGTCTCCTGCTCTTGGAGCAGTGCATCATGGGGGATTGACACACGGTGGCAGTGCGTGAGTGTAGACTGTCCACCGGCATCCCTCTCTGAAATGGCTCCCCTGGATAAGCTGGGATTGCCTTGATTACGTTACAGTGCCTCATTGGGTCATTGGCTGATGGAACTGAGAGGCCCCAGTTGTGCTGCTTAAAGAACAATCTGTTTAAAAAAATATTGACTGTGATTGGATGGGATTCCCAGCACCTGCTCACTGGGGTAAATCTGGTAAAGGAAGAAAGCAGCAGCAGCAATCTTCCCTGTGCTATTGTGACATGAAGGAGGAAATGGGTGTGTGAGGCGGGAGGGAGGCTACAGCAGCCTTTCAGACGGCTCTTGGGTTGAGCACGTTGTCAAAGGAGCTGTCAGAACTCATCTGCCACTCAGCATCCCCCCCTTCCCGTGGCTCTCAGAGCCCCTAAACAACCAGGCAATGGACAAGTTGATCTCTGCTCTGCACTGTATGGAGCTGTATCTCAGGTGGGAAAATGTACCCATATAAACATTCTCAGGAAGCGATTAGGCCTGAAAAAGGCCTATTTCCTCAGATATATGGGATTTCACAGCCATGAATGTAGTGCATTAACCTGTAAGCACAAGCCCAGGGGCGCTAATAACTTTCCACTCTTGGGCCACTTGTGATCTTTAAACGAGGGAGGCACTTGCCAAGATCACGCTCGGAAATTAATACATCTCCCGAAAAGGGCTCTTTTGTTGCAGTGGTAGAGTATGTTTTTCTGCCTCGGTGGAGCGTGTGTGTGTAGAGAGGGGGCTGCCGGTGACAGGTGATATTTGGAGAGGGGCGTCGAGGGCCACGTAGGCAGGCGCTGGCCTCTGAGTGACAGGCCCTGCATTGCCACTGCAGCCACAGCCAAGGGAGAGCCAAATGAGAAACAAAATGATGGTGTCATATTTCAGCGCACATCTGACAGGCTTCTGAAGAGATGTGAAACCACCTCTTTACCACTACTATTAAGTAGTTCTGTGCTGAAAAATGCATTTTGTTTTCGATCATGAGACGGCTTTGCCTAACAGAGGGTTGTCAAAGGCAAAATTCCATTCCAGTGCTGGTGTGCTTTAGGAAATGACTGAGTCAGGCGATTTACAAACTGAACAACCAGCCGTAAAGGAGGAAATGGAAACTGAAGGCTTCACATGAAACACATTGTGGTGTATCTGCCTGCTTTACAGTCCACCTGGGCCTTGAGAACCACTGTCCATTCATGCTTGTGGTATTTTCAGTAGAGTCCTGTGTATTTTACCCTCCTATCCTCTAACAGTAAGGTGGCGTTATCAAAAAGCATATTCAAAAGCTGCTGATGGCAGGTTTAAGCTGGGAAACTCCACACTGTACACAGGGCACGCTGAATAAGCACAGTCCCATTGGTCTTCTCTCTCTCTCTCTCTCTCTCTCTCTCTCTCTCTCTCTCTCTCTCTCTCTCTCTCTCTCTCTCTCCCCACACAACTTCAGGCTGCCTCCTGGGATGATTACCTCCCACACACAGCTCTGTTTAAAGCTCTGGGTAAATGTCCTTGTTGTTTTTTCTCCTTGCATGGAAAGGTACAGTGTGTCTCGTCTGTGTCCGTCCGTCCGTCTGTTTCTCTGTCTGTCTATAGCTACCGTGGTTCGATGCAAAGGCCTAATGAAGCCTCTGAGGTATTACACATCTGAAGCATTGACTGCCCTTACACTAGAGAGGTGTGTGCATGTGTGCGTAAACATGTGTGTGTGTGTTTGTGCGTGTGCAGCTACCACAGCTGCGTCTCAGGTGCCTACATGGAACTGTGTCAGGGGAAAGAGGCCAGTGTTTTAGAGTAGATATGTCAACAACATCCTTTAGATGTACCAAAGGGATTTCGTGTCCCTGGGAAGGATTCAGTCCTCATTTACTACTATACACTCGGGCCTATATAATGGAAAGAAATCGATTTTGTTATGAAAGCCATTTAAAATAGTAACACTATACAGTTCAAAATCCACCATTTAATATTTTCAAAGACAGCTGTATAGAATTGAATGGACATGCTTACCGTGGCACATTAGTAAAATGGACGGGTAGATTTGGATGAATGTATTTGTGTGCCGTTCGGTACAGTGATTTGGCACAGTCACGCCAGGGTTAGGCCAAGGTTTCAGTGATAAGAGCCAGGGTCACCATCAAAGGACAATATCAAATGTGCTCTTTCCTGAACTTTAAGGGGAAAAAAAGAAAAAAGCCCTTTTTACATTTCCCAGTGCTGAAAGGAATTTTAAAGGAAAGGCACGAAAAGATTATGAATGTTCAGAATGGCCATGCTCTAATGAAGGGAAAGTGAATGTTCAGAATGACCATGCTCTAATGAAGGGAAAGTGAATGTTCAGAATGGCCATGCTCTAATGAAAAGAAAGTGCATGTTCAGAAGGGCCATGCTCTAATGAAGAGAAAGTGAATGTTCAGAATGGCCATGCTCTAATGAAGGGAAAGTGAATGTTCAGAATGGCCATGCTCTAATGAAGGGAAAGTGAATGTTCAGAATGGCCATGCTCTAATGAAGAGAAAGTGAATGTTCAGAATGGCCATGCTCTAATGAAGGGAAAGTGAATGTTCAGAATGGCCATGCTCTAATGAAGAGAAAGTGAATGTTCAGAATGGCCATGCTCTAATGAAGGGAAAGTGAATGTTCAGAATGGCCATGCTCTAATGAAGGGAAAGTGAATGTTCAGAATGGCCATGCTCTAATGAAGGGAAAGTGAATGTTCAGAATGACCATGCTCTAATGAAGAGAAAGTGAATGTTCAGAATGGCCATGCTCTAATGAAGGGAAAGTGAATGTTCAGAATGGCCATGCTCTAATGAAGGGAAAGTGAATGTTCAGAATGGCCATGCTCTAATGAAGAGAAAGTGAATGTTCAGAATGGCCATGCTCTAATGAAGGGAAAGTGAATGTTCAGAATGGCCATGCTCTAATGAAGAGAAAGTGAATGTTCAGAATGGCCATGCTCTAATGAAGGGAAAGTGAATGTTCAGAATGGCCATGCTCTAATGAAGGGAAAGTGAATGTTCAGAATGGCCATGCTCTAATGAAGGGAAAGTGAATGTTCAGAATGGCCATGCTCTAATGAAGGGAAAGTGAATGTTCAGAATGACCATGCTCTAATGAAGAGAAAGTGAATGTTCAGAATGGCCATGCTCTAATGAAGAGAAAGTGAATGTTCAGAATGGCCATGCTCTAATGAAGGGAAAGTGAATGTTCAGAAGGGCCATGCTCTAATGAAGGGAAAGTGAATGTTCAGAATGGCCATGCTCTAATGAAGAGAAAGTGAATGTTCAGAATGGCCATGCTCTAATGAAGAGAAAGTGAATGTTCAGAATGGCCATGCTCTAATGAAGAGAAAGTGAATGTTCAGAATGGCCATGCTCTAATGAAGAGAAAGTGAATGTTCAGAATGGCCATGCTCTAATGAAGAGAAAGTGAATGTTCAGAAGGGCCATGCTCTAATGAAGGGAAAGTGAATGTTCAGAATTGTCATGCTGTCATTGAAATGACGTAGATCTAAACTTGAGCACACAATAACGACATACTGAAACTGACAAGGTAGGGCGGATGCTCAAAGACTGAGTGTTTAAAATGAATATCAAGGCAGGCAGGGCCATTCAATTCCAGCCTTGACAGAATGTGTCGTTAATAGAATCATTGGGCCATGAGAGAGTGTATGAAGACACACCTGCAGATTCCTCACGTTCCAGGGCTACAGTGGCAGGATGTTGCCGGATCAGACAAGGGAAGGAGGTATGTGAAATATGAATGTACTGTACTATGTTTATGTCCTGAATGTTAGGGAAACTAATTAAAATGCATTTTTGGACCATGGCATCTTCCATTGGAATGACGCTTCCACATAAAGGGCAAGTCTTCTGCCTGGCCTTCAATACCAGTGCTTCCGATTCACCAGAACAGACTTAAACTGGAACCATCAGGACAAAAGCTGTGAAGCTGGAAGAGAAGGAAGCGGGAGGAGGAGGAGGGAGGTGAGATGATTTAGTGTCTCCACCACTCCACCGTTAGAGCCTGTAGCAGCCCATCAGTTTTAATCAACACTGGTATTTTGAGTTATGTGCTCTGTGTGAAATTAGCTCTGGATGAAGAGAATCCACTTTGTGTGTGTGTGTGTGTGTGTGTGTGTGGAGCGAGAGAGAGAATACAGTTGGTGTGAGGGAAAATAAAGATAGATAGGGAGTGAAAGAGACTATGGTGAATACAAACACATGATTGAGTCTCTCAGCAGAGCCTAATGAATAAACTGTGGCTCCCTGTCTGGTGTGGGCCGGATCCCAATGATTCTTCAGGTCTAAAGGGTAAATACTCCTGCTGGGTTCTGTGTTGAAACTATGGACTCTCCTCTCCTCTCCTCTCCTCTCCTCTCCTCTCCTCTCCTCTCCTCTCCTCTCCTCTCCTCTCCTCTCCCAGCCTTAGCTACCTTTTAATCAGGGCCACATTAAGCAACACAGCGGGAGCGGCACAGGGACCTCTGTCAGACACATGCAGGGCTCCAGGTTGGCTAACTTTGAACCCTACATGGGGCTTCCAAATCCTATCCCGGGGTAATTATTTCTGATGAGGAGTGAACCGGAAGGATGGCTCTCTCCCCCTCCTTCATTACTGGAGGGTGAACTTCAAATGATTTAGGATACACCTCCTCCCGGGCTCATCATTGCTGTCTTCCAGCTGGCCAGCCAGCCTGGGCTCAACCCTGAGCCAGGGAGCACCGGTCCTTTACTGCTGTTTTACCTTCATGTCCACAGGCTGCCTCTTCTCTGGCAACGTACACTATGGACTCCCAGGGTTTGTGTTTGAGGGAGGTTTGTACAGTCCCATGTGTGTGTGCGTTATGTATGGGTATGTCTAAACGTGAGTTTTGGGGCAGTAAGCAGAGTGTGTATCAGTGACCCAGCGTCACCCAGAGCATCATGAATAATGTGGCGTCCCAGCCGGGTGAGCCATCGGACCTGACCGGGGCCACGGCATCTTAATATCTAAAATCTTTCTAAAATCTTTGAAAGCCAAGTTAATAAACAGATCACCGACAATTTAGAATCCCACCATACCTTCTACCCTATGCAATCTGGTTTCCGAGCTGGTCATGGGTGCATCTCAGCCACGCTCAAGGTCTTTAACGATATCATAACCGCCATCGATAAAAGACATTACTGTGCAGCCGTCTTCATCGACCTGGCCAAGGCTTTCGACTCTGTCAATCACCGCATTCTTATCGGCAGACTCAATAGCCTTGGCTTCTCAAATGACTGCCTCGCCTGGGTCACCAACTACTTCTCAGATAGAGTTCAGTGTGTCAAATCGGAGGGCCTGTTGTCCGGACCTCTGGCAGTCTCTATGGGGGTGCCATAGGGTTCAATTCTCGGGCCGACTCTTTTCTCTGTATATATCAATGATGTCGCTCTTGTTGCTGGTGATTCTCTGATCCACCTCTACGCAGACGACATCATTCTGTATACATCTGGCCCTTCTTTGGACACTGTGCTAACAAACCTCCAAACGAGCTTCAACGCCATACAACACTCCTTCCGTGGCCTCCAACTGCTTTTAAATGCTAGTAAAACTAAAGGCATGCTCTTCAACCGATTGAGTCCCGCACCCTCCCGCCCGACTAGCATCACTACTCTGGATGGTTCTGACTTAGAATATGTGGACAACTACAAATACCTAGGTGTCTGGTTAGACTGTAAACTCTCCTTCCAGACTCACATCAAGCATCTCCAATCCTTCCTATTTCGCAACAAAGACTCCTTCACTCATGCCGCCAAACATACCCTCGTAAAACTGACTATCCTACTGATCCTTGACTTCGGCAATGTCATTTACAAAATAGCCCCCAACATTCTACTCAGCAAACTGGATGTAGTCTACCACAGTGCCATCCGTTTTATCACCAAAGCCCCATATACTACCCACTACTGCGACCTGTATGCTCTCGTTGGCTGGCCCTCGCTTCATACTCGTCGCCAAACCCACTGGCTCCAGGTCATCTAGAAGTCTTTGCTAGGTAAAGCCCCGCCATATCTCAGCTCACTGGTCACCATAGCAACACCCACCCATAGCACGCACTCCAGCAGGTATATTGCACTGGTCACCCCCAAAGCCAACGCTTCCTTTGGCCGCCTTTCCTTCCAGTTCTTTGCTGCCAATGACTGGAACAAATTGCAAAAATCACTGAAGCTGGAGTCTTACATCTCCCTCTCTAACTTTAAGCATCAGCAGTCAGAGTAGCTTACCGATCACTGTACCTGTACGCAGCCAATCTGTAAATAGCACACCCAACTACCTCATCCCCATATTATTACTTACCCTCTTTCTATTTTGCACCCCAGTATCTCTACTTGCACATCATCATCTGCACATCTATCACTCCAGTATTAATGCTAAATTGTAATTATTTTCACATCTATGGCCTATTTATTGCCTACCGCCCTACTCTTCTACATTTGCACACCCTGTACATAGATCTGTCTATTTTTCTTTGTTTTTGTGTTATTGACTGTATGTTTGTTTATGTGTAACTCTGTGTTATTGTTTTTGTCGCACTGCTATGCTTTATCTTGGCCAGGTCGCAGTTGTATATGAGATCTTGTTCTCAACTGGCCTACCTGGTTAAATAAAGGTGAAATTAAAATAAAACACCAGGTGACTTCGTCTAACAGCACCACTGCTACAGCGCTGTGTGGATTCATCCTAACACTGTCCTTGTGTTCAGAACGGCCCCTGTGTATCAGCCAGACGCTACCCTGCACTCTATTTCACTGCCCAGCAGGAGACCGTTATCTAGACGCAGGCTCTCGGGCGGGAGGTGGATACACTCATTTTGTCTCTTGTTTTATTTCTTCCTTGTTGTGTTTTCAAGGCAAAAGTAAGTCTACTGCTGTTTTACGTGACCTTACTGAAATTCAGTATGTTCAACTTATTTACAAAATGGTGTTGAAAATCCCCCTAAGCTTTCTAATCCCTCCTCTGAGTTACTGTGGCAACCTGAAGACTGTGATTAGTCATATCATTATATCACTATCTCTGTGAAAATGTGATTGGTGTGTTCACGCTGAAGGATTACTGGGATTACAACGCTAATGCAGGACATAATAACAGTTATATGTACAGACGGATGGGTGTGCATCAAATGATTCTCCTCTAGCTTAACGTTACTGGAAAATTATCCAAACGAAGTAATTAATCATGTTTAATTAGACTTCCTCTTTGTACATAGTGGAACACAAACGTGTATACAAATGCTTACAATTGTTGGTTGTATTTCATGATTTGGACATTTGGCTTATGTTGTATGTGCATTGTTATAATATATGGCCATAGATAGCGCATCATCATTGCCTCATCACTGCACACAAACATTTCATAAAAAAATACAAAATAACGGAGCTTCTTCAAAAGAGACCTATTACTCATAGCACCTTTGAAGTGAGATGGTTTGGTTTGACAGCGTCACAGCTTTTTTGGACAGTCAAAATGTTACATTCTGTCTCCATGGCCCTGTATCTCTCCACTCTGTCTTCTGACAGCAGCACGCATGAAGGGGTTAATGCCACTCACCTAACCTGTATCATCACAGTAATTTTCAGCCTTCAGATTCGCTTTCACTTTAGCAGTCAGGGAGGTAATCGACCTGACAGCATGTTGGTGAGGACTTGTGTGTGCGTTCGAGTGTGTGTACACTACCGGTCAAAAGTTTTAGAACACCTCCTCATTCAAGGGTTTTTCTTTATTTTTACTATTTTCTACATTGTAGAATAACACTGAAGAAGTCAAAACTATGAAATAACACATATGGAATCATGTAGTAATCAAAAATAGGTTAAACAAATCCAAATATATTTTATATTTGAGATTCTTCAAATAGCCACCCTTTGCCTTGATTACAGCTTTGCACACTCTTAGCATTCTCTCAACCAGCTTCATGAGGTAGTCACCTGGAATGCATTTCAATTAACAGGTGTGCCTTGTTAAAAGTTAATTTGTGAAATGTATTTCCTTCTTAATGTGTTAGAGCCAGTCAGCTGTTTTGTGACAAGGTAGGGGGGTTATACAGAAGATAGCTCTATTTGGTAGAAGACCAAGTCCATATTATGACAAGAAAAGCTCAAATAAGCAAAGAGATACGACAGTCTATCATTACTTTAAGGCATGAAGGTCAGTCAATACAGAACATTTCAAAAAATTAAAGTTTCTTCAAGTGCAGTCGCTAAAACCGTCAAGCGCTATGATGAAACTGGCTCTCATGAGGACTGCCACAGAAAAGGAAGACCCAGAGTTACCTCTGCTGCAGAGGATAAGTTCATTAGAGTTACCAGCCTCGAAAGTTGCAGCCCAAATATATGCTTCATAGAGTTCAAGTAACAGACACATCTCAACATCAACTGTTCAGAGGAGACTGTGTGAATTGCTGAAAAGAAACCACTACTAAAGGACACCAATAAGAAGAAGAGACTTGCTTGTGCAAAGGAACACGAGCAATAGACATTAGACCAGTGGAAATGGTCTGGAGTCCAACTTGGAGATTTTTGGTTCCAACCGCTGTTTCTTTGTGAGACGTGTGTGGGTGAACGGATGATCTCCGCATGTGTATTTCCCACCGTGAAGCATGGAGGAGGAGGTGTTATGGTGTGGGGGTGCTTTGCTGCTGACACTGTCTGGTATTTATTTAGAATTCAAAGCACACTTAACCAGCATGGCTACCACAGCATACTGCAGCGATACGCCATCCCGTCTGGTTTGGGCTTAGTGGGACTATCTTTTGTTTTTCAATAGGACAATGACCCAACACACCTCCAAGCTGTGTAAGGGCTATTATACCAAGAAAGTGTGATGGAGTGCTGTATCAGATGACCTGGCCTCCACAATCACCCAACCTCAACCAAATTGAGATGGTTTGGGATGAGTCGGACCGCAGAGTGAAGGAAAAGCAGCCAACAAGTGCTCAGCATATGTGGGAACTCCTTCAAGACTGTTGGAAAAGCATTCCAGGTGAAGCTGGTTGACAGAATGCCAAGAGTGTGCAAAGCTGTCAAGGCAAAGGCTGGCTATTTGAAGAATCTCATTTGTTTAACACTTTTTTGGTTACTACATGATTCGATATGTGTTATTTCATAGTTTTGACGTCTTCAGTGTTATTCTACAATGTAGAAAACAGTAAAAATAAAGAAAAACCCTTTAATGAGTAGTTGTTCTAAAACCTTTGACCGGTAGTGTATGTCTGTGTAACCAGAAGTTGTGTGTGTTTGCTGGTGCTATTCCCTGCCTAATCCTCTACCGACCCAGAAGATAGAGACTTGAGACAGAGCCACAGAGAGGTCAAAGCTTGACCAGTGTAGACCAATACCATGGTCAGTGCTAGTCTGTTTGTAGGTGGATGTATTCCTTCCCATGGCAGGATCACACAATGCACGTTAACTGCATTTGTTTTCTATATGATGTGTTAAATAGAGCTGTTGGAGAACGAGTTTACTGCATGTCGTTGGGTGTAGTAACTGGCCGCTGTATTGTTGGGTCTGTGTACAGGGTCTTTATGGCAGAGTCTGTGTGCCTGGTCTCAGGAGCACCACAGTCCATTGGACAGGCCATTGAAGCAGCTGGGCCGAACACACACCAACCCAAATGTACCATTCCATCCAGATCCTCAGCCCGTCCTGCCAGCCCACAGCTCAGAGAGAGAGCCAGGGGCCTGGCTCCAGCTGTGTGTTAGCCTGCAGTTTTGCTAATGTGAGTTAGCCCAGACCCATCATGCCTAATGCATGTGTCAGCAGCACACATTCACGCCACAGCGGAGCGGTTCACACTCACACCAATGCGTGTTAGCATGCACACTCAGCATTGTGAATTATCTTGGAAACCCACTAAATGTGTCGGTCCAGCTTGCGTTCTAGCTAACACATGCACATAGTAATCATGTACAGTTGAAGTCTGAAGTTTACATACACCTTAGCCAAATACATTTAAACTCAGTTTCACAATTCCTGACATTTAATCCTAGTAAGAATTCCCTGTCTTAGGTCAGTTAGGATCACCACTTTATTTTAAGAATGTGAAATGTCAGAATAATAGTAGAGGGAATGATTTATTTCAGCTTTTATTTATTTCATCACATTCCCAGTGGGTCAGAAGTTCACATACACTCAATTAGTATTTGGTAGCATTGCCTTTAAATTGTTTAACTTGGGTCAAATGTTTTGGGTAGCCTTCCACAAGCTTCCCACAATAAGTTTGGTGAAGTTTGGCCCATTCCTCCTGACAGAGCTGGTGTAACTGAGTCAGGTTTGTAGGCCTCCTTGCGCGCACACACGTTTTCAATCCTGCCCTCAAATATTCTATATGATTGAGGTCAGGGCTTTGTGATGGCCACTCCAATACCTTGACTTTGTTTCCTTAAGCCATTTTGCCACAACTTTGGAAGTATGCTTGGGGTCATTGTCCATTTGGAAGACCCATTTGCGACCAAGATTTATCTTCCTGACTGATGTCTTGAGATGTTGCTTTAATATATCCACATAATTTTCCTGCCTCATGATGCCATCTATTTTGTGAAGTGCACCAGTCCCTCCTGCAGCAAAGCACCCCCACAACATGATGCTGCCATCCCCGTGCTTCAAGGTAGGGATGGTGTTCTTCGGCTTGCAAGCCTCCCCCTTTTTCCTCCAAACATAACAATTGTCATTATGGCCAAACAGTTATATTTTTGTTTCATCAGACCAAAGGACAAAAAGTACGATCTTTGTCCTCATGTGCAGTTGCAAACCGTAGTCTGTCTCTTTTATGGCGGTTTTGGAGCAGTGTCTTCTTCCTTGCTGAGCAGTCTTTCAGGTTATGTCGATATAGGACTTGTTTCACTGTGGATATAGATACTTTTGTACCTGTTTCCTCCAGCATCTTCACACGGTTCTTTGCTGTTGTTCTGGGATTGATTTGAACTTTTTGCACCAAAGTACGTTCATCTCTAGGATACAGAAAGCGTCTCCTTCCTGAGTGGTATGACGGCTGCGTGGTCCCATGGTGTTTATACTTGCATACTATTGTTTGTACAGATGAACGTGGTACCTTCAGGCGTTTGGAAATTGCTCCCAAAGATGAGCCAGACTTTTGGAGGGCTACAATTTTTTTTCTGAGGTCTTGGTTGATTTCTTTAGATTTTCCCATGATGTCAAGCAAAGAGGCACTGAGTTTGAAGGTAGGCCTTGAAATACATCCACAGGTACACCGCCAATTTACTCAAATCATGTCAATTAGCCTATCAGAAGCTTCTAAAGCCATTACATAATTTTAAAGGCACAGTCAACTTAGTGTATGTAAACTTCTGACCCACTGGAATTGTGGCACAGTGAATTATAAGTGAAATAATCTGTCTGTAAACAATTGTTGGAAAGATTACTTGTGTCATACACAAAGTAGATGTATTAACCAACTTGCCAAAACAATAGTTTGTTAACAAGAAATTTGTGGAGGGGTGTAAAATCGAGTTTAATTGACTGTAAACCGTATATTCTGAGAAGATTTCTGCTTGGAGGTGTCCTTTCAGATTTATGTGATAACATGTTTGTGATCACAGCTTTAAATGTAAATGTTGAAGCCTTAGATCCATGGATATCCTTGCCAACACTCTCACGTTGGCCGGCTCCCAAATGCCTTTTATTGTATGTAGTAACCCGTTGGCAGCTCTGTGGCTGTGGCCAAAATATAAATCAGATAACGACCTTCCCTTCAAGAGCTCCAGTCGGGGAACTTAACTGCTCTTTATTCTGACTTTGTCGAAGTTCTTTAGAGAGAGAAAAAGAACGACGGAAGTAGAGTGACGCCAGAGTTCACAAACAGAAGAGAAAACGTCTCACCTCTGATAATATCACACTTCATGACATTTCACATAATTCATGCATTTTAGATACACTCTGATTTGAGGCTGTGTAACCTTTAAATATGCATACGAAGTTATCCGCAATTGAAGTGTGCTCATGTAAATGCACAGTGATTTTTAACACTCCAGTCCCAAGTCAGATAAGATGTTCCATATAGCTAGCTGATGATTAGTGTCCAATGGGCAGTGCCTGTTCCACTGAGAGTTGAGCCTGTGTTTTGGTCTTTGTTCCATAGCTGCTTCTGAAAGGAGAGCTTGGCAGGACTCATGCTGTTCTATTACTCTCCCCATCCCTCTTTTCCTCCCTCCCCTCTTTCCCTCCATCACACCTGATTCCATTTGTCAAAATCCCCTGTTGGCTCAATATCTTTATGCCCGTTGAAGGCAACTGAAGACTATATTCCATAGCCCATATGCCATATCTGTTCCCCCCCTCGCCTAGCGTCGGTGACAGACTTGTTGGAAAGTGTTTTAATCGGGCACCAGGGGAGCTATTCCATAAGCAATCATTCCACTTCTGGGGAGGGAGTGGGCAGGAGGCGCCAGCGTCACAGCTAACCTTTGCAAGAGTGTAGGCAGGGCCTGGGGACCAAGTGACTCACCAGAGCCATAGAAATAACAGGATCAACTGAATTCAGACAGACAGTAGTAGGCACTTGAAAGAGCACAGATCCTAGGCTAAGTTTAGAGGAATACTGTACATGTTTGTATTTCTTAAATGTGGAGTTTACATGTCTATATTTTTGTCATCGTAAGAAAAGGTGTGTGTGTTGTGTCAACCTGCCACCGTGGGATGATGGAGGTGTGAGTGGGTGCGTGTGTGGTAGAGAGGTGAGCAGGTTGATGAGGAGTGCTAATCACCATTAGCTGCGACAGACTGCTTCATTAGCCAGCCTGACCTCTGGGGCGTCTCTTTACCTCCTGGTTATTAAGCAAAGCCTGTGAAAGTGACTTTGGGGAGCTTTTGGGGAGGAAAGCAGAAGGGCGACACAGCAGTTTGTGTTATTGTGTTAGCCAACCTATCCCCATACCTAAACCCAGTAACACGCTTAATCTCACATACACAGATATCACTAATATCACAGTGTATGTTTTTGTACTACATCTAGGCTGTTGCATGCTACACCATTGACAGCTAATCCGCCATTACAAGTGAACAGGCTGTCTGGTCTTTCCTGACTTGGGTTAGTTAACTGTGCTGTCAAGCCCAGACTCAGCATTAGTCCTAATGAATGAATAATAGATGGTTAATAGACTCAGCGACCTGTTTGTGCCCTGGCCTAAAGAATAGAGGTATAAATAGCCCAGTGTTAGGTAGGGCACAGCAGTGTGCTGCAGCACAGACACCTGAGACAGGCTGATAGATTAATCAATGATGGCTATGAGGAGCTCTCCCTCCGTCTGCAGGTAAGGACCTCCAACAAACCACATATTATCCACTGGCCGTGCCAACAAAACCACTCAAACATTGGACCTGATTAATCCTAGAACACTCCCTGTCAATGAGAAATAAGTCCTTCAAACTTTTTGCTGTGGGGCTGTCAGATATTTGGTCATCGGTTCAATAATCTTGGCAGGCTGGCTGCCTAATAATGTATACACTGTAGCTGTAAATAGCTAAAGAATAAGAAACATCATACATGATAGAAAATGGTTGCATAATCAGTGCACTGTTAAAACTCGTCACCCTCCTTGTCCTCGTCCAGCTGACAGCCTGTGGTTTGGAGGCTGTGTGTGATGTAGGGACGAGAGTGGGTCAGTTTGACCTCTGGGCTGACCTTCCTCTGCAGGTTCAGGGGGGGGGTGTTGGGCTGTGGTGGGGCTGCTGTGTGTGGTAGGGCTGGCAGTCAGAGGTCTCTCTCTGCCCAAGCCTCAGACAGCTGTCGTCTCCCCCCTCCCTCTCCTCCCACCCCCCTTCCTCACCTCTCTCAGCCACAGTGCCCTGGCTTTGGCATAGCCTGGTGGAAGTGTGTCATTAGCTGTCATGGCAGGCGTGTTGTCATGGCAACATTAGAAGTGACGGCAACTCCAGAAAGGAAAGGTCAACCTGTGAGTGGTTTAACAGACTGGTGCTATGAGGGGATTCACAACACAACACACCAGAGGGTCCAATGGCCTGTCAGTGAGGCTGTGATTTTTACACAGACGAGAGTCTGTCTGAACGACCTTAAAAATAGTCCTTCAAATTGGACTCACTGCCTTAACACCCACTCAGAAATTGTCTGTCTTGGTGGTGTGTGGCAGGCAGCATATGTGTTGCTGGTGGTTAGTTGGTCGTTCTCTTAACAGGCAGCTAGCCTTCATAGTTCTGTCTCTGTGTGAGGAAAATGTAAAAGGCCTCCTGCCATGAGGCCGTTACTGCACGGCAACACAGAGACCTCCTCGCCTGATTGGCTTAATTCAATCAGACATCCACTGAGGCAGCAGTTGTTCGCAGGGAAACTTGATTAACGATGTCATGAAAGCTAAGACTGTTTCCTCTATTTATCCCCCCTTTCTCCTTTTGCTCAATAAATTATATGCAATGCCATTTTGTGGCAGAGGCACATTATCCTTTTAAACGTGGCATGTTGGAGAATGTTGGTCTGTGATTCCACTCCTCCCCTTCTCTAATCAAATCAAAATCAAATGTTATTTGTGCTCACTCAGCTGTGCCTCAAAAGTAATACAACAACAGATCTATTACCGGTGTGGTCATATAGCCTACCTCAAATTTAAAAATGGCCCGAACAACAATGCGTTGGCAGGGCAATTCAAGCGAAGCCAATATGTGGTGATAATGTATTGGGCCTACAGCGTACTGCACAAACCTCATTGCTGCAGTACTGTTTTTCATTGGTTAATGTTGCATAGGCTTACGCTTTAAAAAAAAGAAATCTGGGCGGTAGGTCTCAGCTTGCATTTTGAATCAGAAAGTGATCTTGACTCAGAAAAGGTTGGTGACCACTGTTCTAGAGTTTTCCCTGTTAACGTTTCCCTTTAACTTCTTAGGGAGCGGTGGCGCGCACTCCCGAACCTACCAGGTGAAATGCAAGGCGCTAAATTCAAAATCCAAAAGTTGAATTATTAAACATGCACCAATTTACAAGTGTTTCATACTCATCAAAAAGCTCTGTTTCTTGGCAATATCACAGCGTTGTCAGATTTCAAAAAGGCTTTACGGCGAAAGCACCACATTTGATTGTTTGAGGGTAGCACCTTCACTATTTTCTCATTACCATGAATTCATTAGCCTTCACGGTTCACACAAAACACATTTCACAGCGAAAACAAATCAATTACCTGTTGAAGAACTTCTGCTGAGGTCTTCCTAAGTGTCCAACGAAGACAATCCATGGTTCTTTTGTTAGAAAAAGGAAGAGGAAGCGATAGGTACTGCATTCATATGCCCTTATATGGGCATTTTCATAAGGGAGGGGTTCCAAATGAGGCACTCTGTCAAAACCACTTTTTCCAGGACAGAAATTCCTTGGGGTTTCGCCTGCCATATCCGTTCTGTTTTACTCACAGACAAATGGTTAACACTTTTAGAAAATACATAGTGTTTCCTATCCAATGGTACTAAATATGTGCATATCCTATTTTCTGGGCCTGAATGGGAGGCATTTTACTTTGGGCACGCCAGGCTCTCCAAAACGGTCACCATGCGCTGATCGCTAAGAAGTTAATGTGGCAATTGAAGTCTAATCAACGCAATATGAGCCACTTTCAATGCAACATACAGAAACAAAACAAACTATGCAAGAGATTTTGTTGTAGGCAGAACTCATCGGAGTAGGATTCTATTGCATTGACACGCACGACTCAACCCGTACACTACACATACCAATACGGCATAAATAATCAGAGCTGCAGTAGGCCTATATGCAAATTGACCATTGCCATATATGGGTCTGTGCCATTTACTTTGAACTGGACTGTGTTTACTGCATGAGCGGTCGTGAGTAGCTGCGCTTGTTTTGAGATCAAAGCGATAGCTGCATGTAGCCACAAGTGCACATTTCGTTCATATCCTGTGCTAGTTAGTGAGTTATTAGCCCAGTTATAGATCATTTGTAGTCAGCAATAGGGGAGTGATTGCTTCCTACAAGAGCACAAAACGTGTACATTTCTAGAAATCTTAAATAAATAGCTTTTTTGTCTTAAAGGGGCAGTTTTTATATTTTTTAGACAGGCTTGAATAAGCTAAGTAGCCAATAGGCAGAGGGTAACATAATTTGTCTGATTCTCTTTAATAATTGTATGGGAATAATAATGGATTTTCTTTTTCTTTCATCAAACAACATAACATTTTCAGTCAGTGGATAAAGAGGTTAATGTCAAGCCCTGCATGTTTTTTTTTCAAAAGTCTAAAGGCTAGAATTACTGATGCTAGCATTGGATGTGTTCGTGGAAGCAGAACAACTTGTGTCGTCGACAGGTGGCAGGTGTGGTACTGCTGGTAGTAGCAGTAGTGCCTCTGTGGACGCGGCCTTACTTTTTTTAACCATTTATCAATTTTCGAGCAAATGGAATGAGCTCCCAGACTGTGGGTCTGAGAATGAGAAGGTTAAACCTTAGACATCTTATGTGCTCAGGGGCAGTAAAACCCTGTGAAACCACTGTTGAGTAGCATTCATTCTTTATGCTAGGCTTAAAATAGAGGCCCAGCCATTACAATTACACTCACTGCCTGGCCGGAAAGCTGTCATTTTAGGAGATAAGATCAAACAGGACTCTCGCTCCAGCGCTCCACTGCCTGGTGTTTGTCGTGCCATTTGAGTCTGGATTGGTTTCAGTCCATTGTGTTTGTTGAAATGATACTGGACTGGATAGGTAGAGATGACTTGAACAGAGACATGAGGAAATCAACTTCTCAATCCAACTGCGCTAGCTGTCCTTGGTGAACTTTCATGTACTCTGCAGTGAAAGACAATGAGGGCCAGACGCACGTCAATTGAAAGCGTTTCCCGTTTTTAAGACTGTTAAGAATTCCTGTGTGGTAAATCTTTTGTGGTGTCTTTGTTGCGAGGCGCGCTGTGTGTATAGTCCTCTCATCTCCAAAGCCGCCATTAGGAATTCATGGCAAGGACTCCATATGCAAGCTTGGAAGTGCTTTGATTAAAATGCTAACGAGCACTCGATGGCTCAGGATATCACATTTCCTTTAGTATTAATGCTCTCCTGTTACGTTCACTCACAGCTAATAAGTCAGAATCAATCTGCCTGCTGTATGCACTGTGGCTTTGTGAGAGCTTAACTGGGCCCATGAGAGATGGAATCATTTTACTTTTGAAACAGAGTATGTGTATGTTTGTGTGTGTGCGTCTTCATGCTTTTGTGTGTGTGTGTGTGTGTGTGTGTGTGTGCGTGTGCGTGTGTGTGTCCGCGCCAAAGACGGAGATAAAAAGATATGAGGCGCTACTCTTCTAACCAAACAGTGTGCTGCATCTACTTTGTCTTCTGATGAGGCTTGAAAGAGGGGCTCAGTAGCTTCCTCCTAATATCACAGGAGGAGATGACATCATAAACTAGTCTCTCAAATCACTTAACTTGTACGCTTTCTCTTCAATTCTCGTTGTGCACCAATCCATTCCATGGAAGGCTGCAGCGCGTCATGACTCAGTTTTAAAACAGCACTCCGACACTCCCAATTGGGCACACACAAGCACACACACAATTTCCCCAACATAAAAAACATCAAAGGCAGCTCCAGTATGTCGCTGTAGCGCAGGGCAATGACACTGAGGGCTGTTCCCTGTGAAGCGTGTCACACTACTTAACTATAATGTCTCTTCTGTGGCACGGTGGGTTTATATGTCTATTTCTCCGGCCTCTCACAGGGAAATATACACCTCTATGGGAAAATGACACCAAATCATTCAGCCACTCATAGAGCTCTCAGTGCAGCAGAATGATTGGTTCTCTAGATGAAACCATACAGACAAGGACAATCATTTAAGTTGCGTCAAGGTACAACATGTGGTCTATCACCGTGATACCATAGTATTGGTATTATTATTCCCACAATCAAATATTTAGAGGTAGAGTTCGCTATTACTCACGTTTCTCAGCTATCAAACATGCAAATCAAAAGAAAAACAACACTTATGTAAAATATGTATGGGTCATTTAAAATGTGCAAAATGTAAGAGACACACTATCATTCAGTTATGGCATGCAGTTATCTGGTCTGCTATCTTGACTACTGTTTGTGTTAATATTGCTGACGCTAAAGACATTCATGGCCACATTATGTGCTGCACTGATGGTGACGAGAGGAATATTCACAGTATCTCTCTCTACCCCTGGGCTATGTTCCCATGGACCGTGGGGGGTTCTCCTCCTTCTATGGGCTTGTTACATGTATGGTTCTGTCTCATCCCTCACCCTCTCCACAATGGACGTTACAGATCAACCTGCTCTGGACACGGACTGACCTCTAAGACATTCTACTCCAGTCTGTGTCCTGTGTAGCATGATGATGATGAGCAGTGCATCTGTGCCTGGCATGTTCACTTTAACTCACAGCTCAGAGGCTGTCCCAGGGTTGATACATGAAACCCCATAACACGGTAGTCTGCTCTGGTAATAATGGGGACAGTGAGCTCCATAGGCAATCCCACATATGCCTGAGGGCCCTGGCCCTTAGTTGAGGTCCTGTGACTGCTGAAGCTCTAGTTACATCATCAGAGCCTGTGCTGAGTTGGGCTGCATTTGTCGGTGTAGAAACGCTGTCAGCTGGAAATGGCTGTGTATGCTGAGCAAAGTTTGTTTACTGGGAAGCCTTCAGAGAGCCCTTCAGACAGTTTGTTCTCAGCAGAAGTAGTGTGTGGTGTGTGTGTGTGTGTGCGTAAGAAGTAGTCTGCAGGATGTTGCTCCTTTGATTCACAGGAAGGGTTTGAGACAGTTTGACTGGACTGGGCCAGAGAGAATGTGGGAGAGGAGACCTCCTCGGTATGACTAACACAGCTGGCTTCCTTCCTCTCCTTTCCTTTCCTCTCCTCTCCTCTCCTCTCCTAATGTTCACTATGTTTTTATTGTATTAGCGGTTGAAGTTAGAGGTAAAAGTGTGTAAGAATAGCAGCAGTCTGTTTCTTTGCTGGGAGGCTCCTTTCCTCACTGATTATGATGGAAAGGCTTTTCAACTAACAGTGCTGTTGAACATTTCAAAACCGCCTGTCTGCCACTCTGGAATATGCAGAGTAGGATAGCCACTTGCTGGCTGATAGGATGTGTTGTCCTTATTTGAACTAGTGTGCAGTTTTGTTTTTTATGTATTTATTATTATTTATTTTTTTCACCTTTATTTAACCAGGTAGGCTAGTTGAGAACAAGTTCTCATTTACAACTGTGACCTGTCCAAGATAAAGCAAAGCAGTTCGACACATACAACAACACAGAGTTACACATGGAATAAACAAACATACTGTCAATAATACAGTCAGTTATACAGTCAATAATACAGTCAGTTATACTGTCAATAATACAGTCAGTTATACTGTCAATAATACAGTCAGTTTTACAGTCAATTATACAGTCAATAATACAGTCAGTTATAATGTCAATAATACAGTCAGTTATACTGTCAATAATACAGTCAATAATACAGTCAGTTATACTGTCAATAATACAGTCAGTTATACTGTCAATAATACAGTTCGTTATACAGTCAGTTATACAGTCAATAATACAGTCCGTTATACAGTCAATAATACAGTTCGTTATACAGTCAGTTATACAGTCAATAATACAGTAAGTTATACTGTCAATAATCCAGTCAGTTATACAGTCAATAATACAGTCAGTTATACTGTCAATAATACAGTCACTTATACTGTCAATAATACAGTTCGTTATACAGTCAGTTATACAGTCAATAATACAGTCAGTTATACAGTCAATAATACAGTTTGTTATACAGTCAATAATACAGTTTGTTATACAGTCAATAATACAGTCAGTTATACTGTCAATAATACAGTCACTTATACAGTCAATAATACAGTCAGTTATACTGTCAATAATACAGTCAGTTATACTGTCAATAATACAGTCAGTTATACTGTCAATAATACAGTTCGTTATACAGTCAGTTATACAGTCAATAATACAGTCCGTTATACAGTCAATAATACAGTTCGTTATACAGTCAGTTATACAGTCAATAATACAGTAAGTTATACTGTCAATAATCCAGTCAGTTATACAGTCAATAATACAGTCAGTTATACAGTCAATAATACAGTCAGTTATACTGTCAATAATACAGTCACTTATACTGTCAATAATACAGTTCGTTATACAGTCAGTTATACAGTCAATAATACAGTCAGTTATACAGTCAATAATACAGTCAGTTATACAGTCAATCATACAGTTTGTTATACAGTCAATAATACAGTTTGTTATACAGTCAATAATACAGTCAGTTATACTGTCAATAATACAGTCACTTATACAGTCAATAATACAGTCAGCTATAGAATAACTGTCTCACACATACTTTCAAAATCTAAGATCTGTAGCATTGTGTAAGAAAACACATCCCAACACCACTGAAGGACCACGGGGACTGTGGGAATTAGGTTTGTAGTGTCCAGTACATGTTTCTAAGTCACACCTGTCTGGATGGAGACAGAAGGAGTCTACAGTATGCCCAGAGGGCCACTTCAAACCCCATAGCAATCTGCACAGTATTCTCCATAAGTACAGAACAGCCTTGTGTGTTATGTTCTGTATTGTAGTAGCTGAATGAGGTCTAATAAATGGGAGATATAGGGGAAACTGTGCCAGTTCTCACAGACAAGAGGCTATAGTTTCTGAGAACTTGTGGGTTTTGGGTTTGAAAAATTTGGAGGATTCATAATCGTTTTGAGTAAGGAAGGAAAGAAGCCTTTTCTCTGCTTGTGTTCAGGGCCTTTGCTCTGCTCCCATTTAGTAAGTCTAGTCAAGGCATTCTAACAATACGTACAAATGAATCGTGAAGATGAATACAAAAATAGTGTGGGTGTGGTTGGGAGCTCCTGTGAAAGGAGTGGACTGAGTTAGGGAGGGGGGGGTAGTGTGCTTTGGCAGAGTGCCTGTGAAAACTGTTCAAAGTTCTTTTTTTATGTTATTAAGAATGCAAAGACAACTGGGAAAATACTCTTTCATTCTTGGAGTGGCTAATTAAAATTCTGTGATAGCTCTCTTTGTATCTTCGAATCCTTTGTGTCCAGCTGCATTACCTTTTAGTCACACATCTCAACTTGGCTGGCCTCCTCATCACACTGGAACTATTCAATACCCAGTGAACTCTCACACTGTCCCATCTACTTCTTCTCTCTTTCTCTTGCTCACCTTCTGTCTCTCCCTTGGTTTTGACTGTCTGACTGTCTGTCTCTCTGTGTGTCTCTCTGCATGCTTCTCACTCGTTAGTTTTTCCTGGCGCCGATTGATTACTGAAATAATACTTTCAGATTTCAAATACATGCTGTATTGCAGCAAATTAATTGTTTGTTTTCACATTTGGTGTTCTTGTCTGTGCTGTTCATTTCTGTTTTCATTAAACCCCTCCTCTCTCTCTGTTTGGTTGCCTCCCAAGACACCACAGGGGTCTTTGTCAGATAAAACGTGATTGATTGAAATCCTGCTCTCACCATGTCCCATAAACTCACAAAGCCTGTACATAGATTGAATTAAAGTAGATAGCAAACTCAACCCCATACATATCTCTGATGCATAGTGACCCTGTCAAAAATAATCAACTGCTCTTTCTCTGAAAAGTCCATAAAGCAGACAAACATTTTTCTCTTGTTTGTTTGGTGAAAATGTTTGTTCCCTCTCTCCACAACAGCCATTTTATTCGCATGGCACCCATCGGCCCCTAACAGTAAACATTACACTCACAGAAGTTCCAAAATAATAAAGACATTACAAATGTAATATTTTGTATTTATACAGTGTGGTAACGATGTACAAATGGTTAAAGTACAAAAGGGAAAATAAATAAGCATATATATGAGTTGTATTTACAATGGTGTTTGTTCTTGACTGGTTGACCTTTTCTTGTGGCAGCAGGTCACAAATCTTGCTGCTGTGATGGCACACTGTGGTATTTCACCCAGTAGATATGGGAGTTTATCAAAATCGGGTTTGCTTTCTAATTCTTTGTGGATCTGTGTAATCTCAGGGAAATATGTGTCTCTAATATGGTCATTCATTGGGCAGGTTAGGAAGTGCAGCTCAGTTTTCACCTCATTTTGTGGGCAGTGTGCACATAGCCTGTCTTCTCTTGAGAGCCAGGTCTGCCTACGGTGGCCTTTCTCAATAGCAAGGCTATGCTCACTGAGTCTGTACATAGCCATAAGCTTTCCTTAAGTTTGGGTAAGTCACAGTGGTCAGGTATTCTGCCAATGTGCACTCTCTGTTTAGGGCCAAATAGCATTCTAGTTTGCTCTGTTTTTTTGTTACTTCTTTCCAATGTGTCAAGTAATTGTTTTCTAATGATTTGGTTGGGTCTAATTGTGTTGCTGTCCTGGGGCTCTGTGGGGTGTGTTTGTGTTTGTGAAAAGAGCCCCAGAACCAGCTTGCTTAGGGGACTCTTCTTTTGGTTCATCTCTCTGTAGGTGATGGCTTTGTTATGGAAGGTTTGGGAATCGCTTCCTTTTAGGTGGTTGTAGAATTTAACAGCTCTTTTCTGCATTTTGATATTTAGCGGGTATCCACCTAGTTCTGCTCTGCATGCATTATTTGGTGTTCTACGTTGTACACGGAGGATATTTTTGCAGAATTCTGCATGCAGAGTCTCAATTTGGGGCGGCAGGTAGCCTAGTGGTTAGAGCGTCGGGTCAATAACCGAAAGGTGCTAAGATCGAATCCCCGAGCTGAAAAGGTAAAAATCTGTCGTTCTGACCGTGAACAAGGCAGTTAACCCACTGTTCCTAAGCCCTCATTGTAAATAAGAATGTGTTCTTAACTGACTTGCCTAGTTAAATAAAGGTAAAAAAAAAAAAAAACATTTGGTGTTTGTCCCATTTTGTGAATTCTTGGTTGGTGAGTGGACCCCAGACCTCACAACCATAAAGGGCAATGGGTTCTATAACTGATTCAAGTATTTTTGCCAGATCTTCATTGGTATGTTGAATTTTATGTTCCTTTTGATGGCATAGAATGCCCTTCTTGCCTTGTCTCTCAGATCGTTCACAGCTTTGTGGAAGTTACCTGTGGCGCTGATTTTTAGGCCGAGGTATATATAGTTTTTTGTGTGCTCTAGGGCAACGGTATCTAGATGGATATTGTATTTGTGGTCCTGGCGACTGGATCTTTTTTGGAACACCATTATTTTGGTCTTATTGAGATTTACTGTCACGGCCCAGGTCTGGAGGAATCTGTACAGAATATCTAGGTGCTGCTGTAGGCCCTCGTTGGTTGGTGACAGAAGCACCAGATCATCAGCAAACAGTAGACATTTGACTTCAGATTCTAGTAGGGTGAGGCTGGGTGCTGCAGACTGTTCTAGTGCCCTTGCCATTTCGTTGATATATATGTTGAAGAGGGTGGGGCTTAAGCTGCTTCCCTGTCTCACCCCACGGCCCTGTGGGAAGAAATGTGTGTTTTTTTCCTATTTTAACCGGACACTTGTTGTTTGTGTACATGGATTTTATAATGTCGTATGTTTTCCCCCCAACACCACTTTCCATCAATTTGTGTAGCAGACCCTCATGCCAAATTGAGTCGAAGGATTTTTTTAAATCAACAAAGCATGAAAAGACTTCTCTCCTTCTCTCTCTCTCTCTCTCTCTCTCTCTCTCTATCGTTGTCTCGCTCTCTCAACTCAATTACATTCAATTTAAAGGGCTTTATTGGCATGGGAAACATGTGTACATTGCCAAAGCAAATGGAATAGACAATAAACAAAAGGGAACTAAACAAGGGAAACATTAGTAAACATTACACTCACAAAAGTTTTAAAAGAATATAGTCATTTGAAATCTTATATTATTGGTTATGTACAGTGTTGTAACAATGTGCAAGTAGTTGAAGTATGAAAGGGAAAATAAATAAACAGATAAATATAAATAACGGGCCACAAATCTTGCTCCTGTGACTGCACACTGAGGTATTTCGCCTAGCAGATATAGGAGTTTATCAATGTTTGATTTGTTTTCAAATTCTTTGTGGGTCTGTGTGATCTGTGGGAAATATGTGTCTCTAATGTGGTTATATGTTTGGCAGGAGGTTAAGGAGTGTAGTTAAAATCAGATCCGACAATAATATCAAGGGATTTCAAATCCAGGGTTTAAAAACATTGTATGTGTCATTGTACGCTGATGATTCATATTTTATTTTAAATCCACCATTTAGATCCCTCCACCGCCTCATAGAGGATCTAGATACTTTTTCTAACCTCTCTGGATTACAACCAAATGATGATGTGTACTATATTACGTATATGATCACAATTTTTTTTTACATTACCGTGTGGTTTACCAATAAAATGGTTTGACGGTTGTCATGGAAATTATTGCAGTAATGAAACCGTCGACCCCACACTCCAAAGTGTGTTGCAGAGTGCGTAACTGATAATAAAAAATCATATATAGACCTTAAAAAATGCTTAGACAGTCATTTCTGACCTTCCCATAAACCCCCTTGGTTCACGTCCTGGTTATCTGCACAGGATGTTGTTTTACTTCTAACCCGGCTTAGTTTCCCAGATGCCAGGAAGATGAGACAATGAGGCATTGTTCTAAACTCTTCCAGGCTATCTCTTGCTCGGTGACACCCACCACATCTTATCTATGGAATGCCAGCTGTAGGTTTCTGCCTAGCCATCACTTAATCAGTTGCCAGCCCAAGCTTCAAAAGACTCCTTTCAGTTAACTCAGAAAGGGAGAGAGAGAGTCCTAAGAACCTTACTCTATTTCATAAAACAACCATTTGGTGCATAAATATAACATAATCTTGCAATCCTGCTACCACATGGTGATGTGGACATACTCTGTATACATATCCCGAAAGAAAGAAATGATCTCACTCCAATACATTTTAATAGAAATTTTGCAAAAATCGATAAGATCTTGCTACCATGGAAAGGAAAATACCTGTCTATTTGTGAAAAAATCACCTTGATTAACTCTTTAGCCATATCCCAGTTTACCTATTTGTGTATGGTCTTGCAACCTGTTTTTTAAAGTATTTGAGCAAAGAATATTCAATTTTATTTGTAATGGCAAGCCAGACAAAATTAAAAGAGCCTATTTATATAATTAATATGAATTCGAAGGGCAGACATTATTAAATATTAAAGCATTAGACCTCTCACTAAAGACATCAGTCATACAAAAGGTATACTTAAATCCAAACTGGTTCTCCAGTAAATTAGTAAGAATGTCTCCCCCCATGTTCAAGTATGGCCTTTTCCCCTTTATTCAGATTACAACCTCTCACTTATGGTTATTTGAAAATGAAATAATCTCCAAAATATCGCTATTTTTAAAACAAGCCATAGAAAGTTAGTTGCAATTTCAGTTTAATCCACTAGAAAAGACATAACAAATAATACAACAAATATTGTGGTTAAACTAAAAAAAACGTCATTTTCGATATATATATAGATTTTTTAAGTATACTCTTTGTAAATTATATCATAAATAGGACTGGTGGTGTTATGTCACACATGCAGCTAACAAAAATATATGGAAATGTCTGCTCAACCCCAAATTACAACCAACTAATTGCAGCATTACCGCAAAAATGGAAGAGGCAAGTGGAAGGGGGAAAAAGTAAGGAACTTGTCTGTTGGCCCTGCATTAAAGACCAAAATTGGTTAAAGAAATTTGTGATAAATAAAAAAGTATACCTGTTTCATTTGAGGCCCAAATTGACAGCTGTGCCATATAGATTGCAAAATAGTTGGGGTTTTCGATGTACCGATTCCATTTTTAAATTTAAAATATTATACAAAATTCTTGCAACCAATAGAATGTTATATATATAGGGGATACAACCTTCCCAGCTCTGCTGATTTTGCTGCGAAGAGACAGTCATTAGATAATTTATATTTTGGTACTGTCCATATGTAGCTTGTTTTTGGTCACAGATCCAGGAATGGCTGAAGAATTACAACATTTATCTGGAGCTAACTCTGCAGATAGCACTATTGGGGATTTGAAAAGTCATAATCAATCGATCAATAATATAATAATAATTTTAGCAACAAAAACATCTTTAATTTACAATCTGTAGAAACTATGAGAATAGTTTGGGGCTCCCAAGTGGCACAGCGGTCTAAGGCACTGCATCTCAGTGCAAGAGGCGTTTACTCCTGAGGTGCTGACCTGTTGCACCCACAACAACCACTGTGATTATTATTATTTGACCCTGCTGGTCATCTATGAACATTTGAACATCATGGCCATGTACTGTTTAAATCTCCCTACGGCACAGCCAGAAGAGGACTGGCCACCCCTCAAAGCCTGGTTCCTTATTAGGTTTCTTCCTAGGTTCCTGCCTTTCTAGGGAGTTTTTTCTTAGCCACCGTGCCTCTACATCTGCATTGCTTGCTGTTTGGGGTTTTAGGCTGGGTTTCTATTTAGCACTTTGTGACATCGGCTGATGTAAAAAGGGCTTGATAAATACATTTGATTGATTGATGAATTACAGTCCCTGGTTCGAATCCAGGCTGAATCACATCCGGCCGTGATTGGGAGTCCCATAAGGCGGGTGCACAATTGGTCCAGCGTCGTACGGGTTTGGCCGGGGTAGGCCGTCATTGTGAATAAGAATTTGTTCTTAACTGACTTGCCTAGTTAAGTAAAAAAAACAAACAAACTTTTGTGATACGTCACAGCACAATCCAATATGGATGGTGTTAAGAGATAGATGGGAGGGGTTGAATGGAGCTGAAGGGTGGGACTACAAGATAACTCATGTAAAATATACTGTGTCCGTAAAATGTATATACAGTAGGTTCAGAACTTGTATATATGGCAAATAGAAATCAAACTGGATGGACATCAGAAATAGATGGGCGGGGTTGACAGTAGAGGAAGGACAGGACTAAAAACAAACAAAATATAACTATTGTAGAGTAGATTTTGTGTCACTGCCAGAAGACTGACACTTGGCTGCAAGTGTATCTTCCAGCAAGAGAATAACCCCAAGCACTAATCAAAATCCACAAAGAAATGGTTAATTGACCACAAAATCTACATTTTGCAAAGGCCATCACAGTCTACGGACTTGAAACCCATTGTGGTTTGAATTGAAGAGGGCTGTCCATATGCTCAGAAGAAGGATATCAAAGATCTTAAAAGATTCTGTAATTTTTTTTGCACACAATGTACACTAAGTGTACAAAACATTAGGAACACCTTCTCTTTCCATGACATAGACTGACTAGGTGAATCCAGGTGAAAGCTATGATCCCTTATTGATGTCACTTGTAAAATCCACTTCAGTCATTGTAGATGAAGGGGAGGAGACAGGTTAAATAATGATTTTTAAGCCTTGAGACACTTGAGACATGGATTGTGTGTGTGCGCCCTTCAGAGGGTGAATGGGCAGGACCAAACATTTAAGTGCCTTTGAACAGGGTATGGTAGTAGGTGCCAGGCGCACCGGTTTGTGTGTGTCAAGAACTGCAACGCTTCTGGGTTTTTCATGCTCAACAGTTTCCCATGGGTATCAAGAATGGTCCACCACCCAAAGGACATCTAGCCAACTTGACACAACCGGGGGAAACATTGGAGTCAGCATAGCCAGCATCCCTGTGGAACACTTTTGAAACCTTGAGTCCATGTCTCAACGATTTGAGGCTGTTCTGAGGGCAAAAGTGGGTGCAGCTCAATACTAGTAAGGTGTTCTTAATGATGTGTACACTCAGTATAGCTCAGTATTTGTATTATTTGTTACTGTCTTTTTTGCTCATCTTTATCAAGGGTGCCAATAATTATGAACCTCACAGTATGTCCTACATCAACTCAGCCTGACTTCTGTTAGATAGAGCAGGCATCATGTTGATAGAGGATTTGGTACATAATACCCCCAGATTATATAACAAGTTAGCTGAATAATCAGGGAACCTTGTGAGATGAATGTGAGAAGAGTGACTATACCATAGAGTATTTGAAGATGTTCCTCATTTTTTAACAATTCTATGGACTCTCCACATGCACTGTTAGATGGCAATGTGATCACATTGGAAATGGCTGTGCAGAAATCTTATCTTTCCCATTACTGGGAGATTGAAACCCCTGCAGCAGTGATCCGGCTCCTGCTCCGGCTGCAGCCAAGAACACATTTTAGATTACAATATGACATCTTTTAAAATGTCACCATTTCTTGTTCAGATGCTCTGCCAAGCACTTCACTCAAATAGGCTGTGGGTTTTGCAGCATTTGGGTTCTAAACTGGTGGCAGCTCCCTGGGCCTGCCCCTAATGTGTGGCTGCAATAATGACATCATCCGTTCTGGTAAAGTCAACCACATATACAGTAGCTACCAAAACTGCCGGATTCAATACCATGTCTCAAACATCACTCCACACTCATCAATATATTGTAAATAAGAATTTGTTCTGAACTGACTTGCCTAGTTAAATCCAGGTTAAATCAATTTAAAAAAGATATACAAATAATAGACCTTCCACTAAAACAGGTTAGCTCATGGTTTGGATGTGACAGTTACTTCAAGTCTCAGGGAAGATGACATCACATGGCTAGCAGCCACTAGCTTACCTCCACTCCACAGACAGTCACTCTGGACAGTGCTGATAATGTCACTCTCCCTGCTCCCGTCCGTCAGTCAGTCAGTCACTCTACGGGGCAGATGGACCAAGGCTACGGCCCAGACAGAGCCCGGGGGCAGCGCTGGAGAGGCACTGGGGGGATGAAGGGGACCTCTGCTGCCCACCATCTGGCCAAATGGCATGCGTTAGTGCCAACCCGATGCCCGCTGAGGGAAGGGGCACAGGGTACAGAGACGCGCTACAGAGACAGGCAGGCAGGGGGGGCATTTGTAGACACAGGCCATCCTTTCTCAGTAAAAGGCCCACTCAGCAACACCTGTGCTCCCAGTCAGCCTTGTCCGCCCACGCCTGGCCCCACCACATCCTCGTCCTGTCAGAACGGCTGCACTCAGCAGAAAGACAGGCTCCTCCAACAAAGGACTTTGCGGGATAGGAAGTGTACGTGCAGGTGAATAGCGATAACTAGTTATTCAGCTATTCATATATTCATCTGTGCATTCATATTTAGCCCCTGCTGTGAGTGAGATGAACACTGTTTCGGAGCCGGGGCTCTGACTGTTACATAGACGGAACACTCGCCTTCATTCACTCCCCATGGCTCTCACAAAGACTTTTCATACTCTGCTGTATTCTACATGGGACAGGATGAGTGTCGTTCCCCTGACCACTTAACCCTAAGCTTGGGGTTAGAATCTCAGGGCAGACACCTACTATAGTACAGTATGCAAGCATACACTTGTTAAATGATTTGGAGTAGAAAAATAGTGTTGGTATAAGAGAAAGATTTAAAACACCTGGAGTGTGTTTGTTATGATTTGTCTGCAGTGAGACAACATAAACCTATTCATCACTAGATAAGCACAAATATTAAAGGTGTTAAATCATAGTCCGTATACATTTGTGGGCTTCTTCAGCACGCTCCATTGCTTTGATTTGCAAGCATTCTTTTTCTAGGGTGTAGCTACTGTTTATATTCTGTCTGGTCACATGCAGAGGATCTGTGCCTTACGGTGTAGTATGGACTAAATGACATTCTCTAGCAGCCAGACACCAGTGTGCCTGCCCTGGGTTATCACTTACCTCTTGTTGGGACACATACCATGTAATTATGGCTGTGGGCTCCTGGTCTGGAGAAGGTAAATGAGGCCCTGTAATGCAGTGTAAATGATGGCTTAAGGACAGGAGAGGCAGAGGGACTGACTCAGCCCTGGGGTGGATGTATTACCTGGAGAGCTGTCCTTTCCATCCCACACCAGAATTACTCTCCCACTGGCCCCTCCCCTCCTTCCCTACTCAGCTTGGCTGAAGCCTGTTTTAGCCAGAGGCCTTTTCCTGCGGGGCAGCAATCGATTCCTGTAAGGCAGAATGTAAAAAATGTATGCGTTAAGAGAGAACTTGTAAGACCCAGAGCAGAGGTTTGAAATGATCGGGTTCTTCAGTGTACATGGATCAACATGTGTAAGAAGAGCGATAGAGGCCTTTACTTCAGACTCAAGACTAAAGCGTTCAGATATTCCCTTACACAGACCTGTCATTCTCTATAAGTGCTCGGTGTGAGAGTGATTCACTGCTATCAGCCAAACGCATTAGGCCTCACTGACCACAGAAATGGACCAGACGTCTGTCCATCTCACCACCCAGAGAAGCTAATACAAATGCATAAGAAGTAGATTTGGATTGTAGTATTTTACTTCCAGCAGTATCTACAGTGTTAATTTTTGCCTGAAATTAAGCAAAATTGCTCAACTTATGCCTATCATTAATGTGAATGAATTATGTGTAGGTTACCGAATTTAGGGTACAGAGTAGGGTACAGAATAGGGTACAGGGTAGGGTACAGTAGTCTGTGAACTTAATGATATGTAATGACATGTATGTGTGCCTCTGTGTGGTGATCAGAGGGTTAAGGCTGTGTTGTTAGTCTTTCAGCTGGCCTACTGGGGATTGGTGGAGGTGGTGTTAGTCTTTCAGCTGGCCTACTGGGGATTGGTGGAGGTGGTGTTAGTCTTTCAGCAGGCCTACTGGGGATTGGTGGAGGTGGTGTTAGTCTTTCAGCAGGCCAACTGGGGATTGGTTGAGGTGGTGTTAGTCTTTCAGCAGGCCTACTGGGGATTGGTGGAGGTGGTGTTAGTCTCAGCAGGCCTACTGGGGATTGGTGGAGGTGGTGCTAGTCTTTTAGCAGGCTTACTGGGGATTGGTTGAGGTGGTGCTAGTCTTTCAGCAGGCCTACTGGGGATTGGTGGAGGTGGTGCTAGTCTTTTAGCAGGCCTACTGGGGATTGGTTGAGGTGGTGCTAGTCTTTCAGCAGGCCTACTGGGGATTGGTGGAGGTGGTGCTAGTCTTTTAGCAGGCTTACTGGGGATTGGTTGAGGTGGTGCTAGTCTTTCAGCAGGCCTACTGGGGATTGGTGGAGGTGGTGCTAGTCTTTTAGCAGGCTTACTGGGGATTGGTGGAGGTAGTGTTAGTCTTTTAGCAGGCTTACTGGGGATTGGTGGAGGTGGTGCTAGTCTTTTAGCAGGCCTACTGGGGATTGGTGGAGGTGGTGTTAAAACCTACCTAGTTCTGTTAAATGGTTGTTTTCTGTATCTCCATGTGGGCCGGTGAGCCACACCTGTGTGTCTGTGCATTATGTGCATGTGTGCATACTTAGTGCTGGGCCCACTCTGGGGAGTTGTACAGCACCATGGTAATTGGTGTGGTTTCTGGAGCTAGTGTGAGCTGGCAGGTCAGGTCCAGTGTGGTTATTTCTGCGTGGTCGGTGTGAAAACCTGAGTCAGAGTCACGCAGTCAGAAACAAGTCTTACCCAACCACAGGGTGCAGCCTACAGGTCCATCTGATGGTACTGCCTCGGAAGCAGGTGTCAGTATAAAAGTAAATGGGTAAGAACTAAGAGGGAGGTGATGATAGGGAAAAGCTCAAAAACAAGACCAGTAGAAAGTAGCACAGCCACCAGCTGTAAAGTCTTCCCTTGAAATGATTTGCTACAGGAAGAAAAATACAAATCACCCACAGGGCTTGAACCCTCTGGAGATTTGAATAAAGCCCCTAAGCCAAAGCATTAGAGAGAGAGAGAGAGAGATCTGGAGAGTGAGAGAGTGAAATAAAGAGATAGAGAGTGAGAAGGGAGACAGAGGAGAGAGACAGAGGAGGAGAGAAGCTCATCCCCCTCTCTAATGGTGTAGAGACCCAGTCCTCTTATTTGTTCCACTATCAGTCCTTCCTAATGGCTGCCCAGTGAGAGAGTGGCCAGTCAGCCCCATTAGCTGTGGCTGAACCTGAGACAGGGAGGGGGTCTGGAGTCTGGAGCCAGCCTCAGTAGGGGTCCTTCCCTCCCATATCTCTACACTGCAGAGCGAGCCCCAGCCTCCCTGCCCGCCCGCCCGCCCCTTAACCTCCCACCCACCCTTGGCCTCTACCTCACGCTCCACTCAGAGAGAAAATTATGGATTTCTCAGTGCATAATGGACACCTTCCGACTAGTCTTCAAAGCTGCTCTCTAATAACTTTACTGATAAATTAAACAGTGTAGAGACAGTAGGCTGAGTCAGAGGCCGAGGAACAGACAGTCTCGCAGGCAGCAGCAGACGTCAGGTTCAGCATTCATTATGGGACTTTTACATGCAGCTCAGCTTTGCATTAAAATGGTGGATTTAATTAAACAGGGCTGGTATTGAAATAAAGCTGTTAGGGAGGAAGGAATGACTTCAGGTGGAAATGCTAGGGGCTTCAAAGGGAGACATGTGGACAGCATCTGTCATTGTGGTGGAGCTGCAAGCTGTCGTGTGCCACCAGGCAGGCCATGAACCCACCATAGCAGCAGCTCACATCCAATACAGCAGAACACAGAGAGTGTCTTTATTCTTTTGGAACTTTTGTGAGTGTAATGTTTACTGTACATTTTTTATTGTTTAGTAATGTAAACAAATGTTTCCCATGCCAATAAAGCCCCTTAAATTGAATTGAGAGAGTGAGATATCGAGAGAGAACATAGATACCCAGAAAACCTGAGCCTTCACTATGGTGAATCACTGAAACAATACAGAAATACACTACAGAAAAAGAACGAACAGCACGTCAGAAATCAGCTCAATGTAATTGAAGAATCCATAGAATTAAACCACTTCTGTGAAAATTGGAAAACTCTAAACAAACAACAACATGAAGAGTTATCTATCCAAAACGGAGATGTATGGATAAACCACTTCTCCAATCTTTTAGGCGCTATAACAAAGATCAAACAGCAAAAACATATACATGATCAAATACAAATCTTAGAATCAACTATTAAAGACTACCAGAACCCACTGGATTCTCCAATTACATTGAATGAACTACAGGACAAAATACAAACCCTCCAACCCAAAATGGCCTGTGGGGTTGATGGTATCCTAAATGAAATGATAAAATATACAGATCACAAATTCCAATTGGCTATACTTAAACTATTTAACATCGTCCTCAGCTCTGGCATCTTCCCCAATATTTGGAACCAAGAACTGATCACCCCAATCCACAAACTCAATTTGGCATTAGGGTCTGCTATACAAATTGATGGAAAGTGGTGTTGGGGGGGAAAAACACAAGACATTATAAAATCCATATACACAAACAACATGGGTGCGGTTAAAATTGGCAAAAAATACACACATTTCTTTCAACAGGGCAGGGGGGTGAGACAGGGATGCAGCTTAAGCCCCACGCTCTTCAACATATATATCAACGAATTGGCAAGGGCACTAGAACAGTCTGCAACACCCTGCATCACCCTACTAGAATCTGAAGTCAAATGTCTACTGTTTGCTGATGATCTGGTGCTTCTGTCTACAGCAGCACCTAGATCGTCTGCACAGATTCTGTCAGACCTGGGTCCTGACAGTAAATCTCAGTAAGACCAAAATAACAGTGTTCCAAAAAAGTTGCCAGGACCACTGTTGCCCTACAACACACAAAAAACTATACATACCTCGGCCTAAACATAAGCGCCACAGGTAACTTCCACAAAGCTGTGAACGATCTGAGAGACAAGGCAAGAAGTCCCTTCTATGCCATCAAAAGGAACACACAATTCGACATACCAATTAGGATCTAGCTAAAAATACTTGAATCAGTTATAGAACCCATTGCCCTTTATGGTTGTGAGGTCTGGGGTCCGCTCACCAACCAAGAATTCACAAAATGGGACTAACACCAAATTGAGACTCTGCATGCAGAATCCTGCAAAAATATCCTCCGTGTACAATGTAAAACACCAAATAATGCATGCAGAGCAGAATTAGGTTGATACCCGCTAATTATCAAAATCCAGAAAAGAGCCGTTAAATTCTACAACCACCTAAAAGGAAGCAATTCCCAAACATTCCATAACAAAGAAGAGCGCCCTAAGCAAGCTGGTCCTGGGGCTCTGTTCACAAGCACAAACAGACCCCACAGAACCCCAAACACACCCCACAGAGCCCCAGGACAGCAACACAATTAGACCCAACCAAATCATGAGAAAACAAAATTACTTGACACATTGGAAATATTTTAAGGAAATCTTTGACTATGTACAGACTCAGTGAGCATAGCCTTGCTATTGAGAAAGGCCGCCGAAAGCAGACCTGGCTCTCAAGAAAAGTCAGGCTATGTGCTGCCCAAAAAAACCTCCTGCCAAATGTATGACCATATTCAAGTTTATTTATTTTCTCTTTTGTACTTAAACTATTTGCCCATCATTACATTACTGTATATATACATAATATGACATTTGAAAATTCTTTATTCTTTTGGAACTGTTGTCAGTGTAATGTTTACTGTTCATTTTTTTTATATATATATATCTATTTCACGTTGGCAATGTTAACATATGTTTTGCATGTCAATAAAGCCCCTTTCCAGAGAGCAGGGCAGGAACAGAGGAGAGACAGGTAGTGTGGCCCCTCCTCTCTCCAGAAAGTGTGTTAGAAAGTGAAAATCATCCTTCAGCAGGTGTTGGGATTGGCTGGAGTGTGTTGACAATCTGCTCAAGTGAGATTTATTTTTATTTTTTCCTTGTGTAGAATTTGACAGTGATAAAAGCTGAGTTATAGTCAGGCTGTCCAATAATGGCTTTTGTGGATCGACACTTAGAAACAGTTTACTCTGTTGATGTGATGGGGACATGAATGGGATCCAAAGTCATGTCTCACCGTGGCTGACTGCCAGGACCATCATAGGAGCTTTAATAAATGGTGCTGTACCAGTGAAAGGAATCGTGTGTGTGTGTGTGAGAGAGAGAGAGAGAGAGAGAGAGAGAGAGAGAGAGAGAAAATATGCCACAGGAGATTGTAATAAGTAGTAAGTGCATAAGTGGCCCCACCATGGATCCAGAGATATAATAACCTACAGGACTGCAGTAGGTTCCCAGTGGGGTTGAAGGAACATAGGGAAGCAGTCAAGTATATACAATCTATTTATATACTGTAAAACACTGTACTTACTAAATGTATGTTCATATTCACTCGCTCCCTCACTTCTTCCCTCTCGCACTCACTCACTCAACAGTTGACAACCTCTCTTTCTTTCTTTCTTTCTTTCTTTCTTTCTTTCTTATCTCTCTCTCTCTTTCTTTGTCACTCTCTCAATAACATTTTCAATTTAATTTCAATTTCAATGTAAGGGGCTTTATTGGCATGGAAAACATATGTTTACATTGCCAAGGCAAGTAAAATAGATAATAAACAAAAGTGAAATAAACAATAAAAAATGTACAGTAAACATTACACTCACAAAAGTTCCAAAATAATACGCACATTTCAAGTGTCATATTATGGATTTATACAGTGTTGTAATGATGTGCAAATAGTTAAAGTACAAAAGGGAAAATAAATAAACATAAATATAGGTTGTATTTACAATGGTCTCTCTCTCTCTCTCTCTCTCTCTCGCTCTCTCTCTCTCTCTCTCTCTCTCTCTCTCTCTCCCTCTCCACCACTCTCCTCCCCTTACATCCCCGGGGGTTAGGCAGATGTGAATTATTCAACATAATTGAGTTTATTAATGGATAGATAAATAGACAGAAGAAAAACGAGGTGGGGACTGCACATGACACATGACACAGGCAGAGTCTGTTCCTGACATTTCTAATCTCCATCTGGATGTGGTTGAGATGGCGTGTGGCGTGCTGCTGTGTTTGGTCGTCTGCAGCCCGTGGCAGCTATACAACCGTAGGGCTATGGGCTGAGGACTCGTGGGGGGCTGGAGGTCACATTAGCATACAAAAGCCCCAGCGCTGGGTGCCCTTTCCAGCACCAGCTCCCCCCGGGTCGCCCCCGGAAACCCAGCTGCACGCAGGGCAGGGGGCCAGAGGACCAGGGGACACACAGTCACTGGGACCCATAGTGTGCAGGAGATGTGCCACCCCAGAGGTACCCCTTCCTTTACACCCCCCAAATATACCGGTTTCAAATACCCCCATGTCTCCATGACAGCAGCATCACTGAAGCTCCAACATGAAATATGTGCTTCCTAGGTCTATAAATCACAGCATATAGCAGAACAAATATTTTGATATGGGCCATTGCCTACATAATGCTCACTAAAGGGAAACCTATTCATGCAGAATTTAGATGAGGAACATTTTATCTTTCACAGCAGTCTTCTCCCAAATGAGCACCGTCTCCCAAATCAGCACCATCTCCCAAATCAGCACCGTCTCCCAAATCAGCACCTTCTCCCAAATCAGCACCGTCTCCCAAATCAGCACCGTCTCCCAATTCAGCACCGTCTCCCAAATCAGCACCTTCTCCCAAATCAGCTTCACTGTTGTCTTTTATTTGCAGTTTACAGACCCTCTGTTTACAGTTTAGTTTGGCTCTGTGATGCAATATGTTAATAGCAGTTAGCGCAAGGGGAGGCTGAGAAATAGACATTAACTTTGGCAGGAAGCTCTCCTCTCACAGCTGACAACTGGGACAGGATGAAGGGAGGAGGTAGGTAAAGTGGTAGATGTTGGCTATGGGGTTTATATCGGTGGGGGATTGGGTAGAGGGGGAGGGCTGCTTGTATTTCTGGATAGAGGAGAGTGGTTGGGATCTTGGTCGATGATAGCGCTGATGTAGGTTTTGACAGATATTGGTTTTACCGGGGGTTATTGAGTGGATGGAGCAAGCTGCTGGGTGGGTGGTGGTGGCTCTTGTCTCAGGGGTTTTCCAACAGCTCTGATGCAGAGTGGCAGGGTTCTCTGGGTGGGGAGGGAACTAAAGGGGGCGTGGTGCGCCCCTCAGATAATACACACCCTATAATTATATTGATCACACGACACGGGAGGCACTGTATCTGCATACTAGGTTAGAAACAGGCAGGCAGGCCAGGGAGAAAACTGACTGGATTGTTGACAGCGCAGTCGCCGTGACAGTCAACTACGTTGTTTATGCCACAATTACCAAGATTGAATTCAATCAGTCAGGCCAATGCACTTTTTCTTTGCAATTATGCAAAAGACCTGCAGCTCCGTGTGCCTCAGCGTGGTGGGTTGTGCTACTGCCTCAGTTTATATTGATTATTTTATTCGTTAAAATGAAGTCCTTAAGAAGACTGTCACTCACTAGTGTCTCCACTGCCATATCACATGCCTGCTCACTCCCATGAAAAAAAATCACTGTTAATATAATTGATGTAATATGCCACAAGCAACAATAAGGTATAACATCTAATCATGTTAAGTAGTCATCGCCGAGCTGTAATTAAACTGTTGGAGACAAGTGATTACTAAGGCTGATAGAGAATGGCAAAATATAATTGCGACGTTATGCAAATACTAATACACCCTGCTCTAATTGCAAGCTTTTTTCTCCTAATATTTATGGCCTTGTGTCTATGTTATTATCGCATTGACCACAATGCATTGGGAACGTAGGCGGGTGTGCCGGAGATGGAGATTGAGAGGGAGGGGCTCGTACACTTATACACGCTCTTGTGCACATCTCTGTTAATGGAGGCTCCACCATCCCATCATGCCATGCTGCCATCCAGAACAGCCAGGGAGATTGTTCACAAACGAGCCTGTTGGCAAATTAGCCAGCACACGTTAAGCTGGAGCATTATGCTAAAGCTGGCTGAATATCACTGCATGCTCACTGACCAGTGAGTGATTCCAGAAACCCATACACTTCTCGCTGCCGTGCCGCCACAATCCCCCGGCCTATTGGAGGGGCAGAGGAGTCACTGATTGGCCGCTCAGACGGAAGGACTAGAGGACTGTGGGATGTTTGATGATGAAGCAGTATCGTGGCCACGTGTGCGTTGATCAGAAGGAGACGGGCTGAGAGATGGAGGCCTGGCCTGGGAATGGCCTCCTTCCTTTTGAAAGAATTTCACCAAATAGCTGTCAGTGTTGCAATATGAATATATCATGGAGTGCCAGCTGAAGGCTTTAGTGGCGAACAATAAAGGCCAGAGATCTTAGCGGGAGAACGTTTTTTTTTTCAGTGTGATCTCTGATTTGAGACAAGTTTTCCTGTTTCTATCTTAATACATTTTTCCAGGAGCCCACTGAGACCTCTCAGCACCACTGGCACCCTCCTAGTCTCCCACAACCAACTTCCACTCTTGTTTGGTGTGCGTGTCTGCCCCCGGTCCCACTGGAGCCCCGCACTGCGCTTCCTCAGCCTTCATACTATTCACTGTTTGATTAAGGTATTAGTGGAATTGATGGATGTGGAACTTCCCCTCTGTAGCCATAGTGCTATTATGTATCTCTCTCAGGCAGCGCTGCTACAGTCACTGGGAAGTTGAGCTGAATCCTGCGTTGTTCGTTCGCCAAGCAGCCAATTCCCGTGATGCTCCTCTCTCTGCCCCCGCTGGGCTGGCAGTGAGGTTTGATTGGATGCTGGTTGGGGGGCTCCAATCAGGCAAATCTGTGTGCTGTGATTCTGTGAGGCTGTGAGGCTGAGCATGTGGGGCTCAATAGAGTCTGGCTCTGGTCTTCTGGAGGCGTCAGAGTGGAGAGCCATGCCATGTGTCTCAGTCTCACACTTTCAGCAGCACCGCCCTCTCTGCAGGACTCTCTGCCCGGGACACTCTGCCCTGGTTTAAAGACTCTCCAGGCAGGCATCACGCTGTCGTCACAGCACAGCCATGCTAAAGACCCAAATGCCAGAAAGCACAGGCTTTTTTTATCTCTCTGGAAAGCTATCTCTTTCTGCTACTCTTGTTCTAGCTCTCAAAAAAGTGAAAGTGGTGTATTCATAAGAAGCAGTTCCCTTTGACTGGTCAGTAAGAATGTACCTTTCTCTGTGAGCAGTCAGCCTCTGTATTTAAGAGCGCAGGTCTCACCCCTATGCAGATTTGGGGGGCTAATTGATTTGTATCACCTGATTGCTAATCTTATTTAAAGGCCTTATAGTCAGTTTGTACCGGGGCCAGTGTGACGGTGGTGCTGGACTACAACAGTATTTATAACTTATTTTTTATTTTATTTTTTTATTTAACTTTTATTTAACTTGGCAAGTCATACCTTAATGCTCTTACCTCTCCCAGAACAGTCAATTATTCTACTCTCCCCTGCTCAGATGATGATGCCCAGCAATAATAATGCCCCCTATAATGGAGATTAAGATTCTATTTTGGTGTATAAACCCAGACATGCCCTATTGCACCCTTTAAAAAAACACAGTCCATTTATTCCCATTACGTTGAGCTTGGAATTATCAGAGGTGGCTGGGCAATTTCTTTTTAAGCGGTGCCAGAATGCAGCGTGATGCGCCCTGGGAGTGCGGGATCAGACTGAGTAAAGCTTGGCTTTGTTTTGGTTCTTCAAGTGGATGTGAAGTATTCCCACAGGGTGAGATGGTAGTGGCTACTGCTGTGATTGCACAGCTTTGATCTCGGTTAAGAGAAGAGAAAGAAAGAAAAAAAGAAAAACATGTTTTTGTTCATTGTTTGACCTATCAATCTCCCCCAGTCTTGTGGGTTTGCTAAGAATCAGTCAGAATATGCTTTCAAACAAGATATGTGTTTGATTTCTGTGATTTTCAGTCAAGCTGTGGGGGCAGGGTTTCCGTTTTCCGGTAATAGGCCCTTTTGGGCGATCAAAAAAAAAACACGAATTCATGCATTTTAGCCTATTCATTGTTTAAAATACAAATCGATATAGCGTGAGAGCTGCTGTTACAGCTCAAACAGCTGTTTGTTGCTGCAGCTTTAATAAGCCCAATCAGTGCGCAACAATTCTAAAGGCGATCGTGTATAAAAAAACAATGGCCACAATTTAAAAATAGCTATTTTATTTCTCAACTGGTAATTGAAGCGTGCTTCCCATTTGTCTTTCAAGTGCATAGGCAACTAGGCAGGCTTCAGTGCGTCACACACCACTGTGCAATGAGCTGGAGGCAGAATGCGTTTTGAAAACATATACTTAATTGTTTGAAACCTGAACGTTTTAGTACATATGAGGCATGTTTTACCTTGCTTCAACGTAGCCTATCGAACCTTACGTGCAGGAAGTTATTGCTGTTCGTTACTTGTCATATTGGTGCGGTTATAATGTTTATCAACATTTTATGCTACATTTTACCCCTCTGTTACTGTTGCCTCATTGCTTTAAAAAAAACATTGGATGCAAGCTAGGCCTACTGGTTGTATGAATTTGGGATCTATCGTCCCACAAATGTCCCAATGTCACGTTGGTATAAAGGGTCGGGAGACAGGCGCAGGAATGAGTAATATGGGTTTTTATTTATGCCCATATTACGGCGTCCCATGTATAGGCACGGGGACGAAGACGAAACAAAAAAACACATATACAAAAACACAGGGTTGAAACCCAAAACAAAAGAGAAAGGAGTACCTTGAATAAATACATATGCGCACAATGATTAAATACACAGGACGAGGCCCGGAATCTTCTGCGCAATCCACAATGGCACGAAGGCCAAAACACACAGCACAGATTCTCACATGCACCAACGGACATAGAACAACAATCGACAGCCCAACGGAGAACCAAAGGGCACATATATACAAAACACTAATCATTGGCAATTGGGGCCAGGTGTGCGCAATGACAGTTCCGGAGGGATCCGTGACACAGAGTCTGTTTGGAATAGGCTATTTCTTTCTTGCACAGAACAACAAGCTGACCAATAGAATAGGTTGACCTTTGTACTATGGGGGATAGTAGATTGACATTAGCTAGTGATTTTGCTGTTCCTTACTCGTCTTGTTGGCTGAGGAAAAGTAAATGTGGGCAGTTATTTTAACATAGGCGGTGCGTGGGTTTCAAGTTTGAGGAAGCTAATTCTCACCATAAAAATGAACGTTTATAAAAAAGCATTCCATGCATCCTCACATTTGCAGAGTTATGGAAGATAGCCTACCATTCCTAATGTGATGATTCGATTTGATAGTTATAATTTAGGCGAATAATCACTAATCACTGTTCAATGCAGTGCGTAGTGGCTTAGAGTAGGCCTAGGCTAAATCAGATATATAATATTCTTCTCTTGCAATTCTACTACAGTTCATATAACTGGAGACATATTTTTAATAAGACAAGAATTGCAGGGTAGGCTACTCTGCTGACACTGACAAACATATCAATAAAAATGACGTTGTCTGATCCATATATTAGGCCTATGAAAAGTTGAGACACAAATACAAATTATTGTCCAAAAACAAAGAAAAGTGGCACTGACCCAATGATAAAGACAGTGAATATGCAAACTCACCGGGAATAAGGCAGATGTTCTCTGCTGTGGCCAACAAGATAGGCTACTTTTCGTTTAATTAAGTTGAGAAATTTGATCATTGAAATACAGATTGGAGTATTTTCATTGTCTTGTCTTCACAAAAATAGTAGTTTGTTTTTTATATTGCGATATGACTGGCTGGTCTCTGCTTTTCAATGAGAGTCACAACTTAATAATCATCTATTTGGTATTTGCTGTGCGCTCTGCCCAATATGTGGGCCCTTCCTACTGTAAGCTATGCGATTTAAAACAATCCACTTAAATTGTTTTGCTAATTATCCTCTGTGGCCAAATAATGTTTGCTGGTGTATTATATTTATGTATAGACAGGAGTAAGCTAATTAGGCTATATAATGTTGGCAAATTAATAACATTTACTTTAGGAAAGCTTCCCCTAGCCTTATGGATGCGCCGCTTATGTATTCTAACATCTTCAAATTGCTCATAAGAATTCGGTAAAAATGACGCATGCCATTGAATCCGAGTTGCATGATCTGTAAAGATGAATTACCATAAACTAAATGTGATTTCTGTAATTCTGAGAATCGTGGGTGGATGCCCTTATCAGGTTACGCAGCCAGTGCATATGGGTCCGGGTATCACTACTTTAGCTGGAACAGTATCTTTAGTCTCTTCATTGCCGTCAGTGATCAGGGCTACCACCGTTATGTCATCAGCAAACTTGATGATGGTGTTGGAGTCGTGCGCGGCCACGCAGTCGTGGGTGAACAGGGAGTACATGAGGGGACTAAGCACGCACCCCTGAGGGGCGCCCCCGATGTTGAGGGTCAGTGTGGCGGATGTGTTGTAGCCTTCCCTCACCACCTGTGGGCTGCCTGTCAGGAAATCCAGGATCAAGTTGCAAAGGGAGGTGTTCAGTCCCAGGGTCTTTAGCTTGGAGGGCACTATGGTGTTTAATGCTGTAGGTGTTCCTATTGTCCAATGCTGTAGGTGTTCCTATTGTACAGGTGGGAAAGGGCAGTGTGGAGTGCAATAGAGATTGTGTCATATGTGGATCTGTTGGGGTGGTATGCGAATTGGAGTGGTTCCAGGGTGTCTGGGATAATGGAGTCTTGACCAGCCTTTCAAAGCATTTCCTGACTACAGACGTGATTGCTACGGGGTGATAGTCATTTACCTTGGCGTTCTTGGGAACAAGGACTATGGTGGTCTGCTTGGTATTACAGACTGGGTCAGGGAGTGGTTGAAAATGTCAGTGAAGATACTTTCCAGCTGGTCAGCACATGCTCTGAGTACCTGCTAATCTTTCTGGTCTGCGGCCTTGTGAATGTTAACCTATTTAAAGGTCTTAAAGGTCTGGAACATATTCCAGTCCGTGCTAACGAAACAGTCCTGTAGCTTCCGCTTCCCCGGACCACGTTTTGAGCGTGTCACTGGTACTTCCTGTTTCAGTTCTTGCTTGTAAGCAGGGATCAGGAGGGTAGAGTTATTATAGTCATTGTAGTTAATTACTACATCCTTGCGCTGAACTAGGTTGAATATTTGCTTAGTGAAACTACCTTCTGCATAGCGTCCCACATAGTGCTTGACAAAATGTATCTCACAAATAATTAGATTTCTCTCTAGAGAAACGACGCGTTGGGCTCGCACAAAAAATAACTAAATGGAATTAAATTTAATTGAACCGACGTCAGTCATCAATTAGTTCTTTAATAACAAAAAAATACTAAATGTCAGATCATCGCTCAGCGCTAGTAAATAGTATGGTCTTCAGCTTATCATGAGGTATTCTAACTCAGGCAAGCAGAACCTGGAGACTTCTTAATATTAGAGATCGCGCACCTGTCTTTGTTGACAAAGAGACACACACAACCCATCTTGATTTTACCCGACGCTGCCTTTCAGCTAGATTTATATTTTCCATGTCCTTGTTCAGCCACGATTCGGAGAAACATAGGATATTACATTTCTTTAGATCACGTTTATAGGATAGTCTCAAACGGAGCTCATCGAGTTTATTCTCCAATGATTGCACGTTCGCTAATAGAATGGAGGGTAGAGGTAGATTACACAAGGCTTGTCTGAGCTAAGGATTTTCACTCCTCTCTTTGGTTGTAGAACGTGGCTGGTGGAATAGCAGATCAAAGCCTCTTTCACAGCCTCCCACCGCATCATTTACACATCTGTGAAATGTACAATCAGGACTCAAAAATCCAGCTCTGGCATTCATTAAACCTGGTGAAATAAAATATTTATTTTTATGAAAATAAACATACTGTAAATGAATGAATGAATGAATCTGACCAAAAACAAAGGTTAGGTGGAGGATATTAGTATCCAGTTCCTTTTTAACCAGCAGTATTCACTACTGCTAATTCATTCTGCTTATTCTTTTAGCGTTGGTCATTGCTCCCCTCTCTTCAAACAGGGAAGCGTTCAATCCATTAGGAGACCCACAGGGATGCATTATTCAAAAGTGAATTGTCATTGCTGTGAGCGGTGTGTTTACTATAGCCTGCCTATTTACCATAGTAACTCATGAATTATGGAACTGTTGGAGGGGGCATTCATGTGTTGATGTAAGCAGGAGAAGTGCCGTTGGATGTGATGTATGTATGAGAGGTTTCCTGTGCTGGCTGCTGACTGCTGGCTGCCAGCGAGGAGGGAGAGGGTTTAGTCAAGGAGATTCCCTCCTCACAACTGCCAAGGTTTTACTCTCATATTCTCACTTCACATACAGTGAGCTCCAACAGTATTGGGACTATGCCATTTTTGTTTGTTTTGGCTCTGTACTCCAGGACTTTGAATGTGAAATGATACAATGACAATGAGGTTAAAGTGCAGACTGTCAGCTTTAATTTTAGGGTATTTTGAACCATATCAGGTTAACTGTTTAGAAATCACAGCACTTTTTGTACATTGTACCCCCATTTTAGGGAACCAAAATAATTGGGACAAATTCAGTTATGTGTATTAAAGTTGTAAAAAGTTAAGTATTCGGTCCCATATTCATAGCACACAATGGCTACACTAAGCTAGTGACTTTACACATTTGTTGGATGCATTTGCTGTTTGTTTTTGTTGTGTTTCAGATTATTCTGTGCTCAATAGAAATTAATGGTACATTTGGTGTCATTTGGAGTCACTTTTATTGTAAATTAGAGTATAATATGTTTCTAAACACTTCTTCTCAATGTGGATGATACCATGATTACAAATAGTCCTGAATGAGTAGTGAATAATGATGAGTGAAAAAGTAACAAATGCACAAATATCATACCCCCAAGACATGCTAACCTCTCACTATTACAATAACAGGGGAGGTTATCATTTTTGGGGGGGTATAATATTTGTGTGTCTAACTTTCTCACTCATCGTACTTTACGTTTCATTCAGGTTTATCCGTAATCATGGTAACATCCACATTAATGTAGTCATTGTGTGCTATGAGTATGGGACCAAATACTTAACTTTTTACTACTTTAATACACATAAACTAAGCAAAAGATGCTGAATCCTCTCACTGTCAGCTGCGTTTATTTTCAGCAAACTTAACATGTGTAAATATTTGTATGAACATAATAAGATTCAACAACTGAGACATAAACTGAACAAGTTCCACAGACATGTGACTAACAGAAATGAAATAATGTGTCCCTCAACAAAGGGGGGGTCAAAATAAAAAGTAACGCCAGTATCTGGTGTGGCCACCAGCTGCATTAAGTACTATAGTGCATCTCCAGGTAGCCTAGTGGTTAGAGCGTTGGACTAGTAACCGAAAGGTTGCAAGATCGAATCCCTGAGCTGACAAGGTAAAAATATGTCATTCTGCCCCTGAAGGCAGAAAATAAGAATTTGTTCTTAACTGACTTGCCTAGTTAAATAAAGGTAAAATAAAATTTAAAAAAATGAACTGCACCAGATTTGCCAGTTCTTGCTGTAAGATGTTACCCCACTCTTCCACCAAGGCACCAGCAAGTTCCCAGACATTTCTGGGGGGAATGGCCCTAGCCCTCACCTTCCGATCCAACAGGTCTCAGACGTGTTCAATGGGATTGAGATCCGGGCTCTTCGCTGGCCATGGCAGATCACTGACATTCCTGTCTTGCAGGAAATCACGCACAGAACGAGCAGTATGGCTGGTGGCATTGTCATGCTGGAGGGTCATGTCAGGATGAGCCTGCAGGAAGGGTACCACATGAGGGAGGAGGATGTCTTCCTTATAACACACAGCGTTGAGATTGCCTGCAATGACAACAAGCTCAGTCCGATGATGCTGTGACACACCGTCCCAGACCATGACGGACCCTCCACCTCCAAATCGATCCTGCTCCAGAGTATAGGCCTCAGTGTAACGCTCATTCCCTCATGTTCATGAATTGTTTATGGTTCATAAAACAAGCATGGAAACAGGGTTTAAACCCTTTACAATGAAGATCTGTGAACCTATTTAGTTATTTGTTTATTTGGTCTTTCTTTTTTATATTTTTTTATTTAACCTTTATTTAACTAGGCAAGTCAGTTAAGAACACATTCTTATCTACCCCCGGTTGTGATACAGCCTGGAATCGAACCAGGGTCTGTAGTGACGCCTCTAGCACTGAGAAGCAGTGCCTTAGACCGCAGTGCCTTAGACCGCTGCACCAGGTCTAAAGCCTTCTAGTATCTATAAAAACCCTCCTAGCCCAGCTCTTAGTTAGGGAAGACTGGTGTCCGAGCTCCATACGCTGTGCCTCCCAGTAAGGAGAGTTTAGATGTCACCTTGAGATCACCCAGTAATTAAAACACAGGCTCTAAAACGGAGAGCGTATTGACCGAGCCACTCTACTGAAGTGGATGGCTAATGGTGTCTGTTTGAGTGGGTGTGAAATAGGGCTGTTTTTGCCCGCATGAAGTGGCCCTCCCCAAAGATGAGTGATTGCGTTCTCCGTGAACTCCTGGGCTCACCGGTTGATTTAATTGAGTTGAATAAACTTAAGCCAGGTAGGAATGGAGACAGAGGGGAAATCCATGCTGTTGATCTATAAAACCCATTAGGCCTTCGATCTGGATCATACATCTTATTTTCCTGAGAAAAATCTAGTCACACGTCATACCTACCTATACCACAGGCCATTATACCTTAGCATATAGGCAGGGAGGAATCAAAGGAGACATTATTATTTGACTGACCTGAGATCAGCTACTCTTGGAACTGCACATTTTGAAATAGTATAGTAAGCTGCAATATCTTGTTTTGCATGTTAATTTGCATATAATGGGTAAATGTACAGTTGTAAGATAATTATATAATCAATATATTACTAAAAGTTGACTTAGAAATACTTTATATAAAATTGTAATATCACCACTTTAGCTAGAACAGTATCTGTAGTCTCTTCTGGCCAGCGGAGTGAGCCCTAGCTTTGAGATGAATGCACAGCCTGGCGTTTCTATGTGATACAAATGTCTCTGCAAATCATCCAAGTGTGTTAAATTGAAATAAAAAAACATGTTGTAATTCAATGATCAACAGATGATTGGGGGCATGCCTTGCTGCCTGCCAACTGATACGGGGCTGAGCTGCCAAATCAGCCTTAAAAACAGGCCTCTGCAGAAGGGCTTATCTCCTGTTGTTGCTCTTTCTCAGCATAATGTCGCCCTCACCATATGTACACACAGCGGCGGAGCAGCTCGCGCCTGGCCTCACACATCACTGTCTGCAGAATGCAGCCGCACAACCTCCCCGCCTGCCTCACAATGACGTCTCCATGACTGCAGTGGCATTTGAAGTTATCAGCCCTTGTTGTTGTGATTCCCACAGATGATATGTTGATTCTAGAAATGCTATGATTAGCCGATATTGTTCAAGCTTCCCTTGAGAAAAGCTGCTTAAAGGCACCAGATAAAAAGGGATTGCACGGAAAATTGTATTTTTATCTGCTACATTTGAATTCTGCCTTGTATTGTGACAGGACAGGATGATATGGGGAGGGAGAGAGGTTAAATTGATCCCATCCTGGGTTATTGATTTGGTTGACAGGCCAGTGTAGGGCTACATACTGTAACATATACAGAATGGTCTGCTATGGTATGGATGGAGAGCAGATACTGTGGGCTAGAGATCCAGTTTCTCTTCTCTAACAGAATGGTACACAGCCCTGTGTTGACTCACAGCTATTAAACACACACATAGGTACGTTTCCCAGGGAGTTAAGTCAAAATCCCATGCTCTTTCCAGTTAAATTATTCTACATAAAAAGCGGAGCTGGCCACTGGAAAGCCATACTGACATGTTTGTCATAGGATCTGACTCGGAGCTGTGCTTACTTTGGACTAAGCTCTGTACACACGTTTCCTCCTACTCAGAGTAGTACTGAGCTCTATGGAGACCCGGAGAGATCATGTCAACCATTATAACATCTTACCTAAAAGCTTTCTCCATTGGTGATCATATAAATAAAGGTGTTCACTAAGGGTTTTTCCGACGGTTCAGAAGCTGATTGAACTCTGCACCGTGTTCATTGTCGGCTCTCTGTGGACAGGAAAGGGTGATTAAGGCTTTGGATTCATCACAGGGAAACTTTTGAACAGTGGAAGGGCTCTGTTTGTCTCTGTTTGAAATAAGACCCGTTTTTAAACGCAGGAAGGAATGAAAGTGAGCTAGACGTGAGGATGTGCTCTCTCCCTGAGTCCTGACTGCCTCAGAGAGCCTTTCTTTAGGAGACGCACCTTTTGAAAAGAGAGAATTTCATTCACGTTAACTGGCAATAGAGTGAACTATTACCAGAGACGCTGAGAGGTACAGAAAGTCTGAGTAAATGTGCTTGAAATACAGAGTAAATATTGAACCATTTGGACAGTGTATGCATCTCTGTGTGAGTGTTGGTAAGTATGTAAGATATGTCTAACTGTGTGTTTATGAGTTAGTTTAAGAATATATTTGATTGTGCAAGTGTGTTACTTTTTGTGTATGTGTGTGTTTGTGCTCCTTGAGCGGATTGATGCAGGCTGTGTGAGGTGTTATCTGCCTCTGCGGAGGGGTGACAGCTAACTTTGGATCTGGAATCTCCTCATTCCAAACCCCTGGATTAGTGCTCTGGCCGTCTGAGGCTGAGGCAGACAGTTCTGTGGCCTACCACCTGACCCAGCCCATCCTGGCCAGCCCATTCCGGCCCAGCGCAGCATGACTAAAAACAGACAGATCAAGAGAGATATATAGACTGCGATAGGGAACCAGTGACAGCACTTTGTGACATTTGCTGATGAGCTGAATACATTTCCATGTTTATCCACTCTCTCAGTGACGCCTTTGATCTCCCTCTGCCTGAGCTGCTCATACATTCCCAGCCTCACTGAGAATATCTGCAGATTTGTGTTAACACGTAGTCGTGTGTTCTGAATGAAGAGAGTGTGGGGAAAAGGAGGGAAAGAACAACGCCTTTCAAGAGGTGCCTTGTCAGGTGGAAGGAGATCAGCAATTATTACCTCACCATCTCATTCATCTCTGTAGACGACGACAATGCTAAATGCATTTGTAGATCATTTGCGGTGTGTGGTGGGATAACGCGTCTGTGATTCAGTGTGACAGGGCTTGTTGTGTTGCCTGTTGACACAGTGGAGATCACAGGGCCGGGGGAGCGGGGCTGTCGTGAGCAGGGTTACTGGTTTCGTGAGATGGCGGCAGGCAGGCAGCATAGCAGGCTGGAGAGAGACAGGGACAGACAGAGACAGGGAATCGGTCTGTATTTTCAGGAACAACGTGATGCTGCTATCTTACCTTTATCTGTCATCGCATGCAGCTGTTTATCATGTTCTAGGATTAGCAACATCGAGACCAACAAAGAATAGAATCTGTGTGCAGAATATGGATTTAGTGGATCGGTTATTCTTTTTACAAAGGATAGCTGCAAAATTTAGGGAAATTTCCCCCAAAAAACTGTCTTTGGTATTTTTTTCATTAGTCCACTCCACTGTTGACACAGTCCCAAAATGTTTTGCATGTCAGCAGTCAAGTTATCAAGACATTGGACCTTTTAAGAAGCAATGTGTCACCGGCCGACATCATCATGACACTTTGCATGTTAAAAGTCCAAGACTAATGAAAACAATTATGAAATATATTTTTAGAGTGGAATTACCCTTTCAGTATTGCTACGCACATGATTTATACAATTTGAACAATAATGTATGTATTTGTCACCGGCTCATTGGGGTCCTTATGAGTTTTAAGTAGTGGGATTTAAAACTCCCTTTAGAGCAAATATGTACACAACAACATAACCCACCACCAGGCAGACAGTGAGCCCTTTGGCCTGTGGCTCCTAGCCCCTCTGGTACCGTCTACTATGGTAATGTGTCTAGTTTTCAGACTGATTGGCAGGTCTCCCGGTGTGTGTGTGATGGGTGTCGTGCTGAGCCTGCCCCATAGAGAGGCCCTCCCCTGCCTGCAGTCACGCACCTCCCACTGAGTCCCCAAACTTGTGCTCCCTCTGATTGACTCACCCAGGGCCCAGGCAGGCAGACACCACAGCCCCTGACTGCAGGATAGGAGTTAGGAGTCCTAACAAGACAGAGCATGATTGGGACAACCCCACTGAGTCACACAGTCACTGACAACCAACCACCTACAGTTAGTTCAGTCTGTGACAGACAGACCGACAGACAGACAGACAGACCGACAGACAGACAGACAAAAGTTGAATTGGGAATTGGGCCTTTGGAAAATGTTTTACTTTTATTTCTCAAAATGAGTATTTGTCATTCTAACAAGGCCAAGCAGAGTGGGAAAAATATATTATAATACCTTTCTATACCATCAAAGGACTTATTCATGTAATTTATCCTTGAGCTGTCATTGTTATTTCACATTTTTGCATCAGTATTGGAATTGGCTTATGAATGAATAATAGAATATTACATTCAACAATGGTCCTATTCAAAATCTCTCTCTGCATGCATGGAATCTTTGTGTTCATCTAATATTGCGTTCGTTGTTCAAAAGAGGGGAATACAAAAACACATTTAAACCCCTAGCCTTGGGTGGTTTGGTGAGGATTTCTCCTTCCTCAACCCCCTTTCTGTGTCTTCATAATGTGAACGTGTAAATCGGGGCTAAAAGGACATTCTGCAGAGCTGCAACATATCCGCTCAGTTGTCATCAGCCAGCATCATAATTCTAATGTTGTCATGGTAGTTTAGGGCGAGGGCTTGAGAGGATAGGGGGAGGATGGTTAGAGAATGCAGGTCACTTTCCAAACAGAGACCTTGTTGTGGGAGGCGGCATCCTTGTGAAGGGCCGATAAGGCTCTGTGTGTAGGCTTCAACCTGATGATGAATCACCTGCTTATCCAGGCTGCCCGCCCAGCCGCCCGTCAGAGACAGGAAGAGGAGCATGGCTCACCCTCAGCTCACAGTACAGCGCAGGGCTGAGACGGAGACCTTATCAACCATCAGCCCCACTGACATCATGTCCTGTCATTCATACATCTTTATATACAGTTATAGAGAGTATATCCAATAACATACCCTGAGCTAAGTGCCATACATCTATATTCATATTTCATCTAGAAATCAAACACCCTATACAGTACATCTTTGCAGCTCAGCTATGACTGCTGGCTCAGACAGGGATATTATCATGTATTTACTATGAGCTTCACTCAAACAATGAATATACACTGAGTGTACAAAGCATTATGAACACCTGTTCTATACACAGACTGACCAGGTGAATCCAGGTGAAAGCTATGTTCCATTATTGATATCCCTTGTAAAATCCGCTTCAAACAGTGTAGATGAAGAGGAGGATACAGGTTAAAGAAGGATTTTTAAGTGACAATTGAGACATGGATTGCTTGTTTTCTTATTTTTGACTTCTTATTTTTTTTTTTTACTTAGCAGGTATTTTTCTTAAAACTACATTGTTAGTTAAGGGCATGTAAGTAAGCATTTCACTGTAAGATCTATACCTGTTGTATTCGGTGCTTGTGACAAATACAATTTGATTTGATTTGTATGTGTACCATTCAGAGGGTGAATGGGCAAGACAAAATATTTAAGTGCCTTTGAACGGGGTATGGTAGTAGGTGCCAGGCACACACCGGTTTGAGTGTGTCAAGAACTGCAATGCTGCTGGGCTTTTCAACAGTTTCCCATGTGTATCAAGAATGGTCCACCACTCAAAGGACATCCAGCCAACTTAACACAACTGTGGGAAGCATTGGAGTCAGCATGTGGAAGCATTCGACACCTTATAGAGTCCACGCCCCGACGGATTGAGGCTGTTCTGAGGGCAAAAGCGGGGTGCAACTCAATACTAGGAAGGTGTTCTTAATGATGAAATGGTCTGGTGTGAAATGGGAGGGATTAACACTAACACTGAGAGGACTGATATACAGCAGTACTTCCTATTGTTTCACTTAGCACCCGGAGCCGTCCATCTTACATGTAGCCTGCAGTACAACTATTGAGGATCTGACCTCAGGTGAATCCTCTGTGTCCTGTTAATCATCCCCTTCCTCTGTTCATGTTATTCACCCCCTTCCTCTGTTCATGGTAATCACCCCCTTCCTCTGTTCATGGTAATCACCCCCTTCCTCTGTTCATGTGAATCATCCCCTTCCTCTGTTCATGTGAATCATACCCTTCCTCTGTCCATGTTATTCATCCCCTTCCTCTGTTCATGTGAATCATCCCCTTCCTCTGTTCATGATAATCATCCCCTTCCTCTGTTCATGTTAATCATCCCCTTCCTCTATTCATGTTATTCATCCCCTTCCTCTGGTCATGTTATTCATCCCCTTCCTCTGTTCATGTTAATCATCCCCTTCCTCTGTTCATGGTAATCGTCCCCTTCCTCTGTTCATGTGGATCGTCCCCTTCCTATGTTCATGTGAATCATCCCCTTCCTCTGTTTATGTTATTCATCCCCTTCCTCTGGTCATGTTATTCATCCCCTTCCTCTGTTTATGTTAATCATCCCCTTCCTCTGTTCATGGTAATCGTCCCCTTCCTCTGTTCATGTGGATCGTCCCCTTCCTATGTTCATGTGAATCATCCCCTTCCTCTGTTCATGTGGATCGTCCCCTTCCTATGTTCATGTGAATCATCCCCTTCCTCTGTTTATGTTATTCATCCCCTTCCTCTGTTCATGTTATGTATCCCCTTCCTCTGTTCATGTTATTCGTCCCCTTCCTCTGTTCATGTGAATCATCCCCATCCTCCTTTCATGGTAATCATCCCTTTCCTCTGTTCATGTTATTCATCCCTTTCCTCTGTTCATGTTATTCATCCCCTTCCTCTGTTCATGTTATGTATCCCCTTCCTCTGTTCATGGTAATCATCCCCTTCCTCTGTTCATGTTATTCGTCCCCTTCCTCTGTTCATGTGGATCGTCCCCTTCCTATGTTCATGTTAATCATCCCCTTCCTCTATTCATGGTAATCATCCCCTTCCTCTGTTCATGGTAATCATCCCCTTCCTCTGTTCATGTTAATCATCCCCTTCTACTGTTCATGTGAATCATCCCTTTCTCTGTTCATGGTAATCATCCCCTTCCTCTGTTCATGTGAATCATCCCCTTCCTCTGTTCATGGTAATCATCCTCTTCTTCTGTTCATGTGAATCATCCCCTTCCTCTGTTCATGTTATTCATCCCCTTCCTCTGTTCATGTTAATCATCCCCTTCCTCTGTTCATGTTATTCATCCCCTTCCTCTGTTCATGTTAATCATCCCCTTCCGCTGTTCATGGTAATCGTCCCCTTCCTCTGTTCATGTGGATCGTCCCCTTCCTATGTTCATGTGAATCATCCCCTTCCTCTGTTCATGTGAATCATCCCCTTCCTCTGTTCATGGTAATCGTCCCCTTCCTCTGTTCATGTGAATCATCCCCTTCCTCTGTTCATGGTAATCATCCTCTTCTTCTGTTCATGTGAATCATCCCCTTCCTCTGTTCATGTTAATCATCCTCTTCCTCTTCATGTTATTCATCCCCTTCCTCTGTTCATGGTAATCATCCTCTTCTTCTGTTCATGTGAATCATCCCCTTCCTCTGTTCATGTTAATCATCCCCTTCTTCAGTTCATGTGAATCATCCCCTTCCTCTGTTCATGTTAATCATCCCCTTCTTCAGTTCATGTGAATCATCCCCTTCCTCTGTTCATGGTAATCATCCCCTTCCTCTGTTCATGCGGATCGTCCCCTTCCTATGTTCATGTGAATCATCCACTTCCTCTGTTCATGTTAATCATCCCCTTCCTCTGTTAATGTTATTCATCCCCTTCCTCTGTTCATGTGGATCATCCCCTTCCTCTGTATCCTGTGAATCATCCCTTTCCTCTGTGTCCTGTGAATCATCCCCTTCCTCTGTTCATGTGAATCATCCCCGTCTTCTGTTCATGTGGATCATCCCCTTCCTCTGTTCATGTTATTCATCCCCTTCCTCTGTTCTTGTTAATCATCCCCTTCCTCTGTTCATGTTAATCATCCCCTTCCTCTGTTCATGTTAATCATCCCCTTCCTCTGTTCATGGTAATCATCCCCTTCCTCTGTTCATGTGGATCGTCCCCTTCCTCTGTTCATGGTAATCGTCTGCTTCCTCTGTTCATGTGAATCCTCCCCTTCCTCTGTTCATGGTAATTATCCTCTTCTTCTGTTCATGTGAATCATCCCCTTCCTCTGTTCATGGTAATCATCCTCTTCCTCTTCATGTTATTCATCCCCTTCCTCTGTTCATGTTAATCATTCCCTTCCTTTGTTCATGTTATTCATCCCCTTTCTCTGTTCATTTGGATCATCCCCTTCCTCTGTGTCCTGTGAATCATTCCCTTACTCTGTGTCCTGTGAATCATCCCCTTCCTCTGTTCATGGTAATCGTCCCCTTCCTCTGTTCATGTGGATCGTCCCCTTCCTATGTTCATGTGAATCATCCCCTTCCTCTGTTCAAGTTATTCATCCCCTTCCCCTGTTCATGTTAATCATCCCCTTCTTCAGTTCATGTGAATCATCCCCTTCCTCTGTTCATGTTAATCATCCCCTTCTTCAGTTCATGTGAATCATCCCCTTCCTCTGTTCATGGTAATCATCCCCTTCTTCTGTTCATGTGAATCATCCCCTTCCTCTGTTCATGTTAATCATCCCCTTCCTCTGTTCATGTTAATCATCCCTTTCCTCTGTTCATGTTATTCATCCCCTTCCTCTGTTCATGTGAATCATTCCTTCCTCTGTTCATGTGGATCACCCCCTTCCTCTGTTCGTGTTATTCATCCCTTTCTTCTGTTCATGTGAATCATCCCCTTCTTCTGTTCATGTAGATCATCCCCTTCCTCTGTATCCTGTGAATCATCCCTTTCCTCCGTGTACTGTGAATCATCCCCTTCCTCTGTTCATGTGAATCATCCCCGTCTTCTGTTCATGTTATTCATCCCCTTTCTCTGTTCATGTGGATCATCCCCTTCCTCTGTGTCCTGTGAATCGTCCCCTTCCTCTGTTCATGGTAATCGTCCCCTTCCTCTGTTCATGCGGATCGTCCCCTCTTATGTTCATGTGAATCATCCACTTCCTCTGTTCATGTAAATCATCCCCTTCCTATGTTCATGTTATTCATCCCCTTTCTCTGTTCATGTGGATCATCCCCTTCCTCTGTATCCTGTGAATCATCCCTTTCCTCTGTGTCCTGTGAATCATCCCCTTCCTCTGTTCATGTGAATCATCCCCGTCTTCTGTTCATGTTATTCATCCCCTTCCTCTGTGACCTGTGAATCATCCCCTTCCTCTGTGACCTGTGAATCATCCCCTTCCTCTGTGTCCTGTGAATCGTCCCCTTCCTCTGTTCATGGTAATCTTCCCCTTCCTCTGTTCATGCGGATCATCCCCTTCCTATGTTCATGTGAATCATCCACTTCCTCTGTTCATGTTAATCATCCCCTTCCTCTGTTCATGGTAATCATCCCCTTCCTCTGTTCATGTGGATCGTCCCCTTCCTCTGTTCATGGTAATCGTCTGCTTCCTCTGTTCATGTGAATCCTCCCCTTCCTCTGTTCATGGTAATCATCCTCTTCTTCTGTTCATGTGAATCATCCCCTTCCTCTGTTCATGGTAATCATCCTCTTCCTCTTCATGTTATTCATCCCCTTCCTCTGTTCATGTTAATCATTCCCTTCCTTTGTTCATGTTATTCATCCCCTTTCTCTGTTCATTTGGATCATCCCCTTCCTCTGTGTCCTGTGAATCATTCCCTTACTCTGTGTCCTGTGAATCATCCCCTTCCTCTGTTCATGGTAATCGTCCCCTTCCTCTGTTCATGTGGATCGTCCCCTTCCTATGTTCATGTGAATCATCCCCTTCCTCTGTTCAAGTTATTCATCCCCTTCCCCTGTTCATGTTAATCATCCCCTTCTTCAGTTCATGTGAATCATCCCCTTCCTCTGTTCATGTTAATCATCCCCTTCTTCAGTTCATGTGAATCATCCCCTTCCTCTGTTCATGGTAATCATCCCCTTCTTCTGTTCATGTGAATCATCCCCTTCCTCTGTTCATGTTAATCATCCCCTTCCTCTGTTCATGTTATTCATCCCCTTCCTCTGTTCATGTTAATCATCCCTTCCTCTGTTCATGTGAATCATCCCCGTCTTCTGTTCATGTTATTCATCCCCTTTCTCTGTTCATGTTATTCATCCCCTTTCTCTGTTCATGTGGATCATCCCCTTCCTCTGTATCCTGTGAATCATCCCTTTCCTCTGTATCCTGTGAATCATCCCCTTCCTCTGTTCATGTTAATCATCCCCGTCTTCTGTTCATGTTATTCATCCCCTTCCTCTGTGACCTGTGAATCGTCCCCTTCCTCTGTTCATGGTAATTGTCCCCTTCCTCTGTTCATGTTAATCATCCCTTTCCTCTGTTCATGTTATTCATCCCCTTCCTCTGTTCATGTGAATCATCCCTTCCTCTGTTCATGTGGATCACCCCCTTCCTCTGTTCGTGTTATTCATCCCTTTCTTCTGTTCATGTGAATCATCCCCTTCCTCTGTGACCTGTGAATCGTCCCCTTCCTCTGTTCATGCGGATCGTCCCCTTCCTATGTTCATGTGAATCATCCACTTCCTCTGTTCATGTTAATCATCCCCTTCCTCTGTTCATGTTATTCATCCCCTTCCTCTGTGACCTGTGAATCATTCCCTTCCTCTGTGTCCTGTGAATCGTCCCCTTCCTCTGTTCATGGTAATCTTCCCCTTCCTCTGTTCATGCGGATCGTCCCCTTCCTATGTTCATGTGAATCATCCACTTCCTCTGTTCATGTTAATCATCCCCTTCCTTTGTTCATGTTATTCATCCCCTTCCTCTGTTCGTGTTATTCATCCCTTTCTTCTGTTCATGTGAATCATCCCCTTCTTCTGTTCATGTGGATCATCCCCTTCCTCTGTATCTTGTGAATCATCCCTTTCCTCCGTGTACTGTGAATCATCCCCTTCCTCTGTTCATGTGAATCATCCCCATCTTCTGTTCATGTTATTCATCCCCTTTCTCTGTTCATGTGGATCATCCCCTTCCTCTGTGTCCTGTGAATCGTCCCCTTCCTCTGTTCATGGTAATCGTCCCCTTCCTCTGTTCATGCGGATCGTCCCCCTCTTATGTTCATGTGAATCATCCACTTCCTCTGTTCATGTGAATCATTCCCTTCCTATGTTCATGTTATTCATCCCCTTCCACTGTTCATGTTATTCATCCCCTTCCTCTGTTCATGTGAATCATCCCCTTCCTCTGTTCATGTGAATCATCCCCTTCCTCTGTTCATGTTATTCATCCCCTTCCTCTGTTCATGTTAATCATCCCTTCCTCTGTTCATGTGAATCATCCCCGTCTTCTGTTCATGTTATTCATCCCCTTTCTCTGTTCATGTTATTCATCCCCTTTCTCTGTTCATGTGGATCATCCCCTTCCTCTGTATCCTGTGAATCATCCCTTTTCCTCTGTATCCTGTGAATCATCCCCTTCCTCTGTTCATGTTAATCATCCCCGTCTTCTGTTCATGTTATTCATCCCCTTCCTCTGTGACCTGTGAATCGTCCCCTTCCTCTGTTCATGGTAATTGTCCCCTTCCTCTGTTCATGTTAATCATCCCTTTCCTCTGTTCATGTTATTCATCCCCTTCCTCTGTTCATGTGAATCATCCCTTCCTCTGTTCATGTGGATCACCCCCTTCCTCTGTTCGTGTTATTCATCCCTTTCTTCTGTTCATGTGAATCATCCCCTTCTTCTGTTCATGTAGATCATCCCCTTCCTCTGTATCCTGTGAATCATCCCTTTCCTCCGTGTACTGTGAATCATCCCCTTCCTCTGTTCATGTGAATCATCCCCGTCTTCTGTTCATGTTATTCATCCCCTTTCTCTGTTCATGTGGATCATCCCCTTCCTCTGTGTCCTGTGAATCGTCCCCTTCCTCTGTTCATGGTAATCGTCCCCTTCCTCTGTTCATGCGGATCGTCCCCCTCTTATGTTCATGTGAATCATCCACTTCCTCTGTTCATGTAAATCATCCCCTTCCTATGTTCATGTTATTCATCCCCTTTCTCTGTTCATGTGGATCATCCCCTTCCTCTGTATCCTGTGAATCATCCCTTTCCTCTGTGTCCTGTGAATCATCCCCTTCCTCTGTTCATGTGAATCATCCCCGTCTTCTGTTCATGTTATTCATCCCCTTCCTCTGTGACCTGTGAATCATCCCCTTCCTCTGTTCATGTTAATCATCCCCTTCCTCTGTTCATGGTAATCTTCCCCTTCCTCTGTTCATGCGGATCGTCCCCTTCCTATGTTCATGTGAATCATCCACTTCCTCTGTTCATGTTAATCATCCCCTTCCTATGTTCATGTTATTCATCCCCTTCCTCTGTTCATGTGAATCATCCCTTCCTCTGTTCATGTGAATCATCCACTTCCTCTGTTCGTGTTATTCATCCCTTTCTTCTGTTCATGTGAATCATCCCCTTCTTCTGTTCATTTGGATCATCCCCTTCCTCTGTATCCTGTGAATCATCCCTTTCCTCCGTGTACTGTGAATCATCCCCTTCCTCTGTTCATGTGAATCATCCCCATCTTCTGTTCATGTTATTCATCCCCTTTCTCTGTTCATGTGGATCATCCCCTTCCTCTGTGTCCTGTGAATCGTCCCCTTCCTCTGTTCATGGTAATCGTCCCCTTCCTCTGTTCATGCGGATCGTCCCCCTCTTATGTTCATGTGAATCATCCACTTCCTCTGTTCATGTGAATCTTCCCCTTCCTCTGTTCATGGTAATCTTCCCCTTCCTCTGTTCATGCGGATCGTCCCCTTCCTATGTTCATGTGAATCATCCACTTCCTCTGTTCATGTTAATCATCCCCTTCCTATGTTCATGTTATTCATCCCCTTCCTCTGTTCATGTGAATCATCCCTTCCTCTGTTCATGTGAATCATCCACTTCCTCTGTTCGTGTTATTCATCCCTTTCTTCTGTTCATGTGAATCATCCCCTTCTTCTGTTCATGTGGATCATCCCCTTCCTCTGTATCCTGTGAATCATCCCTTTCCTCCGTGTACTGTGAATCATCCCCTTCCTCTGTTCATGTGAATCATCCCCATCTTCTGTTCATGTTATTCATCCCCTTTCTCTGTTCATGTGGATCATCCCCTTCCTCTGTGTCCTGTGAATCGTCCCCTTCCTCTGTTCATGGTAATCGTCCCCTTCCTCTGTTCATGCGGATCGTCCCCCTCTTATGTTCATGTGAATCATCCACTTCCTCTGTTCATGTGAATCATCCCCTTCCTATGTTCATGTTATTCATCCCCTTCCTCTGTTCATGTTATTCATCCCCTTCCTCTGTTCATGTGAATCATCCCCTTCCTCTGTTCATGTTATTCATCCCCTTTCTCTGTTCATGTTATTCATCCCCTTTCTCTGTTCATGTTAATCATCCCCTTCCTCTGTTCATGTGAATCATCCCCTTCCTCTGTTCATGTTAATCATCCCCTTCCTCTGTTCATGTTATTCATCCTCTTCCTCTGTTCATGTGAATCATCCCTTCCTCTGTTCATGTGGATCACCCCCTTCCTCTGTTCGTGTTATTCATCCCTTTCTTCTGTTCATGTGAATCATCCCCTTCTTCTGTTCATGTAGATCATCCCCTTCCTCTGTATCCTGTGAATCATCCCTTTCCTCCGTGTACTGTGAATCATCCCCTTCCTCTGTTCATGTGAATCATCCCCGTCTTCTGTTCATGTTATTCATCCCCTTTCTCTGTTCATGTGGATCATCCCCTTCCTCTGTGTCCTGTGAATCGCCCTTCCTCTGTTCATGGTAATCGTCCCCTTCCTCTGTTCATGCGGATCGTCCCCCTCTTATGTTCATGTGAATTATCCACTTCCTCTGTTCATGTAAATCATCCCCTTCCTATGTTCATGTTATTCATCCCCTTTCTCTGTTCATGTGGATCATCCCCTTCCTCTGTATCCTGTGAATCATCCCTTTCCTCTGTGTCCTGTGAATCATCCCCTTCCTCTGTTCATGTGAATCATCCCCGTCTTCTGTTCATGTTATTCATCCCCTTCCTCTGTGACCTGTGAATCATCCCCTTCCTCTGTGTCCTGTGAATCGTCCCCTTCCTCTGTTCATGGTAATCTTCCCCTTCCTCTGTTCATGCGGATCGTCCCCTTCCTATGTTCATGTGAATCATCCACTTCCTCTGTTCATGTTAATCATCCCCTTCCTCTGTTCATGTTATTCATCCCCTTCCTCTGTTCATGTGAATCATCCCTTCCTCTGTTCATGTGAATCATCCACTTCCTCTGTTCGTGTTATTCATCCCTTTCTTCTGTTCATGTGAATCATCCCCTTCTTCTGTTCATGTGGATCATCCCCTTCCTCTGTATCCTGTGAATCATCCCTTTCCTCCGTGTACTGTGAATCATCCCCTTCCTCTGTTCATGTGAATCATCCCCATCTTCTGTTCATGTTATTCATCCCCTTTCTCTGTTCATGTGGATCATCCCCTTCCTCTGTGTCCTGTGAATCGTCCCCTTCCTCTGTTCATTGTAATCGTCCCCTTCCTCTGTTCATGCGGATCGTCCCCCTCTTATGTTCATGTGAATCATCCACTTCCTCTGTTCATGTGAATCATCCCCTTCCTATGTTCATGTTATTCATCCCCTTCCTCTGTTCATGTGAATCATCCCCTTCCTCTGTTCATGTGAATCATCCCCTTCCTCTGTTCATGTTATTCATCCCCTTTCTCTGTTCATGTTATTCATCCCCTTTCTCTGTTCATGTTAATCATCCCCTTCCTCTGTTCATGTGAATCATCCCCTTCCTCTGTTCATGTTAATCATCCCCTTCCTCTGTTCATGTTATTCATCCCCTTCCTCTGTTCATGTGAATCATCCCTTCCTCTGTTCATGTGGATCACCCCCTTCCTCTGTTCGTGTTATTCATCCCTTTCTTCTGTTCATGTGAATCATCCCCTTCTTCTGTTCATGTAGATCATCCCCTTCCTCTGTATCCTGTGAATCATCCCTTTCCTCCGTGTACTGTGAATCATCCCCTTCCTCTGTTCATGTGAATCATCCCCGTCTTCTGTTCATGTTATTCATCCCCTTTCTCTGTTCATGTGGATCATCCCCTTCCTCTGTGTCCTGTGAATCGTCCCCTTCCTCTGTTCATGGTAATCGTCCCCTTCCTCTGTTCATGCGGATCGTCCCCCTCTTATGTTCATGTGAATTATCCACTTCCTCTGTTCATGTAAATCATCCCCTTCCTATGTTCATGTTATTCATCCCCTTTCTCTGTTCATGTGGATCATCCCCTTCCTCTGTATCCTGTGAATCATCCCTTTCCTCTGTGTCCTGTGAATCATCCCCTTCCTCTGTTCATGTGAATCATCCCTGTCTTCTGTTCATGTTATTCATCCCCTTCCTCTGTGACCTGTGAATCATCCCCTTCCTCTGTGTCCTGTGAATCATCCCCTTCCTCTGTTCATGTGAATCATCCCCTTCCTCTGTTCATGTTATTCATCCCCTTTCTCTGTTCATGTTATTCATCCCCTTTCTCTGTTCATGTTAATCATCCCCTTCCTCTGTTCATGTGAATCATCCCCTTCCTCTGTTCATGTTAATCATCCCCTTCCTCTGTTCATGTTATTCATCCCCTTCGTCTGTTCATGTGAATCATCCCTTCCTCTGTTCATGTGGATCACCCCCTTCCTCTGTTCGTGTTATTCATCCCTTTCTTCTGTTCATGTGAATCATCCCCTTCTTCTGTTCATGTAGATCATCCCCTTCCTCTGTATCCTGTGAATCATCCCTTTCCTCCGTGTACTGTGAATCATCCCCTTCCTCTGTTCATGTGAATCATCCCGTCTTCTGTTCATGTTATTCATCCCCTTTCTCTGTTCATGTGGATCATCCCCTTCCTCTGTGTCCTGTGAATCGTCCCCTTCCTCTGTTCATGGTAATCGTCCCCTTCCTCTGTTCATGCGGATCGTCCCCCTCTTATGTTCTTGTGAATTATCCACTTCCTCTGTTCATGTAAATCATCCCCTTCCTATGTTCATGTTATTCATCCCCTTTCTCTGTTCATGTGGATCATCCCCTTCCTCTGTATCCTGTGAATCATCCCTTTCCTCTGTGTCCTGTGAATCATCCCCTTCCTCTGTTCATGTGAATCATCCCCGTCTTCTGTTCATGTTATTCATCCCCTTCCTCTGTTCATGTGAATCATTCCCTTCCTCTGTTCATGTTATTCATCCCCTTTCTCTGTTCATGTTATTCATCCCCTTTCTCTGTTCATGTTAATCATCCCCTTCCTCTGTTCATGTGAATCATCCCCTTCCTCTGTTCATGTGAATCATCCCCTTCCTCTGTTCATGTGAATCATCCCCTTCCTCTGTTCATGTGAATCATCCCCTTCCTCTGTTCATGTTATTCATCCCCTTCCTCTGTTCATGTGCTTGGCAGGCAGGGTTACAGTGGGGTGTAGAGCTAGGTAAGGAAGCAACTATCTGTATCTGTGGAGATGTTTTTTACGTCGCTCTCCATCACTGCTGGACCAATGTATCTTATGGTTGGCTTTTCTGAGGCTGTGTAGAGTGTGTGTGTGCCTGTGTGTGTGCGCGTGTTTGTGTGTGTCCATTCGTCTGTGCGCGCCTCTACTCTGCTCCGCTCTAATGGCAGCTGGCATGGGGCCAGCATCATAGTAGAGGTAATTAGAATCCAGAGGTTTACAGAAAGAGCAACGATCCCCCGATCTCACTATTAACAAATCTGTTAACAAACCTTACTGCCACTCTCCCCTACGGATCCCTACCCAGCCACTGAGATGGTTGGAAAGAGAGATACACAGATCTTACCATGCAAAGCAAACAGCAGAAGGACAGAGGGCTAACTAATGCAGATATCTGGTGTGGACTTGGTAATGTTCGAGACGGAGAAAATGGACAGGGGGATTGAAGAGAAGATGCAAAGTGAAAAGAGCTGGGGAAAGAGAGCTGGGCCGGTTGCGGCTCAGTTCAAATAATTACTGTGATTTGCTCCAGGGGGATTCAATAGTGTTTGGGATGCAGCACGTTCTCTGTCTTTAATCCACAGAATTACTATAAGAGAGAAGAGACTAGGAAGTACAAGGCTATTCACAGACGACTTTGAACCTGGAGTCGGAAGAGAGAATGTTTTCAGTTCACTGAGTAACAAGAATTAAGTAATGCACAGTTTCTGTGTAACCTTGAACTGCCCTCTAAATAGAACCAGACAAAGTAGCAGCGTAAAACCTCATTATTACATCAAATAATATGGAAGCCTCTCTCAATTATGTTACACTATTACTCAATTCTGATGGAAATTATTCCTTAGAACAAAGCAGTGCCTATAGAAACAGCTTTTCAAATTCTACCTACAGCTCATAGAAAGAGAAAATCCTCCTGCATGCAGGGATAGTATTCCATGTAAAGTGTGAAGAATGCCTAGTGCCTGCTCCCGCATTTGCAATGGCGTTTGAATAGCATACCACAAGGAACATTAGGTTAGAATAAACTTTGTCTCACTAGAGAAAGAGAGAGAGATTTAAAGCTCTCACCTCATCCTTCTTCTCTGGCTGACTCTGACCTTTTTCTCCCCGTCCCTTTGTTTTAATCGTCTCCAGGAGCTCTATGGAGTGATTGTGTTCTTCTCCAGTGGGCCAGCTTCTCTCTGGTTCTCCCCTCCTACGTTACAATCCCACCTTTGTATTCACGCTTCAGATCCCCTCCCCTATTGTTCTGCTTTATAACTCTGGGAAACCAGCATCACTCAACTATATTAGCTGGAGCCTACTACTGTCTCTGGGATCGCTTCTCTGAGCCATATTAAAGACTCCCCAGACAAAACTGTCTGTCAAGTTAAACCACGCTTTAATAAATAGAGGGATGTGTAACTGTATTCAAATAGGGGCTTGTGTATCTATGCTGACAAAGAGAAACGAGCTATCAAGAAAGACAAACTACAGCGTTTTGCATGAAGGACAGGTTCGATTGGCATTGATTCATCTCATTGTGTGGTGAAACGTCATATTATTTAAATGGTTTTAAAAGAGCTTAAGCCTTGTCTAAGTAAAACACTGCAGGTGGTAGGGATATTGGCAGCTGTAATTGAATTGAATACTATTCAACCTAAGCCCTTAAAGTATTTTATCCGTATCATATACCTATACATAACACAGTATAGAATGTCCAGCTCCACTGGGAGGACCAAGCTTTTGTTCATTGGATCCGTGTACATCAGAGCACGCTATCTTGAACATGATTAATTCATGAAAAGAGAAATCGTGTTATCACATTTTATTTTCCAGTTGGTTATTCAGAGAACGTGTGCATCACAACGTTAATAGGGATATCATACTGTTAGGTCACACAGAGACAGCGGCATAGCACAGAGGCTATTGCATTCCTTAGGAGCATTCTCACTGGTAACATAGAGGGAATTGAAGTGGAGCTCCCTGCTTCATCGCCATCACCTAGTTTCACAGCTTGGGAAAAAAAGATACAATTACCTTTTTCATTACATACAGTAGAAAGTGACATTGCTTCTCTCTGACTTGGTTTCTTACACTCTGCCTCTTTGGTTAGCCATCAATCAGCTTGAAGAAATGGAAATCTAGTTAAACCAGCCTTTCAAAACCAGAGGAGGGCTGCTGAAGGATATCACACAGACAGTGCAAGTCCTCATTTAATAAAGGAGAGAGGGAAAGAGAGAGAGGAGAGGAACACAGCAACCTTGGTCGTCATCTCCTGAACATGTTGTTGCCTGCTGTTGCTCTCGGTCTAAATGAAAACTGGCATATTTATATTTATTTTAAATTAACATGATTGTGGGCCTGCCAGTGTCAGGAGGATTTTATTTACATACCAATTATCACATTTACAAACCGCCTTTTCTACTGATTAATATAATTGCCATATACACAAGCATGCATACGAGAGAGAGGGAGAGGAAGAGGATGGGGGCCGTTTTGAGACTGCCGTGAAATTCATGTGTCTGCTAAAAGAGAAAGCTGATTGCCTTGCCTTTGCAGGGTAAAAAAGCATAACTTTAAGTAAGTCCTCCATGTTAAACTGTTACCTCCAGGGCATAGGGATTTCTCACCTTTCCAATTACTATTTGAGCTGGAAAGCACAATATTTCCCAACCTTTCTTCCTCACACGAGAGGAGCCAGGGCTCGATCGGCTGTTACTTGGAGGTGGCTCGCAGGCATACTCCATTCTGACAGAAAGAGGAGAGGAGAAGAGAGAAGAGGATAGGAGGCTATCTGCTCAAGTGTGGTGGAGGGGGAACGGGCTGGCTGTCGCGCTGAGGCCCTATTAATAAAATGACTCTGTAATGGGCAGTTCCCTGCAGCCTGGCACAGGAACAGAGAGAGGGATTGATGGACTGGGCCTAGTCTAGTTCTCCCTCCTTGCATTCTTAGCTAATTGTATGGACTATTCCTCTCATACTTAGCTAACTGTATGGACTATTCCTCTCATACTTAGCTAACTGTATGGATTACTCCTCTCATACTTAGCTAACTGTATGGACTATTCCTCTCATACTTAGCTAACTGTATGGACTATTCCTCTCATACTTAGCTTACTGTATGGACTACTCCTCCCCCAACCCAAGGCCAGCCACCATCACACAAGTCTGATTGAGACAGGGCTAGGCTAGAGGAGGACTGTGAAGACAAGTCTCCATCATAGTGGTAATTCAGCCTGCCTTACTGCTCTCCGTGTCAGTCCATTGGTCATACTCGCCCTTCTGTGACTCCCTCTCTAATTGTGCATATTTGTCGCGCTGATGGCTTTGCTCGGTGCTGCAGGAGGATCTGTTGAGTCCATCGGCGTGGCGTTCGGAGGCGTTATATGACACACAAAGGTCCCTGTTAGAATATGCATCAGTTCGCTTCGCCATAGCGACCTCTTTGGATACTGAGTGGGGGACCTCATGAATATTTAATTCGGACAGATTTGAGGAATTTTCTTCCTCAAGTGTTTTTCTCGAGACATTTTGTTAATGTCAACATGAAAAAAATTACTGACATAGCCTTAGTGTTGACATATAGCCTATACTGTATAATTATATACTGTATGATTCTGGTTGAATTTTTAAGGTTAACTGAATATTTTAGGCTCTTATCTCTTCTTTGTCTAAGTAATACAGCTCATTACTTAGCCCTCTCCAGTCCACTATCACTCATTAGGCAATTCATTGTCTCTTTGATGAAAGCACAGCTTTATATGCACCTGATACTCGTTTGCCTTGCTCACAACACTCAGTTTTAGCATTATAAAAGAATATCATGCTTATATCATGCTTTTTCCAAGATGGCGTAGCAGTCGGATGTCTGTTTTGTTTGTCTTGTCCCATCCCGTGTATATATCGTTTTTCTTCGTATATATTTAGTATTTATTTTTTTATATTTTTTATCTCAATTTCCATCTGCGGACTGAACATACTCTCCTGCAACCCGCCTCACCCAATGTGGTATGTTTCTGCTATTTTTTATACTTTAGAATCAGAACCCCCTTCAGAAGCTAGCCAGCTAACTAGCTACTAGCTAGTAGTCAGTTAGCCACTGCTAGCGGTCATCACCTTTAACTTGGACATCTGCCAGCCTCAGCCTGATCAATTCCTGTCAGTCTGCACAGCGCGATATCAACCCAGAGCATATCGGACTGATTTTTCTCTACCACATCTCCGGATTCCTACCGCAAGCTCTGAACCTTTACTCCAGATCATCGCAGCTAGCTGCTATTCGAGTGGCTACTCCTGGCTAATGTCTCTGTCCCGAAGCAAGCACCAGTTAGCCTAGAGCTAGCCTCAAGCTAGGTCCATCTCCCGGCTAGATGAAGAGATCCATCAGACAATTCCTGTGCTTCAATACCTCTTGCCAATTGGCCTGGACCCTTTGCTGCTGACACGGAGCCCCGCCGATCCATCACGACTGGTCTGCCGACGTAACCGTCCGAGGGGGTTTCAACAGGCTCTTCCGTTGTGACGCCCCCCTGAGGCCCATCTGCTAGACTGCTAGCCCCGGCCTGCTAGCTGTCTGAATCGCCGTGCCTCCAGCTCGCCTAGCTACTCACTGGACTCGGCTACACATGCCTCTCCCTAATGTCAATATGCCTTGTCTACTACTGTTTTGGTTAGTGATTTTTGTCTTATTTCACTGTAGACCCTCCAGCTCTGCTCAATAGCTAGCCCTGTTGTTCCACCCCCAACACATGCGGTGACCTCACCTGGCTTAAATGGTAACTCTAGAGACAAACCCTCTCTCATCGTCACTCAATGCCTAGGCTTACCTCCACTGTACTCACATCCTACCATACCCATGTCTGTACATTAAGCCTTGAATCTATTCTTCCGTGCCCAGAAATCTGCTCCTTTTACTCTCTGTTCCGAACGCACTAGGCGACCAGTTCTTTTAGCTTTTAGCCGTATTCTCATCCTACTCCTCCTCTGTTCCTCTGGTGATGTAGAGGTTAACCCCTGCAGCCCCCAGCATCACTCCCATTCCCCAGGCGCTCTCATTTGTTGACTTCTGTAACCGTAAAAGCCTTGGTTTCATGCATGTTAACATTAGAAGCCTCCTCCCTAAGTTTGTTTTATTCACTGATTTAGCACACTCCGCCAACCCGGATGTCCTAGCCGTGCCTGAATCCTGGCTTAGGAAGGCCACCAAAAATCCTGAAATTTCCACCCCCAACTAAAACATTTTCCGACAAGATAGAACTGCCAAAGGGGGCGGAGTTGCAATCTACTGCAGGGATAGCCTGCAGAGTTCTGTCATACTATCCAGCTCTGTGCCCAAACAATTCGAGCTTCTACTTTTAAAAATCCACCTTTCCAGAAACAAGTCTCTCACCGTTGCCGCTTGTTATAGACCCCTTTCAGCCCCCAGCTGTGCCCTGGACACCATCTATCTTCAGAGTTTGTACTGTTAGGTGACCTAAACTGGGACATGCTTAACACCCCGGTCGTCCTACAATCTAAGCTAGATCTCACACAAATTATCAAGGAACCTACCAGGTACAACCCTAAATCCATAACCATGGGCACCCTCTTATATATCATCCTGGCCAACTTGCCCTCTAAATACACCTCTGCTGTCTTCAACCAGGATCTCAGCGATCACTGCCTCATTGCCTGCGTGCGTAATGGGTCCTCGGTAAAACGACCACCCCTCGTCACTGTCAAACGCTCCCTGGAAGGATATTGACCTCATCCCGTCAGTAGAGGATGCCTGGTTGCTCTTTAAAAGTGCTTTCCTCTCCATCTTAAATAAGCATGCCCCGTTAAAAAAATGTAGAACTAAGAACAGATATAGCCCTTGGTTCACCCCAGACTTGACTGCCCTTGACCAGCACAAAAACATTCTGTGATGTTCTTCATTAGCATCGAATAGCCCCCGCGATATACAACTTTTCAGGGAAGTCAGGAACCAATATACTCAGTCAGTTAGGAAGCTAAGGCTAGCTTTTTCAAACAGAAATGTGCATCCTGTAGCACTAATTCCCAAAAGTTTTGGGACACTGTAAAGTCCATGGAGAATAAGAGCACCTCCTCCCAGCTACCCAGGAAACACTGTCACCACCGATAAATCTACGATAATCAATCATTTCAATAAGCATTTTTCTACAGCTGGCCATGCTTTTCACCTGGCTACCCCTTCCCCGGCCAACATCTCAGCACTCCCTGCAGCAACTTAATTTCTCTATGGGGGTGCCACAGGGTTAAATTCTCGGGCCGACTCTTTTCTCTGTATATATCAATGATGTAGCTCTTGCTGCTGGTGATTCTCTAATCCACCTCTACGCAGACGACGCCATTCTGTATATATCTGGCCCTTCTTTGGACACTGTGCTAACAAACCTCCAAACGAGCTTCAACTGCTTTTAAATGCTAGTGAAACTAAATGCATGCTCTTCAACCGATTGCCGCCCGCACCCCCCGCCCGACTAGCATCACTACTCTGGACGGTTCTGACCTAGAATATGTGGACAACTACAAATACCTAGGTGTCTGGTTAGACTTTAAACTCTCCTTCCAGACTCACATTAAGCATCTCTAATCCAAAATTAAATCTAGAATCGGCTTCCTATTTCGCAACAAAGCCTCCTTCACTCATGCTGCCAAACATACCCATCCTACCGATCCTTGACTTCGGCGATGTCATTTACAAAATAGCCCCCAACACTCTACTCAGCAAACTAGATGTAGTCTATCACAGTGCCATCCGTTTTATCACCAAAGCCCCATATACTACCGACCACTGTGACCTGTATGCTCTCATTGGCTGGCCCTCAATACATATCCGTCGCCAAACCCACTGGCTCCAGGTCATCTATGTCTTTGCTCGGTAAAGCCCCGCCTTATCTCAGCTCACTAGTCACCATAGCAACACCCACCCGTAGCACGTGCTCCAGCAGGTGTATTGCACTGGTCACCCCCAAAGCCAACACTTCCTTTGGCCGCCTTTCCTTCCAGTTCTCTGCTGCCAATGACTGGAACAAATTTCAAAAATCACTGAAGCTGGAGTCTTATATCTCCCTCTCTAACTTTAAGCATCAGCTGTCAGAGCAGCTTACTGATCACTGTACCTGTACACAGCCAATCTGTAAATAGCACACCTAACTACCTCATCCCCATATTATTATTTACCCTCTTGCTCTTTTGCACCCCAGTATCTCTACTTGCACATCATTATCTGCACATCTATCACTCCTGTATTAATGCTAAATTGTAATTATTTTGCCTCTATGGCCTATTTATTGCCTACCTCCCTACACTTCTACATTTGCACACACTGTACATATATTTTTCTATTTTTCTTTTCTTTTGTGTGTTATTGTGTTATTGACTGTACGTTTGTTTATGTGTAACTTTGTGTTGTTGTTTTTGTTCTCAACTGGCCTACCTGGTTAAATAAAGGTGAAATGTAAAATATAGACTGTGTATATGACAGATACACTGATGTGTGTCATCATGACCAGGTAAGGGTGAATGGGTTTGAGGTGTGGGACAATGGACTGCAGTGAGGTGAAAGGGGTAGAGGTGTGGGACAATAGACTGCAGTGAGGGTCAGGTAAGCTGCAGGTCATTTACCATCACTCTTTTCACTGAGGAGAATTTATCCCATAAAGTGATGCTTTCTAGTACGTGAGAGTTTCCACCCACCAACACAGACTAGTAGACAGTAAGTCAAGATGGGAGCAGAGCAGGTATGGAACATTAGTGTCTGAAGCCTCTTTTGAAGGGCTGCCTCCTAGCCTGAGGGGGTCAGGAAGTTTCTAGAAGCACTGGTTCAGGGTCCTGTTGTAGCCTTGCATACCAGTAGTTCTGTGTGGGTTGGACACAACATGACCACTCCTACTCTAGTGTCTGCTCTGCTCTGTTTAGTGACACAGTGGGCGGCTTTTCTGCCTGAGTGGAGTAAAGTTATGTTGGCCTGCTCTCCTGTTCCCGTTGACATGACCAAATGCCTGGTCGCTATGAGACAACCCTGCTGTCTTCATGGTGTCCCTGTACTGAAGGGGAGGAGGGGGTGTCAGACATGTTGTGTGTCTCTGTCACCTCCCTCACTGCTGTTTAATTACAACGGTTTCCTGGAAGTTAAGTTTGGCCTGCTGCTCCTTGTTATAGCACTATTAGTAAAACCGCTGGAGTATACATGCTGCACATTGCAGGGACAAAAGCTGAGAGACAATGATATATATTTTCTCTGTAAAATAAATAATTGAGAGGGTTGTCATTAGTTTGTCCATTGTCATTGAAGCAGCTATCGCCACTTTATTAATTTAGAGCATTGTAAAATAATGTAATTAGAAAAAAGACCCATAGTCCTTCAACGTCATTGACAGCGTGTTCCGTTATCTTCCCTCCATGACCCTTCTGTGACCCAGAGCATCAGTAGTCTGCACTCTGCCTGCCCCTCATGACTAATAAAACACAGCAATCTCATGAAACAAGAAAATATTTTCTTGGATTCCCTCCAGGCATCGTCTTTCCCTCTCTTTCCTCTGGCCTGACTGGGCATTGACGTAGACCAGAAGGGATTCAAAATTGTCACATAAAAATCATTCCCCTATTGCGTTGCAACAGAGACTTCACTGTGTTCCAGTCCCAGTGGATGTGAACTATGGTGGTGTTAGTCCCAGATCCCAGGGAAACCTCTGATGCCTTGTTGTTGTGTGCTGAATGGAAATAATAGTGGGATTGCTGCTGATCTAAACTGCTGTCATAGTGCATTTCCTTAGCTCTTAAATCTCCCCCTATCGCTGCCGCTTTTCCAGCCCAAAAACGTTACATGTCTCTTTGCTTATTGATGCTTCTGTTCTCTGATAAATAATTCAAACAACAGCCCATTTGAATTCCTGACCGACTGGGCGTTTCTGTCATGTTTGTCTTACATATGGATTTGGTTGATTTATTGGCCCGGGTGGAAAGGTTGTCCAGGAGTGGACGTTTAGCATCATATTATCTGACAGGAACAGGATTAGCCTTCCCCCAGGGGTCCTGGGATCTAAACAATGGTTTGATTACCTTCCCTTTGTGTTTTTCCTGCTTTGACTGCAAATCTCCTCCACCTGAGTCAATCTGCATTCTCATACACTCTCAACCCACCTTGTCCTCAGGTTCAACCTCTACAGGTATTTAGGAAATCACCCTAGCTAGCACAAGCTCGATATCCAACTTAGATACAAGCTGGTAACGGTTGGCTGTTTGTGTTCTGCTTGGTGGGAAGTGATGGTGGCACTGGCTGTACGTGTTTCACCTGGCCTGCACTGCCTCATTCTAACTGGCTGCTACAAGCTGCCGTGTAGTTGTTAGTGCAACAGCCATGTGTGTGTACGCTCTCCTGTAAAGTGTGTTTGTGTAGCGGTAATTCAATGAACACATTTTGTCATGAGCTTTATTTATTAACGGTGAACAAATTTTGCTTCTTGGCCCCAGACTGCCTTTGTAGAGCGTGGTGCTCTTTCTTGGTGGACACAAAGCCAGAGGACTGCAGTGCTCCAGTCTATTGCTAACGTACCACACACTGAAGAAATAGACTAGGGCTCTTTTCTTCATTGTCACAAAAGGCCAGCCACTCCGCTGGAGTCCCCACTCCCCTTTTACATAGTGATAAGACAGCCATTATCCTCTGAACCTTTCTTTGCACCCAGCCAGGAGAAAGGAAAGAGTGAGAGAAGGGAGGAGGATGGTAGAGAGAGTGGATGAGAGAGATTTCTCCTTCCCTAGAGTGAGACTGGGCTTCACCTCTGTGTGGAGGGGTTTTGTGTGAGCAGTGAAGAGGTCCTTAACCTTCTATCAGATGGAGCCACAGAGTTGTGCTCTGCCTGAATGGCTGCATTGAAAAGCCCTGAAGCAGAGGAGATGCTTCTATAGACTTGGGGAGAGGAGAGAGAGAGAATGCAACGAGCGTCGGTCGGGCCGCTGGAGTGTGACCCTCTCATGATGTGCACGCACTGTGAAACACTCCATCACCGCTGAACTTGTGTCCTGCGTTGAATAGGCTGCCTGACAAACCTGTCCTCCCACTGAGGTGTCATAGTAACAGACAGAGACAGACAGACACACGGATATCTTAACATCACTGAATGTGGGAGGCCTATAATACACAGCATTGATGGCCTATTGGCCAATTTATTTTACAAAGATGTGCTAGTGTTGCCACTGGCCGTTTGTACTAGACATTATATGTCAGCCTCAGGGAAACATACTGCTATTTACCACTGTACAGTAAGCTGTATTCTTAATCGGAAATGTGTTCTAGGGAATTGGATGACAATAGGTGTGAAAAGAGGAAATCCTAGAGGACATATATCATCCAATTGTCGTATAAGCAGGTGGTTTAGGTCCATGTCCAGGTGGAGGTGGTTATACTACAGCAGCACTGGCAGGTTTGTGGTAGAGCTTTAGAGTAGACTAGTACCTACATCCTGTGGCAGGGTGGCAGCGTTGCAGTAGGGTGGTTGCAGCAGTGTGGCATGGCCTGCCAGAGCTCCTCTTTATCCAGTCAGACAGTTCTATCAGATCCCCCTGCTCCTGTCTCTTCCCATCTCCTCCCTCACTCCCCATGGCCCTCCTCTACCAGCCAGCCCTCCCTCCCACCGCGCCTCGCCCCCCCCTGAACTCACCACCCAACCGGACCACAGCGCACTGCCTCCCCAGGACCCAGCCTGCTTCTCTCCACACCACACGTTACCTAGCGACTGTAACCAGGGAATGTGTGGTGCACAGTGACATTGAGATGCCTTATCTCCCCCTCTGTGGTTCTGTCTGCTGCAAAAAAAATTATACTCCAATTTTTTTTCCCATCTCGCTTTTTTATTGTTCTCTCAACGACGAGAAACCGCAATGAAAATGAGTGGGCCTAAATATGTTTTTAAGCACTTCTTCTGAATTATAGGGAACAGATTTCTGTTTTACAATCTGTCGTGAGATGTGTGAGAATAAACATTTGCCGTCTGTGTCTCTCTGTGTGGCTTTATTGACCAACATGATGAGAGTTGATATCATCATGGATCATTTTGCTGCCTGGTGGCAGAGCAGAGGAGGCTGGGGTTGGTTGGTGCAGTGAGGTGTCTCTGCCTGGTTGGCTCTAACTGTCTATGGTTCCATGAGGAAGACTGCTCATTGTCCCCCATTGAAGGACACACACTATTTGCCCTCTTTGACTTGTCAGCATATTTGCATCTTTTCCACACTACAGATGCCATCACCATTGTATTTCTTTTCCATGTCTCTCCTATCTGCCTTTAGACTAATGTCTGTTTTCCTCTTTGGTCTTTCAGGTAGAAGACGCCATGCTTATGTTTGATAAAACTACTAACAGACATAGAGGTAAGTCCACCATCCATAGATTACCCTCCCCTGTGTTTTTCGTTTTTCATGTGACAGAAAATAGTACATTTCTGTGACATTTTCCATTTTAAACAACACAAGGGTGATTCATTTCACATGGTGCCAGCTTGTTATAGTGCTTATCCAAGCACTGGAAAACATCCTTTAAAAATCAATATAGTGGTATTTAAAACCTACGACGTGCTGTGACTGATGTTACAGGTGGTGGTGGGTGTCGTGTAGGAACACACTTGGGTTCTTCCTCTCTGGGTGTCTGTAGGCGGTTATGGAGCCAGCCGTGGGTGCTGCCTACCTGCTGCCTGGCTCTAGTGCTACCGGTCGCTGCGCTGGGAGATAACAGCAGAGATAAGGCCCAGGAGCAGTGCTGTCTTTATCTCTCTCTTATCTGCTCTTTATCTGGGATTAGGGGGAGGCTTCTCTAAAGCAGAGGACTTTCCAAAGACAGTCTGCCTCTCCTTCCCTGAAGTACAATAGCACCACCAGACACAGTGCCCTGTATATAGCCTCGTTATTGTTATGTACATTTCTTGTGTTACTTTTTGATTGATTCGATTTTTTTTTACTTTCGTTTATTTAGTAAATATTATTTTAACTCTATTTCTTGAACTGCATTGTTGGTTAAAGGCTTGTGTGTAAGAATTTCACGGTAAGGTCTACTAGACCGGTTCTATTCGGCGCATGTGACAAATAAAATGTGATCTGATTTTATTTTGACATCCAGAGCGCCAGCCAGGACCGCTAACCACTAACCAATAGCAGGCTAAAAGACACTAAAACATCTAATATAGGCTACAGCCGATCAACAGACAGACATAGTGCCTCTGTTATTGTTCCTGTGGTCCACAGTGATGTGTAGCAATGCTGATGTGATGATAGTATGGAGACTATAAAGGCAGCCAGTAGTGCAGCCATTGAGGGGGTGCATGCTTAGTCCTCTCCTGTACTCCCTGTCCACCCACGACACCATCATTAAGTTTGCAGACAAAACGACGGTGGTAGGCCTGATAACCGACCATGATGAGAGAGCCTATAGGGAGGAGGTCAGAGACCTGGCAGTGTGGTGCCATGACATCAACCTCTCCCTCAACGTCAGCAACACAAAAGAGCTGATCGTGGACTACAGGAAACAGAGGGCCGAGCACGCCCCCATTCACATCGACAGGTCGTTGTGCAGTGGAAGAAAAGCTTGTTGCGGCTTTACGCATTACATTGTGAGTTAACCCAACAAGGCTGTAGTGGAGCGGGTCAAAAGCTTCAAGTTCCCCAGTGTCCACATCACTAAGGACCTATCATGGTCCAAACACACCAACACAGTCTTGACGAGGGTACGACAACATCTCTTCCCCCTCAGGAGGCTGAAAAGATTTGGCATAGGCCTCAGGTCCTCAAAAGGTTTTCCAGCTGCACCATTGAGAGCATCTTGACTAGCTGGATCACAACTTGGTATGACATCTGCTTGGCATCCGACCGTAAGGCGCTACAGAGGGTAGTGCATACGGCCCAGTACATCACTTGGGCCAAGCTCCCTGCCATCCAGGACCTCTATACCTCTATAACAGAAAATCCATGTGTACATGTGTGTATAGTGCGTATGTTATCGTGTGTGTGTGTATGTCTCCTCATAGTCCCTGCTGTACCATAAGGTCTATTTTTTCTGTTTTTTAAATTTGATTCTACTGCTTGCATAAGTTACTTGACGTGGAATAGAGTTGCATGTAGTCATGGCTCTATGTAGTGCTGTGCGCCTCCCATAGTCTGTTATGGACTTGGGGGACTGTAGTCATGTCTCGTGGGGTATGCATGGGTGTCCAAGCTGTGTGCTAGTAGTTTAAACAGACAGCTCGGTGCATTCAACATGTCAATACTTCTCACAAATACAAGTAGTGATGAAGTCAATCTCTCTTCTACTTAGAGCCAGGAGAGATTGACATGCATATTGTTAATGTTAGCCCTCTGTGTAAGTTTAAGGGCCAGCCGTGCTGCCCTGTTCTGGGCCAATTGTGCTTTTGGACAGTAGTCCAGGTGTGACAAAACTAGGGCCTGTAGGACCTGCCTTGGTGATAGCGTTGTTAAGAAGGCAGAGAAGCGCTTTATTATAGACCTCTCCCCATCTTAGTTATGGTTGTATCAATATGTTTTGACCATGACAGTTAACAATCCAGGGTTACTCCAAGCAGTTTAGTCTCCTCAATTTACAAAATGTCCACATTATTCATTACAATATTTAGTTGAGGTTTAGGGTTTAGTGAATGATTTTAGTTTTTGAAATATTATTTCTTATCACCCATTCTGAAACTGACTGCAGCTCTTTGTTAAGTGTTGCAGTGATTTCACTTGCTGTGGTAGCTGATGTGTATTGTGTTGAATCATCAGCATACCGTACATAGACACACAGGCTTTACTCAAAGCCAGTGATAGGTCATTAGTAAGGATTTCTAAAAGTAAGGGGCCTAGACAGCTGCCCTGGGGAATGTCTGACTTTATCTGTATTATGTTGGAGAGGCTTCCAATAAAGAATACCCTTTGTGTTCTGTTAGATGGGTATCTCTCAATCCACAATATAGCAGGTTATAAAGCCATAACACATACGTTATGATCGATAATGTCAAAAGCTGCACTGAAGTCTAACAAAACTCCCACCATCTTTTTATTATCAATTTCTCTCAGCCAATCATCACTAATTTGTGCAAGTGCCGTACATGTTGAATTCCCTTCCCTATAAGCATGCTGAAAATGTGCTTACTAGTAAATAGCATTGTATCTGGTCAAACACAATTTTTTCCAAAAGTTTACTAACATGCTTACCACACCGCTCGCGTGTTATTCAATCATTGCACCCACACTGCTTGCGCGCGCCAAAGAGCGTCTGCATTGCCAGGAGCTAAAATAGAATTTGCTTCTATTTGTGGCGCAGAACGCGCTGCAAGTCTCCTCATTGGTTATACCCACGGGGGTGATTGAAAGATGAACAGAGGTCGGTTGTGGTAATACACCTTATGAAAATGAGTTGCCAATCGCCATATAAAGTCCAAAGAAGAAAAGGCCTGGAAAGAGGAGAGATTACTAGAAATGATTCGGTTGACCTTTTTTTATGTGTGGATTAATTGTCGGAGTAGAGAACCTTGTGCATTTCAGGTAAAATAACAACTCAATGTGTATATCCCAGGACAAATTAGCTAACAACAGCATGCCAGCTATCTAAATAGGACAAATTACCAAGCAACTGCAAGCTAGCTAAATTTCCATAAATGTTTAATGCTTTTCGACCTGTCCCCAAATTAATATAATTGGTTCGAGTTTGTTTTGATATTTCAACCTGTGTGTCGTGATCACGTTTGTTGAGGGGGGACAAATTCAATTTGCGCACAGTGGCACACGCGGATGCACGCGCATGTCCGGTTTGGGCATGGTGTAACAGTTGGTAAAAGGCTGATTTATTGGCTGTTTGAGCCAGGAAAAGATGCTTTACTATTCTTGGGTAGCAGAATGACTTTTGCTTCCCTCCAGGCCTGAGAGCACACATTTTCCTGTAGGCTTAGATTGAAGAGATGCACCGGCTCTATGCTCTACTCACACATACTACACTGACACTCCAACACACACACACGCACATGCACACACACACACTCTACATACGCTCACACACACACTTCCACACTCTTTCACACTCTATGCTGCTGTTACTCTGTTTATTATCTATCCTGATTGCCTAGTCACTTTTACCAATACCAACATGTACATATTACCTCAACTACTTCATACCCCTGCACATTGACTCAGTACAGGTACTCCTTGTAAATAGTCTCGTAATTTATATTTTGTGTTTATTAAAATGTTTGTCTAACTTTTTAACTCTGAATTGTTGGGAAAGGGCAGTAGTCTACGCTTGTAGTGACAAATAACATTTGATTTGATTTGAACCAGGTCAGTTAGCTATCCCTCCACCCGTTACGGTGGCCTGCTAGGCTGCTACTTGTTAGCATTTCCCTCCCTACTCTCCTCTCCTCTGCTCTTAGAGGGAAGTGTGTGTCCTTCAGCTGCTGACAGGCATTTCCTGTCCTCCTCATATACACAACACTGAGCCCAGACACTTCCCCTCTGTCTCTCACTCTAGCCAGCTTCTCTCACTAACACAATCTCCTCAGCATTGGACCAGACCTCTCTGTGGAAGTGTTGCCCAACCACGTCAGCAGATGTAGAGCTTTACTAAGGAAATGTTGTATAGCTTTTTTTGTGCTAGTCTGTGTGTGTGTGTTTCGTACATTTGTGTTTGTGCGTTTTCATGCATGTATGCCAGCGTGCGTTTGCCCAGGTTGTTGCTGTAAATGAGAATGTGTTCTCAGTGAACTTACCTGGTAAAATAAGGGTTAAATAAATTACAAAATGTGCATGCATAAACGTGTGTGTGTGTGTTGCCTGCTGTCAATGTGTCTGGTAAAGCGTCTCACAGTGAGCAGAATGTGAACTAGTGAAAGTGCTGTATGGGTTTGAGTGAATTGTGATTTTTAGTGACAGAACCCATTGTGAGGTCTGCTTTGAGATGACGAGTTGCTGCTTTTCCCTCCTCTCTCTCTCTCTCTGACTGCATTGCACTGCTCTGTCTGTGTGTGTCTGTGAAGGAGATAGGGATGGGAGCCGAGCTCCTCTCAGTCAGTATGTTACGTGTTTGCCTTTGAGCTGCCAAATGCCCTTCAAATGAAGACAGTGATGGATAAACACCCGGCCTGGCCATTTTTCTGATTCAGAGCAAAACAATAGTGAGAGACTTCCTTTGTCTTACTACCATTTGTGACCGACCGCCTTGATTCGGTCTTATGTAGCAAAATTTGAAATTGTGTTTTTTACATTGGATAAAAGCAGAGACACAGAGCTACAAAATGATATATCATACACTGCATTTGAGGAAAGTAATTATGCTTTGAAAGTTGATAAACTTGCAACCAAATCTTTGAGAAAATGGCTTTTTAATGTTTTGGTACTAATACTGGAGAGCTCTTCTTTGTCTGCACCCATTCAGCATCGTTCACACCCCCTTAAGCTTTAGCCCCACCCATCTCTTTAAGGGTTGATCCAAGTGTTCTGTCCTAACAACAACAGTCAAGCACCCAAGCTAACTGGCTAACATTGGCTAGCTTGCTAGCTATTTCCAGACACAAATGAGACAGCTCACTGACCATTTTACTCGCCCTAGCAGAGCTGGTTAGGCTGTTTTCATGTTATCCAGAGCGTTGGTGACTGCAACTGTTCTGCTGGCAACAATTTATGCTTTTTTTGCCAACGTTTAGTTACACCTGCCATATTCAACGGGTGTTGAGCGTTCACGGATGCCATGGTTGCCCTTAGTTTGAAGATGTAATCCGAAGACAGGTGTTTTCCTTAGCTATCATGCTCTAATTCCACTGATTTCAAATCCCGGTCCTTCAGAAAGTAGAGAGCAACACTTATGCAGTTCTACTTTGCGATATTTTTTTTTTTTTTTTAACTGCGTTAGACAGGATTACCTACACATACTGACCAGCTCAAATAGACAGAAGCGTGCTATGTGGCAGACCTATCAAAACTCTCTCGGCATGGCCAGCCCACTCATTATCTCAGCCAATAATGGCTAGCGGGAAGGTTGCTCACTTTTTCTGTGGCTAAACCAACTCGTAATTTACAGATGGCATACAAGTCTGTTATTAAGGCACATGAAAGTTCACATGTTCCGGAAGGTATTTCTGCCAAAAACTATTTTTGATAAAAAACGTTACATAAAAAAATGTACATTCAAATAGCTCTTCTGTGAAGTAGTGACCCGCAACATACGCCTAGTTTCCTGAAACGAGTCACATTTTCAGTTTCTCACCACAGTAAGTTGACAGGTAGACTGACATCATTGTAAGTATTTAGAAAATAATTATCTGAAAGGTAGAGAGAATCCAATATTTCATGGTGACAGGCGATGTACAGTGATATTGAGGGCAATGTGTGAAGGCATATCCCAGCTATCACATAACATTCTGAGAACCATATCTTTCTTAGAGCTTGGCGAGAGCATGGTTGTCTTATGGTTATTTTGAATACAACCTTCACACATCTTTCTGAGAATGGTGCAGGATAGTTGCTTGGCTTTGGAACATTCTCAGCACATTTCAGGAACTTGACAAAAAAAACATGATTTTCTTGGTGTTTCATTACTTTAACACACGTGTCAAACTCCTTCCACGGAGGGCAGAGTGTCTGTGTTTTTTTGTGTCCTCCTTTGTACTTGATTGATGAATGAAGGTCACTGATTAGTAAGGAACACCACTCACCTGGTTGTGTAGGTTTTAATTGAAAGGAAAACAATAAAACCAGTAGACACTAAGCCCTCCATGGAATGAGTTTGACACCCCTGCTTTAACAGAATTGTTCCTAAAGGTTTTCTAATTTCAATTTTGGTCATGTTTTAGGAACATTTTCTAACTGGTTTGGCATTGGGAATGTTCTCAAATAGTTCAGAGAATCTTAAGAAAGAACGTTCTTTGGTGGGAATTTCAGTACTTCAGCATAACGTTTCCTACAGGTTTCCTCATGGTTCTATTTAAAGTAATGTTCTGAAATTGTTCTGAGAACGTTAAGAAAATTCCATAAAAAACACGAGAATAATGTTCAGAGTACATTCTAAGAATTTTATTTAAAAGCATATACATTCCGTTCTCAGTATCAACAAAACTCTCTCTATCGTCTATCTTGTTAAGTGTGTTCACTTATTGCCACACCTGATCTTAATGAGTGCTTGTTTCCTTTGAAATTGGGTCTGTTTGAATAGACTAAAATGAACAGCTTTGTATGCATAAAAAAAAACATGGCATGCTAGCTCCATCCTGGTCGCGCAGTGGACTAATTGTCAGGATCCGTGTGTGTAGCTGGTGCATGAGCAGAGATAGTGAACGAAAGCACTTTACTGAGGCACAGTACAAAACACTGAACGCAAATAGCGTTACAAAAACAAATGCCTACAGGAAAAGGTGCGGCAGCACAAAGTACAAAATACCAGTCTGGCGCAAACCAGCCGGAAACGTGCCACTGACAATAAACAATTACACACACACACATGGGGGGAAACCAGAGGTTTAAATACATGACAAGTAATGAGGGAATGACAACCAGGTGTGTGGGGAAACAAGACAAAACAAATGGAAAATGAAAAGTGGATCGATGATGGCTGGAAGACCGGTGACGTCGACCGCCTGAACACCACCCGAACAAAGAGAGGCACTAATTCAATGGACAGAGAACAGAATCTCACTGGTCTGAATCTCACTTATGGCCAATCAAAATAAAAAATAAATATGTTTGGATGATAAATGCCTATCTGTTCATGAAGTTAAAAAAAGTGAACCCAAAATAAGCTAGCAGTGTTATTAACGGTTTTGTTGAAACATTCAGTGAAAGTTTTGTTTTTAGTTTCCGTTCTCAGAGCGTTAATAAAAACTCCCAGAAAAACTTTCAAGGAACCAGAATAAAACATTCTCAGAACCACAACCAATGTGAAACCAAAAACATACATTCCCACAACTTCCAAGGAACCAAATGTGCTAGCTGGGTAGTGAGACAGTCAAAGTATTTGCTGCGTTCTTTTGTCTCTCCTGTTCCTCTTTTAGAGTGCCTTACACAGGTGTGTGTGTGTGTGTGTGTGTGTGTGTGTGTGTGTGTGTGTGTGTGTGTGTGTGTGTGTGTGTGTGAAACTGCTCTCTAATCCTCTCCCAGTCTGTCTCTGCACAGCTCTTCACACTCATTTGGAGTATTTAGCAGTGTCCTTCAGACGCCCCCCCCCCGAGGTGACTGCTGCTGAAATGACTGCTAAAAGACATATTTTACCCTCTCCCTTCTACTTTCCTTCACTCTCTCTCTCTTGCTCTCTCTCACTCTCTTTCTTTCTTTACTCTCTCTTTCTCTCTCTCGCTCTCTCTCTTTTCCTCTCCTCTCTCTCGCTCTCTCCGACTCTTTTTCCTCCCTCTCTTTATCCTTTCTCTTTCTCTCTCTCACTCTCTCCCTCTCTCCTTCTCCTTCCTCTTTGCCCCCCCTCTCTCTCTCCCTCTCACTCTCTCTCTCTTGCTCTCTTGCTCTCTCTCTCTCTTGCTCTCTTACTCTCTGTCTCTCTCTCTTGCTTTCTCTCTCTTTCTCTCTCCTCTCCCTCTCTCCCTCTCTCCTTCTCCTTCCGCTTTGCCCCCTTCTCTCTCCCTCTCTCTCTCTCTCTCTTGTTCCTCTCTCTCTCTCTCTCTCTCTCTCTCTCTCTCTCTCTCTCTCTTTCTCTCTATCTCTCTCTCTCTCTCTCTCTCTCTCTCTCTCTCCTCTCCTCTCTCCTTCTCCTTCCTCTTTGCCCCCTCTCTCTCTCTCTCTCTTTTCTCTCTCTTGTTCCTCCCTCTCTCTCTCTCTCTCTCTCTCTCTCTCTCTCTCTCTCTCTCTCTCTCTCTCTCTCTCTCTCTCTCTCTATCTGTCTCTCTCTCTCTATCCTCTCCTCTCTCCCTCTCTCCTTCTCCATCCTCTTTGCCTCTCTCCTCTCTCTCTCTCTCTCTCTCTCTCTCTCTCTCTCTCTCTCTCTCTCTCTCTCTCTCTCTCTCTCTCTCTCTCTCTCTCTCTCTCTCTCTCTCTCTCTCTCTCTCTCTCTCTCTCTCTCTCTCTCTCTCTCTCTCTTGCTCTGTCTCTCTCTCTTTCTCTATCCTCTCACTCTCTCCCTCTCTCCTTCTCCATCCTCTTTGCCCCCTCTCTCTCTCTCTCTCTCTCTCTCTCTCTCTCTCTCTCTCTCTCTCTCTCTCTCTCTCTCTCTCTCGCTCTCTGTCTCGCTCTCTTGCTCTCTCTCTCTCTCTCTTGCTCTCTCTCTCGCTCTCTCTCTCTCGCTATCTCAGTCTCTTATTCTCCAAGGCACACCATCTCCCTGGCATTTAGGTTCACATCGTAGGGGGGCCATTGTTCCCGCCACCCTTGCAGCATCTGACCCCCTTCCTCCCCACCATCACCTTCCTCCCTCCTCCCCATCCCTCTGCTCCTGCTTACCTTCCCCCTCCCTCCCAACAATAGCATCACACTCTTTATACTCACAGTGAAATGCCAGTTTATTTTTTATCAAGGAGAAAGGAACATGTATAGGAACACAGTGTGTTGATTGTTCACAGCACCTTTGAAGCTGTAGACCAAAGCATGGCGTGCGGTGGTGAGAGAGAGCGTGCGGCAGGCTTTCTGTGGTTACACACATGTAGGTCCTGGGGCTAACCCCTAGTCAGAAACACTAAGCACCCAGCCAGCCATGGCCTAACTGTAAACCACCAACACTAGGAACCTACTGTGTATAAGTGTACCTGCCACTTATACACCATCAATACTACAGGAGCAGAGGGGAAACCATTTTAGACCTGTCCTAAATTAAAATCATTCTGTCATGTGCCTGCCTGCTCACATCCACTCGCCTGAAACATGATCTACAACCTAAACAGTGATTTTACTGTCAAACAAAATTGCCATTGCCAAAGAGAGTGTGAGGAAGGTGAGACAAATAGTGTTTTTTGGGGTTAGTTTGGAGACAGTGATAAGCTGTGAAAGACGACTTTTGGCTGACTGGCAGCTGCAGATAACGACCAAACCCTTTAATTTGACTGTACAAGTTGAAGTTATGTTATAGGAGCCAATGCTCTTCCACAAGGTTTCTACTGATGACCATAGAAGTCTTCCATTAAAGCTAGAATTGCTACATACATTTTTGTACTTATTAATTATATACAGTTGAGTCGCAAGTTTACAAACACTTAGGTTGGAGTCATTAAAACTCGTTTTTCAACCACTCCACAAATTTATTGTTAACAAACTATAGTTTTGGCAAGTCGGTTAGGACATCTACTTTGTGCATTACACAAGTCATTTTTCCAACAATTGTTTACAGACAGATTATTTCACTTATAATTCACTGTATCACAATTCCAGTGGGTCAGAAGTTTACATACACTAAGTTGACTGTGCCTTTAAACAGCTTGGAAAATTCCAGAAAATTATGTCATGGCTTTAGAAGCTTCTGATAGGATAATTTACATAATTTGAGTCAATTGGAGGTGTACCTGTGGATGTATTTCAAGCCCTACCTTCAAACTCAGTGCCTCTTCGCTTGATATCATGGGAAAATCAAAAGAAATCAGCCAAGACCTCAGAAAAAAAATGGTATACCTCCACAGGTCTGGTTCATCCTTGGGAGCAATTTCCAAACGCCTGAAGGTACCACGTTCATCTGTACAAACAATAGTACGCAAGTATCAACACCATGGGACCACGCAGCCTTCATACTGCTCAGGAAGCGCGTTCTGTCTCCTAGAGATGAACGTACTATGATTGATTCGAAAAGTGCAAATCAATCCCAGAACAACAGCAAAGGACCTTGTGAAGATGCTGGAGGAAACGGGTACAAAAGTATCTATATCCACAGTCCTATATCGATATAACCTGAAAGGCCGCTCAGCAAGGAAGAAGCCACTGCTCCAAAACCTCCATTAAAAAAGCCAGACTACAGAGAAATGTCCTCTGGTCTGATGAAACAAAAATAGAACTGTTTGGCCATAATGACCATCGTTATGTTGGGAGGGATAAGGGGGAGGCTTGCAAGCTGAAGAACACCATCCCAACCGTAAAGCACGGGGGTGGCATCATCATGTTGTGGCGGTGCTTTGCTGCTGGAGGGACTGGTGCACTTCACAAAGTAGATGGCATCATGAGGCAGGAAAATTATGTGGATATATTGAAGCAACATCTCAAGACATCAGTCAGGAATTTAATTAAAGCTTGGTCGCAAATGGGTCTTCCAAATGGACAATGACCCCAAGCATACTTCCAAAGTTGTGGCAAAATGGCTTAAGGACAACAAAGTCAAGGTATTGGAGTGCCCATCACAAAGCCCGGACCTTAATCCCATGTGTGGGCAGATCTGAAAAAGCATGTGCGAGCAAGGAGGACTACAAACTTGACTCAGTTACACCAGCTCTGTCAGGAGGAATGGGCCAAAATTCACCCAACTTATTGTGGGAAGCTTGTGGAAGGCTACCCGAAACGGTTGACCCAAGTTTAACAATTTAAAGGCAATGCTACCAAATACTAATTGAGTGTATGTAAACTTCTGACCCACTGGGAATGTGATGAAATAAATAAAAGCTGAAATAAATCATTCTCTCTACTATTATTCTGACATTTCACATTCTTAAAATAAAGTGGTGATCCAAACTGACCTAAGTCAGGGAATTTTTACTAGGATAAAATATCAGGAATTGTGAAAATGTATTAAATGTATTTGGCTAAGGTGAATCTACACTTCCGACTTCAACTGTATACCCATTGATTTTTGAAGAATATAACTTATAAATGCCTCATGAGTTTAGCTCAACTGTCGTACCCCATCAGAACCCAAATTATAAGCTTGTTGTATTCCAATGTTTATAAACAACATAAATATAAACAAACATTTTGTAGAAATCATTTTTATGGCATGGATGTTCAGTCCTTGCATCCATAGCTCTGTGTATAAATTTGAGAATGGTTCACTTTGTCTAGGCCTATCCCTCAGCATTTTACCAAAACAGGTGGGGTGACCTTTGTTATTGTTTTAATTAAGGATTCTAGCTTTAAGGATAGTTAAGGATGACTCTTTGATTCCGTCACTCAGTACACTACAAGGTCTGTGGTAGGAACTTCTGTCGATCATGGAACCAAATCCACAATATAACTTGTAGAAGTATATTTGTAGAAGTATAACTTGTAGAAGTATATTTGTAGAAGTATAACTTGTAGAAGTATATTTGTAGAAGTATAACTTGTAGAAGTATATTTGTAGCTTTCCAGTAAAAGGGGGTACAGTGTAATTGTCATCCACAGGAGGTCCCAGTGAGGCTAATTGGATACCTTTCTCATTTGCTTCTGCTTAATAACAAAGATGAGTAGGATGATGAAACCCATTGAAATGTTATTTTATATTAACAATGGTTTGATACCAGACAGCATTGATTTAGCTGATTTAACAAAGACCATGTGACCGATTACAGGTTAAATCTTCCTTTTTTTATGATGCAAGTATTAGTAATTTCTCGTAGCATGTGGCAGAGCTAAGATGGAGGCTGGATAATGATGAAGTAAAAGGCTCATTTGGACCAGGCCTGGAAGGAGAGAGAAGATGAGAAAGAAAAAAAAGAGAGAGAAGGAGAGAAGGATGGAGCCCAGGTGTCGGGGAGAGCAAGGAGCGAGGGATTCTTGGCTTTGTGAGAGGAAGGATGGGCGCGCAGAAGCAGAACGGTTGGGTTTTTGTGTGGAGCCTGTTTTTCTGCGGGCTGAAAGGGCCTGGTTTGTTCCTGGAAGAGGAACAGAAGGCTGTATTGTATGTGTCTGTAATCTGCTTACCTGGATCGGCAGCTCAGGGACAAATCTCAGATCCAGGCTCCCAGTTGGCACCAAGGAGTCAATGTCACACTTAGCCAGTCTCAACTTGCTTCCGAACAACTAGGAAGGGTTGTGAGTGTGTGTGCATTTCTGTGTGTGTGGGTGGGTGGGTGGGAGAGAGAGTGTAAGTGGTTCCCTGCATGTGCCTGTGGCCTGATCACCGACAACGACGAGACAGCCTATAGGGAAGAGGTCATAGACCTGGCACGTTGTGGTACCAGGACAACAACCTCTCCCTCAACGTGATCAAGACAAAGGAGATGATTGTGGAGCACAGGAAAAAGAGGACCGAGCACGCCCCCATTCTCATCGACGGGGCTGCAGTGGAGCAGGTTGAGAGCTTCAAGTTCCTTGGTGCCCACATCACCAACAAACTAACATGGTCCAAGCACACCAAGACAGTCGTGAAGAGGGCACGACAAAACCTATTCCTCCTCAGGAGACTGAAAAGGTTTGGCATGGGTCCTCAGATCCTCAAAAGGTTCTACAGCTGTACCATCGAGAGCATCCTGACGGGTTGCATCACCGCCTGGTACGGAAACTGCTCGGCCTCCGACCGCACGGCACTACAGAGGGTAGTGCGAACGGCCCAGTACATCACTGGGGCCAAGCTACCTGCCATCCAGGACCTCTATACCAGGCGGTCTCAAAGGAAGGCCCTAAAAATTGTAAAAGACTCCAGCCACCCTAGTCATAGACTGTTCTCTCTGCTACCGCACGGCAAGCGGTACCGGAGCGCCAAGTCTAGGACCAAGAGGCTTCTAAACAGCTTCTACCTCCAAGCCATAAGACTCCTGAACACCTAATCAAATGGCTACCCAGACTATTTATACTGTTGTTTAGGGGCTCGTCAGTAAATATAACAAGTTTACACCTGTTATATTCTGGTCATGTGACTAATACAATTTGATTTGATTTGATAGTATGTGTGTTTATGCAGATGCGTGCGTGTCCTCTTAGTATATAGTATATGAGTGCTCTGTCTATGTGTACAGCTGTCTCTGTGTATGTATGAGTGAACAGTGCAGCATATGTTTAGAAGGTGGATGTTATTTCTTTTGAAAAGGATTGTAATGGCACATACTGTAATACACAATACAGGCTCAACAAGGGTTAGAGTACAATCAGGTGTCATAGTGTTCCAGCCATCTGGCAAAACTCAGGCACACTATTTGCTTCTCCATTCTTCATATTTAGATAATCACAGTCTTGTTGGACGATGAGAACAGCCTGTAAGTGCAGCCATTAGGCGTCTGTCCTCTCATTATATTCCATTCATTATTTTCAAACAAAAGCTCACTGTACTTCAGAACACTCTATCCCTGGAGGCTCTAACCCTGGAGGCTGGGCCATGCAGGGAGTTAACCTGGCCACAGCCACCGCTTCCTTTTTCCCTGAGAGAGAGGCCCTCGTCTGTGACGTCACACGGCCACATAAACATCTAGCAGTGGAGGATTAAAGATGGCGGTCGGAGTGGAGTGGACTGCGTGGTCTGTCCGCTGGAGAGTGATTGCAGTCCCGGGGAACATGGGAGGAAAGAAGAGGAAGGAAGGAGAACAAAGAGACTGAGTGAGAGAGGTAGAGTGAGAGAGACAGAGTGAGAGAGACAGAGTGAGAGAGACAGAGTGAAAGAGGTAGAATGAGAGAGGTAGAGTGAGAGAGGGAAAGTGAGAGAGGTAGAATGAGAGAGACAGTGAGAGAGACAGAGTGAGATAGGGAGAGTGAGAGAGTGAAAGTGGGAGAGGTAGAATGAGAGGTAGATTGAGAGAGGTAGATTGAGAGAGGGAGAGTGAGAGAGGGAAAGTGAGAGAGGTAGAGTGAGATAGGGAGAGTGAGAGAGAGAGTGGCTCTGTGGGACGCCTCCTGCCTGTTGGTTCCTCTGGCTGGGAGCAGCAGCCAGCGGCTTCAAAAGAGCACCAGGCAGTCCAGTCCTCCTCTTCCAGCAATTACAGATCACTCCAGCGGATGCCTCCCGGCAAATCCCTCCAAAATACACTCTGATTACTACTCCACGACACAGATTGTTTACCAAATGAATCCTGCACGGCTGAGATAGAACATCCTACTATTCTTTATATTTTGTGTCTGGGTTTGGACAATGCTTCTCTTTGTTCTGACAAGTTAAGAGAGGAATTAGGAGACAGAGGGACCATTTGAGTCTTAAAGATGGCATAACTTCAGACACTCGCTTTGATATGTCAGCCAAGACAAGCAGTATGAAAAGGAAACGCTCATACTGTATACTGTGTGTTCAGAAAGTATACACCCCTTGATTTTGTCCACATTTTGTTGTGTACCAGCCTAAATTTAAAATGGATTCAAATGAGATTTTGTGTCACAATACCCCATAATGGCCTACCCACAATACCCCATAATGTCAAAGTGGAATTGTGTTTTTAGATTTTTTTTTACAAATGAAATCAAATGAAAAGCTGAAATGTATTGAGTCAATAAGTATTCAACTCCTGTGGCAAGCCTAAATAAGTTCAGGAGTAAAAATGTGTTAAACAAGTCACATAATAAGTTGCTTGGACTGCATGGCCTCACTCTGTGTGTAATAACAGTGTTTAATTAACATGACTACCTCATCTCTGTACCCCACACATACAATTATCTGTAAGGTCCCACGGTCGAGCAGTGAATTTCAAACACAGATTCAACCACAATGACCAGGGACGTTTTTCAATGCCTCGCAAAGAAGGGCGCCAATTGGTAGATAAAATATTTTTAAATTTTTTTAAAATGACATTGAATATCCCTTTGAGCATGGTGAAGTTATTAATTCCACTTTGGATGGTGTATCAATACACCCAGTCATTACAAAGATCACAGTGTCCTTCCTAACTCAGTTGCCAGAGAGGAAGTAAACCTCTCATGGATTACACCATGAGGCCAATGGTAACTTTAAAACAGTTACAGAGTTTAAGGGCTGTGATAAGGGAAAACTGAGGATGGATCAACAATATTGTAATTACTCCACAATACTAACCTACATGACTGAGTGAAAAAAAGGGAGCCTGTACAGAATAAAAAATATTCCAAAACATGCATCCTGTTTGCAATAAGGCACTAAAGTAAAACTGCAAAAAATGTGGCAAAGAAATTAACTCTATGTCCTGAATACAAAGTGTTATGTTTGGGATAAATCCAACACAACACATCACTAAGTACCACTCTTCATATTTTCTAGCATGGTAGTGGCTGCATCATGTTATGGGTATGCTTGTCATCGGCAAGGACTAGGGAGTTTTTTAAGGTAAAAAGAAACGCAATAGAGCTATAAGCACAGGCAAAATCCTATCCGTTCTGGTTACTCCTAGAATTCCCAGTCTTTATATAAAGACTGTTGACATCTAGTGGATGCCATAGGTACTGCAGTCTCAGTCCTACATAACATTGTATGCAATAGGCACAATGGAGAAGATGGTCATTTACAAAAAGAACTGCAAATCCAGATGGATTTTCCTCGGGTTTTCGCCTGCTATATCACTTCTATTATACTCACATACATTATTTTAACACTCTTAGAAACTTCAGAGTGTTTCCTATCCAATAGTACTAATTATGTGCATATCCTATTTTCTGGGCCTGAGTGGCAGGCATTTTACTTTGGGCACGCCAGACTCTCCAAAACCGTCACCTATACAGCCACTCCCTAAGAAGTTAATCAATCTTGAATTCAGGCTGTAACACAACAAAATGTGGAATAAGTCAAGGGGTATGAATACCCTTCTGAATGCACTGTATATTGGTGCTACCCAGAGCACCGCATGTGCTGCACTTAGAAGCACCTAGAACACCCTGATTGTCTTTATTTGTTTGAACCAAGCTATCATATCTCAAGCACATTTTGTAGCTCCTTTATATACATTTTGTAGCTCCTTTATATTTACTTTGGGTAATTGACTGTATGTCATTTACTCTGTGTAATGGCACATTTCCTACAAAGCCCGTTTTAAACGACAACATTATAGTCCCACAGTCAGTCGTGATGTTACCATGTGTGGTGGTCCTCTGTGGCCAATGACAACCTGCTATACGTGAGAGAACAGAGAAAACAGAACGGATCTGGCTGGAAGCCCTGGGGGTGATCACCTGACACAATCCAAGAGCAAATGTCATTTGATTTCCCCATCGCATGGTGTAAATTCATTTAAATTTCCCCATCACATCATTTAAAGAGTTCCAACACCATCAACATTAGCTAGGCAAATTCTCTGCAGTATTTTCTCCCCATGACTAACCTGATATTAGCGATTAGTGGGAATGTCATCTAAATGGCACACCTAATCATATGCATTACCCCCTCCTCCACCTGAGGGCTCGTCTCCCTGGCCTAATCATGATGACAAAGGAAATGATGTGTTTAGTCTATCTTAATCACCACTGAAGCCCATCACCGCCCAGCCCCGGCCGGGGGAGTGGGCCTGCCTGTCGCAGAGCAGCTCTGTGGAGAGGCGACCTACCTCCCGATAGGTGCACCTCTCCACCTCCTCTGCCCCCGCCTGCCTGCCAGTGTTTACTGTTTACTGTGACTCATTCCTGTGTCTGACTGTGACTCCCATCCAGACTGAGACTCATCCAGGCTACACGAAATGTCTGCTTTATCCTCCTAGTGCTCTGTCTCTCTAGTTGGTTTGCAGCTCTTTTCTGTTCATCTCTGCAGATAGAGTTGTGTCATCTCTAACAGTCCAGCGTCCTTATTTAGTTGTGGTTTTAACCTGAAGCTGACTAGATGCGGTGCTGGCCTTGCACGGACAATACGTTGTTAGAGTGTTGGATGGGGCCAGGCATGTCTGGATAAAAAAAGACTGAGGAAGAAAGCAGTGCCTGAGGCTCTTTCCCATGTTAATCTCTCACCAGGGGTGATGCGTGGTGCCATTAAAAAACCCACTTAGTCATACCGGCTGTCTGTCTGCATAGCAGCTCACCTCTGGGAAAGCATTAAGACAACCCACATAAGAGAATTCTATAGTATACTATGCTAGAAGTACTATAGAATTCTCTGTAGTGTTTTTGTGGACTTTACTGTCGACTTTACTGAGTTACAAGTTTGCTGAGTTGGACGGCAGGTAGCCTAGTGGTTAGATCGTTGGACTAGTAACCGAAAGGTTGCAAGATCGAATCCCCGAGCTGACAAGGTAAAAATCTGTTGTTCTGCCCCTGAACAAGGAAGGTAACCCACTGTTGAAAATAAGAATTTGTTCTTAACCGACTTGCCTAGTTAAATAAAGGTAAAACATTTTTTAAGGAAATCAGTCAATTGAAATCAATTCATTAGGCACTAATCTATGGATTTCACATGACTGGGCAGGGGTGCAGCCATGGGTGGGCCTTGGAGGTTATTGGCCCACCCACTGGGGAACCAGGCCCAGCCAATAAGAATGAGTTTCTCCCACAAAAGGGCTTTATTACAGACATAAATATTCCTGGATTATCTTGGCAAAGGATAAATACTCACTAACAGGGATGTAAACCAATTTGTGCACAACATTTGAGAGAAATATGCTTTTTGGTTTATTTAAGCTCATGAAACATGGGACCAACACTTTACATGTCACATTTATATTTTTTATTCAGTGTAGCTACTGTATGTCGGCCTACCGGTAGGTACATTTTAAGGCTTATTTGCGTGTGCCGTCTGCAAAAACATCATGCGGATATACAGTTAAATTAAAAGGGGGTGTTTTGCAACTACCTACCTTAGCGTTGGACTAGTAACCGAAAGGTTGCAAGTTCAATTCCCCGAGCTGACAAGGTACAAATCTGTCATTCTGCCCCTGAACAGGCAGTTAACTCACTGTTCCTAGGCCGTCATTGAAAATAAGAATTTGTTCTTAACTGACTTGCCTAGTAAAATAAAGGTAAAAAAATAATTAAAATAAATATTATTTACTTTTTTTGCTCTTTTGCACACCAGTATTTCTACTTGCACATAATCATCTACACATCTATCACTCCAGTGTTCATTTGCTAACTTGTAATTACTTGCCTATTTATTGCCTTACCTCCTTACGCCATTTGCACATTCTGTATATAGACTTTTTCAATTGTGTTATTGACTGTACGTTTGTTTATCCCATGTGTAACTCTGTGTTGTTGTTTGTGTCGCACTGCTTTGCTTTATCTTGGCCAGATCGCAGTTGTAAATGAGAACTTGTTCTCAACTGACCTACCTGGTTAAATAAAGGTAAAATAAAAACATATTTGTTATACAGTAATATTATTTTATTTAGTGTTGCACCATTGTTCTTACATAACCATATACAATTTAGTAGCACATATATGTCTTAGAGTGATGAACTGTGCCATCCCCGCGGCCTCAGGAATGGATTAGTCCAATGAGACAGGCACGAATCAGACAGGTGTATTCATCATGGAAACAGTTGCCTGTTTATAAACCAAACGGAAACAAACAGAGCAAAACCAGACTGTCTATTGGACAAATTCATGTAGGTCCCTTCCCGTTTTGTTCAGTTTAAGAAAAGTTTTGCAACAGAATCTGCTTAATGATTACACCCAATGTGTCTCGTGTGCCAAAAACACTTGACTAAAGAAATATGGTCGACCAACAGTCTATCGAACAGTAGGCTAATTGGGGTCAGCCCTAATAAATACTATAGTAAAATAAAACTGTAGTATATACTATAGTAATTAATTTACGTTTTTTTTTTTGTAGTGTATTATTTACTGTAGTGTTTTGGGGTACTGGACTATACTAATCTCACTCTTTTGTCCATAATTATCCACAGAAAAGTTTACGGAAAAATTTATTTTTATGTGCACTACTACAGTATGTCAGCACGCATAGCTTTTATCTGCAACAAGTAAATTTGATGGAAACGTCTCTGGTGGGAAAATGCACATATTGTCTTTTAAGATGATTTTTGAATATTCGCATGAAAATCTGTCACCAATTGGATGGACCCTAGCTTGTGAAAAGGATATTTCAGGTTTTTTGTATTGCATTTTCTGTGTGTGTGTGTGTGTGTGTGTGTGTGTGTGTGTTTCCCTGTCAGGGTTTGTGTCTTGAGCAAGTCAACATTACATTTTTCTCTGTATCAACACTCCTCTATTAAAAGCAGAAATTGATTTATTTAAAAGAAAATAAGCAAACAGCCTTGCCCCGGCTGCCATGAGGGAAGCGTCTCCTCAGGAAATGAAAATACCAGCTTGGAGTTGTCATCATATTGAGAGTTAGGTAACCTCTAACCTTTTAATACCCTGGAGCTCTTTTATTGGTGACCTGGCGGATCCTCTTAGAAAGTGAACGCACCGGGGAGTATCCACTGCTCACATCATCATTCTCAGGACACCTAATAGTGAATTTACAGTGGTTAAAGTCACTCCAGGGGAGATTGAGGCCAGTGGCCAGGAATCCACTCTGTATGGATGTGTCCACTACCCCAACATACAGTGCCTTCAGAAAGTAATCATACCCCTTGACTTATTCCACATTTTGTTGTGTTACAGCCTGAATTAAAAAAATAAAATAATTCTCACCCATCTACACACAATATCACATAATGACAAAGTGAAAACGTGTTTTTAGAAATTGTTGCTAATATATTTAAAATTAAATACATAAATATCTCATTTGCATAAGTATTCACACCCTTAAGTCAATCCTTTGTAGAAGCACCTTTGGCGACGATTACAGCTTTGAGTCGTCTGTATCAGCTTTGCACATCTAAATTTGAGGATTTTCTCCCATTTCTTCTTTGCATATTTTCTCAAGCTATGTTAAGTTAGATGGGGAGCGGCGGTGAACTACAATCATCAAATCTTTCCACAGATTTTCAATGGGATTCAAGTCTGGGTTTGGCTGGGCCACTCAAGAACTTTCACATTCTTGTTCTGAAGCCATTCCAGCATTGCTTTGGCTGAATGCTTGGGGTCATTGTCCTGTTGGAATGTAACATCTTCAGCCCAGTCTAAGGACGTTTGCACTCAGAAGCAGGTTCTTATCAAGGATTTGCTTGTATTTGGCTCCATTCATTGTTCCCTCTATCATTACCAGTCTCTCAGTCCCTGCCACTGAAAAGCATCCCCATAGCATTATGCTGCCACCACCACGGTAAGGATGGTGTTAGACAGGTGATGAGCTGTGCCTGGTTTTCTCTAGACATACACTAGCGCTTTGCATTCAGGCGAAATATTTCAATTTTTGTCAGACCACAGATTCTTTTGCCTTATGCTCTGAGTCTTTCACGTGCATTTTTACAAACTCCAGGCGTGCTGTCATGTGATTTTTTTCTCAGGAGTGGCTTCCGTCTGACCACTCTTCCATAATTGGTGAAGTGTTGTAGAGAATGTTGTCCTTCTGGCAGGTTCTCCCATCTCAGCCAAAGAACTCTGTAGTTCTGTCAGAGTGGTCATTAGGTTCTTGATCCCCTCCCTGACCAAGGTCTCTATTGCCCGGTTGTTCAGTTTGGTTGGACAGACAGCACAATTGGCCCAGCATCATCTGGGTTTGGCTGGGGTAGGCCATCATTGTAAATAAGAATTTGTTCGTAACTGACTTGCCTAATTAAATAAAGGTCAAATGTAAAACAGAATGATCAAAGGAAATTGGATGCACCTGAGCTCAATTTGGAGTGTCATAGCAAAGGGGTTATAGTACCAGTCCAAAGTTTAGACACACCTACTTGTTCCAGGGTTTTTCTTTATTTCATACATTGTAGAATAATAGTGAAGACATCAAAACTATGAAATAACACATATGGAATCATGTAGTAACCAGAAAAGTGTATAACAAATCAAAATATTGAGATTCTTCAAAGTAGCCTTCCTTTGCCTTGATGACAGCTTTGCACACTCTTGGCATTCTCTCAAAAAGCTTAATAAGGTAGTCACCTGGAATGCATTTTAATTAACAGGTGTGCCTTGTTAAAAGTTAATTTGTGGAATGTCTTTCCTTCTTTAAGCGTTTGAGCCAGTCAGTTGTGTTGTGACAAGGTAGGGGTGTTATACAGAAGATAGCCCTATTTGGTAAAAGACCAAGTCCATATTATGGCAAGAACAGCTCAAATAAGAAAAGAGAAACGATAGTCCATCATCATTAAAATTTCAAGAAGTTTGAACGTTTCTTCAAGTGCAGTCGCAAAAACCATCAAGTGCTATGATGAAAAGGAAGACCCAGAGTTACCTCTGACACATCTCAACATCAACTGTTAAGAGGAGAATCATGCCTTCATGGTTGAATTGCTGCAAAGAAACCACTACTAAAGGACACCAATAAGAAGAAGAGACTTGCTTGGACCAAGAAACACAAGCGGACAATGGACAATGCACAATGGACATTAGACCGGTGGAAATCTGACCTTTGTTCCAACCGCCGTGTCTTTGTGAGACGCAGAGTAGGTGAACAGATTATCTCTGCATGTGTGGTTCCCACTGTGAAGCATGGAGGAGGAGGAGGTTTGATGGTGTGGGGGTGCTTTGCTGTTGACACTGTCGTGATTTATTTAGAATTCAAGGCACACTTAACCATCATGGCTACCACAGCATTCTGCAGCGATACGCCATCCCTTCTGGTTTGTCCTTAGTGGGACTGTCATTTGTTTTTCAACAGGACAAAGACCCAACACACCTCCAGGCTGTGTAAGGGCTATTTTACCAAGAAGGCGAGTGATGGAGTGCTGCATCAGATGACCTGGCCTCCACAATCACCCAACCTCAACCCAATTGAGATGGTTTGGGATGGGTTTGACCGAGGAGTGAAGGAAAAGCAGCCAAGAAGTGCTCAGCATATGTGGGAACTACTTTAAGATTGTTGGAAAAGCATTCCAGGTGAAGGTGGTTGAGTGCCAAGAGTTTGCAAAGGTGTCATAGAGGCAAAGGATGGATACTAAAATAAAAAATGTATTTTAATTTGTTTAACACTTTTTTGGTTACTGCATGATTCCATATGTGTTATTTTATACACCATTGAATGAGTAGGTGTGTCCAAATCATTGACTGGTACTGTATGTAAATGAGATATTTCTGTATTACATTTTCAATACATTTCCCAAAATGGAAAAAACATGTTTTCACTTTGTAATTATGGGGTGTTGTGTGTAGATGGGTGAGAAATAATTCAGGCTGTAACACAACAAAATGTGGAATAAGTCAAGGGGTGTGAATACTTTCTGAAGGCACTTTACATACTATACCTGAGATAATATAAGGGAAATGAATTAGATAAGCTTGATTATAATCTGTTTATATATGTTTATATCTATATATACACTGTATTTATACGGTATAACACATACATGCAGTGTGTTCATAATTACATTGCTTCATGGCCTACCTACAGTATATCAATGGTTGTAAAGAGATTTCCGTGGTAATATATTTACATGAATATTTCCAGGATATGCTCTACATAGCTTGCTACACGTTACCTTGGCCATCATTTCCCGGCCTTGAGGCTAAGTGGTGCGGTGCCTGGTGAGCCCAGTGAAGGAGGGTGTGAGCAGAGCTGTGTGTGAGCTGTGCTGGAAGCCCCTAGGAGTTCTCTGCTCTGTAGGTAATGGAGCTGGATGAGGAAGAGCCTGGTTGATTCCCTCTCTCTGCATTGTTGCATTTAATTACACCATGGTCTGTGCCTGCCTGCTCTGTGCTGGGTTGCGAGGGCCGCAAGCGCCGTTTACAGCTGAGCACAGCACATGGGGGAATGCCTACATGCCCACTGTGCACTGTAAGTAGATTGTGTCGCTCTTTGTCTTCCTAACTTGTTTTTAAAGCCTGCTTGGTGGGTCTCTGTTGGATACCAGTGTGTCCCACACAGGCGAATACACTATATATGCAAAAGTATGTAGACACCCCTTCAAATTGGTGGATTCAGCTATTTCAGCCACACCCGTTGCTGACAGGTGTATAAAATCGAGCACACAGCCATGCAATCTACATAGACAAACATTGGCATTCGAATGGCCGTACTGAAAAGTTCAGTGACTTTCAACGTGGCACCGTCATAGGATGCCACCTTTCTAACAAGACAGTTCGTAAAATTTCTGCCCTGCTAAAGCTGCCCCGGTCAACTGTAAGTGCTCTTATTGTGAAGTGGAAACGTCTAGGAGCAACAACAGCTCATTCACAAAGTGGTAGGCCACTCAAGCTCACAGATTGGGACCCCCAAGTGCTGAAGCATGTAGTGCGTAAAAGTCGTCTGTCCTCGGTTGCAACACTCACTTCCAAACTGCTTCTGGAAGCAACATCAGCACAATAACTGTTCGTCGGGAGCTTCGTGAAATGGATTTCCATGGCCGAGCCGCCGCACATAAGCCTAAGATCACAATGCCAAGCGTCAGCCGGAGAGGTGTAAAGCTCATCGCCATTGGACTCTAGAGCAGTGGAAACACGTTCTCTGGAGTGATGAATCACGCTTCACCATCTGGCAGTCTGACTGACAAATATGTGTTTGGCAGATCCCAGGAGCACGCTACCTGCCCCATTTGTAAAGTTTGGTGGAAGAGGAATAATGGTCTGGGGCTGTTTTTCATGGTTCGGGCTAGACCCCTTAGTTCCAGTGAAAGGAAATCTTAATGCTACAGCATACAATGATATTCTAGACAATTATGTGCTTCCAACTTTGTGACAACAGGTTTGGTTTGGTTTGTCAAGATCGGTGTGGAAGAACTTGACTGGCCTGCACAGAGCCCTGACCTAAACCCCATCGAACACCTTTGGGATGAATTAGAATGCCGACTGCGAGCCAGGCCTAATCGCCCAACATCAGTGTCCGACCTCACTAATGCTCTTGTGGCTGAATGGAATGAAGTCCCCGCAGCAATTTTCCAACATCTAGTGGAAAGCCTTTCCAGCAGAGTGGAGGCTGTTATAACAGCAAAGGGGGGACCAACTCCATATTAATGCCCATAATTTTGGAATGAGATGTATTCGTCGAGCAGGTTGTCCACATACTTTTGGTCATGTAGTGTACCACTCTCAACAACAATGAAGTGATACATGAATTACCACCTCAGGCTTCAGAAAGCGAGGAGGGAGGTACAGTGGGGCAAAAAAGTATTTAGTCAGCCACCAATTGTGCAAGTTCTCTCACTTAAAAAGATGAGAGAGGCCTGTAATTTTCATCATAGGTACACTTCAACTATGACAGACAAAATGAGGAAAAAATCCAGAAAATCACATTGTAGGATTTTTAATGAATTTATTTGCAAATTATGGTGGAAAATAAGTATTTGGTCACATACAAACAAGCAAGATTTCTGGCTCTCACAGACCTGTAACTTCTTCTTTAAGAGGCTCCTCTGTCCTCCACTCATTACCTGTATTAATGGCACCTGTTTGAACTTGTTATCAGTATAAAACACACCTGTCCACAACCTCAAACAGTCACACTCCAAACTCCACTATGGCCAAGACCAAAGAGCTGTCAAAGGACACCAGAAACAAAATTGTAGACCTGCACCAGGTTGGGAAGACTGAATCTGCAATAGGTAAGCAGCTTGGTTTGAAGAAATCAACTGTGGGAGCAATTATTAGGAAATGGAAGACATACAAGACCACTGATAATCTTCCTCGATCTGGGGCTCCACGCAAGATCTCACCCGTGGGGTCAAAATGATCACAAGAACGGTGAGCAAAAATCCCAGAACCACACGGGGACCTAGTGAATGACCTGCAGAGAGCTGGGACCAAAGTAACAAAGCCTACCATCAGTAACACACTACGCCGCCAGGACTCAAATCCTGCAGTGCCAGACGTGTCCCCCTGCTTAAGCCAGTACATGTTCAGGCCCGTCTGAAGTTTGCTAGAGAGCATTTGAATGATCCAGATGAGGATTGGGAGAATGTCATATGGTCAGATGAAACCAAAATATAACTTTTTGGTAAAAACTCAACTCGTCGTGTTTGGAGGACAAAGAATGCTGAGTTGCTTCCAAAGAACACCATACCTACTGTGAAGCATGGGGGTGGAAACATCATGCTTTGGGGCTGTTTTTCTGCAAAGGGACCAGGACGACTGATCCGTGTAAAGGAAAGAATGAATGGGGCCATGTATCGTGAGATTTTGAGTGAAAACCTCCTTCCATCAGCAAGGGCATTGAAGATGAAACGTGGCTGGGTCTTTCAGCATGACAATGATCCCAAACACACCGCCCGGGCAACGAAAGAGTGGCTTTGTAAGAAGCATTTCAAGGTCCTGGAGATCTCAACCCCATAGAAAATCTTTGGAGGGAGTTGAAAGTCCGTGTTGCCCATCGACAGCCCCAAAACATCACTGCTCTAGAGGAGATCTGCATGGAGGAATGGGCCAAAATACCAGCAACAGTGTGTGAAAACCTTGTGAAGACTTCCAGAAAACGTTTGACTCTGTCATTGCCAACAAAGGGTATATAACAAAGTATTGAGATAAACTTTTGTTATTGACCAAATACTTATTTTCCACCATAATTTGCAAATAAATAAATTAAAAATCCTACAATGTGATTTTCTGGATTTCATTTTCTCATTTCGTCTGTCATAGTTGAAGTGTACCTATGATGACAATTACAGGCCTCTCTCATCTTTTTAAGTTGGAGAACTTGCACAATTGGTGGCTGACTAAATACTTTTTTCCCCCACTGTATATATACTGTAGGTTTATGGTTGTTAGTGATGGGAAGAAAAATCGGTACAGTTACATATCGGGATATTATTTTTGACGATATATTGTATCGTTTTAACAATATCGCAATATTATTTTTGCGCCAGTTGGCTGTACTTACACCAAAAATCCAGTATTTTCCTTCATAGCTTGTTCTCCATATAAAACAAAAAAAAATGGGAGCCAATTTGTTTTCAGCACTTTTATTTCCATCACTTTCTCATGTCTCTCTCTTGTCCTTCTGCAGCAGACATATGGTGAGCAATATGTTTGGAACATCGAATCGCAATTAAATCTAATCGAATGCAATACATATAGAATTGTAAGAATGTCGTATCGAGCAGGTGAGGTCCCTGTTCATTTCCAGCCCTTACGGTTGGTCACTCTCACAAATAGGGATATGTTAGTGATGCGCGGGTTGATCATAATCTGCAGTCCCTGCGGTTATATCCCCGGGACAGGCGGGTTTAGGGTCATGAAATGTTGTGTGGATGAAGGGCGGGTAGGTGGCAGGCGGCTTGAATAAAGAGAGAACTGTACATTTAGAAAATACATAAATGTGTAAATGTATATCTATAGGCTACATTGAGGTTGTTCTTTCATAATTTTTAGGCTATCTGGCGTTAGATCGTAAGCCTAAGCTTTAGGGCCTAACTTGACGCGTGCCAAATAGCCTACATGCCAATCGCCAATTGCTTTTGGGAACGAGCAGAAACAAATGATGTGGATCCTCTGAAGCAAAAAGGACAATGTCAGAGTTTAATTCAATAAGACAAAAGCTTCAAGAGTTGAAAATAAAGAAGTGACGCTAGAAAAGTAATGTTTGGGAAAAAGAGAGCAGTGCTATCAAAAATACTGGGGTTTTGTGTAGGTACTGCCAACTAGCGCAAAAATTATATTGCGATATTGTCAAAACATACGATACGATATATCGTAAAAAATAATATCCCGATATGTAACTGTAATGATTTCCCCCCCCCCCATCACTAATAGGATGCTCTTGGGAAGTCGTTTGTGATGGTGTCAAACATAGCTTCGGTGCTGCACTTTGTGTCACACGCTGCCCTTAGCATCCAGTTATCACTGTGTGTATCGGCTGAGGTATGTGTGATGATTGTGAGGCACTATACAAATTCGACAGTCACAAGATGGGGACTTCAGATAGGCCTAGACACGTCAAGGGAGCTGTAGCCTACTGTCCAGATGGGTTAAATGGAAACTGAAATCTGGACACTGACTGTAGGTCTGTAACCTCTCACATGTTCTTAATATTAACTCTTGCATAAATAAACATTTTGACTCAGGAACAGGAGTGGAGAAATATGATTTCTGTCTTCCAGCATCTTGAGAGAATGCGACTGCACAGTTAGGGACTGTTTTATCAGCGTCATAAAAGTTGATAGTATTTCAACTACATAAAATATGAGATATGAAACAGAAACAAGTTGGGTCGTTTTCACAGCTTTGTACTTCCTTACAACTGGTCAAACTGTCAGTTGGAGAATTTGCACAGAAAATATTTCCCATTTTTTGGGGATCGGGGGTTATTTGCAATCACCTGCTGGTGCAGGTGAACAAACAGCTGACCCGCGCACCACTAGTGTACACCCACACAAACAGATTTTTGGGGCATTTTGGTATTTTATTAGGATCCCCATTAGCTGTTGCAAAAGCAGCAGCTGCTCTTCCTTGGATCCACACAAAACATGAAACATGACACAATACAGAACATTAGTAGACAACAGCTCAAGGACAGAACTACATACATTTTTAAGAAAGGCACAAGTATCCTACATATCAATACATACAAAATCAAGTCAAATCAAACTTTATTTGCCACATGCGTCGAATACAACAAGTGTAGACTTTACCGTGAAATGCTTACTAAAATAAAAAGTAATAATCAAAAGTAACACAATAAGAATAACAATAACGAGGCTATATACAGGGGGCACCTGTACCGAGTCAGTGTGCAGGGGTACAGGCTAGTTGAGGTAATCTGTACATGTAGGTGGGGGCGAAGTGACTATGCATAGGTAACAAACAAACAGCGAGTAGCAGCAGTATATGGTGTCCGGTGGCGATTTTTATGAATTGTTCAGCAGTCTAATGGCATGGGGGTAGAAGCTGTTGAGGAGCCTTTTGGTCCTAGACTTGGCGCTCCGGTACCGCTTGCCGTGCGGTAGCAGAGAAAACAGTCTATAACTTTGGTGACTGGAGTCTGACAATTTTACACACAAACTATCTAGGTCAAATAGGGGAGAGGCGTTGTGCCGTGAGGTGTTGCTTTATCTGTTTTTTGAAACCAGGTTTTCTGTTCACTTGAGCAATAATGTTCCATGCAATAATGGCTCTATATAATACAGTACGCTTTCTTGAATTTGTTCTGGATTTGGGGACTGTGAAAAGACCCCTGGTGGCATGTCTGGTGGGGTAAGTTGTGTGTCAGAGCTGTGTGTAAGTTGACTATGCAAACAATGTGGGATTTTCAACACATTAATTTAATGTTTCTTATAAAAAGAGTAAGTGATGCAGTCAGTCTCACCTCAACTCTTAACCAAGAGAGACTGGCATGCATAGTATTTATATCAGCCCGCTGATTACAATGAAGAGCAAGACGTGCCACTCTGTTCTGGCCCAGCTGCAGCTAAACTAGGTCTTTCCTTGCAGCAGTCGTCCACATGACAGGACAAGCTTCTTGATATGCCACACCTGTCAGGTGATTGGATTATCTTGGAATGGTCACCAACAGGAATGTAAACAAATTTATAGCCAAATAAGCTTTTTGTGCGTATGGAAAATGTCTTGGATATTTTATTTCAGCTCATAAAACATGGGACCAACACTGTACATGTTGCGTTTTATATTTTTGTTCAGTGTACAGTCGTGGCCAAAAGTTTTGAGAATGACACAAATATAAATTTTCAAAAAGTCTGCTGCCTCAGTTTGTATGATGGCAATTTGCATATCCTCTAGAATGTCATGAAGAGTGATCAGATGAATTGCAATTAATTGCAAAGTCTCTCTTTGCCATGCAAATGAACTGAATCCCCCAAAAACATATCCACTGCATTTCAGCCCTGCCACAAAAGGACCAGCTGACAGCATGTCAGTGATTCTCTCGTTAACACAGGTGTGAGTGTTGACGAGGACAAGGCTGGAGATCACTCTGTCATGCTGATTGAGTTTGAATAACAGACTGGAAGCTGTGCTTGGAGGGTGGTGCTTGGAATCATTGAATCATTGTTCTTCCTCTTTCAACCATGGTTACCTGCAAGGAAACACATGCCGTCATCATTGCTTTGCGCAAAAAGGGCTTCACAGGCAAGGATATTGCCAGTAAGATTGCACCAAAATCAACCATTTATCGGATCATCAAGAACTTCAAGGAGAGCGGTTCAATTGTTGTGAAGAAGTTCTTCAGGGTGCCCAAGAAAGTCCAGCAAGCGCCAAGACCGTCTCCTAAAGTTGATGCAGCTGCGGGATTGGGGCACCACCAGTACAGAGCTTGCTCAGGAATGGCAGCAGGCAGGTGTGAGTGCATCTGCACAGTGAAGCGAAGACTTTTGGAGGATGGCCTGGTGTCAAGAAGGGCAGCAAAGAAGCCACTTCTCTCCAGGAAAAACATTAGGGACAGACTTATATTCTGCAAAAGGTACAGGGATTGGACTGCTGAGGACTGGGGTAAAGTCATTTTCTCTGATGAATCCCCTTTCCGATTGTTTGGGGCATCCGAAAAATCAGTCCTGTGTCATGCCAACAGTAAAGCATCCTGAGACCATTCATGTGTGGGGTTGCTTCTCAGCCAAGGGAGTGGGCTCACTCACAATTTTGCCTAAGAACACAGCCATGAATAAAGAATGGTACCAACACATCCTCCAAGAGCAACTTCTCCCAACCATCCAGGAACAGTTTGGTGACGAACAATGTATTTTCCAGCATATTGGAGCACCTTGTCATAAGGCAAAAGTGATAACTAAGTGGCTCAGGGAACAAAACATTGATATTTTGGGTCCATGGCCAGGAAACTCCCCAGATCTTAATCCCATTGAGAACTTGTGGTCAATCCTCAAGAGGTGGGTGGACAAACAAAAACCCACAAATTATGACAAACTCCAAGCATTGATAATGCAAGAATGGGCTGCCATCAGTCAGGATGTGGGCCAGAAGTTAGTTGACAGCATGCCAGGGCGGATTGCAGAGGTCTTGAAAAAGAAGGGTAAACACTGCAAATATTGACTCTTTGCATCAACTTCATGTAATTGTCAATAAAAGCTTTTGAAACGTATTAAATGCTTGTAATTATACTTCAGTATTCCATAGTAACATCTGACAAAAATATCTAAAGACACTGAAGCAGCAAACTTTGTGGAAATTAATATTTCTGTCATTCTCAAAACGTTTTACCACTACTGTAGTCTTTAGATATTTTTGTCAGATGTTACTACTGTCTTTTCTTCACAGTTAGGTAAGGGTCATTTTCTTCAGAACCAAATGTCTGTGCTTGTTTGGGACAAGTACTTTTTTTTCATAGCTAGTCCAAATGTTCAGTGAAACCTAGGTTGCATCACTTGCTGATCAGATGGCAGATACCTTAATTTTATTTTCTTTAGTCCATTTCATTCCCTTAATTTTGTCCCATAGATTTCTGTACATATTTCCACAGTATGAAGGCCTGTCCACTCACATCCATGACAACACTATTATAATACTCCCTCTCAGACAAACAATGTCAGAAGTGTTGTGGGGTCATTGTGAAGAACAGGGTGACGCTGTGGATCGTCTTCCATCAAAGCTAATCTTGTTGGCAATGTCAAAGAGCCAATCTATGTGAGAGAGACAGAGATACATGGGATAAGGCAGTATCGGGCAGCTGATCAAATAGTAGTCAGCTCTGGAGGCTATAATCAGAGACTCACATCCTGTAAACCGCAGCTTTTTATGATGTTTATCTGAAACGGAGCCTCAAACCCTTCCTTCATTATCCAGGAGAATTTGATGTATCAGCTCCTCTCAAAGCAACATCACAGCCACTCCTCCTCACAACTTTTCATGAATTTCTCTCAAGTACAGATGATGTATACCTAAGCTGATTTCTTTCTGAAGTTGTTTGCATTTCTCCACGGCCAGCATGTCTCAAATAGTTGCGTCTAAGGTCATCACAATCAGCAGCAATGCCACAGCAATCATTTTTTTCACTCGCGCAGGAAGATTGGACGCTGAATTAAATTTACATTACATCACCTCAGGCTGAATTTTCTACCGTTAGATAATGGGAAAAGGCCTCCTATCTCTCTCTCTCTCTCTGTGGCTTGAGCTTTTAAATGGCTACAGTGTCTGATGTTCTCCTGTGAATGCCTCAGCTGTTAGCTCCTATCGATCATGCCCAACTTAAAATGAATTTCACCAACTAAGCGGTCTTCCATCTGAGCTGGCTGCCTGCGTTGACCTTGCCTTCCCGATGCGCCGTTGACCAAAGCTGCCCAGTTTATGTGCTGATTGGCCACCTGGCCCCCTGCCGGCTGCACTGATTGGCCAGTGGCAGGATCTCCAGCTGATTGGCATGGTAGGGGGCCAACCCCAGCTGTTATGGGGAGTCAGCAGGAGCAGCTGCAGTGGCAGGATCAGCCTCTTGATGTGAGAGCGCCTTTTGATAAATAATAAAACAGTGGTAATAACCAGCTGTTGTGAGGGCACATGTCCCCCTCCCAGCCACAGGCCCCATCTCCCACGCCCTCAGTGCTCAGTGTGCTTGGTTAAGAACTTAACAGGCCTGAGATTGGCTAATCCATTATTCACCAGGATAGCCACCCTCCCACCCTCACCTGGCCCGCACCATGCTCCACCTAGCTGCTCCATCTCTCCTGACTCGTCATACCTGTCTCGCCTGTCCGCCCAGTGTCATGTCAGCTGGGAGCCATTTCTCCTAGCAGAGGAGCTTCTGTAAGGGCCACAGTGAACATGTGGGTGCTATGGGAGGTTGCAAACCAGAGAATTCCATTTCAGCTAGTCGGTGTACCAGGAGAGTCGTTTTTACAGGCTAATGACCCTGCTCCCCTTCCACAGGGGCTCTGATGGTCAGTAATGAGTCCTGCTCTCCCTCATAAAGCAGCCCATAGGGTGTGTGTGTGTGTGTGTGTGTGTGCGTGTGGTTGTCTGTAATGAGGTGTGCCCAGCCAGACAGTGGGCTGGTCTTGGTGTCAGGGTGGAGCTGAGGATATGGCTGACGAATGGCTCATTAGGCAGCTGGGCAGGATAACGAATGAACACAGCTCTTTAATGTGCAGATAGGGAGAGAGGGCATTGTCCTTTCTCTCATCCTCCTCTACCTCCCTCACGTCTCTCTGTTCACATTATGCACCCGCTTTTCAACGCCTGCCTCTGTGTGATGGAAAGCCCCGCGCTGCGGTTTTGTTCCATTTATTTATTTATTTGTTTATTCAATTTATTTTATTGTGGGTGCTATTATGGTTGTTTTCCACAGCCGCATCTGGACTGACAGGTTGCCAATCATAGTGAGATTTCATCTCCTATTGGCGTAGTAATGGCGGTGCTGTGCTAATTGAGTTGAACGTGGCGCTCGTCTCTCCTCAGTGAATCCGTCTGTCGCCGTCTTGTCATCAGTTTGGTTGCGCTTGACAGGTTTGTGTGTGTGTGGGGGTTGTAAAAAGGTTGTTGAGGTCTCATTCCCCGAGGGATTCCCTCAATGCCATTGTTTTCCTGTCAAGGGTGTACTTTGTCAAACACTATGCCCTCCCTCTGTTCCCTCGTTTTAACTGGCCGCTATAGCCCGGTGAATGTTATAATTGAAAATAAATCTGAATTTGTGAAATTGAACAGGCCCACAATGCTATCAGCCATGAACAGGTTGTGTATTTTAACTGTAGCGGCCAGCTCCCTCTCTCTCTCTCTGGTGGGGCCATTTATTTGTGCTGAGTGTAGCCGGGACCCGGTCATTCGAGGCCCTCCAACACTCCAACATGGAATCGCATCAATAGTTCATGAGGGCCACTTATTCAGTGAGGTCACACAGACACGTGGGATGATATCATGTTTAATAAGCCCCTGTGTTCTCTCTATCGTACCTCAATGAAGGATGAAATTTCATTTGAGCGCTGGAGAGGGACAGAGCGGAGGGAAGCGGTGTGTGTGGTGCGTGCATGCATGTGTGTGCATGCCTGCTCGTATTCACATTGCTTTTCATATCAATGGTTGTACTTCATTCACATACAGACAAGCCTACATAATAGGCAGTGCCTCTAAAATACAGTGATGTGTTTCTGCCATCAATAGATAGTTGCCATCAAGCTTCTGTGCATTTTGCAGCTGTACCTCCAACACTGGGTAAATGTGTTTCATCTGTTCTCCCAGGCCTTTCCTCCCCCTCCTCCCTCCGATGGGCTCTGAAAGATGTGTGTGCAGTTTGGCACTCCACACAGTTGCACATAGGCTGCCTTTGATAAGTATCTGCTGGAAGAATGGAGGGAACAAAGGCGGTGTGTTCAGGTGGCTTTGAAAGAGAGGAAGAGAGGAGGTTCAGTGTGCTCTGCTGTCAGGCGGCTTTGGGAGAGGAGCTCATGTCGAGAGGGGAGGCTTTCATATGGAGGCTGTGTAGTTCTGTCTTGCTTCAGGGGCTGCCTCTACACCTCGACACACAACCACTGTCTTAGCAGCACTCTCCTGTGCGTGCGTGCGTGTGTGCGTGCGTTCCATGCATGTCTCCTTGTGTCACTCTTTGGACGCGTGTGGACTCTAACTCCAAACACACGCTAAATGAGCAGCTTGCTTGTCATCAATCCAAGCCTTTCACACTCACGTAAACATTAGAACAGACATTCACGCAGACTTTCCCTCTATCCTCACCCCCACACAGGGAGAGGAGGTGCGTCAAAGGTAGCTTTCTCCAGTCTCCCTTTATCTCCCTTCATCACTCCCTCTCTCTTTCTCTTTCTCTCTCTCTTTCTCTCTCTCTCTTTTCTTTTGCTCTTTTCTCCACAATGCCTCTCCTCTTTCTCCTTTCTCTCACTTTGTCTCCCTCCAAACCTCTCTCAACTTTGCCTCTGTCTGTCTGACCTGGGTCCCCAGGGGAATCTCCCTCCAGCAGATTTTTGTTCACTGTTTGTTTCTTTGAGTTGAGAATTCACTTTTTTTTTCTGAAATCGTGCCTCAAAGGATTCAAATCAATGATCCATCTCTGCTCTCCCCCCTCCTCTCTCCAAACCGTCTCCCACCTCCCGATCCATCACACAACAGCAGCCAGTGCAGCCAGCCTCTCAAAGTCCAGCCTCTGTCTCATTTCTCATAAATTAGCGTTACCTCTCTCACACGCTCTCATTTTCCTTTTCTCCCTCTCTCTCTCTCTCTCTCTCTGGCTCTCACATTTCATTTCATTTTCCCCCTGTAAATGCCACATAGCAGTCCCTTAAGAAATGGCATTTTTACATTCTCCCTTTGTTCTTTCATTTCTCCCTCCTGCCTTCCAGCTTCTAACTCCCTCTTCCTTTTTTTCTTTCCTTCCATCCATCCATCCATCCATCCATCCCTGCCTCTCTCTCTTCCATCTGTCTCAATCTGTCTCTCCACCCCTCTCTCTGCCTCTGTCTTTGTCAAACCAAAGTGACATTTACTCTGTGGAAATGAGTGAAAACATCACACAGGAGAACAGTTCTCTGGCACCAGCGCCTCTCCACGGCACTTTGCATTTTTGTGTGTTCAATCAAAATGCTAATGGCGTCATCAGCAACATCGGGGTGATGTTATTGTAGCGCTAATTGATAAGAAGAGGATGATGTGAGCAACAGATAGCTAGCGCCAACCCCTGATACTGCTGCATGCCCAGCCCAGCGTTAAATTATTTGTCATTACAATGGCTGTAATAAAAGGGAACAAATTGCTTAACAATGACTGTTTCTCTGCCATGGCTGTGTGATGTGGTGAATGGGTCATTTAGATACAGACGAGATTGGAGGTACAGTAGTACATCCATACTAAAGTCTGGGCTCTCAGTTAGAGGTACAGTAGATGGTCAAAGTCTGTGCTCTCAGTTAGAGGTACTGTAGATTGTCAAAGTCTGTGCTCTCAGTTAGAGGTACAGTAGATTGTCAAAGTCTGTGCTCTCAGTTAGAGGTACAGTAGATTGTCAAAGTCTGGGCTCTCAGTTAGAGGTACTGTAGATGGTCAAAGTCTGTGCTCTCAGTTAGAGGTACTGTAGATAGTCAAAGCCTGTGCTCTCAGTTAGAGGTACTGTAGATAGTCAAAGCCTGTGCTCTCAGTTAGAGGTACTGTAGATAGTCAAAGCCTTGGCTCCCAGGAGAGAGGATAGGAGGTGGTTATGCACTGTGACTTATTTATCAAGCAACATCTGTAGAAGTGCTCTTTTCACGCTTGAGAACCTAGCACTAGTCCAAACTTGAGATCCTAGCACTAGTCCAAACTTGAGATCCTAGCACTAGTCCAAACTTGAGAACCTAGCACTAGTCCAAACTTGAGAACCTAGCACTAGTCCAAACTTGAGAACCTAGCACTAGTCCAAACTTGAGATCCTAGCACTAGTCCAAACTTGAGAACCTAGCACTCAAATCCAAATTTAAATTTAACATCGGGTTCCTATTTTGCAACAAAGCCTCCTTCACTCATGCTGCCAAACATACCCTTGTAAAACTGACTATCCTACCGATCCTTGACTTCGGCGATGTCATTTACGAAATAGCCTCCAACACTCTACTCAGCAAATTGGATGCAGTCTATCACAGTGCCATCCGTTTTGTCACCAAAGCCCCATATACTACCCACCACTGCGACCTGTATGCTCTCGTTGGCTGGTCCTCGCTACATATTTGTCGCCAAACCCACTGGCTCCAGGTCATCTGTAAGTCTTTGCTAGGTAAAGCTCCGCCTTACCTCAGCTCACTGGTCACCATAGCAACACCCACCCGTAGCACGCGCTCCAGCAGGTATATTTTGTTTTTCTGCTCTTTTGCACACCAGTATTTCTACTTGCACATCCTCATCTGCACATCTATCACTCCAGTGTAAATTGCTAAATTGTAATTACTTCGCCACTATGGCCTATTTATTGCCTTACCTCCTTACTTCATTTGCACACACTGTATACAGATTTTTCAATTGTGTTATGGACTGTACGTTTGTTTATCCCATGTGTAACTGTGTCGTTTTTGTCGCACTGCTTTGCTTTATCTTGGCCAGGTCGCAGTTGTAATTGAGAACATGTTCTCAACTGGCCTACCTGGTTAAATAAAGGTGAAATGTTTTTTTTAAAATAAAAGTCAACATTTTAATTTCTGAAGAATCTGGGAAAAAGTTTGGGGGAAAATCCCTCTGTCTTCCGATTTGTCAAAGTTCCTTTTCCCCCCAGTATGCAGTGGCCAGTGAGCGAGGGAGGGTAATTAATAGCCTAGGAGTATTTCCGATGTGTCAGTATTTCAGACTGCCTTTCAGACTGATAATGTTCCCTGGCTGCTGGCCCTGGGGACTGCTCTATCTTATTAACTTGTCCTAGGAGACAGCTCCACCATGGACTGTCCTGCTTTACAGCCCACCAAAAGGGGCAGGGAGGAAGGGGAGGGAGGGGCAGGTAAAGGAGGATGGAGAGGGAGGACCACTAACCATACCGCTGTGCCTGTTAGGCACTGAAGGGCTTGTTTAGCTCTCCTCCTTCACTCTCTTATTGATACTGTAGTCCTGTTAGTGGATTCCTCTTGTCTTCCTACCCCCCCATTTCAGATGACAAAAGAGGTGATATTTAAACCACCTTGAGGCATTGATCAAAATGGCTATATACTGTAGTTAGTAGAGGATGCAGTACTATATATCTATGATCAAAGGCAGCATTGGGCTGATATAGGCTAGTGTGCGCCCTACAGTACCCAGGCATGCAGGAGGAAGCTCTACTCTTCTCTGTCTATAATGAGAGAGAGAGATAGAGAGAGAAGCCTTAGCTACGCAGACCCTATGGAGCCCTGAGGAGAGGAGAACAGAGGAAAGAAGAGAGAGGAGAGAAGAGAACAGAGGAAAGTAGAGGAGAAAAGATGAGAGGAGAACAGAAGAAAGAAGAGGAGAGAAGAGAAGCAGCAGGATGAGTAAATAAAGCAGTGGCTTGACACCCTTTTAATCTGTTTTGCCTTTAAATGCTGCCCTATTGAGTGCCAGAGCACAAGGTTAATGAGAACAAGTCTCTCAGGTGAGGGGAGGTCTCAACCACCAGGAGGGAGGACAAGGTAGAGAGAGAGAGAGAGAGAGAGAGAGAGAGAGAGAGAGAGAGAGAGAGAGAGAGAGAGAGAGAGAGAGAGAGAGAGAGAGAGAGAGAGAGAGAGAGAGAGAGAATGAAAGAAAGTAGCATGGAGGTAAAGGCAAGTGGATGAGTCAAGATAAGACTGTGGAGGAGACTTGAGACTAAAATGAAGAGGGGAGTATGATGAGAAATAGTACATAGCTACCCACTTTTTATGATGGCCTCCTGTTTGCACTAGGTCAGTATGCTAGGTCAGTATGCTAGGTCAGTATGCTAGGTCAGTATGCTAGGTCAGTATGCTTGGTCAGTATGCTTGGTCAGTATGCTAGGTCAGTCTGTTGGTGTAGGCTCTGTAGATGACAGTCTTAAAGATGCAATCCAGGATTTTAAGCGTGACAAATTTGTAACATATAGTACGAATTAGATTCGGAACATATCATACGAATTGCACACAAAAAATACATATGTAACATATCATACAATCATGGATGACATAGTACACAATTTGGTGAAAAAACGGGGACCACTTTTGGCTCGTGAGCAGCACTATCAAAACTACTGGCTGAAATTAGACAAAAGTTTGAGAGTGCATCTTTAAGTGAGGATTAAGAGAGCGCGATAAAGAAAGGATATAGAGAGCCTGTTGCGTTGCGTGGTGCACTGCTGAGAAAGGCAAGACAGCAGCCTCTGAGGAGAGGATGGTCAGTCTGAAAGAAAGGAGAAAGAGAGGCGGCATTACCTGGGCTTTTTTTCCTTTTTCCATCGCTGCCCATTTCCCTCTCTCTCCCCATGACAGATAAGCTCTAGGGGGGAGAAGGAAGGGGGAAATGGCCTCTTTCAGCCTTCAGATTTGATTTCAGCCTGCTTTATCTCCAGAGGACAATGGAAGGCCTTATCGGGGCTGGGCTGAGACACAGAGCCCCGAGGCCACGGGCACCCATCCACAGCACAAAGCCTGTCACATATATATTTATATATGTGGGGATTGTGTGGATAGACAGACGGACAGACAGATGGAGGGGTGCGGGGGTGGACGGGGCTGAAGACCTGCTCTGTGTCTCACTGACACCACAGCGGACAGAGGGCTGGACCACAACACAACTACCGTAAACACACAGATAAGATCCAGGCAGAGCAGTAGGTGCTGGGGGAATCACTACAGGCTGATGGATGCAGGCTTGGCAGGCACCCACTTAAGCCCTCTCATCCCTGGAATCAGCTAAATGACGGCCACCTTGCATCTGATCACATGCATTCATTACTGCACTCAGACAGTCCACATGTGTGCACCGTGCAGAAATAGAATGTGTGGCTATGCCTCGAGTAGAGTGCTCATCTCATCTGACAATTTGAGATGGAATGTAGCTAACTGCAAATGGCTTTCCACACTAAGAGGATGCCGGATGGCTTTACAGAACGCGTAGACACGTCATGGGTAAAGGTGTGTGTAGGAAGAATGGGATAGGACACCTGAATAAAGCGCTGTGTGTCTAAGAGTCATTGCCCCGGGTTCAGCACACCTCCACAGCTCTGATGTAGAGAGATAGTTTCAAGTTTCAAAGTTGAATCATGTTTCACAGGATACAGCAGGTGTAAAACAGTACGTAGCTTGAGAGCGCTTTCCCAACAATGCAGTGATAATAATTAATAGTAACATAGAAAACAGAATACAAAATAAAATAAAAAAACACACAAGAACTACAAGGTGAGTTAGAAACACGATAATGCGAGTATATACAGGTACCTTATTCAATGTTCAGGGGTACTGGAGTGGTTGAGGTGGGTTTATACATTGAAAGCGACTGTTAGTAAGATATACATGTAAACAGGGCTGAAAAGCGACTGGTAGCAGGAATATATAAATACTTTGGGTAATATACTAATGGCAATATATAAATGTGAACAGGAGTAATAGTGACCAGCAGCAGGATAAATATATATATATATACTAATGGTAATGGCAATGGCAATCAATAATCAATAGACAGCAGCGTAATGGAGTAGTTAATCAAATCAATAATCATTTTAGCAGCAGCGTAAGTTGTGTCTGAGTGGGTAGAGAGCTTTGGATGGGCATAGAGTCAGTGTGGATAGTCAGTAGGAGAAGGATATACTGCATACACACTCTCTCCCAGCTTCTCTGCCTGGCAGCCCCTCAGGTTCTCCGCTGTGACTGACCCTCTGCCTGGCAGCCCTCACATTAGCTTGTTTGTGTTTTGTGTTTGTGATTTTCTCTGCCATCAGGCCGTGTTGGACCCACCCATTGAGTAATCACTTTCTCAGCGTACGTGAAATTGTCTTCATTGTTTTTGATCCAGGCTACTTTCACAGTCACTTTCAATAAAGGAGAAAATCAAGCGTTAGCTGTCAGGTATATGTAACAAATTCCCGTTTTCATATGGAGGACAGAGACGGCAGGGGATCTGAGCTATTCCATTCTCACAGGGAAGAATAGAGAGTCATGACATATGAGAGAAGCCATTTTTACACAAATTGGATTCCAAAGTAATAAAATGTAGAAAGAAAGTTTTAGGGCATTGACAACAGGTCGTATGTGTAAGATAGATGGAACGTTGGGTAAGGGTATTTGTATTCACATTTTTAAATGTCACCATAATGAGATTTTGCTGATATTTATGTAGGATTACTGAAGCCTTAGGTCTATGTGAAGAAAAATCCCATTACCAACCCTGTATGTGAAAACCAAGTAGGTGTTTTTTATGAAATACTTTACACTGTCGATTTAATATAACAGGCGTTTATAAATCACAATTTATATCAATGCAAGTATCTGGCCCATTCTATCTAAATCTCATTTGAGAAAGATATTTTCTCTCCCTTGAATTCTTATAAAGCTAAAGATATGGTTGTGCATACAGATAAGAATAGTCACCGGCGGTGGAATGGACTAGAGACATGGAATATCTCATATAGCTACCTAGACAGCTTTTTTCTCCACAAACGATACCAAGTATTGACCTGATAGCTGGTGCCAGTCTTTTGTGGGAAAGATTGCGAGACAGGAAGACGGGGCAGAAAAAAAGTTTTGTCAATGATAAAGACGTCCTAGACTGAGTGACAGCCATAGAATTAGGAATTAGAATACTAATTTAATAGGATCTCTATGGTGACAACAATCTGCTGTAGCCATGGCGACCGAGGCAATCTGAAAGGCGATGGGCTTTGCTAATGAAGGGCCTCGTTAACAGGAGTGGAGATGATAAGGGCTCCGCTTGGCGTCCCAGGGGGAATTAATCCGGTGGGAGTGAGGGAGGGAAGGAGGGGTGTGAGAGTGATTGAGATACAGTTGGGTCTGTTCACCTGAGTGTATCACACAGGAAGCACACCTCATTCCTAGAGATGGGTTTGGGTTCAGAAGGTGGACATTTTGGGTTTCTGCACAAATGTTTTGGGTTTCTGCACAACTGACTGTCTAAAGATTTGGACAATGTGTTCATATTTAATAAGATCCATGCAACTTTATACATTACACACAGCCCATAGGCCTGTAGCAGGCCCTCGGGGAACTCTAGTGTTCATCTGTTGGCTGTGAAGATGAATGATGGAGTGAAGATGTAAACATACCTCTGAACTATAATGTTAAAGACAGTATGTGAGCATATTTTTGGTGGCTGTCTGGACTGTGGAGAGGTGGAGCTGTTATTTAGGTAGAGGTGTTTATCATCAGATGGCTGCAGGTGCAGTCCTAATGCACTGGGCTCTCTCTAGGCTACTGACCTCTGTAGACTGTGGGTTTGATGGTGGAGGGATAGAACATCAAGGTGGATGAATTTCATAGTAGTACTGTATAAAAACACAGCAAAACATCTGATATACTATTTCCCTCACAGATGTTTCACTTACTTTGGTCTTTCTGTACTTTCATCCTAAAGATCCTCTCTTGTTGGAGAGCTGAGGCTAGTTTCAAAGCACTGCCAGCTGTTGCTTTGGTTTGAGAGGGCTAAGGGCGGACAGAGGCAGCTCAGCTGCACTCCTTCACTCACTCACTCACTCACTCACTCACTCACTCACTCACTCACTCACCAACCTGGACTCAAGAGAAGACGTAACATAGTAAAGGAAAATCCTGAACCTCAAATTAGTATGTTATGTTTGATATGATATGTATTCATTTGTGGATGTCCATCATCCATTCCCTATGATATGTTACAAATTACAATTCGTATGATATGTTACGAATTGCAATCAGTACAACATGTTACGAAATGGCAATACATATGATATGTTGCGAATTCCAGTTTTTTGTGGCTAACGTTTGCTAGGTGGCTAACATTAGCTAGGCTAGGGGTTAGGGGTTAAAGTTAGGGTTAGGGTTAAGGTTAAGGTTAGGGTTAAATAGCTAGACGGGTTAGCTAACATGCTAAGTAGTTGCAAAGTAGCTAAAAAGTAGTAAGTAGTTGGAAAGTTGCTTATTAGCTAAAATGCTAAAGTTGTCCGTGATGAGATTCCAACATGCTACCTTCTGGTTGCTAGATGTTCGCGTTATACGACGACCCATCCACCCCAAACCAACCACCCTCCTTTCGTTTTGCCTTTAGTAACATTCTGTCTTATGTAACCATACCAAACGTAACATATCATACTAATTTGAGTGTCCCTGATTTTCATTTGTTATGTTATGTCTAGTCTACGAGACCAGGCTGCACTTACTCACACACTAACTCACTTACCCCCACTTGGGAGAAGGGAAGGCGTTGTCCGTGTGGCCGTTAGAGCAAGTCTTATTGATTGGCCGTCTGTTCAGTCATGGCAGAGGGTCTGTAGCATGTGGGCGAGCAGCTGGAAGGTCAGGCAGGGGCCACATTATGTCATATTACACACAAAGAGATCTCACACTGCTGTCTGGGGTGGCACAGTAGAGAAAAGCTGGCCATCTTTCCTGTCACTTTACTATTAGTTATACTGTCTTATATTCTGAGATAAATAAGGGTTTAGATTTTTACTCTAGGGTACCCACCAAATTGGATTCGGTTATCAATAATTAGGTTGGGGGAACTGTGAGTTGTAGCAGTGGGTGTGATTATAGCCTGTGATATCAGGGCCTGAAAATACACATATACTATCAGGTGTTGCCTTGCCCTTTTTGGAACTATTACAGTGGATAATTTGGTGCTAGTGTTACAGGAGGACGTGCACACAAACACGGCAGGCTTTTGTGATGCTAGCATTTCAGTGATGTTTAGACAACTAGTGTAGGCTTGAGAGCAGAGAAGAGCAACACTAATGCTGTCAGTACAGGCGGTCTCAGTTACAAAGCCCAGTATTAAAACCCATTACCCAGCGGCCTCAGAGTCAGAGCACAGAGAGACAGGATGACATCATGGCTCCATTAAGGCTGCCTGCCTGACAGATAGAGAGAGAGAGAGCAGCACCACAGCCCCACCCAGCTCATCACTAGGGCAATGTGTTAGTCATGTGTTACAACACTACCCCCCAACACACACACACACACACATACTGTACACACACACCACCCCTACCACATCCACAACAGAACCAAGACACAATTTGCATACTGCTTTATCGAGCAGAAATTATTTGTATGTATTCTCTATTTCTACTCTAGTAAAATGTCATACAGTACCCTCGTAAATGAAAACTCAATTACAGCTCAGCCTCTAGTGTCCTGTTTCTGCCTTGCACTGTACATTACTATAACCCTAGCCTCTGCCGAGTCCCAAACATTCGGATGTTCCGGTTTTCAGGGGAAATGGAAAGAGAGCCTATGAAGCGACCTCCGCATTTGGACATTAACAAGGCGACACTCCATCTTAACTCCTACTCCACATTTACTGGATTGGTTGAACAGTGCGGAAGAGAACTTCCTCCAACAGTTTTTTTTCTTCTCATCAAGACCAGTATGTAGGGGATCTAGTTTCAGGCGATTATTTTACGCCTGATACGTTAGGTTACTATAACCCCAATAGAAATACCCCCTGTCTCGAACTAAGGGGCAGTGTTCAGCTGTACGATGCAGGATAAAGTGGAAGTATTGTATATGATATAGTACATGATAAAACCCCCAAATGGCAGGAAGTCTATGGGAGGGCAGACAGATTTGGATGAACTACCAGATAGTGTGTCAATGTCTATTCTTGCCAATGTGGCCCACTCTCTCATTAGAATTCCACTAGTGTGTGCCTCTTTTAAGGGTCATAAAGGAAATTGGAGGCAGAATATGTACAATGATCTGTTTAACCTCTAGCACTCTTGGATGGCTTTTTACTTTGACAGATTGGGGCCTTAAGTAGATTTCTGACAACGTATATATGGGTTGCCTGACAACATCACAAAAATAATGTGTGCGCATCGACGAGGCAGAAGGCTGTGTGGTGTTATGATTCTGAATGGTCTGATAGCTAGCAACAATGACAAGAAGCTGCCATGTGTATCACGACTCAGGATATGACCCAGATGCAGACACAGGAGGCGGATGGTTCAGTTCTCCGAATATTTATTATAGCAAATGGGCAGGCACAAGGGCAGGTTGAGGACAGGCATAGGTTCGTAATCGAAGGCAGAGTCAAAAAGCACTGAACAGCAGGCAGGCTCAAGTTCAGGGCAGGCAGAAATATCGTAACCGGGAAGACTAGAAAACAAGAACTGGAGAACTTTAGAAACGGGAAACACATGCTGGTGAGAACTGACAAAACAAGACAAACTGGCAACAGACAAACAGAAAACGCAGGTATAAATACACAGGGGAAACAGGAGACAAAGGATTGTGGACCAAAGATTAATCAGAAGACAAACAGCAGTTGGGCTAAGGATTTTAGAGATGGGGAATGGGCTGATAAAGTGGGGGACAGTTTACGGGATAAAGTGGGGGAACAGTTTACAGGACAGTTTACAGGAGAGCTATACTCCATGCCTAAGACGATACCGGGGAGCTGGGGTCCAGTGGTGGTCCGCCTGTTGTCGATACCTGGAGGTGGTCTTAAGAAGAGCGGACCGGGCTCTCTTCCAGGTACGCCAACAGCGGTGGATGAACATCTGGGCCGAGTGTATGCTGACTTCTTCCTCTTGTTCAGGGAAGAGCGGAGGCTGGTAAGGAACACTCGAAGGGCGAGAGACCAGTGGCCGAGCAGGTAAGGGTGTTCCGGGCGTACTCCACCCACACGAGTTGCTGGAGCCAGGTGGTGGGGTTGGCAGAGATGAGGCGTCTCCAGGTCCTGATTGGCTCGCTCTGACTGGCCGTTAGATTGTGGATGAAACCCAACGGACAGGCTGGCCGATGACCCAATGAGGGTGCAGAGCGTCTTCCAGAATCGGGATGAGAACTGAGGACCACGATTGGAGACCATGTCAACCGGAAGTCCATGGATCTGGAAGACGTGCTGTACCATGAGCTGGGTCGTCTCCATGGCTGAGGGTAACTTGGGAAAGGGGAATGAAATGGGCGGCTTTGGAAAACCTATCCACTATCGTAAGGATGGTGGTGTTGCCATCGGACGGAAGGAGACCAGTGACAAAGTCCAGAGACATATGGGACAAGGGGCGGTGAAGAACAGGGAGTGGTTGGTGGAGGCCTGCCGCAGCTTGCCACCAAGTCTTACTCTGTGCACACACAGTGCAGGGGGTAACTAATGTGGAGATGTCATGAATCATGGTGGGCCACCAAAACTGTTGTCGGAGGAAAGCCAGCGTCCAGCGGGATCCGGGATGGCAGGTGAGGTTAGAGGAATGAGCCCATTCCAGGTTGGGGAATGCTTCCCCCGGGGCCTGACTGGGAATGCTGTGCCTTGCAGACCAAGCTCTTGATACCCCAGACAAGAGTAGCTGACAGACAGGAGGTAGGGAAGATGGTCTCAGGGTCAGATGGTGTAGCTGCGGAGCAATGCAATTGAGAGAGGGCATCAGCATTCACATTCTTGGACCCAGGGCGGTAGGAGATGGTAAAATGAAAACGAGTGAATAACAGAGCCCAATGAGCCTGCCTTGAGTTGAGGCGCTTGGCGGTGCAGAGATATTCCAGATTCTTATGGTCGGTCCACAATGAGAATGGATGTTCCGCCCCTTCTAGCCAGTGTCTCCACTCCTCCAGCGCCATCTCAACCGCAAGAAGTTCCAGATTCATACGTCGTAGTTCCTCTCAGCGGGATTAAGATGATGGGACAGGAAAGCACAGGGATGCAGCCTTTGCTCCTGGGCAGAGTGGTAGAAATTAGCAAACCCCAGGAAGCGTTGAAGCTGGACTCTGGAGGTAGGTTGGAGCCACTCCACCACCGCTCTCACCTTGTTAGAATCCATCTGAATGTTCCCTGCATCGATGACAAATCCCTGAAAAGAGATAGTGGAGCGATGGAATTCAAATTGATGGAATTCAAAATTCAAACTGGTTCTCCAGGAGGCACTGGAGGACTTGTCTGACGTGGGGAACATGCCCTTGAGCCGACGGGATAAGATAAGGATGTTGCCGAGGTAGACAAACACGGACCAGTTCAACATGTCACAGAGCACGTCGTTGACCAGGGCTTGGAACACTGCGGGAGCATTGGTGAGTCCAAATGGCATAACCAGGTACTCATAGTGCCCGCTAGCCATGTAAAAGGCTGTCTTCTACTCGTCTCCTTCCCCCGTATCTGAACAAGATGGTAGGCGTTCCAAAGGTCCAACTTCGAAAAAATGGTTGCCCCCTGGAGAAGCTCAAAAGCCGAAGAGAGGAGTGGTAGAGGGTAACGTTTTTTTACCGTGAGGTCATTAAGGCCTCGCGGTCGATACGCGGGTGCAGGGTTTTGTCCTTCTTCTCCACAAAGAAGAACCCTGCGCTGGCCGGGGAGGCGGAAGGACAAATGAACCCTGCAGCTAGAGAGTCCTCAATGTACACATCCATGGTCTTGGTCTCCGGACCAGACAGGGAATAAAGCCGCCGTCCACAAAGCTCCCGTTCGGCCCCAGAGTCCATGAGCACCCGGAGAGATTTAGACCGGTTCCCCACAGCAGGATAGCATGGAGAGGAGTGTGAGTAGTGGGAGATGGGAGACTCCCTGTGTGACCCACCAGCGTACTCATACCTACTGATGAGCCTAGTCTTTTACTGGACAGGTGGATATGTAATGTCCTGAAGTACCACAATACAGACAAACTCAGTCTGCATAAACATTCCTCAGGAGAAAATCTAACCCTGCCTAGTTGTATGGTCTCCGGAGGAGGCAAGGTCCTCGATGATTCCCGGGGGAACTCTGGTGACATCCGATCGGGGACCTCCGGGATTCTTCGGATGCGAGGGGGAACCCGTGGGCGAGTGCTTGTGGCCAGGAACAGACCCCTCTCCCTGCTGCATTCCCGTAACCGCCCATCAATCCTTATGGTCAGGGCTATGAGGGAGTCGAGGTCCATGGGCAGCTCCCGGGCTGCAAGCTCATCTTTAATTCCCACCGATAATCTGTGAAGGAAGGTGTTGATCAGGGTCTCTGGGTTCCAGGCACTCTCGGCAGCCAACTTGCGGAAATATATGGCGTAGTCTGCCACACTACAGGAGTCTTGACGCAGACAAAGTAGCTTCCAAGCCGCCTCTCTCCCAGACACCGGAGAATCGAACACCTTCCTTACCTCCGCCATTACTGAAGATTGGTAAATTACCCTATGTCAATGCTATTATGGCAAAACATTTGGTCAATAGCTAACCAACAACTGTAAAGATTTATTTGTTAGACAACAAGTGCTTATTGTGCAAATGGATGTTTTCAATAAACGTGTTTTTTCTTGCTAAGAAAAACATCAGTCTTCTTGTTTAACAACCCACCCGTCTATAAATCAGATGACAGTTGACAGGCGGTGGCATTTCCTGTGTGAGTCTCCCTCCATCCCGGGGGAGTGAGATGGACAGATCTCTCACTGAGGTTCTCCTTTCAGTTAGGTGTATTTGTTTGTTTATGCCGTTTCTCCTCTTAGCTGGGAATGATAAGAAATAGCCTATTTGGTTATCAGTATTGCTGTTAAATCACGACTGCAGCGTAAAGGGCCTAATGTGATGGGCTTTAGCCATGTAAAAGCCAGCCAGGAAGGGAGAATGCACACATACATACAGTACTATCATAAACACCAACACAACACACCAACACATACCCAAGTCATAGACTGTTTTCTCCGGTACGACAAGCAGTACCGGAGTGCCAAGTCTAGGACCAAAAGACTCCTTAGCAGCTTCTACCCCCAAGTTATAAGACTGCTGAAAAATGTATCAAATGGCCACCGGATTATTTACATTGAGCCCCCCCACCCCATTTGTTTTGTACACTGCTGCTACTCGCTGTTTATTATCTATGCATAGTCACTTCACCCCTACCTACATGTACAAATTACCTCAACTAACCTGTACCCCCGCACATTGACTCGTACCGGTACCCCCTGTATATAGCCTTGTTATTGTTATTTTATTGTGTAGCTTTTTATAATTTTTTACTTTACTTTATTTGGTAAATATTTTCGGAACTCTTTCTTGAACTGCACTGTTGGTTAAGGGCTTGTAAGTAAGCATTTCACGGTAAGGTCTGCACATGTTGTATTCGGCGCATGTGACAAAGTTTGATTTGATTTGATACATCTGTGTAGAATCTGTGCTCACCCATCCATGTTTGAGCCTAGATGGGGTAAGTTGATCTTTACGTGTATGCTTGTGCAGGAGAGGCAGAAGCATGTCTATGTAGTTGGAGAGAGTGTCAAGGTAATGTAGTAATTAGAGGTTGACCGATTAATCGGCATGGCCAATTAATTAGGGCCGGTTTCACGTTTTCATAACAATCGGTAATCTGCATTTTTGGACGCCGATTATGGCCGATTACATTGCAATCCATGAGGAAACTGCGTGGCAGGCTGACCACCTGTTACGCGAGTGCAGCAAGGAGCCAAGGTAAGTTGCTAGCTAGCATTTAAACTTATCTTATAAAAACAATCAATCTTCACATAATCACTAGTTAACTACACATGGTTGATGAGATTACTAGTTTAACTAGCTTGTCCTGCGTTGCATATAATAAATGCGGTGCCTGTTAATTTATCATCGAATCACAGCCTACTTCAACTTCGCCAAACGGGTGATGATTTAACAGAAGCACATTCGCAAAAAAAAAGCACAATCGTTGCACCATAAACATCAATGTCTTTCTTAAAATCAATACAGAAGTATATATTTTTAAACCTGCATATTTAGTTAAAATAAATTCATGTTAGCAGGCAATATTAACTAGGGAAATTGTGTCACTTCTCTTGCGTTCAGTGCAAGCAGAGTCAGGGTATATGCAGAAGTTTGGGTTGCCTGGCTCGTTGCGAGCTGTGTAAAGACTGTAATTAATTTGCCAGAATTTGACATAATTATGACATAACGTTGGAGGTTGTGCAATGTAACAGCAATATTTAGACTTAGGGTTGCCACCCGTTCGATAAAATGCGGAACGGTTCCGTATTTCACTGAAAGAATAAAAGTTTTGTTTTCGGAAATGATAGTTTCCGGATTTTACCATATTAATGACCTTTGGCTCGTATTTCTGTGTGTTCATTATATTATAATTAAGTCTATGATTTGATATTTGATAGAGTAGTCTGACTGAGCGGTGGTAGGCAGCAGCAGGCTCGTAAGCATTCATTCAAACAGCACTTTCCTGCGTTTGCCAGCAGCTCTTCGTAATGCTTGAAGCACAGCGCTGTTTATGACTTCAAGCCTATCATCTCCTGAGATTAGGTTGGCAATACTATAGTGCCTATAAGAACATCCAATAGTCAGAGGTATATGAAATACAAATGGTATAGAGAGAAATAGTCCTATAATTCCTATAATAACTACAACCTAAAACTTCTTAACCGGGAATATTGAAGACTCATGTTAAAAATGGGGAATATATATAAAATATATATAAACATCGGCCAATTAATCGGTATCGGCTCTTTTTGGTCCTCCAATAATCGGTATCGACATTGAAAAATCATAATCGGTCGACCACTTGTGGCCCTGTAGACAGTATGTATCATCTCCAGGGTGGTTGCTAGGACTCCGTTAAAACACTACTCCCTGATAAGTCTTGAAGGGCTGTGTCAGCCCGGGGCTCTCTGCAGCACCACCCTCATTACAGTTACCTTCATTTCGAGGATTACAAGCTACAAGGTAATACAAGGTAAGCTATACAAGGTAATCAGCCTGGTTGTAAGATGTTTGTTTTGGAGAGATCAGGAGTCCCCCCCCCCACTACCATAACCTGCTTCTCATGTTTGTGAATGAGAGGATCACCTAAGGGCACTTGCTGCACCCCTCTCAGCCCTGGAGTCTGTCTCTCTCTCTCTCTCTCTGGAGTCAGTGTAACGGTAAAAACAACAGAGTCATTTAGAGAGAGAGAGAGAGAGAAATAGAGAGATAGAAAGAGGGGGGTGCATTACAGACATTAGGACAGTACTCATATCACAGTGGTATGGAGTTCTCTAATCCACTATGAGTGCACCCATCGCTCTAATGCACCCATCATATTAGCATATTCTATGAACAAGATCGTATCAGTAATGTCAAAGTCTAATAAGGCAACATAGATCACAACATACACTGAAGGTAGGCAGGATGAGTAGTTTCGTCCACTTTTTGAGTCATTTTCTGGCCAGGAGGTCTATGTGGTCTTTATGTGTCACTTTTCCACCCCAGTCATGTGATGCAGGAGGGCTGAGTGGCATGGCTTTGGAGACGGACAGGGAGACATACACGTTCTCATTTGAACAGCTTGCAGAGCTGACATTTAAAGCAGAATGTCTGCAGAGGCGTGCAGGAGGAAAAAGTACAAAGAAAAGCACAGATAAAGAGTCCAGTGATTTCTACCTCTAGCTTCCTCTCTCCCTCTCTCTACTTCCTGTCCCTCTCTCTACTTCCTGTCCATCTCTCGTCATGATATTACTCCTCTACATATCTTCTCCTTCCCTCACTCTATTACCTTTCCTTCCCCAATCTATCCCTAACGAGATCTCATGGTCCGTGGTCTCAGATGGATGGAGAATTTAAAAGTCTTCTTTTTAAAAGTGCACAAAGAGGGGCCCTCCATATCATCTCATTAATACAGAAGATAGTGTAAGACTGAAGGCCCTGGTTGGTGTGCCGGTGGGGTGAGAAGGAGTGAGGTGGGATGTGGAGGGGTGTGGAGGGGTGAGGTGTCTCAGGTCACTCTTACCAACCACCTGTCCTAGCCTTCCCTCCCCTAGCCTTCTTTTGAGCATGCCTATGTTAGCCTCACAGCTTGGCCTGGGCTCTGACCTCCCCCAATACACTCCCCTGGAGTGCACTAATAGCCTCTGTGCTGTGCCTTGGTGAACAAACCCCTGTTTAGCCCCACTGTACTGGCCTCTACCTCATTGTCAATTTTGAAAAAGGACAGCTCAATGGATACCGGATGCTGTTTTGGCGGAAGTTTATTGGTAGGCGTGTGCTGTGGATGAAAGCTCTTATAGGCCAGTCACTTTAAATAACCTTTGAGATGAATTAAGTGGGAAGTGGGCCTGTGTGACCCTGGTGGGGCGGCCTTTAAAGAGCACCTCCCTGTTATTGGAGCCCCCAGCTGGGCCGCCACACTCCCTGCCACCTGTCTGCCTGCTGGTGGGGTGGATTGATCAGCCCTCCTCTCACAGTCCAATTAGAGAGGTTACAGGGCGGTGGAGAAGACCAGGCAGGACACTGAGCCATCCGCCCCATCCTCTCACACCACCTCTCTCTTTGAAGCCCCCGTCCAATACATCAGGACGAGAGGACAGCTGCTTTCCTCCATTAGATAAACATGTCCTAGCCACTTACTGTGGCTACTCCATCCTCTCCCTCCCTCTCCCATAGAGAGACTGAAGACTGGTTCAGGGGGCTCTGCTCCTGCGGATGGTGTGATGTGATGTGAGGAGAAGAGGTATATGGTTACATATTAGAGTGCCACTTTCAGTCCGCTTTGTCGGCCGCTCTCCCTCCTCTCTTCATCCTCTCTGTCTGTTCTTCTACCACTCCTTCTTCTTTCCCTCGCTCTTTCTCACTCTGTCTCTCTCCCTCCTTCCTTCCTCTCTTCTGCAGAGTTCCTGTGCTGTATCCCTGTGGTACAGGATTAACTCCACTCTTTTAGAGCCCGCTCCGCTTCCACAGATGTCGGCTTTGAGATTGAAATGAGCTCTCCTCTGCAAAGCGAGTGAATTAAAATACATTTCAGAGAGGGGAAAAACACTAAAGAGAGAAGCTGAGGAGTTTTGCTGTGAACAAGGCTCGGTCGGCACAGCAAGAGTGAACGGTTAAACATATGCCTGTGTGTAAGTCTCCAGATGGGAGTGAGTTAGAGGAGAGGAAAGGGGAGGAGAATAGAGGAGAGAAGAAGAAAGGTGAGGACAGGGAGACCCTGCTGGGTCATCAGAATCATCCTGTAACCATCTTGAGCTACAAGTACTCTAGTCTATAGCAACTGTAATAGTTGTCTCAGGCTGAAGTGGACAACCACATCTGCTCCAGAGAGTAGAACTAAATGTAAGGACCATTGGCCCATCTCCAGTCTACTGTAAGCATGAACTTTATCCTCAACAGTCAAAGGTCACACATGTCAAGTTGACCTCCCGAATGCCCCAATACACACCACCTCCCTGCATAGTCAACAACCAACAACAGTGTTCTCAGACAACTGATGGTGGATTAGTTGTTGAGTTCTCCTGCTGAACGTCGGTGTGTTTATTAGTGAGGTAGTGTGAGATGTTGACCGCGCCGTCTCTAGCAGCGTTCTCTGCCGTTATCCTCTTTGAGGAGCCGACGGAAGAGAAGAGAGGAAAAAAGAGAGACACATCCGTGAAATGAATAAGATGAACAAAGGAGTAAATAAACGGCAGACAGGGTTCTCCACAGAGCTTTCACGTTCCTGCTAATTCCTCTTGGCTCCAGCCCAAAAGCAGTGATTAAAGGACATCTGAAGTGCTGGAATGGCTGTGCTATGTACATTTTCAAGTTTGATTATACAACCAATTATGCTGCACTTAAGAAATGAAATAAACCCAGGAAGCTGTGAACATAGTGTTACACATGCAAATGACCCTACGCTGCTAGCCTTTGTGGTGCCACACACTCATACAGGATTCTACTGCTAACTAGCCCTGTGTGTGTGTGTGTGTGTGTGTGTGTGTGTGTGTGTGTGTGTGTGTGTGTGTGTGTGTGTGTGTGTGTGTGTGTGTGTGTGTGTGTGTGTGTGTGTAATCAATCAGAAGGCCTACAGTACAAGGGGCAGGTGATGAAAGAAGGTAGTGAAAGTGGAGTCAGTAGAGACATCACCCCATCCTGCCTACATTGACCTAACATCAGCCATACTGTACACAGGTAGTACATATACTTTCCATCCTCCCACCTTCACCTAGATTTGAGGTATATTGATGGACATATCAGATGTCAGTCTTCCCATTTCTCTCTCCACTGGCCGGGGGCCAGATATTATTGTGATTGTGTGTGGCCCCTGAGGGTGCTCCGCTCTGTGTGGGTTGGGCCTGTATCTCCTGCTTAGTGGCATTCGGTTTCTCTCTGTCTTAAGATTCTTAGCCAAATTCACCAGCAGCGGCAGCAACCGTATCTCTCAAGTAAATAAAGGAAAGCAGTAGTGCTTTCAAGCGTTTGGCTCGCTCATTAAAAGCAATCTCCTCTAAACCATGACGGGCCTCTGCAAAGTGGCATCGTCAATGTTCTTCATTACGGATGAATTGATCCAGTGTCTTGCCTTTAAACATACCCCGTGCCTGTACATAAATAACATTCTGGCCACAGTGGCTGAGAAAAGCCTAATTAAGTTGAATCAATGCTACTTTATGACCTGCTCTCGCGTAATTCAATTCTTTAAACACTTGCTGCTTGCTTAATCTATAGTGGTCTTTTATGTTTAAAAATAACTATTGAAATTCTAATGCAATTAGTCTGTGAGACAGCGCTCCGTTGGAGGCTCCAGCAGAAAGTGTCGCCGTACACCCGCGATCTGGCAGCTAGTGCTCGCTATTCCTTCATTTCACATCCAAAAACAATTTAATATGTACTAATCCACAGTCAATCATCTTCCCGTCTGTCTCTTCCATTATATCCTATGAACCGTTCACTTATTACTGATTATCTCCTATTCAGATCCCTAGTTTCATCATAAAAAAAAAAGAGAAAAAAAGCTAATTACGTTTAATGAAACTGATATCTATATCAATCAGTGGAAACGCACCAAAGGTGCATATCTGTTTCAATGGATTTCCAATTCCACATTGGATCTCCTGATGAAAAGAAATTCATCACCAGGTCTCAATGGGTTTTTGGAAAGGTTCCCGGCTCCTTCCTCATTGGATGTTACTGTACGTGATAGAGATCTAGATCTATTGAATTTGGCCTATTGTTCTTCTCAAGGGCTCCGCTTAAAAAAACACCCTGTCATTGTTCAATGGAGAACTTTTAAATCTCTGCAGTTTAGACCCTCACATTTCATAACAGCAAGAGTCATGTCCATGTAATGAAGCTAGTTGTTTTGCAGCATTACTGATTTTACGTGCATAGCATAGCCAGCCTGTATTACCCTAGTACAGGAGTCAGCAACAGGCAGCCCGCAGGACAAAAACATCCCGCAAGTGATTTTCCTTGGTCCCCCCCCCAAAGTTTTCAGAAAAAAATTAAGAGTTTTTAGGTTAAAAATAAAAGACTGTAAACTCATCAGGAATTAATCTAAAAATGTGTTTAATTTAGGAAATCTGTTCCCAAGTATTCCCACAAATAAAAAAAGAGATGTAATCAAGGTATGAAATGATCGTTATTTTCAAATGCAATCTCTTTTTGGGCTTAGTTGTGTTCAATTTTCAGTGTACAAATTATCATCATTAGGTTCCGGCCCCCCGACCATGCGCTCTGACAAAAATCGTCCCGTGGCTGAATCTAGTTGCCTTCCCATGCCCTAGCATGTTTGATTACGTGAATGGTATAGGTTTTGTGTGAAACCACAGAGTCAGCTGGCTGCTGAGCTGAGGTCAGGTAATGAGCACATAGCTTTAGCCCTGTTTGTCTCAGTCCTGCCTTAACAGACTGTCCATGTAGCCCTGTTCATTCGGCACATACAGTTAGAGGTGTGCTGCTCCGCTGAGCTGGGAAAAGGAAAGTGTGCATCGGCTGAGCACAGTGGGCAGCAGGAAGGGAGGGAGGAGAGGAGCGGAGAGAGGGATGGAGGGTGGCTTAAATGGAGAAAAAAGTCCCTGTCTCTCTTTTGCACTGCACTGTATGTCTTTCTAAGTAGGACACTAAAATGGATGGCCCATCGCTGCTAGCTGACCTACATAGAGACAGACACGATAGTTCCCTCAGCATAGCTACAGTAGAATGGAGCCAGAGCCCAGCCGCTCCTGCAGAACACAGACACACACACAGGAAACACACACACATCTATCCAGACACACACGCTGTATCTTATTCACATGTGAACAAGGATGTATACACAGCTAGGACTAAATAATAAATGCTGGCATGCAAATACACTCACCACGTAACCTCAAGTTAAACTGACACGGAGATACACTCACCACGTAACCTCAAGTTAAACTGACACGGAGATACACTCACCACGTAACCTCAAGTTAAACTGACACGGAGATACACTCACCACGTAACCTCAAGTTAAACTGACACTGAGATACATTCACCACGTAACCTCAAGTAAAACTGACACGGAGATACACTCACCCACGTAACCTCAAGTTAAACTGACACGGAGATACACTCACCACGTAACCTCAAGTCAAACTGACACGGAGATACACTCACCACGTAACCTCAAGTCAAACTGACACGGAGATACACTCACCACGTAACCTCAAGTTAAACTGACACGGAGATACACTCACCACGTAACCTCAAGTTAAACTGACACTGAGATACATTCACCACGTAACCTCAAGTAAAACTGACACGGAGATACACTCACCACGTAACCTCAAGTTAAACTGACACGGAGATACACTCACCACGTAACCTCAAGTCAAACTGACACGGAGATACACTCACCACGTAACCTCAAGTCAAACTGACACGGAGATACACTCACCACGTAACCTCAAGTCAAACTGACACGGAGATACACTCACCACGTAACCTCAAGTCAAACTGACACGGAGATACACTCACCACGTAACCTCAAGTCAAACTGACACGGAGATACACTCACCACGTAACCTCAAGTCAAACTGACACGGAGATACACTCACCACGTAACCTCAAGTCAAACTGACACGGAGATACACTCACCACGTAACCTCAAGTCAAACTGACACGGAGATACACTCACCACGTAACCTCAAGTCAAACTGACACGGAGATACACTCACCACGTAACCTCAAGTCAAACTGACACGGAGATACACTCACCACGTAACCTCAAGTCAAACTGACACGGAGATACACTCACCACGTAACCTCAAGTCAAACTGACACGGAGATACTTTAACTCATCACACACGTCATCACACACATGAAATGTGCTAAGATATAATACACATACACATCACACATACAATACAAACATTGGTTTCCGTTATAGAAAGTTTACAGACCCAGATATGTATAGAATATTTAGACAGAGCCAGACCCATGAATAGGCTTATAGATCTCTACCCAGAATCTAAACTCAAGACATCCACATCTCTGAGTCACAGACATTAAGACATTCACATGTTGAGCACACACAATATGTATGGGATCTGCCTGGCTGAAAACAGACTTGTTATTCATATTGTCTCTTTTGCCATAGGATTGAGGTTTGTTTATATCTGCGTGTGTGTCGCTGCATATCACTTACAGTTCTGTGCATGTTTGTTAGGTGGTGGGTGGGTGAATAAATCTGCGTTGACATGTGTGGACAAACAGGAGCACCAATTGAGACATGCACAGTCGCACACATGCACAGAATATACTGTACGTACGTAGATGCACTGATTGCAAACACACACACGTACACTCATGGACATAAACATGTAGAAATGTTTTTGCACCAACAGCTGGTGTATTTGTGGCCGGTCCCTTCTTTCGGCATCTATCACTTATCCTCCTCTGTCTCCTCTAATTAAGCAATAAGGCCCAAGGGGTTGTGGTATATGTGCAATATACCAAGGCTAAAAGCTGTTCTTAGGCACGACGCAACGCGGAGTGCTAGGACACAGCCCTTAACCGTGGTATTTCGGCCATATACCACAAACCCCTGAGGTGCCTTATTGCTATTATAAACTGGTTACCAACGTAATTAGAGCAGTAAAAATACATGTTTTGTCATACCCATGGTATACGGTCTGATATACCACGGCTTTCAGACAATCAGCATTCAGGGCTCGAACCACCCAGTTTATAATCTAACCTATACAACCCTCCATCTCACGTCTCTATAGCCCTGCCTGCCTCTTCACTCTCCTTCAGTATCATTAGTGGGATTGCACAGACACAGTGGACCACACACTCACGCAGGCAAAGATATTTTAAGCTCAGGCTCAAGCACAAGGACATTGAAAAGATTGTAATCAGAGAAATAAATAAGACATTTATCCTGTTAAAGCTTCCTTCTGGATTGACATTTTATCAGTGAATGTGTTATTTAATTAGAAAACGAATATGCCACCAAGCATAGCCTACATTCAAAGCCACCAGGAGAGCAGGACAGCTAATGTGGTGTATTCTGCTGCATCTCCCTGCATGCTTTACGATTGAACTCAATTAATTTTTTTATTTTTATAGGATAGTGAGGTATTCTTAGAGCTCACAAAGGCCAGCAATATGACCATCATAGGTAAGCCTTTATTACATATAGCTCTGGGGTGTTGTTAGAGAGAGAGGGAAGGGGCGGTGGATTGGGGGTCGATGACTAAACCTGTTCTCAATGCATTTATCACTACACTGATTAGCCAAGGGAAATGATTTACAGCTCTTCCCTCTAATGGGAATGATTCAGAGGAATGTCGCAGGAGCAAAATATATTGTTGAGAGCTTTTTCACCCTCTCCTCTTTTCTTTGACTTTAATTGCCTCGGCAAAAGGCAAGAGAGCATTATCTTTGTATGCAGAGTCAATAGGGCTGACTACAAGTAATGTTAATGGACTCTGCTGGTCCACAACCTCCCAGGCCCTAAAGTGAGACCTCTCCACCAGCCTCTTTAGGGGGAAAACGGGGACTTATTCTGGGCTAATCATTGTTTGAGCTCTGTTTTTTTATTAATGAAACCCTCCCCGCGATAGGGCTGAGTAAGAGTGCTGATGCCACGGCCACTCTATTTCCCCAGACAGCAGCGTGTGGCTCTGTCACCATGCTTATTCATATAGATAACGTACTGTAGCGCGGTGTTATGTAATTGGTCTCCCCCACACATCCTACTTCTCATACTGTAGGAACCCTGTGTGTGAGCTGGTTTACATCAGCATTTTAGGGAAGACTGAGTAAACCTTCCCATCATTTGTTCTCTTTCTGTCTCTATAGTTTGTGACTGGAACAAGATACACTGCTTCCTCATGTTCTCCCTTCCTTTTCTGGAGGCTCTGTTTTGGAGTGTTCCGGTGTTGGAGCTTGTGTGCTCGTCTCTGCTCTGAGTCTGTTAATGGTAATGAGTGTATCAATCAGAGGATTACCTGGGTGCTGGTTCCAGGATCCTCAGTTACAGCATAGTGATGTGCTGATCAAAGGCCTGTAACAGTGGAGCTGTGGACTCTGGGAGGCCCCTTGCTTTATTACAGGGCCAAGGCACACCGGCTGCCACCGGAGGTGTGGGCCCTGCTCCCAGGTCTGATTGAACAGGTGAAGGGCTGGTCATGCATAATGAGGTCAGAGCAGCCAATCATGAAAGGGGAGGGATGTAAGGGGCAGGGGGAACCTGAGCCTGTCGCTGTAGCAGCCATACGGGGTGTGTGTGCGTGTGTGGGACTCAGACTCTGTGTGTATCGCCAGGGGGTCCTAGGTCAACCTCCTCTTGGTTGTTCCACTTCCTCTCCTCCCTGGTCTTTGACACGGTGTGTTTTAAGAGTTGCGAGGCCTGCAGCCTAGCTACCCTACACCCATTACACATTTTATTTTGGTGAGTGCATGGAGAAAGTGGAGCGCAGATCTTTAGCGATTTGGATGGAGTGATTTGTTTTGCTGCACAAGTTGTTTAGTGTTGTGTTTGTAGTGCTGAAGATTTCCTTACTCCTCTTAGTTTTACCATCTAATGTTGCCATAAATCATATGTGGCACTTACCCCTGCGTGTGCTGCGGAGTGAGCCATTCCTCTTTATAGAGAGAGACGGGGTCTGCGCTTATGGGTGTGTGCTGATTCCGTGCGTATGTGTAAACATGGCTGCTCTGCTACTCAGTGTGGCCCAGTGTGTGTGATGGGAGCGAGAGATGGACATAACCTCTGGCTGCAGTTCAGATCCTCCTGCTGCTTCCAGATCTCTCCACACACTCACACCACACACACACACTCACACCACACACACACACACACACTCACACCACACACACACACACACACACACACACCACACACACACACACACACACACACGCACACTCACACCACACACACACACACACTCACACCACACACACACACACACACACACACTCACACCACACACACACACTCACACTCACACCACACACACACACACACTCACACCACACACACACACACACACACACTCACACCACACACACACACACACACACTCACACCACACACACACACACACACTCACACCACACACACACACACACACACACTCACTCACTCACTCACTCACTCACACCATCTCTTTGTGTATTTGTGTCAGTGTCTTTTTCATTCCTCACTTTCTTCCTCCCTCTCATTTAAACTCACACAGAGACTGAACCTCAGCCACAGCATATCTGTTTCTCCCTTGGTCCCTCTCCCTCCTCTCCATGCTGTATATTGACCCAGAAAGTCATGGCGATAATTGGAGTACTGTACAGTATTATCACAGGTTTAGTATTGTCAAGACGATACGTGTACAGTAACATTTTTCTCCATGTTTTCACTTCTTTTCACCTGGTGAAACATATTTGGCCCTAGTCATTAGGGAGTTGTGGGAGGTCTGCTCCCCAGTATCGATTCTACTGTCCAATCTCATTTATTTTACACGGTTCTCCCACTCCCAAGAGCTCACCAGGTATCTATTCTGCTGCTTTGTGATGGAGGACTTGGGTAAATAAAGCAGAACATTTCCATTGATTCCCTGAAGATCCATATATTGATCCTGAAAGATCAGCTTATGTATTCCCTGTCCCCTCCTTCATCCCACACACACACACACACACACACACACACACACACACACACACACACACACACACACACACACACACACACACACACACACACACACACACACACACACACACACACACACACACACACACAGACACACACACACACACGGACACACACACCATGGTAACCAAGTGTTTTCAGTCACAAATGCAGATGAGCTCATCGTGGACTGCACATTAGGAAGTGTCTCTGAGATGATGTCACCCTATAATACTCTAACTCTCTGCTCTAAGCACAGGTTAAATATGCTCTCAATCCACCAGCAAGTTCATTATACAGATCCTACTGTAGGGCCTGACAGGCTGACACTGACACCCTAAACCATTGTTGGTCCTGGATGAGAATGATATCTCACTGTCTGCTGAGTATCTAATGCTGTAATGGATGGATGAACATATCTATGCCCTCACTGCTCTCAGAGCTTTCATTTTCATGTAAGGATGACTGACACAGGCACATCACTAGAATCTGTCTGCTCTGCTGTGCCCAGGGGGTTGTGGGTATGCGTACTGTATGTGATTCTTCCTCAGAATACAACATTAAGAAAATATTAAAGCAAGTCCTACACCTTAACCAAGGAGAGCACTTTCATGTGCTGAAGTCCACATTCTTCCACAGCCGTACCCAAATAAGCTATTTATGTATGTAAATGGCGTCACACACTCAGTGGAAACATAGCAGAGAGAAACGATTTTGCCTAATTTGTAAATCCCAGGTGCTAAAAAGAGTGAGTTGAGTAACATTTTAAAGTCTGCTGTTGGATTTTAAACAGGGTGACAGTTAAGTCAACTGAAAAGTAAAGTTTTCAGCATTTATTTGCAAGTCCCTTTAGTGTCTGCCAGAAAATTAGAAACTCTCCATAATGCTATCTGATTTGATCTTGTTCTACTTTAAATACATTAATGTGGCTCCGGCAGAATCAGCTTCTTAAGCAAAGGTCACTTGACGTTTCATCGATTTAGCATTTTAATGTTATTTGCGTAGCCTCTCTCTATCTCTGCGGGGGAATGGCATTATGCAGGCAGGGAGAGTGTGTGTGCAGTGTTCTGTGTGCTGCTGGTAAGAGGCTGTGAACGTGGGCTCGGTGTAGCTCAGTGGAGACGGGGGACAGGGCCAGACTTGCCCCTCTCTAATAAGTGTGAGATGCAGCCCAGTCAGCCAAGACGCCTCGCCTCTGCAGCAGCCAGCCAGTAACACCTATTACCAGCACTCACATTGGAAATCCATGTGTTGTCATAAGTGGCTATTGTTGAAGCTTAAGGAAAGTTTTGTCCCAGCGAAGGTGTTGACACCTCTCCCTGTCCCTATTGATTCCTGGTCCTCTTTATTCATCTCATGGAGCTGTTGTCCTGGTCTCCTGCCATGTTGGGGAGCAGAACACCCACCAGGGGTCACCAGACAGGAATCACACACCTCTATCTGACACCCTGGGGATGCATCTCTGCAGCGCTCCACCAACGTTCCGTCAAAAAAAGAATCTATGAGTCGATGGCCGAACGGCATAGGCAAGATTCAGTAGATGGTATAGAGTACAGTGTATACATTTGATATGAGTAATGTTGGATATGTAAACATTATATACAAAATTGTTTAAATTGGCTAGTGATACATTTGTTACATCCAATTTTCTATTATTTAAAGTGGCTAGAGATTTAAGTCAGTATGTTGGCAGCAGCCACTCGTTGTTAGTAATGGCTGTTTAACAGTCTGATGGCCTTGAGATAGAAGCTGTTTTTCAGTCTCTCGGTCCCAGCTTTGATGCACCTGTACTGACCTCGTCTTCTGGATGATAGCGGGGTGAACAGGCAGTGGCTCGGGTGGTTGTTGTCTTTGATTATCTTTTTGGCCTTCCTGTGACATCGGGTGGTGTAGGTGTCCTGGAGGGCAGGTAGTTTACCCCCGGTGATGCGTTGTGCAGTCCTCACTACCCTCTGGAGAGCCTTACGGTTGTGGGCGGAGCAGTTGCCGTACCAGGCGGTGATACAGCCCGACAGGATGCTCTCGATTGTGCATCTGTAGAAGTTTGTGAGTGTTTTTGGTGACAAGCTGAATTTCTTCAGCCTCCTGAGGTTGAAGAGGCGCTGTTGCGCCTTCTTCACCATGCTGTCTGTGTGGGTGGACCATTTTAGTTTGTCCGTGATGTGTACGCCGTGGAACTTAAAACTTTCCACCTTCTTCACTACTGTCCCGTCGATGTGGATAGGGGGGTGCTCCCTCTGCTGTTTCCTAAAGTCCACGATCATCTCCTTAGTTTTGTTGACGTTGAGTGAGAGGTTATTTTCCTGACACCACACTCCGAGGGCCCTCACCTCCTCCCTGTAGGCCGTCTCGTCGTTATTGGTAATCAAGCCTACCACTGTAGTGTCGTCAGCAAACTTGATAATTGAGTTGGAGGCGTACTTGGCCACGCAGTCATGGGTGAACAGGGAGTACAGGAGAGGGCTGAGAACGCACCCTTGTGGGGCCCCAGTGTTGAGGATCAGCGAGATGGAGATGTTCCCTCACCACCTGGGGCCGGCCCGTCAGGAAGTCTAGGACCCAGTTGCACAGGGCTGGGTCGAGCTTAATGGGGTCTCGAGCATTCTTACATAGGTATTCCTCTTGTCCAGATGGGTTAGGGCAGTGTGATTGCGATTGCGTCATCTGTGGACCTATTGGGACAGTAAGCAAATTGGAGTGGGTCTAGGGTGTCAGGTAGGATGGAGGTGATATGATCCTTGACTAGTCTCTCAAAGCACTTCATGATGATGGAAGTGAGTGCTACGGGGCGATAGTCATTTAGCTCAGTCACCTTAGCTTTCTTGGGAACAGGAAGAATGGTGGCCCTCTTGAAGCATGTGGGAACAGCAGACTGGGATAAGGATTGATTGAATATGTCCGTAAACACACCAGCCTGCTGGTCTGCGCATGCTCTGAGGACGCGGCCAGGGATGCCATCTGGGCCGGCAGCCTTGCGAGGGTTAACACGTTTAAATGTTTTACTCACGTTGGCTGCGGTGAAGGAGAGCATGCAGGTTTTAGTAGAGGGCCATGTCGGTGGCACTGTATTGTCCTCAAAGCGAGCAAAGAAGTTGTTTAGTTTGTCTGGGAGCAGGACGTCATGGTCCGCGACGGGGGCTGGTTTAATTTTTGTAGTCCGTGATTGACCCTGCCACATACCTCTCATGTCTGAGCCGTTGAATTGCAACTCTACTTTGTCTCTATACTGACGCTTAGCTTGTTTGATTGCCTTGCGGAGGGAATAGCTACACGGTTTGTATTCGGTCATGTTTCCGGTCGCATTGCCCTGATTAAAAGCAGTGGTTCGCACTTTCAGTTTTGTGCGAATGCTGCCATTAATCCACAGTTTCTGGTTGGGGAAGGTTTTAATAGTCGCTGTGGGTACAACGTCACCGAATCAGCATATTCATCAATGTTATTGTCCGACGCTATGCGGAACATATCCCAGTCCACGTGACTGAAGCAATCTTGAAGTAGTGTGGAATCAGATTGGTCGGACCAGCATTGAACAGACCTGAACACGGGCGTTTCCTGTTTTAGTTTCTGTCTATAGGCTGCGAGCAACAAAATGGAGTCTTGGTCAAATTTGCCGCAAGGGGGGCGGGGGGATGGCTTTGTATGCGTCGCGGAAGTTGATCCAGGATTTTGATCCAGGATTTTGCCAGCCCGGGTCGCACATTCGATATGCTGAAAAAATGTAGGGTCTTACATTTTAGCCTTGTTAAAATCCCCAGCTACAATAAATTAAGCCTCAGGATATGTGGTTTCCAGTTTACATAGAGTCCAATGAAGTTCTTTCAGGGCCTTCGATGTGTCAGCTTGGGGGGGGGATATACGCGACTGTGATTATAATCGAAGAGAATTCTCTTGGTAGATAATGCGGTCTGCATTTGATTGTAAGGAATTCTAGGTCAGGTCAACAAAAGGACTTGAGTTCCTGTATGTTGTTATGATCGCACCACGTTTCATTAATCATAAGGCATACACCCCCGGCCTTCTTCTTACCAGAGAGATGTTTGTTTCTGTCGGCGGCTGTACCGACTCTGATAACGTATCCCGAGTTAGCCATGTTTCCGTGAAGCACAGAACGTTACAATCTCTGATGTCTCTCTGGAAGGCAACCCTTGCTCGGATTTCGTCTACCTTGTTGTCAAGAGACTGGACATTGGCAAGTAGTATACTCGGGAGCGGTGCGCGATGTGCCCGTCTACGGAGCCTGACCAGAAGACCGCCCCGTCTGCCCCTTCTCCTGCGGCACTGTTGTTTTGGGTCGCCGGCTGGGATCCGATCCATTGTCCTGGGTGGTGGACCAAACAGAGGATCAGCTTCGGGAAAGTCGTATTCCTGGCTAATGTTGGTAAGTTGACGTTGCTCTTATATCCAATAGTTCCTCCCGGCTGTATGTAATAAAACTTAAGATTTCCTGGGGTAAATATGTAAGAAATAATACATAAAAAATCAAAATACTGCATAGCTTCCTAAGAACGCGAAGCGTGGCGGCCATTTGTGTCGGCGCCGGAAACTAATAGGTTTCTCCGATCAAATAGCCTAACCTAAATTGTACCCAATCAAAGTAAAATGATCTGTCATGTTAACAAACAACATATCCTAACAACAGGACAGGTCAAAGTAAAATGGACAATATGGAATGGACAATCACAACCGTTGTCCAGGAGTTTCACCCCATTGTCATGATCAATGGTTTCAAGTTTGTATCTGTACATTTTTGACAAGCTGATCATAGCAAAAAATTAAATACTTCTGCATTTCCAGCTGTGTAATCACATTGCAAATAGGCTCATGATAACTCCTGATAAAGTTGGGTAGCTGATATTCAGAGCCAAAGTGATTAGTCACAGGAATCAGGACTAATAAAGCCAATGCAACAGCCTGTTTTACAAATGGTGGGCCAACCACATGGATGGGCATTTTTAGAATTCCTTTGCAGTCAACATGGTAGGCTACACCCCAGTAAGCACGAGACAACGTCTTTTGGACATCTATTTTTGTTCCTGTCCGGATCCAGACGTCTTTCTTTGGTGTTTTACAAACGGTAGGCTTACCACATAGATGGGCATTCGTAAAATTAGATTTCAGGAAACATTGTAGGCTACACCTCAGTAAGCATGGACCGGCCTTGATTTCCACATCCACTGACATTGTTTTTTGGTCCGGTCCATTCATAAACGTCTATGTTCACCTTTTATTCAGAATCTAAATTGAACCAAACCAACGTCTGGAAAATACATATTTTACACGTCTTTTTAATGTCATTTTGCTTACTGGGACTATTCTAGTTTTGTTAGGGTGGCATTTTTTTGTCTTGCCTGGGGCGGCAGAACGAAAAGGACTGGCCCTGAGGATATTCATCAAACAGACAGGACAGGAGACCGTGTTCACTGGTATCAGAGTTAGTGTTATGGCTCTTTGTGATGGCTGTAGTGTTTGAATCAGTGGGTTGTTTCTCTAATAGAGCAGTTTGGGCTCAGGTTATCAATAACTCCCAAAAAGACTGAGCCAGACTCTCTGGTTACAGGGCGTTCTCTCTACATCTGCCATAATGAGGCCCCTGTCAACAGGAGCTGGCTCTCTGGACTTAATACACTGATTAGAAACATGTTCTGTGTTAGGTCAGAAGCCTATGATTTAGTCTTTGGTGTAGAAGCCCATGCAGCTCTCAGCAGCTTCCCTTGTGGGTCGGTGTTGGTAGTGCTTGGTGGGTGGTGGTGACTGAGGCTAGGCCCTGACCCCACAGTGTGTAATGGTGCAGTGGAAAATATGCCGTCAGTTAAAGGAGGAGCTGCCTGTCTCAGTGTGTGGCAGAGGGAGAGAGTGCGGTGACAGAAGCACTCTCCTGCAGAGAGGGCAGGTGTGTTAACCCCTCTCCCCGTCTCTCTCTTTCTGTCTCTGCCCGCTCCGCTCAGCCATCCGCCACTCTCTCCTCACGCACTCCGCCTTGACAAATGGCTCCTGACGGCTGATTTGTTGGTTGTCAAAAGTGGTCCTTGTGCCGCCGACAAGGGGGAGGTGGAGCGAGCTGGAAAACAAGCTGCATCTTCCAATTTTACAGCTCCCGACACCGCTCCTCAGCCTCGCCTCGCCCGAAGAAAACACACAGGCAGGCAGGCCACGGCAAGCCAATCTCAGGACGTCACTTTTTAAATTGATATTCCGTTGGTCTGATATAGAATGCATCAAATGAATAGCTGTTGATGATTTATCTGCGTATTTTAATTCAACCTCATTGATGTAGCTTTTCCTGTTTTTTCCAAGTTCCTGTTGCACTAGAGATGTTTCAGTAACATCCTCTGCCAGTTTTAGGAAGATAGTGAATAGGTTATCTCAGATTACTGTTATTATGAGTAATGACAAGGGAAGCAGGGAAACGAGGGAGAGAGAAAGAAAGTAAGTTTGAAACCCCAGACATTAGTAGTTAGGGATGGGAGGAGGGCGGGCTGGCCAACTCTCCTTCCCACCAGCTGCACCAGGATGTCCTGATGAGTTTATAGAGGAAGTCATCAGAGGAGGTCAGGGCATTTAGGAAAAACCTGGCATAAGTTCCCTCTCATGACAGTAGTTAGAACACTGCAGTACCTGCCCTGCATGATTAGCCCATTCGGAGCAGACAGTAAGTGCTAACATCCAGTTAGGGATACAGTATTTTCAACCTACCTTATGGAAGTGGGAACTCCTCTCAGGCTTCTTTCTACGCCTGCTACATTAGTTTAGCCCTGCATAGACAGTTAATCTCACCAACACTCATCAAGGATTTTAGAAATCCTGTTTAACTTGTCCCTATTGCACAGAAAATGATTCCAGGGGCAGTTTAGTGCTAGTGCTCAATGTGTATTGTATTGCATGTGTTATCATGTTACAGTAACATGACACACTAAACCTGCTCCTGGGCTATGTGGTGACAGTTAACAGCAGCAGTCATTGTAAAGAGAGCTTTAGGAACGCTTCTAAGCACAGGTGAAAGTGACTAATGTGCACTACACACTCTCCCCTTTGTCTTGCTGTCAGAGTTAAGTGTTAATGACTCAAAGGTCACGGTCTTCTTTACCCATGGTCTTATCAGCCCTGCCGTCTCCTTATCTTCTCTCGTCTCACCTCTGACCTCTAACCCCGGACCCCGACCCTGTTTATCCTCCATTTAATGCGAAAGCCCTGTCTGTCTAAACCCAGGAGGATGCTGACAGTCAGTATTATGGACTGGGTGTTTGTGTTTAGAGTAAGCTGATTACACATATGGTATTGACTATTATGGGTATGGTATAGGTTCAGTTTGACACAATGTACTCAGGCTACATGACCTTTGACCTCTTGTTTTCTAACGTCAATTGACAAATCAAAACCCATATCACATTCGACATGTCACAATGTCTCTTCAGCCCATCATCATCTGTTGAGCTCCATGATAATGACTTATCATGGTGATTGTTTATGGTAATGTGTGTTTAAACCCAGGCTGAGGTGATATTGACTGTCTGACTGTCTGTCTGACTGTCTGTCTGACTGTCTGTCTGACTGTCTGTCTGCTGTATACAGTTTTACAGGCTGAATAGGAGCTGGTTCCCATTAACTTGCACTTGTTCTTTTATTCTTCTTTGTTTTTCCAAGCTAGCTCTTCCTTTCTAGCACATTGCAGTAGAACATCATTTTCCATTTGTACCCGCGCCATAAAGAAGGCACATTGCTTTGTGCTTTAGCCATCAAAACAGCAGAGAAAAGAGCACTGCTGTTCCCTGGTGCGCCAAGGCTGCAGTTGTCTTGTCTCGCAGCCTTGCCTCCTTGGTAGAGGAAGGGGTTAAGCTTTTATCTTATAAATACCCCCAAAATCCCACGGTCAATGACACATTCAGATATGCCGAGTCTGGCATTAACATAAAAACGAGGGCTTCTTATACAGTGAAATTTCAATGAAGGGGAACACAAAATGCATTTAATGAAATTCAGATGCTAAGGCTCCAGCTCCCATGAATCTCATTAAATGGGCTTTGTGCTGTTTTTCCATCTTCTCTTTGTGGAGAAGGTCCTCCAGTGCCTCTAATAATGTCAGAGATTTCATCATATAGCTGATTTAAAGAAGACAATATCTGCCTTGTTCAGTCATTCCTCTCAGCACTGACGCCGTTCTGCCTCTCCAAAAGACGGCCGGGCAGAGTTTCTCCATGCAGCTCATGATAATAATCAGGCCTGTGGTGGCTTTCCTTTTAGTTACTGAAGTTTGCAAAGTCCCCCTAACTCACTGTTTCTCTCTCTTCTCTCCCTTTCTCTCACTCTCTACCTCTGCACAGGATTTGGATTCATAACTTTCGAGGGCGAAGACGTCGTAGAGAAAGTCTGTGAAATTCATTTTCATGAAATCAATAATAAAATGGTGAGTCCACTCTTCTTTTCAATTCCAGGTTGGTGTTGAAGGATTAATGTTTGATTTCCTCTTTAATGGAGTGTTAATAGCAAAGAGTCAACAGTGTGTGTGGGGTGTAGGTGTATGTGTATGTGCACGCCTGTGTATGTGTGAGTGTTTGTGGGCAGGTGTGTGCACGCCTGTGTGGGTACGTTTGTGTGGTGTGTGTGCGCATGCACGTGCCTGTGTCTGTGTGTGCCCTCGATGGGTCTCTAGGATGGGGAGCTCAGTGGTGTGTACTGCCCAGAAACCGTGAAATTGTGTGTGTGAATTCCGCCTGTCAGGTTGAGGGACTGGTGAGAGGAACCTGTCCTTCTCTTCCAACCCCACCCATACCCATACCAGACACACACAGGCCTTGACTGCAGCCAGCCGGGGCAGGCAGAGAGTGTTGCTGGGAAGTCATTGGCAGAGGAAGAGTTCATTAACCAGGGATTAGAGCCTTCCAGGAAGCCCAGTAATGATCTGACTCATCACTCTTCACTGCTGTTGTCTTCTGCTTCAAAGCACACAGTCGAAAGTGTATGGTTATTCCTTCAGTTCAGCTAATCAGATGACTCATGCTCAGTATCACAGGACATACTGTAGCCATCTGTTTCATGTCACATGTTGATGTACAGCAGACAGTTGTGAGTCTCTGTAGTGTGTGCCCCTCCAGTCCCCCTGGGTTGGCCCTGTGGCCTGTGATAGGCTAGAGGGAATACTCTCTTTCTGTCACTCAATGGGTTGGGACTCCTTCCTGTACTATGTGGTCTCCTTCAGGATCATAGGAGCTGACTGACAGGGGCGGTGTAGTAGAAACAGATCCACTAGGGACCGGCTCTCCCATGTATGACATTACTGGCTCTCCCTAACTCAGGGGAAAGCAACTAGATTCAGCCGCGGGCCGATTTTTGTTGGAGCGCATGGTCGGAGGGCCGGAACATAGTTACACTGAACAAAAATATAAACGTAACATGTAAGGTGTTGGTCCCATCTTTCATGAACTGAAATAAAAGATCCCAGAAATATTCCATACGCACAAAAAGCTTATTTCTCTAAAATGTTGTGCACAAATTTGTTTACATCCCTGTTAGTGTGCATTTCTCCTTTTCCAAAATAAACCATCCACCTAAAAGGTGGGCATATCAAGAAGCTGGTTAAACAGCATGATCATTACACAGTTGTATCTAATGCAGGGGACAATAAAAAGCCACTCTACATTTTTTTTGCAGTTTTGTTACACACCACAATGCCACAGATGTCTCAAGTTTTAAGGAAGTGTGCAATTGGCATGCAGGAATGTCCACCAGAGCTGTTGCCAGAGTTAATTTCTCTACCATTTTTTGTGGGAATACTTGGGAGCAGATTTATTAAATGAAACCCATGTTTTGCTGAATTCCTGGTGACTTTAGTATTTTTTGACAAAATATTCAACAACAAAAAATAATAAATAATAAGAATTGGCAAAAAAAAATCCCGCAGGCCGGTTTTGGCCGCTGGGCCGCCTGTTGCCATCCCCTGCCCTAACTCATCCTCCTGCGTTGCTCTGTATGTGTGACAGTCCCATAGGAATCACATAAGGAGAGAGGGAGAATATGAGAGGAAAGGGGAATACATTGGAGTAGAGAAGGGAGGAAGATAGCAGGAAAGTAAAGGAGAGGAGAGGAAAGGAGAGAAGGAGAGCTGAGAGACGGGAGGAGAGGAGAAACAGGCCTGGTTATCTGAGCTGGAGATGAGATATTGTAGTCATTCTGATCCCTCTCCCCCCTCCATCCTCCTCTTTCGCTCTCTCTCTCTCTCTCTCTCTCTCTCTCTCTCTCTCTCTCCGTCACAGACAAGCTGCTCCTTTAGTCCAGGGACAGAGAATGTCTGCCCGCAGTTCTATGAGACCAAGACAATGCTATCGATTTTTATATGATATTGCATCAAATGGTTTCATCGTTCAGGGAGCACCAAGCCAGGGCTGCTATTTCGTTTTCCCTGCAGTGGATGGGAGCATTGTTTGTGCCATCCATCGACTGGCTGGATTGAATTGGACTAGCATGGAATTGCATGCGTCGTTATCATCAGATGAGTAACTTCAGAGAAAATGAGGAGAATAAAAAGCTACTTCAAATACTCCAGGTTATTTGTCTTGTTGAAAATAGCAGAAGTTGATGTGCTGCTTTCTCTCTCTGTGCTGTAATGAGATGGTTGAGGAGCGTCTCTAAGACAACAGAGGAGAGGGTTTGGGGAGTTCAGCTAGCTTCTTCCTGTTTTTTCTTTCCTCTATTAGAATCCACTTGTGGAGCTTCAGATCAAAGCTATATCTGAAGCATCATCTACTAACAGCCTGTGCTGTGTGTATTTGACTTGCTAATTCCACTCATCGTCATTATTATCATTGTTATTATTAAGTGAAATCCTGTGGCAGGCAGGGCCCTGTATTCACCCTGTTTTAGTGTTTCTGTGTGTTTTGATTCTTCTCATCTCAACCTCCTGCCATCTGTTGCTTAGTATTGACATTTTTATTTAACCTTTATTTATCCAGGCGAGTCAATCAAGAACAAACTCTTATTTACAATGACGGCCTGGCAATTCCACAGTTGCATGATGAACCCCTCCTTTAATAGAGGATATAGTCAACTCAATGCCAGGCGACCGTCTGCGAGGGAATGCAGCGGGAAATAAAAACACAGGCCACAGGTCCAGAGGGGTGAACGTTAGGGAAGGGCCAGCTAGTATTGGCCAGACTGTTGAGGCAAGGACGGAGCGTGTGTCGCCCTTGCGAGAGTTCCTCTCGCCGCCCAATGCCTCCTGCTTTTGATTTCCACTCTGGGCATACGCAGCCCCCCATAAAACATTCAGAAGGCTTTGGCCCCTCAGAGCTCTGACAGAGTGAAGGATGGAGGGTAAACAGGTACGATTTTAAAAAGGCTCAGGTTTGACCTTAGTAATACAAGAGGATTTTTTCAGGATTTAATATCTGAGTTCACCCAATTAAGTCATTTCTGAAATGGACCTAATACATTCCCTCAATACCCGAGATCTCAGATAATTCATAGATATCCACTGGACATGACTCCCTGTAATGTTACAATTTATAATAATAGCTCCTGGCGCTATCCCTTTGGTATACCGTTCCAAGTAGGCCTGCCATTCTACTACAGACAGCACAGACAGACAGACAGACATACCACTCTTTGCTTGGGAGCTCATCATCTTAGGGTCCGGTGACAGTTAGGGTCAGTGCACATTGAGACGTGTTCTAACCATGGTGTGTGAGTGGATCCTGGAGGACTTACTTAATCACGCAGGGTTCATGTGTGGAGCAGCACTGCACCCGGGATAGTATATGTATAGATGGGTTGACGTAGTGGAAGAATGTGGGTGTCCCTCTGACCCAGTGAAACTACCCCCTCCTCTCCTACTACTCTCCTCCTCTCCTCTCCACTCCACTCTGCCGACCAGGGGGGCTCCTGGCCTCTGGTGAGCCCCTTCCTGTCTCTCTGGGAAGTCCCATGTCAGGGTGACATGCTGAATCTCCTGCCTGGCTGCACTCATCTACCCAGGCCTTGATCTGCTGGTTGGAGAAGTACTGGGTCTGAGTATCCCGCTCTCTCTTTCTCTCTCTCTCGCTCTCTCATTCTCTCTCTCTCGCTCTCTCATTCTCTCTCTCTCTCTCTTTCTCTCTCTGTCTTTTTCTCTCTTCCTCTCGCACTCTTTATCGCTCTCTCTCTTTATCTCTCTCTCTCCCTCTCTCGCTCCCTCTTCCATTCACAGCCTTTTCAGATCTGATTACTGTGAAGCCCCCAGGGCAGGAGCAAATCAGGAGCGAGAGAGTTATTGAGAAAATGTCCCCTTCTCTCTCTCTCTCTCAATGGCCTCCTGATCACCAACTCCTTCGCCCTCATCTACGAGGCGGCCAGGAGACGGAGGCTGAATGACAATAAGGTCTCACCTCATCTCTCTAGATATCTCTTCAGGTGGCCTTGTATATCGCCACGTGGTGGTGTGTGCTACAGACTAACACCTGTTCTATGCATTACGTTTATTTATGCTGTCAATTGGTAGAGGGGGTGCTGATTGGGTAGCTTATCACATAACCATTAGTCATTCAACCACACTTCCTCATGGAGAGGGATCCTGGTTGGTGAGGAACATCTTAGTGTAGTTGAATTATAGTAGAACCATTGTGGGATGGTACACCTCGTAGTGAAACCATAGTCTTGTAGTGGAACCACAGTCTTGTAGTGGAACCATAGCCTTGTAATGGAACCACAGTCTAGTAGTGGAACCACAGTCTTGTAGTGGAACCAAGAAGCTGCAGTGTGGCACCGTGTGGAGGGAACCGTGAGAAACTGACAGTACTTCAGCACTAGTGTGACATTTATCATGAGGCAGAGATTGTCATTAATTTGTGCAAATTTGTGTGCTGAGCCTAATGGGCTGCTGTTGGCCATGCTGATGAGCCCTGATGGATGACTGGTAGGACGACCAGGGACGATGAGAGAGGGAGTGATACACTGTCTGTCAGTCAGTCAGTCAGCACACACACACCATGTTACAGCAACACTACACGCCACGCTGCAGTGCCTCTCTGACAGATGGGACCTCTCAGACACACTCAGCTTTAAGGAAACACTGATTTTGGGGCTCACTGGGACCCACTGTATTATTCCTCTTTAATTGCTATACACATCTGAATATATCACACAGTTTATTGTATAAACTGCCTTAATGTTTCTGGACCCCAGGAAGAGTAGCTGCTGCTTTGGCAGGAACTAATGGGGATCCCTAATAAATACAAATACAGATACAGTGTTTATTTTGTTTTGCATTAATCAATTATACTCTCAATTTCTCAAATGCCACCGTGCAGTGCTTTACAACTACAAGCCTGAAAACCTTGTCTCTTTTGGACACCTCTTCCTGAGTGTCCTGTGTTTTGTTGGAGGTGCTTTGAGTTAGTCAGAAGGTGGTGTCCACATTGTCCAAGTAGGGAGATAGCTGTGGCACACTGGGGCAGGAAGAGAAACTGTGGTGGAGTTTGGGTTTGGAAGCAGATTGGTAACTGTCATCAGCTGCTGCCATTGTATTTGTAGCTAGATGTTTCATCTCAGCAGGTTGTAACAGAGTTAATTATCCTCTAATCAAAATATATTTACTAAATGAAAAGACCAGAAGGTACATTTCAGGAGGGAGAAAGCTGCCGCTACAACTCTGAGTCAGGGCTGACCTTGTCAAAGTGACACAACACAAGTAATGTTTTGAAGTAAAGCTGTTCTAGTGGGAGTTGCTTTAGCACAGAGAGAACTAGAGGCAGATGCAGAGGCAGAGGCAGAGGCAGAGAGAGAGAGAGAGAGAGAGAGAGAGAGAGAGAGAGAGAGAGAGAGAGAGAGAGAGAGAGAGAGAGAGAGAGAGAGAGAGAGAGAGAGAGAGAGAGAGAGAGAGAGAGAGGGGTATAATCTAGCTCAGGGGAAGGGAAACAGACCAGAGGCCTCACATTTCAGGATTTCTATTTGGTTTCTGGCACTCACTTCCCCACTGTAAAATAGATGTTATCCGACGAGGAGACATATAGCTCCTGACAGATGTTTTTCTGCGTGCGCGTGTGTGATGGGGGAAATATAGATTTCCGTGTCATAGGCAAAGTTGCTGTACATGTATCAATAATGACCACAGTCCCAGGTCTCTCATGTCATTTAATTCAAGTTGCAGGGTGTTCTGCTCTCCTGGTAAACCTGGGCCTTTCTCATACCTTTCAGCCTACCTTCCCTCCTGTGATTGCCAGTAGTATCACTGATTGGAGGGAGGCTAGGAATATGAGGGAACAGTAGGATGGTTCTGATGTTATAGTTAATGGCAAGTTGCCCCTCTCTTTGACAAGGGTAATTTAGTCATCCCTCCAATCGAAACAATAATTTCTGCTCCCTCCGCCACCCCAACCGCCTTCCTATATGAATGCATAATGAAAACATATCAAGTAGTGGCTCATATCAAGTAGTGGCTCAGATAGTGTGCTGTTAAAATGGGCCCATATTTTAGTGAACTGCTTCAAGGTAATGTTCTTAAATGTGTCATTTATGATATTCCTCAATAGAGAATGATCACTGCCGCAGGGATGAATTTACAGTTAGTGGTCAATTTCTTAGTCAGGTCCCCTGACATGGCCAACCAATTACTGTAGTGAGCAGGCAGGGAGGGAGGGAGGTAGCCAGGCAAGGAGGCAGGCAGACAAGAAGCACTGCTTCCAGCCCACACTGAATGGAGCAGGGAGGGGAGGCTGTAAATTACAGGCATGCCTCCATATACTGTATGACAACAGTGTGTTACTTGAGGATCTGAATGTTGAAAGATATTATGTACATTACCAGTCAAAGGTTTGGACACATCCAGGGTTGTTCTTTATCTTTACTATTTTCTACATTGTAGAATAATAGTGAAGACATCAAAACTATGAAATAACACATATGGAATCAAGAAGTAATCAAAAGTGTTAATAGTGTTTTTAACTCCTTTGTCTCCCCAATTTCATGGTATTCAATTGGTAGTTACAGTCTTGTCCCATCGCTGCAACACCCGTACAGGAGAGGCGAAGGTCCAGAGCGGTGTATCCTCCGAAACACAACCCAGCCAAGCCGCACTGCTTCTTGACACAATGCCCACAAACCCAGAAGCACCAATGTGTCGGAGGAAACACCGTACACCTGGCGACCATGTCAGCGTCATTGCGCCCGGCCCACCATGTAGTCGCTAGTGCGCAAACCCGTTCGGCCAACATTGGGCTCGCGGCTGGCTGCGACAGAGCCTGGACTCGAACCAGGATCTCTAGTGGCACAGATACCAAATGCAGTGTCTTAGACCACTGCACCACTCTGGAGGCCCAAAATAACCACCCTTTGCCTTGATGACAGCTTTGCACACTCTTGGCATTCTAGGCTCCTGAGTGGCGCAGCGGTCTAAGACACTGCATTTCAACCAGCTTCATGAGGTAGTCACCTGGAATGCATTTCAATTAACAGATGGGCTATGTACAGGTGCAGTGATCTGTGAGCTGCTCTGACAGCTGGTGCTTAAAGCTAGTGAGAGAGATATGAGTCTCCAGCTTCAGTGATTTTTGCAGTTCGTTCCAGTCATTGGCAGCAGAGAACTGGAAGGAAAGTTGGCCAAAGGAGGAATTGGCTTTGGGGGTGACCAGTGAGATATACCTGCTGGAGCGCGTGATGCTGCTATGGTGATCAGTGAGTTGTGAGCTGAGATAAGGCAGGGCTTTACCTAGCAAAGACTTGTAGATGACCTGGAGCCAGTGGGTTTGGCGACGAGTATGAAGCAAGGGCCAGCCAACGAGAGCGTACAGGTCGCAGTGGTGGGTAGTATATGGGGCTTTGGTGACAAATCGGATGGCACTGTGGTAGACTGCATCCAATTTGTAGAGTGTTGGAAGCTATTTTATAAATGACATCGCCGAAGTCGAGGATCGGTAGGATGGTCAGTTTTACGAGGGTATGTTTGGCAGCTTTGTTGCGAAGTAGGAAGCCGATTCTAGATTACATTTTGGATTGGAGATGCTTAATGTGAGTCTGGAAGGAGAGTTCTAACCAGACACCTAGGTATTTGTAGTTGTCCACATATTCTAAGTCAGAACTGCTGGACGGGCGGGCAGGTGCATGCATTTAGTTTTACTTGCATTTAAGAGCAGTTGGAGGCCACGGAAGGAGAGTTGTATGGCATTGAAGCTCTTCTGGAGGTTAGTTAACACAGTGTCCAAAAAAGGGCCAGAAGTATAGAGAAAGGTGTCTTCTGCGTAGAGGTGGATCAGAGAATCACCAGCTACAAGAGCAACATCATTGATGTATACAGAGAAGAGAGTCGGCCCGAGAATTGAACCCTGTGGCACCCCCATAGAGACTGCCAGAGGTCCGGACAACAGGCCCTCCGATTTGACACACTGAACTCTATCAGAGGAGTAGTTGGTGAACCAGGCGAGGCAATCATTTGAGAAACCAAGGCTGTTGAGTCTGCCAATAAGAATGCGGTGATTGACAGAGTCGAAAGCCTTGGCCAGGTCGATGAATACGGCTGCACAGTAATGTCTCTTATCGATGGCGGTTATGATATCGTTTAGGACCTTGAGCGTGGCTGAGGTGCACCCATGACCAGCTCTGAAACCAGATTGCATAGCGGAGAATGTATGGTGGGATTCGAAATGGTCAGTAATCTGTTTGTTAACTTGGCTTTCGAAGACCTTGAAAGGCAGGGTAGGATAGATATAGGTCTGTAGCAGGTTGGGAAATGAGTGTCTCCCCTTTTGAAGTGGGGGATGACCGCGGCAGCTTTCCAATCTTTGGGTATCTCAGACGATACGAAAGAGAGGTTGAACAGGCTAGTAATAGGGGCTGCAACAATTTTGGCAGATAATTTTAGAAAGAGAGGGTAGCAGATTGTCTAGACCGGCTGATTTGTAGGGGTCCAGATTTTGCAGCTCTTTCAGAACATCAGCTATCTGGATTTGGGCAAAGGAGAAATGGGGGAAGCTTGGGCGAGTTGCTGTGGGGAGTGCAGGGCTGTTGACCGGGGTAGGGGTAGCCAGGTGGAAAGCATGGCCAGCCGTAGAGAAATGCTTATTGAAATTCTCAATTATAGTGGATTTATCGTGGTGACAGTGTTTCCTAGCCACAGTAACAGTGGGCAGCTGGGAGGAGGTGCTCTTATTCTCCATGGACTTTACAGTGTCCAATAACTTTTTTGAGATTGTGCTATAGGATGCAAATTTCTGCTTGAAAAAGCTAGCCTTAGCTTTCCTAACTGCCTGTGTATAGAAGTATCATATCACGGGGGCTATTAGATGCTAATGCAGAACGCCACAGGATATTTTTGTGCTGGTCAAGGGCAGTCAGATCTGGAGAGAACCAAGGGCTATATCTGTTCCTAGATCTACATTTTTTGAAAGGGTCATGCTTATTTAAGATGGTGAGGAAGGCACTTTTCAAGAATGACCAGGCATCCTCTACTGACGGGATGACGTCAATATCCTTCCAGGATACCTGGGCCAGGTCGATTAGAAAGGCCTGCTCGCTGAAGTGTTTTAGGGAGCGTTTGACAGTGATGAGGGGTGGTCGTTTGACCGCAGACCCATTACGGATGCATTATGGTGTCCAGGGCACAGCTGGGGGCAGAGAGTGGTCTATAGCAAGCGGCAACAGTGAGAGACTTGTTTCTGGAAAGGTGGATTTTTAAAAGTAGAAGTTTGAATTGTTTGGGTACAGACCTGGATAGTAAGACAGAACTCTGCAGGCTATCTCTGCAGTAGATTGCAACACCACCCCCTTTGGCAGTTCTATCTTCTCGGAAAGTGTTATAGTTAATGATGGAAATTTCAGGGGTTTTGGTGGTCTTCCTAAGCCAGGATTCAGACACGGCTAGGATGTCCGGGTTGGCAGGGTGTGCTAGGGCAGTGAATAAAACAAACCTTAGGGAGGAGGCTTCTAATGTTAACATGCATGAAACCAAGGCTTTTACGATTACAGAAGTCAACAAATGATAGCGCCTGGGGAATGGGAGTGGAGCTAGGCACTGCAGGGCCTGGATTAACCTCCAGAAGAACAGAGGAGGAGTAGGATAAGGGTACGGCTAAAGGCTAAAAGAACTGGTCGTCTAGTACGTTCAAAGTAGAGAGTAAAAGGAGCAGATTTCTGGGCGCGGTAGAATAGATTCAAGGCATAATGTACAGACACGGGTATGGTAGGATGTGAATACAGTGGGGGTAAACCTGTGCATATAGTGACGATGAAAGAGATATTGTCTCTAGAAATATAATTTAAACCAGGTGATATCACCGCATGTGTGGGGGGTGGAACTAAAGTGTTAACTAAGGTGTATTGAGCAGGGCTAGAGGCTCTACAGTGAAATAAGGCAATACTTACTAACCAAAACAGCAATGGACAAGACATATTGACGTTAGCGAGAGGCATGCGTAGCCAAGTGATCATAGGAGTCCAGTGAGTGGCTTCAGGCAGCTAGCGGGCCGGGGCTAGCAAGTTAGCAGAAGGGCCTTGGAGGGACGTTGGGACGGAAGAAAGTCTGTTGTGGCCCCCTCGTGCTGTTAATAGGTATAGTATCCAAAGGATTTGAGTGCAGGCGGTAGCGCTAAAGGTCCATGGATGTGTCAATGCTTGGCCCCTCACTGACCAATCAGAACATGCTCCATGGCGAAATATGTGGTTGCTTCAAGTTGTGTATTGCCTTGGAATCAACTCTTATTCCAATGTTTGTCCGTTATAGTTTGTTAAATGGCTTACAGAAACAAAATAGCAAAATGTAGATCTATCCCATCTTTGATAAATAGGTTAACTTGAACCCTTTATGCTGTCCACATTGTTGTAAGTAATTGCATGGCTTCAATAGCATTCACACTGATAAAGGGGCTAGGCCTACTGTAAATTGCATTATGGCTGAGCATGGACATTGTCAATAAGCAAGATTAAATTAATTATTGATAAGGCCTAAAAAGAGAACTAATAATTATAATTAAATTCTAAACAAAATGAAACAACAACAACAACAAAGACTAGGTCACATTTACAGGCACCATAATTTCTCCCCGTGGGCATGTAATATTAAAACAACACAAACTAGGAGGGTTGGACCTGCATGGGGAGTATTTTTTCTTAAAACTGCATTGTTGGTTAAGGGCTTGTAAAAACTGTAAGCATTTCACTGTAAGGTCTACACCTGTTGTATTCAGGGCATGTGACAAATACAATTAGATTTGATTTAATTTAATAGAGTTTAACATGATTTTTAAATGACTACCTCATCTACTACCTCAGCAGTGAATTTCAAACACACAGACCATAAGAGGTTTTCCAATGTCTCGCAAAGAAGCATTTGTAAATGGGTAAAAAAAAGCTGACATTGAATATCCCTTTGAGAATGGTTATTAATTACCCAGTCACTACAAAGATACAGGCGTCCTTCCTAACTCAGTTGCCGGAAAGGAAGGAAACCTCTCAGGGATTTCACCATGAGGCCAAGGGTGACTTTAAAACCGTTACAGAGTTAAATGACTGTGGAGAACACTGAGGATTGATCAACAACATTGTAGTTACTCCACAATACTAACCTACGAAGGAAGGCTGTACAGAATAAAACTATTCTAAAACATGCATCCTGTTTGCAACAAGGCGCTAAAGTAAAACTGCCAAAAAATGTGGCAAAGCAATGACATTTTTGGGGAGAGATTTTTTATGTACCGATTCCATGTTACACAAGATTCAAGACTTTGCTTTTCAGCTAAAATTATTGTACATAACAAGATGTTGAATATTTGGGGCATACAATCCTCGCAACTCTGCAGATTTTGTTGTGAGGATACAGAAGCAATAGACCATTTACTTTTGTATTGCCCTCAAGTAGCCTGTTTCTGTCTCAGGTTCAGGAATGGCTGAAAATGTATAACATTGATTTAAAATTGACCCTAGAAATAGTACTGTTAGGAGATCTGAAGAGACCGGGTCAGTCAATTACTAATACTCTTAGTAAAATGATTTATCTTCAACTCGCAATCTGTGGATTCTATTCAATTAGATAGATTGAAATTATACGTTAAACATCACAGCATAGTTGAAAGATATATGGTGCGTAAAAATCTGAAGAGGCTGGCCAGCAGAGATCGGTGGGATGGGCTGAGGGAAGCTGAGGGTTGGGATGTGAAACTGGAGACAAGTGGGAGTGGAGTTGCTGGGCAGGGGATAGAATGACGGTCAAAGATAAAATAAAATAAAAAGTCAAAATAAAACATAACAAAGTTTGAATGACACTGAGGGGCAGTATTGTTACAGCTAATGCCTGTTTGCCTGAGGCTGATGCCGTGCAGGTGTTTGTACACGCATATACACACACTCACATTCAAATGCACACACGGACACACATGTACTCAAAAATATTCAGTTGGCTGTTATGATTTTCATTGTCCTTGAAGTCTTTTGTTTTTTGCATTGTTGTTTTCTGTTTTCTTTTGTCTTTCTCTTTTTTTCTCTTTTGTTTGTTGTTGGTGCATTGGGTGACGGGGGGCTTGCGGTGGGGAATGGAATTGTGTGGGGGGATTCTACATGTAACCAAAAAGGTTTTTCAAAGGGTTCTCCTATGGGGATAGCCGAAGAACCCTTTTAGGTCCTTGACTGTGTCATAAAAAAACGCTTTTGTATTCTATACAAAAATTGCATCTGATTCTGTTGGTGCAACTTATACAGAATGCGGCAGCCCGCCTGGTGTTCAACCTTCTCAAGTTCTCCCATGGCACCTCGCTTCTCCGTACACTCCATTGGCGTCCAGTCGAAGCTCGCGGTACTTGCCTACGGAGCAGCAAGAGGAACTGCCCCCCTACTTTTCATGCTATGCTTAAACCCTACACCCCAACCCGAGCACTCCATCCTGACACCTCTGGTCTCTTGGCCCTCCCACCCTTACAGGGTTTCAGCTCCCGCTCAGCCCAGTCCAAACTCTTCTCTGTTCTGCCATCCTAATGGTGGAACCAGCTTCCCCCTGAAGCTAGGAGAGTAGAGTCCCTGCCCATATTCCAAAAACATCTGAAACCCTACCATTTCAAGTGTATCTTAAATAATCCCTGACCCTGACGCTCCACCCACCAAAGCTATGCCTTTCATGAACTAACACTCGCACTTGACTTTTTCTTTACTAGCTCTGACTTTGCTAATAGCTACTTTATTGAAGAAATATTTAATTTCTATGACTCTGAGATGTGGTTGTCCCACCTATTTTTAGATTAATGCAGTAATTGAAAGTCGCTCTGGATAAGAGTGTATGCTAAATTACTAAAATGTAAATGTAAAATGTCAGAATGTCCTGAATCGACCCTCTTAAAGTGTGATGATGTTTGCACTGAGTTATAAGTCATTTCATCCTTTTAAACAACCTTCATTGTCAATATTCAGCAGTCTTATGGCTGTGAGCTCATTTTTCATAAGTGAATAATCCCATGTCCTGTGCCCAGAGGCTTGGCATCACTCAGCTGACTGGCATTTTCACACCATCACTGCTTTTTACTGTTCAGATGGGACTTGGAAGGCTATAGTGGATGATTCATGCCGTTTCCTTTCTCCAGCGTGCTAGCTCTTTTAAGTAGACTGCTATAATCCACTCTGTAGTGCATCCCAGTGGAAAGCATGGCTGCAGGCTTGATAGAGGCCTGATACAGGGCTGATACAGAGCTGACACGCCCATACACCTCCCCACTACACCCACAAGGTTAATGTGAATGAGAGATCAATTGTGAAGGTCACGACTGCTGGCTAAATCCTGCCCTCTCAGTCTGGCATGGAGTCAGCTGTGTTTTAGAGATGGTGATGCTTACTAATACGCGTGTGTGTGTTCAGGAGGGAAGAGGATGCTCTGAGGGAGCCTGATTGAGAGTCTCAGGTCTGAGTAGTGAACTCTTCTCTTGGCACGTCTCATCCCCATGTCTTTCTGTGTGTGACAGCCGTCGTACACTCACCGCCAAGCTCCCGGCTCATTTTTTACAGACGACAGGAGAGGAGAGCTATCCCCCTGAATTACTGACACACTCCAACCAGTCCTGACTGTCTCACAGCAGCCAGCCAGGGGATTCACTCCCACCCAGCCCATGTGGTTGGTGGATGGCCCAGCTACCTGGATGTGACAGTGGGCAGTGTAGTATGTATGGTGGTGGATAAACTGGAGCCGGTGGGGAGGGGAGTGTACTTAATTAGAATTAGAATTTGGTGGGTGCTTATATTTGTCCTATTTCACACATGTACAAGTGTGTATTAAATGGAAATGTGTTTTTCTTCCTTTACCAACTACCCCTGAGACACCCTCAGACAGTGGGGTCACGGCCAGGTTCCGCCATTATCAAAAGCGATCCTGGAGCAATTAGGGTTAAGTGCCTTTCCAAGGGCACAGCGTCAGTTTTTCACCTTGTCAGCTCAGGGATTCAAACTAGCGATGTTTTGGTTACTTGCCCAACGCTCTTAACTGCTATGCCATCTACCTTTACCAGGCACTTCCTGTGCTTGTTCCTGAGCTGCTATCCAGCTGAACACCACCCAGCCACTTAGTTCCCCATTGGACAGGAAGTGTATGTAGGTGTGTGAGCGCCAGTCAGTGTGTAGAGACTTTTAATGGTCCTATTTGTCCCGCCTGGTTCCTCTTCACTCAGTAGGTCATTCCATGACAATTAGGCCGCTACTGCACTCTCCTGCTCTGCTCACCCCATCCCACACGTTACAGGTATTTAACCTCCCATTTGCTTTGATTGGAAAATGATGGCAGTCTGAAAATTGACGCTCTCACAGGGTAGAAAGTGTAGAGAGGCACAAATGGGGCTGAGAGCACGGAGCGGCGTCACTAGCCAAGAGGACAGGAGCCCTGTGACAGCTGCAAAGAGTTTTTCAGCAAATGAAGGGACAGTGTGTTTCAGTTGCCTCTGCTTTCTTTAAGCGATTGGCCCTCTGAACAGCCACAGATCTTAGCGGTGTAATACTGCAACTTCTCTGGAGATAGCGAGCCTTCACACTTGTACAGCACAGCGCTAATTCAAACACAGCAACCTCTCACACTTGAACACCACAATTATCATTCTAACACAGCAACCTTCACACTTAGGCACTGGAAACTTTTATTCTAACTCAGCAACTCACACTGTATAATAACTATGTATAATACCAGACTGTTTCTACATTGGAGGATCAGTGGAGGAATAGTGATATTTACCAGGAGCCTGTCAGAGCAGAGCAGAGATGCAGCCCTGGTCATTTGTATGGATGTTGGGGTTTACCTGCACTGTGCTGTGGTATCCAACCCAACAGGAGAAGGAGCTTGTCTTGAGCAGTGGGCAGGATGACATGCATGTGAATGTGAATAGCAGCAGAGAGAGGGAGACCCTGTTCAAGCTGAAGCTTTAGGGTAGACACGAAGCCAGGAGGCAGACAGACAAACAGATGGACAGGCCTAGAGCCCAGGCAGGCAGTGGAGCAGACAGATTGTGTGGCGTAGTGAACAGGCTCGGCCTACCAAAGAGAAGAGCAGGCGATAGACAAACGGCACAGACACGCCAGCTCTGTCAGCCCAGCCACTCACACAGATATGCACACTCCTGTATATTTGTAAAGCTCAGATAGATGTGTGGTAAATAGGATAAAGCTAGAGATGACTTTCTCACTTGGGTGGATGAAAACCTCCCTCCCTCTCCCCCCATCTCCTTTTCCCTATCAGTCTGTCAGAGTGGAATGTTATTTCTGGTCTGCTCCCTCCCCCACCACTACAACCACCACCACACACACCGCTGCTAGACAGGTCCTGCTCTGTTTACCCCAGCTGCTCCTCTCTGGATGGATGAGATTGTGAAGTTTCAGAGTTTGTGAGTGTGTGCGCGCGTGTGTGTGTGTATGTGCCCGTGTGTGGATGTGTGTGTGTGGTCTCATGTTTTTATATGTCTATGCAGATATGTCTGCATGCAAATTCTTTAGCGAGAGAACTTGATGTATTTCTCTCAGTGGTGTTGACATAGAGTACATATACAGTTGAAGTCGGAAGTTTACATACACCTTAGCCAGTTTTTCACAATTTTAACATTTTATCCTAGTAAAAATACCCTGTCTTAGGTCAGTTAGGATCACCACGTTATTTTAAGATTGTGAAATGTCAGAATAATAGTAGAGAGAATGATTTATTTCAGCTTTTATTTCTTTCATCACATTCCCAGTGGGTCAGAAGTGTACATACACTCAATTAGTATTTGGTAGCATTGCCTTTAAATTGTTTAACTTGGGTCAAACGTTTTGGGTAGCCTTCCACAAGCTTCCCACCATAAGTTAGGGGAATTTTGGGCCATTTCTCCTGACAGAGCTGGTGTAACTGAGTCTGGTTTGTAGGCCTCCTTGCTCACACACACTTTTTCAGTTCTGCCCACAAATCTTCTATAGGATTGACGTCAGGGCTTTGTGATGGCCACTCCAATACTTTAACTTTGTTGCCATTTTGCCACAACTTTGGAAGTATGCTTGGGGTCATTGTCCATTTGGAAGACCCATTTGCGACCAAGCTTTAACTTCCTGACGGATGTCTTGAGATGTTGCTTCAATATATCCACATAATTTTCCTACCTCATGATGCCATCTATTTTGTGAAGTGCACCAGTCCCTCCTGCAGCAAAGCACCCCCACAACATGATGCTGCCACCTAGCACTTCATGGTTGGGATGGTGTTCTTCGGCTTGCAAGCATCCCCCTTTTTCCTCCAAACATAACGATGGTCATTATGGCCAAACAATTCTATTTTTGTTTCATCAGACCAGAGGACATTTCTCCAAAAAGTACGACCTTTGTCCGCATGTGCAGGTGAAAACCGTAGTCTGGCTTTTTTTATGGCGATTTTAGAGCAGTGACTTCTTCCTTGCATGTCGATATGGGACTCGTTTTACTGTGGATATAGATACTTTTGTACCTGTTTCCTCCAGCATCTTCACAAGGTAATTTGCTGTTGTTCTGGGATTGATTTGCACTTTCGCACCAAAGTACATTCATCTCTAGGAGACCGAACGCGTCTCCTTCCTGAGCGGTATGACAGCTGTGTGGTCCCATGGTGTTTATACTTGCATACTATTGTTTGTACAGATGAACATGGTACCTTTAGGCGTTTAGAAATTGCTCCCAAGGATGAACCAGACTTGTGGAGGTTTACCATTTTCTTTCTGAAGTCTTGGCCGATTTCTTTTGATTTTCCCATGATTTTCAAGCAAAGAGTCACTGAGTTTGAAGGTAGGCCTTGAAATACATCCACAGGTACACCTCCAATTGACTCAAATTATGTCAATTAGCCTATCAGAAGCTTCTAAAGCCATGACATAATTTTCTGGAATTTCCCAAGCTGTTTAAAGGCACAGTCAACTTAGTGAATGTTAACTTCTGACCCACTGGAATTACAGTGAATTATAAGTGAAATAATCTGTCTGTAAAAATGTTTGTGGAAAAAATGACTTGTGTCATGCACAAAGTAGATGTCCTAACCGACTTGCCAAAACTATAGTTTGTTAACAAGAAATTTGTGGAGTGGTTGAAAAACAAGTTTTAATGACTCCAACCTAAGTGTATGTAAACTTCCGACTTCAACTGTGCATATGTTTACATATACTGTACACCGTTCAAAAGTTTGGGGTCACTTAGAAATGTCCTTGTTTTTGAAAGAAAAGCATTTTTTTGTCCATTAAAATAACATCAAATTGATCAGAAATACAGTGTAGACATTGTTAATGTTGTAAATGATTATTGCAGCTGGAAACTGCAGATTTCTATGGAATATCTACATAGGCGTACAGGGGGTCTATTATCAGCAACCATCACTCCTGTGTTCCAATGGCACGTTGTGCTAGCTAATCCAAGTTTATAATTTTAAAAGGCTAATTGATCATTAGAAAACCCTTTTGCAATTATGTTATCACAGCTGAAAACTGTTGTCCTGATTGAAGAAGCAATAAAACTGGCCTTCTTTAGATTAGTTGAGTATCTGGAGCATCAGCATTTGTGGGTTTGATTACAGGCTCAAAATGGCCAGAAACAAAGACCTTTCTTCTGAAACTTGTCAGTCTATTCTTGTTCTGAGAATATACACTGCTCAAAAAAATAAAGGGAACACTAAAATAACACATCATAGATCTGAATGAATGAAATAATCTTATTAAATACTTTTTTCTTTACATAGTTGAATGTGCTGACAACAAAATCACACAAAAATTATCAATGGATATCAAATTTATCAACCCATGGAGGTCTGGATTTGGAGTCACACTCAAAATTAAAGTGGAAAACCACACTACAGGCTGATCCAACTTTGATGTAATGTCCTTTAAACAAGTCAAAATGAGGCTCAGTAGTGTGTGTGGCCTCCACGTGCCTGAATGACCTCCCTACAACGCCTGGGCATGCTCCTGATGAGGTGGCGGATGGTCTCCTGAGGGATCTCCTCCCAGACCTGGACTAAAGCATCCTCCAACTCCTGGACAGTCTGTGGTGCAACGTGGCGTTGGTGGATGGAGCGAGACATGATGTCCCAGATGTGCTCAATTGGATTCAGGTCTGGGGAACGGGCGGGCCAGTCCTTAGCATCAATGCCTTCCTCTTGCAGGAACTGCTGACACACTCCAGCCACATGAGGTCTAGCGTTGTCTTGCATTAGGAGGAACCCAGGGCCAACCGCACCAGCATATGGTCTCACAATGGGTCTGAGGATCTCATCTCGGTACCTAATGGCAGTCAGGCTACCTCTGGCGAGCACATGGAGGGCTGTGCGGCCCCCCAAAGAAATGCCACCCCACACCATGACTGACCCACCGCCAAACCGGTCATGCTGGAGGATGTTGCAGGCAGCAGAACGTTCTCCACGGCGTCTCCAGACTCTGTCACGTCTGTCACGTGCTCAGTGTGAACCTGCTTTCATCTGTGAAGAGCACAGGGCGCCAGTGGTGAATTTGCCAATCTTGATGTTCTCTGGCAAATGCCAAACGCCCTGCACGGTGTTGGGCTGTAAGCACAACCCCCACCTGTGGACGTTGGGCCCTCATACCACCCTCATGGAGTCTGTTTCTGACCGTTTGAGCAGACACATGCACATTTGTGGCCTGCTGGAGGTCATTTTGCAGGGCTCTGGCAGTGCTCCTCCTTGCACAAAGGCGGAGGTAGTGGTCCTGCTGCTGGGTTGTTGCCCTCCCACGGCCTCCTCCACGTCTCCTGATGTACTGGCCTGTCTCCTGGTAGCGCCTCCATGCTCTGGACACTACGCTGACAGACACAGCAAACCTTCTTGCCACAGCTCGCATTGATGTGCCATCCTGGATGAGCTGCACTACCTGAGCCACTTGTGTGGGTTGTAGACTCCGTCTCATGCTACCACTAGAGTGAAAGCACCGCCAGCATTCAAAAGTGACCAAAACATCAGCCAGGAAGCATAGGAACTGAGAAGTGGTCTGTGGTCACCACCTTCAGAACCACTCCTTTATTGGGGGTGTCTTGCTAATTGCCTATAATTTCCACCTGTTGTCTATTCCATTTGCACAACAGCATGTGAAATTTATTGTCAATCAGTGTTGCTTCCTAAGTGGACAGTTTGATTTCACAGAAGTGTGATTGACTTGGAGTTACATTGTGTTGTTTAAGTGTTCCCTTTATTTTTTTGAGCAGTGTATATTTTTTAACCTTTATTTAATTAGGCAAGTCAGTTAAGAACAAATTCTTATTTTCAATGCCTAGGAACAGTGGGTTAACTGCCTTGTTCAGGGGCAGAAGGACAGGTTTTTACCTTGTCAGCTCGGGGGATTCGATCTTGCAATCTTTCGGTTACTAGTCCAACACTCTAACCGCTAGGCTACCTAAAATGAAGGCTATCCCATGCGAGAAATTGCAAAGAAACTAAAGATCTCATACAACGCTGTGTACTACTCCCTTCACAGAACAGCGCAAGCTGTCTCTAACCAGAATAGAAAGAGAAGTGGGAGACCCCGGTGCACAACTGAGCAAGAGGACAAGTACATTGGAGTGTCTAGTTTGAGAAACAGACGCCTCACAAGTCCTCAACTGGCAGCTTCATTAAATAGTACCCGCAAAACACCAGTCTCAACGTCAACAGTGAAGAGGCCACTCCGGGATGCTAGCCTTCTAGGCAGAGTTGCAAAGAAAAAGCCATATCTCAGACTGGCCAATAAAAATAAAAGATTTTGATGGGCAAAAGAACACAGACACTGGACAGAGGAACTCTTCCTAGAAGGCCAGCGTCCCGGAGTCGTCTCTTCACTGTTGACGTTGAGACCTATATATTAATAGCAAATATATATAATATTTAGACCTGTCACATCTCCCGCTGATATACATATCCTCCTCCTACACAATGGATATCAGAGATGTGACAAGTCTAAATATGCTATATGCTGTATATGCCATGCATATGCTATATATATGTAAACATATGTACTCTATGTCATGTCAGTCTTAAGAGGGTAAAACAAAGTGTGTATGAGAGCAGAGAGGAGATGGCAGGAGAGAGAGAGAGACAGAGAGAGAGAGAACACGCTCCAGGTGGAATGGGCTGTCTCTTTCTATCTTACTCTTTCCTTGACAAGAATTTGAATAAAATTACAGAAAAACAAAAGTATTCACTGACTGAGATGATGGGGGCTGTCTAAAGTGTTTGTGTGGAAGTCATGGTTTGGGGATTCTTTCTCCTACATATTTCTGTCAGACTTTTCCTGAATAATAAGACGCTCTTGCCAGGGTTAGAATCGATATGAAGCCTCACCACTAGAGGGTGCTTTTTCAGTGGTGCTGATAAACAGGTGACTGTGGTGTTGCATAATAGGAAGTGGCTACAGGAAGTAATTTTAAAAGCCAATTTCTCATTTAGAGAACAGCCTGTGTGCCATCGATATGAGTCAGAAACATTAATTCTACTGTCAAAATTTACTGCAAAGTTGAAATAGTATGATTTTAATCATAAAGTCAGTCTCATCCAAAACATTTTGTGAGACTTATAGTTGTGACTGCATCACAACGTAAATTAAGGTTGGGTTTGTTTCAACCCTGCCCACATGCCCAAAGCTGGCAGCACAAAAGCAATCATAAATTCGGAGTGCAACTGCACACGACCCAATCACAAGGCCTGTGGTAAATTTGGGTGGACTTTGGATATCTATGGGGCTAGTTAGGGACCATCGGTAAATTACACGATGTACACGGGACAATATGTAGAAAATTCCAATAGCTCCAAATTTCAATGACTTAAAAACCTCAAACCAACTATACATTGTAGAAATTAAAATACAAATATTGAAAGCACTAACAATGAAATGCTTACTTACCAACAATGCAGAGAAAGAAAAAAAATTATAGTAGAAAAAATAGCACAAGGAATAAATACACAATGAGTAACAATAACTTGGCTATATACAGTTGAAGTCGGAAGTTTGCATACACTTAAATTGGAGTCATTAAAACTCGTTTTTGTCTTGTTAACAAACTATAGTTTTAGCATGTCACAATTCCAGTGGGTCAGAAGTTTACATACACTAAGTTGACTTTGCCTTTAAACAGCTTGGAACATTCTAGAAAATGATGTCATGGCTTTAGAAGCTTGTAGACTTGTAGACCTCCACAAGTCTGGTTCATCCTTGGGAGCGATTTCACCTTTATTTAACCAGGTAGGCTAGTTGAGAACAAGTTCTCATTTACAACTGCGACCTGACCAAGATAAAGCAAAGCAGTTTGACACATACAACAACACAGAGTTACACATGGAATAAACAAACATACAGTCAATAATACAGTAGAAAGTAGTCTATATACAGTGTGTGCAAATGAGGTAAGATAGGGGAGGTAAGGCAATAAATAGGCCATGGTGGCGAGGTAATTACAATATAGACACAGCAAACCTTCTTGCCACAGCTCGCATTGATGTGCCATCCTGGATGAGCTGCACTACCTGAGCCACTTGTGTGGGTTGTAGACTCCGTCTCATGCTACCACTAGAGTGAAAGCACCGCCAGCATTCAAAAGTGACCAAAACATCAGCCAGGAAGCATAGGAACTGAGAAGTGGTCTGTGGTCACCACCTTCAGAACCACTCCTTTATTGGGGGTGTCTTGCTAATTGCCTATAATTTCCACCTGTTGTCTATTCCATTTGCACAACAGCATGTGAAATTTATTGTCAATCAGTGTTGCTTCCTAAGTGGACAGTTTGATTTCACAGAAGTGTGATTGACTTGGAGTTACATTGTGTTGTTTAAGTGTTCCCTTTATTTTTTTGAGCAGTGTATATTTTTTAACCTTTATTTAATTAGGCAAGTCAGTTAAGAACAAATTCTTATTTTCAATGCCTAGGAACAGTGGGTTAACTGCCTTGTTCAGGGGCAGAAGGACAGGTTTTTACCTTGTCAGCTCGGGGATTCGATCTTGCAATCTTTCGGTTACTAGTCCAACACTCTAACCGCTAGGCTACCTAAAATGAAGGCTATCCCATGCGAGAAATTGCAAAGAAACTAAAGATCTCATACAACGCTGTGTACTACTCCCTTCACAGAACAGCGCAAGCTGTCTCTAACCAGAATAGAAAGAGAAGTGGGAGACCCCGGTGCACAACTGAGCAAGAGGACAAGTACATTGGAGTGTCTAGTTTGAGAAACAGACGCCTCACAAGTCCTCAACTGGCAGCTTCATTAAATAGTACCCGCAAAACACCAGTCTCAACGTCAACAGTGAAGAGGCCACTCCGGGATGCTAGCCTTCTAGGCAGAGTTGCAAAGAAAAAGCCATATCTCAGACTGGCCAATAAAAATAAAAGATTTTGATGGGCAAAAGAACACAGACACTGGACAGAGGAACTCTTCCTAGAAGGCCAGCGTCCCGGAGTCGTCTCTTCACTGTTGACGTTGAGACCTATATATTAATAGCAAATATATATAATAATTACAATATAGCATTTAAACACTGGTATGGTAGATGTGCAGAAGATGAATGTGCAAGTAGAGATACTGAGGTGCAAAGGAGCAAGATAAATAAATAAATACAGTATGGGGATAAGGTAGTTGGATGGGCTATTTATAGATGGGCTATGTACAGGTGCAATGATCTGTGAGCTGCTCTGACAGCTGGTGCTTAAAGCTAGTGAGGGAGATATGAGTGTCCAGCTTCAATGATTTTTGCAGTTCGTTCCAGTCATTGGCAGCAGAAAACTGGAAGGAAAGGCGGCCAAAGTAGGAATTGGCTTTGGGGGTGACCAGTGAGATATACCTGCTGGAGCACGTGCTACGGGTGGGTGTTGCTATGGTGACCAGTGAGCTGAGATAAGGCGGGGCTTTACTTAGCAAAGACTTATACATGACCTGGAGCCAGTGGGTTTGGCACGAGTATGAAGCAAGAGCCAGCCAACGTGAGCGTACAGGTCACAGTGGTGGGTAGTATATGGGGCTTTGCTGACAAAACGGATGGCACTGTAATAGACTACATCCAATTTGTTGAGTAGAGTGTCGGAGGCTATTTTGTAAATGACATCGCCAAAGTCAAGGATTGGTAGGATGGTCAGTTTTACGAGGGTATGTTTGGCAGCATGAGTGAAGGATGCTTTGTTGCGAAATAGGAAGCTGGTTCTAGATTTAATTTTGGATTGGAGATGCTTAATGTGAGTCTGGAAGGAGAGTTTACAGTGTAACCAGACACCTAGGTATTTGTAGTTGTCCACATATTCTAAGTCAGAACTGTCCAGAGTAGTGATGCTGGACGGGCGGGCAGGTGCGGGCAGCGATCGGTTGAAGAGCGTGCATTTAGTTTTACTTGCATTTAAGAGCAGTTGGAAGCCACAGAAGCATAGTTGTATGGCATTGAAGCTTGTCTGGAAGTTAGTTAACACAGTGTCCAAAAAAGGGCCAGAAGTATACAGAATGGTGTCGTCTGCGTAGAGGTGGATCAGAGAATCACCAGCAGCAAGAGCGATTTTGCAGCTCTTTCAGAACATCAGCTATCTGGATTTGGGTGAAGGAGAAATGGGGGAGGCTTGGGCGAGTTGCTGTGGGTGGTGTAGGGCTGTTGACCGGGGTAGGGGTAGCCAGGTGGAAGGCATGGCCAGCCGCAGAAAAAGGCTTATTGAAATTCTTAATTATAGTGGATTTATCGGTGGTGACAGTGTTTCCTTGCCTCAGTGCAGTGGGCAGCTGGGAGGAGGTGCTCTTATTCTCCATGGACTTTACAGTATCCCAAAAAGGGGGATGCTTGCAAGCCGAAGAATACCATCCCAACCGTGAAGCACGGGGGTGGCAGCATCATGTTGTGGGGATGCTTTGCTGCAGGAAGGACTGGTGCACTTCACAAAATAGATGGCATCATGAGGTAGGAAAATTATGTGGATATATTGAAGCAATATCTCAAGACATCAGTCAGGAAGTTAAAGCTTGGTCACAAATGGGTCTTCCAAATGGACAATGACCCCAAGCAAGGCAAGCTTGTGGAAGGCTACCCGAAACGTTTGGCTCAAGTTAAACAATTTAAAGGCCATGCTACCAAATACTAATTGAGTGTATGTAACATTCTGACCCACTGGGAATGTGATGACATTTCTGACATTTCACATTCTTAAAATAAAGTGGTGATCCTAACTGACCTAAAACAGGGAATGTTTACTAAGATTAAATGTCAGGGATTGTGAAAAACTGAGTTTAAATGTATTTGGTTAAGGTGTATGTAAACTTCTGACTTCAACTGTACACTGGCTACCAGTACCAAGTCGATGTGCAGGGCTGCTCACCGTCATGGTTTTGTTTTCGACCCATGGTTATTTTATCATCTATTGTCGCTCTGGATGTCTGCCTAGTTGAGGGCCTCTCTTCAGCCCTGGATGTCTGCCTAGTTGAGGGCCTCTCTTCAGCCTTGGATGTCTGCCTAGTTGAGGGCCTTTCTTCAATCCTGGATGTCTGTGATCACTGTGCTTTTGCCTGTGTGAGAGATGGTAAAATTCATAAGCGATCTACACGTGTAATTACTAAAAGAAACTGGAAGCAGTTTGATATTCAAAGTTTTTATTTAGCCTTGAATGGAATAGAATTAAAAATATCCCTGATGTTGAATTAGCCTTTTCTTTTCGAAATCTGGGTGTGGCTATGACCCAAAAACTGAAAGCAGACCACTACCTTAAATCTACTTCGGAAAATGTAAATAATCCCTCCAAATTTTGGCAAGTAGTGAAAGGTGTGGGTTGCAAAAAATATACACAGCTTCCCAAACAACTGTTGGTAGACACACAGATTGTAACTGAGAGAACCTATATTCTGAAAGCCTTAAATCAGCATTTTATAGATACAGGCAGTTTATTTGAAAAGGTTAGAGGTCTAAATGAGCCCCCTGTGAATTTACCTGACACCCCTGTGCACTCCTTCGCCAGGTTCTCATTCTCATCCTCCTCTGTTTCAGAAGTGCGTACAACCCTGAAAGAAATGGATAGAAAGAAATCCCCTGGCCCTGATGAACTAGACCCCTGCCTCCTACACCTAGCTGCAGACATCATTGCTCCCCCTTAACATGTATTTTTAACCTCTGGCTTGACGTTAAGGAAATGACATCCACTGTGCTCTTGACAAGAAGTTACATTGTGTGTCTGCCTTTATTGATTTGTCGAAGGCATTTGACACCGTGGAACATGCTGTGTTGGTGCAATGGTTAAAATGTTGTGGAATTACTGGTCATGCTCTAGATAGGTAAATTATAAACCCATCAAATCGTACACAATGTGTAATGGCGGATGGTTGTAAATCTTAGTCCATAGAGTTGTGCTCAGGTGTTCCGCAAGGTTCTATTTTGGGCCCACTGTTGTTCATTTTGTATATCAACAACATTGGGGATCATATTGAAACAGTGACTGTTCATTTTTATGACAAGTGGTAGTAGTTTGTCTTTAGCATTTGAAAATGCCCAAAGAGCATTTAACACCATGCAACATAATCTGTATGATTTGAAGCTGGTTCTGAATTCTGGTAAAACAAAATTCATGGTATTTTCTAATGCCAGGCATGTTACTAATCATGTCATTTCTACATTAGATAGACATACTATAGAGCAAGTCAAAGTGTACAAATGGTTGGGAGTGTGGGTGGATGACAAGCTGAGCTTCACTGTTCAACTGGAGAACTTGATAAGGAAGCTCAAGCTGAGAATAGGTTTTTATTACCGGGCATAAGGCTTGTTTTTTTCTGGAGGCCAGGCAGGAGCTGGTACGATGTACATTACTGGCGGCTTTAGATTTTAGTGATGTTATATATTTATATATATGCAGGCCTCAACCACTACCCTGAGAACACTTGATTCAGTATATCATGGGGCCCTCAGGTTCATTACCAATCAAAAACGTCTAACACATCATTGTGATCTCTACAGAGCCGTTGGCTGGTCGTCATTGACCTTGCGTAGGCTTAAACACTGGTATACACTGATTTATAAGGCCATAGGGTAAAATGCCACTTTATCTCTGTTCTTTTTTTAATCAGATCAGTAAAAATATATAAGTTACGGTCCCATTCTCAGGTCATGGTAGAAATAGTTTTAGTTACTCAGCTCCGTGGTCCTGGAATTCTCTCCTGAACATTTTCAAATGTGTTGATCTAGTCTCGTTGATGGAGTTTAAACACTTGGTCGTTGTAAATATCATAGAAGAGTGTAATTGTCTTTAGGACAGCTGTTTTTTAGTTATGACACTTGTGTTTCTTTACTTAATATGTAATTGTTGCACTGTATGTGTGTCTATAGTTTTGTTCAATGTTGTGTTAGTGTATGTAAGTTGTTTTGTCTGAAACTTGTTGGACCAGGACTCGCTTGAAGAATAGATTTTATCTCAATGAGAAAAATCTGTATAGATAAAGGTTAAATACATTTAAAAAAAAATACATATAGGTAGAGATAAAGTGACTAGGCAACAGGAAAATAATAAACAGTAACAGCAGCGTATGTGATGACTCAAAAGAGATTAGTGCGAGAAGGGCCAATGCAGATATTCCGGGTAGCTATTGGTTAACTATTGAGCAGTCTTGAGGGTAGAAGCTGTTCCGGGTCCTGTTGGTTCCAGACTTGGTGCATCATTGGTTGATTATTGCAGAGAAGGGATTCTTTCAAAAACATGGTAAAGATGGACTCAAGATGGCGCCTTCTTGAGGAAAAAGTAACTAGGCTGATGCGCATCGCCCCTGTGTCATGTGTAGTATAAAGATTTGGAATGGATTGATAGAATAGAGTAGAGTAATGACATGCACAATTGGTGCATTTCAGTTGAGCTTATTCAGTAGCACTTAGAAACAAAACATTGTTGCCAACTATTCATATCGGAGGGTTGCAATGTTGCAATCACTAGGCAGCCAACTGCCTATAGTAGGAAACAGAGTTGTTATCAATAAGCCACATATATCACACATGACACTAGTCACGACCCCACAATAGTTCAAATTACAATAAACATGTATTATCAACCAGTAGAACTGTAAAAAGAGTGAGATATAATTTGTGCTTTCATACATGCATTGTGCTGGCCTAGTTTCACAGGATCATTGTAAAATAATCTTTCTCTCAATGAACCAGGCTTAACGGATTTTGTTTATTTACATATCGAGTTTGATAATTTCTTCGTTTTGTGACCGCCTAGAGTGTCCTCTTTCCAGTGCTATGGTGCTGAATCACAGCGGGAATGGTGTGTGGGGCGGGCTGGCCCAGTCATGGCAAGAAGGGTTCCAGCTTTTGTCAAATGAACACCAAAGTATATATTTTTTGTATTTTAGCTAAATGTAACCCCCCTAATTGGCAGAATAATTTGGCGAACTCTTCCCACCTGCTAGCACACACAATAGACACCAACATCAAACCACACCCCAAAACAAACTTAAGTTTGAATTCAGTCATGGCCGCTAGGATTTCTTAATGAACCAAATCTAACATGAGCCCAAATCAGGAAGTGCAGTCAGTCTTTAATGGAGACTTAGTTGTTTTGGGAGGCTCTTCTGTAACTGTTATGATGCACCAGTAGTTTCACAAGGCAGTGGAATACTCTGGAGAATTGACCTTTGTCTCAGTGCAGTACAAACATTATTTTTCCTCACACGCAAACTTGAGCTGTTTAGAGAAAAGCAACATTGTTTTTCTGTGAGCTACTGGAATCTGGTTATGTCCTGTCTAGTCCCATCCTTCTTCCTCCATGGGGCCAGTAGGACTGATGTTTCCCCTTTTCCACTGTGTCCACAGGTAGAATGTAAGAAGGCCCAGCCCAAGGAGGTGATGTTCCCACCAGGCACGCGAGGAAGGGCCAGGGGCCTGCCCTACACCATGGACGCCTTCATGTTGGGGATGGGCATGCTGAGTGAGTATGGACCAACACTACTCCAGCACAGTCCAGCACACTACTCAGTCCCACACGGTAACGCACTCCCTAACATTCACTCTCCAACAGCTGTGCTATAGTAAAGGTCTCCATAGATGAATTGGCCAAACCGTTGGTTTTTGGATTGCTAGACCGTATGGTATTAGATGGAAACCAATGTGCTGGTGATATAAATGGAGTCTAACTAATGTCTTGGTGAGATAGAGGAAAGGTACTCAGATTATCTGGGTGGTGCTCCTCATTGAGCTCGTCCAAGGTGTGCCGTTTCTGTGGCCACAAGTGGTCTATTTTTCTGGCTCTGGCGAGTTCCAGGTGGTCCTGGGTGTAGGGGGCAGGGCACCACATTATCAGGATAAATTAAGAGGAAAATTGGGGTAATGTGAAATTATGGATTCATCACTCCATCTGTGTAACCCCTGCAGTGGGTAATGACAGGGACACGGAAGGGTGTCATCAGTAGGGAGTCAACTGTAGCTCTATCTCTTCTGTCCTCTCTCTCCCTCTCTTTCTCTCTCTCTCTCTCTCTCTACACCTCACTTCTCAGCGGGGTTGCTGAGGGCATGACACTGATATCAGACTGATTTTACTGATGGTAAAAGTGGAGGTAACACCCCGTAAGTGGTTCTGTCAGCACCGTAGTTCCCCGTCCAGATTTCTTCAGTTTGAACTATTAAACAAGCGCAGTGAACTTTTCAGAACTTATTACGGATCAATGCGTCACTGTGGAGGAGGGGAAAACAGTGTGCTCCGGAGGGAGAAGTGGGGCTGAGGAGGCGGCGGGGTGCTCATGTGAGAATATTAACTGCCAACTTATTTGGAGACACTCTTATCTAAATGAAATTGGAAAAAGCAGGACAGCGAAACATTCCTTTGTATAATTTGCATTTGGAAAAACCCCAGAGCCGGCCTCATTATTTAACTGTAAGGTTCTTATACGCCAAATCTCATTAAATCCTGTCCCTAGTTCCTTTGTTTACTGCACCTAATCTAGCCATTTATCTTTATTGTGTTGTGCCCGATGTATGTTTGCTGAAATTAATACACATTTGAACCTGGGCGAAGTATGGGTGTACCAGATGGATAATTGATTTTAAAGTGAATCAGAACTGTTGAACCATAAAATAGGTACATTAGCATGCATATTAATAACGCAAATAAGAGGGCCTGGAAGCAGCCCCGGGGCCAGATCCACTGACAGCCTTTATTTACAGCCTTTATTTACTGAGATGGCGGGCGGCAGAGACGCTAGGTTCAACACGCCAGAGTAATGAGTTCTCCCCCCTTCTTCTCGTCTACTCCTTCTCTTCTCCTCCCTCTTTTTGTCTTCTGTCTTCTCAGACTCAGATCCCCCTAGTTAAAACCCCCTTTGTGTGTTTATGTACAGATGCCATATCTTAATTAGACCTAGTTTCACACAGCAGGAAAATAATACTGTAGCAACAGGAAATGTGAATTGTTATGTGGATTATAATTAATGGACATTTTTCTTAGTGGTAGCTACATTTTTTTGTTAGGGCAAATCAAGTCAGACATTTTAAAGTGGAAATTACACACTTTAGAAGTCTTTTTTAAACCATGAATAGTAGGGATGCATGGTGAACATAACGGAGTCAACCGATATTAGCTAAAAATGCCAACATCGACATCGGCCCGATGTCTAGTTTAACGCCAATGTGCAAAACCGATGTCAAAGCTGACGTGCATAACTATATAACGTAGGTACATGACGTATTGACGCCACGTAAAATGTAGCACTACATGTGCAACACAGCATTCCTAAACTAGCCCACAATGTCGGCTGTGTGGATCGAGCAGTCAACAAGTCGAGCAATCATTTGAAAGAGTTTCAAAGGCAAAATCTATTAACACCAAGATAATGGAATTCATTGCCCTTGACAATCAACTGTTCTCTGTCTTGGGTTATGTTGGCTTTTGCCGACTGGTCGAGCACCGGTACACACTACCAAGTGTTGCCCTACCGGAGTTACACAGGAATAGCATCAAAGCTATTAGCTTCACAACTGACATTTGGGCCAGCGATATCAGCCCCATGAGCATGCTGAGTCTGACAGCACAGTGGGTCGTCAAGGATTTCGTACTGAGGAATGTGCTGGTTGTCATACCGATGCTGCCATTTGAGAACATGTTTGAAACTTGGAAACATGAACACACGAAACATGAACACTCCATTCAAACAACTGACTCGAGAAATAAGCTCATCAACTGCGCCTGCAGCAGACGTGATACCCTCTGTCATGGCATTGAAACGCCTGCTCAACAAAACTGCCGACACAGGCTGTGAACAAGCGATTCGGTGGCATTCTCTCTTTACTGTGTCGCCATTATGCTCAATGCAGGAGCGCTACTTCGATGCAGACAGGAATAGAGGCCACAGACAGACAGAGCTGAAACTTCACTGCTTGACATGTATGATGAAATCCTGGTTGAGAATGAAACGATTGAACAAATGAACAACGAAACAGCACAACAAGTAAGTGAAAGAAATAGGTTTTGGTTATGTTTTACTGGTAATGGGGACATACGTAAATGCCAACAAAATAACATTTTGGTCAGTGTGGTGTGTGTGTGTAACCTTTATTTAACTAGGCAAGTCAGTTAAGAACAAATTCTTATTTACAATGGCGGGCCTACCCCGGCCAAACCCGGGCGACGCTGGGCCGCCCTATGGGACTCCCAATCACGGCCGGATGTGATACAGGCTGGATTCAAATCAGGGACTGTAGTGACGCCTCTTGCACTGAGATGCAGTGCTTTAGACCACTCCGTCCATGTGTGTGTGTTAACTATTTAACTGGACTAGAATGCTTAAAAGGGCGCAAAAATGTTTAATATCGGTATAATTTTTTGGGGCAAGGACAATATCGGATATCGGTATTGGTCAAAAATCACTAATGAATATAATACACGTTTCCATTTCCTGCTGTACAGGAAAATTACTGCAACAACAGGATGATCAAATTAAGATACAGCATCTGTACGCTTATACACACATGCTTATACACACATGCAGGCTTCTGATTGGGGTGACTGAATACAGTTGAAGTCGGAAGTTTACATACACTTAGGTTGGAGTCATTAAAACTCGTTTTTCAACCACTCCACAAATTTCTTGTTAACAAACTATAGTTTTGGCAAGTCGGTTAGGACATCTACTTTGTGCATGACACAAGTAATTTTTCCAACAATTGCTTACAGACAGATTATTTCACTTATAATTTACTGTATCACAATTCCAGTGGGTCAGAAGTTTACATGCACTAAGTTGACTGTGCCTTTAAACAGCTTGGACAATTCCAGAAAATGATGTCATGGCTTTAGAAGCTTCTGTTAGGCTAATTGACATAATTTGAGTCAATTGGAGGTGTAAAAATTGTAGACCTCCACAAGTCTGGTTCATCCTTGGGAGCAATATCCAAACGCCTGAAGGTACCACGTTTATCTGTACAAACAATAGTATGCAAGTATAAACACCATGGGACCACGCAGCCGTCATACCGCTCAGGAGGAGACGCGTTCGGTCTCCTAGAGATGAATGTACTTTGGTGCGAAAAGTGCAAATCAATCCCAGAACAACAGCAAAGGACCTTGTGAAAATGCTGGAGGAAACAGGTACAAAAGTATCTATATCCACAGTAAAACGAGTCCTATATCAACATAACCTGAAAGGCCGCTCAGCAAGGAAGAAGCCACTGCTCCAAAACCGCCATAAAAAAGCCAGACTACGGTTTGCAAATGCACATGGGGACAAAGGTCGTACTTTTTGGAGAAATGTCCTCTAGTCTGATGAAACAAAAATATAACTGTTTGGCCATAATGACCATCTTTATGTTTGGAGGAAAAGGGGGAGGCTTGCAAGCCGAAGAACACAATCCCAACCTTGAAGAACTTGGGGTGGCAGCATCATGTTGTGGGGGTGCTTTGCTGCAGTAGGGACTGGTGCACTTCACAAAATAGATGGCATCATGAGGTAGGAATAAATTGAAGCAACATCTCAAGACATCAGTCAGGAAGGTAAAGCTTGGTCGCAAATGGGTCTTCCAAATGGACAATGACCCCAAGAATACTTCCAAAGTTGTGGCAAAATGGCTTAACTTCTTACGGAGTGGTGGGGCGCTACCCGGTGAAATGCAAGGTGCCAAATTCAAAATCCCAAAGTTGAATTATTAAACATTCATCAATATACAAGTGTTTCATAGTCATCACAAGCAATTTAAAGGCAATGCTACCAAATACTAATTGAGTGTATGTAAACTTCTGACCCACTGGGAATGTGATGAAAGAAATCAAAGCTGAAATAAATCATTCTCTCTACTACTGACATTTCACATTCTTAAAATAAAGTGGTGATCCTAACTGACCTAAGACAGGGAATGTTTACTAGGATTAAATGTTAGGAATTGTGAAAAACTGAGTTTTAATGTATTTGGTTAAGGTGTATGTAAACTTCCGAATTCAACTGTATGTGTCCTGTTTGAACATCTGTCTGTGTGTGAATGTGTCTGAGAGTGTGGCACTCTGATGCTGGAGTATGTGTATGAGAGATAGTGTGTGTGTGTGTGTGTGTGAGTAAGGTTTTCTTTCTTTCTGTCTATGGGCACATGGCTGTGGCTGCTCTGTATGCTCCTGATGTGCTGTAGCCTTCCCCCATGTCTTTCGCCAACGGCCCCAGTGTCAACAGAACGCCACAGAACAGTATTCACGCCATGCCCTTTAAATACCAGCTCCTGACCCCCCCCACTCCCGGCATGTAGATGTGCCTCATTTAACTCTCTGCTGGGATAGTCAGCACACAGTAACCTACCTACCTCACTGCAGCAGGAGGCCCAGGTCAAACACAGACACACACACACTGGCTAAAATATCTTAGCCATTCCCTTTTAGGGCTTTTACCGAACTCCATGTGGTTGGTTCAATCACAGTTTTTTGGTGATGGTGTTTTCTACATGTACAGTCTAAATCAGGGGTCTCCAACCTTTTCTAGCATGAGAGCTACTTCAAAAAACATTTTACGTTGCGAGCTACTCTTTTTCTTTCTAGCTTTCAAATAGGAACATTCTTCTCACTCTCCCCTGCAACTCTTCCCCAGGTCCTTAGTGTACAAGAGAAAGTAGTGCACTGTTTTCTGTCAATATACATTTTAAAATAATGGTTCATAAACAACTCTAAGGGGGCCCCTATAAAAAATATACATTTTTGCCCTGTTTTATATCTCTGGTTTTAGATTGAGTTTAGTTTTTCAGTCTTAAAATTAGAATTGTTCATAGATAAACAATGAAATTTGATGTTCTGAGTCCATGTCAATGCTTAAATAACATGAGAATATATATTTTTTTAGGTCTGAAATAATGTGTGGAACAGATTGTTTTTTTAAATTCCCCTTTAATTGCACATCTGGCCCTTTTTTTGCGCATCTAGTGAGTGAGGAATGTGCATTTGATGTGATGTTTCTGTACTGCTGCTGTTCAGTTGCAAAGTTTGCAAATAACAAGTAATAGATACAAATGATATACTTCCTCATGATATACATATGCCAGGTAAGCCTACTTTGCAGTTAACATTTAATTGAGAAGGTTTTGGGGAAAGTATACTAAATGACCAAAAGTTTGTGGATACCTGCTCATTGAACATCTCATTCCAAAGTCATGGGCATTAATATGGAGTTGGTCTTCCCTTTGCTGCTACAACATTCTCCACTCTTCTGGAAAGGCTTTCTACTAGATGTTGGAACATTGCTGCGGGGACTTAATTCCATTCAGCCACAAGAGCATTAGTGAGGTCGGGAACTGATGTTGGGCAATTAGGCCTGGCTCGCAGTTGGCGTTCCCAATTCATCCCAAAGGTGTTCGATGGGGTTGAGGTCAGGGCTCTGTGCAGTTCTTCCACACCGATCTCGACAAACCATTTCTGTACGGACTTCACTTTGTGCACAGGGGCATTGTCATGCTGAAACAGGAAAGGGCCTTCACCAAACTTTTGCCACGAAAAGTTGGAAGCACAGAATCGTCTAAAATGTAATTGTATGCTGTAGCGTTAAGATTTCCTTTCACTGGAACTAAGGGACCTAGCCCGAAAAACAGCCTCAGACCATTGTTCCTCCTCCACCAAACTTTACAGTTGGCACTATGCATAGGGTCAGGTAGCATTCTCCTGGCATCCAGACTGCCAGATGATGAAGCGTGATTCATCATTCCAGAGAACGTGTTTCCATTGCTCCAGAGTCTAATGGAGGCGAGCTATACACCACTCCAGTCGGTGCTTGGCATTGCACATGGTGATGTTAGGCTTGTGTGTGGCTGCTCCGGCATGGAAACCCATTTCATGAAGCTCTCGACAAACAGCTGACGTTGCTTCCATAGTGAGTGTGGAACTCGGTAGTGAGTGTTGCAGACGATTTTTACGTGCTATGCGCTTCAGCACTCGGCGGTGCCGTTCTGTGAGCTTGAGGGCCTACCACTTCGCGGCTGAGCCGTTGTTGCTCTTAGACGTTTTTGCTTCACAATAACAGGACTTACAGTTGACCGGGGCAGCTCTAGCAGGACAGAAATTTGATGAACTGACTTGTTGGAAAGGTGGTATCATATGACGGTGCCACGTTGAAAATCACTGAGCTCTTCAGTAAGGCCATTCTAATGCCAATGTTTGTCTATGGAGATTACATGGCTGTGTGCTTGATTTTACACACCTGTAAGCAACGGGTGTTTCTGAAATAGCCGAATCCATTCATTTGAAGGGGTGTCCACAAACTTTTGTAAACAGTTGAAGTCGGAAGTTTACATACACCTTAGCCAAATACATTTAAACTCAGTTTTTCACAATTCCTGACATTTAATCCTAGTAAAAAAGCCCTGTCTTAGGTCAGTTAGGATCACCACTTTATTTTAAGAATGTGAAATGTCAGAATAGTAGTAGAGAGAATGATTTATTTCAGCTTTTATTTCTTTCATCACATTCCCAGTGGGTCAGAAGTGTACATACACTCAATTAGTATTTGGTAGCATTGCCTTTAAATTGTTTAACTTGGGTCAAACGTTTCGGGTAGCCTTCCACAAGCTTCCCACCATAAGTTAGGGGAATTCTGGCCCATTCCTCCTGACAAAGCTGGTGTAACTGAGTCAGGTTTGAAGGCCTCCTTGCTCACACACGCTTTTTCAGTTCTGCCCACAAATGTTCTATAGGATTGAGATCAGTCCTTTGTGATGGCCACTCCAATACCTTGACTTTGTTGTCCTTAAGCCATTTTGCCACAACTTTGGAAGTATGCTTGGGGTCATTGTCCATTTGGAAGACCCATTTGCGACCAAGTTTTAACTTCCTGACTGATGTCTTGAGACGTGGCTTCAATATATCCACATCATTTTCCTACCTCATGATGCCATCTATTTTGTGAAGTGCACCAGTCCCTCCTGCAGCAAAGCACCCCCACAACATGATGCTGAAACCCCCGTGCTTCATGGTTGGGATGGTGTTCTTCGGCTTGCAAGCATACTCCTTTTTCCTCCAAACATAATGATGCTCATTATGGCCAAACAGTTATATTTTTGTTTCATCAGACCAGAGGACGTTTCTCCAAAAAGTACGATCTTTGTCCCCATGTGCAGTTGCAAACTGTAGTCTGGCTTTTTTATGGCGGTTTTGGAGCAGTGGCTTCTTCCTTGCTGAGCGGCCTTTCAGGTTATGTTGATATAGGACTCGTTTTACTGTGGATATAGATACTTTTGTACCTTTTTCCTCCAGCATCTTCACAGGGTCCTTTGCTGTTGTTCTGGGATTGATTTGCACTTTTCGCACCAAAGTACATTCATCTCCAGGAGACAGAACGCGTCTCCTTCAGAGCTGTACGGCGGCTGCGTGGTCCCATGGTGTTTTTACTTGCATACTATTGTTTGTACAGATGAACGTGGTACCTTCAGGCCTTTAGAAATTGCTCCCAAGGATGAACCAGACTTGTGGAGGTCTACAATTTTTTCTGAGGTCTTGGCTGATTTCTTTAGATTTTCCCATGAATTCAAGCAAAGAGGCACTGCGTTTGAAGGTAGGCCTTGAAATACATCCACAGGTGCACCTCCAATTGACTCAAATTATGTCAATTAGCCTAACAGAAGCTTCTAAAGCCATGACATCATTTCTGGAATTTTCCAAGCTGTTTAAAGGCACAGTCAACTTTTTGTATGTAAACTTCTGACCCATTGGAATTGTGATACAGTGAGTTATAAGTGAAATAATCTGTCTGTTAACAATTGCTGGAAAATGTACTTGTGTCATGCTTAATGTAGATGTCTTAACCGACTTGCCAAAACTATAGTTTGTTAACAAGAAATTTGTGGAGTAGTTGAAAAACAAGTTTTATTGACTCTGACCTAAGTGTATGTAAACTTCCGACTTCAACTGTATATAGTGTATTTCTGTCAACCCAGAAGATGGTATCACACCAACTGGCTACACACAGAGTGATAGACATGCTCGCACACCACACAGACAGAGGCAATATTACTGGAAATGATTTGGCAGATATTGTGTTAGGTTTGTCTTTTTAAGCCAATAGTGGCTAACCAGGGGTGGGATAATGTCAATGTTGCATTGATTAGGTATTAGCTGGGAGCTTGCAGTGTCTGATACATAGGTGGGCTGAGAGCTAACCTGTTGGAGACCCCTGGTCTAAATGCTAAAGTTGACAGTCAAACAGCTGGTTTACCATTGTGGTCATGGAGGTAATGATGCCATCTCTTCCCATGATCACATCATTGCCAAATTCACAGTGATCTGGTGATGTGTTTTCTCATCAGTCCCCAAGAGGAAGGGTTGGAGCTGGTCTAGCCTCTCCTATTTCATTTCTGCAGGTCAAGTCTCCCCTCATCGCCCCTCAGCTAGAAGCAGCTTCTCACTTGGTCAGGATTAAATTGAACTTTGTCATGGGCAGCAAAAGGCTGATTGGATATTTATTACCCAGACAGACATGTTTCTTTCCCCTGGAAGTGGAGGAGCTGGCCTCTGAGCTGCCCTCTGTCTCTGTACCAACAGCCCTGATCTGGTCTGGGGTGACGCTGAGATAACAACAATCATCACAGTCATACAGTATTAATGTACCTCCAGAGAAACAATGCTGATACATCCCTCTTAGTATTTGTGCACCTTTTCTTTTGTACCTCCAGAAGAGATCATTGTCAACAACTATATGTATTGGTACAACAACAACTATATGTATTGGTACAACAACAACTATATGTATTGGTACAACAACAACTATATGTATTGGTACAACAACAACTATATGTATTGGTACAACAACAACTATATGTATTGGTACAACAACAACTATATGTATTGGTACAACAACAACTATATGTATTGGTAATGTTTAGCTGGGGAAAGCAAACAGAAAGTGTCCGGTGACTGTACTGCAGAAAGTTAGTTGCAGTGTATGCTCACTAGAGAGAGCAAAGCTGTTTGAAATAATGGACACTTTCACAGGGAACAGCAGACTAGTTTATCAAGTTATTACTCTCTGATAACCTTATTAAAGTAGAAGAATATCTGCAGTGAAACAGGCTTTTCCTGGTATTTTCTGTTTAATGCTATCATGTGTGTGTCCTCTATACATTTACCAGTGGACTCTGGTAATTTGCTCCTGGCCTGAGGGAATCCCTTTTTACTGGCTAATTCAGTCAAAGTTTTGGCAGGAAATGATAACAGCTTTTTATGACAGATAAAGGCTTTGAAATATTTTCGCAAACAGTGTGTTTGTGTGATGATCAAACAGATTTGTCTTGATCTGTGATTCGATCATACCTTAGTGTGGATGATGATCAGTCAAACTCACTCACCTGTTCACGCTCTCAAATTTCTCAGTATACAGAGGAATATATACACACACACACACACACACACAGAAACACACACTGCCCGAACATACACTCTGTTTCTCAATATGTTCCCCCAGCTGCTGCTGTTTGAAACCTGTCCAGATAATTAACTTGTGGGCTGGTGGTTGTAATGAGCGTCTTGACAGCAGAGGAACAATAAATCAGCTGCTTTTAACTTTGTCTTGTTGGCCCGCCGGGTCTGTTTCAGCTTCGCTCAGCCCCCTCACACACACACACACACACACACACACACACACACACACACACACACACACACACACACACACACACACACACACACACACACACACACACACACACACACACACTCTCTCATATCACACATACACAGCTCTCCATCCTCCATCCGGCTGGCACTGATACAGCAGTGTGTGTGTGTGTCCCTCTATACACTGAGAACTGGCCTACTTTCCCCAGTGTTTCCTGGTGTGTTTCAACTAGTAACTGTTCAGCTGACATATTGCTAATTTTCCCATTTTAAGAAATGTATCAACAATGAGAAATGCAAGGGAGTAAACAGGCCCAAAATAACTTGTGAGCCCTGTCATCAATAAAAACATTCTGCGTCAGCAGTGGTAGCTAGCGAAGACCACAACAGATGGCAAATGAATTGCCACATGATACACACACTCATTTTAAAGCTGTGTATTTACTTACAAATGTTATTTTGATTTTAGTGTGCACATCACATTACGCTGCAGCACATGATAGATATACTTACAGTTTATCATCCAAGCCAATTTGGATATTGATATGGTTCATAGTTATTTTCTCATAGAGCCTCATCAGCTCATCAGTCATCATCAGGCTGGTGGAACAAGGAAGGTACAGGCTATTTATTCATGCTAAGCCATCTTGACAGCTCTTGATGTGTGGCCTTCCTCAGTTGATTGGTTCATTTGATTGACTTTATTTGTAGAAAAAAAATACAAACATTCGGACCCAGAGGAAAACTCATGAAAGCATTATGCAAAGTTTTATACAAACGTATTCCCAGTGTGGGCCAGACATTTACATGTCTATCTCCCTCTTGCAGAGACAGAAAGTATGGCCCATTTGACAATGCCTTTGTGCTGAATGAAGTCCTAAAGTGTTTTTGTCCTTTTCTTTCTCAAGGTTACCCTAACATTGTGGCAACGTACGGTCGTGGATACACTGGATTCACCCCCAGTTACAGCTATCAGTTCCCTGGTAAGTCTGCTCTTCACATGTCTGTCTTAGAGCCCTGTTTAGCTCACCCTCTTCCCAGACACACACACACACACACACACACACACACACACACACACACACACACACACACACACACACACACACACACACACACACACACACACACACACACACACACACACACACACACACACACACACGAATACACAAGCAAACACTCACCAGATAAGCTGTGGAGTGAGTGATAAGTGTGTTACGTGTCTGGATTGTCTAAATAGCTTACTCTTTTTAGCCCGGGTATGAACGCCACCATGACCAAACAGCTAAAACGGAGGAGGGATGTTCAAGCCCTCAGCCTTTCTCTCAATGTATGCAAATCCATCTCTCGGGAGGCAGGAAAATCGCCAGAATTCTACACACAGTCACACAGAGTCAGATTTGAATTTTTATATCAAGACCTATGTGCGTCAAAAAACTAGCAGACTTATTGTCTTAAATTAGCTAAAAGCGTTGACTTGGAGCCGGGTGGGTCCCAGTGGATGAGCCCAAATGGAGCCCATGTGGTGTGAAGGTGAGCAGCCTGCAGTGGGCAGCGGGTGGGGGCCTCTGGCCAGGTAGATGTGGTGCTGTTATATAGCACGCCTTAGGCAGGCATCCTGTTTATTTCATGCTTTATTTAAGTACTTTACACAGAGTATGTTTGCCGCGCCAGACATCAGTCCCGCCACTGATAAGGCAGAATGGGAAATGTCTGACAGCGACTCAGATCTTTGTAATAGGTTTAGGGGGGGATACAGGTGTTCCACCCTGGGGTCAGACGTAATCATTTGTCGGAGGTGCCTGGGCTGTGAGCTGGAGGAGCACAGGAGGACTGAGGTGGAGGAAGAGAGGGAGGATGGAGGGAGGGAGGCCAGGAAACGATAAATTATTCATCTCTTCTTTGTAGAAGGATCCTACCAACATGAAAGATTTTCAGACATGGAAGTCTGCAGGGAAGGTTACCTACGATACCGATACCTTTACATCTCTGTCTGCATAGAGTCAATACAACTCTATTAATCTATGGTTAGCAGTAGTGTTTGGCTTTATTTGCATTTGTTCCATAAGCTTAAATAGTCCAAATATTTTCTAGGGAAAAGTATTGGAACATTTTACCTTCACATAATACAGTACCTTCTGACATGATACAGTACCTTCTGACATGATACAGTACCTTCTGACATAATACAGTACCTTCTGACATGATACAGTACCTTCTGACATGATACAGTACCTTCTGACATGATGTAGTACCTTCTGACATGATACGGTACCTTCTGACATGATACAGTACCTTCTGACATTATGTAGTACCTTCTGACATGATACAGTGCCTTCTGACATGATACGGTGCCTTCTGACATGATACAGTACATTCTGACATGATACAGTACCTTCTGACATGATACAGTACCTTCTGACATGATACAGTACCTTCTGACATTATGTAGTACCTTCTGACATGATACGCTACCTTCTGACATAATACAGTACCTTATGACATGATACAATACCTTTTGACATGATGTGGTACCTTCTGACATGATACAGTACCTTCTGACACAATACAGTACCTTATGACATGATACAGTACCTTCTGACATAATACAGTACCTTCTGACATAATATAGTACCTTCTGACATGATACAGTACCTTTTGACATGATGTGGTACCTTCTGACAGGATGTGGTACCTTCTGACATGATACAGTACCTTCTGTCATGATACAGTACCTTCTGACATGATACAGTACCCTCTGACATAATACAGTACCTTATGACATGATACAGTACCTTCTGACATGATGTGGTACCTTCTGACATGATACAGTACCTTCTGACATGAGGTGGTACCTTCTGACATGAGGTGGTACCTTCTGACATGAGGTGGTACCTTCTGACATGAGGTGGTACCTTCTAACATAATACAGTACCTTCTGACATGATACAGTACCTTCTGACATGATACAGTACATTCTGACATGATACAGTACCATCTGACATAATACAGTACCTTATGACATGATACAGTACCTTCTGACATGAGGTGGTACCTTCTGACATGAGGTGGTACCTTCTGACATAATACAGTACCTTCTGACATGATACAGTACCTTCTGACATAATACAGTGCCTTCTGACATGATACAGTACCTTCTGACATGATACAGTACCTTCTGACATGATACAGTACCTTCTGACATTATGTAGTACCTTCTGACATGATACGGTACCTTCTGACATGATACGGTGCCTTCTGACATGATACAGTACCTGCTGACATGATACAGTACCTTCTGACATGATACAGTACCTTCTGACATTATGTAGTACCTTCTGACATGATACAGTACCTTCTGACATGATACAGTACCTTCTGACATGATACAGTGTCTTCTGACATAATAAAGTACCTTCTGACATTATGTAGTACCTTCTGACATGATACGGTACCTTCTGACATGATACAGTACCTTCTGACATGATACGGTACCTTCTGGCATGATACGGTACCTTCTGGCATGATACAGTACCTTCTGACATGATACAGTACATTCTGACATAATACAGTACCTTCTGACATAATACAGTACATTCTGACATGATACAGTACCTTCTGACATGATACAGTACCTTCTGACATAATACAGTACCTTCTGACATGATACAGTACCTTCTGACATGATACAGTACCTTCTGACATGATACAGTACATTCTGACATGATACAGTACCTTCTGACATGATACAGTACATTCTGACATGATACAGTACCTTCTGACATGATACAGTACATTCTGACATGATACAGTACATTCTGACATGATACAGTACCTTCTGAGTTGATAAAGCACGTACTGTGTGTTGTTTATAACACATGTAGGCTCTATATACACTGAGTGTACAAAACATTAAGAACACCTTTCTAATATTGAGTTGAAGCCCTTTTTGCCCTCAGAACATCCTAAATGATTCAGCGCATGGACTCTAGAAGGTATGATTCCCACAGTTGTGTCAAGTTGGCTCGATGTCCTTTGGGTGGTGGACCATTCTTGATAGACATGGGAAACTGTTGAGCATGAAAAACCCAGCAGCCTTGCAGTTCTCTACACAAACCGGTGCTGCCATACCCTGTTCAAAGGCACTTAAATCTTTTGTCTTGCCCATTCACCCTCTGAATAGCACACATACACAATCCATGTCTCATTTGTCTCAAGGCGGGATCATAGATTTCCCCTGGATTCACCTGGTCAGTTAATGTCATGGAAAGAGCAGGTGTCCTTAATGTTTTGTATACTCAGTGTATATTACTCAGATGTAAATTTGTCTCGACCGTTACCTGGAGGTAATGCATGACCCCTGCCCGACAGTGGCCCCCTTGAAGCAGGGCAGTGTAACACTCTTACAGTATAAATGGTAATAGCAGAGCAAAGTTTTTGCCAAAAATTTCAGTAACAGCCTGTGCAATGAAGCACTGATAACTATGGAATCCCACCCCCCACATTCAAAACATGTCAAATGTGGATCATACAAATATAGATGTTTTTCATTTGTAAAGGTGGCACCACAGGTCCCAGAGTGGTGGGGGGATTGTTTTCCTGGTGCCTAGAGTTTTTCCTGATATAGTAGTAGGCTAACCTAACTAAATCTAAACTCTAGTTGTAGAGTATGACATAGTAATAAATCAGCTGTAATTTTTTTTTATATGGGCTATGATATGGGCTATGATGTGGCCTATGATGTGGGCTATAATATGGACTATGATGTGGGCTATGATGTGGGCTATGATATGGGCTATGATGTGGCCTATGATGTGGGCTATGATGTGGGCTATGATGTGGACTATGATGTGGCCTATGATGTGGCCTATGATGTGGGCTCTGATGTGGCCTATGATGTGGCCTATGATGTGGGCTGTGATGTGGACTATGATGTGGGCTATGATGTGGACTATGATGTGGCCTATGATGTGGACTATAATATGGGCTATGATGTGGACTATGATGTGGACTATGATGTGGACTATGATGTTGCCTATGATGTGGACTATAATATGGGCTATGATGTGGCCTATGATGTGGACTATAATATGGGCTATGATGTGGACTATGATGTGGACTATGATGTGGACTATGATGTTGCCTATGATGTGGACTATAATATGGGCTATGATGTGGCCTATGATGTGGGCTGTGATGTGGCCTATGATGTGGACTATAATATGGGCTATGATGTGGCCTATGATGTGGGCTGTGATGTGGACTATGATGTGGACTATGATGTGGACTATAATATGGGCTATGATGTGGACTATGATGTGGCCTATGATGTGGGCTATGATGTGGACTATGATGTGGACTATGATGTGGACTATAATATGGGCTGTGATGGGATCAAATGATCAGGTCATATAAAACAAAAACTGGCCCTGGGAGGAAGAAAACATTAAAACCCTTTACACAGACAGAGACAACAACTGTGATTGGACAAAAACTAAGAACAAAAGGTCTGAGCTGGCAGGTTGCATGGTGTAGGCCTTTGCATCTGTAATTAAAATATTCTTATACAGTATGCCATCACTATTGTGTTGATTGATTCATTCCAGTCAATCATTTTGGATTAAAAAGTCCTAGGTAGCCTAGCCATCCGAAGTGTAAATATAACCAAAAGTTACGAATAAATATAAAAACGTCTCCTGGTATCTGTGGAGCTGGGGTAGAAAGCCATGGCACCCACCCAGCCTGAGATATTATGGCACACTGATGTTACAGTGCAGGTGTGTGTGTGATGTTTAATGATGACACACTGATGTTACAGTGCAGGTGTGTGTGTGATGTTTAATGATGACACTGATGTTACAGTGCAGGTGTGTGTGATGTTTAATGATGACACTGATGTTACAGTGCAGGTGTGTGTGTGATGTTTAATGATGAAACACTGATGTTACAGTGCAGGTGTGTGTGATGTTTAATGATGACACACTGATGTTACAGTGCAGGTGTGTGTGATGTTTAATGATGACACACTGATGTTACAGTGCAGGTGTGTGTGTGATGTTTAATGATGACACACTGATGTTACAGTGCAGGTGTGTGTGTGATGTTTAATGATGACACACTGATGTTACAGTGCAGGTGTGTGTGTGATGTTTAATGATGACACTGATGTTACAGTGCAGGTGTGTGTGATGTTTAATGATGACACACTGATGTTACAGTGCAGGTGTGTGTGATGTTTAATGATGACACACTGATGTTACAGTGCAGGTGTGTGTGTGATGTTTAATGATGACACACTGATGTTACAGTGCAGGTGTGTGTGTGATGTTTAATGATGACACACTGATGTTACAGTGCAGGTGTGTGTGTGATGTTTAATGATGACACTGATGTTACAGTGCAGGTGTGTGTGATGTTTAATGATGACACACTGATGTTACAGTGCAGGTGTGTGTGATGTTTAATGATGAAACACTGATGTTACAGTGCAGGTGTGTGTGATGTTTAATGATGACACACTGATGTTACAGTGCAGGTGTGTGTGATGTTTAATGATGACACACTGATGTTACAGTGCAGGTGTGTGTGATGTTTAATGATGACACACTGATGTTACAGTGCAGGTGTGTGTGTGATGTTTAATGATGACACACTGATGTTACAGTGCAGGTGTGTGTGATGTTTAATGATGACACACTGATGTTACAGTGCAGGTGTGTGTGTGATGTTTAATGATGACACTGATGTTACAGTGCAGGTGTGTGTGATGTTTAATGATGACACACTGATGTTACAGTGCAGGTGTGTGTGATGTTTAATGATGACACACTGATGTTACAGTGCAGATGTGTGCGATGTTTAATGATGACACACTGATGTTACAGTGCAGGTGTGTGATGTTTAATGATGACACACTGATGTTACAGTGCAGGTGTGTGCGATGTTTAATGATGACACACTGATGTTACAGTGCAGGTGTGTGTGTGATGTTTAATGATGACACACTGATGTTACAGTGCAGGTGTGTGTGCGATGTTTAATGATGACACGCTGATGTTACAGTGCAGGTGTGTGTGTGATGTTTAATGATGACACACTGATGTTACAGTGCAGGTGTGTGATGTTTAATGATGACACACTGATGTTACAGTGCAGGTGTGTGTGCGATGTTTAATGATGACACACTGATGTTACAGTGCAGGTGTGTGTGTGATGTTTAATGATGGCACACTGATGTTACAGTGCAGGTGTGTGCGATGTTTAATGATGACACACTGATGTTACAGTGCAGGTGTGTGTGTGATGTTTAATGATGACACACTGAAGTTACAGTGCAGGTGTGTGTGTGATGTTTAATAATGACACACTGATGTTACAGTGCAGGTGTGTGTGCGATGTTTAATGATGGCACACTGATGTTACAGTGCAGGTGTGTGATGTTTAATGATGACACACTGATGTTACAGTGCAGGTGTGTGTGATGTTTAATGATGGCACACTGATGTTACAGTGCAGGTGTGTGATGTTTAATGATGACACACTGATGTTACAGTGCAGGTGTGTGTGATGTTTAATGATGACACACTGATGTTACAGTGCAGGTGTGTGTGTGATGTTTAATGATGACACTGATGTTACAGTGCAGGTGTGTGTGATGTTTAATGATGACACACTGATGTTACAGTGCAGGTGTGTGTGATGTTTAATGATGACACACTGATGTTACAGTGCAGGTGTGTGTGTGATGTTTAATGATGACACACTGATGTTACAGTGCAGGTGTGTGTGTGATGTTTAATGATGACACACTGATGTTACAGTGCAGGTGTGTGTGTGATGTTTAATGATGACACTGATGTTACAGTGCAGGTGTGTGTGATGTTTAATGATGACACACTGATGTTACAGTGCAGGTGTGTGTGATGTTTAATGATGAAACACTGATGTTACAGTGCAGGTGTGTGTGATGTTTAATGATGACACACTGATGTTACAGTGCAGGTGTGTGTGATGTTTAATGATGACACACTGATGTTACAGTGCAGGTGTGTGTGATGTTTAATGATGACACACTGATGTTACAGTGCAGGTGTGTGTGTGATGTTTAATGATGACACACTGATGTTACAGTGCAGGTGTGTGTGATGTTTAATGATGACACACTGATGTTACAGTGCAGGTGTGTGTGTGATGTTTAATGATGACACTGATGTTACAGTGCAGGTGTGTGTGATGTTTAATGATGACACACTGATGTTACAGTGCAGGTGTGTGTGATGTTTAATGATGACACACTGATGTTACAGTGCAGATGTGTGCGATGTTTAATGATGACACACTGATGTTACAGTGCAGGTGTGTGATGTTTAATGATGACACACTGATGTTACAGTGCAGGTGTGTGCGATGTTTAATGATGACACACTGATGTTACAGTGCAGGTGTGTGTGTGATGTTTAATGATGACACACTGATGTTACAGTGCAGGTGTGTGTGCGATGTTTAATGATGACACGCTGATGTTACAGTGCAGGTGTGTGTGTGATGTTTAATGATGACACACTGATGTTACAGTGCAGGTGTGTGATGTTTAATGATGACACACTGATGTTACAGTGCAGGTGTGTGTGCGATGTTTAATGATGACACACTGATGTTACAGTGCAGGTGTGTGTGTGATGTTTAATGATGGCACACTGATGTTACAGTGCAGGTGTGTGCGATGTTTAATGATGACACACTGATGTTACAGTGCAGGTGTGTGTGTGATGTTTAATGATGACACACTGAAGTTACAGTGCAGGTGTGTGTGTGATGTTTAATAATGACACACTGATGTTACAGTGCAGGTGTGTGTGCGATGTTTAATGATGGCACACTGATGTTACAGTGCAGGTGTGTGATGTTTAATGATGACACACTGATGTTACAGTGCAGGTGTGTGTGATGTTTAATGATGGCACACTGATGTTACAGTGCAGGTGTGTGATGTTTAATGATGACACACTGATGTTACAGTGCAGGTGTGTGTGATGTTTAATGATGACACACTGATGTTACAGTGCAGGTGTGTGTGTGATGTTTAATGATGACACTGATGTTACAGTGCAGGTGTGTGTGATGTTTAATGATGACACACTGATGTTACAGTGCAGGTGTGTGTGCGATGTTTAATGATGGCACACTGATGTTACAGTGCATGTCTCTGGTCAGTAGACTGGCTCAGTGGAGAGATGGGAGATGACGGGATGGGGAGGCTGGTAAAAGAGCAGGTGCAGTGTGTTTCCCCTCCCCCGCTGATCAGAGAGAGGAGGAAGAGGAGGGCACTGCGACCGTGAGCGCCGCAGCGGCAGGCAGACAGAGCGATGGTGGAGAGTTCACTTTTCACTCCCAGCTAATCCCCCCCCTGGCTTTCCCTGTAAAACGATCCTCTCCTCTTGCCTCTACCACCATCACACACAGCCCTCACCCAGCCGCCCGCCTGTCTCTCATATTGTCAATGACCTTGATGTAGAACATGGAAGGTGAAAGCACATTTGCTCGGTCCTTGTAGCTTTCAGGGATTTGCAATAATCTCAGTTGGTTGGGAGGTTAAAAATTGACTTTGGTCAATGGAGTGGAACTCATTTTGTTTGAAGCACCCGCTGTAAGCCAGAGAGGGAAGAGGGGGGATATAGAGGATGTTGCATATGGCTACATGTAGGCCACTGGCACTCATTTGATTAATATCTATGTTGTTTCTGGATATAGTGTATGAGTGGTTTTATGGTGTCGTTAGTATTGAGCAAGTCATAGATTTTTTTGGTTTGTGTTTCTTTGTTGTCAGTATTTGATTATGTATGGACTGGCTTAGTGCTGGTGGCTTTGTGGTTTAGGCTGGTATTTGACCTCTATTGTGACTGTGAAGCTTTTCACCTCCACTGTGATAGCTTTAGCAGGATCAGACATGCAATTAAGGGTTTGTTGGAATAGGCACGCTACTGCTTTAGTTACAGTACAATGTGTCTGCTAGTGGACTCTCCCTCTCTCTCTTGCTCGCGTAGAACCAAACACACACACATTCGGCTCTCTGACACCTATATAAACTGTATAGGTACACAGATTCTCTGGCTCTTTCACACACATCTACAATCTCACTGAGGTGGTGTGTGAGGAGCAGTTTTGTGGCTGAGGGTATTTTTTTGCTGTGCGTTTCCTGGCCTTGTCACCACATCCTGCTGTTGTCATATATGTCAGCCGTGTCAGCTCTGTCCGGTGGTAGATAAGAGGAATGGGGACGCAATGTGCTACCGGACCGTCCGTCCCCCTCCGTATCTCCACCCCACGTCCCACCTCTCCTTCCCTCCACCACATCCACCCACACAGCCTGTCACTCAGAACCCCAGAGCACTGACGTTTTAAAAGTCTTAAATCAGGTGGAAGCATGTGTCACTATAAACTTGCTCCAACCCAGCAGGGAATAGATGAAACCTTCAGTAAAGGCAGGGGCTGGACCGGAGAGACAGAGGACCAATCGTGACCTGGGGTCAGGGGTGACAGTCTGTTCCCACCCTGGTTGCCATGGCATCACCTCCTCCAACCTGATCCCCCATCATCAAAGGTGATGAGAGAGGAAATAACACCCGCCTCATCCTCCTTTCTTTCTCTGTTTTATTCAAGCACGCCGAAGCGCTGTGATGTCATTATGGAAATATGCCATCTGGAAGAAGTGTTTGGGAATGCAAAGGTGGCACAAGTTATTGTGTTCTCCTGCATAGATGTCTCTCCCATTTCAAAGATGAAGATTCTTCTGACTTTCATTTCAGCGAGGGCTGTTGTTTGAAGCCCTGGGCGTGTATTGATGTGTACGTAGGCATATACACACACACACAATCATAAAGATGCAGCATGTCAAGGTTGCAGTGACGTGGGGGATTCTGTGGAAATAAACCAGTGGCCTTCACTCCTTCTTCTGGCAAACATAGGCATGCATACAAGCGCATGCACAGAAACACACACACACAGAGTACCTCGGTCACACGCCACTTACTGTACACACACAGTCATATCAGATATCTATCAAACATCAAACATAGCCATGCATAATGTATGTACAATCAAATGCACACACACACACATTCACAAACAAATGCCTCCACAAACCATGACCCCAGGCCAGTCTTCTCATTAAAAGGACTTCATACCCTGATAGAGATGGTGGATGTGGGTGATAAATGCAGATCCATACTAATGGTACTGGTGAAACACCTCACCATCGCCACCTACTCAGCCGTCCGTTCCACACAGGTATTTACTACATCTGGATCCCTTAGTAAATGTGTTTGTGCATACCTTGTGAAAGGAGACGAAGAGAAGAAAGGAGATATAGAGAGGAGAAGAAAGGAGTGCTGGAGTGACTGAACTCTGTCCCAGGCGAGTGCTCCCAGGGGCCACCGGGAGGGAGGGAGGGAGGGAGAGTCTGGAGTCTAGAGAGTAGATGGTCTGTATGTAAGCAGATGGGCTGCCTGACGCCACACTGACTCACAGATTGTCTCTAATTGAAAAGGCTGCTTATTAATCCAATGGGTGTGTGGAAGCAGGGGCCCTCTACGAGTCACAGGTCTTAAAATAGGGCCTGACGAGGGCGATCATCTCACACAGCACTTCTCTTTGGCCCATGGCTCTGTCATCACTAACTTCTGTAGGTCTGACGTCAGTCGGAGCGCTGTGTCACAGCCTATGTAGCTTTGTGTAGCTCTGCAGGCCGGTCCCAGATCAGCTCTACTGCTCACTATCATTCTATGTAGATGCAGAGCAGGGCTTGCAGGCTGGTCCCAGGTCAGCTCTACAGCATTACCTGTGTCTCTCCTCTCTCTGTAAACGCATACTGATGTCAGAACCCAGTGCAGTGTGCTGTTGGCTGTCCTAGCAGGGCTCTGCAGGCTATGTGTCTATACTGAGCCACACAGGGTCTAATGTGTGAAGATTGGTTGGGAGTAGGGCTGTTGTGCCCTTCTCCCTGAGTGTGCAGTGCAATCCGAAGCGTCTCTTACTCACATGGCTCTCAGTCACGTGATCGGGTCTTTCTCACAGGCTACAAGTGAAGACAGACACATCCGGGACGCAACTGCGCGCGTCCTTATCCAATTCCGAGGTGCATATTGAAGATATTGGAAGAACTGTCCACATTTACTTTTCGTCAGCCAACAAGATGAGTAGGCCTAACGAACAGCAAAAGCACAAGCCTATGTCAATTTACTATCCCCAATAGTACAGAAGTTGACCTATTCTATTCTGTGCTAGAAATAAATATTCCAAACATAGTCTGGGACAGTTGTGGGATTCGATAGATCCCAAATTAATACAATCACTAGCATCAAAAAACATTTTTTTATGCAATGTGGCTGAAGCAACAGATGAGATCATTTAGCTTAAAATGTTGATCAAGTATAAGGCTGTTTCTGCACATTATAAGAGCAGCAATGCGCACATGGCAGTAGGCTGTTCCATTAGGGGAAAACACCATTATCCGAAGTGACCGTAAATGCAATTATGCATGTAATGCTTTTATTATAAAGGTGCATTTTTATGGAGAGAATTATCTTCCCCAAAGTTGAAACTCTACACTGCTTGTAAAGCTGATTAATGTGCTTAATTTTAAGAAGTTATTTATCCACGTTAGTTGTGATACAAACCTTATTAAAACATATAGGCCTATGGGCTAGGCTACATGAGGACTATGATTTGAACAAGTTGGGAAAAAAGGCATTGTTCCTTATGCTGGGCATCATTCACAAGTGATAATATATAATTCACATGTGATAGGCTGACATTGTTACCCATCAGACTATTCTTGATTTAATCTTGTCTTTACATTTACAGTTGAAATCGGAAGTTTACATACACTTAGGTTGGAGTCATTAAAACTCGTTTTTCAACCACTCCACAAATCACTTCTTAACAAACTATAGTTTTGGCATGTCGGTTAGGACATCTACTTTGTGCATGACACAAGTCATTTTTCCAACAATTGTTTATAGACAGAGTATTTCACTTATAATTCACTGTATCACAATTCCAGAAGTTTACATACACTAAGTTGACTGTGCCTTTAACTTCTTAGGGAGCGGCAGGTGAGGTGACGGTTTTGGAGAGTCTGGCGTGCCCAAAGCAAAATGCCTGCCACTCAGGCTCAGAAAATAGGATATGCACATAATTAGTACTATTGGATAGGAAACACTCTGAAGTTTCTAAAAGTGTTAACATAATGTCTGTGAGTATAACAGAACTCATTTAGCAGGCAAAAACCAGAGGAAAAACCATCTGGAAATCAGTTTCTTGTGACCTTTGGCTCTCTTAGACACACTCCCTATTGAATCCATTTGTTACCAGGACTGAGACTGCAGTACCTATGGCTTCCACTAGATGTCAACAGTCTATATATAAAGCCTCAGAGAGATTGGAGTAAGCAGGGGAGAATAAGTACAGGAAATTGCATTGGGACCTCAAATGTCAACAAGTTTTCTCGAGCGCGAGTCTGGCTGGCGCGCCCCACTTTATTTTACTTATATAAGGTATAGGTAACCACCTGAGTGAAATTTTATCGCTAATATTCATAAAAGGATAGCTAAGGATGCATTTTAACTGGTATTTGATTTGTTTAGGAAAAGTTTATAGGTATATTTGAACGCGTTCTCTTCACGTTTCAATGGGCGATTCGACGTTGGATTTTCTGAACATAACGTGCCAACCAAACTGAGATTTATGGATATAATAAATGACTTTTTCTAACAAAAGAACCATGGATTGTCTTCGTTGGACACTTGGGAAGCCCTCAGCAGAAGTTCTTCAAAAGGTAAGGGATTTGTTTTCGCTGTGAAATGTGTTTTGTGTGAACCGCGATGGTTTATGAATTTATGCTAATGGGAAAAATTGGAGGTGCTACCCTCAAACAATCAAATGTTGTGCTTTCGCCGTAAAGCCTTTTTTGAAATCTGACAACGCTGTGATATTGCCAAGAAGCAGAGCTTTTGATGACTATGCAACACTTGTATATTGATGAATGTTTAATAATTCAACTTTTGGATTTTGAATTTGGCGCCTTGCATTTCACCGGGTAGTGCCCCACCACTCCCTAAGTAGTTAAACAGCTTGGAAAATTCCAGAAAATTATGTCATGGCTTTAGAAGCTTCTGATAGGCTAACTGACATAATTTGTGTCAATTGGAGGTGTACCTGTGGATGTTTTTCAAGGCCTACCTTCAAACTCAGTGCTTCTTTGCTTGACATAATGGGAAAATCAAAAGAAATCAGCCAAGACCTCAGAAAAAAATAGTAGACCTCCACAAGTCTGGTTCATCGTTGGGAGCAATTTCCAAACACTTGAAGGTACCACGTTCATCTGTACAAACAATAGTACGCAAGTATAAACACTTTGGGACCACACAGCCATCATACCGCTCAGGAAGGAGACGCGTTCTGTCTCCTAGAGATTAACGTACTTTGGTGCGAAAAGTGCAAATCAATCCCAGAACAACAGCAAAGGACCTTGTGAAGATGCTGGAGGAAACCAGTACAAAAGTATCTATATCCACAGTAAAACGAGTCCTATATCATCATAACCTGAAAGGCCGCTCAGCAAGGAAGAAGCCACTGCTCCAAAACCGCCATAAAAAGCCAGACTACAGTTTGCAACTGCACATAGGGACAAAGATCATACTTTTTAGAGAAATGTCCTCGGGTCTGATGAAACAAAAATAGAACTGTTTGGCCATAATGACCATCGTTATGTTTGGAGGAAAAAGGGGGATGCTTGCAAGCCAAAGAACACCATCCCAACCGTGAAGCACAGGGTTGGCAGCATCATGTTGTGGGGGGTGCTTTGCTGCAGGAGGGACTGGTGCACTTCACAAAATAGATGGCATCATGAGGAAGGAAAATTAGTGGAAGGCAACCCAAAACGTTTGTCCCAAGTTAAACAATTTAAAGGCAATGCTACCAAATACTAATTGAGTGTATGTAAACTTCCGACCCAATGGGAATGTGATGAAAGAAATAAAAGCTGAAATAAATCATTCCCTCTACTATTATTCTGACATTTCACATTCTTAAAATAAAGTGGTGATCCTAAGACAGGGAATTTTTACTAGGATTAAATGTCAGGAATTGTGAAAAACTGAGTTTAAATGTATTTGGCTAAGGTGTATGTAAACTTCCGACTTCAACTGTACTAAATAATATATGTGTGAAATTTGTTTTGATTTAGAATGGACCATTATCATGCATAATGCACGAATCAGGGGAAGCGGGAAAAAATACATGTCACCAACACGCTTAAATAGCGGATGGAGGACGCTATAGGTAGGCTATTCTCCTGTTGTAAATATAGGCAATGTGCTTAATATTAGGAAAGTGGATAAATAAATGTAGTAAGTCTAGCCTATAGAAAGCTGATGGGATCCTCCTCTTTAGTAGAGACCATCACTCTGTTTTCTCTTGCAATTGCATAGCCTATAGAAATGCTGCGCAACACAAGCTCATGAGCTCTCAAGAAGTGTTTGATTTGATTTTTGATTACATTTGCATTGTTGTCAGTGATTAGAGGCACAATAGAGTGCTGAGTAGCAAACAGTTAGCAACGTTGGTAGGCTACTGATGACCATCAGCAGCCTCAGAGCTTGGAGAATCCTAATTACCGAGACTAAACGGTCATGTGGAATTTTATTTGCCTTCGTGACTCGTGACCGCCGGTATGGCGGTAATATGGTAATAAGGACAACTCAGAGTATGCTATTCTGTTCTTCTGAAATAGACTACATTTTCTTCATGTCATGTTTCTTTAGACCTGTCTAAAATAAATATTGGATTTATTGTGAAGGTGTAGGCTATATAACATGGATTTATTAGACTTAAAATGTAGATGTTCCAAAGGTCTCCATCAGTGGCTTGTAGTGGAAGGAGATGCTAAATGTATTTATGTTAAATAACGGTCAATTACCATGAAACCGACAGTTATTTGCTTGACAATCACCGTCTGACGACATTTCGTGACCGCCACAGCCCTAGTTGGGAAGGGAGGGGGAGTGGGCAGCAACTGGGAAGGGAACCGCAGTGTGCCAGTGTCTCTGTACCTAGCTAATTCTCAGTGACAGGCAGGCCGTGTGGTAGGCCCTGGCATGAGCCAGTGGGAGAGGCTACGTTCATCAGATGCCGCCAGACAGCAGCGGCACACTGTGGAGCCTGATGTCCCAGCGCCTGCTGTAGTTAAGATGAGCTGCTGTGACAGAGGCAGACAGAGGAGACAGTGTTGCTGTTATCCCAGTGTCCTCTATTGAGCTACTGGACTGGAACAGAACCTGCTCTGCCTTTGGCTCCAGACCTACAGGAGAGGAGAGTAGAGGGGAGGAGAGCAAGATTTTAATGTTATGGGACTGAGTAGTCTCCTCTTTTTTCTTCTCATTGAGGTCATACACTATCCCAGCGTTCCAAACTCAGCATGTGCCCTCCTCCAGCCTTCACTCCTCTCTCCTTTTCTCTCTTCTCCTCCCTCCTGTAGACAGCACTAATGGTTCTCCAGTGCGCTCCAGCCCCACTCGTCCCCTTCCAGTGCATGGCTCAGCAGCAGCACTCATTAACACAACACACTGCCCTCCCCTCACTGGACCTCCATTTTGACTCATACGCTGTTTATGACTTCTGCAATCAGTGGCAGGTCGTACAGCAGAACTGCTGTGTAACTCACTGAGTGCTCAGAGCCTGACTGTGCCAAGTACAACCGATGTTTTACTCTCACATTATTAAGAGAACTGTTTCGCCTTGTATTGAATGGCAGTAAAGATGTAATTGTGTATCATAAAACATGGTTTAGGCAGTGGTGAGTGTGTAGCATGCCTGCTATACATTAGCGCACATACACACTGCTTCCGTCCCATAGATATAGCCACCCATCAGCTAGGGGATTCATCTGAGCTCTGAGTTGCGTTGATGATCTGACACTTGAAGCTACTGTCTTTCATCTTAGCGTACCTCAGTCCATTCCCCTCATATAAATGTCTTCCTTCTCCGGTTACGGAGAGGACCATTAAAATTACAAATGAAGACTGTTTACTTCAGGATTTTGACTTCTGGCAACAATGTGGCTAGGAGCAGCAGCTAACTGTGTAGCTCCAACTATATTTTAACTAATTATTCAACGCCTAGTTACACATTTAGTTGTAACCAAGATATGTAACCAAGATATTGGTTACATGGAAAAACGACTTAGAAACGCACAAAAGCAGTAACCTTTGACGAAAAACACTAAAATGTCGTCTCTACCTGCAGCTAACAAGGAAAATGGCGGAGAAGAACAGCCTGATGACCCAGTTCTAAATGAGATTTGCAAAATTAACAAAAATCTCGGAAGTGAAAATTGCAGAGGAACAACAGAGGAACAACACTGGCATCTGGTTAGGAGGATGGTGTCCAGTCACACACATCTGGTTAGGAGGATGGTGTCCAGTCACACACATCTGGTTAGGAGGATGGTGTCCAGTCACTCACACATTCTGAACTTTCTCTGGGCTCTTTGATTCAACAGGATCCCACAGGCTTAACACTCCCTTGTTATAAATCCTAATTCTAAATCGGATTGAGATGTTACGCCAACAAAGAGTTCCAGAGAAAAACCGAGCTGTGTGTCCTGGCCAGGTTCTAACTACTGACCCTGGACCAGAGACCATCATACAATAATACTGATGAGGGGAAAGAATAACCATGTCCATGCCAGGGTTTATGGTATTACATGTATATGAGATAACCTGAAAACTATTGAGGCTGGACATCTCCATACTCCTGATTCTCTCTCAGCTCTGCAGCCGATTGCCTCGGGACTCCATGAGCTGTCTGTGTTGAGCGTTATGTAGTTTGTTAGACAGAATGTTCTGGCTGCTCCAGTGCACTCAGACACCGTCGGCACAATCGGTCTGAATGTCTTTCAACGTTTAATGGTATGTGTGAACATCTCTCTCAGGAGCCAAGTAAGTCACCCTCATAAACTATGAGCGCCAAAAAGACGCGATGACAAAGTAATATAGCCTGTGGTCGTATATCATTCCCTCACTATACAGTAGCTGTATGAAACGCATCACGTAGCTCATGTGGTGCGCTGGGTATATGTGTGTTTGTGTGTGTGTTTACAGAGGTGTGAATGTGGTAATTAGTCGTAAATCGTGTCTCTCTAACCTTTGGTGGACCGACGTTTGTAATGGTTGCAGTGTTCCAGTGTTGTGGTTGATTCTGTCACAATATATTGCTTCATTATAGTTCATGAGGAAACAATTGGCTTTCCTCCTCAGCTACAGTAACTAGCTAGCTGCTCCCTCTATCTTCTGCTCCGGAGAGGAGAGGAGAGGAGAGGAGAGGAGAGGAGAGGAGAGGAGGATATAGGGGTTTGGGATTTTTCCAAATCTCTCTGCTTCCTCCCCACATCATTATTTTCAATGGTGTATGAAACATGCAATTACCATCGTAAAGCCTGGCTTTTTTTGGACTCTGGGCTTTCTCCGTATTTCTATAAATGACTTTCCCTGTCCCCAAATCAAAACCCATGAAGTCGTAATAACCAAGGATCAGTGTACCAAATGGTTTCATTCAAAACGGAACCATTTGCCCTCCATCGACACAAAAAGAGACACTGTTCACACTTGCAGGCGGACACAAAGGTGCTCGCAAACACACACACACACACACATCTATAAGCGTGCACTCACACATCCGTTGATTGCATGCACACACACACACACACACACAACCACAACTACACCAACCAACATGAATAGACAACCCAGTCTTTCAGAAGCACAGATACAGAACTTTAGTGCATGCTCGCAGACACAAATGCTCACAGATTGTAAGTTTACATTTCTATTGTATGAAAGAGAACTCAGTGTGTGGGTGTTTTCATTGATTCAGAGGCATTAAGAATGAATTCACTCAAAGGAGAGGTGAGAAGCTAGTGTGTGAGTGGCAGCTCATATAAAAGCCACCTGGTTCTCTCCAGCTCATCTGTGATTTGAGCCTTTGATACGGCTGGCGAAGAGCCTTTACCAAACAACAAAGATGAGACTTGGTGCTGAAGGACGACAACAATGGGCCACTTGTCAGCCTGGAGATAAAAAGATGACATCCGTTTTTTTCCCATCTTGTTTCTCATTTTTTATTTTGCTATTTCTTTTTTCAAAGGTTCCTGTAAAAGGGAATGTAGAGGGGAGTGATTTTTTCTCTCTCAATTTACCCCGTGTCTCCCTCTCCCCACCCCTCCTCCTCTTCTTAGTGAGGCCACAGTGAGGCTGCCTCTCAGAGATTCTTGTCTTTCCCTGTGGGCCATGACTGTGTTTACCGACGACGTATTCCCTCTGTAAGAAACTCACCCTCTGTACAGAGAACTTTTATGTATCCCCTCTCTCAGACAGACAAACCAGAAGAGTGAATAATATGCCTATGTAAAACTACAGCAGTGCTTTGATAAAAACACTCTCCAGCTACAATCTCCAGCTCTTTCTCTGCTCTGTGGATTGTTCTAAAAGCGTTCGATATTCCAAGGTTTACGATGCCTTCAGGCTACGCTCAAACCCTACTCCCCAACCAAGCACTCTGGTCTCTTGACCATCCCACCCCTGCGGGGGTCAGCTCCCGCTCAGCCCAGTCAAAGCTCTTCTCTGTCCTGTCACCCCAATGGTGGAATGTGTTTCCCCCTGAAGCTAGGACAGCAGAGTCCCTGCCCATCTCACAAAAATGTCTGAAACCCTACCACTTCAAAGAGTATCTTAAGTAAGACATCTCAGTCGTATTGTCCCACCTAGCTATCTTAAGAGGAATGCACTAACTCTGCGTACTACTGCATAAGAGCTTCTGCTAAATGACTACAATGTACAATGTTGTTTAGTGCAAAGCAGAGCAGGGGAATAGTGTTGCATTGTCATTGCTAGGTGAGCTGAGCTGCAACAGAACAATACAGAGGACACTTACATCAGCCAAGCTGTTGTCATAGCGCTCAGGACACAGTTGTGACCTTACTGTGTGGCGCTCGCTGCAGCAGTCCATCGTCATGGTGAAAGCGTCGTAGTGACGTGCCACATTGGCTTCTGGGAAAAGGGGGCTGGACACTGAGATAAAGCCAGTGTGGGACATGGAACAGGAGAGCGGTGCAAAATGTTGTCAAGTTTCACGGAACAATGAGAAACGAGCAGAGCTAATGAGATGGATTAGGTATAGATGAGTTTAAGGGCTGACAGAATGGAGTGGAATGGAGTGTAAAACAGTGGTAGTTTGAATGAGTGAGAAAGGGAGATGGATGTAGGACAGAGACGTGAGCGTAGTGGCGTCACACGGCTACAGGGGGTCAGGATGGCTATGTATAGAGTAGAGACTGATACACTGTGGAGAGAGCTGGGAGGAGATATGCCGTAGCAGTTACTGTGAATGACCTCTCTCAAAGGAAGGTAAGAGGAACTCACATTTTGTTTCTCTTAACCTCGTTTTTTACTGGATATCAATGACAGCTTTGTGGTTATGAATAGATGACTTACCCCATGTTGTTTTGAATTAGTTGAAGACAAAAATTATGACAAAGTCTGAGTGCTCAAAGAGAGGAAGTGCAGGGCTGCTGTGAGTCTAATCAGTGCTTCTGTCTGACTCTTCTGTTGAAGTGGAGCGAATGCCTGTGCTCTCAGCCGAGGCGGAGAGGAGAGAGGACAGCGCTGAGGACAGGTCCCCAGAGGCCCCCTCGGGCCCCCAGTCCATAAACAGATGTGTCCTTGTCCCCAGTCCCCACTGAGAGAGCGCAGCCACTCAAGTGGCAAAGCAGGTCCAAACAATAGTGACAAATGTAAAGCTAAATATTGGCTTTATCTTCTCAGTAATAAAAGGCCCATGAAATTGATTTAATGCTGCAGCGCCTCTCTTGGGCAGCTTCTTACCGCCTGAACACAAAACAAAGAGCCGCAGCGATCTATTAATTAACCCACCTAATCCTAAAAAGTTAATCTCTCTCCACAACTTTGCCTGCCACTAACTTTGAAGCCACAGGGTCAAATGGCAGGGAGGGGAAGATAGAGTACTTAGGAAAACAGAGCGAGAAAGAGAAAAGAGTGTTGACTCCAGCAAAGGGCTCTTCTGCACGGCAACAGCGGGCCTGGCGTTTGGGGAGAGGCAGGGATGCGTAACCGCAGGGATGCGTATAAAGCATAACATCCGAGCTGATTTGTGTTTTTCTGAAGAGATTAAAGAGAGGTGTAGAATATCAGAAGTACTGTTTGAATCAAGGCCGTCTTATACTTGATGGAAATGGGGACTGATTGTGAAAAGCTTTCCGTCTATCTGCATCTCAGTGTTAGAGGCGTCCCTGGTTAGATTTCAGGCTGTATCACAACCGGCCGTGATTGGGTGTCCCATAGGGCGGCGCACTAAGGTTGACAAGCTCTGGAAACTTTCCCAAAATTCCCAAGTTTTCCAGAAAACCTGGTTGGAGGAGACTGCATTTCCTGCTTATTTCCTTCTGTTTCTGTGAATCTTCCAACTGGGATTTCTGGAAATTGAAAAAATTGGAATTTTGGTGAATTTACAGGAATTTTGCAACCCTACCCATCACACACTCACGTCTCTGAGCTTTGAGCTGTTTTTCCTGTAACGGCAGCTCTTTGCTTCTCGCCCACCTTACGGTCCCAGCACGACGGCACCTCACACCAACGTTCTCGCTCATGCTCACATTGTGTCTGCAGAGGTGTGAGATACATAATTGAAAACCAATGTGTTTTTCTCCTCTGCGGTTCCTCTGATCTGCCCTCTTGCCTCCTCCCACCTCCCCCCTTGCTTCACCCTCATCAGTCTTTTTGTGAGTCCCTCTGGGCAGAACTGCAAGGGGACGCTTCGCCCAGAAAATAGGTCACACCTTGGTGGTCTTCTCACCTCGACAGTATCAGAAAAACACTCTCAACTTCCTCCGGCGAGGGCTCAACACTTCCCCTGTGTGTCTGTCCGGCAGCTTGTCAGCCCAACACACATGGAACATACACACACAGTACACAAACACAGAATACAACACATAGAGAACACAGAACATATCCCACACAACCCAACACAGAACACAGAACACTTTCTGTTTTGAAAAGATCAAGACCACATCTCTCTGGCCGACTAGCTGGCAGGGTAATTAGGAGATTGAATGTTCTCGTTAACAGTACGTTCCTGTCAGGATAATGTGGGCTGTTTGATTATGCAAAAGCATATTAGGGCCAGAGTGAAGAGTCAGGCTAGTCGTCAGGCCTAATGACATGCCATTCCTCTGTGTGAGAGAGGGAGGGGAGGGGAGAGAAGAGGAGAGAGGAGCAGCCATCTCTGGTGTCAGGCCCTGGGCATGGACGAGTCTCTGTCAGCCAGAGATGTGGGTGTGTTCATTAACGAGAGAGACTGCACTGTAATTACATCAATGCTCTAAAAGACGCATAGACACACTGACTCCACTTGTTGCTTTAATTGCACTCTGTAATGATGCTGGTATTAGTTAAATGGTTAGAGCACTGCACCAGTATACTGAGTAAATGAGTGGAAGTCCTAATCTGTGTATTTGAACACCATTTTAACATATTAACAGTTTAACAGGCTTGGAAAGTCAAAGTAAAACAACAAATGCTAATGTTCTTGCAATGAGTATTGATTGGATATGAACATGACAGTGAGAAGGATAGTTTCCAACACCCCACAAAATGGCAAGGCTCAATTTGTGTCTGAAAATATTTTGATACCTTCACTCATGCATTCAAGTGGCCAAAGCTGAATCATACACTAAAATGAAAAAGTGCTTGGAGTATCCTTTAGGGGTTCTTCAAATTGAAACTGTGGGGGAACCCCTATAAGTTCTTCAAAGAACCCTTTAAAAGGGTTCTCAAAAAACATTTTGAAGAACTTTTTGGGGTTGATGTTTTAACTACCCCACCCCCATTATTATCTTTAATACGCATAACAATGACACAATATTTTAGTTCTATGTGTTTATTATGATTTTAGTGGCAAAGCAGATAAAAAGAATTCTAAATATGAAGTAAACTCCCAGCAAAGCCCCAAGTCCATTGGGTATATCCTCTGGTGTGTTGATGTTAATGTGTTGATGTTCTCCGTATCCATATCCAGAAGGATTTTGCAGTGCATATTCATCAGAGGTGTAGGGAGGTGTAGGAAGTGTGAAGTCTGTGAACCCCCAAAATAGTAATTATACAGATGATTAACAAAACATGCACACAACAGAATTCATACTTTGGTTTTTGTGGTGAATGTGAATGAAAAAAACTGTTTTGATAATGGTTTTCATACACATACCTTGTCCATAATGTAGAGGCCTATGGAATATTCATTGAAGGGAGGAGGATGGTAAGTGTGATCTGTATAACATACCAATACCAATAGACATACCTTTGTATGCCTCCTCGTCTGCACACAGTCACATTGGTCATCATTGAGATGTTTCTAATACTTGATTGGAGTACACCTGTGGTAAATGGAATTTATCGGACATGATTTGGAAAGGCACACACCTGTCTACATAAGGTCCCACAGTTGACAGTGCATGTCAGAGCAAAAACCAAGCCATGAGGTCGGAATTGTCCGTAGAGCTCCGAGACAGGATTGTGTCGAGGCACAGATCTGGGGAAGGGTACCAAAACATTTCTGAAACATTGAAGGTCCCCAAGAACACAGTGGCTTCCATCATTCTTAAATGGGAGAAGTTTGGAACCACCAAGACTCTTCCTAGAGCTGTCCGCCCGGCAAAACTGAGCAATCACAGGGAGGTGACCAAGAACCCGATGGTCACTCTGACAGAGCTCTAGAGTTCCTCTGTGGACATGGGAGAACCTTCCAGAAGGACAACCATCTCTGCAGCCACTCCTCAGTAAAAGGCACATGACATCCCGCTTGGAGTTTCCCAAAAGGCACCTATGTTTTTCAGATGTTTTTTCAGATGTTTTTCAGCGGCAGGGACAGGGAGACTAGTCAGGATCGAGCTTCATTCGAGCTCCTATGGGGTTCTTGGAAAAACTTTTTGGGGGCAATTTTCAGTGCCAAGAACTCTAAGGTTCTTCAAAGAACTTTGCGGATCTTAGAAGAACCGTTGTTGAAGCCCTCATTTTTAGAGTGTAGCAACTGGTAACTTCTGGGGCCAGAAGAAAATACAGGGTACACATTACAGAACCACACCTCCCAGAGAGCAATGCTGTAAAGCTCAAAGAAGCTGGTCTCTCCCCAGAGTAAAGCCGTTGACATCCCCTCCACTACACCCAGCTGAGATAGTCCCACACTAAATGGAAATATGGCGATATGGCACAGAGAGCCTCCACCAAGTGGAGCTCACTCGCTGCAGCTAACTCAATTAAGAGGCATGCATAACTGGGCCTGATCGAAACGATAGTGAGCGTTTTAAGGCGTCCTAATTATTTAATTTGAGTAAATGATTGTGTCGCCCCCTCCCCTGTCAGTTTATCGGCAGTGTGACCGGCCCAGCCCCCAGCCCAGCACAGCATGTGTGTGTGCTGATAATTAGGCGAGTGAAGGCTCAGCATGGAAGAGAGGACCTCCCGCCTATCCTAACCTCTCACCAGATACAGTGTGTGTGAGTGAGTGATTGCATATGTGTGTGTGTGCACATACATGCGTCTATCTATGTGTATGTGCTTATGCACGCATTTTCACAAGTGTACCTCTCTCGCTATCTGTATAAATGGGAAGGCTGTTTGTCTCTCTCTGTGTCTCTCTCTCCCGGTCTCTCTCTCTCTCCCTCTCTCTCTCTCTCTCTCTCTCTCTCTCTCTCTCTCTCTCTCTCTCTCTCTCTCTCTCTCTCTCTCTCTCTCTGTATAAATGGGAAGGCTATCTGTCTCTCTCTCTGTGTCTCTATCTCTCTCACTGTCTCTCTATCTCTGTATAAATGGGAAGGCTGTGTAAGTCAGATCCCAGAGCGTGTCGATAGAACACTGTGATGATCTCCTGTGGAGCAGCCTCTGGGTTCAACTAGCTTGGTCTGGGATGACAGTGAGTGACATGTGCCCTCTGTGTGCCCGCAGGCTTCCCGGCGACGGCATACGGACCGGTGGCGGCAGCGGCGGTGGCAGCAGCGCGTGGCTCAGGTAGGGGGGCCCGAGGAAAAGGCGGCTACATGGCGTACCCGCAGAACACAGGGCCAGGTAAACTCTGCTCTGTCTGTGTTCTGTGTGGCTGCTGCTCCCTCCAGCTTCTCCCGCTCCCCTGCTTCTCCTTAGCACACCCATGGAAACATGCTTTATGTAGTCCACACACACTGGAGCCCTCAACACTTCTTCTCCAATCCTAACACTTTGTCTAAGAATGATTAGCCTAAATAATTGGGTGTTTCGGACATAAAGTAGCTCGATCGATTTCGACCAAATTTCGAAATTAGTCGCTGAATTCAACTTTTGTGTAGTTCTTTGTAGGCGATGTGATGCGATATGTCTGCTTTAGCCCTCAGTGACTAACACTGCTCCTCCAACCATAAAACCTGGAGACATCCACTCACTGTACACACACATAGCACTGATTGATTAGCTAACAATGTACACACACACACACACACACTTCTCCCTGTTTCTCACTCGTCATTGATTCACCAGTCAGCTACATTAACAGATCTGGCTCTGTCCTTCTCAATAACACTAAAGCAATCAATAGCACTGAATAACAACCTTGGTGTCGGAAATTGACAGGCAGCTCAAGGGAAGACTGGTTTTCTTAATCAGACTCAGGTCATCTGTCTCCGAGTGCTACAGTACCTCCCGTTGGTGGATCCTCTGCTATAGGTGCTCATGGTCCTGCAGTATGATCATGTGAATGTCAACCTCAAAGTCCTGATGGAAACTGTTTGGAAATATATCCTGACCCATCAATACACTCAAGCGCGTTCACCCACACACACACCCATTCACTTCAGCGCAGGGAACACAGGAAGCCAATCAGATGTTCTTTCTCTCCAATCAGGCCTCTTCAAAACAAACAATCTGCCAGAGAATGAGGAAGTTTGAGATGCAGGGGGCCCATCATGTACTGCTGTCAGATTGTAACACAACTCTGGGTTGCTTGATAGGGGATGTATGAGGGGGAGGTGAGGACAGAGGTGTAGTGAGGTGAATGTTGACCTCACAGGTCTGCTGCATAATAGATCATGAGGAGTCATAGGTGACTGTCTCAGCTCTGAGGTTCCAGACACCTGCAGCCCCATAGTTTACTGCACACATTTTACATTTACATTTTAGTCATTTAGCAGATTCTCTTATCCAAAGTGACTTACAGGAGCAACTAGGGGTAAGGGCCTTACTCAAGGGCACATTGACAGATTTCTCACCTCGTCAGCTTGGGGATTTGAACCAGCGATCTTAAGGTTACTGGCCCAACGCTCTTAACCACTATGTTTCCTGTCGCACGCAAACACACACACACACACACACATGGTAGATAAACAGGGTTGGGTGCTGAGGAAGACGCTGCATGTTTAAACGTGACCTTCGTCTCAGCTAATCTCCCGCTCGTCTCCTCTCCGAGCTGCAGCGCCGTGCTGTGCCGGGGTGGACGGGTGCATCTCGTTACCACCCCGCCGCGCTCCTATTTACCCATACGCTTAACATCCCACTGAGCGAGCCTTATACCCCTGCCTCTGTCTTCTCTTCGCCACGTGGCTGGCTGCTCACTGGCGTCCCTGCCTGTCCCTGCCTGCTCGCAGAGAGCCAAGGACAAGTGAAAGACAGTCCCCTATCTCTGACACGGGGCTGTGTCACCCTTTTCTCCTCTCTGGCTCTGACAGCCCACGGCTTAATTACACCGGACAGATCGACACCACGCTCACATGGCCTCCCTCTCCGTGACAGGGCAGCGCTGCTGATGATGACGGAGGGTATTTTTAACTCCTCTGTGAGGCCCTTTTATTTACTCTCTGACTAAAGTAATCCCTAGGACTGGCCTCGCTATCACGCCATAACAACTTAGCCCTGAATGACAGGAATGGAGTCAGAATGTTACTCCATGTCCACCTTCCCAGTGTTTGTCCTTCTGTGCATATGTAATAGATGATGAGCCTCTATTACGGAGGTCATCTGGGAAAATATTAGAGGATGGACGTTTCGAATAGGGATGGCTGTTTGACAGTCGCTGATGAATGACGCGTCCTGGATAAGTCATTGCTTTGTTGGTTTATTACTGGGATATAATTGATCGAGTTTATCAGTGAGGAGACAAAAGCAGTTGTTATTGGTGGATTCTCTGTGGCCCTGTCATTCCTATGGACAGAGCGATTGATCAGGAAATCTAGGGTCTGGTGCACTCTGACCTGACTTCATTGGGCTCCTGAACAATGGGATCAGCCATTGCAGTGCGATGCTAGATCACTGGATCACGCCTCTGATCCTCCAATAGAAGGAGGTCACTCATCAGAGTGCTGTCTTTTAGATTGCCTCGTCATCACTCCGGTCCTTATTGGATGTGTGCAGGTGTACTTTTCAACGCTTTGCTTTAGTTTCAAACAGTATTCTATGGGAGATGTCCACAGCTCCATAACTCTGCATTACAGAGAGGGCAACTGTAGCAAATAAACATGCTGCAATACAATGCCTTTGAATGCAGAGTGACAGCATTGTTTCTGTTGCATCAGCTCCATCATGCACCTCTCTCCTAGAACTGAGGAGCTGCGTGAATGTCATGTCAGCCTGGGGTTTAGGCCTTGTTGCCCTTCCCCTCTGATCTCCCCTCCTCCATCGCCTCGGGTCCCACTCAACAGAGATATTTCTGCCTGCACAGTCTCTCCTTCAGGCCCTTTCAGCTCCCTCCAGAGGAATGAGCTCTTATTATGTGCATCGGAAATGAGTGGGATGTTTCAGAGTCTCAGATGAGATGGCCCCTTCTTTTCTCAAGGCCTCCGCCTGTAAACCTGCATCATGCATCGATCGCCATGGAATTTCTGCTGCCGAGCTCATTAGGGCCGAGGATGCTCTTTTGAGCTTTTATATTCTTTTTTTTCTTTCTTCTTCTTTATGTTTTGCTTACTCTACCTCTTAACTGTTAACTCTCTATCTCTCTCTCTCCCTCTCTCTTCCCCTCTCTGCCTTTCTCTCTCTCATTTTCTTCCCCAACCTCTGCCTCCCCTTCTGTCTGACATCCTCTCCCTTTCTCTCTCTCTCCCTGTCTCTCTCCCTGTCTCTGTCTCTCTTTCTGTCTCTCTCTCTGTCTCTCTCCCTGTCTCTCTCCCTGTCTCTCTCCCTGTCTCTCTCCCTGTCTCTCTCCCTGTCTCTCTCCCTGTCTCTCTTTCTGTCTGTCTGTCTCTCTTTCTGTCTCTCTTTCTGTCTCTCTCCCTGTCTCTCTCCCCCTGTCTCTCTCTCTCTCGCTACCTTTCCCTGTCTTGCTCTCTCTCTCTCTACCTTTCCCTGTTTCGCTCTCTCTCTCTCTATCTCTACCTTTCCCTGTCTAGCTCTCTCTCTCTCTCTCTCTCTCTCTATCTCTACCTTTCCCTGTCTAGCTCTCTCTCTCTCTCTCTACCTTTCCCTGTCTAGCTCTCTCTCTCTCTCTCTCTCTCTACCTTTCCCTGTCTAGCTCTCTCACTCACTCTTTCCACCTTTCCCTCTCTCTCTCTCTCTCTCTCTCTCTCTACCTTTCCCAGTTCTTCTCTCTCTCTACCTTTAGCTGTCATTCTCTCTCTCTCTACCTTTAGCTGTCATTCTCTCACCCCTCTTTTTTCTTTTCTGTCTGCCACACCCTCCCTCCCTCCCCTGTGAGTAAGTGGATGTCAGTAAGACTCAGTGGGAGCGGATCAGTCTCGTCAGCTGAAGAGACTCATTACATGTCCGGTTCTCCTGGCCAACAGTCCCTTGGTACACAATAAGTGCATTGTGTTGAAGGTTAACGTGGCTTTAGTTCCATCCAATATTATTTCTGGAATAAGCACATCTCTCAGGGCCTTTTCTATTGCCAATCAATGCTGTCTTTAGGCCCCCAGTGACCTGTGAAACACTGAGGATATGCTTTAATGTGACCTTTCCCACTGCACCGTGCACAGTATAATGCTTTGGTAGTCATATTTCTATGCCTGAATTGGACCCCATACTGTATAATAGTGCTATTAAGCAGCACCTGCTAGTGTAACATGTTGTTTTCAGAGGGAATTAAACAGTGAAATAGGTTTAAAATGTCCCTGCTTTCACAAGCAGGGATGTGTTGTTTTCAACATACAGAATTTACGCTCTGCAACATGTTGACCTTGTTTTTGAAAGAAAAGCAATTTTTTTGGTCCATTAAAATAACATCAAATTGATCAGAAATACAGTGTAGACATTGTTAATGTTGTAAATGACTATTGTAGCTGGAAACGGCAGATGTTTTATGGAATATCTACATAGGCGTACAGAGGCCTATTATCAGCAACCATCACTCATGTGTTCCAATGGCACGTTGTGTTAGCTAATCCAAGTGTATCATTTTAAAAGGCTAATTGATCATTAGAAAACCCTTTTGCAATTATGTTAGCACAGCTGAAAACAGTTGTTCTGATTAAAGAAGCAATAAAACTGGCCTTCTTTAGACTAGTTGAGTATCTGGAGCATCAGCATTTGTGGGTTCAATTACAGGCTCTAAATGGCCAGAAACAAATAACTTTCTTCTGAAACTCGTCAGTCTATTCTTGTTCAGAGAAATGAAGGATATTCCATGCAAGAAATTGCAAAGAAACTGAAGATCTCATACAACGCTGTGTACTACTCCCTTCACAGAACAGTGCAAACTGGCTCTAACCAGAATAGAAAGAGGAGTAGGAGGCCCCGGTGCACAACTGAGCAAGAGGACAAGTACATTAGAGTGTCTAGTTTGAGAAACAGACGCCTCACAAGCGACTCTGGGATGCTGGCAGTTTTCAGCTGTGCTAACATAATTGCAAAAGGGTTTTCTAATGATCAATTAGCCTTTTAAAATGATAAACTTGGATTAGCTAACACAACATGCCATTGAAACACAGGAGTGATGGTTGCTGATAATAGACCTCTGTACGCCTATGTAGATATTCCATAAAAAGTCTTCAGTTTCCAGCTGCAATAGTCATTTACAACATTTACAATGTCTACACTGTATTTCTGATCATTTTGATGTTATTTTAATAGACAAAGAATGTGCTTTTCTTTCAAAAACAAGGACATTTCTAAGCGACCCCAAACTTTTGAACTGTAGTGTACAACTGTGATGATGTATCATTGACATAGATACAGTTGAAGTTTACATACACCCAAATTCATTTAAACTCAGTTTTTCACAATTCCTGACATTTAATCCAAGTAAACATTCCCTGTCTTAGGTCATTTAGGATCACCACTTTATTTTAAGAATGTGAAATGATTTATTTCAGCTTTTATTTCTTTCATCACATTCCCAGTGGGTCAGAAGTTTACATACACTCAATTAGTATTTGGTAGCATTGCCTTTAAATTGTTTGACTTTGGGCAAACGTTTTGGATAGCCTTCCACAAGCTTCCCACAAGAAGTTGGGTGAATTTTGGCCCATTCCTCCTGACTGAGCTAGTGTAACTGAGTCAGGTTTGTAGGCCTCCTTGCTCACACACGCTTTTTCAGTTCTGCCCACAATTTTCCATAGGATTGAGGTCAGGGCTTTGTGATGGCCACTCCAATACCTTGACTTTGTTGTCCTTAAGCTATTTTGCCACAACTTTGGAAGTATGCTTGGGGTCATTGTCCATTTGGAAGACCCATTTGCGACCAAGCTTTACCTTCCTGACTGATGTCTTGAGATGTTGCTTCAATATATCCACATAATTTTTTTTTCCATCATGATGCCATCTATTTTGTGAAGTGCACCAGTCCCTCCTGCAGCAGAGCACCTCCATAACATGATGCTGCCACCCCCGTGCTTCACGGTTGGGATGGTGTTCTTCGGCTTGCAAGCCTCCCCTTTTTTCCTCCAAACATAATGATGGTCAACAGTTCTACTTTTGTTTCATCAGACCAGAGGACATTTCTCCAAAAAGTACGATCTTTGTCCCTATGTGCAGTTGCAAACCGTAGTCTGGCTTTTTTTAATGGCGGTTTTGGAGCAGTGGCTTCTTCCTTGCTAAGCGGCCTTTCAGGTTATGTCGATATAGGACTCATTTTACTGTGGATATAGATACTTTTGTACCTGTTTCCTCCAGCATCTTCACAAGGTCCTTTGCTGTTGTTCTGGGATTGATTTGCACTTTTCGCACCAAAGTACATTCATCTCTAGGAGACAGAACGCGTCTCCTTCCTGAGCGATATGACGGATGCTTGGTCCCAAACTGTTTATACTTGCGTATTGTTATTGTTTGTACAGATGAACATGGTACCTTCAGGTGTTTGGAAATTGCTCCCAAGGATGAACCAGACTAGTGGAGGTCTACATTTTTTTTTTGAGGTCTTGGCTGATTTTGTTTTTGAGGTCTTGGCTGATATCTTTTGATTTTCCCCTGATGTCAAGCAAAGAGGCACTGATTTTGAAGGTAGGCCTTGAAATACATCCACAGGTACACCTCCAATTGACTCAAATTATGTAAATTAGCCTATCAGAAGCTTCAAAAGCCATGACATAATTTTCTGGAATTTTCCAAGCTGTTTAAAGGCACAGTCAACTTAATGTATCTAAACTGACCCACTGGAATTGTGATACAGTGAATTATAAGTGAAATAATCTGTCTGTAAACAATTGTTGGAAAAATTACTTGTGTCATGCACAAAGTAGATGTCCAAACTGACTTGCCAAAACTGTAGTTTGTTAACAAGAAATTTGTGGAGTGGTTGAAAAATGAGGTTATAATGACTCCAAAATAAGTGTATGTAAACTTCCGACTTCAGCTGTAGATAACATACCATCTTTTCATTTATGTTTGGTTTGATCATTTCTACCATGTGATTCATATCCCCAGGGAAACTGTTATCCTATGGTTCTATTCTGCCTTAAAGAGAAACAAGAGGTTCTTATGTAGATTGGGTTTTCAGTATTCTCCTCCACTGAACCCTGGCTGTTTTGTTTTCCACTGATGAACCCACAGCTTGCTTGAAGAGGGAAATCATTTGGCACATTTTGACACATTATCTGAGATCATTATCCATTTCCTCCCAACAAGCTCTGTGATCCTGGGAAGTGCCCCAGAGGAGTCTGGGATTGGCTGCGTTCGCTGGGCTAAATTAATCTGGCTCCCCGGGCCCCACGGGTGCTCAGGTCCGTCCGTTCGCCCCAGATGCTGCTCCGCTTAGCTCAGCGACGAGCCCAGAAGAGCATCACATGTCCTGGGTATAGCATGCCAAACCAATCCATGTGACAGTGTTTGACTGGGGCCCAGGGAGAAGATGTGACACTTTGGGGATGGTAAGGCGTCCCTGTCCCCTTCTCGCCTGCTTCTGTCCTGTCCCAGTGCAGTTGCTCACACAGCTGTGCCTGGCAGATGTTCAGGGGTCACTGGGGAGAAGCCCCTGGCGGTTGATCCATGCTGAGCCTCCCCCAATGGGCTCAAGGTAGGCTTGAGTCATGGCTTCACTCACTTTGGTTTCAGTGGAAGTTGGAGCAACTTATGAATATCAATAGCTATACCTTATAAATCACTAGTCACTCATAAACAGTCATTAACACTAACCAAAACCCTGGTCAAAATGTGAACGTTGTGCTGTTAGAAGGACAGTATAGGACCAGAACTGTTCTAGTGGTCCATAGGGTTCTGTTCTAGTGTCCCATAGATCTCCTGACTCACACCTGCAGGAGGGAAAAGTAGCCCAGTCACACATCACATTGTCACATGGCTGATTAGACACCTGTCATTCACTATCAGACAACATTAAAAACTGTTATTTTCCTGTGATGAGGCACTTTTGGAAGCTAGCAGTGTTTGAAAAAGGATTGCGAAAGGAAGAAAGAGAGAAAGAATGAAAGCCTAAAGGAGAACAAAGGCCTGGGTATGGGCTAGCAAATGCAGGAATAAATCATCTGTTAAAATTCATTAGCCAAGCCTCTCTGAGCATAAAATGACAAGACATTAAATATGTATTATTTATGAAATGCCGCTGTCTTTGAAAAGGGGGTCTAGTGCTGTTAATTAGTCACCCATTCAGTCAGAAAATACTATTTCAAATAGAAAGTGAAAGCTAGTCTCGGCAGCCCAGAGAGCGGCAGTTTTTTATTTTTAAAATGGCATCGATGGAAATAAAGTAGCTAATTACAGTTGTTGTGAGATTCAAAGCTAATTTGGGAAGTCATATGACAGGTTTATTGACGTCCTCTGCAGTGTGATGTGTGCTTATGGCCACCAAGGAATTCAGAGGGGGCAGGGGAGAGGGAAGGATGATTGGGAGCAAACGTTGCTCTAGGTGTGTGTGTGTGTGTGCGTGTGCTTGTGCGTGTGTGTGTGTGCGCCAGTGACAGCATGTGTGTGTGTGTGTGTGCGCACGTCTGTGACGGTGTGTGCGTGTGTGTGTGTGTGCGCCAGTGACAGCGTGTGTGTGCGCACGTCTGTGACGGTGTGTGTGTGTATTAACGTGTGCGTGAGTAGTATTTTGGGGAATTCAGTGTCAGGATAATCACAGACTTGTGCATTCTTAAACACCTCGTCCTCTCTCTAAAGTGGTTGAGGAAATATCCCCTACATTTTACCATGAACATGATAGGCTTCTTTGTCTGTTTTCCTCAAAGAGATGAGTAAAGTAGCAAGTTTCAAGGCAGTGGTTTAGAATCGCTCCTTAGAGGCAGTCATCTGGCAAAGTGGAAATGAGACAGGAGCATATATCTACTTGAAGAAAGCCACCCTCGTGATGGCAGTATGCTATGAGAGATGCAGCCTCTCCAACCCTGGGCAGTAAGTTCTGAGCTGGCCGACGAGAGCTGCCCACTCCCACCCCAGCAGCCCTGGCCAGTGGGAAAGAGAGAGAGAGAGAGAGAGAGAGAGAGAGAGAGAGAGAGAGAGAGAGAGAGAGAGAGAGAGAGAGAGAGAGAGAGAGAGAGAGAGAGAGAGAGAGAGAGAGAGAGAGAGAGAGAGAGAGAGAGAGAGAGAGGAGAGGGATAATTATCAGTATAAATGGAGCTCGGCGAACGATTCGCACTGCTGGGCCGCCTGATCTGGTCGCCAAGGCAACCTCAACCTGCTAATTTGTTTTGTAGATGAGTAATTACATCCAATTAGACCAGTGTGGGGAGAAAAAGAAAGTCCAAAGAAGGGGCCATTGTTCCAGTTAGATGGTGTGAATATTAATAATGGGATGGTCTCAGGCTCATAACAGATATGATCAGTGATGCTGCTGCAGCTGTGAGGGCCTATTGCCCAGCCTACCTGAGACATCACTCTACAGAGATGATGATCTATCGATGCGTGCGTGCATGTAAGAGTGTGTGCATGTCCCCTCCACTGACCCCATGTCCAGTTTAAACTCCTCAGTATAGGGTTCTAGTGCACATCTCTGAAGTAGTGCACAGGTGTCTGAGCATCCACCTTTACTTAACCATGAAAGACCAAGGAAAGACGTATTACACTGGAGCACAAAGTGTCCTCCTCAGGTGAATAGTCACAGACTGTTATTGTAGAAGACTTTCAGTGCTGTGACTGTCTGTAAAGCATTGTTTTATGGCACTGTTTCTGTCCTCAGTCACCTCAATCAGAATGTACATTTTTATGTTCCACACTGGTGAGTACTGATAGCCACAATGCATTTATTATCTACAGACCAAAAACGGAGAAAGGGTCTAGGTAATATGTGAATGCTCCTTGCATGTTAAAGTGGTCAGAGAGACATGCAGTATTGTGTTCTATTCTAAGAAAAAAGTCATTGTGTGATATGATATTCCATCCTGGTTTATTATTATTCATTTGTGGTAGTTCCATTGATTGGACCAGATGTTCCTTTAATATAGAAATACAGTACTGTAGTTTATAATGAGCTTTATTCCAAAGCACCACAGGGATCGTATGCATACACACATATACAAGCCCCCGTCCATCCCCCAACATAAATGCGCTAGTGTAGAGAAATGGGAGAATTAGGCTCTCTCTAACAGCTTGGTAAAAAACATATGTCTGTTAGGATGATCAAAGGAAAGCCATTATTTCTACATCTTTGATGTTCAGCCACTTTTCTTCACTCTCGTTCTGTTTCTCACCTTCACCCAAGTGAAAGTAGCTTAAATCATTTGTTTGCTCTGAAAAGAAAATTAGTTGGGGAAGATAATCAAGCTATTCTGCCTCTCCCAGATGGCAGCTTTGGTCCATAGAAGGGAGCGTTTTCAGTGAGCCTAATTTTATTCATATCCTCTCCCACTGGTGGCACTATCATTAGAAGCAATCTACCTGAACAATAAAAGTAATTTTGCCTGGCTTTATTAGATAAGACCCTCCCGGCAGTGAGAGGCCTCATGCCAGCAGCTGAGGACTAATTGTCCGTGTCAGCGCAAACAAAGCCGCCATGTGTATTTGTTGTGTCTGTGGATGTCGTCTTTGTGTCCTGTCGTTCCCGCTATCCTGGAATTGGCGGAATTATGCAGATTGCAACAGGAAGCTGCCTTTGTCGGGGGCCTGGCAGCCGGTACCATACGGATGTGGCATGGGTGGCGTGGCTGGGCCAGGGACAAAGCAGGGCCTCCCCCCCTCCCTCCCCTCCCTCAGCCCAGCACCTCTCAGCCGTTTAACTAATGGGGGGAGATTGTGGCAAGGCCTTTGTAAAGGTCGCTGCTTGTTTGTTGTTAAAGATCTAATTAGGAAGAGGAGAGGAAGCAGAGGAAGCTTGTCTAATTAGAGATGAGCATGGGAAAACCACCTCGGAAACTCAAGGACGGACGGCTATTAGCGTGGATGTCACAAACGGATTAAACACAAGTGTCCCTAGTTTTCTCCTGGTGTCCTTAACGATTAAAGCTGGGCTGAATGCATATCTCCCGTGAAAGTCGCCTGAAGGCGGCATTCCATAGCACAGGCAGAAGAAAGGAGGATGGTGGGCAGGGGTGAAGATAAGGAGGTGGAACACTCAGGAAATTTGGTCCCTTATCCTTTTTCCCCAGTCCTGGAAAAGAGCACCCTGTGAAAAGCAGTGACCCTGTGAAATGCTCTCGTCCATAATTCAACCTGGCCGTCCTCCTCACGGAGTCCTCATTCCCGTGCTGCAGAGGGAGTGTCTCCTAGGGTCGTTGGTGTGTGTAAGAGACCGTCTCTGCCTGGGAGTACTGGCTCTGTGGTTAGGATATAGATGGATATACAGACAGACAGGAAGACAGACAGACAGCAGCCAGCCAGCCTCCAAAACTGAGATACAGAGATGGACTGAGGGTTGAGTGCAGATCACTGGTGACTCAGCACCTGTCCCTGGGTCTTGTCATAGACTCTCTATCACACTGAGAGGAGACAACTCTGTCTGACACCACTGGAGTCATAGCAGCTCCTTGAAATTCTCTCATTTCTAGACTTGTTTGGGAAGACTTGTCTTAGGTTAGAAAGATTTACAGTTGAAATCGGAAGTTTACATACACCTTAGCCAAATACATTTAAACTCAGTTTTTAACAATCCCTGACATTTAATCCTAGTAAAAATGATCTGTCTTAGGTCAGTTAGGATCACCACTTTATTTAAGAATGTGAAATGTCAGAATAATACTAGAGAGAATTATTTATTTCAGCTTTTATTTCATCACATTCCCAGTGGGTCAGAAGTTTACATACACTCAATTAGTATTTGGTAGCATTGCCTTTAAATTGTTTAACTTGGGTCAAACGTTTCGGGTAGCCTTCCACAAGCTTCCCACAAAAAGTTGGGTGAATTTTGGCCCATTCCTCCTGACAGAGCTGGTGTAACTGAGTCAAGTTAGTAGGCCTCCTTGCTCGCACACACTTTTTCAGTTCTGCCCACAAATGTTCTATGGGATTGATGGCCACTTTGTGATGGCCACTCCAATACCTTGACTTTGTTGTCCTTAAGCCATTTTGTCACAACTTTGGAAGTATGCTTGGGGTCATTGTCCATATGGAAGATCCATTTGCGACCAAGCTTTAACTTCCTGACTGATGTCTTGAGACGTTGCTTCAATATATCCACATAATTTTCATACCTCATGATGCCATCTATTTTGTAAAGTGCACCAGTCCCTCCAGCAGCAAAGCACCCGCACAACATGATGCTGCCACCCCCGTGCTTCATGGTTGGGATGGTGTTCTTTGGCTTGCAAGTGTCCACCTTTTTCCTCCAAACATAATGAAGGTCATTATGCCAAACAGTTCTATTTTTGTTTCATCAGACTAGAGGACTAGATTTCTCCAAAGTTGCAAACCGTAGTCTGTCTTTTTTATGACGGTTTTGGAGCAGTGGCTTCTTAACAAACTATAGTTTGTTAACTAACAAGAAATTTGTGGAGTGGTTGAAAAGCGAATTTTAATGACTCCAACCTAAGTGTGTGTAAACTTCCGATTTCAACTGTAGGTGAAAGTACGGTTTTATAATTCTTTTTCATTCCTGCATCGACCCTTTCACTCATTCATTCCTTTATCTTCCCATTAACGTTGCCCTTTTCTGAGTTGTCATTATTTTCCTCATTGGTAAAGACTGATCGGTTTTCCGTAGCAGTTGCTTAAGAGAGATGTAAAGGGGTTATTGCGTTATGGAGCTTTGTTCCACGTCTCAGGGTTTACTGTACACGACTGGAAGTCTGCCATTTTAGGAGCCCATTATTTAAGAAGTGGGAATGGAGCCCGGGTAGCGCGCAGGGAAACTGTGAGGCCCTAAAGCGCCGGCTAAGGAACACGCCTGGTGTTTAGATTCCATTTGGCAGCTGCTGACAAGCTCATTATGGCGGTCTAGGTGTGGCACGGCTTTGATCGCCTCTTCAGCTGGAGACCCAAATATAAAACAAGCACAGAGCAGTGAGACCTGCCATGAAAAGAGCCGCTGACGCCAATCTCATCTTTTCCTTGAGTGGATTAACTCCCCATATTGAAGAGGTGCGAGAGGGAACAATTGCCTTTAATGGCTCTCTTTATAAGAGCAGCTTGTCTCAGATTAAGAGGACAAGCAGTAAATGTCAGCACGTCTTATTGCTGAATGAGGATTCCTGAAGCCTTGATAATCCTCCATCTGTGCTGAATGAGGGCCACGTTTGAATGGCCCAATAAGTGTGGAGTGTTTTGGAGCCCTGCCTTTTGTTAATGGTCAGTAAACATGAATGTGTCTCTTTGTTATCCAACCCAAAGAAAATGTCACATGCATAGACCTCAATATGCAGTAGTAGTGGTTCAAAATCAGAGGCATGAAATTAATTATTGATTTGTACGCATTCTACATTTTCCTCCCGTTGAATGATGAGTGTTTACATCAGGTATGTCCAGTAAGCATTGTAGTCGTCAAATTAAAGCTGTATTGACCTGTGTTTTTAATGATTCTCCAATTTCATCCCTCTCTCTCAATTTCAGGACATTGTGAGGGAATCACGTTAGATTGATTCATGTATAGGATTTAGAGACAGCCAGGCTACTACCTCAGAAAGCTCCCTCCTACTTCACTGTTTGTCTTATGATTGTTACCAGCCAGTTAACCATCCTATTATCTTAGACAGTCAACCATCCTATTATCTTAGACAGTCAACCATCCTATTATCTTAGACAATCACCCATCCTATTCTTAGACAGTCAACCATCCTAGTATCTTAGACAGTCAACCATCCTATTATCTTAGACAGTCAACCATTTTATTATCTTAGACAATCACCCATCCTATTCTTAGACAGTCAACCATCCTAGTATCTTAGACAGTCAACCATCCTATTATCTTAGATAGTCAACCATCCTATTATCTTAGACAGTCAACCATTTTATTATCTTAGACAGTCAACTGTCCTATTATCTTAGACAGTCAACAATCCTATTATCTTAGACAGTCAACAATCCTATTATCTTAGACAGTCAACAATCCTATTATCTTAGACAGTCAGCAATCCTATTATCTTAGACAGTCAACAATCCTATTGTCTTAGACAGTCAAACATCTTATTATCTTAGACAGTAAACCATGTAATGCCAGTAAATGGGTTGGGTTCCCAATAGAGGGATGATGCGTTACCGTGGTGCCGACAGACTCCTACACCTCAGACACTCAGACTGGCAGCAGGATCTGCTGGGGAGGGAGAGCAGAGAGAGGACACAATGTATCTCAGCCAAATGAACCCCTCATAAGTAGTGTCACACACCAACCACCATGCCATGCTTATGAGTCTGGACATTGACTACTGTGAAACAATGAAACCAAACGTTTTCCACAATGATGGAGTCCCTTCCCCTTCCCCTCCCCAACCTATACTGTACCTCTCAGGCTTTCACGATTACGGGTTTTACTCTGCGCCCAGTGACCAGAGGGGGGCGCCCTGCTCCTTTGCGGACTATGGCTCCCTGGGGCCCCAGGCGGCTCAGATGCTGCACAGTGAGCATGCCACCTCCGCCTGCAACTCCCCCCTCCAGCACCTGCACAGCCCGGATCAGTTTAAGAGCCCAGGTTTGTATGTGCATCTCTCTCATCCACCGTCTTGGACTGTTCAGTTTGACTCATGAAGTTTCCTCCATGTAGATGATCTATGCAGTTTTTTGGTTGACATTTTCTGGGGGTCTTTGAGGAGGAAAACAATGTATGCGAAAAGGATGAACGTCTTGCCAGCAATGCATTGCATGTTTATTCCTTCTTTTTGATTTTCAATGTAACTTTTAATGTTTATTTGTGAAGTTTGTTCCATGCCCCTGCTTGCTCCAAGGGGAGGACATGTATGTTTCCCTCCATACACAGAGCATGGTAGGTAGGGGACTGGACTACAATGTCCTCTGGGAGAAAGCTCTCATTTACTTTGCTTATGTCCCCATCCACCCAATTCAACCACCTGGACATTTGAACCTTTTCGATTTCAACATTTGAATGAGAGTGAAAGACTGACTGGGACAGTGGAAGGGTTAGTCAGTGAGAGTGTATTGTAAATGATTGAGTGATGGATAATGAAAGGACCTACGGTGGAAGCAGGATCACCTCTATTTTCATTCTGCAAACAACTAGGTAATCAGAAGACATGTTTTGTGTATAGATTATAGTAACATTACATCCTAGTGCAGTCATATGCCTAATTTAGCTATTACATTACAAGTGGCATGTTTCAGTATGATATCAGTGTGTACTTTTTGCAGTGCTGACATTTACCTTTGCAATTTGGTGTGTCTTTTCCAAGGTTGTGTTCTTTACATAGTGAAAACTATATGTTGCATCCAATAAGTCAATGGAAAACAATTGTGTGTCTATGCCATTTCCTCTACAGAAAATACGTAGCTACAACAATTTCATTTCAATTGATTACCCTAATTTTAAACCACATTCAGGGTCAGCATGTGCTATTCGTTTGGTCATAGGTTTGTTCCTGATAAAACTGACAAGAGATGTAATTTCACTAAATTGCATTTCCTATTTTGAGGAGTAAGTGTACATGAGAAAAACTATGTTGAGAGGAAAACGTTGTGAGAAGTGTACCTTATTGACCCCAGCTCAGAGGATGTCAGGCAGAGAGCTGTAGATTTGGTGGTGTTGATCTGATCCACAGTAGATATGCTGGACTCACTGTATGTTCTTGTTGTATCGCTCTTCAAACAATCTTACTAACAGTGAAACAGATGATATTACTGAAAATATGCTAGACTTCCTAAAGTGAGTTTGACTACTGGTGTGGCTCTCTCCTGACCAGATCTTATCCTCCCGTCCAGATGAAATGGCCATGTAGACTAGAGACAGTAATGATGTCTGCTGATGATGATGATCCCTCCAGACTGACTAATGGTGCCGTCACTGCTCTGTAGAGTCCTACTCTATTGTACCGATGAAGGAGTGGAGTGGAGGAGTGGTGACCAGCAGGTAGCGGCAGGTGTTGAGGCCCCCCGCAGTCTGTCCCTGTACTCCTCACTAGTCCTGCCTCATTGGCTTTGGCAGCAGACAGGAAAAGACATCTTTAGGCCCCGTGCTTTACAGCGAGGATTACACAGATCTCCTGGTTTGGAGGCCGGCCCATTCTGGGTGGAGATTTGCCTGCCTGCCTGACTCATTGGGATGGATCCCTTCAGGTCTGAGCACTCCACTGTCTGTCTGTGTCCTAGGGCTTCACAGGAAGATGGCAGGACTGCAGGCCTACAGCCACTTCTCCATTTACCCACAGAGTGGTGATAAGTGGGCTGTGATTACACACACAGCTGTAGAGAAGAGAGGCTCTACATCTAAACGTCAAGGTGCTGAATGTGAGGAATTGTATAGTGTGTTGAATCTTTCTTTTTTCTGTGCTTGGCTGTGGAAGAGGAAGTGTTTTGTGTTTTTCCTCAGGTGGTAAAGGGCCATTGTGAATGGCTCCTCCTGGTTTTCTAATGATGCCCTGTGGGTAAAGGTAGGGAAGCTGAGACAGACGCCCAGCCACGAGGAAATGAGAAAATTGTAACTGCCAGTCTGAATAGAAATGCTTTCATGGCAAATGTTAATTGTAAACCACCTCCACCCCTGTTTACCTTAAACAGAATGCTTCACCTGTAGCCCCAAGTACTTTCAGACTGTGAATACATTGATGTATTTTAAAGTGCATCTAAATAGACTTGATCACACCAGTCAAACTACAGTATACAAACTGCTTCTGTTATTAAGACCCAATTACAGAACATAGAGCATAGCCATGTGAAATTACAGTGGATAAACATCATCGTATTGACCTCCTGCTTTGTCATTGCTCAGATACTTAAGCCCCAATTATGTATTTGTCTGGGGAATGTTTGTTCATATCTACCCAGCCCAGTCTCACAGACACCGTCCTATCTGCAAATATCACCAGGTTTGCTTTTTTGTTGAACCTACTTTTTCAGAGTTAATGTTATTTTTGCTGAAAATAGGAAAGCAGGGTAGGCATAGAATTACATTTGTATCAGCACCTTTCTCCCTTATCCACACAAACACTTTGTCAGAGCAGATGCAACATACAAAGTGACATGAATAAGAACCCAGCGAGTGGAGTTGGTGCAGAACAGATGAGTCACCTGTGTCTTTAAAAATGCTGTGTAATCAAAGGCTGGCTCGCTAAATTAGCATGGGCGCCGCTAAGCCACCAGTCAGCCCCAATAAGTGTAACTCATGTTTTGCTATTAAACTTAATGACTGAGGCCATGTAGCCCCGAGGTTTAAGGAAAAGCATCAATCCTGTTTCCCATCGAGGTGCGGTGCGCCGTTCAATAGAATCAACTAATTACAAGAAATTAGGATTACCTTTTAAACTGAAAATAGCTGTAATTGCTTAATAAGCAAGTCTATTAAGTGCTGTTCCATACAGACCAGAGACGTGAGGCCAGCCATAGGAATGGCTCCCTCAGTAGATCTCTGTGCTCTGGGACAGGCTCTCATTTTACATTTAGGAAGAAACCCACTGTAAGAGGGATTTTGTGCTCCTCACAGAGTTAGTATAGATAAAGTAATGTGCCACAACTTCTGAAGGACTATAGCATCTGATAAGGGTGTGTGTTTTGCATGTTTAATAGCATCTAAAGCTTGTTTTTGAAGTGCCATGCAAGGCATCCCTGTACGGTACAGATCTTATTAGCCTCATGAGCTAAAGATCTAGCATCATGTATATATTTCTATATTAAACTCCAAACACATGGCCTACAGATCAACTTTCCATTTTTGTAGGACATATTCCACAGTCAAGAGCCTCAGAACTCCACAGAGTTTTTCCTTTTTCCTTTTAATTTAATTTCTTCATTTATTTTCATGGTTTATTTCTCAATGGGGGTGAGATGGAGGGTTATGTGAATCTGACAGCGGAGGAGATTGAAGAGGTGTAGCAGTTATACTGTTTTAAGACATCTCTGTGCCTTCTCTCTCTCCCCCCCTCTGGCTTAGTTTTGTATCGCCAGTGTTATTGGCCATCGCTGGCCGTCTGGGTTTTCAAAAGGCCTTTTTATTAGTCAGACTCTCTCCTAGCCACAGGGCATAGGTTAGAGGTCACACAGAGCGGTTCTATAGGTTAGAGGTCACACAGAGCTGTTCTTTTACATCTCCGTATTGTGTACCTGTGGATGAACTCAGGGCAAGCTTTTATATTTTTTATATTTCCCAAGGTTTATATCTCCTCTGTCTGTAGAACACTTTGCTTTCTTGCTGAAGTGGAATTTTTAACAAACAAATAATCAGAACTCTTTCTGCAGTTTATTGAAATGCTGAAGTCAGGAAATGGCCAGGCCAAATATCCATGGAATAGATAGACATTGTAGGTAGAAAAGATGCAATGAAAGAAAAAAGTATCTATGTACATTGGAATGTTTTGTCCAATCTGGTTTTTGTCTAATCAACTGTGTTATACCTGCATGTGTATAGAATCCAAAGCAACTAAGCTCCCCCCTTAACTATATGGCACCTCTTGAATATTATAATAATTACAAATAACTTCATTAAAATGAACACTTGTCCACAACATACATAACTACACCTTAATAGTTGGTAGCATGGTCCAAGTATCTCTGGTGGTCTGCTTACGGTTTCTATTGTGCATGATTGTGGTGTGAGTGTTATCACTGTATAGTATACGTAGCATGTAGATATCTATAGAATATCATACTGGATTCATCTTTTACATTACTCTTGCCGCCTCAAGCCTGCAACATTTCTTCTGTCAATCCCCAACAAAATGTATGCAGTTTACGTGCAAACAGGCCTCAAATGGCATTTCCAATTTCTCACTAATGTGTGTTCTGTTTAATTATAGTATTGATCAATATACCTCTTCCCAGACGTATGAATTCAGTAATGTATTCTTGGATGTGAATGTTTATATTGTGGAAGACCCAGAATGAACTAGCTACATATAAGTTATCACCTGTGCTCTGTGAAGGACCGCGGTGGAAGTGAATTGTTGCCCCCCTGCTGTGCTCTGTGTACAGGGGGAAACCCAGCTCGTCCTGGAGGCTTCGCAGGTGCCAACAGCCCAGGGCCTGTAGCCGACCTGTACGGCCCTGGAGGCCAGGACTCCAATGTGGCTAACTACATCAGTGCTGCTAGCCCCCAGGCTGGCTCCGGCTTCGGCCATAGTATCGCAGTGAGTACAGTACACCTTCTCTGTCCACTGACCGTTCTGTCTGTCTGTCTAGCCCGCACGTGTCAATCTCATTCCACGGAGGGCCGAGTGTCTGCGGGTTTTCGTTCCTCGCTTGTACTTGAATTAAGGTCACTAATTAGTAAGGAACTCCCCTCACCTGGTTGTCTAGGTCTTAATTGAAAGGAAAAAACTAAAACCAGAAGATACTAAGCCCACCATGAAATGAGTTTGACACCCCTGGTCTAGCCGATTAGACTGCTGTCCTTATACAGTGCATTTGAAAAGTATTCTGACACCTTGACTTTTTCCACATTTTATTACATTACAGCCTTATTCTAAAATGGATAAAAAATTGATATTTCCCTCGTCAATCCACACACAATAACCCATAATGACTAGCAAGAACAGTTTTTTTTTTGTTTTTGTTTTTTGGTTTTTTTAAACTGAAATATCACATTTACATAAGCCACTCCTGCGTTGTCTTGGCTGTGTGCTTAGGGTCGTTGTCCTGTTGGAATGTGAAACTTCACCCCAGTCTGAGGTCCTGAGCGTTCTGGAGAAGGTTTTCATGAAGGATCTCTCTGTACTTTGCTCCATTCATCTTTCCCTCGATCCTGACTAGTCTCCCTGTCCCTCCCGCTAAAAAACATCCCCACAGCATGATGCTGCCACCACCGTGCTTCACCGATGGAAACAGGATGCACCTGAGCTCAATTTCGATTCTCATTGCAAAGGGTCTGAATACTTAAGTAAATAAGGTATTTCTGTTTTTAATTTTTTATAAATTAGCAAAAAATATCTAAAAACCTGTTTTCACTTTGTCATTATGGGGTATTGTTTGTAGATTGATTATTATACTTTTTTATTTAATCCTTTAAATAAGGCTGTAACGTAACAGAATTTGGAAAAAGTCAAGGGGTCTGAATACTTTCCGAATGCGCTGTACATAATGTATGTGTGTGTTAGTGTTACAATGAGGCAATGCATACTGCACTCCCTCTCTACTTGTGACTGGGTTCACCACTAACTACACTTCAGAGGTATATGGCGTGTTGTGTCAATCAAACTTTAAAAAAGATCGAATGAGATTTGACTGAATCAATCAGTTGGTGAAGATCACAGGGCTGGTGTGTTGTCCTGTCAACAATATCAGACTTATATTAAAAAATAATAATAATGCAGAAAACAATTGAGGAAGAGACTGTTATAATTAGAAGGAAATAGCAAATTGCCAACATTGTATCTATCAAGTGAAACTGAAACATGATATCCCATCAAAGCACAACGTTGCAGAAGAGTACATTTAATTGGCATTTATTCTGGCTGAGCACAGCTTTCCTTATTGGTTGTCAGCTGTGCCATGTCTGATTGGTTGAATCTTTGTCGGTCTCAATTTAGGAAGAAAGAGCATGTTTGTTATAGAATTTACTGAAGGACTGAAGTTCACTTACACACACTATGAAACCATTTCATTTGCTCAATGTTAAATCTTGTTACTGACCTGTCTCTGCTAAATTGGCACTGCCAAAGTTTTGGCATTCTCTTGAGTTTGTATCCCACGCTGCCAGTCACCTGTCTATTTAAACACTGTGAACTTGTTCAACCTGACACCAGCTTGTTAGTGTCTCCTTGTTTACGCATGTCAGAAAGAGAGGGGAAATGTCAGGAGTTGTTTTCTGGATTTTAGTTTCAGATGTATTCTCTGGGAATAAGCTGCTTCATAAAGACATAAGACTCGGAGGACTAAGGAAAACAGTAATCATGAAAGTATAAAAGGAACGTAGGCCCATTGAACAAGATTAATTGCAGAAAATTCTTTAAAACACTATTAGAATGGATATTTTAAATTGCCTGCTTGCGCCCATTGTTTTGAGTTCTATTGTTTTAACCTTTGCCGTTTGTATCCATAGTCTAGCTGACCCAGATAAAGGTTGACAGTGCTTTCAATCAATTTGGATTGATAGTATTGCACATGGGATTCAACTTTTGTTGTGAAGATGAGAATATTTTCATTGTCTAAACACTGGTGATAAGATGGCCCTTTAACAATGTTAAATTGTATTTCGAGAGTACATTTAAAGGGAGATTTGATATATTTGATGCATATATACTTTTTTTACACAAGAAAAAAGGGTTGTGAAATGTGTTTTTAATTTCTACTTCAGTTGTACTAAATTCCATTCAACCTAATGCACTTTAAAATGACTCAATGATTCGAACAAAGTGAAATGAACCAGTGAAGCGCCGTGGCAACCTTCAGTGTGCAGGCAGATGAAGTCTCTATCCACAACATTAAGAAGGGAAATGATTCAGAACTAAAATGCACTTTTTAAATTAATTTCTGTGCTACATGCAGCCAAAATGATCACATAGTGGAACTTGACAGGTTACAACCTCATGGATGACTTCAGTCACTTTGACTTGCCACACGATCTCCCAGTTTGGTGTAATAGCACTGACTAGAGAGACGTCAGACGATGTCAATGCTAGAACAGTTCCTGTGTCATAACCAATAATAGATTGGGCTCATGCTCATTTGTCCCCTTGAATTTGAATTGAACAAGATGACAAAGAAAATGAATGGCTAATGAACATTTTAGATATTTTTTTGTGTGTGTTTCATTGAAGCGTTTCTATAAACCGACACTTCCTTAACTTGTCACAGACACAATAGGCAGATGAGAAGCTAGATAACTGGCTCAGTTAAAAGAAAAGACTCATTGATGTTCTGTTGTTTCTGCTCTCTAAGAATGCTGTGTCAGTGTCTCAGTTCACTGATATGGTTCAGACAATGTGGTTGATTGGCATTATGCAGAATGACTTCGAACACAATGGGGAGACGCTGCAGAATGGGTTGATCATTATGGAAGATTTTGTATGATGATGCTAAATAGCTTTTGCATGAATTGATTTTTAATTGATTAATATTGTTTATGTTGGCATGAATGAGTATACGTATGTAAAAAGTGAAATCTTATGTCCCTCACAGGTCCTTAGGCCCTGTGCAGTAGTTGACTGGGCTGGCCCCTATGGCCTTTACTGTGTTGAGGGATTGTAGTTCTTCTCTTCAAAACGCATTGCACTTGAATTTGCCTCTATTCACCCTCTTCTCAAGCTCTCCCTCTGTTTTTTTTCTCTATTTTCCTAATGATACATTTGATATATTTTCTTTCACTCACCCTTGTAGCTTTTTACTCAGTTCAAGCTCTCTTCCATCTGCTCATTAGAATGAACTGAATCATGTAAAAGATGTGGCCATTCTGTCACCATGTGTAATTGACCTCCAGTAGTGTAGGGTTTTGAAGATCAATGAATAACAGTATAAACACCCTCACTGAGTAAGAAAGAGCCCACTGGAATCTGTAAAATGCTACAAGCGACAGTTTCTTCCCCCTAAGAATAAAAAACGGATTTGATTTATGATGATTGTCTATTGCTTTAGTGATCAAAATGATGAACAGGAACAGTTAATACCCATTCATGCTAGCAGAACAAAATGGATACAATACAATGTACTCACTCTTTTTTTCCTTGAAATGCATACTGACAAAGGTACTAACTGTATACTTTTAGGGCCCGTTGATTGCGACAGCTTTTACAAATGGATACCATTGAACAGGTGGTCGGTTGCCATCTCATTGGAGGTATTATATTCCATTTATATTGTTTAGCAGTCTTTTCTGTAGATTTACCTCTACTCTGTTACTCCAATTCCACCTCTCCTTTCTTCTGTTAAAATACATACAGTAACCCTCTATTTCACCTCACCATCCTACAAACTTGTACAGGTACAGAAACACGCTTTTTTAATATGTCTAATAAGCTAAATGCATGCAATGGCAAATTACTACAAGTCCATGCTTTTACAAAACAACATGATTAAGCTTTGGTTGTGGAACTTGTCCTCCCTGATTGACTGTATGCACTAATCCTATAGACCTACATAAATGGAATAACAATAAGGATGTTCTTGGATTAATTGACTGTGTACTGTTGCTTTCTCTGGTTTTCATTAATGGCAGATGATTGGGTTTGTTCTCCATTCACTTTTACTGTACAGTACAGTTTGTAATCTGGGACGGAAACTTGCAAGGCAACTAGTATTTTGTCCTTACTGCCCCCCCAAACACTTTTGAAGCCTGGTCTGTCTACATACAATGCATCACTCAGGTCAATGTGTCAAATAAAGCACGCACATGACATGTCAAATTCAGTGTAATGCCTATTGCCTGTGGTTGACGTTGTTGGTCAGGGAGTCATCTGAAGGTAATAGACAATGTTCCAGTTATGAAACTCACTAATATAATTGAACACACTCAATTAGCACCCTCCTTAACTCTGAATCTGTTCAAAGTGCATGAGGTAAGAGAAAGCAACAGTAATAGATGCAGTCTGTGTAAACTGGAATTCTGGGAGAATGAGTTCCTGATAGCTGTGCTTGTGATGACGTCACTCTAGTAGAATGCAGTTGTGGTCTCTCGTGCGTGTGTGGTTGTGTGTACGTACTGTATATGCCTCACGCATATTGTTAGTATAGTAGCAAACAACGTATTGTTAAACGAGGCTCATGTTGTTTTCTTAGTACGCTAGGTTATGTTGAAGCTTAGGTGCTCATGTTTTGTGCTATTGAAATGTACATGCTCCTAATTGTTCCACTGCATCTGTATTATTCAGCAGAGTCTATCTGGTGGTCCAGGGAAGACAGACCGAACCTTCTAATTGGCTCTGTGTACAGGTGATGTCATCCAACTTCAAGCACTACAGCATCGCCCAGGAGAAATGGTGGAACCACATTAAAAAAAAATCATTTTAAAAAATCATCTCAGAAAGAAAGGAAAACTGCTGTACCATAATCCAAACCTGTAACCTGACAACCTGGTTTGTTATGACATTTCTTGATGATTTCATTCACTTTTTTTCCTTCCTTTTATTAGTTGTTTGATTAGCTTTACAGAGAGGCATTTTGGTTTGATCCTAATTATTTGTGTCATTTTTTGATTTTCTCTTGTAGTGTATGTAAATGGCTTTGCTTCTCTCTTCGGGGGTCATAGTCGAGAATGTACGAAGTAATGTGTTCACATTTGGTACCAATTCGTTTATTTAAAAAAGATCAGAGCTTTAGGTGTCTTTTTGCACATAAAAGAAATCCAAAGTGGAAAGACTTGGAAAAAAACATCAATTTCATTTCAAATGAAAATTCGAGAGGGTAACTAACTAATACATCTTAGTAGCTGTTTTTAATTATTGTGATGTCTCATTGTTAACCATAATTACCTATTTTTGGGCAATACAAAGAGGACTCCAATATTTTTATGGTCCTTTTTTACAAGTGTTGTTTTTGTTGTTTAGAAAAAAATATGTATACTATAAAACATTTCATATAAATACATTGTGAATTCAAGACTTAAGAAAAAGAAATGTAACTGTAAATACTATTCCAGTCATTGCATATAACCAACTCGATGAGAGAACAGCATATTTTTGTGATGGTGTGTCAAAGAAATGTTCTAGCGTGTGAATAGAAAAAAAATCTCCAAACAAATGCTATTATCCTTTACTGCTCGGAGACAGTGACTACCCCAGTGATGGACACAACATATTTGAATACTGATGGCTTGCTCTGTAAATACTCAAGCTGAAAAACTTTACAAGTGTCAAACCAGTGCATTTACAAGTGGTAAGTTCAGCGCACAGTTTTAAAAGGGATAAAAGATCATTGGTATCTTTTGTCTAACCAAGTGTTATTTAAGAGATCAATATTATTTGAGTGATCATTTAATCCAAAGCACACTGTACTTAGTGTTGAAGAATAGAACTTGAGCCTAAGCATTTTACAGTACGCATCCAGACACTTTTATACTCCTGAGAGAAAAACTAAACTTGTTGTTTGTTGTTTTGTTGTTGTTGTTTGTTTCCTCCTGCTTGTTCCTCTTAAGTTTGGGACGCCATCAGTTCTCTTTTGAATGAATTAGGAAGGCAAACATTTTGATACCATACCTCAGCCCTGTGAGTTATACCTTGGAATCGTTGAGAGGTTTAATTTATTTTAGTGGCAAATAGATTTAAACATTGAATGGAACAAAATGTATAAATCATTGCACTGTGAGCAGTAAAGAAAGAACAGGCCATTTCCTATTTGCACATGTATATGTTGGCTATTTAAAATGGTCCTGTCTCTGGCGTGAAGTATGAAGGATTATTGGATGTTGCTCCTCTCTAGAATAGGCATACACAAACAGCTTGGCAAATAGCAATTAACTGATTAATTACTACCAATGTGTTGTGGTCATGTCTTTGGATTTCATTGTATTGTGTAAGCCAACTTCTAATCTAAAATATTGATGCTATTTTAGTTCCAGCCAATAGAAGACACTGAATAAATTATTCATCCTTGTAACCATAGCTGCTGCGCTAATTTCTTACACAGTATGTGTAGGGACAGGTTTTGCTCAATTATAGAGACATTTAATGACATGCTTTAAAGTGCAGTAAGATTTGTAAACATGATGATGGAATGAGTGGTGTATATTCTGATGATGTACTTTTCCTGCTGCAAAATGTATTTGATAATTCATTTCACCTGACTTTTCATTTCATTAGCTCTTTTGTTCAGAACAACCAGGTGAAGAAAAATGCTGGATGCTTTTGAATGATGTGGAGATATGATCAAGTAATAATTTAAATGAGAAAACAGAAGAGAACCGTTGTAATGTTCAAATGTAAAAGGAAAAAAGAAATACAAAACTTTAAAAAAAGAAAAAGATGCTTCTTCACTGATTTCAATTTTGAATCAGGGGATTTTATTGATATTTTTGTGGTTACTAATTGTAATATGATATTATTAAAATGTACTGTGCATCCATCGATTTCTCTCTTTCCATTCCCTTCCCTGTCACCACATACAATCTTTTGTTGTCATCCATGTATTTCAATAGTGTGTAAAAAAAAACACACACATTTAACTTGTAACAGAGTGCTGTCTTTGATACCAGTGTAGTGGTCTATGCTCTTCTTTGTCGTTCTCTCTTTTTCTGGCTTTTTCCTCTCTTCCCTTTCTCTGTCACATTCTCTTCCCCCTCTCTCTCGCTCTCTTACTCTCCTCTATCTCCTTGTAATTAGTCGTAGATGTTATGTAATTAAGATAATACTTGTAGTTATTAGTGGATTTATGACCAGTAAGGATAGAACTTTCTCTTATTATCAAAAGTTTGACATAAATTTGCAAACAGTTATTTTAATAGCAGTTCCATGTCATTTGTTCCTCGTATGTCTTTTTTTATGTGTGTGCTTTACCGATCTCACATGGTTTCAACTAACCAAAGCTCTCACAGAAGAATTATAGAGAATCAAATTGCTGTACGATGGAATTTTAAACAAGGCATTATTTGGATCCCCTCCCTTGAATGTTTAAAAGGGGTGTGTCATACTACCTTAAATGTTAACGCTAGATATGCAAAACGTTTATTTTTTGATTACTTTTTAAGAGGGACACAAGCTATAATTAGGAAAAAGATTTTATGTGAAAGCAAAAAAAAAATTATTTTTAGAAAGTTCTAACATATTAATGATGATGATTACTACAATAATAATAATAATATTAATAATCATAACACTACTACTAATAATAAACTGTAATATCTTTTAATGTTTTTACACTATATCCCAGATGCCTGTATGGCTCTGCTATTTTTGAATACCACTCTGTTTTTGAAATGTTTCTGCCTTTCATTTTACTCATAAAAACATACTTTTTGTGAATACTTTTTTTAGTCCCTGAAAACCAGCGCTTTATTCTAATCAAAGTTAGGTTGATGCTGTCTGTTAATTTTGTTCTCACAGATCTAGACAGACATGCTTAATACGCCACAACCTTTGGAAATAATTTGAGGTCATCTAACTTTTAGATGCCATTACATACTTGGAGCAAAGATGACACAGAATTCGTCTTTCTAATGATTGTTTCTTAACTAGTGAAGGTGGTCAACACGGCATAAACTTGAGATACTCCTGAAGATTGTCTTCAAACAGTAGTTTAGTTAGTTAGTAAAACTGTAATGTGTATAGCAAAGGTTACAAGTGGGGATGTACATGTATTTTCTGACTTGTAATAGTTTGCAGCACTTGAATATATGTATATATTTCGACCTTTGTCAAGGATTTAGTTAATTGGACGACAGAGAAAGTCAAATATTCTGGGTGAATTCAATTAGACTTAAACAGGGGTTGATAATAAAATAGTAATTCTTGGAGAAATCAGTTCATAGATATACTGTCGATAACAACATGTTCACAAAGAATTAAATGTATGTGGAATTGGCAGGATAAAATCATCAGTCCAGGCCCTACATAAAGATCTTTAGCAGTTGGATTGAATAGATAGGCTCTAGTATATGCTAGTCATATGATACCATGTCAATGCCTTGAGGATCTTAGTCTATAGTAGGAGCCTCCTTTGATGAAAGTAAAGGCTGGTTATCCCATTTAAATAGCTCATTCCCCTTTGATCTGTGTTCAATATTAGCTTGGACTTTAAGGTAGCATGCCTCTGTTGCTGTAATTTTATTTTTCATTAACAGCAGTTTACAGCTGATGAATGTTACACATCTTACTATACTAACAAATCCATTGGAAAAATGTTGGTTTAAGAAAAAAATTGAAAAGGAAAAAAAAAACGACCTGGAAGGTGTTGATATTTGGAGTGTACTACCGTATTCATTTACACTTGAATCTTGAGGCAAGTGCTAGGCAATGGCCAATCATTTCATGCCATCATCCATGAATCACCATCTCCCCCCATGTTCATTAGTCTGTGTACAGTACATACATGTTATGTTATATGTCTGACCTGTATATCCCTCATGTGAACATGTTTGACTAGATGAGAATAGTGATCCCTCTGTATTCTAGACACAGCAAAGCCCCATCTCCCTTGGGTTTGTATAACTTAGTAGCCAACACTGTTTTCATCCCTCGCTGTCAAAAGAGTCAACGTTATGGTGAGCTAGTGTGCTCTTTTGGCATTGCATTGTCTTCAAAATTCGAAATAGACCTTGTTCAGTGGTCTGGCATAGGTAATACATTATGAATGACTGTTCACCAATAAGTGAAACATACTCTGGTTTCTTTTGGATGGTCTTAACGTGTGTAGATCAGAATGCACGGTTGTTATTCCAATCTGTAGTAACGTATGAGGAAAGGTGAGCAGTCTTCTATGACTCCACAGCATAATGAGGCTATTGTCCTGCCACGTAACATCCACTGTTTTCCAGAGTGGAGGAGCAGCCTTCCACTGAGCTATCCTCACTAATTTGCTGTCTGCTCCTGATTTGCCTTGCCCATTCCTAACACTTGCCCATTTTTTAACGTTAACAGACTTTTTACGGCGAGAGACTGACAGAACTGACTGACGTCTGAAAGCATCTTTCAGGTCTTCTTGTATGGCTTGCTCAAGCCCTGTTGTAAAATAAACTAAAATGGATGGGGGTCTCTCACATCTCAGATGTGGAAAGTATAATTTTATATTTGTATTTTCAAATAATAATAATGATGAAAAAAATGTTTGTGAAAGGTTTCCATCCTCTACTGTGGTCCAGAAATCGATGTGTCTGTCTGGAAAAAAAAATAAAATAAAATAAACTGTTTTATTCCTTGTTTTCATTATTATTTTTGATTTGCTTAACTGTTGTAATAATATTGTATTATTAATTTGTCTGTCCTATTAAATTTGAAGTTCTCTCAAAATTCAAATCATTTCAACATTCTCATATTAAATGCAGCATTTAAGGAATTATACAATCATGCACGTACATTTTTGCCTAGTTTAGTACAGAATCAGACAAAACTATTTTTGTTCACACTATTTTATTACTATTTTACTACAGCTACATTTGAATAGTTTTGCATAATAATAATTATGACCATGGATATCCATCAATCAACTTCTTTCTCTCATGCTAGTGTGCTCTTTTGGCATTGCCATTTCAATCTACACACAATATGCCATAATGACAAAGCAAAAACAGTATTTTCGAAATATATAAATATATTAAATAAAAATAAATATCACATTTACAGACCCTTTAATCAGTACTTTGTTAAAGCACCTTTGGAAACGATTAGAGCCTCAAGTGTTGTTGGGTATGATGCTATAAGCTTGGCACACCTGTATTTGGGAGAGTTTCCCCAATTTTTCTCTGCAGATCCTCTCAAGCTCTGTTAGGTTGGATGCGGAGCGTCGCTGCACAGCTATTTTCAGATCTCTCCAGAGATGTTAGATCGGGTTCAAGTCCGGGCTCTGGCTGGGCCACTCAAGGACATTCAGAGACGTGTCCCGAAGCCATTCCTGCGTTGTCTTGACTGTGTGCTTAGGGTTGTTGTCCTGTTGGAAGGTGAAACTTCGCCCCAGTTTGAGGTCCTGAGTGCTCTGGAGCAGGTTTTCATCAAGGACCTCTGTACTTTGCTCCCTTCATCTTTCCCTCGATCCTGACTAGTCTCCCAGTCCCTGCCGCTGAAAAACATCCACACAGTATGCTGCCACCACCAGGCTTTACCATAGAGATGGTGACAGGTTTCCTCAACAAATGACACTTGGCATTCAGGCCAAAGAGTTCAATCTTGGTTTCATCAGACCAGAGAATCTTGTTTCTCATGGTCTGAGATTCCTTTAGGTGCCTTTTGGCAAACTCCAAGTGGGCTGTCATGTGCCTTTTACTGAGGAGTGGCTTCCATCTGGCCACTCTACCATAAAGGCCTGATTGGTGGAGTGCTGCAGAGATGGTTGTCCTTCTGGAAGGTTCTCCCATCTCCACAGAGGAACTCTGGAGCTTTGTCAGAGTGACCATCGGGTTTTTGGTTACCTCCCTGACCAAGGCCCTTCTCTCCCGATTGCTCAGTTTCTCTGGGCGGTCAGCTCTAGGAAGAGTCTTGGTGGCTCCAAACTTCTTCCATTTAAGAATGATGGAAGCCACTGTGTTATTGGGGACCTTCAATGCTGCAGAAATGTTTTGGCACCCGTCCCCATATCTGTGCCTCGACACAATCTTGTCTCGGAGCAGGGGGGACCTTACATAGACAGGTGTGTGCCTTTCCAAATAATGTCTAATCAATTGAATTTACCACGGGTGGACTCCAATCAAGTTGTAGAAACATCTAAAGGATGATCAATGGAAACAGGATGCATCTGAGCTCAATTTCGAGTCTCATAGCAAAGGGTCTGAATACTTATGTAAATAAGGTATTTCTGTTTTTATTTTTCATACATTTGCAAAAATATCTAAAAATCTATTTTCGCTTTGTCATTATGGGGTGTTGGGTGCAGATTTATGAGGAACAATGTGTATTTAATCCATTTTAGAAGAAGGCTGTAACAAAATGTGGAAAAAGTCAAGGGGTCTGAATAATTTCCGAATGCTGTTTTCACTGCATAACATATAGAAGTTGTCCCTTTCGGGTTTAAAAGAAGTGACTGCTAAATGCTATCTTCCATTTATATAAGCTGGTTAGTATAGCTAGCATACAGAAATCGGTGGTGGTAGTCAAAGTAATTTTTACCTGTAATGCAGATGATTGGTAACGAGGAAATTAACATGTGTTGGGGTTGACATCCAAACAAACAGTATTTTACCTCAACATAGTGTAAAATACACATATAAACAATATCCTAAATGTAGGATCATTTTACTGATGGGCAATGAGGACTGTCCGGATCTTTCCCCCATGGCCCTTTCCTCCACGTATTTCCATGGCAATTCCATTGTTTTAGTCAAGTTTGATTGACCTCTTTACCACATCTATCCCACCAAAACAGGCTGAAATTTCAAGCGGTCTTTTCAAACAGCTGTTACACTAAAAGGGCTTTATCATCATTTTCACAATTGCACAGTATTATTCCAACCTCATAGTGTGGGAATATATCTAAAACAAAGGGAAATCTCATTTTTGACTGCACTGTGCCTTTAACCAATGAGTGAGCCATCCGCTGGTTTCTTTTGGATGGTCTTAACGTGTGTGGAACAGATTACACGGTTGGTTCTTATTCCAATCTGTAGTAACATGAATAGTGGGCAGTCTTCTATGACTACACGCATAGTGAGGCTATTGTCCTGCCACGTAACACCCACTTTTTTACAGAGTGGTCTCTTGAAAACACATCTACACTGAACTCTAACCCCTTATACGCACAGTCCCTCTAGTTGCGATCTGCAGGTCAGAAGGACTGGACACCTACCCATGTACGGTGGCTTACCTAACTCTGCAGGTCTGGGTCTGAGGCAGCTTCTCTCTCTCTGTGATGGGATGGTGTCTAGTTTTATTAATCACACTAACCACATTTTATTACAGGTGCCGCCAGGTTCACTGCCCGCTTATTAAAATATTCAAAGGTGTTTAATTCCATTTTTGCACTCTGCCATTCAGGCCAAGGGAAAACATTATTGTCTTAGCCAGTAATTATATCACCCCACCACACCCAACACAGAGATCTCTTCTGAAGATCAAGCCAGGGCTCTGAATAGAAGCCTTACTTGAGACAAGGTGAAAACAGCCCATTTGGTGAAAGCACAATATTGATGGATACTGTGTAGTACAGCTTACTCAGCGTATATTTCATATCTTGTATATTGCAGCTTTATGGTTCTCAAAGGCAACTCGCTCATAAGGTCAGAGCGCTTAATGACTCCAAACACTAAACACCCCTTGGATAATTTGGTGCTTAGTTAATTTTGTGCAATGCAACATCACTTCTATTAGTCTCACTATGACACTCAATATGTTTATGGACCATGTTCTACTTCGAGCATACCCAGAGATGCAGTCAAATGGAAAGCCTGTTTAGAGTACGGTACAGGTGTGGATCTTAATTTGAGCCAGTTTGCTACAGCAGGAAAATTTGCTACAGCAGGAAAATAATTATAATAAATGGCCATTTTTGTAGGGTTTGATACATTTTTCATGAGGGAAAATCAAGTCTCACATTTGTTAGAAAAAAAGTGTAAATTACAAACAGAAGCCTTTTTAAACCTCAAAGGCTATCAAACTGTGAAACAGCCATCACTAGCACAGAGAGGCTGCTTTCTACATACAGACTTGAAATCATTGGCCACTTCAATAAATGGAACACTAGTCACTTTAATAATGCCACTTTAATAATGTTTACAGATCTTGCATTACTCATCTCAGATGTATATACTGTATTCTATACTATCTATTGCATCTTAGCCTATGCCGCTCTGTCATTGCTCATCCATATATTAATATTTATATATTCTTATTCCATTCCTTATATTTCTGTGTATTAGGTATTTGTTGTGGAATTGTTATATATTACTTGTTAGATATTGCTGCACTCAGAACTAGAAGCACAAGCATTTCACTACACTCACAATCTGCTAACCATGTGTATGTGACCAATACAATTTGATTTGATTTGAAATACACTGCAAGTTTTAAATGTCCTACATTGCAGAACAGTTATCCTGCAACAGGGTGATCAAATTAAGATCTTACATCTGTACAATAAAATGATGAGCAAAGAAAATGTATTCAGTGCATTTCCTGATGCTTACAGAGACTGACAGTTGTTTTGCAGCCTCGCGGCGGAGACAAGTCACTCAGTAGCCATCCCACACACACACTGTAATGAAGGTAAACTTTTTAATACGATTGTCAAAACATAATCACTTTTGTTTTACCTGAGATGGAAAATTGCAAACGCGTGCCATCAGCAGAACTGCTTCCTTTTTGTTCTCCTTCCATTTGAGACCGTGTCTCATCTTCATGTTTCAAATTGCTCCAGAGGATTAGAGAAATGAGGGTTAGGCCTATTATGAATGTGATGGAGTCAGTACTGCCTTCTCTCTCTCCCTCCCTCCCTCCCTCCTTCTCTTAGTGTTGCAGCTGTCTAAACAGACTGTTTGTAGTGGTCCTAAATTGTAGAAATACTCTGGAAAGGACTTTCGCTGGACAGTGGTAAGCCCCCTCTGGTCAGTCCATAGAGAAATGTCCATAACACTGACCCGGGGAAAGGTAATGAGCTGCTATAGTTCACCTACACACAGGTACTCTGGCCTTATCTGCTGCATTTAGTCTGACAATTCATTTCACTGTGAAGGATAGAAATGTTGGAAAGGGGGTTGTATTGAGAAAAGCAATTGGTAAAAAAAATAAATAAATCTTGAGTAACAAGGAAGAATTCTGCTTTAAATGAAATACCAGAATCAATTTGCTGTGTTTATGTAATTTAGTAAAGTCTTGTGATGCCAGCAGTTGTACACTGAACAAAATATAAACGCAACATGTAAAGTGTTGGTTGGTCCCATGTTTCATGAACTGAAATAAAAGATCCCAGAAATGTTCCATATGTACAAAAAGCTTATTTTTCTCAAATTTTGTGCACAAATTTGTTTACATCCCTGTTAGTGAGCATTTCTTCATTACAAGATAACCCATCCACCTGACAGGTGTGGCATACCAAGAAGCTGATTAAACAGCATGATCATTACACAGGTGCTGGGGACAATAAAAGTGTGCAGTGTGTTGTAACAGCATTCTCACACAACACAATGCCAAAGAAGTCTCATGTTTTGAGGGAGCGTGCAATTGGCATGCTGACTGCAGGAATGTCCACCAGAGCTGTAGCCAGATTTAATTTCTCTACCATAAACTGCCTCCGACGTCGTTTTTAGAGAATTTGGCAGTACGTCCAACCAGCCTCACAGCCACAGACCACGTGCAACCACACCAACCCATGTCCTCAACATGCAGCTTCTTCACCTGTGGGATCGTCGGGGGTGGGTGGATGGAGTGGGTGGGTGGGGGGTATAACTGTCTGTAATAAAGCCCTTTTGTAGGGGAAAAACTCATTCTGATTGGCTGGGCCTGGCTCCCCAGTGGGTCGGCCTGGATCTCAAGTGGGTGGGCCTATGCCATCCCAGGCACAAACATGGCTGCGCCCCTGCCCAGTCAAGTGAAATCTATAGATTAGGGCATAATGAATTTATTTAAATTGACTGATTTCCTTATATGAACTGTAACTCAGCAAAATCTTTGAAATTGTTCCACCTTGCGTTTATATTTTTTGTTCAGTTATAGTTCCTGATGATATACTATTTATTTGAACTCTATCCCTCATTCTAGAGCTTCCTTTATCCATGACTCACCCTTCTTATTTTGGAGAACTCTACAGAGAGTTCAGTTCTGTTCTCACTGTGTCCACTCCTTACTGCATCCACTCTGTTCTAATGTGTTGTAACTGCATCCTTAAAGTACCTTTGGAGTAGTAGACAATATCTCAGTGATATGTCACACTGACAATTTATTTTTCCAGAATTATACTCACTTTTCATATACATGGAGAAAAAATACATTGCAATCATATATTGATAGAATTGCTTGTATGCTGTCATATCTTTTTTATTAAAGTGTTATCTTTCAGGGTCTGCCCTGCCAAAAATAGCTTACCATTATCAACTATAGATGTCAGTCAGGTACACTTGTGGTGTTGCAGGCAACTTAATCATTCATTTGGACAGGATGATGGGCTCAATGTATGACTCTGTCTAAGATCAAGGTTCTTCACTACCCTTTGGAGTCTGCCTTAGAACTTTTGCCTTTCTGTCTAAATCATCTTTCTAACTTCTTAACTTCTGATAACTTTATGTTGCATTTACAATTTCCATTCCAAATAAAACAGCTGGAACTTCCAAAAGAACTATACCTATTATTTGTGGAGGCCAATTATGAAGAGAAAAAACCCAATCCATCCCATACTGTTTTTCTAAACAGACAGTAGTGGACTCATCTGCATACAGCAGTTTGACAGTGCCTCATAGGAAGAGGCTCCCTGTGACTTCTCCATGCGTTGAACCACCACCACTAGGCCTAATGTGACAGCTCTTTACAACACATACTGCGTTGCACAGACACACACTGGGTTGCAGAGACTATTACTGCTACATTGCTGCATGGATAATAAGCGGAGCAAGCAATGCTCACGTTCTGGCCAGAATGGGTGCGTAATGAAGTAGTGGCAACTCAATAGGAGGGTAGCCTGGTGGCTGGACATTCATCTGAATCTGTCGGAGAAGCAGGAGAAAGCTAGCTCCCGACCTGCATGGCTATCATGCATATTCATTTTGCAGTACTGCCTGGCTCTCTAAGCAGCTCTGCTACTCTTAGTTAGTTTGCCTGGGCCCTCAGCCACAGTGAGGAGTGGAGGACACTGCACAGACCTTGGGGCTCCTCAGCCCTCATTAACAGCAATTAAGAGCAAGTCTGAGACGCCGGCTATGCCTAATTGCCAATTACAGATATGTTAGATATGGGTGAAAGTGACAGAGCTATGTTTAGAACACATCAGGGTAAATTGTCAAACCGTGTTTATGCCTTTTAAATGAGACAGAAATGAAAGGTTGGAAAGCATCGAGGTGGTGCTCGTACTACACTTCAGTATCATTCTGCTTTGTATTCACAGCAATTCTTTTGACGATAGAAAGAGAAATACTTACTGTATGTGCACGTACTAACGGTTACCTTTTCCAAATCATTGCAAAAGATAAGGAAAGCTATTCTCATTTTCTTTTTTTACAATAAACCTTAATGGAGTCAATCAGTCCCTGTGATGTGTGCAGTGGAGAAATGTGTGTCTGAATGGATTTTAGTTGAGGCACTCAGGTGGTTGTCCCCTTCCCCCTCTTGCTCCCTCCTGATGTGCCAACCCTGTGGTGTGGTAATTGACGTGACATATTGATGGGCACTCTCCCGCGGCCAGGGAGACGCGCGCCTGCACACCCTTCCAGCTCGCTAATAATTGCTGATTAAAAACTAGTTAAGAGCCCATGAAGACTCAAATGTGCGTTAACCAAATGACCTTCCGGGACTGAAAAACAGTGTGCTTTCCTCCACCAAAGTAAACTGACTGCTTCATCTGTGAATATGGCTGCAAAGCTGTTATTGAAGAAGTGCAGATAAGGAGGAAACAGTAGGGTGGGCTGTGATTGCATATTACTTTTTTTATTTCTCTCGAGAATGTGTTTTGCCAATATCCTTTTTGTCATTCACAGATTCAAATTTGCTTTATCTTTATTGAGTTCTTATCAAGCTGTTTATGAGCTTATATATTAAGGGAAGGTTGTGCCTGCCAATGTCTACACCAAGCCTCCATTTGTGGCTGATCTGCTATACGGATCATGCTTGACCTCAATTTAATGAAACAAGTAGGTCATAAAACTATTTAATTCTAAAAACAAGTGTCTTTGCATTAGGTAAAGTCAGTGAAATTGCAATGACCTTAACCAATCAAATGTCTGGTTACATATGAATTATGTATCAAATATTATTTTGGAAGCTTAGAATCAAATCAAATGTTATTTGTCACATGCATAAAATACAACAGGTGTAGACCTTACAGTGAAATACTTAACCAACAATGCTTTAAGAAGTTAAGAAGAAAAACGCAAAATGTAAAAAATTAAATAAAAGTAACAAATAATTAAACAGCAGCAGTAAAATAACAAGCGAGGATATATACAGGTGGTACCAGTACAGAGTCAATGTGCGGGGGCACCGGTTAGTTGAGGTAATTTGTACATGTAGGTAGAGTTAAAGTGACTATGCATAGATAATAAACAGAGAGTAGCAGCAGCGTAAAAGAGGGGTCTGGGTAGCACTTTGATTAGCTGTTCAGGAGTCTTATGGCTTGGGGGTAGAAGCTGTTAAGAAGCCTTTTGGACCCAGACTTGGCGCTCCGGTACCCCTTGCCGTGCGGTAGCAGAGAGAACAGTCTATGACTAGGGTGGCTGGAGTCTTTGACAATATTTAGGGCCTTCCTCTGACACCGCCTAGTATAGAGGTCCTGGATTCTGGGAAGCTTGGCCTCAGTGAGGTACTGGGCCGTACGCACTACCCTCTGTAGTGCCTTGCGGTCGGAGGCCCGAAAAGTTGCCATACCAGGCAGTGATGCAACCAGTCAGGATGCTCTCGATGGTGCAGCTGTAGAACTGTTTGAGGATCTGAGGACCAATGCCAAATCTTTTCAGTCTCCTGAGGGGGAATAGGCTTTGTCGTTCCCTCTTCATGACTGTCTTAGTGTGTTTGGACCATGTTAGTTTGTTGGTGATGTGGACACCAAGGAACTTGAAGTTCTCAACCTGCTCCACTGCAGCCCTGTCCATGAGAATGTGGGCGTGCTCGGTCCTCCTTTTCCTGTAGTCCACAATCATCTCCTTTGTCTTGATCATGTTGAGGGAGAGGTTGTTGTCCTGGCAGCACACGGCCAGGTCTCTGACCACCCTATAGGCTCTCTCATCGTTGTTGGTGATCAGACCTACCACTGTTGTGTCATCGACAAACTTGATGATGATGATGATGGAGTCGTGCCTGGCCATGCAGTCATGAGTGGACAGGGAGTACAGGAGGGGACTGAGCACGCACCATTGAGGGACCCCCATGTTGAGGATCAGCGTGGCGGATGTGTTACTTACCCTTACCACCTGGAGACGGCCCTTCAGGAAGTCCAGGATCGAGTTGCAGAGGGAGGTGTTTAGTCCCAGGGCCCTTAGCTTAGTGATGAGCTTTGAGGGCACTATGGTGTTGAACACTGAGCTGTAGTCATTGAATAGCATTCTCACATAGGTGTTCCTTTTGTCCAGAGGGGAAAGGGCAGTGTTGAGTGCAATACAGATTGCATCATCTGTGGATCTGTGGAAGCATAGAATCATGAATGCATTTATCAATAAAAAAAACGATATAATTGCAGCATTTTTAAATGATATCACTACTTGTCATCCAATTTCCACATGTCCACAAATGATGTATGACATCTCTTAAAGGCCCAGTGCAGTCAAAAATGTGATTCTCCTGTGTTTTATATAGTGTACAAAACAGTAGGAACACCTGCTCTTTCCATGACATAGAGACTGACCAGGTGAATCCAGGTGAAAGCTATGATCCCTTATTGATGTCACTTGTTAAATCCGCTTCAATCAGTGTAGATGAAGCGGAGGAGAAATGTTAAAGAAGGATTTTTAAGCCTTGAGACAATTGAGACATGGATTTTGTATGTGTACCATTCAGAGGGAAAATGGGCAAGACCAAAGATTTAAGTGCCTTTGAATGGGGTATGGTGGTAGGTGCCAGGCACACCGATTTGAATGTGATAAGAACTGCAACGCTGCTGGGTTTTTCACGCTCAACAGTTTTCTGTGTATCAAGAATGCCAAAGGACATACAGCCAACTTGACACAACTGTGGGAAGCATTGGAGTCAACATGAGCCAGCATCCCTGTGGAATGCTTTCGACACCTTGTAGAGTTCATGCCCAGACGAATTGATGCTGTTCTGAGGGCAAAAAGGGGTGCAACTCAATATTAGGAAGGTGTTCCTAATGTTTTGTACACTCAGTGTATTTCCACACTATAAGGTTGGAGTAATATTGTGAATTTGTGAAAATTATGATAATGCTCTTTTAGTGTAAGAGCTGTTTGAAAAGACCGCCTGAAATGTCTGCCTGTGTGATGGAGTGGTGAATGAGTTAATAGACCAATAAGAAAGAGAATTCCAAACCGCTCTGCCAAAAGCAACTAGTTTTCAGTTTTCCCCACTCAGACCAGTCCCAGACAGTCCTAGAAAAATCCTTGCTTGAGAAATTGCTCTTTGCTAAGAAGCTATTTTTATTTGAAAACAATCACAGTAAGGTACTTCATTGTTATCCAGAAATCATTTGATATTGAGATGCCTGTACCTGGAGGCCCTCTAGACCTGAAGTGATTATAGTAGCAGTAATTAGAAATGGTCCCATGGGCTTTCTGTAGCCTACCACTCCAAAATATGTACAGTATATAGAATCCAGGTAAGGGCCACAGAGCAACTAACACAGAAAATACTGTCATTGTGTTTCTTCTTTCTTGTATTATCTACTACTAAGAGGGTTCATAAAGCTCACGGAACAACAGCTTTGCCCTCGATCAAAAAGCATGCAGCTGTCTGCTCATCATTCATTAATGTTATCACCCTGAAAGATTGGACTCCCTGAAATCAATAACTTCCTTAGAGCAAACTGTATTGAGTAACACGCTTAAGAAGCTGAGAAATACATCAGTCATTGTAGGACGACAGTATGGGAATACTGAGGACACAGCAGAGGTTTCACACTTGCCCACAACAACTGGTGGTGCTGTCAATCAAGAGATACATGCAGAGTTTAAAAATGCAGTGACAATGTAATTTCAAAGGTCACCTGCCTTATATCAATATTACTGTCAATATGTAGAAAATAGCACACTAGGGCTAGGGTTAGCTCTACTGTCAGAAGTACAATGTACCAGTCTAAGGTTGGGGTTAGGGTTAGCCTACTGGTAATACATTGTACTTACAGCAGTAGAGCTAACCGTATCCAAACCCTACACTGGTAATACATTGTACTTACAGCAGTAGAGCTAACCGTATCCAAACCCTACACTGGTAATACATTGTACTTACAGCAGTAGAGCTAACCGTATCCCTAACCCTACACTGGTAATACATTGTACTTACAGCAGTAGAGCTAACCGTATCCCTAACCATACACTGGTAATACATTGTACTTACAGCAGTAGAGCTAACCGTATCCCTAACCATACACTGGTAATACATTGTACTTACAGCAGTAGAGCTAACCGTATCCCTAACCCTACACTGGTAATACATTGTACTTACAGCAGTAGAGCTAACCATATTCCTAACCCTAACCTTGTACTTGTAAGACATTGTACTTATGGCAGTGGAGCTAACTAACGGTAACCATAAACTTAGGGCTGGATTCAATCCATATCGCCAAAGTATTGCGGAAGATCCATGTAAAAATGTAAAGATAATTTCTGATTGAACCGACATTTGCATAATTTACCGTGAACGCAGTCTCCGCGACCACGGGAACATTGCCTTCAATTGTCAATCGTGCTTTAAAGCGGATATTTAGGGTTACTGATTAAATAGAGCCCTTAACACTCACCCTATCCTTGGCTACAGCCATATACATAGATGCACACACAAATTTACACGAAGGGCTTTAGCTGTAGCAATATTTCCTCCATCCAACCCTCATGCACAGCTGTATAAAATGCATTGAAAAAAATATGCTAAGGCAGTGGGATTTCAGAAGAAATAAGGGCTTACTGAAAATGACCATTCAATCATTCATAGAAGCTCATTTCAACATTTCATCGAAGGAAGCAGAAGTTGACCAGGGACTGCTTTTACTTCAAAGACAATGCTGATTTGAACCAGTACTTTCATTCAAAATTCAAGCCCACATTCATGCCTGTAACGGAACAACTCTCGATAATACTTGTCTTCCCTCATCTTTCAGTTACCGCAAGAAAAACACAATCACCCCTTTAGATATCTTCAGAAATGTATTCCCTGGAGTAAGCATGTAGAGGACCACCAGGAAACTCAGAAAAAAAATATATTTTTTTCAATTTCAAAAACACAGAATCCATAAAACTCTGCACAATGGTAAAAAAAGCAATTTGCTAACAAATGTTTTGACAATGGCTTTCCTTTTTTTACCCGAGCATTCAGAGATGTACGCACAATTTAATACCCACAAACAATCACCGTTGCGAATGGATCCACAGATATTCTGTTTTTTTTCTCATTATTGTTCCTGTGCAATGGAAAAGTAGTCAATGGCCCATATCACACAAAATACATTATCTCATCCTGCCATCCTTTCCCTCAGCGCACAAAGCTTAATTAATTCCATCTAGGACCAAACAATATTCACCAGCTTGGTCAGAGGTTATTATGAAAGTCTGTAGCTAATTGTTTTTAAGACAAACTCACCGGCATACTAAACACACTAAAGTGTGATTAGAGAGAGATGCAGTCTGCGTAAGCCATCTAAAGTGTGATTTATGGTCCAAGTGTGATTTTGGTCCACCGAACCATTATAACCATGATATTTAGATATTTGCACATCACAGCGAAGACTTGCTTTGTACATTTTCCAGATGAGCGACATCTGTCTCATTATTTCTTACTATAAGTACAACCCCGAAAAGAACAGGAATGAGTGAATCCAGTAAATTGTGAATTGTCAACATGAGTGAATCTAGTAAATTGTGAATTGTCAACATGAGTGAATCTAGTAAATTGTGAATTGTCAACATGAGTGAATCTAGTAAATTGTGAATTGTCAACATGAGTGAATCCAGCTGTGAGTAGCTGTTGAGATAAAGTATGTGTGACATAGGGGGGAGGCAGTGGAGTGTGCTGGGCACTTGGGGCTCTATGCTACAAGTAGCCAGAGGTGGTTCACCTGAGGCACAGCCCACAGGCACAGGAAGTTTACCCCCCCATTCTCCCAGAGAGCAAGGACAATTTAGTATTCCACACACAGATCAGGGAGTGCAGTGTCACTGTTAATGAAATGCCTTTTGGACTAATCCAGCATTGCATCCTGAATATATTCCAGCATATCTCTCCCTCATATCCACTCTCCTCTCCGTGCACTCTCCCCCTCAGGTTATTAATCATGATGGCATTTGATGCTAAAACAGTGGGATATTCAAAAATGTGACTTGCTCTCAGCATGGCATGTCTGTTTTTCTCTGTCTGATGTGTTCTAGGGCTCAGATCCTCTCTCTGGTGGATGGGCCATCACTGTATCATCTGTGACGTGTTCCAGAACACACTGTCGTCAATTTTGAGAACAGACTCCTTTTTTTTGTGTGTGGAATAAAGTTGGAATAGAATAGAAAAATAAATGTATGACAGCAATAATGACATCGATTTTCTGATTATTTCAATCCTATTTTGTATTTGTCACACACCATGTGCATTTAGTTCCAACCTAATAACATTAATCAGCTAGTAAAAGGAATCCAATGAGTCACTGAGTTCAGACAAGCTGAAGGAAATACTGGTTTACATTTGATAACACTAAAATGATCCCACCCTGTGCACCAGGTGCCAGCTGTGATCTGCAGGAGAAGGTTAAAAGTACTTTCTGTTGAATTTGATCCTCTTAAAGATGGCATTAAATATTGATCAGGCTCAGGAATGGTCAATAAGCTGCTATTCAGATATGTCGCTGTGAGCCTGGGAGCCAAAGTCTAGTGCCTCCTGAGTCACGACCCACAGCCAAGGGGGAGGACGAGTACAGGTACAGACAGGAGCACCGCCTGCCCCCCTTTAGCTACATACACATCCTATTCCAGGAGGGAGCATGGAATTCAAATAAATACAGATTTACAGTGTGACTATATCAGATCACTTCAAATCACAAGACACACTTTGAGCAAGATATCACACACAAAGCTGTTGTACAAAAATAAACAAAATATAAGGGGTTCACCAACACCGTTCTCCGAGAAACATCTTTGTCTTTTACTGTGGGTGGAATCCTAACTTGAGATACAGTGTGTGGATGGCATTTTACGAGCTAGGATTCAGACATGCCTGCTGAATTCAGTTTTCATCTTTCTGCATTTAGGGCTTCTCTCCCTGGTTGAGAAGTTTCTGTTGTTTTCATATCTTGATGGCCAAGGGCAAAAGGTTGAGACACACATCATTCATCATTTCCACAGCAACTGTCCCTGTATTGGACAGCTATGCAATCAGTGGCCCATCAGACCTGCAGTCTGGCTGTAGCCCCTTTGTCCCTCTCTGCTAGCCGTCATAGTCAGATAAGATTATCACTGACGACCTCAACTCTGACTGAGCAGCTCCAGTCTGTATGACAAGAAGGAAAAAGGGAGGGGCTTCCTACTTATCTTTCTCATTCTTTATTTTATTTATACCCCAATCTCCAGAAGGATCCTCTTCCTGTCTTGTCAAACTGACGCTCCTATTGTCAAACCTTGCAGAAGGAATTGCCTTTCAGAATCCAATTTGTCAAGGTCAAAGGATGGCACTCCAAGGGAATGCCTTGGCATCTGCATTGAGATCAGTGGCAACTTTATCAAACCACACATCAGGAGGATTTAAATCTGCACATCAATGCTATGAATGAAGGAGATACATAAAGATGATAAACACTTCAAGAGACAGTCATCGTCCAAAGCTCTGAAATGCAAATGTTTCATGAGATTATTTGTCACGTCAGAAAATGTAAAAGCACAAAATACATTTGATAATTTCTCAGTATGGACATTGATTAACTATAAGACTCACATACAATGAAGGAGACCACGTCAACATTTCAGTGAAGGAGTATTAGATGACAATCCATACCCATGCAGTTTTTGTGCAACCGTGCTTTGGTGAGGGTTATCAATTACCATTGTTGAAATGTATTCTCACTATCATATTGGGTCTCTATTCGTCTTTGTTCCATTTTAGTGAGCGACAGAATTGGTAAGTGGGACTCTGGGCTTGGTCATCACCATTTCCTACCACCTACCACTGTCAGAAATGAATCCTGCATGATTTATTTAAAGCACAAATTAATAAGGTCAGATTCATCATAGTCTTCTTTCTCTTATAGTTTTAATATTTAATGTTAGTCTGAGGACAAAAAATAGGTTTCTCTCCTCCATTCCTGCTTTCTGTGACATCTGTGATATCCCATTACTCATGAGCTTCTTACCATGGAACTCGTATATCTACAGTACATACTGTAGGCCTAGAATGTGTTGTGGATTCATGTACTTAAAGCAGAAAGGGCCTGGATCTAACTGTGAGGATTGACACTGCTTTCAAGGTTATTTTATCTTCAGAGAGAAAGAGCCCTTCTCAAGGACATAAGAAATGTAGAAAACAAAAAGAACTCTGTCATAACCATACCCTCTATAGTTTATATCACAACAAATGTTGTAGAAACAAATTAAAACATTTTAAATCCTGATATCTTAGACCTCAAAACGTTTTCATGAAGTCCCAACTAAAGACAATCATGTTTTAAAGACATTCCCATGAACTAGTCGTTAAATGATAAATTGTGGGTAGCCTCGTTGAAGTCAATGGAGTGGACGTTTGGATTGCTTCAGCCAATTACTGACAGATGCTCCTGCAGTGCTGTGTTTGGTGTAGGAGGCCCTGTCTCTCATACAGAAACACAACACACTTAGCTCTCCTCCACATTTGTAATTAGCTCTTAGCTGGCTTTAACGGGAGGTAAACAGCAAATTTGAAATAAAACAAATTTCACCCACTTTTTTTTGAATCCCTTTTTTGGAAATTATATGTGAAGTTTTATTTTTTTATTATTATTTTTTACTATTTTCTACATTGTAGAATAATAGTGAAGACATCAAAACTATGAAATAACACATATGGAATCATGTAGTAACCAAAAAAGTGTTAAACAAATCAAAATATATTTTATATTTGAGATTCTTCAAATAGCCACCCTTTACCTTGATGACAGCTTTGCACACTCTTTGTTTAACACTTTTTTGGTTACTACATGATTCCATATGTGTTATTTCATAGTTTGATGTTTTCACTAATATTCTACAATGTAGAAAATAGTAAAAATAAAGAAAATCCCATAAAAGAGTAGGCATTCTAAAACTTTGGACCGGTAGTGTAGTTGCATTCATACATTTTCAGTCACACAAAGTGACAGCTTAAGTGATTGTGTTTGAATTAAAAGTAAACCCTTTATGACCCCACATCATACAATTCAAATCAGACCTGGAAGTCACAATTTGCTGACTTGTAAAGTAATGTGGAATTCCTATAGGAAACCAGCCATAGGGGAGGGTATTCAACAATTGGAACATTTTATCACCCACAATCTGCATTCATGTCACGACTTCCGCCGAAGTCGGTCCATCTCCTTGTTCGGGCGACATTCGGCGGTCGACGTCACCGGTTTTCTAGCCATCGCCGATCCACTTTTCATTTTCCATTGGTTTTTCCTTGTTTTACACACCTGGTTTCAATCCCACTGTAATGAAGCACCCTGAGAGTGAGGATCCATTTGCAGTTTTATTACAATCTTGGTCGTACGAACAGGGTCAATCGCCAGCAAACACAACAGCAGGGATAAGGCAAATCGTAATCCAGGTACAGGCATAAGGTCAGGGCAGGCAGCAAGCTTACAAAAATCAGTCCAGTAAAGAATATAGTCCAGGGCAGGCAGCAAGAATCAAAACGGGAAAACAGTCCAGAGTATAACCACGATATGACAGACACGGGAGAAAACGCTCAGAATTGATCACCAGGGAATACAAGACTTCGCAAGGAGAGAAAGGGAGAGAGAGCCTAAATAGTCTATTAATGGGAGACAGGTGCAACGGTGATTGGAACCAGGTATGTGGGAGTTGTAGTCCAGGGCTTAATATTCAGGAGAGGGTTCCCTCTGGTGGTGAGCAGGAGGAACCGCGGAGTCTCGTTTGTTACAGAGCCCCTGTGAGCGGCTCCTGACGCCGAAGAGGCTTAACGACGCCTTGGGTCTTCCTCGAGGTCGGGGGCCGGTTTCTCCGGTGCGCCCTATGGAACTCAGTCATGAGTGCGGGGTTGAGTATGTCCTCTGCATTAACCCAGGATCGCTCCTCCGGTCCGCACTCTCCCAATCTACCAGATATTGGAGGAGCCTGCCCGGCGTCTGGAATCGAGTAGATCTCGAAGCCGATATACCTCCTCGCCGTCCACCAGGATGGGTGGGGGCCCTGCTCACTGGTCTGCTCCTCCTCCTCCGCTCTCGGACCACCAGCGGGTTTGAGAAGAGATACATGGAAAGTAGGAGAGATACGGTAATTAGCGGGTAATGCCAAACGGAAGGAAACTGGTGTGATTTGTTTGACTATTTGGAAAGGACCCACATACCTGGGACTGAGTTTCTTGCAGGGAGTTTGAGGCGTGGGTCTCGAGTGGATAGCCAAACCCATTGACCTGGAGTATATTCGGGTTGGGGCGGCGGTGGCGATTGGCCTGCACCCTCTGTCTCCTGACTGCATGTAGTAAGTGGGTATGGGCCTGACTCCAGATGTCCTCGCTTCTCTGGAGCCAGTCATTGACAGAGGGTACCTCGGTGGGTTCCCCTGACCAGGAAACAGGGAGGTTGGAAGCCCATTACACACTGGAATGGGGTTAAACCGGTGGAGGGTTTCTGGAGTGAGTTCTGTGCATACTCCGCCCACATGAGGAATCGACTCCAGTCTGCTTGGTTCTGATGACAGTAGGATCTGAGAAACCGGGTGATTTCTTGATTGAGGCGTTCTGTTTGACCGTTAGATTGTGGGTGATACCCAGAAGTGAGGCTAATGTTGATGTTGAGTTGTTGGAAGAATGCTGACCATACTCTGGATGTGAATTGGGGCCCTCGGTCCGACCACGATGTCCTCTGGCAGACCATAGAAGCGAACACCAGGTTGCACATGAGTTCGGCAGTTTCAATGCTGTAGGCAGTTTGGGGAGTGGAATCAACCGGCAAGCCTTGGAGAAGCGATCTATGACAGTGAGTATTGTGGTATTCCCATTGGACTTGGGGAGATCGGTAATGAAGTCTATGGCGAGATGGGACCATGGTCGGTGGGGAACTGGTAGTGGTTGCAGTAGGCCCGATGGTAGTTGTCTGAGATGTTTATTTGTGTTACAGATGGTGCAGTCGTTAATGAACTTTATTGCGTCTGCCCGCAAGGTTGGCCACCAGAAGCTGTTCTGAAGCAGGTGAACCGTGGCGCGATTCCCGGATGACCGGAGCTGAGTGCGGAGTGAACTTGCTTTAGCACTTTCTGACAGAGGTCCTGAGGTACAAACGTTTTGTTAGGAGGGCATTCGGGCGGAGGGTCCTTTGTGAGTTGGCTTGGGTGAGCTCTGTCATGATGTCCCACTGAATCGGGGCCACGATTAACGATTCAGGAAGCAGGGTTTCCTTGGGTTCAGTGGGCGCTATACCGTCGTGTTGGCGTGATAATGCGTCTGCCTTGGTGTTCTTGGAACCGGGGCGATAGGTAACAGTGAAGTCAAATCGTGTGAAGAAGAGTGCCCACCTCGCTTGTCTGGGGTTCAGTCTCTTGGCAGACCTCAAGTATTCCAGGTTCTTGTGGTCCGTTAGAATCACGAAGGGATGTTTAGCTCCCTCCAGCCAATGACGCCACTCCTCCATAGCTGCTTTCATGGCCAACAGTTCCCGGTTTCCGACGTCGTAGTTCTGCTCGGCTGGACTAAGTTTGCGGGAATAATAGGCGCACGGATAGAGCTTGAGTGGGGATCCGTGCGCTGTGAAAGAATAGCTCCAATGCCCGTATTAGATGCGTCTACCTCAACTGTAAACGGGAGTTCAGGATTAGGGTGGTGGAGGATGGGAGCCGATGTGAAACGTGCCTTGAGTTCTGAAAGCCTCCTGTGCTGTAGTTGACCAGGTGAGGTGTGATGAGTTTCTTTTAGTCATAGAGGTTACGGGAGGCGGCTACCGAGCTGAAATTCCTGATGAAGCGTCGGTAAAAGTTAGCAAATCCCAAGAAGCGCTGTAACTCCTTTAAGGTTACTGGCAGGGGCCAGTCTAGAACGGCCTTGACCTTCTTCTTCGTCCATGGCGACTCCCTCCTGGCTGATGATGTAGCCCAAAGGATGTGGAAGTCTGGTGAAATTCGCACTTCTCTGCTTTGGCGTATAGCTGGTGATCTATGAGTCGTTGCAATACTGTTCTCACATGTTGCACATGTTCTTCATAGGTGTGGGAATAGATGAGAATGTCATCAATGTACACAATTACCCAGCGATTCAGCATGTCCCGAAAGACGTCATTGATAAATGATTGAAACACGGAGGGACTATTAGACAGCCGAAAGGCATAACCAGATACTCATAGTGCCCAGTGCTGGTAGAAAGGCTGTCATCCATTCATCACCGTCCCGGATGCGAATGAGGTTGTAGGCGCTGCGGAGGTCCAGTTTGGAGAAGTACTTGGCTTGGCGGAGTTGTTCTAGGGCAGCTGGAACCAGCGGTAACGGATATCGAAACTTGACAGTGATGTCGTTGAGACCCCGGTAGTCAATACAGGGGCGTAAACCACCGTCTTTCTTTTTAACAAAGAAGAAGCCCAAGGCTGCAGGTGATGTCGATGCTCTAATGAACCCTTCGATAGTTCTTCCTCGATGTAGTTCTTCATGGCTTCTGATTCGGGTTGAGATAGGGAAAGATTCGGCCCTTGGGTGGCTTTGTACCTGGTAGCAGCTTCGATGGCACAGTCGCTTGATCGGTGAGGGGTAGTTCCATCGCCTTGGTCTTGCTGAAAGCTTCGATGAGGTCAGAGTATTCAATGGGTAGAGTGGGGAAAAGAGCTGGCTCGTCCTTTACCGTAACGGCCTGAATGGAGAGTGAAGAGCTGCCCGTTAAGCAGTTGGAGTGGCATGACGGGTCCCATTTGATGATACGACCCTCCCTCCATGAGATGAGCGGGTTATGTTGCCGTAGCCAGGAAGCCCAAGGATTACCGGGTTATGGGGTGATGTGATGGCGTGAAGCGAATTACCTCCGTGTGGCGGGTCCCGGTCTGGAGTCGGAGGTCCACGGTGGTGTGCAGGACCCTCCCATCGCCGAGGGTCGTCCATCTAGCGCCTCCACTGCCAATTGAGAGTCACAGGTGATTAATGGAATTTGTTGTTGTTGGGCAAATTCATGAGACATAAAGTTGCCGGCTGCTCCGAGTCTAATAGTGCTGATGTGGTTATATGATTGTCCTCTAGAGATAATACAATCGGCACTTTGATACAAGAACTGGAGTGGTGTGCTTGGATGCACGGACTCACCGAAGAGGGATTACGAGGAGGTGGTCTAGTGGGGCAGAACGCCCTTAGATGGCCAGGTTGACCACAATAGAGGCAGAGATGTTGGCGTATGCGGCGTTCCACGTTCCTCCGGAGTCAGGTGAGTATATCCGAGCTGCATGGGTTCGGTTGGAGGCAGAGTCACGGGACATTGTGTGCTGGTGGGTCCCGTTCTGAGTGGGCGCCGTGATCGAATCAGATTGTCAAGCTGTATGGTGAGTTCGATGAATTGATTCAGCGATCTCCCCTCATCTCGGCAGGCCAGTTCAGACTGTAATTCCAAGCTGAGTCCCTTGCGAAAGAGCAGTTTAAGCGTGCTCTCAACCCAGTCGGTTTGAGCTGCCAGAGTGCGAAATGTCAAGGCATATTCTGCTGCAGTATTTCCGCCCTGGTTCAATGCGAGTAGTCGGTCACCAGCTCTCATGCCTCCCTCCGGGTGTTCAAATACCTCCCGGAAGCGTTGTAGAAAGGCACCGAGCGAGGAAAAGCCGTGCCATCCTCTCTCCAAACCGCTGTTACCCACTCTAACGCTCTGCCAGTGAGGAGAGAACATACCAGGAAATCTTGCTAGTGTCAGTGACATACATCGCTGGTTGTTGATCAATGAATAATGAACATTGCAGTAGAAATCCCTTACTCTTAGTGGGGTTACCGTCGAATTTATCAGGGAGAGCCAGGCGTGGGTTAACTGTGGGTGCCGGTGGTGGAGAGGTGCCCATACCTGCGTTCGGCTGAGGAGGGGCTGAGTTCGGGCGACATCTGTAACCTCTGTAGCGTCGGACGAGTTCCTCCGTTACCGTAGTTAGATGGGTTAGCTGCTGTTGATGAGCGGCGAGCTGGTTTGCTTGAGTGGAGATCTCCGTGGACATTTGGACCAGAGCTGCTGGATCGCGAAGTGGCGAAGTCTTCTGTAATGAAGCACCCTGAGAGTGAGGATCCATTTGCAGTTTTATTACAATCTTGGTCGCATGCGAACAGGGTCAATCGCCAGCAAACACAACAGCAGGGATAAGGCAAATCGTAATCCAGGTACAGGCATAAGGTCAGGGCAGGCAGCAAGCTTACAAAAATCAGTCCAGTAAAGAATATAGTCCAGGGCAGGCAGCAAGAATCAAAACGGGAAAACAGTCCAGAGTATAACCACGATATGACAGACACGGGAGAAAACGCTCAGAATTGATCACCAGGGAATACAAGACTTCGCAAGGAGAGAAAGGGAGAGAGAGCCTAAATAGTCTATTAATGGGAGACAGGTGCAACGGTGATTGGAACCAGGTATGTGGGAGTTGTAGTCCAGGGCTTAATATTCAGGAGAGGGTTCCCTCTGGTGGTGAGCAGGAGGAACCGCGGGAGTCTCGTTTGTTACACCCACAATTACTTGTTCATTATTTAACCCTCTGTTCCCCCATGTTTGTTTGTGAGTGTTTGTTTATTGTATTGCGGTCCGTACTGTGGTCTTGGCTTTATTTTGTCGTGTATTGTGATTATCTTTGAGTAAATTGCTAATATTACTAATTATGTTGTCTTGCGCCTGACTCCTCTACACCAGCATCACACAGACGCTTTACAATTCAGAATGATCGCTATGCTGAAGATCTTGTCAAGCAAGACTACTTAAACCATCTAAACTGGATTAACCATCTCAGTAACAGGTGCAATAAGTACAACCACTTACAGATTGGATTAGTTTAGAAAAATGTAAGTTATTTATCTTATATCAATGAATCAATCAATCTGCATGCAGAAACAGTAACCAGGTTTCCATCCAACCATTTAATGCAAATTAATTATCTGACAGGAAATGTCGGTTCAATTTAATAAATGTTGACATACAATTTGTTAGTTCGACATGGTGGGATCTTTTTGTGTCCGTAAAATTAATTATGCGTAAAATTTATAAAGTGAGAAATGGCAGTGGAAGCAGCTTTATACCCAAATATTGATATAATAACTATCATATGGGTGGCGGGTACCCTAGCGGTTAAGCGCGTTGGACCAGTAACCGAAAGGTGGAAAAATATGCCAATCTTCCCTTGAGAAAGGCAGTTAACCCCCAACAACTGCTCTCCGGACGCCGATGATGTCGATTAAAGCAGTCCCCTGCACCTCTCTGATTCAGAGGGGTTGGGTTTAATGCGGAAGACACATTTCGGTTGAATGCATTCAGTTGTGCAACCGACTAGGTATCCCCTTTTCCATAAACTTGGAGTCACACAATTATATGATACGTTGTCCTACCACTACGACGTGGGAAAACATGAATAGTTTATAGGAGGATTAAATCAATTATGATGAACTTGATGTTGGTTAAGTGATGGATGGTTGTGGTGAACTTGATGCAAATTTCCAATACATTTTGACGGCATTATTTGAATGCTGGTGACATGATGATTGATGCTTCGCTGTGAATTATCAAATAAAAATGATATTGCTCTTATCCATAACTCATCACATAACCTACCCTGTCTACTTTATCAGTGAACTGCGCCAAAACCAGATTGGTCAAGTTCGTGATTTATCGCAACAGTTTTTGTGATAAAACCATCCGTAGCGGTGAAAATACGATGGAAACCCATTTACCTTGTATCCCACTGGTGTTAACCCCACTAGAATCTTTTGTATTTTTCCTTTTTGTACATACTGTATTTATGTTTCATCACCATTTGAACCAACAACAATCTGCTTGGACTGGCTGACCAAGAGGTCAAGAGAGACAGAGCTGGCCCTGGACCTGGACCTAAGGTTGCTGTCTCCCTGGGCACATGTGCATCCAACAAGGTCCTCACATAAATGCACACATGAATTCAGGTTACAGACCAGTTAACTATGCCTAAGACCTCTAGACGTAGAGAGTGCAACAATATTAGCACCCTAGTTAATCGGTTTCGTAACAATAGTGGCCCCATACTTGTGTTTATGAAAGGCAAGGAAAGCCTAATTCTGGCCAGCGCAGCTTGGACTCCTGTCGTGTCAATCAGGACAGGGAAAGGTTCTGTTCGAGGATGATGAGAGTAGGAGCTACCCTGACAGAGGTCATTATCATAGAAGGGGTGCCTGGAGGAGTTACATGTGTGTTACATTACATACAGACAAGAGCTGGGAGACAGAGTTCCTTCACCCTCTACTGTACTACAGGGACACAGGGACGTAGGGGGACTGGGCCTGCGTCCTTGTTTATTCTTAGCCAGGCTGGTGGCAGCAGGTGCGTCCCTAACTTGTGGTTATGGCATCAATTGAAATGACAGATAATTACTTTTGTGACAATGTGCCAATTAGATTAGGCCCAGGCAAACAACATAATGGCAATTTGCTATGCTCTGGTGAGCAATAACACACTGATCATAATTAAGAGCTATGACCAAAATAGCATGCTACTGTGAATTGCAAATACTATTACAAACCAAAACGAGGAAAAAAATGTGGATGAAAAAAACAGGAGGATTATATTTCTCTGACCTGTTGAATAACATGAATCAACTTGAATGAAGTTATTTAGCCTTCTTTCCAGCCACAATGATTGTTGAAGGTAGGCCTCAAGGCAGCAACTGTCTGCTAAATTTCCAAAAAGATAAACAGACAGCATGAAGTGGATGTTGTGTCTGCCTCTTTGAATCTATGTCTATCTGTGTTTTGCATAAATTGCCCCTGTCCAACTTTTAATTGTTTCATGCCACTACCAAGAACACAGCTGGACATGCAAATTCACCACAAATGAGACTATATAAACAGGGACATATGTTTCCAGTATTCAGTCTTCATTTACAACCCACTTATGACTGCCTACCAGGGGAGTCTTCAGCATAATTCATTGTTATTATTATGTAATTGGTTTGCAAAAGGCTTAATCGTCCTTCAGGAATTAACGGGGGGGCTGGTGCTTCGGTGGTGGTAAAGGATTTGAATAACTAAAACTTGCGGAAAGGCACTCTTTTCCGTTCGCTCTGACTGAAACTTGGCAGCACCACGGCGTATCTCTTGGGGTGGCTCCCAGAGCGAAGCGCCTAGCTAACGAGAACTCAGTCATGGCAGCCAGCTCCATGTTGTTTATCTGAAACAGACGCCGCCTCTTCCCCTACGTCCTCACGCCTGAATGACCGTCAGGAAGAACGCCAGGGGCCTACGTCAAAGCACGAGGGCACCTTTACCCATAAACGTCTCCTTTGAAATAGGCTCTGGGGGCTACCTGTTTCAAACGGTGTGAGACGGCACAGTTACACAGAGGAATATGCACCAGGGAACTTTACCCGGCTTCCTGTCAATAGAACTTGGAGTGAGGCGCCATGAATAATATATCTTCTGGCATTTGCCGTCGGGGGCCTTAAGTGGGATGAAGGGACCGCGATGCCAGTCATCCGGCACGCAGCATGACAATTGTTCTCTCTCAGTTGTCATGGGGATTCTTATTTATTTATCCGTTCTCCAGTTTTATCGGGATATGGTGATGGACCAGATGGGGGGGGTTGTTTTGTGGTGGATGCATGCATCTCTTTTAAATGTAGTCATTTGCTCTGCTGCGCTCCGAATGATTGTCATGCACTCCCAGATTTACCTCTTACAGGCCTGTTATTCCCAAATTCAGATTTACACCTGGCTTTTCCAGTTCTGAGCCTCTACCAGATCCAGAGCTGTCACTCTAGTTACACACAAGAAAAGACGCACACAGGCACACTCGTGCATGCACACCCTCGAGTGCACAAACACACACGCACACACACACACACTTATAGATCTCAAATATATAAATGGGGTTATTCCAAATGAAACTAGAACAAAACAATATGATCAATAGAAGGGTCCTTTGGAGGAATGATTGTTGACATATATTTGACATGTGTATCCTAAAGCATAATTGAGAAATAATGAATTGAAGTTGGAACATTTGTGACATTTTGGCTGTACCCAGGCCACCTTTAGGACTCCATCATGTTTCATCTGTAGGTGATACAAAGCTAAAAGTTGTCATATGAAGCTTTACCGCTTACACTGTAATACAAGTAGGATTTTGATTTCAATAACAATTGTCTTATATTAATGTATGAATATTGACAAATACAGTGAGCTCAAAGTGTTGGGACTGTGACCGTTTTGTTGTTGTTTGGCTCTGTACTCCAGCACTTTGGATTTGAGATGATACAATGACTGAGGTTAAAGTGCAGACTGTCAGCTTTAAGTTGAGGGTATTTTCATCCATATCGGGTGAACCTTATTCTAAAATTGATTAAATTACATTATTCCTCAATCTACACACAATACTCCATAATGACAAAGCGAAAAATACCTCATTTACAGTTGAAGTCGGAAGTTTACAAACACTAAGGTTGGAGTCATTAAAACCACTCCACAAATCTACTTTGTGCATGACACAAGTAATTCTTCCAACAAATGTTTACAGACAGATTATTTCACTTATAATTCACTGTTTCACAATTCCAGTGGGTCAGAAGTTTACATACATTAAGTTGACTGTGCCTTTAAACAGCTTGGAAAATTCAAGAAAAGGATGTCATGGCTTTAGAAGCTTCTGATAGGCTAATTGACATCATTTGAGTCAATTGGAGTTGAACCTGTGGCTGTATTTCAAGGCCTACATTCAAACTCAGTGCCTTTTTGCTTGACATCATTGGTAAATCAAAAGAAATCAGCCAAGACCTCAGAAAGATTATTGTGGACCTCCACAAGTCTGGTTCATCCTTGGGAGCAATTTCCAAATGCCTGAAGGTACCACGTTCATCTGTACACACAATAGTAAGCAAGTATAAACACCATGGGACACGCAGCCGTCATACCACTCAGGAAGGAGACGCATTCTGTCTCCTAGAGATGAATGTACTTTGGTGCGAAAAGTGCATATCAATCCCAGAACAACAGCAAAGGACCTTGTGAAGATGCTGGAGGAAACAGGTACAAAAGTATCTATATCCACAGTAAAACGAGTCCTATATCGACATAACCTCAAAGGTCGCTCAGCAAGGAAGAAGCCACTGCTCCAAAACCGCCATATGAATTTTATCCCAATAGCCAGAAGAGGGAGCCATGAGAAGTATTGAACTACGATACATAAATTCAGCCATGCCAATAAATTAATTTTGGCAAAAGATATTCTGCTGGTTAAAGCAACTGGGATGTTTTTCCATCTACTGAGGTTGGATTTCATTGATTTGAGCATTCTGTTAAAATTGTTTTATCTAAGGAAGGAAATATATACTCCCAAATATTTAAAATGGGGAAACTATTGGGATTCTGTAAGTAGAGATGGAGTCCTCCATTGGGGTCTTGAGGTGCTGATTTTATAACTTGAGATGAAGCTGAATTTATCTATGATCTTCAATGCGTTTGGGAGCGATTGAGATACATTGCCTAGATATAGTAAAATATTGTCTGCGTATAATGAGATGAAGTGATAAGTAGATTTAGGGAAATTTGTGTTATTTCCTTCAATTGACAAATTGCCTGAGCCAGTGGTTCCATTGATAATAAAAATAGCAAAGGAGAAATTGTATCGCCTTGTCTGCTGCATCTAGTGATTCTGAACGGAACATATATTGCCTGTTATATGGCTGAGGAATTGGCATATAGCATTTTAATCATATTAATGAAATTTGAGCTAATTCCCATATGTTACAAGACAGACCAGAGATATGACGATTCTAGTCTATCAAAAGCTTTTTCTGCATTGAGAGATAATACAGCCCAATGAGCTGTTGTTTCTGATGAAGCATTTAAGATATGTAATAGTTGACGGAGGTTATGCAAGGATAAAAGTTTAACAAACCCACGTTGGTCCGTGTGGACCGAAATGAGTAAATAAGTCTCGAAACGGGATGACAACATTTTGGAAAACAGTTTAATATGTGTTTATCAAAGATAAGGGACGATAGTGAGGACACAGTGGCATCCTTACCTTTTATTAATAAAAGCGAAATGGGTGCTGTATTCACATCTCTCCCAAATGAATTGTTGTGAGCGGTTGTGTTAATCATTTCAAGCAATAGTGGACCTAATTGATTCCAAAATGTTAAATAGACCTCAGGGGAAATACTGTCTCATCCAGGTTATATGCCTTTATTCATGCTATTCAATGCCCTTTTGAGTTCATTGAGAAATATTTGGGCTTCCAGTGAGGCTGTTTCCTCTGTTGAGAGAAGAGAAATTCTTCATTCTTTTAGAAAGGACTTACTCTGGCTTGTTGTGGATTTTACAATCAGAGTTGTACAGTTCTTTATAGAAGCGGGAGAGTCTTTGATTTATTAATTTGGCTTCAGATAGTAATTCCCCTGTTTCAGATTCAATAGTTGTTATATCAGCTAATTGATCATTACTGCATAGCTTGTTGGCCAGTAAACGACTGGGACGATTACCATGGAAATAATGGTTGAGTTTCTCGATGGATGGCAAATTCTATTCTCTGTCTTATCAGTAAAGTTCTGTCTTGACTTTGGAAAGAGTAATAGCTAACAGCATTTCCAATTCTGATATCTTCTTTAATTGTCATTTATTCAATCCAGATGCAAAGGCAGTTGCATTATTTGGTGGCATCCCGTAGAATCCGCGGGTCATCGAACTAATTCGTATCGATCATTTTGTTCAATTTGCTAGTAATGAAATGTTAAAAGCCATCTTGTGGCTCTTTTAGGAGATTCTGAGATTTGAAGTTATCAGTTGTAAACGTGATGGTCAGACAAGGTCATATGTCAATTTCAATTTTATTGATTAAAGAAAATAGAGATGTAGATAATAGTATGAAATCGATTTGTGAGAATGTTTTATGCCTGAGTAGAAAACGTATTATTTTGCTTCAGGAGTATTATGCTTGCCAAGCATCAAGGAGGTTGTAATCAGAGAGTATATGCTGGAGAGCCTTCATCGCGTGTGGATTGTAGTTGGTCTTATTAGATTTGTCTTGCATGTCCAAAATGGCATTCAGTTTATTCTAAGAATATGCTGTTCAAAGAATCAAACGTAGGATCATATGAATGTAATAAAGGCAATAAATAAAAAAGCATAAATAAAGGCAATTTGCTTTCAAAGTCAAAGTCACCATTATTAGTCAGTTGTACAACCAAATGCCTTCAACCGAAATGTGTCTTCCGCATTTAACCCAACCCCTCTGAATCAGAGAGGTGCGGGGGGCTGCCTTAATCGACATCCACGTTTTCGGCGCCCGGGGAACAGTGGGGTTAACTGCCTTGTTCAGGGGCAGAACGACAGATTTTTTTCCTTGTCAGCTCGGGGATTTGAACTTGCAACCCTCCGGTTACAAGTCCAAAGCTCTAACCACTAGGCTACCTGCCGCCCCCACTAGGCTACCTGCCGCCCGGAAAGTGAAAGTGATTCTGCCTTCTTGGTCTTCGATTTTTCCCAAAACAATGATTTTGAGTTTCTTATGTATCATTATGATTACACATATCAAGAAGCTGATTTAACAGCACGATCATTACACAGGTGCACCTTGTGCTGGGGACAATAAAAAGCCACTCTAAAATGTGCAGTCTTGTCACACAACACAATGCCACAGATGTCTCAAGTTTTGATGGAGCATACAATTGGCATGCTGACTGCAGAACTGTCCACCAGAGCTGTTGCCAGATAATGTAATGTTAATTTGTCCACCATAAGCTGCCTCCAATGTCATTTTAAAGAATGTGGCAGGACGTCCAACCGACCTCACAACCGCAGACCATGTGTAACCATGTGTAACCATGCCAGCCCAGGACCTCCCCATCCGGCTTCTTCACCTGCAGGATCATCTGAGACCAGCCACCCGGACAGCTGATGAAACTGAGGAGTATTTCTGTCTGTAATAAAGCCCTTTTGTGGGAAAAAAACTCATTCTCATTGGCTGGGCCTGGCTCCCCAGTGGGTTGGCTGAAGCTCTCCCAGGCCCCACCTGTATTTGGGGAGTTTCTCCAATTCTTCTCTGCAGATCCTCTCAAGCTCTGTCAGGTTGGATGAGGAGCGTCACTGCACAGCTATTTTCAGGTCTCTCCAGAGATGTTCAATCAGGTTCAAGTCCTGGCTTTGGGTGGGCCACTCAAGGACATCCGAAGCCACCCCTGCGTTGTCTTGGCTGTGTGCTTAAGGTCATTGTCCTGTTGGAAGGTGAATCTTTGCCCCAGTCTGAGGTCCGGAGCGCTCTGGAGCATGTTTTCATCAAGGATCTCTCTGTACTTTGCTCCGTTCACCTTTCCCTTGATCCTGACTAGTCTCCCAGTCCCTGCTGCTGAAAAACATCCCCACAACCTGATGCTGCCACCACCATGCTTCACCGTAGGGATGGTGCCAGAATTCCTTCAGGCGTGACGCTTGGCATTCAGGACAAAGAGTTCAATCTTTGTTTCATCAGACCAGAGAATCTTGTTTCTTTTGTGCTTTAGGTGCTTTTTGGCAAACTCCAAGTGGGCTGTCATGTGCCTTTAATTAAGGAGTGGCTTCCGCCTACCATGAAGACCTGATTGAAAAAGTGCTGTAGAGATGGTTATCCTTCTGGAAGGTTTTCCCATCTCCACAGATGAACTCTTGAGCTCTGTCAGAGTGACCATCAGCTTCTTGGTCACCTCCCTGACCAAGGCCCTTCTCCCCCAATTTGCTATAGAGAGTCTTGGTGGTTCCAAACTTCTTCCATTTAAGAATGATGGAGGCCACTGTGTTCTTGGGCCTTCAATGCTGCAGAAATGTTTTTGTACCCTTCCCCATATCTGTGCCTCAACACCATCCTGCCTCGGAGATCTACGGACAATTCCTTCGACCTCATGGCTTGGTTTTTGCTCTGACATGCACTGTCAACTGTGGGGTCTTATATAGACAGCTGTGAGCCTTTCCAAATCATGTCCAATCAATTGAATTTACCACAGGTGGACTCCAAACAAGTTGTAGAAATAAGGATGAACAATGGAAACAGGATGCACCTGAGTTCAATTTCGAGTGTCAGCAAAGGGTCTGAATACTTAAGGTATGTTAAATAAGGTATGTTTTTTTTTATACATTTGCAAACATTTCTAAAAACCTGTTTTCGCTTTGTCATTATGAGGTATTGTGTGTAGATTGAGTAAACATTTTTATTTAATAAATGTAGAAAAAGGGAAGGGGTCTGAATACTTTCTGAATGCACTGTATATTTTTGTTCAGTATATATTGCCATATTTAGCCCATATAGGGATGCAATGCGCTGTATCCCCACAAGGAAGCAGCCCCAGTCTGTGACACTAATATATTGTCCATTAATTGGCATGGTGTCATCATTATCTATATGTCCTGGATCATAGGCAATATAATGATAATAATAATAATAATGAAGTCCAATGTTCAGCAATAATAGTGTTCCTTTTAACCAACTGGGGGGGTGTACTCATCATCTTATGCTGAGGGCACCATCATAGCCATAGGCTAGGCTGTGTGATTGTGCATGGATAGCATACCTGAATAATGAGCCAGCCAAATTGGGGTTAGCCTAGATCTGTCGGCTCGTCCCCTAGTGTGTTGGGGTTGATGTGCTTCTCGAAGAAGTCTTGAGCCTCCTTGGCAGTGGACAATTTGTGTGTTGTATTCTGGAAGGTCAAGGTGAGTTTTGCTGGGTGGATGAAGCCGCATCCCGAAAGATTTGAGTGGATTTTTATTTTTTAAGGCCAAAATGACACACATGTTCCAACTTCAATTAATTATTTCTCAATTATGATTTAAGACACAAATGTAAAATATACTGTATGTCAACAATCCCCCAATGTGCACATGTGGGAATGCTATTGTATATCTCATATATGAGAGAATTCTCTCAGAAAAGCAGACTATTACTCTTTCTATAATATACAGTAGTATGGACAGCAATTGTGAAGGCAATTTCAGAAAGCTTCTGTCTCATCATTTACCTCACTCTGGACCCTTTACTGAGATGACTGACAGAGGTGTATCTCTGTTTTCAGCCTTCAGTCCGATTTCACGGCAGCCTAGTTTCTTTCTTACACTATACTTAACTACAGATTCAAAAATAAAGAGCAAAAAGGGAAGCCAAAATCAAAGACCTTCCAAACATCTGCATCATTTCAGTAGGAAGTACACATGCACCAAGTATCTGCCCTTCTATTTGCTACAGATGACAACTGCTCAGTGAACTGTGTTGCACGCACTATAGACAGAGGCCTTTCTGTCCAAGCGCAGATGGAACCGAGCGATAACAGCTTCACCCAGTGGCAGCAGAGGAACACTCCCCCCTCCTTTCAGAGAAACTCTCATGGCTTCAGGCTATTATTCAACAATGACATTTCCCGGCTAATCAATATCTCATCATTGGCAGTCAACACAGCCTGATCCCAGTCCCTGGAAATAGCTAGGGTTCTAAGCGTACAGATACCTGTGTGTGTGTGTGTGTGTGTGTGTGTGTGTGTGTGTGTGTGTGTGTGTGTGTGTGTGTGTGTGTGTGTGTGTGTGTGTGTGTGTGTGTGTGTGTGTGTGTGTGTGTGTGTGTGTGTGTGTGTGTGTGTGTGTGTGTGTGTGTGTGTGCATATGCCAGTTGTCACATCTCACAGCCACTATTTCATTAAGAATACTTAAGCAACATCAATTAATTGATAAATGTGTGACAGACATTATTAGATTAGATTTCCTAGACATTTAATCTTCTCATACATGAGAATGAGGTGAGAGAATGTTCTTTTATCCTTTTTTTCTTTCTTTATGCAAATCATCAAAGAAACACAAACACCACAAAACAAGACGCACATCAAGCTCAAAATGTTGAAATGTCAGTCATAGTTCATAAGCTTTGAGGCCCCATGAGATTCCATTTCTTTTCTTGTGGAAGACAAAGCAGTTGAGGAGGCGGATGATGGAGTGAGGTGTGATGATAGGGGGTTTTATGGTAAATATGAGCAGGATATAAGTCAACAGATATAAGTCACTCAAAGCCATTTTCTCTCCATTTCACACACTGCGATATAGTTACATTTAGAGCTGTCCGTCAAAGTGACTGGCAGCCAGTTCCTCGTCAGCGATAACATTTAAAAACCTGACTGTGCTTTCAATATAGAATAATATCCTGTTTTCTATTTCATTGTTGTTTTTGGGGACACCTTTAATGGCAAAAAACTGAAATGTTATTACATTTAGGGCTCAATTCAATCAAACCCACATTGCAATATTTACACAGTAACTATTTTGCCAATGGTCAAATTAACACAGACTACTACCAGGGAGAACCTTCTCACAGGTATGTTTCACTTTTCAGAATTAAAGTGTGTGGGCACGGGATGTACTGTATATTGTAAATAAAGACTGCGTAAACATTTTTATGGCGGGTTTGAAGGAATCTCAGCCTTAGGAGTTATAACCTGAATCTGAATGCTTTCATCACTGAACATCAGAGAAGTCCATAATGTAAGATCTATAGTAAACACTTCCCATAGACGTACAGACTGTGGAAAGTATTTGACTGGGCCTTATGAAGGAATGAGGAAAACCTTACTGCTGGTTGGCTAGTATGTCTCTCCAGGGCCTGGCTCATCAATACAGTCTGACTGTAGGCTTGCCTCCTGCCCCACGGAGGTGGAGTGATGTCTGGGTAATGGGCCTCCCATCACTGGGTTAGCCATCTTCCCATTGATCTTGGTTGGAGGGCGGCTGTGTAGGCGGATGGATGGGCGGTAATCAAATGGGAGCCAGTGTTGCTGCATCACCTGCACAACGAATGGGCCCTCTTGACGTGACAGCTCTGTTGATGGGCCACGCTCAGCACTCAACGTGGATTCTGATATTAATTGGTGTGTTTGGCACAGCCCCAGCTTGGCACTGCCTCCTCAGCTGGCCTGCCAGACGCCGTCCTAAACTTTTCTAGTTTTATGCATTTATTACGCTCAGTCCACTTGAGTGGAAGAGTTGAAGGCATACTGATCAATTCAATTCCAGTCCATGCTCCATTGGAATCATTTCTACCTACACTACAGATCCTTGCCAGGAATCTAACCAGAAAAAAATTAATTACATGCCTGGGAAGACTTTTAAAGGAAATTTTAGGGAAAGCTTGGACTGGAGCCAGCAGGAGGAAATGCAGCTGAGCTTTTGCGCTCTCTTCAGCATCAACCTCACACACACTGACAACACCCAGCACACTTTTAGAAGTCCATATTCATTCAAACACGGCATGCAGGTATTGTAATAGTACAGTATATGGATCTGGCATGTGGTCTACAAAGCTTATGCTTTTTCTTTGAAGAGCAAGGCATGATGAGAGCCTCTCGCTTTCTTCATATTAGGTTGGCTTACACCACTGCTACATCAATGGCAGGTAGACTATTGCATTGAGGACTTATTTGCAATACTGATCATGATGGATCACAATTGACATTGAATACAACCCAGTCTGTATGTTTAAAGGTGTATTTATAGGAACGAGAAGCAGGGCGCTTTTCACTTCATTTTGAGCTTAACTCTCAATGAGATCTTCTGATGATCCAGGTTATCATTGTCCACATTCACTCTGGAATTCATGTCACACGTATGGGACTCTTTTTTACTATCTCATATCTATGATTTTCATTTCTGTGTTTATAACTCATCTCCACACCAAAGCCAGGCCTTTAACCATCAGGATTGCTTTCCAGATGATTGTGCCGAACAGTCACAGGTTCTATTATCATTCAGGCATTTCTCCAGGTACAAGAGGGTGAGATTGGCACATCAAGCTCCACTGTCTTTTTTAACAGCAAAAATAAGGTTAATAATAAGAGACAGCGGCAAGGTCATTGCCTTCAAATGATGCTTAGCCTGATCTCAAATATCTCTTTTGTCAGCTACAGGGACTGGACAAATTGTGGCGGTGGGAAATCTTGAGCTTTCATGAGCTCCTTTCATTTAACCCCTTGGCTTTGTAAGCCCTCACTAGCTGGGTTCCTTTTGAATGGACACCTTGGTGTAGAGACCACAAATGAATAGGATCTATCTACCTTCTGGTGCTGGGACATGGAAAGTAATTCTCTTCTGGTCAGGAACAGGTTGAGAGGCCATTAATGTACTCTGCCAATCCTAATGACAACTATAGGTTTTATAAAGGACTTCAGTTATACTGGTAGAATCTGATGGTATTTGAACTGGAAATATTGTAAGGATATTTTTGGGGGATATTTGAAAATGACATTTGTTAGAAGGTAACGTGTCAGCTTTTATTGTATTGCTTACAGTACAGTATGTTATGAGGATCTCTTTCTCTCATCTATTTTTAATGCTGCTATTCTAAAACAGTATCACACAAACCCCCCTTATGAATACTGAATACACACAGCCAGAATAGTATGCAAAAAAATGTCAAAAGCTCTCATTTCTCCCAGCCATATGTTGACACAATACTAGCATTATTTTACTTACTGTGCTATTTCTCTTGCTGCACTTTTGGGACAAATGAAATAATGGCACAGGGTCAGTGTGTGAATGGCTGTATTTAACGGCTGTTATCAACCTCCTTCATTCCCAGTATCCCATCCATTACACTGAGACCTGGACTGGAGCTGACGCCCGCTGGGCCTCTCGTTATATGACACAGAAAGAGAGGGGGTAGGAAGAGAGACAGATCACAGCACTAAAAACCCACTTTCTGTATTTGTATTGTCCAAATCCAGCAGGATCAGATCAATCAGTGGGCTGGAACAAGCCCTCACTGCCTCCAACATGCAATAAGAGAGAGCCGTGTCACAGACAAGGACACTCTCTGAGACAAAGCCTCAGTCCCATCCTTCCTGCCCCCATGTCAAGGGTAATCTTGTTCCCTGTTTGTCATATTGGCCACCACAATGAGAGGCGTCATGACTTTTGCCTGGGCTGACAAAAGCGGACAGTGACTGTGAACAGAGAGGACCCATGTGGGACCACAGATACTGTCAACATAAAGCTAAAGTGAGGGATTTGAGAGAAAGGGGAGGGCGAGAGGGACGGACGACAACAACAACACTATATCTTCCATTCAAAGCAGAGAGATCTGGAGGCCATCTTTTCAAACCCCCTGTACCTGTACATTCTTTCAAAGATACAATGAATAACAAATACTTGCTTAACTTTGCAAAAGTCGCATTTTGCCAACATGCAGTCTTATTTCATAGCACATCTGTTTTCACCTTTGATTTGAACAGTTCACTGACCGCCTGTGCAAACATGCACAGCGTATCTGTGGTGCTATCTTAATTGACCGTTTTTTTTATTCTCATCACAAGTTTGTTTTTGAGGTGAAGGATTCAGCACCATGTACAGTACAAGTTAAACGTTTGGACACACCTACTCATTCAAAGGTTTTCTTCATTTTTACTAATTTCTACATTGTAGAATAATTATGAAGACATAAAAACGATGAAATAACACATATATTTTATATTTGAGATTCTTCAAAGTAGCCACCCTTTGCCTTGATGACAGCTTTGCACACTCTTGGCATTCTCTCAACCAGCTTCATAAAGTAGTCACCAGGAATGCATTTCAATTAACAGGTGTGCCTTGTTAAAAGTTAATTTATGGAATTTCCTTAATGCGAAATTTCCTTTCCTTATTGCGTTTGAGCCAATCAGTTGTGTTGTAACAAAGTAGGGGTGGTAAAAAGAAGATGGCCCTATTTGGTAAAATTCCAAGTCCATATTATGGCAAGAACAGCTCAAAAAAGCAAAGAGAAACGACAGTCCATCATTACTTTAAGATATGAAGGTCAGTCAATCGGGAAAATGTCAACAGCTTTGAAAGTTTCTTCAAGTGCAGTCGCAAAAACTATCAAGCGCTATGACAAAACTCTCTCATGAGGACCGCAACAGGAAAGGAAGACCCAGAGTTACCTCTATTGCAGAGGATAAGTTCATTAGAGTTACCAACCTCAGAAATTGTAGCCCAAATAAATGCTTCACAGAGTTCAAGTAACAGACACATTTCAATGTCAACTGTTCAGAGGAGACTGCGTGAATCAGGCCTTCATGCTTGAATTGCTGCAAAGAAACAACTACTAAAGGACACCAATAATAAGAAGAGACTTGCTTGAGCCAAGAAATATGAGCAATGGGCATTAACCTCCACCCATTTGGGATGAGTTGGACCGCAGAGTGATGGAAAAGCAGCCAACAAGTGCTCAGCATATGTGGGAACTCCAAGACTGTTGGAAAAGCATTCCAGGTGAAGCTGGTTGAGAGAATGCCAAGAGTGTGCAAAACTGTCATCCAGGCAAAGGGTGGCTACTTTGAAGAATCTCAAATATAAAATATATATTTATTTAACACTTACTACATGATTCCATATGTGCTATTTCATAGTTTTGATGTATTCACTAATATTCTATAATGTATAAAATAGTAAAAATAAGTAGGTGTGTCACCTTTTGACTGGTACTGTTTATGTCAACAGACATATTGTTAGATGGCCAACATACTGTACTGTACCCTCTACGGTGTTTAAGCCTTGTTAGGAGCATCGATGCATTGCAGACAACTACATCCTAATCAAATGCAGACAATATAAGGAAATATTGTAATAAAAAGTACATTTAAACCCGTCCACATCTGCTGTCTACAGTTCAAGTTCAAATGTTATTGTCACATGCACAAGTACAGTGGAATGCTTAACTTGCAAGCTCTACCCAACCGTGCAGTAATCAATATCAAAATAGTATAATTCATAACAAATATTTATATATACAATAAAGAAAATACAATAAATAAGAGGAAGCTATATAGAGTAAAAATTGAGCACACAGACATACGACCTCAATAGTTTGTTGAGATCGGTGTGGAAGAACTTTGACTGGCCTGCACAGAGCACTGACCTCAACCCCATCGAACACCTTTGGGATGAATTAGAAAGCTGTCTGCGAGCCAGGCCTAATCACCCAACATCAGTGCCCGACCTCACTAATGCTCTTGTGGCTGAATGGAAGCAAGTTCCCGCAGCAATGTTCCAACATCTAGTGGAAAGCCTTCCCAGCAGAGTGGAGGCTGTTGTAGCAACAAAGGGGGGGACCAACTCCATATTAATGCCCAAGATTTTGGAATGAGAGCAGGTGTCCAAATACTTTTAGCCATGTACTGTACTTCTGGTAATATTTTAATGGAAATATATATATGTATACAGGAGTAATAGTGACCAGTAGCAGGATAAATAGATAATAATGGTAATGTCAATCAAAAATCTATTAAAAGCAGCGTAGTGGTAATAATACATCTAATCAAGTATGTAGCAGCAGTGTAGGTGTGAGGGGGAGCAGTAATGATTAGCCATTTATGGCCAGGGGATAGAAGCTGTTTAGGAGACTTTTTGTCTGAGCTTTGATTCACCGATACTGTCTGCCAGACAGGAGTATGTAGAACAGTCCATGTATTGGGTGGCTGGGGTCTTAGGCCTGAAAAATTGACATTCTCAGATATCGCCTGGCATTAGGTGGAAGAGGCACTGCTGCACCTTCTTCACAACTGTGCTGGTGTGAAAGGACCATGATAAATCCTCAGTGAGGTGGACACCGAGGAACTTGAAGCACTTGACAGCCAGTCATATCAAAGTCGTATTAGAGAACTGAAACGCTTCTAAGGTTAAATTTAGACAGGCAACCGAATTCAGATATTTTTTTCTCACTTTTGACCAATCAGATCAGCTCTGAAAAAGATTTGATGTGATTGGTAAAAATACCAATTAGTGGGGGGAAAAAAATACCAGAATTGGGCTGCCTGTGTAAACGCAGCCTCAGAAGCATGTTGAAGGGGCTCCTCCTTTTACTTTACTTATGAATCGTCATGGGCCCACAGCACCATCTACAGGGGTTCATTATGGTAGCGATAGTACCACTGTAGTGAAAGTCAAACAAGATTAGGGGGCTCAATCTTTTTTTTAACACCTATAATGTTACATAAACATTTTCCATTAATAATGACACCTCCCGGTGCGGTGAATTTGTTCTCATCTACTTATTAGCATTTACAAGGGAAAATCACAGAGAATAACAACAAACACCGTGCAAGAAAACAGCATTGTCTCTTCAAATGATTCAGAAATCAAACAGGATGGGATGACACATGCTAAAATATTGCCAATATTTGGCCAGGTGAATGGATGACAACTAAACCACAGCACAGGGAAGTGACCCAAGAAACAAGACTCATTCGGAGTCCACTAGAGGCCACTGTATTCATGTCTCAAGTGGAGAATATTCTCAAGGGCTGGTGGAGTATTTCATTGTTTAAAAATATATATTTAACCTTTATTTAACAAGGCAAGTCAGTTAAGAAGAAATTCTTATTTACAATGACAGCCTAGGAACAGTGGGTTTAACTGCCTTGTTCAGGGGCAGAACAACAGATTTTTACCTTCTCAGCAAGGGATTCGATCTAGCAACCTTTCAGTTACTGGCCCAACGCTCTAACCACTAAGCTACCCCAGTAATCAAAATCAAATCAAACTTTATTTGTCACATGCGCAGAATACAACAAGTGTAGACCTTACCGTGAAATGCTTACTTACAAGCCCTTAACCAACAGTGCAGTTCAAGAAGAGTTAAGAAAATATTTACCAAATAAACTAAAGTAAAAAAATTATAAAAAGTAACACAATACATTTAAATAGGATATATACAGCGGTTACCGGTACCGAGTCAGTGTGCGGGGGTACAGGTTAGTTGAGGTAATTTGTACATGTAGGTAGAGGTGAAGTGACTATGCATAAATAATAAACAGTGAGTAGCTGCAGTGTACAAAACAAATGGAGGGGGCTGTCAATGTAAATAGTCTGGTGGCCATTTGATTAATTGTTCAGCATTCTTATGGCTTGGGTGTAGAAGCTGTTAAGGAGCCTTTTGGTCCTAGACTTGGCGCTCCCGGTACCGCTTGCCGTGCGGTAGCAGAGAAAACAGTCTATGACTTGGGTGACTGGAGTCTCTGACAATTCTTGGGGCTTTCCTCTGACACCGCCTATTATATAGGTCCTGGACGGCAGGAAGCTTGGCCCCAGTGATGTACTGGGTCATACGCACTACCCTCTGTAGCGCCTTACGGTCAGATGTTTCCATACCAGGCGGTGATGCAACTGGTCAGGATGCTCTTGATGGTGTAGCTGTAGAACTTTTTGAGGATCTGGGGACCCATGCAAAATATTCTCAGTCTCCTGAGGGGGAAAAGGTTTTTTGTTTCCACTGTGAAGCATGGAGGAGGTGGTGTGATGGTGTGGGGGTGCTTTGCTGGTGACACTGTCAGTGATTTATTTAGAATTCAGGGTACACTTAACCAGCATGTCTACCACAGCATTCTGCAGCGATATGCCATCCCATCTGGTTTGGGCTTAGTGGGACTATCATTTGTTTATCAACAGGACAAAGACCCAACACACCTGCATCCCACTTCTGGCTTGCTTCTGAAGCTAAGCAGGGTTGGTCCTGGTCAGTCCCTGGATGGGAGACCAGATGCTGCTGGAAGTGGTGTTGGAGGGCCAGTAGGAGACCTCTTTCCTCAGGTCTAAAAAAATATCCCAATGTGCCAGGGCAGTGATTGGGGACATTGCCCTGTGTAGGGTGCCATCTTTTGGATGGGATGTTAAACGGGTGTCCTGACTCTCTGAGGTCATTAAAGATCCCATGGCACTTATTGTAAGAGTAGGGGTGTTAACCCTGGTGTCCTGGCTAAATTCCCAAGCTGTCCCTCATACCATCATGGTCACCTAATCATCCCCAGATTACAATTGTCTCATTCATCCCTGTAACTATTCCCCAGGTTGTTGCTGTAAATGAGAATGTGTTCTCAGTCAACTTACCTGGTAAAATAAAATAAATAAATAAGGGCTATTTGACCAAGAAGTAGAGTGATGGAGTGCTGCATCAGATGACCTGGCCTCCACAATCCCTCAACCAAATTAAGATGGTTTGGGATGAGTTGGAACGCAGAGTGAAGGAAAAGCAGCCAACAAGTGCTTGGCATATGTGGGAACTCCTTCAAGACTATTGGAAAAGCATTCCAGGTGAAGCTGGTTGAGAGAATGCAAAGCTGTCATCAAGGCAAAAGGTTGCTATTTGAATAATCTTAAATATAAAATATATTTAGATTTGTTTAACACTTTTTTGGTTAGTACGTGATTTCATATGTGTTATTTCATTATTTTGATGTCTTCATTATTATTCTACAATGTAGAAAATAGTACAAAAAGAAATCCCTTGAATGAGTAGGTTTTCAAAAAAAAAATGACCGGTAGTGTACACTGAGTCACAAACCGACTCTCTACTTTAAGGAGACGGGTCAGGTAAGACACACGGTCCACATTCTAGAAGGAGCCTGATATGCTGATCAGGCTGAGATAGGGGTACAAAAGAATACCCAATGTGTTAATGAAAAGGGATTAAATCAACACGTACTGTAGAAAGCAACAATGTGTTCAAGATGCTAGTTGCAGCTTTCCTTTCCCTGGTACATTGCAAGAGCTCTTGGCAATCCTGAGGGACTGGATCACCAATCATAGGGTCATACACAGAACACACAACACAACCCATACTGTTCTTCAGCCATGTACAGTGCATATCAAGTATTCACTCCCCTTGGAGTTTTCCCACGTTGTTGCATTACAAAGTGGGATTTAAATGAATAATTGTGATTTCTTTGTCACTGATCTACACAAAATACTTCAATGTCAAAGTGAAAATTCTATAAATATTTACAAATGAATACAAAATAAAGAACTAAAATGTCTTGTTTATATAAATATCCACCACCTTTGTTATGGCAAGGCTATAAAGGTCAGTAGTAAAAATGTGCTTAACAAATCATATAAGATGCATGGACTCACTCTATGTGCAATAATACTATTTAACATGATTTAATGATTGCACCATATCTGTATCCCATACATACAATTATATGTAAGGTCCCTCAGTCGAGTAGTGTTTTTCAGGCACAGATTCAACCACAAAGACCAGAGGGCTTTTCCAATGCCTCAAAGAAGGGCACCGATTGGTAGATGGGTAAAAATCCTCCTAGATATAGCCACGTCTCAGTCACGTCATGGGATTTGTAAATGAAAGAGGAATATAATACAAATCAAATGGAGTTTCCCATCTACCCATTTAGAGTATTTCTGGTGCAGCACAGAAATGCCCGTATCCAGATTGTGTAACAAAGGCATTTCCTAACAGACCTGATAACTTTCTTTGTTGTTACTTTGAAGGTTGGAACCAACATGCAGTACCTCCAGCAGGCAGAGAGGCAAGAACCATTCATCCGCCAGCTCAGGGACAAGCTACACTATTCACAGCCTGGACTTTTAAAAAGTCCAGCAATGCAATTCCATTAAAGTTAATGTATTTGTACTAACTTATGTAAAAATAAGAGGACATTTATTTTTTTAACATGTCTTTTAATGTTTATTTGTTTTAGCTGTTAGTGATAATTTATTAAGTGTTAATGCATTTTTGTTTACATCATTAAGCCTTTATGTACAGTGCCTTCGGAAAGTATTCAGACCGCTTGACTTTTTACACATTTTGGTAGGTTACAGCCTTCTTCTAAAATTGATTAAATTGTTTTTCCACCCCTCATCAATCTACCCACAACACCCTATAATGTCAAAGAAAAAACAGGATTTTAGAAATGTGCTAATTTCTTAAGAATAACTGAAATGTTACATTTACATAAGTATTCAGATCCTTTACTCAGTACTTTGTTGAAGCACCTTTGGCAGCGATTACAGCCTCGAGTCCTCTTGGGTATGACGCTACAGCCTCGTGTCCTCTTGGGTATGACGCTACAAGCTTGGCACACCTGTATTTGGGGAGTTTCTCCCATTCTTCTCTGCAGATCCTCTCAAGCTCTGTCAGGTTGGATGGGGAACCTTACCGCACAGCTATTTTCGGGTCTCTCCAGAGATGTTCGATCGGGTTCAAGTCCGGGCTCTGGCTGGGCCACTCAAGGACATTCAGAGACTTGTCCCGAAGCCACTCCTGTGTTGTCTTGGCTGTGTGTGTAGGGTCGTTGTCCTGTTGGAAGGTGAACTTTCACCCCAGTCTGAGGTTCTGAGCGCTCTGGAGCAGGTTTTCATAAAGGATCTCTCTGTACTTTGCTCCGTTCATCTTTGCCTCGATCCTGACTAGTCAGTCTTCCAGTCCCTTCTGCTGAAAAACATCCACACAGCATGATGCTGCCACCACCACGCTTCACCGTAGGGATGGTGCCAAGAGTTCAATCTTGGTTTCATCAGACCAGGGAATCTTGTTTCTCATGGTCTGAGAGTCTTTTGGTGCCTTTTGGCAAACTCGAAGAGGGCTGTCATGTACCTTTTACTGAGGAGTGGCTTCCGTCTGGCCACTCTACCATAAAAGGCCTGATTGGTGGAGTGCTGTAGAGATGGATGTCCTTCTGGAAGGTTCTCCCATCTCCACAGAGGAACTCTAGACCATCGGGTTCTTGGTGACCTCCCTGACCAAGTAACTACACCCCCGATTGCTCAGCTCTAGGAAGAGTCTTGGTCGTTCCAAACTTCTTCCAATTAAGAATTATGGAGGCCACTGTGTTCTTTGGGACCTTCAATGCTGCAGAAATGTTGTACCTTTCCCCAGATCTGTGCCTCGACACAATCCTGTCATAGCTTGGTTTTTGCGTTGACATGCACTGTCAACTGTGGGACCTTATATAGACAGGTGTGTGCCTTCCAAATCATGTCTAATCAATTGAATTTACCACAGGTGGACTCCAATCAAGTTGTAGAAACATCTTAAGAATTATCAATGGAAACAGGATGCACCTGAGCTCAATTTCGAGTCTCATAGCAAAGGGTCTGAGTATTTATATACAGTTGAAGTCGGAAGTTTAAATACACTTAGGTTGGAGTCATTAAACTAGTTTTTCAGCCACTCCACAAATTTCTTCTGAACAAATTATAGTTTTGGCAAGTCAGTTAGGACATCAACTTTGTGCATGACACAAGTAATTTTTCCAACAATTGTTTACAGACAGATTATTTCACTTATAACTCACTGTATCACAATTCCAGTAGGTCAGAAGTTTATATACACTAAGTTGTCTGTGCCTTGAAACAGCAAGGGAAAATTCCAGAAAATGCTTTAGAAGCTTCTGAGTCATTTGAGTCAATTGGAGGTGTACCTGTGGATGTATTTCAAGGCCTACCTTCAAACTCAGTGCCCTTTACTTGACATCATGGGAAAATCAAAATAAATCAGCCAAAGACCTCCACAAGTCTGGTTCATCCTTGGGAGCAATTTCCAAACGCCTGAAGGTACCACTTTCATCTGTACAAATAACAGTACGCAAGTATAAACACCATGGGACACGCAGCCGTCATACCACTCAGGAAGGAGATGCATTCTGTCTCCTAGAGATGAACATACTTTGGTGTGAAAAGTGCAAATCAATCCCAGAACAACAGCAAAGGACCTTGTGAAGATGCTTGAGGAAACAGGTACAAAAGTCTCTATATCCACAATAAAACTAGTCCTATATCGACATAACCTGAAAGGCCGCTCAGCAAGGAAGAAGCCACTGCTCCAAAACCGCCATAAAAAAAGCCATACTACGGTTTGCAACTGCACATGGGGACAAAGATCGTACTTTTTGGAGAAATGTCCTCTGGTCTGATGAAACAAAAATAGAACTGTTTGGCCAAAATGACCATCATTATGTTTGGAGGAAAAAGGGGGAGGCTTGTGTCGTGTCTTTGGCTATGCCGGATTAAGTGATATGACATGCTATTCTATAAAATAATTTCTCTGTAATTAATATTACCTGATCAAACTAATCATGTAAATGTAATTAACTAGAAAGTCGGGGCACCACAAAAGAATGTTTATAGAGCTGTTGTCTTCCGAATAAACTCTTAAAGACCTGGTAATCTTTTACATCAACAGCAGTCAATTATTAATCGTCACCTTATTCAGTCTCATCTGAACATCGTAGAATTCTTGGTTATCTTCACGAACCCTGGCTAACAAGTTGAATCCACAATACAAAATTTGGTTTAATTATTTATTTACTAAATACCTAAAGAAATCACACAGAATTACATATACACAGAATGGATCATACATGAAGAACGTCCCTGGTGGACGGAACCGATTTGACGGCTGGTTACACAAAGAGAGGGGGTTGGGCTTGAATGAAAGTGCGGAAAGACTGAGGAATAAAATGATTTGGTCTCTATCGGACCTTATGAAGCCATGCTATCGTAAATACAGAATCTTATGCATTCTAAATAACCGCCCATTTGGAAAAGGAAAATGCAAGACATATTTACTCTGAGCTGTGCCTCAATAGATTGGTTGTAGATGGAAGGCTGGGTTGCCCAGCAGAGATCTCTTGTCCTTTGTCGAATGTCTCTGGTGTTAAACTGGATATGTCGTAGTACCGTCGTCATGTGGTAAAATGGATATGTTGTAGTACACTGTCTTTCTGAAGAGATTGTCTGTTCTTTCCTAGCCCACGTTTGAAGTTGGCTTAGTTCTGTAGTTTGATGTTAGCCCTTTTAACGTATGGACCGTCGTCCTCACGTCCTTGGAACACAAAGTTGAATTTTCGTCAACGGGTTTATATAGTAGTGGGAGAGAGAGGCGTTTTTCATAGTTTTACAACCAATGTCTGTTCACTTGGGCGGGGCCATGGAGTGAGCAGACTTTTTATTCTATGAAAATCATTCTCTCATTTAGGAGCTAAAATTACATTTAATCTTTCCACAAATAGTTTCATATTTAAACATTTAAATTGCACAACAATTCCATGTGAATCTGATAACTAGAATGTGTAGACTTTCCGAGATAGTTTGTCATCCTATCATTAGTAATAATGTCTCCGACGCCAACTGATCTGACATCATATTCCTTAAGTACCAACGCATATTTTCAGCTGGTTGGATTACCGAAATATGGTTCCTTTCCCCACCCTTTGTATGTTACCATACTCTCTCTATGTTAACAAAGGGGTTTGAAGAGTCAACTCTATAGAGTAGAGAGAGAGAAAAGGGGGGGGGGATATTTATGGGAGTCATAAACCTCACCAACAGGCCAACGTCATGGCACTTGCAAGCCGAAGAACACCATCCCAACCGTGAAGCACGGGGTTGGCAGCATCATGTTGTGGGGGTGCTTTGCTGCAGGAGGGACTGGTGCACTTCACAAAATAGATGGCATCATGAGGGAGGAAAATTGTGTGGATATATTGAAGCAACATCTCAAGACATCAGTCAGGAAGTTAAAGCTTGGTCGCAAATGGGTCTTCCAAATGGACAATAACCCCAAGGATACTTCCAAAGTTGTGGCAAAATGGCTTAAGGACAACAAAGTCAAGGTATTGGAGTGGCCATCACAAAGCCCTGACCTCAATCCTATAGAATATTTGTGGGCAGAACTGAAAAAGCGTGTGCGAACAAGGAGCCCTACAAACCTGCCTCAGTTACACCAGCTCTGTCAGGAGGAATGGGCCAACATTCACCCAATTTATTGTGGGAAGGTTGTGGAAGGCTACCCGAAACATTTGACCCAAGTTAAACAATTTAAAGGCTATGCTACCAAATACTAATTGGATTAAATGTCAGGAATTGTGAAAAACTGAGTTTAAATGTATTTGGCTAAGGTGTATGTAAACCTCCAAATTCAACTGTAAATAAGGTATGTTTTTAATATTCTTGCAAACATTTCTAAAAACCTGTTTTTGATTTGTCATTATGGGGTATTGTGTGTAGATTGAGGATTTGTATTTATTTAATCCATTTTAGAATAAGGCTGTAACGTAACAAAATGTGGAAATACTGTCCGAAGGCACTGTATGCGTTATGAACGACCAAAAGTGTCTGACTTCATAGTAATTATAGCGTCTTATGATACAAGGCATTTCTGTATGTGTTATACATGACCAAAGGGGTCTGACTTTAAAGTACAGTGTCATGTGAAATAGAGTCTTTATGGATGTGTTATGAATGACCGACGGTGTCTCACTTCAAAGTATTTATTACAGGACACTTCAAAGTGTTAATAAATAGGTTATTAACGTTCTGCTGATTTATGAAAATTCTCTCATGATCCACAGGTTACTGTAGGGTGTGAGCGGTGTCTACATGGGCTGATGGACCTACAAAACTTTGTGTGTGTGTGTCAGAGCCAAGATGATTTGGAGTAGTCTAACCTGAGACTGCCGCACCAGTTATTCCTCTTCTGTTCCCATGCTGGAGACCAGGGCTTGATTACATCCTGTTACAATGGTGCCAACATTTTGTGGCTGATCTTTCAGCAGGGGAGTGGGTGAATGTGTCAAAGACCTGACTGGGCGGTACGGCTTGTTATAGTGTTGTGTCCATGTTTGTGTACTGAGGAACATGTAACTTGGTTCCAGAAGAAAGCCACTTTAAAATGTCCTTATGTTGGGGTCTTTCATCGAGTGTTGTAACGTTGTCCCCAGGCTATTGTGCACACAGCACATATAAGCCTGGGATATCGACCATTCAACGTTTGCCTTAGTGGGAGTGACCATAGAATTCTATGGGACTGACCCTACTGAGTAAAATACTTGGCATCAGGCTATGTCCTTTACTAGGAAAAATATTCCCCCTGGTCGTCACTAGTTAACACAGCCACAAAGTCATAATTATGGCTAAACCCTGTTAATTTCCATAATTTATCTTCTTAAAATTGTATTTTAAGCCTAACTAATGAAGGCCAAGTTTGACACACGGAAGTGTCTGGGAACCAGATGAGGTGTAATGTGACTAACATGACTTCACTTTAGAGCTTGTGCCATCCTTCAGCACAACGTCACCCTTTATAAAGCACGTTTATATCATATTTGACATAGTGGTTTATTCCACATTTGACATGGTGATTGTCCCAGTTACGCCACATTAATGAACCCTTTATAAAGCATGGCATACGGTTATGCTTTAACACATTCATGTAGTGCTTATGAAGGCATTATGAAGGCTTTATAGGCTGAACGTCATTTAAAGCGGGGGCGGTAAGGGTCGTCAATACCAACTACTGAGAAGTGAGTAGGAAAGGTGTAAATTCCCTAAGTTGAAATCGGACTGTTTTAGACTTACCCAAAAAGACTCAAATCTGTCATCGCTGCCAAAGGTGTTTCTAACATGTACTGTATTGACTCGGGTGAAAACTTATCTAATCAAGATATATTAGCGTTTTCCTTTTCAGTAATATTTGTTTTAAATATATTTTTCTTCCACTTTTACGAGTTTTGTGTAGATCGTTGACAAAAAAATGACAAATCCATTTTAATATCACTTTGTAACACAATCAAATTTGAGGAAATCCAAGGAGGGTGAATACTTATGATATGCACTATACCAGGGATTTATGTTAGCAAACAGTTGGCTACCAGAAGCCAAGCTAATCCCCTGGTGGAGATAACGCCCAGGAAAATAGAGGAAGGAAGCCCAGTTGATTTTGGGAGAAGGTCTGCCTTAAGCCGACAGCCTTTCTAATATCATCTGACAGACTAGGCCTACACAGATTCAAGGCCATGGCACAGGATGACAGTCCATTATAGGAGCACACGTCCATTGGGGGATTTCACCAGGCCATGATGGAAGAATTATTACTATCAGTAGAGTAATAGCCTCAGGAATGGATCAGTGTCATAAACACTGACTGATGCGCCGCCATAAACTCACATGGGAGGTGAGGCACCGGAGGGCTCAGAGCAGGGCCCAACAGCAGTCTGAACCACTAACCAGGAAGGGGAGGGAGAGCAAGAGAGTCACATTGAACATGTTAGGTTGTGGATGACCTTTGACCTGCAGGACAGCAGACAGGTAATTATCATGCCATCAAATAACTTATAAGCAGTGACATGCTCAGAGGCAGGTGTCGACCTAGCTGGTAGAGCCCAAGCCAAAATATCCAACACAGGTGACCAGCCCTCATGAGAGGCCTAGTTGGATAAGCAGAAGAGGATATAATGTGATATCTATGATGGGGAAAACCCCACTATTGAGCCAGCCAAAGAAACATCAACATTATCAACATTTTTCATCAACCATTCATTCAAATACATATTGAATGACTTCCCACGAGTTGCTGTATTCAGAGATACTGACAGGTTGAGGTATAATGCACTGCATGGCCATTTCAATCCTTTCCATTTCTCTCAACACATTTTCAAACCCCCTCCCAGTGGGGTTTGAAAATGAGCTTCAATTATAATTTCTCCCCTTTGATTGTTTTTTCATGAGCAGCCAGATGTACAGTAAAGTCCAGGCTGGTGATGCATTCGTGAGATGATGGCTTGCTTTCCTTCCAAAGCCACTTCATCAAAACAGACCCACATACAGTTGAAGTCGGTCTGGTGCGGTCTGCACAACACATCACCAGGGGCAAACTACCTGCCCTCCAGGACACCTACAGCACCCGATCTCACAAGAAGGCCAAAAAGATCATCAAGAACAACAACCACACGAGCCACTGCTTGTTCACCCCGCTACCATCCAGAAGTTGAGGTCAGTACAGGTGCATCAAAGCTGGAACAGAGAGACTGAAAAACAGCTTTTATCTCAAGGCCATCAGACTGTTAAACAGCCATCACTAACACAGAGAGACTGCTGCCTACATACATACTTTAAATCATTGGCCATTTTAATATGTTTACATATCTTGCATCACTCATCTCATATGTATATACTGTATTTTATACCATCTTGCCTATGCTGATCTGTCATTGCTCATCCATATATTCATATGTATATATTCTTATTCCATTCCTTTACTTAGACTTTTGTGTATTAGGTAGTTGTTGTGGTAGATATTGCTGCACTCTCGGGACTAGAAGCACAAGCATTTCACAACCCGCGCATTAACATCTGCTAGCCTTGTGTATGTCACCAATAAATTTGATTCGATTAGATTTTTTTTCTTTGATTCATCTTCTCTCTCACCTGTTGGCCCCCTTTACCCCGCCAACTTCATAAAAGTAAAAAGGGTAAGAGCGAATGAGAGAAGAGTGAGAGAGCTTAAGAGAAATGATAGCAACACTTTGAATGACAGACTTAGAAAGAGACCCAGACACAGGCAAGCAGTGTGGGACCTAAAGTATGTTGACTTTCCTTTCATCTCAGTCCACTCCTCCACACATCTTGTCTACCCTGCAGCTGCCAGACTTTCTCTCAGACCTGAGGATGCTTAAGGAACCACAACAAAACAGAGTTAGGCTTTTCTGATGCTTATCTGCCTTCAAGCCATTCCAGACTTGAGGGGATGCACAAAAAAGCTTTGGAATTAAAGAACATGCCTAGCTGATTCAGAATAAGATAATAACATGCTAGTTGTTTGCAGCCAAGTGAAAAAGCACCATTACGAAGTTCACAAAAATCCAGGAAATAGGAATATCATATCCATGCTTCACAAAATTCATAATCCATCGAACACGACTATCTAACCAACTAATACTCCCACTAAATTGGTCACATACACATGGTTAGCAGATGTTACTGCGAGTGTTGTGAAATGCTTGTGCTTCTAGTTCCGACAGTGCAGCAATATCTAACAAGTAATCTAACAATTCCACAACAACTACCTAATACACACAAATCTAAGTAAAGGGATGGAATTAGAATATGTACATATAAACATATGGATGAGCAATGACAGAAGGGTATACGCAAGATGCAATAGATGGTATAAAATACAGTATATATATTTGAAATTAGTAATGCAAGATATGTAAACATTTTTAAAGTGGCATTATTAAAGTGACTAGTGATCCATTTATTAAAAGTGGCCAATGATTTCAAGTCTATATGTAGGAAGCAGTCTCTCTGTGCTAGCTGTAACCTATTAGGGAGCGGCGGCAGTGTTCAGAGTTTTGGAGAGTCTGGCGTGCCCAAAGTAAAATGCCTGGTACTCAGGCCCAGAAATTAGGATATGCACATAATTAGTAGTATTGGATAGAAAACACTCCGACGTTTCTAAAAATGTTAAAATAATGTTTGTGAGTATAACAGAACTGAAAAATCCATCCGGAAAAATGTGATTCTGTGAAGTGACTCTTTTCCCATTGACTTGGTATTGAAAGGAGGGGAATCCAGCTCCCAGGATCTATGGCTTACACTAGATGTCAGTTTTTAGACAAGGTTTCATGTGTTTATCTAGAAAAAAACAAGGAGTAAGACAAGTTTTGGCAAGTGGACTAAGGAAGTCACTTTTCTCTTTGACGCGCGGGACCGTGAGCGTTCGCCTCTGTTTTTTCCTTTTCTATCACCCAGGATATTATCCGTGTGAAATATTATCGTTTATATACATATTAGTGTACCTAAGGATCAATTAGAAACGTTGTTTGGACAAAGTTTATAGGTATGTTTTTAACACTTTGTATGTCTTTTATAATGGACGAGTGGACGGTGGATTTTCTGAACAAAACGCGCCAACCAAACAGAGCTTTTAGGACATAAAGAGGGACTTTTTCGAACAAAATGAACATTTATTGTGTTGCTGGGACCCTTCCGATTGCCATCAGAGGAATATTTTCAAAGGTAAGTGATTTATTTTATCGCTATTTTTGAGTTTTGTGACACCACTGTTGGTTATGAAATTATGCTAATGCAGGAATTACGCAGGGCACTGTCCTAAGACAATCAAATGTTATGCTTTCGCCGTAAATCCTTTTTGAAATCTAACAACGCTGTGAGATTACCAAGATTCTAAGCTTTTGAAGTGTGCAACACTTGTATTTTCATGAATGTTTTATATTACTTATTTTGTCATTTCAATTGGGTGCCCTGCATTTTTCAAGGATTTTGGCGCAGGTGGGGCGCTGTCACCCCACTGCTCCCTAAGAAGTTTTAACAGTCTGATGGCCTTAAGATAGAAGCTGTTTTTCAGGTCTCTCGGTCCCAGCTTTGATGCACCTGTACTGACCTCGCCTTCTGGAGGGTAGCGGGGGGAACAGGCAGGGGCTTGGGTGGTTGTTGTCCTTGATCTTTTTTTCCTTCCTGTGACATCGGGTGCTGTAAGTGTCCTGGAGGGCAGGTAGTTTGCCCCCGGTGATGCATTGTGCAGACCGTACCACCTTCTGGAGAGCCCTGTGGTTGTGGGCAGTGCAGTTGTCATACCAGGCGGTATGTGAGAGTTTTAGGTGACAAGCCAAATGTCTTCAGCCTCCTGAGGTTGAAGGGGCGCTGTTGCACCTTCTTCACCACACTGTCTGTGTGGGTGGACCATTTTAGTTGTACATGATGTGTACGAAGAGTAACTTAAAATAAATAAATTATATGTGGTTCCCTCTTGAACAAACTCCTCTTTTGTTTAGAGCTGTAACAGACACCTGAGTGTCAGAAACCTAAGTGAAAACAGGCCTCAGAGGTAGACTCAGCAATAACATCATCATACACAGCAGCAGAGGTGGCACCACAGGTCAGAGTGGTGGAGCCATTTTTTTCTCCTGATGTTTTAACCAGGTAAAACTCCATAACCTAGTTGTAGCAGGGACCTTAAGGGTTGCCCTATTGGCTGGGGCAAATAAACTGAGCAGTCAGGCAAGTTGAGCCTGCTCTAAAGTTGCCTTGAAAATGTTTTTACTGTAAGGAATTCCAGCAGGTGTAGTCAAACTGATATTTCTGATTCATCCCCATTGTTAAAGTGAAAGACGGACAATATATGACATCTCTGTGGTTGTCCCATTAAGTAGTGGATTTAAAAAAAACTGAAAACAACCAAACTGCAAAGAATTACAGTAGGGGAGTCACAAAATAAGTAGATTTAAATAAAAAAAATACGCTACACTGGAAGTGTAACTTTTGGTCAGGGCGAGCAGAGTGTGAGCCACTTTATCCTACACTGTAAAACCTCCCCTGTAAATGTAAAGCATTATACTGGCAGTAGAGTTGACAGCTTAATACAGTAATTTGCTTTACAGATGCTGTAACATATTTTATTTTAGAGTACTATTTTCCTTACTGTAGAACATGTTACAGCTGCCAGTATAATACTGTACATTTACAGTGACATTCTCCCTTTAATCAAAATGTAAGAAAAATAATAAATGTCTACATAAAATAAATTTATTCAAATTGGTAACAATTTTTTTTACAGAATTTACTGTAGACAGTTAACACATACAGTTGCTAGTTATGAGAAGTGTCCAAAGAACAGATTGGAATGTGTCGTGTGTGGATCTTCGAAGCAGAGCGCATATCAAGGGTGTTATCTCTGAGGTGCCGCTAGATGTAAATGCAAAGGATATACATGAAAATTGGATCAAGTGGTTGGTGCACAACGACTGACCCGTATGGTAGATGGAGTGCTGAAGCCCACTCCATCCATAGTTTTTTTATAAAAAGTCTCCCTTCTCACGTGTATTTGGTTTATGCAATTCCCTGTGAGAGCCTTCGTGCCCAAACCCATGCAGGGTGGTAAATGTAAATGATTTGGTCATGTGTCAAGTGTATGTAGACGCGAGGAGTATTATATGCCAGCTGAGCCTAAATGCTGCAATTGTGTCCTGTTAGGGTGAAGGAGACGGAGGTTGCCAGAATAAGGTCTGTCCAGAATGTATCCCATCCGGAGGCATTGAGAAGAGTGGAAGAAAGGCATAAAGTTGAAGAAGTAATGGTAGTAAGAGTAGACAGAAGATTATTTTATTGTCAACAGATGGATCCAGACATGGTGCATGTTAAGTAATTAGACTCTGCAGCGTTTATTACTTTGATTATCAACTTCCCAGCGCAAACGGAGAGGAAATCTGAGAAAATGGGCATCGTGAGTGCGGCTGAGCGTTTTTTGGGGAACTTTTCTGCAGAGGCATTACAAGGAATCCTGTCGATGACTGCTCCATCCTCAGAGGCATCTAAGCCTGTGTAGGGATGTGATTTGAATGTTACTGAAGTAGAGTTATGGTTGCTTTGATTTATTCTTGTATTGTCTCGAGCACCCCCTTATCCGCAATGGAATATATTATTTTTCTTTTGTTTCAATACCCTGTACAGTAGGTGGCGGCAATACACCAATAGGTGAAGTCTGCCATAAAACTTTACAGTGGAACAGGTGCCCTGTGGCTCAGTGAGAACGTTTACAACGTTTTTATTTACATATGCACATTTTTGCCATTTTAGGGGTTGGGACATGCTTTGTGATCGTATTAGGTTATTGAAACGACCCTTCATAAATCGTTTCAGTTCCACTGTAAAGTTTTATGGCAGACTTCATTGCGGAATATATTCCATTGCGGCCATCTTGCAAACGTCAAGTCGCTGACGTCATCTGCATGGTCACCTCTCACTGACAGCTTCTTTAGACAGCAGCTAGCTCCTTTAGACAGCAGCTAGCTCAAAATGGCTTTGACGGGACGGGGGTCTTACTGTATAGCTCCAAACTGTAGTAATGAATTTTACAGAACAGGAGTCCACTACCATGCCCTACCACTCAAGCGACTATCAAGAGTTGTGACAATGGCTTGTGGCTATAAAGCGCCAAAGCCCACCTGTTGCCCCTGGATTCAGTGTTTTTCGGTAATAACTAAACTAACCTGTGTATACGCGGTTAGTAAAGGAATGATAATTTACATGTTCTCTATGCATATACACATAATAAAGTGTTAGGGAGTTAGCTATGCTACAGATACATTTTGCTAGCTTACTTGGCTAATTACCGAATTAACACACTTAGCTTCTGACAAACAGTATTACAGGCATCTAAATTCAGAGGGAAATATGGTGTGCTGGCTAACAAATGTACAGGTCAAATACATTATAAACAGTGACATGAAAAGCTATTTACTGTTCATCAACGCGCACGAAAGGAACTACTGTAATGTACAAACAGCCAGGAGCGCCGATAACGTATGCCACGATCAAAACAACTGGGAACTCTGAAAACTCTGACTTCAGTGCGTTCAGACAACCGGGAACTCTGGAAACTCTTGACTTCAGTGCGTTCAAGACACTTGGGAACTCTGGAAAAAACGAGCTCTGACTGGGAAAATCGTTTTGAAAGGTCATCCAACTCGGAATTCGAAGTTGGAAACTTTGGCATCTTTCTAGACTTTCCGACCTAAAGATCACTGACATCATGATCTGAACTTTTTTACCCGAGTTCTCAGTTGAAAAGCACTTGAAACACCAGTAGTTATTTTCAATAACTGAACTTACCCTATCATGCACCAGGAGCGTGGATTGAAGGTTCTCACATGCGCATTGTGCAGGGAGAGACAACATACCTAGAATGAGAAGAGCTCGAGAGGCTGTGTTTCGTATATTCTCTATAGGGAACAATTTGGTGGTGGAATAAATTAAATTGCATAAAGACATTTGGCATAGAGAAATTAATATGTAATTGCCATTTTGTTATTCATTACACCATTTCCTACAGTAGGCAGCATCAAATGTATGAAGGATAAACATGTAAAATAGACTGCATGAGGAGGTCAAATGTTTCCATCATAAAAAGCATTTTCAAATCCGTAGTAATTGCGATCATATTGCATGGACCACACAGGCAGGTTTAGACCAGTGTTGCCAACTTAGAGACTTTGTCGCTATATTTAGCGAGTATTCAGACCCCTCTAGCGACACATTTTCAAAAAAGCGAATAGCGACAAATCTAGCGACTTTTTCTGGTGTTATTGGAGACTCTGATGTGAAAGCACGTATAGTTCTTTCTCTTCTCAACGAGCAGCGGGTGCTGCCGTGTCCCAAAGCACTCACAGGCGGCCCAGTCCTCGCGCAGCAGTCACTCCCAGCTGCAGTCAGAGCAGGAAATGTTCACCCCTCCGCGTCCAGACTGCAAATTAATCGCGAATGCGGGAAGCCGCCGCTGGCTGATCCCGCCCTGGCTTACATTCAGGGCGGGATGTAAATGTAAAATATTCTTTGTCTAAAATAAATCACTGCATTTGACTCACACAGCCTCAGTCACTTGCTCACCTTGTCCACTGTGTGTGTGCCTCTCTGTGACATAAGCTAAACATCTAGCTGGCTAGCTCATCATGTCTCAGTCTAAACTTTCACTCAAAAATACAGAAAGGAGTGGGAATCAAATCCTGAATTCAAAGGCTGGTTGAAGCCATTTATTGGAGACGATATACAGGCATACTGCCTGTCTTGTAAGGCTGATTTCTACGCCAAACTTAGTGATGTAAAAAAACACATGACAACTCAAAAACACACTCAAAAGGCAAAGCCTTATAACAGTTCCACCCAAAACAAGCTGCCATTCATGGTTAAAAAAATGTACTCTGCAAAAAAGCCTGAGGCCACCATGGCATTAGCTATAGCTGAACACTGTTTCATGCTGGCATGTGATCTAGGAGAGAGGAATAATGTCGTGGGAGAGACAAAAAGTGAGTAAAAAACACCCTAAATATGTTTAGAACTACAAATGAACTTTCTTCCTCTCTTCTACAGCGTCCATGACATTTACATGCACGTGACCAATTATGCAAATTAGGTGATGATGTCAATAGCTACTTTCCTTACTGAGGAGTTGGCAACACTGGTATAGGCACTCAGTTCCTCTTACCGAAAGTGTCCTCTTCCCCACAGGCAGTCAATCTGTAAAGACTGAAACATGCATTCTGATTATTAAGTGCACGCTTATTGTAAGAAATACATGAGGTCCTTAAAATAGAATGCTTATGATTGTAACAGTAATCAGAAGTATGGTAATAAGCTAAGTATATATTGTGCGCGATTTTGGAATGGATTCAAGGGAGCCTACAAATAATAGGCATTGAAAGTGGATTGCGTTACGATCTGTAAAATGTCAACAAACGTGCTTGTAAACAACTAGCTAACCATCTTGGCAACTTGTGGGGCGACACAATTCACCAGACTTCACTTAGTTATTTTGCTAGCTAGCTTTCCTAGCAAACAAACGCACTGCCTCTGATTAGGTTTTGTTTACATTCATTGACATTTAAGACATCTCCACTTTCACCCAATCAATACACATCAATACGATCAAACAGCGCAGTGCCACAGGATAATCTGTAAATAGCTAACTAGCTCTTCTAAAATGCAAACAATGCCTAGTGACGTTACTGTACCTGCTGTTTATAGGGAGCTCCAAACTTTCTGTCTGTACGTCCTTCACCTCCTAAATGTCTCGCTCTTCACAGAGCATGGTAACAATACTATAGCAATCCGCACAGACAGCTGTGTGTTATGAGTTATGCAGTTCGTTTGTTGTGTTGTACTTGCCAGTACCCACTTTTCGCGGGGTCCGACATGCCAAACAACCTGCTATCAGTCAACCACGGGAATACCTGGAATTTTCCGATGCCGGGCATCCTTGTGGTTGCTGGAGTGGCGGGGGGTTTGGCAAGGGGGTGCAGTACCGCAAATGTAAGACTATGCTTAGCCATTGTTCTCTCTCTTTACGTCTGGTTTTAACAAGAGATGGGTCACCGTTGTTTGATACTGTTTTCCTTGGTTTATTTGGCGTGGGCTACGGCCAAACAGTAGCATGTGTTAAGTTTGGTTAACAAACCGGGAATTCGTAAACGCAATCCTCTTGTCTGGACATTTTGTTAATTTATGATCTAGCCAGGTCATTACAATACATTGTAGTTGTCCTGTGACTGTGGGCATTGCAGTACAGTTCTGCCACAAGCGCACCACTCGCAATTGTTCAACCTGTGGTGTAATCTGTCTACAACTACATTATCTTGCTCAAAATGACTTGAAGGTACTACTAGGGAACAACAACGAACAGGTTCAAAGGCATATGCCAGGGGATGAACAGGGACAGCGTGGATGGTTCTTCTTCTTCGGTATAATGGCGTTCGCAACAATTATTTGTACATACCGCCACCTACTGTACAGGTGGATAATAAGGATCCAAAAAGGAAAAAATGCGGGTAATAAATAAATACCAAATCCATACAAACTATCTGTAACAAAATGTTAATTAAACTAAATCTGCCTGCTTTTCTGTTTTAATCATAAGGATCGTGTGATGGCGGGACATTTCCTGGCGACAGTAGTCCTTGCAGTGCTTCTGCTGTTATGTCTTGGAGGCCCAAAAACGTATCGGCTGCAGATATAATGATGTCCAGCTTCTTGGACACTTGTGCAGTACAATTAATAACTGTGGCTATCAATGCTACAAAATCCACCTTCTTTACAGTAAGAGTATCCAGATCACTTGATTGACATATAAGATTTGCAACTGGTTGTGGTGCATCCACCGCCATATCTTCTTCAGAACTGTGGCCTATTGCTCCTTCAACGCTCTTCACCGCCTCCACATAGAAGATTTGCTGTACAGCCCTGATCATTGATACCTCAACCTCTTTCACCCTAACAGGACACTCAGGGAATTCAGAAATATGATCCCCCACCACAGTTGCAACATTTTACATTGACTCTTCAGTAACATATTCCTTCTGTCTGTAAACACTTGACACATGGCCAAACTTTTTACACTTCTTGCATTCGATCATGTTTTGCATGAACGATCTTACGGCGCATCTTATATATCTCAACTTTACATAGGGTGGTAAATACTCATCAAACATCAATAATACAGATAAAAGATGCTCCTTTTTCCCCCTTTCTCCAGACGGGTCAAGCGACATGCATTAACTACTCCTGGAATTTTTTGCCTGAGATATTGATTATCAATGTCCAACGGGATGCCAGAGATAACACTTTTTACCGGTGCCCTGCTACGAAAATCAAAGCTGTTCACTTCATGCGTCAATAATTCCCCGAACCACAATACACGCTCCTTTTGCTCTTTAGATGCAGACGATATCAACACCATACCACTCCTGGATACTTTGACTGCATCCACTTTTCCCAATGCCTTCTTCATCATCCTCGTGACTTCAAAAGGGTTTCCCAAACAAACATCCTTATCCCAAAAACGTACTCCAACAAACAACGATTCATCAGACTCATTTTCCACAACAATTTTAGCCCTTTTTGTTCCATTCTTGGACTTTACTGTTGTCCACTTGTCTTTCTTGCTAACTGTACTCAACGTGCTTTCAGCTTCAAATGACACTTCTGCTTCCGCCATCTCACCTTCCGTGCACCTTCACCAACTTCTCTCTCCCTGCATATCGCTTGGATGGGTCAGTCTTCCACCATTTTGTTATTTACCACAGTGTGTTAATGTGCAGGGCTGAGATGCAATCTCACGCTACGAAAGATGGCAGAAGTGGATGAACAGTTCGAATCAAGTAGCGCGTCGATCAAAGTTGGTGAAGACCAATGTTCTGAATGGACATTAGCCTTCACCATAAACAGTAGTATCAAAAACTGTAAGAAAAAGGAAATTGTCTAAAATTGGAGTGGAGGATACTTGTATGAATGATAATGAATCACTTCTTGTTGGGATGCGTTTGAGTAAGGACGCATATGTGGGAGACGCCTGAGGTGTGGAAATGATGAAGTATGCGCTGGGAAAAGTGGAGTCTGTCAGAGTGACCAGGAGTAGTCTTATTTTGTTTTAATTGTATTTCTGAAGAACAGAGGAAGATTGCAGTGAGCCTCAAAAGAATCCGGACAACAGAAGTTTTGATCTTCGGAGTAGACCACCAGTCAAAGGAGTCGTCTCAGGGGTGACAACAGATGTTCAGGTTGAATCCCTGAAGAGAATTCCTGGTGTGATTGGTGCCCAGCGTCTGGCCCACTGGGTGAATGGAGAAAAATAAGAAAGTCTGTCAGTCCTGTTGTCCTGTTGTCCTGTTGTTTAATAAAGAGCAAACACCTATGCATGTGAAGCTTGGTTATGTAAGATACATTGTAAGAGCTTTTGTTCCCAAACCATTGCAGTGTAAGAATTTTAAAGGATTTGGACATTTTTCAAGTATGTGCAGACGGACAGAGTATATTGAAGAACAGTGTGTTGAAGGACGACGGTGTTGCAATAGTGGTGGGGGTCATGATCCTGAGTTCCTGGAGTGCCCTGTAAGGGTGAAGGAGATTGAGGTTGCAAAAGTTTGAGCGGTCAATCGAATCTCCTATGTGGAGGCGATTAAAAGAATTGAGAGAAAAAAAGTGATGCTAGTGAAGATATGGTAGTGGACGCACCACAGCCTGTTGTAAATGTTTGCTGCCAGGCAAAATATACCCTGTGTGTTAAAAAGGTGGATTTTGTGGCATTCATTGCCACAGTTATAAACGATACGGTACAAGTTTCAAAGAAATCTAAGAAACTGGACATTATTGTGGCTGCAGCAGGAAGGTTTTTGGGACTTAAGGATTTTACATCTGAAGACTTGCAAGGGGTACTGCCACCAGAAGACCCGCCCTCCCAGGTTCACCTTGAGCCTGTGTAGGGATCACATCTGTTTTATTTTTAAAAGACAAGTTGTTTGATTTAGTTTATTTAGACATTTTTGGGGTAGTTTGGTAGTTGTTTTGGTATTTAGTAAAATTTTTGGGAATCCTGTTTCCATCCCGCACAGTAGGTGGCGGAATGCACATTAAATTGGGCAGTCGCCAATATACCATAGAAGAAGAATCTCACTCTACCATTCCGATGACGTCAGTCCAACATGGCGGTGACCTACATTTTTCCAAGTACTTATGGAGGTGTTTGACAAAAGTCAAATATTTGTCTTTATTTTTTAAGTTTCATTTCACGGTATATTATTAAATACATATGAGAACATGATATCATGCTTTGTTTTAGAGAGTTTCTGTTCTTTAAAGAAGAAGACAGAAGAGTGCGTGAAAGAAACAATGTTCACAAGATAACAATTCTGACAGAATTGTTAGCTAGCTAACGTTTGATAGCACCTCTGTCCTACCTAGCTAGCTAGTATTAGGTAAAACCTATTTTTGAGTATAGAAATTGGCATAAAGAATCTGTCATGATCTACTGCACATTTACCATTCCAGTGTTAAATTGCTATACTGTAATTACTTTGCCACCATGGCCTATTTATTGCCTTACGATCCTTATCTTACCTCATTTGCACACATTGTATATAGATTTGGTTTTTTTTCTACTGTATTATTGACTTTGTGTTTGTTTACTCCAATGTGTAACTAGGTGTTGTTGTATGTGTTGAACTGCTTTGCTTTATCTTGGCCAGGTCGCAGTTGTAAATGAGAACTTGTTCTCAACTTGCCCACCTGGTTAAATAAAGGTGAAATAAAAAAAATAAAAATAAAAAACTAGCCTAGTAGATCACGTTTGCTGGCTAAACATTTGCTGCCAGCTAGCTAGCTAACATCAGCATAACAGAATTTTCATGCAATTTGTTTAGCTAGCTTTTTTGGGATTAGCATGCCAGCTAGCTAGTTACCTAACCTTTGAACTCAGGTACTGTCTCTAGCTAAGTAACTGGTAAGTTATCTAGCTAGCATCCTTTGTCAGCACACTAGTGGTTACAATGTTAACAACCAGATCTCAGAGTATTTAATATTATTCTGTACTTAAATCCGAGACACTCCATTTAGTACAGGGGCTCCCAAAAATGTTTGGCCTACGACCCCATTTTGATATCTAAAAATTCTCGTGACCTCAACCATGTGAAAAGAAATACATGTAATGAACAGCCAATGTTTACTTTTTTAATTGGGTCAATAGCTATGGCAGTCAATTGCAAAACATTCTAACACTATTTCTAATTGTATTCTCAACTCACCTAGTTGTTGTAATTTTTACCCCCTCATCACTGCAACTCCCCAACAGGCTTGGGAGAGGCAAAAGTCAAGTCATGCATCCTCTGAAACATGACCCGCGCGCTTCTTAACATCCGCTCACAGAAGCCAGCTGCACCAATGTGTCTGAGGAAACAATGTTCAACTGACAACCGAAGTCAGCCTGCAGGCGCCCGGCTCGCCACAAGGAGTGTGGCGAGCCGAATGACAACAGTTCCTCTCTCATTTAAAAAAAATCTTTCCAACACTCCCCTCGATAACCACCAAGCCTCGTGGGAAATAGAACATTGTCATGATCTAATCCCATATCTCCACATACACTATATATACACAAAAGTATATGGACGCCCTTCAAATTAGTGGATTTGGCTATTTCAGCCATACCCGTTGCTGACAGGTGTATAAAATTGAGCACACAGCCATTCAATCTCCATAGACAAACATTGGCAGTGGAATGGCCTTACTGAAGAGCTCAATTACTTTCAACGTGGCACTGTCACAGGATGCCACCTTGAGCTGCCCTGCCCTGCTAGAGCATCCCCGGTCAAGTTTAAACATCTAGGAGCAACAACAGCACAGCCGCAAAGTGGTAGGCCACACAAACTTACAGAACGGGACCGTCAAGTGCTGAAGCGCGTACAAATCGTCTGTCCTAGGTTGCAACATTCCCTACCGAGTTCCAAACTGCCTCTGGAAGCAACTTCTGCACAATAACTGTTCGTCGGGAGCTTCATGAAATGGGTTTCCATGGCCGAGCAGCCGCACACAAGCCTAAGCTCACCATACTCAATGCCAAGCGTCAACTGGAGTGGTGTAAAGCTCACCTCCATTGCAGTGGAGGTTCTAGACCCTTTCAACTGGGGGGGCCAAGCTGGGGCCAGATGTACTGTTAGAGGGGCCAGTTACATTAGACGTTATTGTTGTCATATCGTTTTCTTCACTTCATTGCAGGCATTAGTAGGCAAAAGACCATGTCCCTCTAGTAAATGTGTGGGGTTAATTAGTGTTCCACGTTGCCACTGTCTAATAACAGATGTAAAAAAAGAACGATAGCAAAAATTAGTTATGCAAAAATTATTTCATACTCCACATTTAGGGGGCCACAAGGGGGTCCAAAATTGTTGTCACAGGGCACTGGCCCCCTGGCCCCGGCCCCCAGAACCGCCAGTGCTCTATTGGACTCTGGAGCAGTGAAAACATGTTCTCTGGAGTGATGAATCACGCTATACCATCTGTCCGACGGACAAATCTGTCTTTGGCGGATGCCAGGAGAATGCTACCTGCCCGAATACATAGTGCCAACTGTAAAGTTTGGTGGAGGAGGAATAATGTTCTGGGGCTGTTCAAAGGTGGGCCAAGACCTGGGACAGAGCACCACTGGAAAAAGTATTCATACAGTACATAGTTCATACACTATTGAAAAGAGATGTGTATACTGATTTATTCATACATTGCCTTATGCTTCTTAGATAAATATCAAGTCTACACTGAATCTTTGTTTTAACAACAGCCATACTTCTTGGTTGGGGCTGTGAGCCTGGAAGAGGATTAATCAGATAAGAGATGTGTGAATAAATAAATAGTAGAACACTAAACTAAGGTTAACAGACGCATAGGAGAGGAAATGGATGAAACCAAGAGAGAAGAACAATATTGAACAAGTGGGTTGATGTTCTGGCTTCAGGAATGGAGGTTCAAATCCATTCTCTTCCTGTGCGTTACACTCCAGCTGGGCTTTGCAGATGGACGCCACTCAGCGAGGCAGATCAGTCTAGATCAGAAAACAATTTAGATCTGCTACTCAGCACCTGAGTCCTTCTGAGAGAAGCAGAAAGCCCAGACACACAGAAACAAAAACAGACACACAGCCATCATCTTTACACAGCTTCATTCTAGCTAACAGCAAACCCAATCCAAATAAGTGCTGCTTGCCACAATATGAATAGCTATACTGCAGTGTTTCAGGACCACCAGGAGATGGGGGTGTTGTCAGGGTAAATGAGACAGCACTTTACCACTCATGTATATTTTCAGACATAGCAGAAAAACACCATTTCATTTGTCTATCTAAAGTAGCCTCAAATTTTTATGAATGGGTTACCTAATGTAGCCTCTGCTTTGGGTACTTGTTGTTCCTCATTTGCCCACAGGGTTTCCAGTAGTGTAAAGTACTTCAGTAAAAATACTTTAAAGTACTACTTAAGTATTTTTTTTTTGAGGGGGGGGGTCTCTGTACTTTACTATTTATATTTTGGTTCCCTACATTCCTAGATAAAATAATATACTTTTTACTGCATACATTTTCCCTAACACCCAAAAGTTAAATTTTGAATGCTTAGCAGGACAGAAAAATGGTCCAACTCACACACTTATCAAGAGAACCTTCTTGGTTATCTCTACTGCTTCTGATCTGGCGGACCCACTAAACACAAATGCTTCGTTTGTAAATTATGTCTGAGGGCTGGAATGGGCCCCTGCCTATCCGTAAATTGAAAAAACAAGAGAATGGTGCCGTCTGGTTTGCTTAATATAAGGAATTTGAAATAATATATACTTTAACTTTTGATAAAGTATATTTTAGCAATTACATTTACTTTTGATTCTAAAGTATATTTAAAACCAAATATTTTTAGACTTTTACTCAAGTAGTATTTCACTGGAGTCGTTTTCTATTAAATTATCTTTACTTTTAATCAACTATGACAAACAAAAAATGTTGGTTTCCAGACCAATGTATACCCATTTTCCATCTTGTTTCAACATTTGTTCATCCCAAAATACTGATATAAATGGAAGAATAGTGCCACAAATAAAACATGTTATTTCTTAACTTTCAATGCTCACCAACATTGCCGTCTATAGCACAAAGTCAGGTGCTGCAGCAACCTTCCATTTTCATAGAAATTCAGCAATGGAGTACCACAGTATGAGTCATAATACCCATAAAACCTAGCAGTCAAACAGGGAAATGGTTCCAATCGTTTTCCCACCATTCATTTTTAGAAACTTTAAATTAGCTGTGTTTCATGTGGACTTACCCTGGCGTGACGTTTGATAACCGTGTAAATCTCTCTACGACAAGGTGACTTATCAATATATCATCTGTATTTAACCCCCAAAAATGAAATGCTAAGTAATGTGAATGTGGCTATTATTTTTTTTTTAAACACAAATGCCGTAATCTGGACGAGACTGCCGATTTGAGGCAAAGGTAAGAATCTCAGTATTAACTATGTTAGTTAAACGTAGTAATGAATAAGTTGGCTACATTTCTTTAAAAAAGACAATTCTGTGAACTGTCTTGTGCAAGTTTTAAATTGACACAATACCTGTTAGCAAAGGTGTCAGTTTGAGATGACGTGCAGGAGCTTGCAGGGATTTGTAGTTTTGCATGATGTCTACTTTGATGGTAATTAGCATTTTAGAATCAGAGTAAATAGAGCCGAATATATTGGTAAGTCACCTTGTCCGGGAGATATTTATGGTTATTAAAACGTCACGCCAGGTAAGCCGACAAGAAACACAGCCCTTTATTTTAAGGGTTTCTAAAAAATGGTGGGAAAACAATTGGAACCACTGCTAGGTTTTATGGGTATTATGACACCTCTACTGTGGGGCTCTATTGAGTCAGGCACAGGAGGTTGGTGGCACCTTAATTGGTGAGGACAGGGTCATGGTAATGGCTGCAACAGAAATAAATGTAATGCTATCGAACTCAAACACATGGTTTCCATTCCAGCCATTATTATGAGCCATCCTACCCTCAGCAGCCTCCTGTGGAATCAGGTGCACTTCTTCAATTTTCCAAGTCTTGTCCCAGACCTACTGTGAAATCCTTTATTTCCATTCAATGAAATTTCAATTGAAAACGTTAGAGTAAGGGAGAACAAAACAACTGAAACCAGTAAGGATTTTTAAAGGTAATGTAACACTAATGGAAACTGAAATTGTGAACACTGAATTTCTTTAATTTATTACATTGGTTTGGAATTTGAGGGATATTATCATGCTTTAAAAAAAAATATGACATTTAGGTACTCGTAATGTGATGCATTTGTTAAATAATTTCAGATGTTACTATGCACTTTTAATTGTCAAATTATAAAACAAAATACACTTTGTGCTGTTGCCTCAAATTCTCAGGTCAATTTACTTGGAGCAGATTGATGACTCATCAACAGGCACAACAAGATATGACAGTGAGAACTGGTACAGAGATGGACTTGGCACCACACACAGCTGTAATCTTCAGACACATATCCCGTATGACCACACCACCTTTCAAAAGAAGCAGTAGTACTGTGGAGCCCCAGAAATAAACACTTCTTCCTTGTCGTTAACATAGCGATGTGTGTCTACAACTATCTCTCAGGTGCAAAGAGCCCCCTCTCATATAAAATGTTTTAACAGCAGGCAAGAGAAGTGGGGGTCCTAACAAATACAACAGACTTCCACAGTGGCATTCAGCTGCTGTGGTCACACCCAAACCTGACTGGCTCAGACTTAAACCATCAAAGTCTTTCCAATCTAAGTGCATGGACCATACAGTAGCTGAATACCTGAGTTGTGTACTGTACCTCTGGCAAACTTGAAATAAGATTGATGTACTGTTTGACAACGATCTCCTTTACGTTGCTCCCCTTTAACACGTGAACATCAGGGAGAAATTCTCATCAGGAACACTTGGTGTTCAGTGCTCACATCGCCACCATTACTACTTGAGGAAATGCATTGAACATAAATCTTGTGTACTCTGAAAAATAGCAAAACTAAGCAAGGAGTAGGCTTAACATTGTTTTCAGCCACAAGGATCTGAACATTGGGGCTTTATATAAAATTGAGAATTCAGCTTCAATATACAATAATGAAAATGGTCTTTAAAAAAGTAGGTATGTATTATGATCAAATGAGACACCTTAGCCTAATTCTTACAATTTTCCTTTGAAGCAAAGTAGTTTCGTTCTGGTTGTGCAACTACAAATAAATTACGTGACAATTCAAAAATAAACTGCTTATTAAACACGTGTTGAAAAGTCAAAGTAAAAGTCAACATTGCTCTACTTCAGACCATAAAGGACTGACTAGAACATACCAGCAAGCAGTTTATTCAAACGCAAGCCCACTGAACAATTATTTGCAGGTCATATGATTGAGAGCTGTGAAATTCATTAAAAAAAAACACATTTCTTTCAGCTTCTTCCATGTCAGTGAAAGGAAGCAACAAAGGAAGCTGTAAGAAATGTTGAACAGCATTGCAAAATGTTGCAGAAAGAAATATTGGACAAAGACAATGGCACATTATTTTAGTAACAATTTTCAAAACACACACACAAAAAAAAAAAAAAAAAAAAAATCTTAAAATCACAGTAAAAGCATACTTTTCACACAGGCACCTGAACATGAGGTCTTGAAAAAAATGGGACACTTGCATATAAATTGGAAGAACTCACTTTCATACGCACACCAAACAGCTAGGCAAAGTGGCCTAACCAATCATTCGGAACTCAGAGGCCTGTGTGAGTATCCTTGAGGTGCTTGCATCTAAGGGGGGTTGAAAATACAGACTCACTTTCATGCTTTTCTTTCACCACACAAAGCACACCAACTCACTCACTTGACCAGCAGAGTGCTCATAACTCTCCTCCATTAAGAACCAGTTTTTGGTTTACAGGCTACAACACTATCGCTAAGTAATATAGCTATTTGTTTTTCTGAAATGCATATACAAAAAAAATACCCATTTTGCTTAAGTGCTTGAAGACTTTTGCAATATTTCCCTGGAGATCAATGATCCTTCTTAAAAAAAAAAGTCCAATGCAGCAATTACCTAAATATCAAATCATTTCTGGGAACAATTAGGTACCTTAGTGTGATTCTTTCTTACCGTTTTAATTGAAAAATACAAACAAATAGCTTCTTAGCAAAGAACAATCTCAAAAACTTTGCTAGGACTGTCTGGGACTGGCCTGAGTGGGGAGGGGGAAAACTGAAAACTTGCCTAGCTGTTACTGGCAGAGGTTTGGAACTCCTTATTGGTCTATTAACTAAATTTACCGCATGGTGATGTCACCAGGCAAGCCAAAACGCCATCCCACCCACACAGGCTGAAATTTCTAGTCATCATCATTTTCACAATATTATTACAACCTCAGTGTGGAAATATATAAAACACAGGAAATTACACTTGACTGCACAGGGCCTTTAAGAATCAAAATTCAACATAGGGGACATGTCTGAGTCAAAACAAATGAAGTACTTTGGACTGTTACCACACTTCTACACACCCACGCAAGAGACTGCTCCCCCTGTTTTACAAAGAAGCATAGGGCTTCTTGTTCTTCCACTCAGGATCAAAAGTAAAAAGACAGTTAGAGTTATGAAAAAGACAACTTGTTTTGGCTTTTTTACCCCATGGTATGATCTGGCATTTCCTATTCCAATATTTAGGGGAACACAGTAAAGTTACATCATCAACTGTGCATAAACAATCAAAGCACAAAAACCCAAAACAGTTTCAGCCGCTAATGTCCACCATCGCAAACTGGGTTGTCCATCGCACAAAAATTATTTCCGCTGACGATCAAGTCAAAATAAGTGATATTTTTGCTATTCTGCAGCATTAGCAAAATAAGATTAGATAAGATATTATTTTGCTCTTGATTGAAGCTGATCTAATCTGATAACACTTCAACACACGGCATAGAACAGAAGCAAAACAAAAGGTTTTAAATACCACGTCCCAGAGGTCTATCCTTTGCCTTGAATTCCACAGTGAAGTAACTTAAGTGTGTGTGAGACACAGTTTTGTACACAACAGGGGTGTGTTTGACCTTCTTGTAGTTCCCTCTGTCTGCAAGAATAAGCCAAGAGGTTACCAGAAACCCCAAGACAGGGCTGGACTAGGAATCTCAGGCATAGATTCCTGCCCTTGCATATAACCTGGACTGTCTTTCAGCAGTGGGTACACTCAGAAATGCTTCAGCCCATGAATGACGAGGTGAAAAGTTTAAAAAAATAAATAAAAAAAATCAAGGACAATAAGAGATCACACTGTCCTATACCTAGTGGAAACCGGTGTAAATCAGTGTGCTTATTAAAGTGAAATTGCCTGAACAGAGAACTTAAAGATTCGAAGCCTACATAATATCTATGACAGCTGATTGCAAGCCATGTCAGTGATCTGCAAGCAAAATGTTTTGGTATTTTAATCACATCTTTGTAGTTCATTATTAAATATCACTCTAATTTATATTTGAGCACAATACGAGGATCTTGTTCTGAACCATTTGGCAGAAAACAAAATTATTCCAACTTTGTCATGGCTTTACCAATACTACCTGAGTGACATTTTGTATTTCGGTATTTATTCATTTATTTGTCTTAAAAAGAACAACAGTCCAAAGCCATTCTTAAAAGAAGTTAGTATTTCATGTCATATTTATATATATCTGTAGTAATTAAAATATAAAAAAAAAAAGTGTTACATAAAGTGCTATTAATCCACACCAAATCACTGATGCTAGAGAAAACAAACTAAGAACTCCCTTAGCTCAAAACAAAAAACCAACAGAGAGATGGTAGTTCCAATGACATTGTGGCTGTCCACTCATTGTATTACCAAATGTGGCCTGCCTTGCCTGGTCAATGCCTCTTGACACAACCACTTTGATCAAAGACACTGACTGGATGATACGGTATTATGAAACGTCCTCACCACACCTCTACAAACAGTATAACAAAGAGTGTCTGGTCTGGGACATGAAATGATTAGTATTGCGATGGTTCTGTCATATTTTCTTGGTTATATTAAACTGCGACTTCTCACGTCTCATCCACTCACTCATCTACACCAATACTTTGTGCAAGAAATACATTGTCATAATAACTAGAGAGAGATTAAAAGACCAAATGCTGAAAAAGCACAAAGTATCCTAGGCTGAATAAGTTGGCTAGCAAATGAAAAGCATGTAGTATCAGCAAATATAGGTAGGCCTAATGAATTACTGACATCTTGAGCCTTACGGATCAAATACACCAAAAAAAAAAAAAAAGAAATATCACATACATAGCCCTTGTGCCACAATAAGTCACTTATCTTTCAGAAAACCCCCACAATCAGGTGAATAGCTCAAGAGAACCTACATATTAAGGAATAGCCTACATCCATCTTAATTTGAAATTAATTAAATATGTGGACTGACAACTGCAAGGGCTTAAGAAGAGTCAAAATAATTAACATGAAAGCAAAACTCAGATGAATACAATTATATAATGAAACTGTTTTTTCAACTGATTAGCATGCCTACCAAAAAGTGAGAACCGAACCACAAGATTAGCACCTGTCTTTAGAGAAGTGTCCAATTAGAATGAAACTCTGTGCTCTGTGAGTTTGTTCCTATTGTAGATCACATCTGAAATCGCTAAAACATACAAAAAGAAACAAAATAGGTGTCAAGAGATACCCAGCAGTCAGTTCTTTGCTGGGCATAGTTATTTCACTAAAGTAATTAAGACAAATGCTTTCCCTCAAATATATTTATCATTTAACCTGCAGCCTAACAGTCTTCTCGTAATCTTTCAATTTTGTGAATTTCAAGGCATTCTTATCTGAGCTTGTAGTTCATTTTATTTCAAATGAATTCAAATTTGCACATATACTGATGTGTATGTATAAATCATAGCACACAGATCTACATATATTGGAATAATTTGAATGCATGAGGACATAAAATGATTGAGGCATCTTACTGTCAGACCGATACTTGCCATATAGTTCAATGGGCAACAGGATAAAGGCTTGGGAGGTGCAGTTTGGACCTTCATCTGATTTCTCCTCAAAACCCAGAGAAAGGAGTTATGAGACCAATGTCTAACAAAAGTGTCACAAGTGTCCGTTCACATGGGAGACTGAGGCACCCAACATCTCGTTCAAGTGTTTGCGTCTTTGTGTAGTCCAGAGCGTCAGAAGAAGCTTCTGTGCTCAACTTAATTCCAATACTTGAATTTATGTCCTCACATTACCCCTCCCCTGGTCTTCCTCTGCGGCGATGCCCCCCCGGCAAAAAATGTGTCCCCATTATCCCATTCTATAGTCCAATGAAAGTCTGTCACAGGACACTCATCAGTCAGTCCCAATATCACAGTTGACTCGATTTAGTTTTTCAAAGGGATTATAACCGCCAAAAAAGATAAGTGCAGCACCCGGGTAGGGAGAAGGTTAGTGTTGACAGACATTCACTAGCTCACTGATCAGGTCCATCCTTGGTCTTGTCATAGAAGACTACTCTTTTTGGATCTGGGGGAAGGAAAGGACAGAAATGTTTCAGTGTGTAGGCCATGGGGAACTTAGTTAGCAATTCACAATGTATGTTATTCAAACTTCAGCTGTATACCTTTTGACAATCAAATAGAAAACCAGATTTCACAACTTTGAAAACACACTATACAGAAAAGAGACCTTTACCTTGTTTTTGCAAATTGAAAACATATTCCATTTCTGTACAGAAAAAACAAAGATGGATTAATACCTCCAGGTGCATAATACATATTATTAGACACACAATTATGTGATGCTAAAGGATTAAAAGCTTTTGGTGCAAGTGAAATAGTAGGGTAAAGCTACCAATGTGTATTAACCAGTGCTCGACTTGGGCCGGAGCTGTCTGGAGTGCTGTACCGGCACCTCCAATTTTTTGAGAACTGCGTACCGGCTCCTCTATAAAACAAAGTTGCCTATCGCCAGCCCGGATTCACACAGCGTCAAAAAAAGGTTGATCAAAGCAGAATAAAGGTGGGACCTGCATCAAATAGCAATGGAGAGTGGGCATTCATATCCTGATTTCACTTTGTTCAGGTTTATTTGCCGCTAGTCTGTGAATCCGGTATGCGTGCCTGTAGACTGAGTTTGAGAACGCGCAGATTGAGAATGTGCCATGCTTGAATGCGCTGTTCAAGTTGTCAAATAAGGGAAAGCCATGGAATTTTAATATTGCGTTTTCCTAAATACAGTATATTATCAATCTATCAGCCATGATCAGAATATGGCTAACATTCAGCGTGTCTGTGCTGTGCAGCATTTGCGTGTGTGCCAGTGGGCCGTTGCCCGAGGAGGTAGCCTATAAAATAATGATAGACTAACTATATAGCAAATTCAAAACATAACTAGTCCTACTACAAGCTCTCTCGCTACTTAACCATTTAGCTATCATAATTAATGTTGTTGATTCCTTTCCACCGGCACTGTTGAGAAATAAATCTGACACCGTTATTGGAAAGCTGGGATTCTTCTATTGAAACAGTAGGCTAGCCATGTAATTCTGACATTAAAAATATTCTAATAGCCTAAGTGACAAACAACTTCTATTCTGTGCATAGATATTTTAACCTTATAAGGTTATAGATAAACATCTTAGCTACCTTGCTTTGAAGTAGCCTAACTTATCAATGTTATTTCTGATTCACTGAATGAGGGAATAACTATATAAATACAAAAGTATTTGGTTGTAATATTCTATATCAAGGGTGGCCAACCATCCTATAGGAGAGCTACTGGGTTTGCAGGCTTTTGTTCAAGCCCTGCTCTAAAAAAACACCCCATTGCAGCCTAAACATCCGCTGCTTATATAGGAAACAGACCAGCAGCATTCTAGTGTCAATACCACATTTATGCAGACTTTGTCATGTAGGAGACACCACTAATTATTGGTCATGGAAATTTGGTTAGAAGTCATGAAATACCATCAGTCAAAATGTGTATGAACCCTTAACAGTGAATAATCAGATCTAGCTATAGCGTAATGTACATTTGTGAATTTCATGAACATGGTCTAATGGACCTGCACCTCTTTCATCCCAAGTCAAGCACCGGTACTACCATGTGTTATGCGTTTATAGAAATGACACAGCAGAGCAAGAGGACTTACCTTTAGTGTGATAAGTAACAGCAGCTTTCAGATCAAACGACCCCCAGCTACCTCTGTCCAGGCTCTTAGAGTGGGCATGCTCTTTAGACGGACCCAACACCAGGTTGGTCAGGGGGGCCTGTGCAGGCTCATCACTAATGTCTTTACCAGAGGCCAACACAACTGCACCTAGACCCTTCGCCTCACCCTTTGTCTCATCCTGTCCAGACAGCTGAGCCTTTGCCCCATCCTCACCCTTCATTGTAGCAGGGGGGCAAGCTGGGGCACTAGTCCTTTTCTCAGAGTCTTGAGCCAAAGTGAGAAGCAAAGGCTCTGGGATTGATAGGCTAGAGTCAAGGCCTGGCTCAGCTGCAACAGCAGGGCATGGCTCCCCTTGAAACGTGACCACCGTAGCCTTTCCCTCCACAGCAGCCACCGGACCGCTTCCTCCTTCTGTCCCCACATTTGGCTCATTGATGAAGGACAGCCCCCACTGATTCTGGAAGATGTCCCCCAAGGCTTTCTGATTTGTCTGAGCAGCCGGCATGGCCACTTGGCGAGCACTCGGGAGCACAGGTTGCATATTTAAAGGGTTTAGGGGGTAAATGAAGAGTGTACACTTTCTCAGATCTGCAGCAAGGTTGGTTGAAGAACTACAGTCATTGTCCAAAAAGGATGCTACGTTCTCCCCGCATGGGAGAGAGGGGGCTGGTGGAATACTACTAGCAGCAGGAATGAAGAAGGTACCGACAGAGGGGTAACCATTTCCATCTCCAGGAACAGGACCATTAGTAAAGCTAGCTGAGGTGATGGTTTTCATAGCAGACATGGGGACCTGTGATAATCTTCCAGGCACCTGAGGCTGTACCTCTCCTCCAGCTTGGGCTGCTTTGTTGAGGTTCTCCTTAACTTTACTTGCATAACTGATCTTGGGAACTATTTTAGCACTACTGTTGTCCACAGGAAATACTGGTGGGGGCCTGAATAAAGTCCAAGAGTCCTCTTTTGTAGAGGTTGAGAGCTTGGCTTTGGGCCTATCCTCAAACTTTTTACCAATTTTACTGTCTGAGTTTTTCCTCTGAAACTCACCCATAGCCACATCTGGGGCCCCCATCTGCCTGACTGTTGTCTGGGCATCTGCTTTAAGAACAAGTCTTGAGTTCACCGCTTTCTCCACTGGTTCAAGTCCAGAAGCCTCTGGCTCCTGTGTAGAATTACCCTGCTGAATGGCTCTCTCCTTTTCGCTTGTCACATGCTCTGTGTTCTTGATGCTGTTGCGTCTGGCCTTGCGTTTCTTAGGAGTAGTATATCCACTTTCTGAGCCACTGCCATCGTTGTCAGGGGGTGACTTGCTGGAGTAACCATTGGTAATATGAGCAGAGTTTACCACACCATTCAGAAGCAACGCAGACTCCTTGTCCAACAGCTTTCCCTCATAGTCATTAGTGAAATCCAAGTCCTTGTCCTTTTTGCTGTCCATATTCTTCTTGTGATCAAAACCTTCTTTGCTGTCCATTTTTGAAAGAGTGGTATAAACCTTTCGTGTTGACTTCTGTTTTACATTAGTATTTAGCAAATGTCTGTTACCATTGCTTTTGGTGGGACGAGGGATACAAAAAAAATCATTTGCAGACAGTATCTTATCCCCCTGCACGTCACTGGTGTTTATTTTCCCATTGCCTGTAAATGGAAACAAAAGAAAGTTGCACTGCCAGTGATACAATAACATGTGAACACACACAAACATAAGTCTAAGGAAATTCCATAATTCCCTACCACCTCACTCTCTATATCAAAAGGGACTAACGGCCCTAATCTGTTTACAAGACCTATGCAACCTTGAAGTTCCTTTTGTAGGAAACATGGTGAGGCCTTTATAAGACGATGCTGTATCATGGCAATTTAGACTGAATAGGTCAGCTGGTAGCAAGCAACCGTGCCAGTGCCCATATCAGATTCCCTTGAACATAGTAGTCCGTAGCCTACTTGTTAACAGATACCATACTTAAATAACTTCAGAAAAACGCATGCTGTATGTAGAAATAGCCATTACATATAGTCCTATAACTTTTGGTAACTGTTAGGTGGTTGGCAGTGTGACTGAGCCGGACTTTGCTAGCTAATTCAACCGTACTTGCCCCACCAGCATCTAAAGACAAAGCTTTCAACTAAATTAATGATTTGCCATCTTGCTCCTAAGACAAATAACATCTTAAGTAATGTTATAGAATAACAAATTGTGTTAGGCGTTTTATTTTCCTTATCTGAACTGAAGCGAGGGTTATAGGTATGTACAATTTTGTTTTCATGCATACCATCAAATCTAAACTAGTCTAAAGAAACTGGTGATGCTACAATTACATTTCGAATCATGTAGCTAAAACATCAGTAAGCAATTGTTTTAGAATTGTTTATTAAAAATCGAAATCCTATGCATCAATCAGCTAACTAGAAAGACGATTCCAACTGTGGTAACACTCCTCAGGTCATCTACCCAGGCTAACATGTTTGCGTGGCTTCATGGCTAGTTAGACGCAACAGGCCCGACCGAGCCGCAGCTGCGTAAGTGTAAAATGTCTGGCACTAGCTCCAGTAGTTATTTCATCCCTGGAAAGTCCCACAATTAAATTAAGTAACTAGTCATCTTTCTTTTGTGGCCCTGTCTGCAGCCAAGTGTGGCAATTAGTAAACAAAATAACATTGAAAGTTGTTTTATGCACAAATCTCTCGTTATTAGGATTAGCCAGCTAGCTCGTTAGAAAATGCAAGCGGGGAAGCTAACATGGCCGACAGGAAATGGCAATTCAGAACATTCCAGTGGAGCCGGCTTGTTTTTGTTAACAAAATATGTCACGGAATTCATACCAAATTAGCCCTTACAACGTATTCACGTCACAAAATAATTTAACTACAAAATGACTAATTAGTCACACAGGGGAATTGTCAGTACCATAACTGTAGAAATGGGTGGTAAAACCGGCGCACAAGGTCAATCCCCTCTGTCAAACCACCAGCTGTCACGCGACGTTTAACTATCCCTAAACTAGCCATACTCAACTCTAGTCCCAGCTAACTAATAAGTTAAATTGTTATTTACCATCCTGCTATGACTGTCTTGCGAGCTAGCACGCTACATTGACGTCGGTAATAATGTGGCTATCTAGCTAGTTAAGTAATTTATATTAGCTGGCTAACTTTTCCGGATGGCCCAACCTGTTTTCTTCGTCTGCGTTTCCTGGTACTGGAAGTAGATCTGATCATTTTTCAGAGATGATTTGTATTGAATAGGATTTCTTTCTTCTCCATAGTGGTGATATCGTCTATCTTGTGCCCGATCTTTGGGCAGTTCCTCCATTGAAGTGTTATAGAATATCCGAGTCCTTCTACCAGTGTGCGCCGTAGCTCACTGGGCAAGTGAAGCAGAAACAGGGACCATCTCAATTGCGAAAGCCTCGCGTCCTTTCTCCTCGTCTCCTTCTCAAAGCCCGTTGGAGGAGAAGATCAGAGGGGCGGTACCTCTGGCTTTCTCATACAATGGGGTTTGAGAAGGAGAGAGGATGCGACGAGAATTCAAATTAAGATCTTCCCACAGTCTACTGCCAATCAACGCGACTGACAGACGGAAGCTATTCGAGGCCTCCGTAAACGTCAGCAGTATTTCTAAAAAGTATCAAAGTCTACTATTTTTGGTGGTTCCCCACCATCATTGCAAACAAAGGTATTGTAAATACATACATATACAGGTTGAACAAAATTAATAGTTTTTGCGAGATTATATAGAATTCAAGCAAATGTGAAATGCCACAAGTGGTCTTCACGCACCATTGAGTTCTGCTGAGACCATAGAGATAGATAGAGGACTTATCTTTGTATCTGTGTTATTATGGCATCTGTGACAGCATGGGCAGCGCCATTGAGGCTATATCCATGAGGATTTACCCTCCCGCCACCTGCAGTGCTGGTGTACTGAAACAAATCCTGCATGTCATTAATTTATTGTGGCCACTAGATGGTGGTGATATAGCAAAAATCCATTTACAAACCAAAGCCATTCAAATTTGAAGAAGACAATGCTCTGACAATTGGCTGATAGCTCCCATCCACTGAAATATCCAAGATGTCCGATTCATGGACTGTCTATATCAGAGTTGCATCCGGTTTATACAGACCAATTTCACATGCACACTAGCACTCAGTGCGCACAGGGAGCAGTGCAAGCAGCGATGACATCACACTGGCGTACCAGACACCCCAGCAGCCTCCGCAAATTCATTTTTTTTAACTGATTGAAAGTGTAAGCGGATATTGGTGAACAAATGCGTGGTCAAGGCTACGACGGTGCCAGTGCAATGAGTGTGGTCAAGGCTACGACAGTGCCAGTGCATTAAGTGGAGATTTTACTCGTGTTCAAAAGCAGATTTCAGACCGAGAGCCAAATGCTTCTTAGGTAGTACTTGATGAGTTTTAGCTTAGAAAACGAGAAGCGACAGTTACAGGGATGGTAAAAACAGCTTGATTGCCGTAGCAACATCAGGGAAACAGTGCAAAAAGGAGGGGTGCTTCAAATATAGCAGTTCTGCAACATCTTTAACTGACCGTCTCATTCTCCTCAGTTGTCTGCCTTAACATGTTACGGAAAGATAGTAACTGTATAGGAAGCTCTGGGGACAGGTCGTCTGAATACTGAATAGCCAATAAGTAAAAATTGTGTGCAGCGCAATGGACATATAATCCACAATTTCTCAGGAAAGACTGGGTTGGCAATACTCAGTAAAGAAATAGTCTGGCCCGCAACCTGGACCTAAAGGCCATGGTGAAAACATTTGCACACAAAAAAAAGAGGACTTCAGGAGACCAGGGGAGTCTCTCAAGTTGGATTTGATTTAATTTACTTAGAATATTGCAGCCCGTTTGTGTAGGCTATTAGCCAGACAAAACCCGCTGAGTTCAACAATAAATAGGGTCTGTATTTATCCTCAAGCCGACTACTTTTTTTTCTAATTGTTAGGATATTTGATGTGTCATTTTAATAAAACGTTTTTAAATAGCAGTTAAATAGCTGCTAAATACGGTGTAGGCTATAGATAGTACACTGCACAATAAAACAATCCCTAGTAGGCTAGTGTTTTGAGGTTGAACTGACTGTATTATTTTACATTAATAGACTGGTTTTATGCACAACAACTTTCTACCCAAGCTGGGAGAGAGCGTGATGCATGTGATGCAGATTTAACACCGTGTATATCTTCTTGAAATGTTAGGCTTAACATGAGAAAATGACAACCAAATACACCTACCAATAAACATTTATCCATTAGCCAAAGCAAAGCTATACATGCCCTGGCTCCACAGAGAGCCAATAGTTGATTCAATGTCGCAATTTCAGCACCATGCACAGCGATCGGTAGTCTATACTTTGTGAGTGGCTGTCTGGCTGACATATTCTATTTTTCTTTTAAGGGGGGAGGGGTGAACTTCAACCTTGCGGGGTCCAGAAAAACGTAATCCCCAATAATGACGACAAGATTTTTTTTGATCTGACTTTTCTATGTGGCCGTGTATGGAAATTGTCTTTCAGGGCCGGATGTCAGTTCAACTGAGGTACAGAAGCAAAACTATAGGAGCAGTTGAAACCGTGCTTCTAGACCGGAACCCTGGCCCCTTGCTCCTGACCAGAGGAGAAACACTTCCCCCTCTCATTGAAATTCAAGACCGACCCCGGTACTTCAGGCATTGTCAGCAAAAAACAGGATCCCCATTATGGCAATCTTTGTGTAAGTATTTTTTTCTTCAAAGACAATCATGGTACCAATAATTGCTTCTAATACAGCAGATGTACAGTGCTTTCAGAAAGTATTCAGACCCCTAACCTTTTTCCATATTTTGTTACATTACAGCCTTATTCTAAAATGTATTAAATTAATGTTTTTCCTCATCAATCTACACACAATACCCATAATGACAAAGCGAAAACATGTTTAGAACTTTTTGCAAATGTATTAATAATAATAAAACAGAAATACCTTATTTACGTAAGTATTGAGACCCTTTGCTTTGAGACTCGATATTGAGCTCAGGTGCATCCTGTTTCCATTGATCATCCTTGAGATGATTCTACAACTTGTTTGGAGTCCACCTGTGGTAAATTCAATTAATTGGACATGATTTGGAAAGGCACACCTGTCTAAATAAGGTCCCACAGTTGACAGTGCAAGTAAGAGCAAAAACCAAGTCATGGGGCTGAAGGAAATGTCCGTAGCGCTCAGAGACAGGATTGTGTCAAGGCACAGATCTGGGCAAGGGTACCAAAACATTTCTGCATCATTCCTCAATGGCAGAAGTTTTTAACCACCAAGACTCTTTCTAGAGCTGGCCGCCCGGCCAAAATGAGCAATCGGGGGAGAAGGGCCTTGGTCAGGAAGGTGACCAAGAACCCGATAACTCTGACAGAACTCCAGAGTTCCTCTGTGGAGATGGAAGAACATCTCTGCAGCCCTCCACCAATCAGGCCCTTATGGTAGAGTGGGCAGTCCTGACAATTATTGAGTGGGGAAGCCACTCCTCAGTAAAAAGCACATGACACCCCGTTTGGAATTTGCCAAAAGGAACCTAAAGGACCCTCAGACCATGAGAAACAAGATTCTCTGGTCTGATTAAACCAAGATTGAACCCTTTGGCCTGAATGAACGTCTAGAGTAAACCTGGCACCATCCCTACGGTGAAGCATGGTGATGGCAGCATTATGCTGTGGCAAGGTTTTTCAGCGGCAGTGACTGGGAGACTAGTCAGGATTGAGGGGAAGATGAACTAAGCAAAGTACAGAGAGATCCTTGATGGTAACTTGCTCCATTGTGCTCAGGACCTCAGACTGGGGCGAAGGGACAAGACTCTGAATGTCCTTCAGTGGCCCAGCCAGAGCCCGGACTTGAACCCGATCTAACATTTCTGGAGAGACCTGACAATAGCTGTGCAACGATGCTCCTCATCCAACCTGACAGAGCTTGAGAGGATCTGCAGAGAAGAATGGGAGAAACTCCACAAATACAGGTGTGCCAAGCCTGTATCCTCATACCTGTAATGATGGGGCAGTGAGTCGGAAGCAGGTGCAACGCTTTAATAAAACAAGACCACGACACTAACATAAGGCAGTATGCCGATACACAAGAACAATACCAACTAGTGAGTGAACCTGGGAGAGTGACATATACAGGTGAGAAAATTAAAGTAATAGAGTCCAGGTGTAAATCAAGGATTCACAGGTGTGCGTAATGATGAGTGCCAGGTGTGCGTAATGATGAATTCCACTCTGGCGACGTCGTACGCCGGAGGGGAGGAGCAGACGCAGACACAGACATGACAATACCAAAGAAGACTCAAGACTATAATCACTGCCAAAGGTGCTTCAACAAAGTACTGAGTAAAGGGTCTGAATACTTATGTAAATGTTGATATTACAGTTTTTTATTTTATAACTTTGCAAAAATGTCTAAACATTTTTTTGTTTGTCTTTGTGGGGTATTGTGTGTAGATTGATGATGGAAAAACAATTTTTATACATTTTAGAATAAAGCTGTAATGTAACAAAATGTGGAAAAAGTCAAGGGGCCTGAATACTTTTTGAATGCACTGTATGTCCTTGAACCAATTATTTTTAAATCACCCACAGAATAAATTAATATAATTTAGTTGCTAATGGCAGCCTGCAGTAGCCTGGTAGGCCTTCAACTTGAGTTACTCAATGAGTGGGGGAGCACTGAGCTAACCTGCAACGTCACTTCCTAGAATAGCTCAAACTGCACATGTTATGTCTCCATGAGACACCATCTTAACCGACTTAATTTGGCTTCAATGCGCTATTGAGTCTTCACATAGGAATGAATGGTGTCACGTGATCGATAGCTTTGTCCATTCATATATACAGTCATCGCTCCCAACCCGTTGGAATCCCCACCCAGTTGATTACTTTAAAATAGTAGAAGCCCTCAATGGCAATGTCGAAATTAAAACGGGTTATACCCAGTGATGTATATAAACCCTGAATTGCTGATGCTATGTATTGGCCAGTGAGAGGCTTTGAATGAGCATTCCTCCATAGGAATGAATGGAATTCTACAGTATTTCAGTAAAATGTTTCAAAGACAAAATTACATGTATTTAAGTATTTTATTGTTGTAGTGGGTACAGTATTTTTTTTTGTTGATCACATATAATTTAAAAGTATGCATTAAAACTAGTTAGGGAGCGGCAGCAGAGGTGATGGTTTTGGAGAGTCCGGCATGCCCAGAAACTAGGATATGCACATAATTAGTACTATTGGATAGGAAACACTTTGAAGTTTCTAAAACTGTTAAAATAATGTCTTAGAGTATAACAGAACTGATATAGCAGGCGGAAATCCGAGGAATTTCTGTCCAGATCTTTTTTTTTCCTGACATTTACTCTGTTTGATAGACTTCCTATTGAAATCCATGTATAATAGCTCCCAGATTGCAGTACCCATGGCTTCCACTAGATGTCAACAGTCTCTGGACAGTGTTTGGAGGCTTTATCACTGAACAGAACTATACAGAAGAAGAATTACTGAAGGAAGCACAGATGTCAATAACATTTCCCGGGCACGAGACCGTGAGCGCGCTCCACTTTATTTTCCTTTTATATTGTTTAGAATATCATCCGTGTAAAATATTATCGTTAATATTCATAAAAGGATACCTAAGGATGCATTATAAATGATGTTTGATTTGTTTGGGCAAAGTTGATAGGTATAATTTCAACGCTTTCTCTTCACTGTACAACGGGTGACTCAACGGTGGATTTTCTGAACATAACGCACCAACCAAACAGAGATTTATGGATATAATAAATGACTTTTTCTAACAAAAGAACCATTGGATGTCTTCCTGGACACTTGGGATGCCCTCAGCAGAAGTTTTTCGAAAGGTAAGTGATTTATTTTAGCTCTTATATGGGTTTTGTGAGACCCGAGCTGGTTATGAATTTATGCTAATGCATAAATATGTGAGGTGCTATCCTCAAACAATCAAATGTTGTGCTTTCGCCGTAAAGCCTTTTTGAAATTTGAGAACGCTGTGATATTGCCAAGAATCAGAGCTTTTGATGACTATGCAACAGTTGTATATTGATGAATGTTTAATAATTCAACTTTTGGATTTTGAATTTGGCGCCTTACATTTCACCGGGTAGTGTCCGGTTATCCCTAAGAGGTTTTAAGGTGTCTGTAATAGAATAAACATGGCAAAATCAAATGTATACATTAATAAATGCATTTCTATAGCTTCCAACATATTTTTTAGACTCGTGGGGAGTACTAAGATGGAGGCGCGGTGATTTCAAAACAGTGCCCATTGTCAGTCATTTAGTGTATAGAAATTGTAGATTATATCATTCCTCTATCTATCTCTATGGCTGATACACATTGCGGGATACTAGCTGCACTGCAGAATGTTTTTTACAATATGTAATTCTGTAACGTGCATTATTCTAGCTGGTATTCAACTCACACAGGATATCATTTAATCAACATACTAAAACTGTCTGTGTGAAAAGCATACCAATTAGATAATATTGTTTAAAAAATTTAGACATTTCAAATATGTGTTGTAGCCATCTGACATTTATTGAGTGGGGTGTGGTGTGGACAGCAGTGGTGGAAAAAGAACCCAATTGTCATCGTTGAGTAAAGTATAGATACCTTATTAGAAAGTTACTCAAGTGAAAGTCACCCAGTAAAATACTACTTGAGTAGAAGTTTTAAAAGTATTTGGTTTTCAATATACTTAAGTATCAAAAGTAAATGCAATTGCTAAAATATACTTAAGTATCAAAAGTAAATGCAATTGCTAAAATATACTTAAGTATCAAAAGTAAAAGTGAAAGTATAAATCATTTCATATTCCTTATATTAAGCAAAGCAGACAGCAGCATTTTCTTGTTTTTTAAATTTTCGGATAGCCAGGGGCACACTCCAACACACACACATTATTTACAAAAGATGCATTTGTGTTTAGTGAATCCTCCAGAACATAGGTAGTAGGGATAACTATGTGTTATCTTGATAAATGTGTGAATTTCACAATTTTCCTGTTCTGCTAAGCATTCAACATGTAACTAGTACTTTGGGTTGTCAGTGAAAATGTATGGATTAAAATGTACAACATTTTCTTTAGGAATGTAGTGATGTAAAATTCAAAGTTGTAAAAAATATAAATAGTAAACTTAAGTACAGATACCCCAAAAAACTACTTAAGTAGTACTTTAAAGTATTTTTACTTAAGTAGTTTACTCCACTGGTGGACAGCCTTTCACGTTAGAGCTGCTGTAATTTGCTATCCAGGCACCAGGTGGTGCCCTTTCCTAGTTTACAGATTTCATCCCACCACAAACTTTAAATGCTGGTAGTCAAGGAATGTTTGACCACTGAGAGCGACCCTGAATTTGGCTTTTATAAGCACATACTGATATTAATCCGTGTATAGACATATGTCCTAAGGTACTACCATGCCATAATAAGAAATTACATTAAACTGTGAGTAGCTTTCATTATAGTATGAAGATATCGCCACTATTTCAAATCAAATCAAATCAAATTTTATTTGTCACATGAGTGTAGCGAAATGCTTGTTCTTCTAGTTCCGGCCATGCAGTAGTATCTAACAAGTAATCTAACAATTTCACAACAATATGTCCCATTTACTTATTGATGACCATAAGGCACCACTAGACATCTCATCACACTGTCAGTTCCAGTGATTCAGCCACCCCCTCCCTTCCCATTGTCACCCCTCTCCTCCCCCCTCAGCCAGCTCTCTGAGGCGCTGGAGTTCCCTGTGCATGTGTTGTCCTCTGGAAGTCTACTTGAGTGCAGTGAATATGAGGATGAGTTAATGTGGCATTATCCTCATCGGCTCCATTGCTGCTGGCTGCTCGCTTTCATTTGCTTTTCAATCTCTCTCCTCCTTTTGGCGTTGTGGGTGATGCAGCAGGACGGGTGTGGCAGTGAGCAGATTGTGGACGTCCTCTCTCTCAGGAGCCACAGAGACTTTTGGTGGTCCTCGGAACATTGTCCAGTCTGTGGAACGATTGAGCACAAAGGTAAGATTCAGCTGTGAATCACTTTTGTCTGTGTGTGATGATATCTCGAGTCATTCATTTCTATGTAGTTGATAATGGTTTGTAAGTTATGTATTTTCCTTCATACCAATCAAGAGTTGTATTACACAATTTGCCCAGAAGTGCAATTAACTAATGTGAAATCGAAAGCAGTCTGAGATTGTTATGCTGTCATTGTATGTTAAAGACTCACAGACAGCATGAGGAGATCTATGTGAAACAGCAGCAGATTATGCTATGTCCTCCAGAACACAGTCACTCCAATGGAATGGAATCAGGGCTCTGTGACAGGATGACCACCAACCTGACCAGGGACATTGACCGTAAGTAGAAATACAACAGTCAAGCATGTTTATTACTCTGAAACTGTCATCTTTTAACAAAGTGTCTTTGGTTTTCAGTCACTCAGGCAACATAGAGGGATGTGAAGGCACTTGCCTTCTTTACTAAAGTGTCTGTACTAAAGTGTATGTGCCAGACTCTTAAGGCAGCCCTCATCCTCCACATACAACACCCGTTCTGCCAGTCACATTCTGTTAAAGGTCCCCAAAGCACACACATCCCTGGGTCGCTCCTCTTTTCAGTTCGCTGCAGCTAGCGACTGGAACGAGCTGCAACAAACATTCAAACTGGACAGTTTTATCTCTATCTCTTCATTCAAAGACTAAATCATAGACACTCTTACTAACAGTTGTGGCTGCTTTGTGTGATGGATTGTTGTTTCTACCTTCTTGCCCTTTGTGCTGTTGTCTGTGCCCAATAATGTTTGTACCATGTTTTGTGCTGCTACCATGTTGTGTTGTCATGTGTTGCTGTATGTTGTTGTCTTAGGTCTCTCTTTATGTAGTGTTGCGTTGTCTCTCTTGTTGTGATTTGTGTTTTGTCCTATATTTATATTGTATAATTTTAATATTTTTAATCCCAGGCCCCCGTCCCAGCAGGAGACCTTTTGCCTTTTGGTAGGCCGTCATTGTAAATAAGAATTTGTTCTTAACTGACTTGCCTAGATAAATAAAGGTTAAATAAAATAAAAGGCAGTAACCATACTGTTACCATACTAATATAGTGTTGCTGGAACCCTGAGGTCTGCTTAAAATGGGTTCAAAGCAGTGGTTTGTTTCTTTGTTTTATTCCAAAGTGCTTTGTCTATGCTGATACCAAATTGCCACAGCTTGAATGCTATTGTGGGGAAAAGCCATATCTTTGCACAATAGACAAATATTGATATTTACGTATGACGTTGATTTACTTTGAATGTTTGCTTTGTTCATTTATCCCGTATGTGTGTCCGTGTTAGTTTGCAGAGACAGAGGTGTTGACTTGTTTTCCTCTCTGGCTGAAAACACCAGATTAATTAGATGTTCTGCTCAGCTAAGCGTATTAACCATTTTATTTCTCTGCATTGTACAGTTCATTATTTCAGAGACTTGTCTTCAAGAAGAGTGCTCATGAAATAATTTGAAGGCCTGAGGAGTGAATTAGTTGAACTGTTTATTTAAAGGATTTTCTCTGTGGTAGGATGAGAATGTCTAAACCTTTAACACGGATTTCCAAGGCTTGCTGGGTTGAAAATAATAGTTACTTTTACTGTTATACAGTGCCTTACAAAAGTGTTCACCCCCCCTTGATGTTTTTCCTATTTTGTTGCATTACAACCTGTAATTTAAATGGATTTTTATTTGGATTTCATGTAATGGACATACACAAAATAGTCCAAATTGGTGAAGTGAAATAAAACAAAAAAAAAAACGGAAAAGTGGTGAGTGCATATGTATTCACCCCCCTTTGCTATGAAGACCCTAAATAAGATCTGGTGCAACCAATTACCTTGTCACATAATTAGTTAAATAAAGTCCACCTGTATGCAATCTAAGTGTCACATGATCTGTCACATGATCACAGTGTATATATACACCTGTTCTGAAAGCCCACAGAGTCTGCAACACCACTAAGCAAGGGACACCACCAACCAAGTGGCACTATGAAGACCAAGGAGCTCTCCAAACAGGTCAGGGACAAAGTTGTGGAGAAGTACAGATCAGGGTTGGGTTATAAAAAATATCCAAAACTTTGAACATCCCACGGGCACCATTAAATCCATTATTAAAAAATTTAAAGAATATGTCACCACAACAAACCTGCCAAGAGAGGGCCGCCCGCCAAAACTCACAGACCAGGCAGGGTAGGCATTAATCAGAGAGGCAACAAAGAGGCCAAAGATAACCCTGAAGGAGCTGCAAAGCTCCACAGTGGAGATTGGAGTATCTGTCCATAGGACCACTTTAAGCCATACACTCCACAAAGCTGGGCTTTACGGAAGAGTAGCCAGAAAAAAGCCATTGCTTAAACAAAAAAATAAGCAAACACGTTTGGTGTTCGCCAAAGGCATGTGGGAGACTCCCCAAACATATGGAAGAAGGTACTCTGGTCAGATGAGACTAAAATTGAGCTTTTTGGCGCAAACCCAACACTTCTCATCACCCCGAGAACACCATCCCCACAGTGAAGCATGGTGGTGGCAGCATCATGCATGTCGGGATGTTTTTCGTCGGCAGGGACTGGGAAACTGGTCAGAATTGAAGGAATGATGGATGGCGTTAAATACAGGGAAATTCTTGAAGGAAACCTGTTTCAGTCTTCCAGAAATTTGAGACTGGGACGGAGGTTCACCTTCCAGCAGAACAATGACCCTAAGCATACTGCTAAAGCAACACTCGAGTGGTTTAAGAGAAACATTTAAATGTCTTGGAATGGCCGAGTCAAAGCTCAGACCTCAATCCAATTGACTTAAATTACTTAAAGATTGCTGTACACCAGCGGAACCCATCCAACTTGAAGGAGCTGGAGCAGTTTTGCCTTGAAGAATGTGCAAAAGTCCCAGTGGCTAGATGTGCCAAGCTTATAGAGACATACCCCAAGAGACTTGCAGCTGTAATTGCTGCAAAAGGTGGATCTACAAAGTATTGACTTTCAAATGATACAAACCTGCCAAAAATCTATTTTAATTTCAGGTTGTAAGGCAACATAAGAGGAAAAATGCCAAGGGGGGTGAATACTTTTGTACCAATTGATTCTATTAACCATTGCCATGAAGGTAGGCCCTATTTCCATTAATACTTTTTTTAAAGGAACCCGTTTGTGATAATACTGACAACCAAACCAAAATACTATTAAAATATACATCTTTTTGGGGGATAGTTCACCCCAATTACAAAATGACTTTGGTTTTCTTACCCTTTAAGCAGTCTAAGGTTTGACAGCAATCCATGCTTTGGTTTAGTTTCCCTTGCACTGTTTCCAAATGCTAACGTCTTAGCATTTTTGGCACAAATCCCATCCAAGTCCCTTATACAGTTGAAGTCGGAAGTTTACATACACCTTAGCCAAATACATTTAAACATTCAATCCTAGTAAAAATGCCCTGTCTTAGGTAAGTTAGGATCACCACTTTATTTTAAGAATGTGAAATGTCAGAATAATAGTAAAGAGAATTATTTATTTCAGCTTTTATTTCTTTCATCACATTCCCAGTGGGTCAGAAGTTTACATACACTCAATTAGAATTTGGTAGCATTGCCTTTACATTGTTTAACTTGGATCAAACGTTTTGGGTATCCTTCCACAAGCTTCCCACAATAAGTTGGGTGAATGTTGGCCCATTCCTCCTGACAGAGATGGTGTAACTGAGGCAGGTTTGTAGGCCTCCTTGCTCACACACGCCTTTTCAGTTTTGCCCACACATTTTCTATAGGATTGAGGTCAGGGCTTTGTGATGGCCACTCCAATACCTTGACTTTGTTGTCCTTAAGCCATTTTGATACAACTTTGGAAGTATGCTTGGGGTCATTGTCCATTTGGAAGACCCATTTGCGACCAAGCTTTAACTTCCTGACTGATGTCTTGAGATGTTGCTTCAATATATTCACATAATTTCTGCCTCATGATGCCATCTATTTTGTGAAGTGCACCAGTCCCTCCTGCAGCAAAGCACCCCCACAACATGATGCTGCCACCCCTGTGCTTCACGGTTGGGATGGTGTTCTTTGGCTTGCAAGCCTCCCCCTTTTTCTTCCAAACATAACGATGGTCATTAGGGCCAAACAGTTCTATTTTTGTTTCATCAGACCAGAGGACATTTCTCCAAAAAGTACGATCTTTGTCCCCATGTGCAGTTGCAAACCGTAGTCTGGCTTTTTTTATGGCTGTTTTGGAGCAGTGGCTTCTTCCTTGCTGATCGGCCTAACAGGTTATGTTGATATAGGACTCGTTTTATTGTGGATATAGATACTTTTGTGCCTGTTTCGTCCAGAATCTTCACAAGGTCCTTTGCTGTTGTTCTGGGTTTGATTTGCACTTTTCGCACCAAAGTACATTCATCTCTTGGAGACAGAATGCGTCTCCTTCCTGAGTGGTATGACAGCTGCGTAGTCCCATGGTGTTTATACTTGCATACTATTGTTTGTACAGATGAACGTGGTACCTTCAGGCATTTGGAAATTTCTCCGAAAGATGAACCAGACTTTTGGAGGTCTACAATTATTTTTCTGGGGTCTTGGCTGATTTCTTTTGATTTTCCCATGATGTCAAGCAAAGAGACACTGAGATTGAAGGTAGGCCTTGAAATACATCCACAGGTACACCTCCAATTGACTCAAATTATGTCAATTAGCCTATCAGAAGCTTCTAAAGCCATGACATAATCATCTGGCATTTTCTAAGCTGTTTAAAGGCACAGTCAACTTAGTGTATGCCCTGACCCACTGGAATTGTAATACAGTGAATTATAAGTGAAATAATCTGTCTGTAAACAATTGCTGGAAAAATTACTTGTGTCATGCACAAACTATAGTTTGTTAACAAGAAATTTGTGGAGTGGTTGAAAAATGAGTTTTAATGACTCCAACCTAAGTGTATGTAAACTTCTGACTTCAATTGTAGGTAAAATGGATTTAAGTTTCCCCGGCTACTAGAGCACCGCTTATGGATGAGCATTTTATTGTTTGCTTATGGCTTTATACAGCTCGTTGAGTGCGGTCTTAGTGCCAGCATCAGTTTGTGATGGTAAATAGACAGCTATGGAAAATCTAGATGCAAACTCTCTTGGTAGGTAATGTGGTCTACAGCTTATCATGAGGTACTCTACCTCAGGTGAGCAATACCTCGAGACTTCCTTAATATTAGACATCACGCACAAGCTGTTATTGACAAATAGACACACACACCACCACATGTACTATATAATGTTTAGTCTATGAGACCAGGCTGTTGAGCCTGCTGGGAGGTAGAAAAAAGACTAGTTGACCACCACCACTGTAAAAACACTTTCAATCAGAGAAGATCAGATCTCACTCAGGGAATTTGATGTATTGAGTTGTGTGCTCATCAACAAATAATGATGAGTACTTCTTTACAGCAGCGGATATGCATATATGCATAAATGCAGACACTTTTTTTGTCATGTAATTCCTTAGGCCACAGTTGTAAGTGCCAACATGTTTTTTCAGTTCATTCTTTACTAAGGGCACTTCACTAATTCAAAAGCTCTGGTCCTAAGCCAGAAATGTAATCTAAAAGGATTATATCAGATCATGTATCAAAGAGCAGACAGTGTGAGACAAACTTGCTTCTTGTCAGGCAACAGAGTCGAATTCCCGAGCCAGCACTGGCGTAGCACACACCTCTGAGCCCAGGGGGTGTGGCCCCCCCAGATAGCATAGCATATGAAAGAAATGTTTAGAATTACAGGAAAATAGCTTTAAAACTGCAACATTTTCTCTCAACCTCATGGCAAAATGTGTAGAATAGCAGGAAATTAGCTCAGAGATTCTTGAAAGTCGGGACAACCCTTGTCCATCAGGGAAACTTTATTTTTATAGTTAAAAAATAAGTATTTTGTTTATAAGGGAAAAGATTTGTTTGGGGATTTTTCAAAATACTTTCAATATTATTATTTCCATGTCGGCTCTATGCTTGGAAATTCCCTTGTTTGGAGCAAAGAATCACAATTTTTAACTCTCGCAAAAAGTTGTAAAAATTCTAAAAACTGCCAATAATGGATATTAACAAAAATAAAGTAGTTTCTTGCAGTAGCGTGCTGTGACTGTGATTCCTAAATAATTTGTCCGGAGATTTGGATAACTTCATCAGGTTTGTCCTTAATCCTAAATTAATCAGGGTATGAGCAGGGTCAGCTATAACATGACCCCTTATTCATGTCTTCATTACATATATTGCAATAAGACACTCATGGTCTATAAAGTTCTCTTTTTTTTATCGATTTAAACATACAATATTCAAACAACCATTACACAGTTGCACCTTGTCCTTGGGACAATAAAAGGCCACTCTAAATGTGCAGTTTTGTCTCACACCACAATGTCACAGATGTCTCAAGTTTTGAGGGAGTGTGCAGTTGGCATGCTGACTGCAGGAATGTCCACCAGAGCTGTTGCCAGACAATTTAATGTTAATGTCTCTACCATAAGCCTCCTCCAACGTCCAACCGGCTTCACGACCGCAGACCACATGTTTCCACGCTAGTCCAGGACCTCCACATCCGGCTTCTCACCTGCGGGATCGTCTGAGACCAACCACCTGGACAGCTGATGAAACTGTGGGTTTGCACAACCAAATAATTTCTGCAGACACTATCAGATAGCGTCTCAGAAAACTCATCTGCATGCTCATCATCCTCACCAGGGTCTTGACCTAACTGCAGTTCGGAGTAGTAACCGACTTCAGTGGGCATATGCTCTCCTTCGATGGCCACTGGTTTCAGCTGTACCAGGCAGATGGCGTCATTTGGGCGAGCGGTTTGCTGATGTCAACAGCCACTGAAGAGAAGTGGGACAACATTCCACAGGCCACAATCAACAGCCTGATCAACTCTATGCGAAGGAGATGTGTCTCGCTGCATGAGGAAAATGGTGGTCACACCAAATACTGACTGGTTTTCTGATCCAAGCCCCTATCTTTTTTTAAGGTATCTGTGACCAACTAATACGTATCTGTATTCCCAGTCATGTGAAATCCATAAATTAGGGCCTAATTTATTTATTTCAATTGACTGATTTCCTTATGAACTGTAACTTTCAAATCTTGTTTTGAGTTTGCAAGAAAGACATTTCACTGTACTTGAGACATTGAAACTTGAAATGTTGTGTTTATATTTGTGTTCAGTGTATATATTTAAAATGTTGTTAATATTAAGATAAATATTTGTGCTTTTTTTTTTGATTGTCCTGTCTTTCAAAAATCTCTGAGTGTCACGCTCTGATCTGTTTCACCTGTCCTAGTGATTGTCTCCACCCCCTCCAGGTGTCGCTTATTCTCCCCAGTGTATTTATCCCTGTGTTTCCTGTCTCTCTGTGCCAGTTCATCTTGTATGTTAGTCAAGTCAACCAGCATGTTTTTACTGTACGCACGTTGCTATTCTCTTTTTGTTAGTCTTCCTGGTTTGACCCCTGCCTGACTCTGGACTACTTTCCCGCCTGCATGATCATCCTGCTTGCCCTGACCTTGATTCTGCCTGCCCTTCGGTACCTTTTGGACTCTGAACTGGTTTTGACCCTTTTGCCTGTCCACGACCATTCTCTTGCCTTACCCTACTGGATTAATAAATATTGTAAGACTCCAACCATCTGCCTCCAGTGTCTGCATCTGGGTCTCGCCTTGTCATGATACTGAGCTCTAAAACAGCAACATTTTCTCTCAGTCTCATGGCAAAATGTGTAAAACAGTATGAGATTTGCTATAAATACTGCACATTCTTCTTTCTGCCCCATAACCTTTCGGGGGCCCGCGAAACTGCGCTGCGCTACTCCGCCCCAGCTAATTCCCAAGTTCCTTTGGAAACATCACTCTAATTGTGAACATAGGCAAGGTCCTCACTTCTCACCAAAATTCTATTTTTAGAAGGCCCTAAATGATATTTAGTCCTGTTTTACTGAGATATTGTGACATACAATAACTGTATTATGTGTGATATTGGGCTCTTTTGCCAAAAAGACTCTGCCCCCTGCAAGTTATGTCTGTCACAAGCAATTTGTTTTTCCTGGCAATGATGTAAATGTAGGATCTTAATTTGATCACTCTTTTGTTGCTGAGAATCTTCCTGCACCCTAGGAAATGCAGATACGTTTTGTGATTTGCACAAATTCACTGAAAGCCCACACTAACACACATAGTAACAGTATTGCACTTTTCATGTAGTCGACATTTGGACAGCTAATAGCGTAACCATCGATCAAGCAACATTATGGACTAACCGTTCAAATCCTGTTGCTGCAGGACTATTTTGCTGTGACAATATAGGTCAAATTAAGATCCTATATATGTAGTGCTAGAGAGCATGACTCCCAGTATGCAGTAATGCCAAGTCTCATAGATTTGGCACAAGACACAGAATGGTTGCCTTATTTGCAGTGACACATTTTACTGTAGTGTGTACAGTGGCTCAGTCCGGATCACAACCATGCATAAAGATGAGAACAGATACAGTATATAGTTTGCAGGAAGAAATCCCTTAAAGATTTAGTCAGATTTTTGTCTACACTTGCTGTTTATTTGTTTGTATTGTAATGGCCATCTGTCATGTGTACCTGCTTGTGTCTCATCTAGCTCGGGGACGCCTCTCCATGCCACAGTGTCAGTGTGAGCCACAGCCACACCCTGGGGTTCCGAGGGACCAGGAATGGGACAGAAACAGCAGAGGGCCAGTCAGCCAGCAGGGAGGGCAGTGTGAAGACTATGAGATGTGTCTGTGGTGTAGGGGAGTCCAACACAGTCCTCATAACACCAGGTAGGACTGTGCAGAGGCAGGATTTGTGTATAATGCATTATTCCTAATGCTTGGAGAGAAGTGTATAGCACTGAGCAGAAATTATGTATTTCTGTTGACTGGCCATGTCTGAAATGTTATCGTTAGCCTTGGATCTGCAGAAACCACACAAATTTTGTACGAACTTTGTATGTAATATATGTATTAATGTATGTAATGTAATGTGCATGAATGTGTTTTCATAATATTATGTATGAGTTGAGTCTTAATATGAGTCCACGAATAGCATGTTTATTTGTGTACAGTATGTGTGTGTGTTGTGCTTGTCCATGTGTGTTTGTCTTATGTACGCTGATGTGAGGACTGATGTTTCTGGGTTAATTATTACACAAGGTAAGCCAGTCAAGCGAAAGGAGAGAGATGCAACCCTGCATTTCCCCCGGGCATTAGCTTTCAGTTTCCATACAGAACTACCCATTTTAATGTTTACTGTGATGCCAGTAGAAGTCAAACACAACCCTGATAGTTTGAAGCATACATTTGTGTGATGGTAAAATCACATAATCATTTTTAAATTGCTTGTTGTTTATTTTGCTTAACAAGAGGTTTGAGATTCTGTCTGTAATGAAAAGTGCTATAAAAGTTCAATAAATTATTATCATTATAACAGATATTTATTCCACAATACCCTTAAATGTGGTGTGTTTTCTTTAACAAATATGTTGTGATGTGCCCTCCTAGATGTATTTATATCATGCGACTTATCATCTGCCATCTGTTAATTTAGCCCCTGACTTTCTGGACCTGTGTCTATGGCTCTGTTTTGTCAATTCCATATTTTCCTGTTTGGTTATCGTTTACAGTTTTGGTAAATTGCTACTTGTGTGCCGTGTTGTTTTTGTCACTGCCGAGGAAAGTGGAACTTATTGAACCAGGGATAATTCTATGGAGAGCGGGGTACATTCGTGCTAACCCACAGCTTATCTCCCAGGCTTTAATTAGCACATAAACCATGAAGGGACCCCCAATGACTCTCACAGCACTTCATAGACAGGCTGGATGTAGCATTTTAATTGCTGGTGTTGACATTAAACTGACAGAAAGTAGACGTTGCTCTGAATCATAGATAACGCAGAGGGGAACATGCCCTACAAGAATGTTACTTGTCAGTACCATGTTGGATTGTGCGTTTGAAGGTTCCCTCGTTCAGACTGCTGGGCTCAGAAGTGGCCTCTGGCAGGACATTGATTGACTCTTGAAGCTGAGGTCAGGTCAGGGGTCACTGTTTAACTCTAGGGCATCTTTGGAAGAATCTCAATTGCATACTCCTCATGTCCTCTCTCCTCGCCTCCTTCTCAAAACCCATTGGAGGAGAAGTTCAGCTCTGGCTTTCTCATCCAATTGGTTTTGAGAAGGAGGCGAGGAGAGAGGATACGAGGTTTATGCAATTGAGATTCTCTCACTGTACTGATAGGCCTTGATGGAGAGCATGGTCTGGCGCGGTTTTCTGAGGAAGTCATTACAGTACATTTCAAATACATCCATTAATGTGTTTGAAATTCTTAACCACCCACACATAAAGATTACCTACTTTCAAACTTTTCACATATTTTGGAATGATTTGTGAGAAAAATGCTGTATTTACTCAACATTTAACAATGTATGTACAATTAGTGTTTGTCTGTGTTTCAAAATGTATTTCCTATCCACACAGTGTAGGACTGGAGACTCTCTCAGACATTAATGAGAGGCTACAGCGTTCGCTACAGGACATCATTGATTGGCTATCTGTGAAGGATGAGGAGCTATCTGACAGTTTGCCTTTACATGGCGATATAACAAGCTACAAGCATCAGAGTGAGGTACATCAGGTAGGCCAAAACAATCTATAAGATATACACTACTGTTCAAAAGTTTGGAGTCACTTAGAAATGTCCTTGTTTTTTAAAGAAAAGCACATTTTTTGTCCATTAAAATAACATAAAATTGATCAGAAATACAGTGTAGACATTGTTAATGTTGTAAATGACTATTGTAGCTGGAAACTGCAGATTTTTGTTTAATGGAATATCTACATAGACGTACACAGGCCCATTATCAGCAACCATCACTCCTGTGTTTCAATGGCACGTTGTGTTCGCTAATCTAAGTTTATCATTTTAAAAGGCTAATTGATCCTTAAAAAAACATTTTGCAATTATGTTAGCACAGCTGAAAACTGTTGTCTGATTAAAGAAGCAATAAAGCTGGCCTTCTTTAGACTAGTTGAGTATATGGAGCGTCAGCATTTGTGGGTTCGATTAAAGGCTCAAAATGGCCAGAAACAAAGACCTTTCTTCTGAAACTCGTCAGTCTATTCTTGTTCTGAGAAATTAAGGCTATTCCATGCAAGAAATTGCCAAGAAACTGAAGATCTCGTACAACGCTGTGTACTACTCACAGAACAGCGCAAATGGGCTCTAACCAGAGTAGAAAGAGGAGTGGGAGGCCCCAACTGAGCAAAAGGACAAGTACATTAGAGTGTCTAGTTTGAATAACAAATGCCTCACCTCAACTGGCAGCTTCATTAAATAGTACCCGCAGAACACCAGTCTCAACATCAACAGTGAAGAGGCGACTCCGGGATGCTGGCCTTCTAGGCGGAGTTGCAAAGAAAAAGCCATATCACAGACTGGCCAATAAAAATAAAAGATTAAGATGGGCAAAAGTACACAGACACTAGACAGAGATATGGCTTTTTTAATGGACAAAAAATGTGCTTTTCTTTCAAAAACAAGGGCATTTCTAAGTGACCCCAAACTTTTGAACGGTAGTGAACATTTTATTTGTTTGAATTTTATTGTCAATTTTTTTGCAGGATATGTACACAATATACATGTGCCGTATATAAATAAAATATGAGCATAATAATGGCCTTGTTCAGTTATTTCACATTAAGCCATTGTTTATGGGGTGGTTGGCAAGAATGGTTTAGGTGATCTTTATATGCCCATGCAAAATCATCTCTACAGTCTTTGACGTCTGTCTGTTGTACTGAATCACAAATTACCCATGCATGCAATGTATGAAATGTAGTCCAAGTGAAATTCTAAATAGAGAGAGAGTACTTCAACCCACATTATGATGTAGTCTGAATGTATTGTCATTGGAAATCAACACAGATTCAGTCTGGAGCCTGAGCTTGTGAATATTTCTTCTCTTGTTTGCTCTTGGCTATATTTGCAAGTCCACAGAGGTCTGTTATCTAATCTTCAGCTACAAGGATAAAAAAAACAAGATATCCAGTGTCTTATGCATACTCCAGTTTTCTGGTTTTATTAACGTTAAGTCTTGTTATGCTGCTATGTGCAGCACTTAACCCAGAGCAGATAGAATGATGGCGGATGTCTGTTCTGTTGATCTCTTCCTTAGGTTTTCGTTGAAGAGTTAAAGTCTCGGGGACCCTTTATTTACTCTGTGTTGGAGTCCGCTCAGGCCTTTCTGTCACAATGTGCCACTGTGGATCCAGATGACAGCAAAGGTGGGGAAGTCAACAAGATATGGCAAACCCAATTATCAGACCAATAAGTTAAGAAGTTAGTTATGTATTCCTGGTTAGGAAGAAAATGCTTATCTCATAATAAGCTGAATTCTGATTTGTCATTGTCTCTCCAGTGAGATCTGCCTTTTCTGTTCCTCTCCATCTCCTGTCTGTAGATGTGAGTACTCGGCAGCAGAGTGTCGGTCGCTGGGTGTGGAGGCAGGCCGCAATGGCCGGAGACCTGTGGGAGAGTGTGATGTCACGCAGTGTTCAGCGCCACAAACACATGCAGTGTACTCTGGAGCGCCTCACAGAGCTACAGGGGGCCGTGGAGGAGCTGTGCCTGGACATGGAGCAGGCTGAGGGGGTGCAGGAGGCCTGGGGGCCCATAGGAGACCTCCTCATTGACTCACTGCAGGACCACATCGATGCCACCAAGGTGTGCAGGAATCAACAACACACAACCATTTTTGTTTTCCACTACTAAGGTCCATTTTTATGTTCCATTATATAATGACTACTTAGACTAACATTGAAAGTGTGCTGATATGCTCCAAATGCTTAATGTGTGTGCATGGGCATAGAATAACTAAATTAGCAACTATGCTCTGCACATTATATAGTTTGATTTATTCTAGATTGCATATTTGGTCAAAGACCCTACATACCAGGATGTTGTGTTATGATTGGGAAATGGTTGTCATGTTAGTGACTGGTATGGTCTCTATGTTGTAGTTGTTCCAGGAGGAGCTGACTCAGGGTCAGGAGGGCATGAAGCATGTCAACCAGCTAGCCCACCAGCTGACCATCTCCAGTGTCCCCCTGTCAGAGGACAACACCCAGGGTCTGCAGCAACTCAACACCAGGTGGAAACTGCTGGAGGTACAAAAAAGGGAGAGGCTAAAATCCTATATGAGATTTTACAATCCTGATCTTCCCCTGCAAGGATGTTCTCCAGCAGTCTCATTTTTCCCATCACTTTTCTAAAGCCTCTTGTTGTCAGATCCCGTGTAGTATGTTACTCGGTCTCTGGGAATGTGCTGTAGCAGGCATAGTGATGTGTGTGCTGTAGTGTGTGTGTTTCCCTGTTGCAGGAGTCCACTGAGAAGAGGCTGAGGCATCTGCAGGATGCTCACAGAGACTTTGGGCCCAGGTCCCAGCATTTCCTCTCTGGTAAGCTGTTTCTCTCTCTCTCTTCTGGAGAACCCCCTCAGAACACTGGTTACATTTGCTATGCGGTGTACCCTTGCTCTTCTGGTTCCATTTTCCATGCTACATTGTTGTACTTGCTTGATTTATATTGTTTCGTTTTAGGTTCAGTGCAGATTCCATGGGAACGTGCCATATCGCCCAACAAAGTGCCATACTACATTAAGTAAGCAGAAATAAAAACACAAAACCAGTGTGAAAAAACATCAGCCTTCCAGCACAAATACAAGTCTAACAGCATACAGTGGTTCTTCCTTTAAAAGTTTTGAGTTTATGCCAAGACTGTTTGTGGTAGATGGTGGCAGATTGTGGTAAATTGTGTCATTCTGGCAACAATGGCTGACACTTAAATAACTTTTTGTGACCCGTGTCCCAGTTTGTTTACTGTGACCACCAAATTTACTATGACCCCTGTCTCTCTCCGTCAGCCATCAAACCCAGACCACTTGTTGGGATCATCCACAGATGAAAGAGCTCTACCAGGCACTTGGTAAGACTGAAGAAAAGGATCGCCATATGATTGCAAGGATGCTTCCTATTATGGTGTTGATCTAAAGATGCCATTATTTACCATCTTTCCCCAGCTGATCTGAACAATATCAGGTTCTCTGCCTACCGAACAGCCATGAAGCTGCGACGTGTACAACAGGCCTTGAGATGTGAGTGTGCTACTGTGTCCAATGGCCTGTCATAGTAATAGCCCCGCTCAATCACCGCAGCAGTAGTGTCACAGCTAGCACCCTTCTCCCTTTCCCCTCTACCCAAAGTGGACAAGCTGAGCCTTGGCTGTGTGGCAGCGGTGTTCCAGGGCCTGGGGTCGGGGTACGATGACCCTGTTGCGGACGCTGTTGAGGTTATGGACGTCCTGGAGGTCATCCATGCTCTGACCAGCCTGTACGAGCAGCTGGAGGAGAAACATGGCGCCTTGCTCGACATCCCGCTCTGTGTGGACATGTGTCTCAACTGGCTGCTCAACGTATACGACAGGTCTGCCTAATGGAACATCTTCTTAATTTTCTACAGTTTATTCCCCTTTTTGTCTATCCTTTAGCCTTTCCATTCCCAATCTCTATCTATTTCATAACACATCACTCTATCACTCTTTCCCTTAAATATTTTACCTCCATCTCCATCTCTGTCTTCCTCATCCTCTCTTCCTCTAAGAGACATCCTAGGTCCGCCCCACATCAGGGGTTGCTCTCTCTATCTCTTAGATAATTTAGCTACAGTACATCACTCTTAGCAGGGCTGCTTGGATTAGCCATTCAGTTTAGTGAACAATTTTCCCCAGGGCATCATCACCAACCAAGTATCAAATGAATATCCAATGTTGCGTGACACCGCTCAGTTTGTGTGTGTGTGTGTGTGTGTACTTTATACTGCGGCCTTTACGCTCTTGGGATAGCGTGCAATTGTCCCTGGGAGATTGTGTGTGTGTGAAGACTGTGTGAACGTGTTTAACTATTATTGTGGGGATCAGAAGTCCCCACAAGAATAGTAAACAAACAAACATTTGACCATCTGGGGACATTTTGTTAGTCCCCACAAGGCTAAATGCTATTTCTAGGGGGTTTAGGGTTAAGGTTAGAATTAGGGTTAGAGTTATGTTAAGGGTTAGGAGCTAGGGTTGGTTTTAGGATTAGGTATGGAGCTAGGGTTAGGTTTAGGGTTAAGGTTTGGTCTTTGGGTTAGGGTTAAGGTTAGAATTAGGGTTAGAGTTATGTTAAGGGTTAGGAGCTAGGGTTGGTTTTAGGATTAGGAATGGAGCTAGGGTTAGGTTTAGGGTTAAGGTTTGGTCTTTGGGTTAGGGTAAGAGTAAGAGTACGGGTTAGGGTTAGATTTAGGGTTAGGGGTTAGGGAAAATAGGATTTTGAATGGGACTGAATTGTGTCCCCCCACAAGGTTAGCTGTGTGTGTGTGTGTGTGTGTGTGTGTGTGTGTGTGTGTGTGTGTGTGTGTGTGTGTGTGTGTGTGTGTGTGTGTGTGTGTGTGTGTGTGTGTGTGTGTGTGTGTGTGTGTGTGTGTGTTTGTGGCTATAGATGCATTCATATGCACTTCAGCTGAGTGGCTGAAGGCCAAAACAGTGAGTATATCGCTCTGGGGCTAACACCTGGATATCTTATGAATGTGCGTGGGTACTGAACCATGTGCATTTGTGTGTGAGAAGGAGAGAGATAGTGAAGGTGAATTACTGCATTATCTCATGCTTAGATGGCAGTTGACTCTGTTGCGTAAGAATGTATACCACTGTGAAAAAACATCCACCTCACCCCATACTGTGTGGCAGTCAAACACTGAAATGTCCTCTTTTTCTCTCTCTGCACCCTCTAGTGGCCGTAATGGTCAGGTGAGAATCCTATCCTTGAAGACAGGACTGGTGTGTCTATGCAACGCTGACATTCAGGAGAAATGCAAATGTAAGATGTGTTTTGTTACTGTATATGATGCATGTTCAATCAACTGTAACTCACATAATCACTACAAGCAAGTTCAAGAGTACAGAGAAGTGTCCTATATGTCCTATCTGAGGAGAGGATATGTCAGATCTGTTCTGGCAGGTGTCTGGGCCTGGTGGATGTGCTTACCAGCAACACCTCAATGCCCTACTTCAGGAGATAATCCAGATCCCATGGCAGCTAGGAGAGGTGGCTGCCTTCGGAGGGAGCAATGTGGAGCCAAGTGTGGCCAGCTGCTTTCGCATGGTGAGCTAGGATTTACATTGGTCAAACTAGCTGCTACTGTTAAGTATAGCTAAGGGTTTTCCCCATCTAATTCCCTGTTATTGTGTGAGATTACAATAAGTAAAATCCAATCTGTGTTAAAAACTGATACTTGATCTTGACAAACTGATCTAGATATGTGATGTTGATTATCAAAGTGGATTTTGAACATTCTTTATGCATTTGTAAGGTGTAATCTATTCCAAATAATGTGAGCAGCAGACTAATGTCACATAGGTCTTTGAGTAGCTCTGAGACCATGATGGAGAGATGCATATGCCTGATTAAACACTGTGAGCCCTATTCAACTAACCATCTATGATGACAGTTATGCTAACTCAAACTGTATAATGTTAAAAGCTAATGTCAAACATTCATGATAAATACTGAGACATCAATGCCTTGTTTCTGATAGACTCTTTTAGATCAGCCAGTCATTTGTCTGCTGCCTCTGTTTCATCTTGACATATCTGAGTGAGATTAGTAAACAGTCAACTATGTCAAAGGGGTCATGGCATTTTAATAGGCTGTGTTAACTTATCTGAAAGGGCTAATTACCACAGGCTCTGTCGCTCTGACCTTTTGCTGTCTGTCAGCTTGTTTGTGTGGGCTTTACAGAGGTACTTATGTGTACATTGGTGTATTTGTGTACGTTGCATGTATTTGTATGTCCACATGCATGTCTGTTTGTGTAGTAAATATGTGATTTGTCCTCTGGTATGTCCCCATGATAGATACTCAGCAGTCCTTGACTCCAGTGGCATTTGGATGCTACTATAGTAGATAGGCTTTATCAGGCTCCACAGCTGGATTAGAGCACACCACTGGAACCCAAACGGGAATGACAACTTAATTATGCAATTTCTCTCATCTAGGTCCTCAAGAAATTTAACATGGAGAGCCTTTCAAACCCTTTTAATTAGAATTTAGTCCAGTAAGGAACATTAGTGACTCACGAGGCTTTTCTTTAACATTTCTTATCTTCAATGTCATGAATTATTTCTGGCAATAAATGACTGTGAAGCGCCAGTAATTTGCTACAGCTCTACTTAGTCAGTCTCTGAAGGGGACCAGCTGCCCTCAGGGTGCCAGAGAGCATAGGCCCTGCCTTCGGGATCTCTGGTGGTCTCATGGTCCTCTTCTCCTCCCCACCGTGTGGCTACAGGCTCCTGGGAAGACCTCCATCCAGCTGTCCCACTTCCTGGAGTGGATGAGCCTGGAGCCCCAGTCCGTTGTGTGGCTGCCCGTGCTGCAGCGAGTGGTCCAGGCAGAGAACGCCCAACACCAGGCCAAGTGCTCCATCTGCAAACAGTGTCCCATCAAAGGCTTCAGGTGAACTACAGGGCCTCGACAGGGGAAAACCATTTCAACCATATAGAGAATGTTAATAATATTTTGGCTTTTAACTCATTTTCCCCCAGATACAGAAGCCTCAAGCAGTTCAATGTGGACATTTGTCAGAGCTGCTTCCTGTCCGGGCGTACTACCAAGGCCAAGGCTTTAATTTACCCCATCATGGAGTACTACACCCCAGTAATACTAATTTTATTATGCCATACTACACCCAAGCATGGCTACAAGAATATTCCCATGGAATTGAAATGTACATTATTTTCTGATCTCTGACAGACCACTTCAGGGGAGAGGATGCGTGATTTTGCCAAAACACTGAAGAACAAGTTCAGATCAAAGCAGTACTTCAGCAAGCATCCCCAGAGGGGCTACCTGCCTGTACAGTCTGTCTTGAGGGCAGGGAGTGAGGAGACGTGAGTCCACAGAATTTGTTCTAAAGCCTGGGAGGTCTTATGGGATGGCACATCCGGAGACTGTCAGCACAGATTGACTCCTGACTTTGATTGACATCTCTGTGCTTCCTTTAGGCCCAGCTCGTCCCCGAGGCTTCCCCACTCGGACACACACTCCAGGATTGAGCACTATGCCTGCAGGTACGAGTCAAGAAATCCTAATATAGCACCAGCCACCTGCTGCTGCCCATTAGCTGGGTGGACTTCACCCCGGGGGTGTTGGGTCAGACTGAGTCAGAAAAGTGGGCCTGAAGCCTACAAGCGCTAGGGCCAGGAGGAGAGCACGCTGAAGGTTAGCAGTGTCCACAGAACCTTATAATCCAGTTTCTCAGGCAATGACTCCTGCAGCCTATATTTGGAACAGCTGGGCTGAGATCAGCAGCCTGCTGAACACTATGTGCATGCAAAGGGTATCCCCGGCACCGCTGTGTTTTCTTCAACAAAGCAAGTATTACGTCAGCCACACATTTGTCAGTTTCTTTACTTCAATGTCAGGGAAGAAATCTCTAAAAACGTCTCTAGTAACTTCTTAATTTTCATCTGTTCTCTATCCATGCATGCAGTCTTTATCTGTCCCTACATTCGGCCCTCAGCAGCACTGCTCACAATGTGCTTTTTCTCTGAAATAATCTTCTCCACACAGATGAACATGATGCCACTAATGAGTATGGTGGAGTGGCGTGACTCCCTTATTTCGGCTTAATCATATTAAAACATTTAGTCTGGCATGTCCTCTTTCTCTGCAAGATCATGTTTATAAGAAATTAAAGCAAAAAGTGAAGAAAGCACAGAAATTTAATTCTGCCAAGGATAGTGTCTACAGAAAAGCACAGAAGTCTGATTTAGGAGCAACAGAAGGAGCAACAGTTAAAGTGTTCCCCCTTGTAATGTTTAGACTACTACATTTGTACTTCTTGGAATTCCCTCCCATGATACATATTCCATTTACCTCACAGTGAACTACAGTACCAGTCAAAAGTTTGGACACAGCTACTCATTCAAGGGTTTTTCTTTATTTTTACTATTTTCTACATTGTAGAATAATAGTGAAGACATCAAAACTATGAAATATCACATATGGAATCATGTAGTAACCAAAAAATATATATAAAAATATATTTTATATTTGAGATTCTTCAAAGTAGCCACCCTTTGCCTTGATGACAACTTTGCACACTCTTGGCATTATCTCAACCAGCTTCACCTGGAATGCTTTTCCAACAGTATTGAAGGAGTTCCCGCACTCGTTGGCTGCTTTTCCTTCACTCTGCGGTCCAACTCATCCCAAACCATCTCAATTGGGGTGAGGTCGGGTGTTTGTGGAGGCCAGGTCATCTGATGCAGCATTCAATCACTCTCCTTGTTCAAATAGCCCTTACACAGCCTGGAGGTGTGTTTTGAGTCATTGTCTTGTTGAAAAACAAATGATAGTCCCACTAAGCGCAATCAGATGGGAATGGCGTATCGCTGCAGAATGCTGTGGTAGCCATGCTGGTTAAGTGTGCCTTGGATTCTAAATAAATCACAGACAGTGTCACCAGCAAAGCACCCCCACACCATCACACCTCCTCCTCTATGCTTCACGGTGGGAACCACACATGCGGAGATAATCTGTTCACCTACTCCGCGTCTCACAAAGAGACTGCGGACTGGAACCAAAAATCTCACATTTTAACTCTGGGTCTTCCTTTCCTGTGGTGGTCCTCATGAGAGTCAGTTTCATCATATTGCTTGATGGTTTTTGCAACTGCACTTTAAGAAACTTTCAAAGTTCTTGACATTTTCCGGATTGACTGACCTTCATGTCTTAAAGTAATAATGGACTGTCATTTCTCTTTGCCTATTTGAGCTGTTCTTGCCATAATACGAATTTGGTATTTTACCAAATAGGGCTCTCTTCTGTATACCAGCCCTACCTTGTCACAACACAACTGATTGGCTCAAACGCATTAAGAAGGAAAGAAATTCCACAAATTAACTTTTAACAAGGCACACCTGTTAATTGAAATATATTCCAGGTGAGTACCTCGTGAATCTGGTTGAGAGAATGCCAAGAGTGTGCAAAGCTGTCATCAAAGCAAAGGGTGGCTACTTTGAAGAATCTCAAATCTAAAATATATGTTGATATGTTTTTTGGGGGGGGTTACTACATGATTCCATATGTGTTATTTCATAGTTTTGTTGTCTTCGCTATTATTCTAAAATGTAGAAAATAGTAAAAATAAAGAAAAACCCTTGAATGAGAAGGTGTGTCCAAACTTTTGACTGGTACTGTATGTTTTTACTGTCTGCTTCTGTTCAAGACTTGCTGACATGGAGAACCAGAACTGCTCCTTCTTCAATGAGAGCCTGTAAGTTCATCATATAAAGCTCTTACTTAATGATACAACATGAGACTGTGTCCAAGATGAACATTACATTATCTTTACTCAGGTACTTATCTTTACTCTTTACTTATCTTTACTTCTTACATGTCCGCATAGTTAATTCTGTCCTTCCCCCTGTTAATGGCCAGGGATGAGGATCAGTATCTTGACCGCTTGGAGCAGGACTCCCTGGCCTCCTGTCATCATTACCTGGGTTATACAGGCTGTGAGACCCAGGATGAGCTGCAGAGGACACTGGCCATGCTGGAGAACGAGAACAGGTGAGAGGTCACTAACGCTCATGTCCTTATCATTTCATGAGTGGTGAGGTCAGTCCAATCACGTACAAATTAAAATATTTCTGCCATCAGGGTATCGAATCATATCCAATCATCATTTGTTCTACCTCTGATCTGCCATAAGAGCATAGATGAAAACATAAAAACACAAACGAGTTTCTGGGGTGACAAAGGTGTAATTTCCCCCAGGGTGCTCCAGGGGGAGTACCGACGTCTGAAATGGCAGCACGCTGAGGCCCAGGCATGTCCACACCTGAGGGAGGGCTCTGTGGACCAGGAGGACTACCCGGACCAGGCCTTGCTGGCTGAGGCCAAGGACCTGAGGCACCATAAGGGCAGGCTGGAAACCCGCATGCAGATCCTGGAGGACCACAACAAGGAGCTAGAGTCCCAGCTCCACCGGCTCAGGGAGATTCTACAACAGGTGAGTCTCAGCCAGGGGTTAGCAAACAGGGGGATGCCTCGAATGCACAGTCCTGTCCACATGAAAGTGCATCCTTTTATTTCCTCATGATATTAGAATATGTTTTGTGAGTCCAACAGAACAGAGAGGATTCAGAGGACAATGTATCGACTGGAACACCATCATCTGTGTACTCTCCTGTGTCACGAAAAGACCAGCTGGGGAGACAGCTAAGCTCAGGAGCCTCCAACACAGAACCCCCAGGTAACATAATACGCTAGTTTGATACAAGGATTAACTATCAAAGACATGTTGCCATTAGGGTCTTAAAGGGAGCCCTCATGCCTTTGTTTTCCCTATGTGTAATCAGGGCCGGCCTTGGAGCCAGAGCAGGGTGTTACAGCCTATCACCTTCAACAGGTCATAGAGCAACTGAAGAACGTCTTCCCCTTAGAGACCAGAGAGAACGGTAAGTTCAAAGGGGTGATAACCTGGCACAAAGGCTGCATTCTTCTGATAATTATCAATGGGATATCTCCACTGCATAATCCTTATTACATCAGAAAAATATGTCTGAAAAGTATGCCAGCGTTCTTTGACCATCTCTGGATATTCTCTAATAGTGTGTACTTACTACATTTAAATGTCTGTTCTTTTTCTTTTTGGCCCCAAGGTGTTGCATCACCTTTTTGACTTGTTTGCCATTCCAGAGACCGACTGTGAACCTAACAACACCTATCCTTAACGGATAGCCTTCAAGATTCCTCTCACTATGATCAAGCACATATCACTACTGAGATCCATTTGTGTTTTATCCACCTTAATACACATTGAAATGAACAAACAGACTGATGATGAATAAGTTTTACAAAATAAGTGTACATTATGGATGTCCAGTGGCCAAAAGTACTACTGGAAATCTGATGTGTTGTTTTATGGTGTCAGGCCCATCTTTATGTGTAATATTTCATGATGTTGATATTTTTTACATTTTCAAGAATTAATAAATTCATAATTCAATGTTTCTCTCTAACCGTTTCATTATTTTGCACAAAAATACATTTCCACGTGCAGTTATTCATGTCAATATTCAATATTCTGGCTTCTGACAGCGCTGCAAGTTCTGCCTCTCCCATCTCTTCATTGGTTTATAGAAGCAGGTACCCACGTGCCATCTCCTCATTGGTTATACCCACGTGGTGACTGAAAGATGAACGAGGTCAGTGGCAGTAATGTACCTAATTTATGAAAGTTGCCAATCGCAATATTGGTCAAGAGAAGAAAAAGCCTGGAAGGAGGAGAGATGACTATAAACGATTCGGTTAACCGTTTTATGTGTGGATTAATTGGCGGAGTAGAGGACCTTGTGCATTTCAGGTAAAATAACAACTGTTGGGTTTGAGAATATGTTTCTTTGCTAATTATTAGGTTTGAGAATATGTTTCTTTGCTAATTGTGGGGTATGAGAAAATGTTTCGTTTGCTACACATGTATGTGTTTGAGCTCAGGCTGATAAATTGTGGAACAATACAGTGGATTGTGCAGACACCGGGTGTCTGGCTAAGGGGCAGTATAACCTTGGGAGATAACAGTATGTTGAGCTAGGAACACATGAATAGAAAGATGTGGAGACGCAAACAGGACCGAGCCTGTGGCCTCAGTAACCGCGGACAACAAGCGCCAAGAGGCTGGGACCAGCCTGTGCGTCTACTATTGGCCAGGCAAGTCTAAACCACGCCCAGCCACTGTTCTGATAGGCCCATCCCGAGGTGGGAACTAACTCTGTCAGAACTTACTTAAACCAATGCATTTAGCAGAAAGGGCAGTTCTCTGTTAACCCTGCGTGGTACTACATTGAACCCGTATATACGAAGATTGCATTTACCATTTATTGCTTGAGTGAATAAAAATAATTAGAACTTACTTGGTGACTCTGTGTCACCTTTTGTCCTGATACCAGATTTGATTTTCGCAACCCTAACACAACTCAATGTTTATATCCCAGGACAAATTAGCTAGCAAGTTAGCTAGCTAAATTGCCATAAATGTTTAATGCTTTTCAACCTGTCCCCAAATTAATGTAATTCATTCAGAGTTTGTTTTGATATTTTAACCTGCATGTCGTGATCGCGTTTGGTATGGGGGGACAAAATAAATGTATGCACGATGGCGCACGCGCGCAGCCGGTTTGGGTCCAGCAGACTCACGAATTTCCGGTTTACTACCGGTGTACGTCATTTACATGTGGTCTCCTGACAGTTTTCTTCATTTCAGCTCCTGCTCCAGGAGTGTGCAGTCATGGTATGTTTATTCTCCATGCATTTCTAATTCACAGCTTTTTCTAATATGTATATTAGCTAATGTACATACATACGAGCCAGTTGGTTGCGGCCTTAGCTTACGTATTTGCAGAGATGTTAGATAACCAGCCACGTAGCTAACGTTAGCTAAGCGAACAATTCCAAAGTGTACTTCGCAATATCGCTAGCTAACGTTACTGAAATTGCTAGCAAGCAATTGGTCACATGCTTCAGTAGAGAGGAAGCCTTAACTATATCTTTGGCACAGTCATTTACTAGTGTTGATGTTGTATCTAGGTAAACGTACCGAAGACCCGCAGGACTTACTGCAAGAAATGTAAGAAACATCAAACTCACAAAGTTACCCAGTACAAGAAGGGCAAGGATTCTCTGTATGCACAGGGTAAGTTTGCTACGGAGTTTAACGTTCAAATCAAATTGTATTGGTCACGTATACATTTAGCAGATGTTATTGCGTTGTAGTGAAATGCTTGTAACGTTTAAACTTAGGAGCTAGAAGCAGAGCTGCCATGTCTGTCTGCTTGAACATTCACATGTATTTATGCGTGGTGTCTACCTCGGCATGCATTAATCAGGTAACAATGTATTTTAGGAAAAAGGAGATACGACAGAAAGCAATCTGGTTATGGTGGCCAGACAAAGCCTATTTTCAGGAAGAAGGTACGCAAGCATCATAATGGGGAAATATTTTACAAATGCACTGTTACCCTAGTCTTCCCTTCTAAAGATGGGACTTGATTGCGAATTGCCTCTGTTTTAGTTACCATGTCTACCCTAGTCGGCACATTTTTATGTGACATGCTTGAACCCTTGTGATTTGTCCTGCAGGCTAAAACTACAAAGAAGATTGTGTTGAGGCTGGAGTGTGTGGAGCCCAACTGTCGGCAAAAGAGAATGGTGCCCATCAAGCGATGCAAACACTTTGAACTGGGAGGAGACAAGAAGAGGAAGGTAAAAGTACTGTTTCTCCTCAGTTTTGAGAGCCAGCAAGCCTTTGCGTCTACTAGTAGCCTAATTGCGAAAGGTAGGCACTAAGCAGAGGGTGGTGTTAATGGAATGACAAAGACAATTTTGCTTCTTATAGATGGTGATTTGAATCTATTTGCAGCAATCTCTGAAATGTTTTATTTTCTGACCTAATCGCTATCCTTTCTCTTACTCTTTCAGGGCCAGGTCATCCAGTTTTAAACTGTTTCTCTTTTCTTGGGTCACCTTTATCAATAAAATATATATTCTAACTGTACCTGAACTTGTACTGTAGTCACTTGATAATAAACCCCTAGTATACGTTGGAACCAGTCATCTTGAATTGTCTGACACATGCAGTTACACATGAAATGTACTGTATCTGTAGTGAAGTTTGGATGACCCCCAATTGACTTTCAATTGTGTAACGCAAATGTGAGCAGAATGTAGGTTCTAGTTGTTAAATACTCCTCAGAAAACAAACTAGATAATCTCCATGTATTATTCTGAGTTTCTAATGGAATAGCTGTGGATTTAATACTCCTAAAGGTGTACGCTGTATCCTAAACTTCTATTCCCCTCTTATGTTATCTTTCAGACTTAAAATGAATAATTAAAGAATGGACATAAGTTTAGAAGCATCACTGAGACAGTGACAACAGCAGTCATTCATTTTCTCATTAATTTGGCTTTTTATTTGTTTATTTGACGATTTTAACAAGTCCAAGGTGCATTCATTGAGGATGACGAAGTATGATAATCAAGGACATTGCCTAATTAGACAATACAAAATGTCCAGCATTTACTTCTGTTTATTCATGTACCATATGTTGAAATCAATATATTTGTAGGGGTTTATGATTTGCCAATACAGTAATGTGGCAATCCACAAGAGTATAAAATAAATAAAATTCTGAAATACCAAAAAATATATACTTTACAATATGTCCAACATTTTCCATGCAGTCCTGCTTCATTATCTGGACTTGTGCCCTCCATGGGGGTGACATTAAAAGTATCAATAGTGCAAGAAGGCCTATATGCCATTACCATTGTAAAAAAAAAAAAAAAAAACTTAAGGATGACACGCTGGGATATCAGGTTTGCTTACTTTCATAAAAAAAATGAATGGAACTGGACATGCAGTCAGTTATGTATCCATTGGCACAGCTGATGGATTTCGAACATTGTCTCAGTGTTCTGTGGAAGACTAGATTCAACTCGGTATTGGTTTCTAGTGCTATAATTCAGTACTCAGATGTTGGTTTGTCACATAGTAGCTCGGATGGCTTCATTCCGCAGCACTTTGTAGGTGAGCCAATAGAAAACATTGAAGCAGAGGAAACTCAGAGGGAACACAGCCCTGGATATAGTGTCAATCCTTTTTGCCCGATCTACAAACCGCCTGCGGATGTCATACAGTGGAAACCCAGGAGGTAAGGCCTGAAAGATTGGGGCATCCATCTCTGGTGGTGCATCTTCTGCTACTCCATAGCTATGGAGAAAATAGGCCTGTCTCTGCTCTGCCAGCTCCTGCTCCTAAAAAAGAACAAGGGTCAAATGTCTGTCACCCTCAACTTGCAACATTTTCTTCACATTACAATTATTCAAGTGTGGCAAAGTAAAAAAGGACTTGGATTTTGTGATTAATACATTTCACACGAGAGATTAAACAGATAGCGATGACAATATCACTGTGAGATCTACCATTTTGTTTTTCTAAGTGAACAAACAGTGGAATATGCCCATTAAACTAGACTCCAGTCAATGTGAGAAAAGTAGTAGTTTTTACCCTGGCACAGACACTGCACTGCTGAGGGCCAGACAAGGCCCTCTGACAGGTGTTGTTGCCTGGCATGCTGTTACCTTTCACTTTGCTGTTCTCACCACTTCCCTGCTGATAGAGCCAGAGCAACATGGAGGTTTAGCGGGAATACTGTGATTCAATCTAAACAACATGCAGTGACGCATTACTGATGACATTCAAGTATGTTAACAGAGTCTGAGAAATACCAACTGAATGTGTAAAGGTCTCAAAATAAGATGTACTTAAGTCACAACAGTAGGCTACCTGGTCCCTAGAACTGATCTAGATAGAGGTGTCAGGGAAACATATTGGGAATTTTCATAATATAGTGGAAGGCTAACTGGAGCTACAGTCGTGGCCAAAAGTTTTGAGAATGACAAATATTAATTTTCAAAGTCTGCTGCCTCAGTTTGTATGATAGCAATTTGCATATTCTCCAGAATGTCATGAAGAGTGATCAGATTAATTGCAAAGTCCCTCTTTGCCATGCAAATGAACTGAATCCCCCAAAAACATGTCCACTGCATTTCAGCCCTGCCACAAAAGGACCAGCTGACATCATGCCAGTGATTCTCTTGTTAACACAGGTGTGAGTGTTGACGAGGACAAAGCTGGAGATCACTCTGTCATGCTGATTGAGTTAGAATAACAGACTGGAAACTTCAAAAGGAGGGTGGTGCTTGGAATCATTGTTCTTCCTCTGTCAACCATGGTTACATGCAAGGAAACACGTGCTGTCATTTCTTTGCACAAAAAAGGCTTCATAGGCAAGGATATTGCTGCCAGTAAGATTGCACTTAAATCAACCATTTATCGGATCATCAAGAACTTCAGGGAGAGCGGTTTAATTGTTGTGAAGAAGTCTTCAGGGCGCCCAAGAAAGTCCTGCAAGTGCCATGACCGTCTCCTAAAGTTGATTCAGCTGCGGGATCAGGGTAACCACCAGCACAGAGCTTACTCAGGAATGGCAGCAGGCAGGTGTGAGTGCATCTGCACGCACAGTGAGGCAAAGACTTTTGGAGGATGGCCTGGTGTCAAGAAGGGCAGCAAAGAAGCCACTTCTCTCCAGGAAAAACATCAGGGACAGACTGGTATTCTGCAAAAGGTAAAGGAATTGGACTGCTGAGGACTGGGGTAAAGTAATTTTCTCTGATGAATCACCTTTCCTAATGTTTGGGGCATCCAGAAATAAGCTTGTCCGGAGAAGACAAGGTCAGCGTTACCATCAGTCCTGTGTCATGCCAAAAGTAAACCATCCTGAGACCATTCATGTGTGGGGTTGCTTCTCAGCCAAGGGAGTGGGCTCACTCACAATTTTGCCTAAGAACACAGCAATGAATAAAGAATGGTACCAACACATCCTCCGAGAGCAACTTCTCCCAACCATCCAGGAACAGTTTGGTGACGACAATGCCTTTTCCAGCATGATGGAGCACCTTGCCATAAGGCAAAAGTGATAACTAAGTGGCTCTGGGAACAAAACATCGATATTTTGGGCCCATGGCCATTGAGAACTTGCGGTCAATCCTCAATAGGCGGGTGGACAAACAAAAACCCACAAATTCTGACAAACTCCAAGCATTGATTATGCAAGAATGGGCTGCCATCAGTCAGGATGTGACCCAGAAGTTAATTGACAGCATGCCAGGGCGGATTGCAGAGGTCTTGGAAAAAGGGTCAACACTGCAAATATTGACTCTTTGCATCAACTTCATGTAATTGTCAATAAAAGCCTTTGACACTTATGAAATGCTTGTAATTATACTTCAGTATTCCATAGTAACATATGACAAAAATATCTAAAGACACTGAAGCAGCAAACTTTGTGGAAATTAATATTTGTGTCATTCGCAAAACTTTTGGCCACGACTGTACAGACAAACTACTACCACAAGTCAGTTCAATAATTCCAGATCATTATTTTTTTGATCACTCTTTTGGGTTAATTGTTTATTTTGAGATCCAAAGGGAAACGGAAAGCCAAGCTGTTGAGTAGAGCAATTATAGCCAGAAGAAGGAAGAAAATGACTTGAATTTAGAACAGGTCTGTGGATCTCCCAGCATGATACGACAGCTAGCTGAACTGTGTTGCTGCTGCATAACAGGGCATAGAGGGAATAGCAGGCCTGAGGGGGTGGGCTGCACAGGGGCTTGTACTCACAGTTCTCTGCCGCTGTTGTTCTTTGATATTTTTCCTCAGTCTGAAGAACTCTTTGTGCTGTCGTGAGACAAAGTTTACTGCTGCATACTCCAGCAGTGCAGCAAACACAAAAAGAAGACACACAGCCATCCAGATATCAATGGCCTTCACATAAGACACCTACAAACAGATGTTAATAAAGTGTTAGAACTTCAACATGCAGGTAAACAACTGAAATAACCTGTGATGATTAGGTATTCAGTAAAAAACTGGTAACTGGCATTTTCTGAATTAAATAATCTTTTGAAATCAATTTTGATTGAATGTCTGTAGGTTGTACTGCTAGAACACCTTAGCAAAATAAAATATCAAACATTTCCTCTCTTACCTTAGGCAAGGATGCCCTGGACCCAGAGCTTTGTGTTGTCATGGTGAGCACTGTGGTGATACCAAGGCCCACTCTAGCTGGGGCAGCATCCATGTTGATCCAGAAGGAGACCCAGGAGAGGATGACGGTGAGAAGGCTGGGGATGTACATCTGGATCAGGTAGTAACCCATCTGTCTCTCCAGGTGGAACTTTACCTCAATGCAGGCGAATTTACCTGCCAGCAGATGCCAGATGGTTAGAGATGAAGACATTGTCATTAAGCAAACTGTGGCAATAACATTCCATTGAGAGTCCAGAATCTACCTGTGTTGTAGTGCTTGGTGCAGTAGCCCAAGTCTTTCTCCTCTTTCAACACAAACTGAGGAAGCATCAGGTCATCAGCCACTTGCACAGGGCCAATGTCCAGCCACTGGAAACACAGGTCATTCATGGTGTAGCCAACTGGAGCACAGAGGAGAAGGGAGAACACGGGTTTCTTTTATTTATGATCTAGCCCTCTATAGAGGGAGAAGCAAGTTTATTTATAAAGTTGTCAACATCAAAATCCTGTCTAGTCAAGTGTAGAGAATGGGGAAAAAGGAGGCACCAGGAAGTGAAACTAGCCGAGTGCAAAGAATGGATAAAAAAGAGGTAAAAGAAAACTCACAGCTTTCCAGCTGCATAGAGCACGTCTGAATGTCCATAGGGAAGTTCATCAGATCCATAGGGCAGGACAGGATCAGAGTTAACCTGGCTCAGAACCAGAAGCACATAGTGAGAGGGTGAATAGAAGAAGGTGTGGGGAGCTTTGTACACTAATATTACTTGTGGCTTCAAATTGAGTGTTAATAATTATTGTTACTGATCACGTTATAAATAATACAATTGTACTCTAATATATCATTATGAGGAGACACTACTGTTTTAGAGACACCGGTCACCTGATACTGTAGAGGACATTCCCATTTTGGAATATCCGCAGCAGTTTGTTGTCTGTGGTGACTTCGTGGAAGTTTGCCCCTTTTTCATTGGCAAAGAAAAGGTCAGGTTTCCAGATGGAGTCCAACATGGAAGGATCCAGGTCCAGAGAGTCATCAGGGTACTCCTTATAAGCTAGTCGTGGGTCATTCCATTGTTGCCGTAGAAACACATTGAGCCGATAGTCCTATGGTAGTTTTAGTAGAAAAGAGACAGTCTATTAAAGGGATCGAACAGACGCTGTTTGGAGGAAAGGTGGATGAGGATAAAAAGCCCTCACCATTGTGGTTTCTGTGATGGACCCAAAGCTGTTGATGAACAGGTTGATGGTGACATTCACAGGAGGACCTGAAATATAGTCCATGAGAAACCCAGCTACTCATATATACTGGATTATAATTTCCATGTGCTTCACTATACTGTTTTCTGATACAGACCATTTTTTTCATTGCTTAGCCTGTACTGTAAAATGCATTACTCATACAGTACATGTTCATTCATCATTCATACATATTTATTCATATTTCAAGGAAAATATCTGTGGCAAATAAAAACGGATCTGAAAACATTGTCAGGTCTATTTAATGATGGGATAATATTGTATTCCAGCGTTCAATGGAATAATAACTCTTTTACTGTATATACTGAACAAAAATATAAACGCAACATGGAAAGTGTTGGCCCCATGTTTCATGAGCTGAAATAAAAGATCCCAGACATTTTCCATAAGCACAAAAAGCTTATTTCCCTCAAATTCTGTGCACAAATTCATCTACATTCCTGTTAGTGAGCATTTCTCATTTGCCAAGATAATCCATCCACATGACAGGTGTGGCATATCAAGAACCTTGTAACCACGCCAGCCCAGGAACTTCACATCCAGCTTCTTCACCTGCGGGATTGTCTGAGACGAGCCACTCGGACAGCTGATAAAACTGAGGAGTATTTCTGTCTATAATAAAGCCCTTTTGTGGGGAAAAACTCATTCTGATTGGCTGGGCCTGGCTCCCCAGTGGGTGGGCCTGGCTCCCCAGTGGGTGGGCCTGGCTCCCAAGGCCCATTTATGGATGTGCCCCTGCCCAGTCATGTGAAATCCATCGAGTAGGGGCTAATTTATTTAGTTGAATTGACTGATTTCCTTATAAGAATTGTAACTGTAAAATTGTTGAAATTGTTGCATGTTGCGTTTATATTTTTGTTCAGTATAATAATAATAATAATAATACATTTGTATAATACTGTATATATACAATTAAAAACATACATTTAGAATCAAGGCAGGTAAAATAGCAATAGTGGGCTGGGTGCTAAATACATTTTAGATTGGGACTAGGACTATGAAAAAGACAGTCTGTAGAAGTGGGTTTTAAGGCCTGTTTTAAAAGTTCAGAGTGATGCTGCAGCTCTCAGATGGCCAGGGAGAGCATTCAATAGGCGAGGAGCAAGGGACCAGAAGGGTCGTTCCCCCATAGTTCGGAGACATGTCTTGAGGACTTGAAGCAGTAGGGGGTGGCGGCAAGGTGGGTCGCTGATTGAGATGAGGTCGCTGGGCTTTAAATACAAGCATTACCATTTTGAAGTCAATCCTGTAGTTGACCGGTAGTCAGTAGAGTTGGACCAGGATCGGGGTGATGTGGTCTGACTTCTTGGTCCTGGTCAGGACCCTGGCAGCACTGTTCTGGATTAGTTGGAGCCTCTGTAGGGATTTGGCTGGGAGACCCCCAAACATTGCCATAGTCAATCTGAGAGAAGATGAAGGCGTGGATGAGTTTCTATGCATCTGGCTGGGAGAGTGATGGCATGACCTATTGGAAGAGGTAGGAAGAGAACCAGTTCAGAGCTGTTCCAGAGACAGCAGTGTGTTCTCTGAGATGCCACAAGAGGATGATGTGGTGTACAGAATCAAAAGCAGCACTGAGATCTAAGAGGAGGAGGATGCTAGGAGATCCAGAATCAGCAGCCATCAGCAGGTCATTGGTAACTTGAACCAGAGCTGTTTCAGTGCTGTGCAAGGGCCAGAAGCCAGATTGGAAAACCTTTTACAACTGATTAGATGACAGATGCGATTGAAGCTGGTTTGCAACCACTTTCTCCAGTACTTTTGATAGGAAGGGGAGGTTGGAGATGGGCCTCTAGTTGGATAGGATGTCAAGGTTGGGTTTCTTCAGTAAGGGGGTGACTGCAGCTGTTTTGAAGATTGATGGTACTGTACCTCTCCGGTCAGCAGGAACTTGTTGATCAGGGTGGTGAGAAACATAAGCAGGTTTGATGAGCAGGTGTTGAGTAGGGATGTAGGGAGCAAGTGGTGGTCTTTCATTTTAGAGATGATTGACTGCACAGCGGTGGATGTGTTTACACAGTTTATAATGTGGCAAGCTGTCTTGTATTAGATTGAGTGATCACAAACAGACAGGATAAAACGGTTGTCGTTTCTAATATGCTGCCATTAGTATATTGCATCTCTCAACTACTGACTTCATAAATATTTCATAATCTAATTTCCTAAGAGGGTATAATTTATTGATTCCACTTAAATTACATTAGTGTATTTATAGACAATCAGATGGGAGTTACTTTGCATTGCATTCACTGGCATATTTCAGTGATGTGCAGCAAGTATAAAATATATATGATGAGATTTGACCCTTGAAAAATAAAGAGGAACTATGTCAGAGGGAATCTGCTGGCTTCACTGGCTGTGGAGAAACAGACTGAACTAGGGGCTCTATTCATTCTGATCCCGAGATAACATTTTAAGGTAATTTCCGATTGCGCTGACATATGCAGCATATACTGTGAATGCAGTCTCCGCTAAAGCAGGAATATTGACTTTACATTTCAATCACACTGTAAAGCTGAACTTTACAGTGATTTAATAGAGCCCTAGGTCTGTGGGTTAACATACACGCAAAATGACACTTTTCTAACCAAAAACAAATGCTCTGAGTAATTCTGGCTTTAAGTATCAAAATAAATAATGATTATAGTATGAAAGTGGAAATCTTTCAGATTTATATCCTATTGTATCTTAAATATATTCTGTAAAGCTACTGTACTACAGCCACCTGTTTAGGCTTTACTGTACTGTATCATAAAGTAATGTATCATAAAGTGTATTGTTGTATAATGTTGTATAATCTACAGTGTATTGCATTATACCTTTGAAGTTGGGTCTAATGCGGGCGTCATACCCAGATGTCCTTCCCATCAGTTTATCCAGAAAGTCAGATGGGGAAGGGGCCTTTCCTACCCTGCTAGGTAGCTTCATCTCCTTACAGGACCCAGGCCTCCCAGAGGGGAGGAGGAGGATCAAACTGTGAGAGGAATGTCAGGAGTGGTATTATCTGGAACTGATGGGCAACTACTGTTTCAGACAGTCATAATAAAGGGTTGTGATAGAAAGGATTTGATTCATAAAGATAAAGAGTTACATCTTCTGCTTCCCAAGCAAAACCATATTTCTATGAAAATATAAGGCAGGGAATAAGAATGGTAGGGATGATATATGCTTTATGTAATGACTATTTCTTTGTAATCAGCCACGAGCAGTAAAGTAGTGACTATTTTTTGTAATACAATTGGAATATTCATGTATTACAATGAAGAGATGGTACTTGAGTTGGTGTGATCATTGATATTGATTTTGGAGAACGCACTGGTAATGTAGCTTTCTCCTTTATGTAGACTGCGTATATCTAATCCCTGGACAAAATCCTCTCTCCACTGTGTCTTTCCCAACATTCCAAATCACCTTGCTCCCTCTATCAGCGGTTTTCTTTCATAAATGATCCTACTTTGTTAAGTGTAGGACTTCTATGGTCTAGTCCCAATGCATTAGACTAACAGCAGAATCGTATAAAATTGTTAAGCTAAATGTAGAGTTGTTGTATGAATAAATATTTAATACAGGGTAAAAGTCTGCAAAATTTGGAGGAATAACTATGTCATACACCTCTTAGTATACAGTCCAAATAAAAATCCTACAGTTATTGGTAATTATTTTTACAAAATGCAATGTAAAACATGATTAGCTCATCAAAATCAATTAAATATGTATTATTTTTAGGCACATTTAAAAACATATTGTAGAACATATGAACCTTTCAAGGTGAAAAAACATATTTTATTTCTCTGTGATTTTCATATAATTGGGAAAACATTGTACATTCCCCATGGATCAACAACTTCTCTCATTTCAAAAGTAGCAGATCTCTATTACACATAAATGCACATTGAACATTGAACATATTCATTTATCTTAGTCTCCTTTTAGTTTTACTCAAACAACCACAGGAATAGGCTATAATAAAACAATAAGTACTTACTAAGCCAAAAGGCAAAACAATTATGTATCTTACCTGCATTGTAGAAAGCAGACCGAGGAGACCCATACCATCCATAGGACTAGTGAAAGCATTCTCTGCTTACAGCTCTATGTATAAAATAAAATACAAATGGATGAAGAAGTGTTTAAAGGCATATAACTCAGTGAAGAGTCTGTGAATCTAGGCTGAGAAACATGGTGTTGCTCCGCTACCCAGACAAATCCTTATTGAGCCCTCTGAGCCTCTGGCTCTCTGCAGGTGTAACATCCAAGATGATGCTGGTCTATAATTCAAGGTCTGGGGAAGTTTTGCCATGTGATCTTTTGTGTTGAAGACCAACAAGCTTTGTCTTTTCATAGCCAAATGCATGCTCCAGGAATTACAGCAGGAATATTTAAAGAGACAGCAGCATTTGAGAGCTCTTTTTTTTTTTTAAGTCAGTTTCTAAATATTTGGAACTTTAAAGACGTACTATCTTATGATGGCTTTAGACTTTAATGAGCACAGTTTGGATCCACAGTAAAGGCATTTTCTATTTAACAAATACCTTTTTTTCACCTAAAAATAAAAACACAATCATAACAGAGAACATGGACATACATTCCCCAAATATATATACACTGAACAAAAATATAAACACAACATGTAGTGTTGGTCCCAGAAATGTTCCATACACACAAAAAGCATATTTCTCTTAAATGTTGTGCACACATTTGTTTACATCTGTTAGTGAGCACTTCTCATTTGCCAAGATAATCCATCCACCTTGATAGATGTGGCATATCAAGAAGCTGATTAAACAGCATAATTACACAGGTGCACTTTGTTCTGGGTTGACAATAAAATACCACTTTAAAACTTGCAGTTTTGCCACACAACACAATGCCACAGATCTCAAGTTAAGGGAGCGTGCAATTGGCATGCTGACTGCAGGAATGTCCACCAGAGCTGTTGCTAGAGAATTTAATGTTCATTTTTCTACCATAAGCCGCCTCCAACGTCATTTTAGAGAATTTGGAAATACGTACAACCGGCCTCACAACCGCAGACCACATGGGGGGTATTACTGAGGAGTATTTCTATCTGTAATAAAGCCCTTTTACGGGGAAAAACTCCTGATTGGCTGTGCCTGGCTCCCCAGTGGGTGGGCCTATGCTCTCCAAGGTCCACCAATGGCTGCATATCTGCCCAGTCATGTGAAATCCATAGATTAGGGCCTAATACATTTATTTAAACAGACGGATTTCCTTATATGAACTGTAACTCAAAATCTTTGAAATTATTGCATTTATATTTTTGTTCAGTATATTTCTAGATACAAATCTACCTCCATTATTTAAATAATTAATTTCAAGAATGTATTAAATAAACATTAATTGGTAAAAGGATTTTGAATAAGTCAAGCATGAAGAGGGGCACTCAAGGCAGTTAAGCAGACAAATGCAAGGATAATGGGAACAACATTGTTATCAAAAGGAAAGTACTTTCAAGATGTACAATAAAAAAGAGAAAGACATTTTGTATATTTCTTATGAGAAGTTCTCTCTCAACTAGTTAATTAAACTATCCCTCGAGGGGATACGTTTTCTGTTCACAGGTTAATTACTTCTCTTTCAACACCTAGATAAATTATCACACCTATGGAGGAACTCAGTAGTAACAGTCAGACATAAGTCGGCAATACATTTCACACATTACTTTTAATAATTACGCCTACGGCAGACTACCTTAGCAAAAGCGATGCTAGCTGTACCTCACATGTGTTAAGACATTTCCCTCACATCTGTAAAATATTTCCTGCCTTGTTTAAGAGCCAAAGTGTCAGCAGATTGGGAAAAAAATTTAAACATTTAAAATCATGCAGTTTTCTGCATGTAAAAGCATTTCCAGTTCCATAGTGGTTAAGTAGGTCAGCTTTAATTTTAATGCGGCAGCCTTCTGTAGAGTATAAAGTTATACTGCAGACCTACTTTCCCGGTGAGTAGTTCTGTATGCTGTAGCCCACACAGGTCAGGCGCCCTCGGAGCAGGACTGCCTGTTCCCATCCACTGAGGAGAGACATGGCACTTTAACCTGAGAACTCCCAGGATAGGAAGAGTCTATGTGGGAGCAGTGCAGGCAGGTGAGAAGTGATGGTTGGGAATGGATCTTTTGTTCAACTAAACAGTCTCAACATAGTAAACCATAGCAAAAGCCACTGCATTAGAGACTCCATATTTGAGCTTGTGTGATTTAATTACCAACATTTAAACAATGTGAAACCATGTTATAATAAGTTCTCTTGGAAATGTATCAAGGGATTTTAGTGCTTGCAGTCCATATCAGAACCAGTTCTCCTAACCGAGTGATAACATCTTAGGAAATAAAAATGCAAATGGTAGGATCATTTCAATTTAAAAACATGTTTATTGCAGCCTTTAACAATAGGAGCTGCTCTGATCACACTGAAAAACAACCTCTATGTACCAGTATGTTGTTAGGCTTGTACACTGTCACTTGTATTCCCGGGATGGACAATTTCACCTTGATCACAAAACGCAACAGAATAGATCTGGGGATATGGGGGCGGCATTCATTCTTTATAGAATGATTAGACTGATCGACATGGGGAATATTTCTACTCACTATCTTGAATAGAAAATAACAAGAAAAAAAACCATGCATGTGATAGAAATGACAAACATGACAATATTCCAGCGACATTAAAATGTACAGAGTAGATGTGTCCAGAGATTCTCCCTTTTCAAGTGCATCATCATAGTGGGGTCTGCCAAAGCCTGGCGATGACTCTGAAAGTTCAAAGCCTTTATGAGTAGTGACAGCACACATCTCTCCCAGCATAGGCTCAGCCTCCCCAGAGGAGAGAAGACTCAGTCCTCGTGAATGTTGAAGAGCTTAGCCACTTCATTCAGATCGGCATGTTCCTCTCCATCTTTGATGATCTGCAAAGACAAGAATGCAAAGCAGTCTATATTTAACTGTTTTCAACATCACTTAAGTGACACGGAGCGGGTTAAAGAACAGAAAATATGTATCCTCTGACATTTTTGACAGTTCTCACCTTCCTTGCAACGGGCATTCTGTTGAACACGTTCCACAGGATAATGCCCACCACCACTTTGTCTCGCAGGTAGAAGATCACTCCTTTCCCGTAGTTGTCCTTCTGCTCGGATACTGGAGGGGGTTCAGGGGTGGAGGAGGCTACAGGGCTACTGGCCGTCCCCTCAGTCTCACTCTCCGAACGGATTCCAGTTCCTATCAGGATAGGAAAGACGCTCAGTCTATGTCTTCAAAACAATTGTTTGGGGGTTTAAACATGTAGTTGATTTGTAAAATAGAGGTCCTTCTGTAGAATCAAATCAAATAGTTGTTGTCACATGCTTTGTAAACAACAGGTGTAGACTAACAGTGAAATGCTTACTTACAGGCCCTTCCCAACAATGCAGAGAAGTAAAAATATATTCAAATAATTACAAAATGAACAACGATAACTTGGCTATATACACAGGGTACTAGTACCCGAGTCAATGTGCAAGGTAATAGATGTAGATATGTACATTTAGGTAGGTGTAAAGTGACTAGGCAACAGGATAGATAATAAACAGTAGCAACAACGTATGTTATGAGTCAAAAGAGGGTCAATGCAGTCTGGGTAGCTATTTAACTAACTAATTAGCAGTCTCATGGCTTGGGGGGGTAGAAGCTATTCAGGGTCCTGTTGGTTCCAGACTTGCTGCATCGGTACCACTTGCAGAGAAAACAGTCTATGACTTGGGTGGCTGGAATCTGACAATTATGTTGACTGTAAATCAGTATAATGTGGATGGTTATACCTGACTTCTCCGTGGCAGCTTTGGGGGTGTCCTTAGCAGTGGCTTTGGCAAATACTCCAACTGTTGGAAGGCTACTGTCTACTATCCCAATGGCCTCATAGCCTACATCAGGCCCCAGGTCACTCCTGTGGGACACAACAGGACATGAGATACAAGGTTAGAGAAGAGGGAGTCACTGATGACCACTGACAAGGAAACTGAATGCTATGACTCGTACCAGAACATGGACTGATGCCAGTAGGGCTTATTGGCTCCCGTCATGTTCTCTCCGGCCAGCCGGCCACTCACAACTGCATGGTCATGGTGCTCCACTCGCCTGCGGCCCAGTCTGATGTCATAGAAGCACGCTGCATCACCTGCCTGTAAACAGAGGACACTAAGGATCACAACAGTGGCCTACATAGTCATGACACATCGGTAATAAATGACAACACTTTTGAGTTGATAGTTTCCTTGTGCTTGACAATGAGAGTAAAGGATGCATATCTTATGAGATATGTTCTCAATCTTTCAATGGGGGAGCTCTTCTTTGCTGAGAATTGACCTTTCAGAAGAAAATGAAGTAGGAGCCGAAGACAACCACTTGAATTTGCACTCACCACCCATATATTAGACCTAGCCTGCAGTTCTGCGTTGACCCGAAAGCCCCCAAAGTCAGAGTCTACCTCCAGACCTGCTGACTTGGCCAGCTCTACACTGGGCTCCAGCCCAACAGCTGCAACAACATGGTCCGTCTTCACCACACGACCATCCTTCAGTTTGATCTCCACTTTACCATCTTTGTAGCTCACAGCTTTTACCAACGCTTCTGTGATGACCGTCACTCCCTCTGTAAAAGGTGAGATGAATTTCAGTATAAATCACTTCTTTTAAAAATGTATCAACCAGGCGAGGTTGGCAATGGCCGTCTCAGTCATTTCCACTGAGGAGAAGAAACTCCCATATACAGTCCATTAGTGAAACATACAAGTAATAGAGATGAAGAGGTTTCCCTCCATACCGCTCTTGACTTTGGCTGTTGTCCAGTTGCTTAGATACTCTGGCAGCACTTTTCCCATGTTGCCCTTCTCAGGGAACATCTGGATTACCTCCAGGTCAGAATCAGCAGCTGGGAGAAGGATGGACAGAGACACATTGCAAAAGGGGCATTTCACTGTGGTGAATGTTGGTTCAGTAAGTGTCAAATCGATTGGCCAAAATTTTCAAACATGTTTTTCCCCATTGACACATCCTGTGTTTTAATCTAATCAACTATATGCACTGAGCTTATCTGATGCTTTAAGCGAACTGTTTGATGAAATAATTAAGACACAAATTACTAGAGGGTGTTAGACTGCAATTTATTTGAATGTGCCGGGCCTGGCTCTGTGTAAAAAATAAAAATAAAATAGACAGCGAGGGACTGTGTGACTAGCAGCCGTTCTCTGTCCTCCCTGCTGCAGCGACCACCACAAAACGTAAAATGTGTGTATTGCACTGTCCGTGTTGCTGAAGCTGCAACATAATTGTAGCCATTTCTGACTGAAAAGTTGTGTTATCGAAATCTCTCATTTGTTTAGGAAAAACATTCCCTATCGAATGCACGTGACCAAAAGGGCCTGACCTATAGCATATCATGATCACATCAATAAATTGTTTATAACCAATCTCTGAACACCGTAACACGTGACAACAAAATGGACGCGGAGGACGTGACCAATAAACTCGAAACGGGGGAACGTTTACTGGTTGCTCAGGAGGTAAAGGGGAAGTCAGATCTGACTGGTTGCAGAAAATACTGGAGATCAAGAAAAAGAAGCAAGAGCTGCGTGGATATTATGTGGTGCTGTTAGATTACAATATCATTTTCCTGACTGTTTGGAACCACATAAACACAACATTTATAAGTGTACTAGAGAGTCTGTTGTAATTTTTGTTTAGATTTTTGTAAAGCCTTTAGTACAGCAAAGACTAAAACCCATCACATTCATTTTTTTACGCAATTTCCGAAATATAACGATTTAGGCCTATTTATTGTTCATGCTAATTATTCAATGGTCGCTTTGTAATTTTATTTTAAAACAAATGCTTGATTGCATTTCATTTAATGAATGACTCCTATGCTGTGTGATGACATGAACAAATTAATGATTGATTGATACAGTAGCCTATATAAAAGTATTGAAATATAGGCCTAAATTAAGCTATTAAGACTAAACAGGATGCGCTCTTAGGCCTTTAGCTCGATGATGGTATACAAGGCTGCTATACTAAACCTAGTAATGACATTACTTATTGATCATCATAATAGTAATAAGGAGATCAAGGAAAAAGGAGGGTTATTATAATGAACATAATTTGACAATTTGGAACAGCATAAACACTAAATAAAAAATAACAATAATACCATGGTCTAACGAAAAAAAGTGTAACGCCTTTACTACAGCATAGCAACACAGCCACATTTGTGAAATGGTTGCATGAGGCTTGGTGCTCACGGAATCAGTAGGCTATTAAACAAGCACTCAAACAGGATCTGTCTTATTTCTGTAGATACAGTGCATTCGGAAAGTATTCAGACCCCTTTACTTTTGACATTTTGTTACAGCCTTAGTCTGAAATTGATTTAAAAAAATGTTTCTTCATCAATCTACACACAATACCTCATAATGACAAAGCAAAAACAAGTTAACAAATATTTGCACATTTATTTAAAAAATACAAAAACTTAAATATCACATTTCCATAAGTATTCAGACTCTTTACTCAGTACTTTACTCAGTACTTTGGCCGCGATTACAGCCTCGAGTCTTCTTGGGTATTTTTTTTACCTTTATTTAACCAGGCAAGTCAGTTAAGAACAAATTCTTATTTACAATGACAGTCTCAGATTCTTCTCTGCAGATCCTCTCAAGCTCTGTCAGGTTGGATGGGGAGCTTTGCTGCACAGCTATTTTCAGGTCTCTCCAGAGATGTTCGATCGGGTTCAAGTCCGGGCTCTGGCTGGGCCACTCAAGGACATTCATAAAATTGTCCCAAAGCCACTCCTGTGTTGTCTTGGCTGTGTGCTTAGGGTCGTTGTCCTGTTGGAAGGTGAACCTTTGCCCCAGTCTGAGATCCTGAGCGCTCTGGAGTAGGTTTTCATCAAGGATCTCTGTACTTCGTTCATCTTTCCCTCAATCCTGACTAGCCTCCCAGTCCCTGCCGATGAAAAACATCCCCACAGCATGCTGCCACCACCATGCTTGAACGTAGGGATGGTGCCAGCTTTCCTCCAGACATAACCCTTGGCATTCAGGCCAAAGGGTTCAATCTTGGTTTCATCAGACCAAAGAATCTTGTTTCTCATGGTCTGAGAGCCTTTAGGTACCTTTTGGCAAACTCCAAGTGGGCTGTCATGTGCCTTTTACTGAGGAGTGGCTTCCTTCTGGCCACTACCATAAAGGCCTGATTGGTGGAGTGCTGCAGAGATGGTTGTCCTTCTGGAAGGTTCTCCCATCTCCACAGAGGAACTCTAGAGCTGTCAGAGTGACCATCAGGTTTTTGGTGACCTCCCTGACCAAGGCCCTTCTCTCCCGATTGCTCAGTTTCTCTGGGCGGTCAGCTCTAGGAAGAGTCTTCCATTTAAGAATGATGGAGGCCACGGTGTTCTTGGGGACCTTCAACGCTGCAGAAATGTTTTGTTACCTTCCCCAGATCTGTGCTTCGACAGAATCCTGCGCTCTACGTACAATTCCTTTGACCTCTGACATGCATGGTCAATTGAGGGACAGGTGGGTGCCTGTCCAAATCATGTCCAATCAATTGAATTTACTGCAGGTGGACTCCAATCAAGTTGTAGAAAAATGTCAAGGATGATCAATGGAAACAGGATACACCTGTTAAATTTGCAATTTTTGCAAACGTTTCTTAAAACCTGTTTTTGCTTTGTCATTATGGGGTATTGTGATGAGAAAAAAAATATTTAATCAATTTTAGAATAAGGCTGTAAAGTAACAATTTGGAAAAAGTGGTCTGAATACTTTCCAAAGGCACTGTATATACAGATGATTTATAAAGCAAGGCACATTTAATGGCTATTGATTATAAACCTAATTAAATAGGGTTTTCCTCTCTCCTCACTTTTCTTAAGAGAATTAAAGCAAGGGTTGTTTTCTTGTCTCCCAACTCTGCTGCTGCCTTGTTCTCAACACCAATATGCTGGTTAACTTTGCTATTATGCACATAGCAACATGGTCTAGGAAAAGGTGCCAATTCAACAGCGCACTGATGTGTTTCAGAATTGCGGACAGCGACCACTATCCAGCGCAAAAGAAAGCGCATGTTATAAAATACTATTTCATTTGTGTTGCACCATTGTTCTCACATAATATAACCACCATATATAATTTCAGCTTCACATGTATTAGACTGATGGACTGTGCCATCTCCACAGTCTCCCCAATGGATCAGTCCACTGTGACAGTTGCCAATCCGAAAGGTGTCTTGTACACTATGAAATCTTGGTCGACCAATAGCCTATCAACCAGTGAACAAAATGGGGTCAGCCCTACTTAACTTACATCTCCTGCCCAAGGCACAGGCCAGCTCACTCCCCAAGAAACCTCCTCCAATGATGGTGATGGATTTGGTGTCTCTGGAGACCTTATCCAAAGCTTTGAAATCTTCAACCTATGGATGATAGCAAAAAAGCATTTTCATGAGGTGGATTTGACTAGTAACTACAAGTATTCCCTGTCAAAAAACATATTTGCTGGCACTGTTATCTTAAACCATCATTTATTTTGAATGATTGACGTCACTATAGTTTTACGCAAAACAGGAAATACCTGACATAACTCAGGGCTCTATTGTAACAAACCTAACGCAATGGTAAATCTAAGTGCAAGCGGTAGCTCTATAGGTTCAGGGGTGTCAGAAATATTTTAACTAATTTCACCATCACAGTTATCGGCGCACTTGCTGGCGTTGGCGCAAAAGGGCTAGGTTTTGATGAATAAACAATGTGGGTGTGGCGATACGTGGTTGCTTCAAGTTGTGTATTGCCTTGGAATCAACTCCTATTCCAATGTTTGTCCATTATAGTTTGTTAAATGGCTTACAGAAACAAAAATAAAATGTAGACCTATCCCATCTTTGATAAATAGGTTAACTTGAACCCATTTGCAGTCCACATTGTTCTAAGTAATTGCATGGCTTCAATAGCATTCACACTGATATAGGGGCTAGGCCTACTGTAAATGAATTATTGATAAAGGCCTAAAAAGAGAAGGAATAATTTGAATCAAATTCTAAACAAAACAACTTGTCACACTTACAGGCACCATAATTTCTCCCAGTGGGCATATAATATTAAAACGATGCAGGCTATGGAGAGTTTAACACGTATCCAAAATTTTCACAGTAGCTGGACAAAGATCCAATATAAATAGCAAAGGATAATGTCGTTAGGCTTATTTGGGAGCGGTATGTTTTTTAATGAACATAATCGGAACCATCTTACAGGTCAGATCTCCAGAAGTTGCATTGCAACTGGACGTTGTCAACATAAAACCAGGAAGGTAAATGATAAAGCAATATGTTGTTTTTTAAACAATAAATGTAAAGATATCATAAAAATCGTCAGGATTAAAAAAAATACACGCATTGCTGTCGAACCAGCCTTCGTTATAGTAGGCCTAAGGGAGAGCTTGGGTATTTAACATATGAAACAAGCAATTTTTACAGGTTACAGATAACTTCAAAATTTGAGGTTCACCGGTATTCACCAAGGTTCTCATCTCGTTTCATGAAAGGCATGGACATGTAGCCTGCATCATGGAGGGGGTTTTACACACGTCCAAAACGGGACCTGCATGACTAAAATAATGTGGGCCTGCCTACAATGCATAGATAATAAGGGAATGTCAGCTTAGCTTTACTCCTCTCAAACTTGATATTTTAAGAAAGCTTTGATGAAGATTTATTTCCAAGCTGTCTCAGGAGCCAAACCCTTTCTCGACAGTCCTGACTACTTTGCGATTGAATTGGGCAGACAAAAAAAGCCTTTATTGAGAGGAGGAAAGGCTATACTTGGTTTTTAATCAAATAAAACTAAAAGAAACATGTTTTTTTTATATTTCTAAATACGAAGTATACAGGCACCAAAAGCGCATTAGGCTACTCTTGTTCCATGTTCATATGGGCAGTGTGCTTCACGGCTGGATAGGCTGCGTTTTCACGGTCAAAATTCATGCCATAACCAACTGCGTTATAGAGCCCCCAGGCTTGTGATGCATAAACACCTGATCGCATCAATCAAGCACAAAGGCTCTCCCTGGTGGCTCTCCTTACAGATAGAACATGTGGAAGTTATGACTTGAAGTCCCTGAAAACTAAAATAATAGCCCCTCCCTAACATTGTAAAAGGACCTAGCTTCAGCATGTTTTGTTATGTCAATGGTACCAAACACCAAATTAATGAATCATCGTCTTGTGGCTACTGTCCACACCTTTTAAAACATTGCCTCAAGAATCAATGCGTTTACCTTTCTAAACAGTGTAGTCCTCTTTGTCACCTCTTCTCCAGCTCGCTCAATCACTTGCAGATTCCTTGGGACTCCACCTTAAGAAAAAAGCTCTAATTAATTACTGCTCAGTCCTAGCCTGTTGTGAATGTCGCACCTAAGTCAGCAGCTAAACAGGATGTGCTCGATAAACTGTATTTATCACCATGGTTTACCTGTGGCAATCAGGCACTTATCATAGGAGATCTCTGTGTTGTCACTCAGTGTCACTTTGTTGCCCCTCACGTCCATGTGCACCACCTGAAGAAGATTGGGGAAGGTTTGATAAAGATGTGTTATTAGGACAGAATGCTCATCACTCACAGATTATTCTTCATGGAGGTTGGGTGCTGGATTCTTGTTAGTAAAATACACTGCTCAAAAAAATAAAGGGAACACTTAAACAACACAATGTAACTCCAAGTCAATCACACTTCTGTGAAATCAAACTGTCCACTTAGGAAGCAACACTGATTGACAATAAATTTCACATGCTGTTGTGCAAATGGAATAGACAACAGGTGGAAATTATAGGCAATTAGCAAGACACCCCCAATAAAGGAGTGGTTCTGCAGGTGGTGACAGACCACTTCTCAGTTCCTATGCTTCCTGGCTGATGTTTTGGTCACTTTTAAATGCTGGCGGTGCTTTCACTCTAGTGGTAGCATGAGACGGAGTCTACAACCCACACAAGTGGCTCAGGTAGTGCAGCTCATCCAGGATGGCACATCAATGCGAGCTGTGGCAAGAAGGTTTGCTGTGTCTGTCAGCGTAGTGTCCAGAGCATGGAGGCGCTACCAGGAGACAGGCCAGTACATCAGGAGACGTGGAGGAGGCCGTAGGAGGGCAACAACCCAGCAGCAGGACCGCTACCTCCGCCTTTGTGCAAGGAGGAGCAGAAGGAGCACTGCCAGAGCCCTGCAAAATGACCTCCAGCAGGCCACAAATGTGCATGTGTCTGCTCAAACGGTCAGAAACAGACTCCATGAGGGTGGTATGAGGGCCCGACGTCCACAGGAGGGGGTTGTGCTTACAGCCCAACACCGTGCAGGACGTTTGGCATTTGCCAGAGAACACCAAGATTGGCAAATTCGCCATTGGCGCCCTGTGCTCTTCACAGATGAAAGCAGGTTCACACTGAGCACGTGACAGAGTCTGGAGACGCCGTGGAGAACGTTCTGCTGCCTGCAACATCCTCCAGCATGACCGGTTTGGCGGTGGGTCAGTCATGGTGTGGGGTGGCATTTCTTTGGGGGGCCGCACAGCCCTCCATGTGCTCGCCAGAGGTAGCCTGACTGCCATTAGGTACTGAGATGAGATCCTCAGACCCCTTGTGAGACCATATGCTGGTGCGGTTGGCCCTGGGTTCCTCCTAATGCAAGACAATGCTAGACCTCATGTGGCTGGAGTGTGTCAGCAGTTCCTGCAAGAGGAAGGCATTGATGCTATGGACTGGCCCGCCTGCTCCCAGACCTGAATCCAATTGAGCACATCTGGGACATCATGTCTCGCTCCATCCACCAACGCCACGTTGCACCACAGACTGTCCAGGAGTTGGCGGATGCTTTAGTCCAGGTCTGGGAGGAGATCCCTCAGGAGACCATCCGCCACCTCACCAGGAGCATGCCCAGGCTTTGTAGAGAGGTCATACAGGCACGTGGAGGCCACACACTACTGAGCCTCATTTTGACTTGTTTTAAGGACATTACATCAAAGTTGGATCAGCCTGTAGTGTGGTTTTCCACTTTAATTTTGAGTGTGACTCCAAATCCAGACCTCCATGGGTTGATACATTTGATTTCCATTGATAATTTTTGTGTAATTTTGTAGTCAGCACATTCAACTATGTAAAGAAAAAAGTTTTGAATAAGATTATTTCATTCATTCAGATCTAGGACGTGTTATTTTAGTGTTCCCTTTATTTTTTTGAGCAGTGTACATTGAGTGAAATGGACAGCACTCTAAGGATACAGTTTAATAATTTATTCACCAATAAATCATTCACCAATAAATTAATTATTAAAGATTATCCTTGGAGTGCTGTCCATTGCAATCTTCAAGAAGGTTTGATAAATCCTTTTACTAAATCAAAATAAGTCTGGAAAAAGATAGTGTAACTAATGAAATGTTAGCAGATTCTTCAATTATATAGAAAATAGCTCAAGACCAGAATACTATAAAAACAAAAAAGCACAAACCTTTTTCCCAGTGAGCACAGCCACTCCTCCATTCTCCACTTTCTCCAAATCCTGAGGACTGACGTAGAATGAGGGAGGCTGGAAGTAGATGCTGAAAACCAGAAATAAACATGCATTAATACAAGAATATTGCACATGTTGACTGTGTTCTGTAAACATGCGAGCACACACACACACACACACACACACACACACACCTCCTCTCCTTGCCATTCCACTGTTTGAAGCGCAAAGTGTCAACCACACTGGGGTCATCAGAGAACCACAGCTCCTTGGAGAGAGGAGGCCTCATGTATGGAAGGTCTGGTTCATCAGTGATAATCAATACCTGTGGACAGATATCAAAACAAAAATAGATTTTGGTTAAGGAGCTAAAATAGATTAGTTATGGTCTAAAGAAATCAACATGAGGTAGAACTGCATTATTCTGCGAAACTCAAACCATAATGAGCCTACTTATCATAACACAGCTTGCTAAGTTCTTGGTCACTCCATAGATCAACAACAGAGAGAGGCCCACTAACCCTGGCTCCTGGGTCCCTGGCCCTGATGGAGCGTGCTGCAGCGAAGGAGGCCGTGCCTCCACCAATCAAGAGGTAGGGGGCGTGTGAGGGAAACTCTACAGGGGTAGGTGCAGGGACCTCGGCAGGTGCAACAGTTGCAGGTTCCGCAGCTGGGACAGCAAATAGGTAAAATCACTGCCTGATCTGATACTGTGGACTCAGAGGTAGACCCCAAGCATGCTCCATCCTGCTGTTCAATGGAAAACCTCAAGTCTAAAAACACCAGAACCATGTGTAGGAGATTATCGTTTAGCCGTTCAATTACCATTTCACAAGTAACCTTAAAAAAGGGAAAGGAGATTCAAATCAAGGGAAAACAAAAAAAGTAAAATTGTTATCCATCCATGTGAGAGCTTTATCACTTAGAATAAACAGCACCCAAACATAGAACACAAGTAACCTTAACTGGGAAGGAGAAAATGAAATCAAGGTAACCAAACAGAATATGAATAAAGAAATAAAAAAAGGAAAGATGTGTTGGAAGTAACCATATCGTGTTTACAGGAAAAACCATAGTGCTGTGTTGTCTGTCTGCCCTCCAGCAGAGGTTGGACTCAGGTCTTACCACTCTCAGTCTCAGTCGTAGTTTGCGGCTCCGCTGTTTCTGCAGGAAGGCTTTCTGCTACTGGTGTTGGTTCTGTTAGTATAACCGAAGCGTTAGGCAATTGGGGAGAATTTTTTTTCTTCTGAAAAATCTATTTTGATCATTGAAAACATGGGATCATTTTCCCATGCACTGGTCTGAGTGCTTACCACTCTCCACAACGGGAGCAGGAAGCTCTTCTGTATCCTCTATGGGGGACGGTTCCACTGAAGGTTCTGTTTAGCACAATGGCATTTTTAAAATGTAACTGCTTATTCATTATGCTAGTATTGACTTCACAAAAAAAAAGGAAAAAGACTTAATCTTCATTGGCCAAAGCTCTTACCACTCAGAGCTGGTGCACTTGGCTGCTCCACTGCTTCTTCTGAGACAGATCTAGCTACATGTGCTGCTTCTGTTAGCATGGGTCCTAAGTTTTTTTTTAATTTTTAAACTCTCTCCATTTCCACTAAAATAAAGATGAACAATTATTTATTCCATGAAGTCAGATCTTACCACTCTCAACTACTGGATCAGCATCAGGCGTCCCTACTGATTCTTCAGGAGCTGGTTCCTCCACCGGTTCAGGTGCTGTTGGGGGTAATCCATAGTCCATGATTATAGGGTGAACTCCACATTAAAAACGTATGGGAGTGGGGCGCCTGCTTTCTTCATCCATGCAACCATGCCTTACCAATCTCAGCCTCTGGTGTGGCGGGAGGACCCTCTTGTTCCACTGGAGCAACTTCAGGGGACACTGTGTATTTGACCAACATTCTTTAAAATAAGTTCTGGGGGTCTATGATACTTACAGGCCAAGCATTGATTTGACTAAAATGGGGAGTTTTCTTCTAGCAACTTTTAGCCATCACCCTCACCTTCGACAATAGGGGTTACTTCCGGAGTTTCCGCAGGAGCATCTTCCGTAACAGGTGCAATCTCTGTTAGTAAGCATGACCGTAAAGGTTAAGTGGAGTGGTACAAAAACGGAATGCTTGAAAATGTGCTGCACTGGTTTTAGCTCTTCTCCATTTGATATGACGTAGGCAGCTTAAAGGACTTCATAGAGGAGTTAACTGTAAAGGTGGGATCTGCTTCCCTCAATTCACACAACCAGAACATTAAGGCAAAACATAATGCAATAGACACGCAAAATTCAGTTTCAACAATATGCAATAATAATACAGAACATTCCCATAACATCCAATAGTTATAACGGGAAAAGATGCAGAGATAGGAAAGGCTGTGGTGTTAGTCAAGATTTAACTATTAAAATCAAACTTATTAAAGTTTGATTGATACAGGACGAGATCCATTCACAATCATGGACCTGTGGGCTAGGTATTTCGACAACCAAAAGACATCCATAGATAGCCGACAAACTCCAATGACTATGCCCCCACCAACCTGTCCCATCCAATGACCCCATCCTAGCTATACGTTTGAAATAGTACACATTACATTCAAGGACATGGTATGGCGGGGCATGTGAGTGGAGTTCCAGAACACGTGCTGTCACAAAACAAGATCGGATGAGTACACATTGCACCCAGACAGTTGATCCAAGTTTGAGAAGAAAAAAAAAACCTTGCAGAATACGAACAAAGTAGACAACAGGGAAATGTGCTGAAAGGAGGTGAGCCACTTGAAGAGAGCGTTAAATCAGAGAAATAGTCACATGCCACAGATAGAACAGGAGGTTTGACCGGAAAGCAGCCCCATGCAACACTAGGACAGGCAACTAGATAAGCTAGTTCTCAGTCTCTGAACTTAAGCACCTCTATACACATAATGGGGTGTGAATGCGTTTGGAAGTTCCAGACATGTGACGGAGGAATATACGTATATGAATAGCTATATAATCTATAGAACCTGTAGATAGTTCCGTTGTTTCACAGGGGGCGGGTTCCTCTGGGGGGTGGGGAGCTCTCCTCCACAGCTGAAAGCGACGCTTCGCTCTCAGCTGCTATAGGCTCAGAGCTCTCCTCGCTCTCAGCTGCTATAGGCTCAGAGCTCTCAGCTGCTATAGGTTCAGAGAGAGAACTATGCACAGAGGTCTCTTCATAGCGAGAGATCGCATGTAATCTCAACACATATTAGTAGCTAAAGGCCTTCTAGCCTGCTCCAACAGCTAAGGGCCATATGACTGACCAAACTTAAAGGATCAAGTTTAGCAAAGCTAAAGGCAGCCTGGTAAGTACAAGATGATAGACAATGGCTAGGTTGAACAAATGGAAAGCAGAAGCATGGTAAGTTGGTAGACAAAACTATAGTTATCATGTGTTAGTTTGTAAATTGTGTGTTCAAAGTAAAGCTATTAATAACAGCTGAATTAGTGCTGCATACAGAAGTGACATTGGTGTGATGGCAGGGGTAACTGCTTTAAAGAGTGTTCATGTTTTCAGTGAAATCTTGCTATGCCCACCAAACTTTAAAATCTGAAAAGTCACAAATAAAACAGAACCAATCATGTAAATAAAAATATCCAAACATCAGCATCCATGTCCCCTAGTGGTGCTTTTCCAGAGTTCGACAATAAACATCTAAATATACAGTACATTCGGAAAGTATTCAGACCCCTTGACTTTTTCCACATTTTGTTACATTACAGCCTTATTCTAAAATTGATTAAATTAATTCTCATCAATCTACACACAATACCCATAACGACAAAGCGATAACAGGTTTTTAGAAATGTTTGCTAATGTATATATAAAAAACGTATTTACATTAGTATGCAGACCCGAAATTTAGCTCAGGTGCATCCTGTTGCCATTGATCCTCAAATCAAATTGTATTTGTCACATGCGCCGAATACAACAGGTACAGACCTTACTGTGAAATGCTTACTTACAAGCCCTTAACCAACAGTGAAGCTCGATAAATAGTTAAAAAAATATTTAATAAATAAAAAGTAACAGTAGAATTACATAACAATAATGAGGCTATATACAGGGAGCCCAGTATCGAGTAAATGTGCAGAGGTACAGGTTTGTACATGTAGGTAGTGACTATGCATAGACGATAAACAGCAGTCTAAAAACAAGGGGAGTCAATGTAAATAGTCCGGGTGGCCATTTGATTAGCTGTTCAGCAGACTTATAGCTTGGGGGTAGAAGCTGTTAAGGGGCCTTTTGGACCTTAACTTGCACTCCAATACCGCTTGCCGTGCGGTAGCAGAGAGAACAGTCTATGACTTGGATGACTGGAGTCTTCAACCATTTTTTGAGCCTTCCTCTTACACCACCTGGTATATAGGTCCTGGATGGCAGGAAGCTTGACCCCAGTGATGTATTGGGCCATTCACATTACCCTCTGTAGTGCCTTACAGTCAGACACCGAGCAGTTGCCATACCAGGCAGTGATGCAACCGGTCGGGATGCTCTCGATGGTGCAACTGTAGAATTCTTTGAGGATTTGGGGACCCATGCCAAATCTTTCCTCAACACTGTCTTGGTGTGTTTGGGCCTTGACAATTTGTTGGTGATGGGGACACCAAGGAACTTGAAACTCTCGACCCGCTCCATTACAGCCCCATCGATGTAAATGGGGGCCTGTTTGGCCCTCCTTTTCCTGTAGTCCACGATCATCTTTTTTGTCTTGCTCACATTGAGGGAGAGGTTGTTGGCCTGGCACCACACTAACAGGTCTTTGACCTCCTCCCTATAGGCTCTCATTGTTGACGGTGATCAGGCCTGCCACTGTTGTGTCATTCTTGAGATGTTTCTCCAACTTGGGAGTCCACCTGTGGTAAATTCAATTGATTGAACATGATTTGGAAAGGCACACCTGTCTATATAAGGTCCCACAGTTGACAGTGCATGTCAGAGCAACAACCAAGTCATGAGGTTGAAGGAATTGACAGTAGAGCTCCGAGACAGGACTTTGTCGAGGCACAGATCTGGGGAAGGGTACCAAAACATTTCTGCAGCATTGAAGGTCCCCACAGGGCCTCCATCATTATTAAATGGAAGAAGTTTGGAACCACCAAGACTCTCCCTAGAGCTGGCTGCCCAGCCAAACTGAGCAATCGGGGGAGAAGGGCCTTGGTCAGGGGGGTGACCAAGAACCAGATGGTCTAGAGTTCCTCTGTTTAAATTGGAGAACCTTCCAAAAGGACGACAATCTCTGCAGCACTCCACCAATCAGGCCTTTAGGGTAGAGTGGGCAGACGGAAGACACTCCTCAGTAAAAGGCACATGACAGCCCACTTGGAGTTTGCCAAAAGGCACCTAAAGGACTCTCAGACCGTGAGAAACATTCTCTGGTCTGATGCAACCAAGATTTAACCCTTTGGCCTGAATCCCAAGCGTCACGTCTGGAGGAAACCTGACACCAATCCCTACGGTGAATCATGGTGGTGGCAGCATCATCATGCTGTTGGGATGTTTTTCAGTGGCAGAGACTGGGACACTAGTCAGGATCGAGGGAAAGATGAACGAAGCAAAGTACAGAGAGATCCTTGATGAAAACTTGCTCCAGAGCGCTCAGGACCTCAGACTGGGGCGAAGGTTCACTTTCAAACAGGACAACGACCCTAAGCACACAGCCAAGACAACTCAGGAGTGGCTTCGGGACAAGTCTCTGAATTTCCTTTTGTGGCCCAGCCAGAGCCCAAACTTGAATCCGATCGAACATCTCTAGAGAGACCAGAAAATAGCTGTGCAGCAATGCTCCCCATCCAACCTGACAGAGCTTGAGAGGATCTGCAGAGAAGAAACTCTCCAAATACAGGTGCCAAGCTTGTAGCTTTATACTGAATAAAGGGTCTGAATACTTATGTCAAATCTGTTTTTTTAATCTAAATTTGCAAACATTTCTAAAAACCGTTTTCGCTTTGTCATTATGGGGTATTGTGTGTAGATTGTGGGGGGGGGGAATAATTGTTTTAATCCAATTTAGAATAAGGCTGTATGGTATCATGTGAAAAAAGTCAAGGGGTCTGAATACTTTCCGAATTCACTGTATAACTAGGCTTACATGTTTTTCATCTTAAGAAAAGTCATCAAATAATCCTTTATTCCAGGTTTTGAACACTGGTTTATACAATTTCTCGAAAATAGAGACTCAATGCCTAGCTAGAATGAACCGGGTCAAATTGAACAACAATTTTGCTTTAATCTGAACTATGCAACATAATTTAGCCTTTTATGATTCTCACTTGACTACTAAATGTTATACCATGTTGCACATTGTTACAGAAAACAGAGAGACTACATGTTAATGTATGACATTGACATGAATAGGGGTTGGGGACAGGATTGTTATCGGCAAGCAACTAAAATTCTCACCCTGTGGAGTTTCAGCAGCTTGTTCGCCTGAAAGACAAGATGTATACCACAAGGGTAATTTTGTTGAAATGTAAAGATAAGAAAATGCAGATGTGACTTCAGACTGCCAGTGTGTGTTATGAATCGAACATTCTCACCTGGGGCCTCTGTGATTGGTTGTTCTGGGACTACCTTATTCGGTCTGGAAGCGATTTCATTAATTCGTTCCTGATATCGCTCTTTGTCTCCTTTGATGGTGCGGTAAGCCTGTGAAGATACAAAACATTACATCTTTAAACCTCTTTTCAGGGATTTTTCTGCCATTGAAATCCTTGGGCAGGCTGCCTAAGCATTTTTTTTCAGGACGCCTATGTCCAAACAGTGTAAAAATTAGCTTTTGGGATGGAAAACCACTCAGTATTTTCTCTTTAAAATATAATCATTGAGAACTAACAATCACCATAATAAAAGCTAGACAGGGAGAATTAATAATTCCAAAAACATAAATTCAGCAGTATTGATTTTGTTATTATGTTTGAGCAAAATAACAGCATTAGCCATAGCAAAATGCATATAATTGAAGGAAATTAAAAAAACATTTTTTTAAAGCAATAACAGAAATTCCCTAGGTCTCCAAAATGGGGGCCTCTAAAATGTTCTCTAAAATTCAGCCGTGCTGACAGGCCCGACCACCTAGGCCCCTTTTTTACCCTCCCCCAACTCACTTGAATCTTAAATAACTACATTTGCCAGGTTTAAAACCAGAAGGTCCAAAACACAGTATTTAAAGGCATCTGTCAAAAGACATGTAATAAATGGGTGAGTGAGGCAAGAGGGCAATGACAACTGTTCAATTCCATTGAATAAAGTCCATACATAATCATTAATAGGGTGACCCACATCAAACGCAGACCAGACTTGAAAAAGCACCTTACAGTTTGAAGCCTTGATGACATTTTGACTGAACTAAAAACGGTAATCAGCTACAAAGGTCAACAACCTATGCTGTCCAATATTAGCCCTACTTGTTCATTTTTTTAATGCTAGCCTATAGCACTAACCAGGTGCACGTGACAGTACACTTTCACAACAAAGCATGATTCACAGTACTACAATCAAAATCCTTTCACATTGTGATTAGACAAAACTATAATGCACTGAAACTAGTGTGCATAACTGAAAGAAATGGGCAGGACACTTATTACTTACATAAAATCCTCCCCCTACACAGGTTGCTCCCACTAGGAGGTAGTACAAGTTGTTGTCCCCTCCACTCCCTGGAGTTCCTGAGGACATGTGGGCCTGTGGAACCAGTGGCAGTCTTCTCTCATTGTTCAACACTGAAATGAATCAAGGTGTGTGTTACGTAAGCTGGCCTGGAGCAAAAGCTGGTACATACAGTAGCTGTCCAGGACTAGAGTTGAGGACTCCTGCTGTAGTGTCTCCATTAGCCTAACTCAAGTAGTACATTCTTTTTGTGGATTAATGGTTATAAAGTAAACAGAAATAGCCTGCATGTGACAAGTGATAACACTAGTCAATCATTCTGGTGATTTCATAAAGGTAGGTTAACATATCAGTTGAAGCTGTTCTGTCTCACCATCTCAATAAGACTTTATCTACAAAGATAACCTGACTGGCTGATAATGATGCATGGCTCAATCATACTAATACTTCCTAAAATACATCTGACGGATGATCCAGTTTGCCATTATAAACAGTCTGTTAGAAACGTTATGTGTGTATGCACCCGAGACTGTGTTACAAGCCCAGCCCACAAGTTATTTAATTTCTGCAAACATTCGAATATCGCCCAAAAATGTGTGATAAAAAATACTCTAGTTTCAAGTTCACATCTAGCTCAGCTGGCTTACTGCACTTTTTTTCTACATAAAATATGTCACGATGGTCCAATGAAGTTGAGATGACGGTGCCCACCACGTAGCCACGCTTTCGAGCAACGACCTTGGCGGAATACATGGCCATGGGCAGGTTGCGCCACAACAATTATGATATGACAGGGCCACGTCGGTTTAATGCGAGAATATTTCATCCTAGTTAGCAGACATACCTTTGTGTTTCATTACCCACCAAGCCAGCTGACTACTGCTAACTAATCTAACACGTTAGTGACTAGCTAGCTAACGTTAGCTGTCTGTCTAGGTAGCTAGCTACATATGACACTTAAGTAACGTTATCTAGCTAACCAGCCGAATCTGTAGTTTGTGCATTTTGCTGCACATTAACGTTAATGACTAGCAAAGTTATCAGACTGAAGTAGTTAATGTTTGACCTGGGGTGTAGTGTACAGTGAAAAAAATATGGCTATGTTTTGGATATGTAATGCATGCTAGCCTACCCAACCGGCTAACAACTGCATCGTTTCAAAGTTGCACTGGCTATCCAGGGCTCACCAAGCTGCTAACGTTACGTACCTACTCCCCTTGCATTATGCCGGCACAAAGTTGAAGAGGATCTGGCGAGTGGTGCTAACTTCTTCCACAGGTTTTTACACGTCCACATTTCGAGTTCACGATAGAGAAACCGCTAGCTACAAGCTAGATCTGTACAACAATGTCCTTGGCACGCTTTTGCCAGAGACTTCTAGCTCAAATAGCTAGTAGCTCTTGAGGTATAATTAGAATGGCTAGTACTAGCTACAAGGCCAGACCGATTTTTTTTAGGTCATCTGATTCAAAAGCGTTTTTTTTTGTCATCGCGCAATGCCCGCCCATCTCACCATTTCATTGGTGGTCGACTTTACATGTGTTCGAGCATATCAACATTTTCTCTGGATTCAATTTTACGCAGATGCAGTCATGCTTGTTCAGGAGAGTTGGTGTGCGCAAGACTGAGAAAGTAGGCTTGCTCTAATAAATAGATTGTACAAAATAATGATTACAGCAAATATGGTTTAAAACTTTGAGATCTGGTCCTAAACCCCCAGTATATTCTAAAATCAGAGCTGGAGAAGCATAACTGTCACTGAAAAGTCAGTTGGTGCCATTTATGTATTACATTGTTTGGAACAATAGCCAAGAAAAACATTGTCTTGGCGGTAATTTAAACAAAATGTGTTCATTCATTCGCGCATAATAATAATATTATTATGACTGTACTATTTACCACCATTGTTTTTTTTACACCTTTTACACCTGCAGACCATGCTCTCGAGTTTACATGTATAATTCCTGCCATTTCTGAGTTCGTTCCGGTTCGACCTAGCTAACGAACTGCCCAGTTAGCTCTGTGGCTGGCTAGATAGATAGCAAGAGGGGAAAAAAGGACAGAATACACTTACTTAGATTTTTTTCTGTTGTTACTTTACGAGATGTGTACCTGGGCAACACATATTCGCCTCAATCTATCAACAATGTGGACACTGACTTTAAACGCCATCAGCCTGATCCGATCAGGCAAATGTGGAGCATCCTAGTGAGGTTCTGGATTTGAACTTTAGTTTTTGGTAGCTAATAGCAATTTATTTTCACCAGTTTGAATTGTTAACATAACTTGTAAAAACATAACTTCACCTTGCAGGATAGTGTAAAGACGAGTTCCCCAGTGTTTCCTGAGGATGCAACAAGGTGTTTGAAGATCTCAATCTATTAGCTAGTCTTACTCTGGCATATCCAATGACACCCATTTATCAGTAAATTGTATCTCTGAAGAAATTACCTTTCATTATTCTTCATCTAGCTGTCTCATCTGCATTGTGTTTTGTTATACCTCTTTCCTTTTAAGTACATTGGAAACTATCTACTACAGTGCCTTGCAAAATTACTCATCCCCCTTGGCGGTTTTCCTATTTTGTTGCATTACAACCTGTAATTTAAATAGATTTTTGTTTGGAATTCATGTAATGGACATACACAAAATAGTCCAAATTGGCGAAGTAAAATGAACAAAAATAACTTGTTTAAAAAATATATAAAAAAACAAAAGTGGTGTGCGTTAATGTACTCACCCCCTTTGCCAGGAAGCCCCTAAATAAGATCTGGTGCCACCAATTACCTCCAGAAGTCACATTATTAGTTAAATAAAGTCCACCTGTGTGCAATCAGAACAAAGCCATTGCTTAAAGAAAAAAATAAGCAAACACGTTTGGTGTTCACCAGAAGGCACGTGGGAGACTAAAATTGAGCCTTTTGGCCATCAAGGAAAATGCTATGTCTGGCGCAAACCCAACACCTATCATCACCATGAGAACACCAAACCCACAGTGAAGCATGATGGTGGCAGCATCATGCTGTGGGGATGTTTTTCATCGGCAGGGACTGGGAAATTGGTCAGAATTGAAGGAATGATGGATGGTGGTAAATACAGGGGAATTCTTGAGGGAAACCTGTTTCAGTCTTCCAGAGATTTGAGACGGAGGTTCACCTTCCAGCAGAACAATGACTAAGCATACTGCTAAAGACACACTCATGTGGTTTAAGGGGAAACATTTAAATGTCTTGGAATTGCCTAGTCAAAGCCCAGACCTCAATCCAATTGAGAATCTGTGGTATGACTTAACGATTGCTGTACACCAGTGGAACCTATCCAACTTGAAGGAGCTGGAGCAGTTTTGCCTTGAAGAATGGGCAAAAATCCCAGTGGCTAGATGTGCCAAGCTTATAGAGACATACCTCAAGAGACTTGCAGCTGTAATTGCTGCAAAAGGTGGCTCTACTCAAGTTGTTTTTCCTGTCTTTTTTGTTTCACAAATATTTTGCATTTTCAAAGTGGTGTAAATGTTGTGTAAATCAAATGATACAAACCCCCCAAAAATCCATTTTAATTTCAGGTTGTAAGGCAGCAAAATAGGAAAAATGCCAAGGGGGTGAATCACTGATTGGTAGTGGTCAAAACCTATTCCCTGCACTTGGAATGGACACTCCCAGAATTTTGCAAAGTAGACTTGGTTTTGGGCTGAATGTAATTATTTGAGTTTACAATTATAATCTGACATTTTCATTCAGCAGCATCTTAGAGATGGGCTCCCGAGTGCAAGAGGTGTCACTACAGTCCCTGGTTCAAATACAGGCTGTTTCACATCCGGCTGTGATTGGGAGTCCCATAGGGCGGCGCACAATTGACCCAGCGTTGTCCGGGTTTGGCCGTCATTGTAAAGAAGAATTTGTTCTTAACTGACTTGCCTAGTTAAAGGTTACACATCCTAGTATTATCCACTGGTGCTTTTGAAGTGACACTTGACAGTGAGCTAGTGTTGTCCTTGAAGTGGCTTACTGCAGCGCTTCAACATTTTTCACTCATGAAATAGATGTGGCAGAGTCTATGGCCACAAGCACTGTCCCCTCTTGTTGGCCGATGTCTAATGCGTGACTCAAACATTACAGCAAAATCAATAGGCTAAAAAACATTAGCTGACATGGGCTAGTTGATCTGGACATTTCTGACAAGTTCTAAATAGCTCTCACGTTCTGCAATGACGAGGAAAACTGCTGATGCATTATCTAATTTCAAAATTGACCACCTTGTGTTTTGATTGTGTCGATGGGTAGAAACACAACTAAAGTTCTCAAATATACAGAATTAGTGTTACATTCATTCCCTTTTCTCTACAGATAGACCAATGTGGTCCAAGCTTGAATCAGGATACATCCCTACTTTCTGAGATCTTGGACAGTTGCTTGTAGTCTACACATCAAACTAACCAGCTACTCAAGACACTGTCTTATAGCTAAATGAAGGACTGCACTAAACAGCATGCTGTGGGTTCAAGCCTGATGTCCTGCCACATATTCCTCCTCCTTTTGGAAACATGGAATACCTCGTAGCTTGCTTTTTCCCCCCATATAATGGCAACTATAAAAGAAAGATCTTACTGACAGACCTGAAGAACGTCACATCAATAGGGAATTTACTATTTTGTTTTGATCTGTAAATAAAATGTCAAGCGTAGTTTGTCAATGTGGTGAGTTGTAGACTGGCAAAAAGTTGACCTGTTAGACAAACATTTGAGTTAAATGTTAAAATGGCAATAAGAGTTTAACACCCTATTTTACAGTACACCAACTTGTACATTAGACTATAGGAACAACTGTATGCTTCACTAAAATACCGTGACTATTTATACATCTTATCATTTTCACTGATTGATACATGTAGTAGTGCTTTAGTAAAAATCTAAATGCATTAAAAACCAAATCAAACTTGTAACTACATTATCTTCTTATGCATGTCTTCTATACCATCGCTGAACCAGACTTTTGAAGGAAAGGCTTATTCTAACACAGTTAACAATGAAAACATGAAAAAGTACCAAAAAACCTACATGGAATTAAGATTTTATTTAAAGCTGTTCAGAAAGGCTTAGAGAGAGAATGAGCGTGACAAATGTACTATTGCTATATAAAAGTACATTGTTTTGAGCAGTGGTGTAGTGGTATAAAAATAGGTGGGTAAACTGATCCTCGGTCACGGTGAAAAAAGCAACACTCCACACACTTGCAATGCATTTGCGTTTACCCTCCACTACACCACTGGTTTTGAGGAATAAAAAGAAAAAGTCTATACAGAAGCAGTATTCATCTGAAATACGAAAATGCCAACTTGACACAAAAAAAAACTCCCCATACAATTTTCACAGTACATAAAATGTAATAATCCATGTATGACTTAAAATATAGTACAGTTTGAAAAGTAAAAAAGTTTAATTGACCATTTTAGAATCTGCGACGCTTGTTGGCAAAGTCAGCAGGGCCTTGGCCAGGGCCTCTTGCGAAACCAGGTTGGCCTCCTACGGGCATGGTGTCGTTTCCTGCCCCCTGCTGGAGAAAACAGAAAAACATGAGTGGCAATTGCAAATTAAAGAGTGTTGCAGCTGTATATTTACATGGCACCATTAGGACACCAAAGGAGAAATCATCAAATACATACTTTGCTATGTTCTCTTTGGCACAATAAATGAGTTAATCTTGGTATGCGAATATTGTTTATTTTATATAAGTGGTCTCTGACATTACCATTAAAGGGGGGTTCTCGGCAGGCATGTTGGCAGCTCCAGGGTTGGGCCCGCTGGGCTTTCCTTCAACACCCCCCATTGAGTTTCTGTTCATTCCTTGACCTACACCAAACCAAGACAGACAGCACATCTGCAAACCAATGCAATATATACTAGCATGGCGCCCTTGATAGCTCAGTGAAGATCTGACCGCTAATGGAAAACTTACCTTGCATGTGCATCCGCATCTCCTGCTCCCACAAAAAAAAAAAAGATTAAAACATTAAAAGGTATTCCTTAAAATCAGATACATTAAACAATATACAGCTTTCAGAATACCAAACCAAAAGTGTTGTTTTAGCAAATACTTGTCCTTTTTCCAATTGCTGAATACCAGTAACCACAAACAAAACAATTTTAAAGATGTTTAGAAACATTTTAGCCAGCTTTCATTTCTGTGTATTGAGGGAAAAATAAAAAATAAATAAAATCGGTGCATTTAACCAGTGTCAAGAAGCAAAGACTCACATTTCCAGGGAAGTTCCCCTTGAAGCCCTCTTGCTGCCTCCTCATCCTCTCCTCGGTGTGCATCCTCATCTCCTCCTCCCTCCTGCGATGCTCCTCTTCCTGACGCAATTCCATCTGCTTCCTCTTCTGCATCTCCTGGTTATGGAGCTCCTCCATTCTCCTCAGCTCCTCCTGACGCCTCAGCAGGTCTGTAATGAGATGAACACCCCATTTGTTAGTAACCCAGTCAAAATACCTAAAACATACGAATCAATTTCCAACAGGACTACATTCAAGTGTTGTGGTATATGATTGAAATATGGTGGTAGGACACTTTTCCCATAAGACACCACGTTGTGTTCATCTGTGTTCTAAACTTTGTATTGATAAGGCGTCTTCAGAGTGGACCGAGACCATACATACATACCTTGTCTCATCAGGACAACCTGGTGCTCATGTCTGGCTGCCTCCATCTCTTGCTCCAGTTTCTCCTGAGCCTCCTTTATGTTCCTGTCCACCTGCTCATACTGTTGCTTCTCCATCTCCAACAGGGCCTTCCAGCGCATGGCATACTCATACTCAAATGTCCCTGGCTGAGCAAACCTCGGTGGATGTTCCCGCTCCCTGGTGGAGAGATTTTACATAAGCGAAACAGCTCAGTACGCAACATTTTCAAGTTATGGATTGAACCTCTTTTCAGCAGAAAAGTGTGAGATTGTGGTACATCTGACCTATGCATTCTGAGAATGTATGCCAACTCCGTATGATTACTCACTTGTGAAAAACTTGGTTTTTGTTTACAATCCTCTCCGGCAGTCCCTCATCCTCATCAAACTGCTCCATTGGTTCGACTGTTACTGGCCTGGGAAATCTGAAAGTGGAAAACAATCAGCATGACGACTTCTGCCAGTTTGAAAATATCACAACAAATGCATTTAAAACGGCAACAAGTTTATACATTTCCAGCATAATACTTACGCAGTCAATAGAAAGGCTCCATCTGCACACCTATCCAGAGCCTTCCTTGCCGCAGGCTTGGCTGTGTATTCCACAATCCCCTTCCCTGTGGGTCTCCCTCTATCGTCCACTATAACTATTGCCCTTTCAATCTGGCCAAAGAAGGAGAAAGCCTCTTCCAGGAGCTCATTGGAAATGAACTGTGGCAAATTCCTCACAGCTAGAGCAGCACCATGTGTCGCAAACCGCACACGCAACTGTCTGCCTCTGAATGAGGTTTCATCAAGTTCAGCTTTAGCAATCTCAGCCACTGTTTTTGTCTCCTGTTGGTAGAAAATTATTAAATTAGAACATTTCCAAATTGGTCACATAAATAGAAAGGTTGGCTGTTTAGCAACAAAACCAACACTTAGGGCAAAACAGACAGAGCTGGCTTAAGGCATCAGCATGCATTAGTTCGGCTGGCGCCCAACCCAACTCAGCTAGTCGAACGAGAGTTCTTGCATACTCCCTTAAAAGACCTTGGCTTGAAAAACTAGAAAAAAAGCGACAATAGCATTGTTTGTCCATTTTGAGACGACATATCCAGCACACAGTCAGAAATTTAACTACGCAAGTCAGTTAAGAACTAATTCTTATTTACAATGACGCCTTACCTCGGACAAACCCTCCCCTAACCCAGATGACGCTGGGCCAATTGTACAGCCCAGGATCGAACCAGGGTCTGTAGTGACGCCTCTAGCACAGAGACGCCTTAGACCGCTTCATCTAAGATGAGATTTTAGTCACGCAATTCCACATCTTATATGTTTGCAGTATTTCTATATGAAAAAATGTGCATGAAAATGAGTTGTCTCTGGTTGAATGACAAAGACTATTGAGGCATCCCTACCGTTGACCAATCACCAACAAAGGGGTGTAGACTTCGGCTTGCCTCCAGAAAAAAAGACGTGCCCCCGAACAGCTGAAAAAACCCTCACTGAAGTCCAAAACGTCACAAAATGTTGTCATAAAATAACTTTCGGCTGGGAAGCATGCGCGGACACCTTTAGACTATTGACATGTAAACTATTTTGTCTCCAAATTTTTATTGAAAACAAAAACATTTGCACAATGAGCACTTGTCTCACATACATCGTTAGTTAGAGTTGTTGGTTATATTGTCATATCAGCATGGACATGGTATCAATAAGATATGTGCTGAAATGAAGCCAAGATTCCCCATTGTTGCTTGCTATCTGACCTCCCAGATTCATAACGTACACCTTCCAGCCATGTCTTTGCTCAAATCATGTGTGAGGTCAGCCAGCCAGTCTGTTTTCCATATAATTTAGGATTGAGGAATATAACTTCCATCACTAGAATATGCTGCTGCGAAAGTGGAAATTCCACCCGACCAGGGTGCAAACTCACAACCCTTCTCAACGTAACAACTCACTCGAGGCACTGTTAATACCACTGACCTGGAAATGCCAAGGCAATTCTGAATCCGGGGCGACAGCATTTATAGATCTCAGTAAGGCAGTAGAGATACACTTGGTCATACACTACACTAGCAACTTACCAGTCTAATGAATCCAAACCCCCTGTCCTTGTTGATGAAAATCTCAGCTGCCTTGCCATACTTGGAAAACAACTTCTCCACCTCCGCCTCTGTCACACCAGTTGGTAAATTTCCCACAAAGAGACGGCTACGCTGAGTGTAAGTCTTCTCTCCAGGTTTCCTGAAGTTCTGTAGATCTATGGTTATCCCAGCATCTACAGAGAAGCAAAATATTATAATAATCTAATACAGGAGGACTTAATTTCCTTGCAATACAGGCTCAGGAGTCAATGAATCCCATCTTACTTGGGCTCTCCTGCTCATCTGCATGCTGTCCATTGCTGTTATCGCCTGGTTTTTTCTGACTTTCCATCTGGTGTCTAGATGGGCCATGATTCTGCTGTTCACCACGGGGGCCCCAGTTTCCTTGCATCTAATAAAAGGACAGTCATTAACACAGTCACTACATTAATTATAGAGACCATAAATCGGGTTGGCTAGTTATGAAATATTTTTAAAAGATTCCAAAGCCAGATTAACGATATAACGTTAGCAAGCTACTGTAAGTATTCAGTTAGTTATATAACGTTAACTGATCATTTCACAAAGTCAAACAATATTTTTGGTTAACGTTTAACAAGCAAATAGTAGATGGTAAAGAGTGGCGTTGAGAGATAACGTTACTATTTTTAATGCGACATTGCTGGCTAGTTAGTTAAGTTGTCAAGATAGAGTAAAGCACCTACCTAACGCGTTAACGTTAACTAGACGAATTTGAAAGCCACCCAAGTAGCTAGCTAACTAGTTCAAGGCGTGCATTGGCAGCTAGCAAACGAACATAGATGTTGAAACAATCAGTTAACGAATTAAAATGTATTATCACACGTTGGATAACTAACGGTAGCTAACTAGCTAGCTGTTAGTTACTTTATACATTTGGGAGGCTGGCTAGCAACATCTCTAGCTAGCTAAGCTAATCACCCTCACTCCTAGCTAACAATAGCTAGCTAGCACACTCGTTTTTCTCCTAGCAAATTAATGCAACATATTGCTAACTAATATAAAATAGTTCTCAGATGAAAGCACCATTTTTGTATATCCAACCATTACTTCATACCTTTACCAAAATAAATGTTTGGGTCAATACGATTCCAACGCACGTAGCAGGGACAATCGCTCTATACAAAGAACAGAGAATGGATATCACAAACAACCTTGATAACGCTTGAGAAAGTAGATTTGCTGACGGAGAGGAGGCGGATGTCGTGAAGACATGCAGTGATTGGAACAATTGCCGTCAGTTATATAGAGAACCACACATCTAACAATCTGATTGGTGCATATTTTATTTGAACGTTCTTTGATTTTTGTCAGGAAATGACGTTTATAGTTTGTACGACGCTAAAGGGTAAGATAAATAGTAACGGTGTCTTTTTGTAGGCACCAATAACTCCGCCATGGTTTGTTAGACAAAGCTTATGAGGAAAATGAATGACGTTTTGTGATAAACACCCAAAATAAGTAATGTGGTAAACACAGGTTTAGGAGATGTTATACGTTTTGTTCTATGAGATAATCTTCATCAGCTAACGTTACATAAACGCTTCATAATTCCAGTGGCGACCTGTCATTCAGGCAAGGATTTGAGGCCGACCTTTTAAAAAAAAATTTTTTTTTTTGATTGCCTGTCTGGTGGAATTATTGTTATCAAAAGGAGAGCCTTTTAGATTTATTCAAAACAATCAAACGTTATTATTTCATTACTGCAGTAATGGAGCTGGTCGGTAATCACCCCTGGAGGTGATCACTGAGAACTCAACGAGCTGATTTGAGCCACAGCATTTTATAGCAAAGTCCATTCTCCTTCAGTCTATATGACAAACAACAGATGTATGGAATGGGTCACAAGGTTAAGATTTGTATGAAAGATACTTATAATTCACAGCAGACAGTATCTGCTGTAAAAACAGTTATCATTGTGTAGAGACCAAGGTCTGGCCCTGGAGTCATCTCTCCCTGGGACCTTATAGAACAGAAACATTAACTCATGCTCTGGAATGCGGTATCACCCAAAGACGTCGTAAATCTTCCAGAAGCCCATCCTCAGTAGAACACACACAGATGAGCGTTCTAACAACCCCTTATTCTGTTGCATAAAACAACCATAAATCCAGAGAATGACAGACATTAATGACAAAGTTTGACAAAATTTGCCCACAAAGGACCGTAGCACCACCTCCCTGTTCAAGTGAGCACAGCACAACAAGGCAAGTCTAAACTTGTCTTGTATGCTGCTGCATAAATTATGTAATATGACAGGGGGAGATATGAATACTGTAGCTAAGAAAGTAATATTAAGTGTATGTTGTGTAGTAAGCGGTTGTGCCTCACCCTAAAAATTAGGCCAATGTTCCCCTCTTAATTTCGCCTACTGTTCTCACTTGGCGGTGCACATGTAGCCTATAGCCTGTTTTAGAGAAATGTCATCATTAAATATTGTAAGAGCTTTCATTGTCTGCTTATATACCCCCTTTATTTTTCATACGGTTCTGACTTGTTGTACAGGGAGAATATGGTAATAACGGCCCATGTTCAATTCTGTCTGTACATTTCAAAAGTGCTGAACAAAATAGTTATATTGACTACGTCCGTCCTAGCTCGCTCATTAATGTCTTAATCGAAATAACAAATTGCCTCTTATCCATTCATTGTCATGCCATAGTTTGTACAGCTCAATTGTCAGTAGAAACCACATTTATTTAAGCAAGTCAGCCATATCAGCTATGTTTTTTTAAAAGACAGTAAATTAGGCAGGATGAACTTTTTCGCTGCCAAACAAGGCTCTGCTGATAGCCATGGCCCTGTTTCAGAAACCGGGTTTAGTGACTCAGAGTTAGTTGACTCAGAGTTGAAGGAAACTCTGGGTTTTTGGTTTCACAAAGCCAGTTCAGCTTAACTCTGAGTCAGTTACTATGGCAACATACTCCGTGAAGCTAACCTGCTCGCTGGCAGGTTTTCTTCAACTAACCCCGAGTTTCTCCTCCTCTTTAGCTGAAGCCTTCAGACTGTAGGTGTCAGACATGGCGTGTCCTTTTCTTGAAGAGCCAGTTGATATTGAAGCACAAATACTCCGCATAAATCTCCGTTGGGAGAGGGTGATCAGACCCGGCTTGGATGTTTTATCATTCCCTGATGATTATCTGAGGCTTTCCGTCATTCATCTGAACAATATTCTCAGCCCTCATATTGTTCATACGACACATCGTGGACATGCTCTCAGTTTGGAACAAATTCTTTGTGTTGCACTTCGTTTTTTGCCAATATATGCTATATATATAGCATATTTCCAAGGCAACCGTCTGTCGGGCTGTCAGAAATGTGACTCTTGCACTGAAATGTTTACTGTACACTTTTGTGTTGTTCCCAAGTCACAGACCCACCAAAGAATAATTCCACAGAATTGCAGGCATCAGTCTCAGCAATAATTAATTTATTTAGTATGAAGCTTTGAGACTTGAAGCACTAATCAGTTCATTTTATATATTTTAGGGTTTCCAGGTGTTGTTGGCTGCATAGATGGCACTCATATTCCTATCACAGCTCCTTCAGTAACTGTCTTTCCACGGCATTAACGTGCAGGTTGGCCTAAATAGTAGCCTTTAGCATTCCAAATTAAAGTTACTTCACAATACAGTTACTGTAGCTAATTACTGTTCTGCACTGTTAAGATCATATGTGATGCAGCCCAAATCATCAGCAATATGGAAGCAAAGTGGCCTGGGTTTGTACATGACTCGCACATTTTTCGTGAGTGTACACTGAGCGCTAGATTTACCCGTGGTACGTTTATTAATACATATATATAGCTATATCCTATTATAATCAATATTTTGTTTCATCCTATTGCAACTAAAATGTTAAACTGTATCCTCGTATTATCATAGGAGAGTTCGATGGTTACCTGCTCGGTGAGAGGGTACCCCCTGCCAGCCCTATTTGCTGACCCCTTACCCCGCATCAACGTTATAACTTGGCTCACTGCAGGCCACGAGCCAGGGTAGAGATGACCATTGGGATGCTCAAGGCCCGGTTCCAGTGCCTTCGTAGGCTCAGGGTCACCCTAGAAAGGGAATGTGACATTATTGTGGCATGTGTGATTCTCCACAACATTGCCACAATTAGAGGAGAACAATGTCCTACTCAACCAGTGAACGATCCTGATAACGATCCTGACCACCCCGCACGAGATGGAAGAGCAGTCAGAGACACAATATGCTACCATAATTTCTGATTGACCCTTCACCTCCCCAGTGTCAAATAAAGACAATATGCCTTTCTTTTTATGAAGTCTTCTTTATTTCCTGCAAGTACAAATACAGTAGTTCGTATTTTTTATGATGTTGTCAAACAAGTAAAATCATCCACCTGTGGTCACCTCACTCCACTTTAACTGATGTTTGTTTTTATTTGTATATTTTGCATCTGCAGCCTCGTGGTCAATTTCTAAATTACATTTTTCAATTTGGTTCTCTAAGTACACCATGTACAGCTGTTTCACAGGGAGCTATAGGAACACAAAAAAAATGACATTGAATTTCAGTGCCAGGGATACTGGCCTTCTAGGCAGAATTCCTCTGTCCAATGTCTTTGTTTGCCCATCTTAATTTTTTCATTTTATTGGCCAGTCTGGCTTTTTCTTTGCAACTCTGCCTAGAAGGCCAGCATCCCGGAGTCGCCTCTTCACCGTTGACGCTGAGACTGGTGTTTTGCGGGTACTATTTAATGGAGCTGCCGGTAGAGGACTTGTGAGGCGTCTGTTTCTACAACTAGACACTCCAATGTACTTGTCCTCTTGCTCAGTTGTGGACCGGAGCCTCGCACTTTATATTCTGGTTAGAGCCCGTTTGCGCTTTATTGCTTCTTTAATCAGACAACTGTTTTCAGCTGTGCTAACATAATTGTAAAAGGGCTTTCTAATGATCAATTAACCTTTTCAAATGATAAACTTGGATTAGCTAACACAACGTGCCATTGGAACACAGGAGTGATGGTTGCTGATAATGGGCCTCTGTACGCCTATGTAGATATTCCATTAAAAATCTGCAGTTTCCAGCTACAATAGTCATTTACAACATTAACAATGTCTACACTGTATTTCTGATCAATTTGATGTTATTTTAATGGGCAAAAATGTGCTTATCTTTCAAAAACAAGGACATTTCTAAGTGTCCCCCAACGTTTGAACTCTAGTGTATACTTATATATATTGCATAAGCATTCATTAATATTTCTAACTCCACTGGGGAGAGATAGGAGGTTCAATACCTTTTTTCTCCTGTTGCCATGATGAATCATGTTGTTATCTGCTTTCCATTGATGAGGGCTTTTAATCTCCTCATGCACGTGCTTTACTCAGGGTTAACTTAACTCAGAGTTGATTTAACTAATTGTTAACCAAATATCAAGAGTTTGAGAGCTCAGAGTTAGTCAACCCAGAGTTCAGATTTAAACTCAGTTTGTTATAACTGCTTTCTGAAACAGGGCCCAGGTGTAGCAGTGGTAAGGTGTTGGGACTGTTGTTGGGACAGCTTTAAGTAGGCCCTACCAGTTTGTGGGCACTGTTTGTCACCGTTATAGTGCAATGAATGTATTGTTTAATGTTGTGTAGTGGCTTTGTTGGCATGCATAAAAAAAATACTTTGCCCCACCAAGATTTACATGCTAAAATCGCTGCATAATTCATAAAGTATTTGTATGTTAACTAATTCAAGTGTATTTATAAAGCCCTTTTTACATAACTGCTATTATATCACAGAACAAACGTATAAGATCTCCTAAGTCTGAGTTATCCTCAGACCTTATTTTTAGCGTTTATTCCAAAACCCTATACTTTCTTCCCTTAGAGATGGCTGAACAAACCAGAGGTAACTAATTTCTGGGTTTTAGGACTACAAACTGGTGAGCTCTATAGCTCCTATTCTTTTTGCAGCGCACAATTCCCACTTCATAAGAAGTGAAAGACGCATAAGAAAAACTATTAGACAGAAGCTCCAAGAAATTGAGTTAGGTATCTAAATTTTTTTAAAGTCACATTAAATTTAAACATTGCATTTACAGTATCCAATACATCACAAACACGCATTTGCAAATAAAATAGTCAAACTCATGCACTTATTTATGTACCCCAGTGGAGGCTGGTGGGAGGAGCTATAGGAGGAAGGGATCATTGTTATGGTTGGAATTAAATAAATGGAATGGAATCAAATGTCGTTTCCATATGTTTGATATGTTTGATACCGTTCCATTTAAATTCCTTCCAGCCATTACAATGAGCCGTCCTATAGCTCCTCCTACTGTACTCGTATAATGAATACAAGCAGGGTGCATGGTTATTTTGGCTTAACCCTCTTGGCACCTTCCTTGTAGTCCTTCTTGGTCAGTCGGTACCCCCAGTGCTGTAATGTCTGTCTGACCACTGGAGAGATTTTTGGGTTGTCAAAGCCAAAGCCTGACCGGACTACTTTGGTGATAAGATTATTTCTCCACCGGCCTTTTACCCCAGCACACTTTGCCCATCGCCCGATCTGACGCTCATCATCCTTAGTACGCCGACCATGGTAAAACCTGTAGGGAATTTACATTTCAGAGTAAGATTCTGAGGAAGAAGACACTATAATGAAGTAGAATAGAAAGGAGCCTTATTATACCCAGTCTGAATTTACTGTATATATTCTGCAAATACCTGCAATACCACTGAAACCACCCATAGGGATCCTGGGTTACAATCCATCCACTGCTTTCCCACATTTCTAGACTGCCTCCACACTTCACTTTGTATGTGTTTACATAGTCTCTGTATATTAATGAGGCCACCTGTATGGGGAAACACATAATGCTTTATTTTAATTATAAGCAGTGTGAGCCTGGCTTTGTAATGTCTTATTAGTAGGGATGCACAATATTTCGGTGAACAAATCAGAATCGGACGATATTAGTTAAAAATGCCAACATCGGTATCGGCCCGATGTCTAGTTTAATGCCAATGTGGAAAACCGATGTCAAAGCTGACGTGCATAACTATATAACGTAGGCACATGACAATGACGCCACGTAAAATTTTGCGCTACACGTGCAACACAGCATTCCTAAACTAGCCCACAATGTCTGCTGTGTGGATCAAGCAGTCAACAAGTCGAGCAGTCAACAAGTCGAGCAGTCATTTGAAAGAGTAAGAAAATTTCAGCGAGACAACTAAAAGGCGAGATAATGGAATTCATTGCCCTTGACAATCAACCGTCCTCTATCGTGGGTGATGTTGGCTTTCGCGACTGGTCGAGCACCGGTACACACTACCAAGTGCGCTATTTTTCAGATGTTGCCCTACCGGAGTTACACAGTAATAGCGTCACTGCTATTAGCTTCACAACATACTATGGAACGCCGTTTGGGTCTTTGCGTGTCAAAAAAGATACACGTCAAAAAACACTATTTGACAATACCACTATTTGACGCATTAAATAAGCTTGTAATTTGACACGTCAAATAACACAGTTCTACTATAGAATGTTGTGTGTTCTGAATTTGCACGTGCAAGCCAAGCGCCACCATTATGATCAGTAGCACTGTCAAAGCTGTACAAAAAAAGTCTGCAAACAAGCAAACACCGGCCACGAACGATGTGTTTACAATACCGCGTTGGTAATTAAGCATTATTTGTTCGGCCGCAACTTCTAGGGTAGCTAGCTAGCTTTAGCTTGGTACCTAGCTAGCACCAGTACAACAAGCCTGAAAATAATGACAAGTAGAAACTGCAGTCATTTTCATTATTCGTAGCAATGATTTAGGAATCCTTGTGAGTAAGTATTAGCTAGGTAGCCACTTGTTGTTCACCTATTGAAATTGAACTTCAGCTCATGAAAATAAATAGCTAGCCAGCTACTTAACACTGTTGCCCAAAGCTAACGTTATAAGCAGCCAGCTAGCTTCATCTGGCCAGTGTTGCTCGACCGGACTAGGTTATGTGTTGTGAAGCTAGCCACAATATGGATTAGGCACAATAGTGGAATTTGTAGTTTGCCTTCACCTAAGGATTGGGGATCAATGAAATGGGGTATCAGTCTACTCAATACCCAAGACATTTTTTCCCCAACATCCTCCTCAGAGATATCAGACTCCAAAACATCCACGCAGTATTGTTTTTCCTCTGGAATAGTGTTCAAAACATATAGGTTGACAATAAATGTGGCTCAATTCACAGTTGTTTCAGAGTCCTGCAATAAGAGCTACAACGCTAATGTTTTCTGGGTGTCACTGAGTAGACTGATACCCCATGTCATTCATCCACAATCCATAGATAAGGCTGTACAGTGAAATAAGTATGCCCTCAATGCAATTCTAAAGTATTATACATCCAGTGCAATTTCAACCGATTTTTGTCAAATTAACAAATTATTGTCTTCTGTTGATTTTATATAACATTCCAACCTCGTTTAGCATGATCTAATCAATTATGGCATAATTCTACTATTTGTATTCATTTGCATCACTGTCAATGACACACTTATTTTGAGAGCTAACTGCAAAGTCCACTATTGTGGCTAATCCTTATTGTGGCTAGCTTTACATAGATGGGTCTGACCACCATTAATCAAATAAGAACTGTCTTATAAATTAGGGTTACTTTAGATGATGACACCTAGCTATATAGTTAGCTAGCTAACTATATCTACTGAAACAGATTATGTTGTTGTGCTATGTTTTTGGGGAAGAACATTGCTTGCATCCATGAGCTGGCTAGCTTTTTTTTTTATGACCAGCACTGTAGGTGGCGAGACAACTTCACCAGCATCATAGCATACGTATCGATTAATCGTTGTGACATATGAAATACAAGTGATAGTGTAATAGCTACGTAAAAAATGCATGAACACGTTAAATTATGTGATGTGCAGTCATATTTCAGGTCCTGATTGGTCAACAAGCTTATTTGACACGTCAAATCGTGTTCTTGGACACGTCAAATCGTGTTCTTTGACCTGTATATTTTTTGACACGCAAAGACCCAAACGGCGTTCCATACAAATCCTGGTTGAGAATGAAACGACTGAACAAATGAACAACGAAACAGCACAGCAAGTAAGTGAAATAAATAGGTTTTGATTGTTTTATTGGTAAATGCCAACAAAATAACTTTTCGGTCAGTGTGGTGTAGGTGTAACCCTTATTTAACTAGGCAAGCCAGTTAAGATCAAATTCTTATTTACAATGACGGCCAACGCTGGGCCAATTGGCGCCACCCTATGGGACTCCCAATCATGGCCGGATGTGATACAGCCTGGATTCAAACCAGGGACTGTAGTGAAGCCTCCTGCACTGAGATGCAGTGCCTTAGAGCGCTGAGTCGATGTGTGTGTGTTAACTATTTAACTGTACTAGAATTCTTAAAAGGCCGCTAAAATGTTAAATATCGGATATCGGTATAGTTTCTTTTTGGAAAGGAAAATATCAGTGCATCACTACTTATTAGGCGTATATTTCAGGAATTTCCAACTGACTCAAAATGTCTAACTTCATCAGGATCATTATGAGACGATAACAACATTGGTGGGCATGCTTATGACAAGTCTTATAATGCTTTATTTTTGCATTATACCAATCAGCTTTAAGTGTTCAGTCTGGGTTGGGTGTCTCTATTACAATGAATGTGTTTATAGGTGTTTTATCGTTATTGTTTTATTTGGTTTGGTAGGCCTAAACACAGTTAGTGTGTAGAGTAGGTTTGGTTTCGTATAATCACCTGTGTGGGAATGTTCAAACCTTTCAGCCAATCCTCAGGGAGCTCCTTCCATTCATCTTTGTATTTGTGTTCTATGATGAAAGAAACAAAAAAATGTGATTAGCAAAGTGGTTAACCTACATTAGTAATTAAGTCATAACATCCAAAGTAATGATTTTAGATTTGTGTGGGATAGACTACTCACTTGTGACACTTGAGTATATTGGTCTGAAGTAGGTACCACCAAAGCTCCCAGCTTGAAGTACTTCTTTTGGTGACAAGTTAGGTTGGAACTGTGGGAAGTCTAAGAAAAATTACTTGTGACAGAGCCTTCTGTGGAATGAATGTCCATGCGTTAAAACAGAGTTGTATATGTAGGCATACCTTTAAATACAAGTTGTCCTTTGTCATTCTTTGTCACCTCTAGGCATCCATCCTGAATCTTCTTCTTGCTTGCATCTTTAGAACTAAGAGAAACTTCTGATCTACCCAAGAATTTCTGTTTTTTCTTGCTTGAGTCCTTCTCTCTTTGAGTCTTTTCTGTGGGAAAGTAAAATTATTTTTAGGTGGCTAACGTATTTTTTTGTGTGTTTCTTACCATTGGCCGTGTCGAGAGGATCGAAATCGCAATGTATCGTGGGTAAATTGTGACTGTGACTAATAACGAGTCGTTATTTATGATGAGTGATTTGTTGATAATCGGCTGCAGTCGTTTTGATGCTTTCTATGTAGCATACTAGGCAGACCTTAGGCCACGTTGTACCTACTCAAAACCTTGACTCACTCACTCACTTACCCTTGTTCCGTGCTTTATTTGCGCTAGTCTTGTCACTATCCTTCGATTTCAGCTTTTTGCAGTCTGGAAGACTTGCCTCAGAGGAGGAGGCTTTTCTTTTTTTAGAATCTTTCTTCATGTTTCGTCTCGTTATGTTCCTTCCTGTAGGCCCTAGACAACGTTCAAATGAAATACATCGAAAACGACCAAGCATCGGAGTTGCACAACCCTAGCTACAAAACGCTACGGGTGCACCTACTTTACAAGCCAGCGCGCCCCGACCAAGGCGCCGTAGTCAGATGACGCGTTCCAACCAATGAAATTAACCCTGGATTGCTGGTGCTGTTTTGGCCGTGGAGAGGCTTTGAAGGCACCAGTCGGCCTAATTGTCACTCCTATAAAACGTTGAGTCGCAAGCTGGCGCGAGGACGCGCTCTTTGAAAGGAGGGAGTAGAGTAACGACCCTGGGTTTATAAGCGCGGATATCGACTCTGCCGCTTGAGTATGCTTTTGCGGCACAGTCGATAGCGCGCCGGACCTCGGGCTAGAAGGTCGAGGATTCGAGACCTGCTCCCTGCCTGTTTCATTACAATATCTTAGAAAACTGACAGTGGGCGCTGTTTTGAAACCACCATGCCTCCATCTTCGCACCCCCATCATTGTATCAAATATTTTGGAATCTATAGAAATGCATTTATTAATGTCTACATTTGTTTTCGCCATGTGTATTCTATTAAATATGTATATTTAAGTAATGCACACTTAAATATACTGATTTTTTTTTTTACACAACATACAACAATTTGAAAGATTTTACTAAGTTACAGTTCATAGATGGAAATCAGTTAATTGAAATAAATAAATGAATGTCCTAATCTATGGATTTCACTTGACTGGGCAGGGGTGCATCCATGGGTGGGCCTTGGAGGGCATAGGCCCACCCACTTAGCAGCCAGGCCCACCCACTGGGGAGTCAGGCCCAGCCAATCAAAATGTGTTTTCCCCCACAAAAGGGCTTTATATTACAGACAGAAATACGTCCATTTGGAGAGCATAAGGTGGGGAGTTTTTGAGTCGTTCAGTCAGACTTTCCTCTTGATTGCTAGCTATAGCATACATTCTTAGTTTCACAGTGTTATCTGACAAAGGTATTGATGTGAGTTTCTGTACCTCTGCCTCCCCACACATTGTTTTCACCATTTAAATTGGGCCAGTCATATCAAAGTCTCTGCAATAGTGTGTGGTTTCATATTATAGCGGACATTCATTCACCATGGGAATGATTCAAGTGCAACAGTCAGGTGCAGCCTTTTCCCCTGATCTAAGGGCGCTCTTTGGTTGAATTTGAACTGTTAGATTTGAATAATTTTCATTTAGATTTTTAAGGTTAACCACATTACAATGATTTTCAGAGAAAAGACAATATCATAATATATACATTGTCGTTCAAAGGTTTGGGGTCACTTAGAAATGTCCTTGTTTTTGAAAGATAAGCACATTTTATGTCCATTAAAATAACTTCAAATTGATCAGAAATACAGTGTAGACATTGTTAATGTTGTAAATGACAATTGTAGCTGGAAACTGCAGATTATTTATGGAATATCTTCATAGGCGTACAGAGGCCTATTATCAGCAACCATCACTCCTGTGTTCCAATGGCACGTTGTGTTAGCTAATCCAAGTTTATAATTTTAAAAGGTTAATTGATCATTAGAAAGCCCTTTTACAATTATGTTAGCACACATGTTAAAATCGTCTGTCCTCGGTTGCAACACTCACTGCCGAGATCTATATCATTTGCAACTCTTTAATGTGTCACTGTCTTTCATCTCAAATGTTTCTCTCGACCTGTGTGCACCTATGTTGTAAACTTTCATTCATAGGCTAGGTTGTAGCAACCTCATGATGGGTATATGGAACATTTTTGTATCATGTACTAGCCTAAGCCTCTCGCTGTAACATTGAACTGGGTGAATGAAATATGAATGACAGTCATCCAATATGCTGTAATAGAAATAAGGCCATGCTCATGTAAAAAAAATTGTCCTCCCTCATCTTAAACGTCACTGACCGCCACTGGATGAATCACGCTTCACCATCTGGCAGTCCGATGGACGAATCTGGGTTTGGCAGATGCCAGGAGAACGCTACCTGCCCGAATGCATAGTGCCAACTGTAAAGTTTGGTTAAGAAGGAATAACAGTCTGGGGCTGTTTTTCACGATTCTGTGCTTCCAACTTTGTAGCAACAGTTTGGGGGAAGGCCCAGCATGACAATGCCCCCGTGCACAAAGCGAAGTCCCTACAGAAATGGTTTGTCTGTACGGACCTCAACCCCATCGAACATCTTTGGGATGAATTGGAACGGCGACTGTGAGCCAGGCTTAATCGCCCAACATCAGTGCCCGACCTCACTAATGCTCTTGTGGCTGAATGGAAGCAAGTCCCTGCAGCAATGTTCCATCATATAGTGAAAAGCCTTCACAGAAGAGTGGAGGCTGTTATAGCATCAAAGGGGGGGACCAACTCGATATCAATACCCATGATGTTCGATGAGCGGTTGTCCATATACTTTTGGTCATGTAGTGTATCTTTCATTTTATGTGGCATACTTGTCAAACCTCTAGACCTTAAGTGAAACTGATAGATTTTACACTTCATACTAGTCATTCTATGCCAATAATTGTTTTTCATTGAAGGCAGACAAACCAATTTATTCCTTTCTCTTTTGAGTAATTGCCACTTCCATTTTTGTGGCAGAGCTGCAATGAGATACAAGTATGGAACAACCCATGTTTTATTATTCATTGGATGTATTACATGGTGCAATAAAAAGTAAACATTTTAATTGATTATTGCTTTGTACAGCTTAGGCTCATTCATTAGGGATTATGATGCTCTTAACAAAAATATTTGGGATTTCCAAGTCTCCTAATGTAAGGAACTGAGTGGTAAGAATATATATGTTTAAGGCTATGAGGGAGTTTGTAAATGTGGAGTATAGCAAGAGAATATCAGGGACAGCTATCTGATAAGTGATTGGGATGAAACCCCCAGTATGGTTATGGTTAGGTCTGCCATCAGCTGACAGATTTAAACTGTCCGTGTCTTTCATACTGCAGTTCATAGTTCAAACCACAAAGTGAAAACAAGTACAAGCAAGCAGTTAAATCCACAGGGCTAACCTTGCTCTGGACCAGGTCATCCTATCAAAAGCTTAATCTGCCCTTTCCAGATTCGGACAGTTTCTCCAGCTTGGTGGCCCCAATACTGTACCTGCACCTCCCATCATGTTCTCACTCCCAGTGCAATGTATTCCGTGGCCCCAGCAAACAAGTTCAAGAACACAGCAGCGGACCAAGCTGTACTTTGGTTGGCCCCTTCAGACCTAGTCCCCATGATCACTTAACATCTCAATGGATTCCTGCCTTGGAGAATGTTCATTGTCAACAGTCAATCTATTTCATATTGTATATCATGTCATCACTATCTGCAGCCTGGATAGAGAACTCATTGTTTGTTAGGCTCTTGCTTAGTATCTCACATTTTCTATATCGATGTGATAGATGTTGCCGCTACTAATGTTCGTAGGCGATTAAAACTTAGCATCAATAAGATAATTGTATTGAATGCGGATGGAAGACTTTATTTTCCCATACATTTTATTATAAGATACCCTCTTAAGCGAAGAATAGATACGAATATTTGGACCCAGTATCACTCCAAGCTTGTCGATGCGAAGATTTATGAACATGACATGCTCCATTTGTTTCCCTGTGACTGTGGGATATACAGTTGTAGTCGGAAGTTTACATACACTTAGGTTGTAGTCATTGAAACTTGTTTTTCAACCACAATGTCTTGTTAACAAACTATAGTTTTGGCAAGTCGGTTAGGACATCTACTTTGTGTATGACACAAGTCATTTTTCCAACAATTGTTTACAGACAGATTATTTAACTTAGAATTCACAGTATCACAATTCCAGTGGGTCAGAAGTTTACATACACTAAGTGCCTTTAAACAGCTTGGAAAATTCCAGAAAATTGTGTCATGGCTTTAGAAGCATCTGATAGGCTAATTGACATCATTTGAGTCAATTGGAGGTGTACCTGTGGATGTATTTCAAGGCCTACCTTCAAACTCAGTGCCTCTTGACATCATGGGAAAATCAAAAGAAATCAGCCAAGAAATCAGAAAACAAATTGTAGACCACCACAAGTCTGGTTCATTCTTGGGAGCAATTTCCAAATGCCTGAAGATACCACGTTCATCTGTACAAACAATAGTACACAAGTATAAACACCATGGGACCATGCAGCCGTTATACCACTCAGGAAGGAGACACATTCGGTCTCCTAGAGATGAACATACTGTGGTGCGGAAAGTGCAAATCAATCCCAGAACAACAGCAAAGGACCTTGTGAAGATGCTGGAGGAAACAGGTACAAAAGTATCTTTATCCACAGTAAAACGAGTCGTATACCAACATAACCTGGAAGGCCGCTCAGCAAGGAAGAAGCCACTGCTCCAAAACCGCAAAAATCATACTTTTTTGAGAAATGTCCTCTGGTCTGATGAAACAAAAATAGAACAGTATGGCCATAATGACCATCGTTATGGTTGGAGGAAAAAGGGTGAGGCTTGCAAGCCAAAGAACACCATCCCAACCATGAAACACGGGGGTGGCAGCATCATGTTGTGGGGGTGCTTTGCTGCAGGAGGGACTGGTGCACTTCACAAAATAGATGGCATCATGAGGGAGGAAAATTATGTGGATATATTGAAGCAACATCTCAAGACATCAGTCAGGAAGTTAAAGCTTGGTCGCAAATGGGTCTTCCAAATGGACAATGACCCCAAGCATACTTCCAAAGTTGTGGCAAATGGCTTAAGGACAACAAAGTCAAGGTATTGGAGTGGCCATCACAAAGCCCTGACCTCAATCCGATAGAAAATTTGTGGGCAGAACTGAAAAAGTGTGTGCAAGCAAGGAGGCCTACAAACCTTACTCAGTTACACGAGCTCTGTCAGGAAGAATGGGCCAAAATTCACCCAACTTATTGAAGGCTACCCGAAACATTTGACCCAAGTTAAACAATTTAAAGACAATGCTACCAAATACTAATTGAGTGTATGTAAACTTCTGACCAACTGGGAATGTGATGAAAGAAATAAAAGCTGAAATAAATAATTCTCTCTACTATTATTCTGACATTTCACATTCTTAAAATAATGTGGTGATCCTAACTGACCTAAGACAGGGTATTTTTACTAGGATTAAATGTCAGGAATTGTGAAAAACAGAGTTTAAATGTATTTGGGTAAGGTGCTTCCGACTTCAACTGTGTAACGCCCAGTCCCGAGTTTCAGGCTGGAGCGTTTTGGTTTTGTCTTTGTGTAGGGTTTGTTCATTCTAGGTGTCGTATTTCTATGTTGGGTAATGGTTCCCAATTAGAGGCAGCTGTGTGTCGTTGTCTCTAATTGGGAACCATATTTAGGTTACTAGGTTTCACTCTGGGTTCGTGGGTTATTGTATGTTCATAGCTGTGTTTGTCTGTTCAGTTATGTTCATCGTTACGTTCTCCGTTCTTTGTTTTGTTCCGTCGTGGTCCCGTTTATAATTAAATATGTATTCTGGCTACATCGCTGCGTCTTGGTCTGTCCCTCAGTAGAGAAACGTGACAGAATAACCCGCAAACAAAGACCAAGCAGCGAGAGACCCGGGAGCTTAGGTCTTGGGAGAAGGAGCTGTTCTATGGGAGTGCTTGGGACCAGCCTGGGGAGTATCGTCGACCCAGAGAGGAACTGGAAGCAGCGGCGGCGGAGCGGCGCAGGTGTGAGGACTTGATGGGAGCATGGGACCCGGAGAGAGGAATGTTTCTCAGACCTCGCCGGGCTAGGAAGCCCGTAAGGCAGCCCCAAGAAACTTTTGGGGGGGGGCACACGAGGAGGTTGGCCGGTTCAGGAGGGACTCCTGAGCCAACCCCTCGTGCTTCATGGAGAGAGCGTAGGGGAGAGCGTCGCAGCAAAGGGAGGCCGTGCAATGCAGTGTTGCGCACGGTTTCCCCTATACGGAGTCAGAGGCCGGTGCGAGAGATTCCCGCTCCACTCATCAGTCGGGGTAAACGAAGCGTTCAGCCAGGAAGAGTGGTGCCTGCTCTGCGCGCTAAGTCTCCAGTGCGCCTCCTGGGACCCGGATATCCTGCTCCAGTTCCATGTGCGGTGTCTCCGGTACGTGTCCGCAGCCCAGTGAGAGAGATCCCAGCGCCACTCACTGGTCGGGCCGAGGTCTGTGTGTTACCTGGGAGAGTGGTGTCAGCTCTGCGAGCCAGGCCTCCAGTGCGCCTTTTGGGCCCATGTTATCCTGTGGTCTTACGGGCAGAATCTCCGGCGTATCCACAGCCCAGTCCGAGAGATTCCAGCTCCACTCACCCATGAGACCAGGGTTAGTGAGCTAGCTGGAGGTATGGTGTCGGCTCTCCATATCAGGTCCCGGTCCGGGCGGCGGTTTCTACACGTCCAGTCCCGTTCACGCTCCGAGACCCTGTTCCACGCTCCGAGACCCCTGTTCCACGCTCCGAGACCCTGTTCCACGTTCCAAGATCCCTGTTCCACGTTCCAAGATCCCTGTTCCACGTTCCAAGATCCCTGTTCGCGTTCCAAGATCCCTGTTCCGCGTTCCAAGATCCCTGTTCCGGCGTTCCAAGATCCCTGTTCCGCGTTCCAAGATCCCTGTTCCGCGTTCCAAGATCCCTGTTCCGCGTTCCAAGATCCCTGTTCCGTGTTCCAAGATCCCAGTCCGTGTAGTGGTGTCTACACGCCCAGTCCCTGTTCCACGCACTCCAGCTCCCGTGCGCTCCGAGAGTCCAGCACGTCCTGCTCCGGCCCCGCGCCCAGCTCCCGTGCGCTCCGAGAGTCCAGCACGTCCTGTCCGGCTCCGCGCACCAAGCTCCCGTGCGTTCAGAGAGTCCAGCACGTCCTGTCCCGGCTCCGGCGCACCAAGCTCCCGTGCGTTCAGAGAGTCCAGCACGTCCTGTCGGCTCCGCCGCACCAAGCTCCCCGTGCGTTCAGAGAGTCCAGTACGACCAGTTCCTGCTCCACGCACCAGAGTCCCAGTGAGCATCACGAGTCCAGTACTGCCAGTTCCTGCTCCACGCACCAGCGTCCCAGTGAGCATCACAAGTCCAGTACGACCAGTTCCTGCTCCACGCACCAGAGTTCCAGTGAGCATCACAAGTCCAGTACTGCCAGTTCCTGCTCCACGCACCAGAGTTCCAGTGAGCATCACGAGTCCAGTACGACCAGTTCCTGCTCCACGCACCAGAGTCCCAGTGAGCATCATGAGTCCGGTACTGCCAGTTCCTGCTCCACGCACCAGAGTTCCAGTGAGCATCACGAGTCCAGTACGACCAGTTCCTGCTCCACGCACCAGAGTCCCAGTGAGCATCACGAGTCCAGTACGGCCAGTTCCAACTCCACGCACCAGAGTTCCAGGAGAAGGCCCAGGGCCTCCGGTTCTGGATGTCAGACCAGCACGGCCAGCACCGGAGCCTCCACCTGGGACAAAGCGACCCACTCAAGACCCCCCACAGACTTTTCGGCGCGTCCGAGTCCGCGCCTTTGAGGTACTGTAACGCCCAGTCCCGAGTTTCAGGCTGGAGCGTTTTGGTTTTGTCTTTGTGTAGGGTTTGTTCATTCTAGGTGTCGTATTTCTATGTTGGGTAATGGTTCCCAATTAGAGGCAGCTGTGTGTCGTTGTCTCTAATTGGGAACCATATTTAGGTTACTAGGTTTCACTCTGGGTTCGTGGGTTATTGTATGTTCATAGCTGTGTTTGTCTGTTCAGTTATGTTCATCGTTACGTTCTCCGTTCTTTGTTTTGTTCCGTCGTGGTCCCGTTTATAATTAAATATGTATTCTGGCTACATCGCTGCGTCTTGGTCTGTCCCCTCAGTAGAGAAACGTGACAAACTGTAGCTTCAATGAAAAATATGTAGACATTATGTTTATTATTCTATTATTCTAAGCTACTGAACCTCTGTGCAGACCCTAAATCAATCAGTTTGAGATTTAAAAATAAATAAAATGTAAGGTGCATTTTTGCATGTGAAATCATTCATAATGAATGCACAAGCTAGTGTTTCTCACTTCATGTGAATAAATACCAGAATTTTGCCTTTGGTTTAACTTTAGGATGATAATTTCCTCAGAGGCCAGACAATTCCATAATTGAGATGTGTGTGTTTCTCTGGCTTGGTATTGGTCATCAGAGGGAGAGATACTGCACACAGACTCTACTCCTGTCAGGAGGAATCAAGCTCCATAAATCAAACGGTGACATATTGAGTCCACAGCAGAAAATGATTTTGCTGATGCTTCTCAGACACTTGAAGTGGTGATTTTAGCATTTAAATCTTGGTGGGGCAAAAAAAAAGTGTGATGCATGCCAGCATAGACACTACACAAAACAACATTAAACAATACATTAATTGAACTATACCACTGCTACACCTGGCTATCAGCGGAGCTTTGTTTAGCAGCGAAACAGTTAATTCAGCCTCATTTACTGCCTTTAAAAAAAAATATGTCTGTCTTGTATAAACCATTGTGGTTTCTACTGACAATTGAGATGTACAAACTATGGCATAAGGGGACGACAAGCGGATAAGAGGCAATCCGTAATTTTGATTAATACATTAATGAGAGCTAGGACAGATGTAGTCAATATAACTATTTGTTCAGCACTTTTGAAATGTACAGCGACAGAATTCAGAACATGGGCCGTTCTTACAGTATTCTCCCTGTACACCAAGTCAGAACCGTAGGATAAATAAAGGGGGGCATATAAGCAGACAACGAAAGCTCTTACAATTTCCAATGACATTTCTCTAAAACAGGCTATAGGTTACATGTGCACCACCAAGTCAGAACAGTAGGCTAAGTTATGAGGTGAAAATAGACCAAATGATTAGGGTGAGGCACATGGGCTACTAACAGCTGACTACACAACATACACTTAGTATTACTTTCTTAGCTACAGTATACGTATCTCCCTGGTATATTACATCATTTGTGCAGCAGCATACAAAACATTTTTGTGCTGCGCTCATTTGAACAGGGAGGTGGAACGGCGGTCCTTTGTGGGCAAATTTTGTCATTAAAGTCTATTCTCTGGATTTGTGGTGCTTTCAAGACAACTGGGAACTCAAAATATATATATATATTTAAATCATGATGACGTCAGTCATCTTCAGGTCGTAGCTCTTGAAAGAGGCCAGAGTTCCCGATTTACAATTGGATGAAAGTTCCAAACGTATTTTCCCAGTTGTAGCTCGTTTTTCCCGAGTTCCCAGTTGTCTTGAACTTACTAGTCAGCTTTTGCAGTTCCGAGTTAACAGCTGTTTGAGCATGGCACAAATAATGCTTCACTGACAGCATGGCCAATGTTGAATGTTTATAATTTAAACTAGGAAAACAGATCTTTAATCTTAGACTTGGGACCACACAGACACTCCACTGAATAGCAGGCAAATGATTGCTTTGCAGTGCTTGATGTTAGCCACTGATTCCTTCCAAACCACTTATTGTTGAATTTGTTTTGTAATGTTTATGTCCAATAGCCAATGAGCACCAATACACTTTATCTATAATTACTCTTCATTATTTATTTTCATATGACAAGAATTAAAAAGGGTTTGCCAATAGATTGTCGACTTGATTCAAGATGATGACTGCTAGCTAAGATTTTGAAACAATAATGTTGACATGATCAGTACAATCAAAGCTACTGTAGATATAACGTGATTTGATGTCATTTTATCTGTGGCCATTGACCTTGAGCCTTGGATGGGCACTTCTAACATTATTCTATGGCAGCACCCTTAGACTTGGTGGTGACGTATTGTCCCCATGAGTGACAGAACACTGAGCCAATACGGCGCAACACTCCGTATTTTCTACTGGCTTGTCCCACTACCACAGAAAGCACTGAGCTAGGCTGAAACACCTGCATTACTCATTGCAAACTGATATGTGACACGTATTAATGGCAAAATAAAATGCAAAACAGGCAAGGCCCCCCCAAAAAAAGTATTTTATTTTTTGCTATGAATTCTCAAAGGCTGCAATTTCTCGCCAATAGCACTCCAGTAGTGCTCACTTCACAAACTCAAGGCATGCCCCGCCCAGCATGTATTTGTAGTCTACAGTCATGGTCAAAAGTTTTGAGAATGACACAAATATTAATTTCCACAAAGTTTGCTGCTTCAGTGTCTTTAGATATTTTTATCAGATGTTACTATGGAATACTGAAGTATAATTACAAGCATTTCAAGTGTCAAAGGCTTTTATTGACAATTACTTGAAGTTGATGCAAAGAGTCAATATTTGCAGTGTTGACATTTCTTTTTCAAGACCTCTGCAATACGCCCTGGCATGCTGTCAATTAACTTCTGGGCCACATCCTGACTGATGGCAGCCCATTCTTGCATAATCAATGCTTGTTTGGCAGAATTTGTGGGGTTTTGTTTGTCCACTCGCCTCTTGAGGATTGACCACAAGTTCTCAATGGGATTAAGGTCTGGGGAGTTTCCTGGCCATGGGCCCAAAATATCGATGTTTTGTTCCCCCGAGCCACTTAGTTATCACTTTTGCCTTATGGCAAGGTGCTCCATCATGCTGGAAAAGGCATTGTTCATCACCAAACTGTTCCTGGATGGTTGGGAGAAGTTGCTCTCGGAGGATGTGTTGGTACCATTCTTTATTCATGGCTGTGTTCTTAGGCAAAATTGTGAGTGAGCCCACTCCCCTTGGCTGAGAAGCAACCCCACACATGAATGGTCTCAGGATGCTTTACTGTTGGCATGACACAGGACTGATGGTAGCGCTCACCTTGTCTTCTCCGGACAAGCTTTTTTCTGGATGCCCCAAACAATCTGAAACGGGATTCATCAGAGAAAATGACTTTACCCCAGTCCTCAGCAGTCCAATCCCTGTACCCTTTGCAAAATATCAGTCTGTCCCTGATGTTTTTCCTGGAGAGAAGTGGCTTCTTTGCTGCCCTTCTTGACACCAGGCCATCCTCCAAAAGTCTTTGCCTCACTGTGCGTGCAGTTGCACTCACACCTGCCTGCTGCCATTCCTGAGCAAGCTCTGTACTGGTGGTGCCCCTGAATCAACTTTAGGAGACGGTCCTGGCGCTTGCTGGACTTTCTTGGGCGCCCTGAAGCCTTCTTCACAACAATTGAACCGCTCTCATTGAAGTTGATGATGTGTCACGTTCAGGCCTGATTAGGCTGGCGTGTTTAGTTTCATTTTGGTGTAGGTTTTTTTTGTTCTAGGTGTTGTATTTCTATGTTGGGGTAATGGTTCCCAATTAGAGGCAGCTGAGTGTTGTTACCTCTAATTGGGAACCATATATATGTTTGTAGTTTTCAGAGGGGTTTTGTGGGTTATTGTTTGTTCATAGCTTTGTTGGTTTCACTTATGTTCAACGTTACAATCTTCGTTCGTTTTGTTTATTGTTTTGTCAGTTACGTTATTTAATAAAGAATGTATACTGGATACCTCGCTGCGCCTTGGTCCGTCACTCAAGGAGATCGTGACAGAATAACCCACCATAAAAAGACCAAGCAGCGAGAGACCCGGGAGTTCTGGACTTGGGAGGAGATATTGGCTGGTAAGGGACCTTGGGAGAAGACGGCGGAGCATCGTCACCCCAGGGAGAAAAGTGGAGCAGCGAAGGCGGAGCTATGAGGAATTATACGGAGCGTGGAATCCAGAGAGAGAAAAGTTTGTTGGAACTCGCCTGGCTAGGAAGCCCAAAAGGCAGCCCCCAAAAACTTTTTTGGGGGGGCACACGGGGAGTTTGGCCGGTTCAGGTTGGACTCCTGAGCTAACTCCTCGTGCTCTTTGGAGGGAGTGTTGGGGAGAGCGTCGCACTGAGCAGACACCGTGCTATGCAGTTTTGCGCACGGTGTCTCCAGTGCACATTCATAGGCCGGTGCGCGAGATTCCAGCTCCACTCATCTGTCAGGGGAGGGTGAGTGTGCAGCCTGGTGGAGTGGTGCCGGTTCTGCGTGCTAGGTCTCCAGTACACCTTCTGGGACCGAGATATCCTGCACCGGTTCTGCGTGTGGGGTCTCCGGTTCGCATCCACAGCCCAGTGTGTGACATTCCAGCTCCCATCATCCGTGAGGCAAGGGTGAGTGAACAGCTGGGGAGAGAAGTACCAGCTCCATGCACCAGGTCTCCTGTACGCTTAGATAGCCCAGTACGTCCAGTCCCTGCTCCGCGCACCAAGTCCCCTGTGCGCTTAGAGAGTCCAGTACGTCCTGTTCCGGCTCCGCGCACCAGGCCCCCTGTGCGCTTAGAGAGTCCAGCACGTCCTGTTCCGGCTCCGCGCACCAGGCCCCCTGTGCGGCTTAGAGAGTCCAGCACGTCCTGTTCCGGGTCCGCGCACCAGGCCCCCTGTGCGCTTAGAGAGTCCAGCACGTCCTGTTCCGGCTCCGCGCACCAGGCCCCCTGTGCGCTTAGAGAATCCAGCACGTCCTGTCCCTGCTCCACGCTCCAGGATTCCTGTGCGCGTCGTGAACCCAGCATGGCCCGTTCCTGCTCCCCGCACTGGAGTCCCAGTGCGCGTCATGAGCCCAGTACGGCCCGTTCCTGCTCCCCGCACCGGAGTCCCAGTGCGCGTCATGAGCCCAGTACGTCCAGTCCCTGCTCCACGCACCAAGTCCCCTGTGCGCTTAGAGAGTCCAGCACGTCCTGTTCCGGCTCCGCACACCAGGCCCCTGTGCGCTCAGAACGTCCAGCACGTCCTGTTCCGGCTCCGCGCACCAGGCCCCCTGTGCGGCTTAGAGAGTCCAGCACGTCCTGTTCGGCGCGCGCGCAGGCCCCTGTGCGCTAGAGAGTCCAGCACGCGTCCTGTTCGGCTCCGCGCACCAGGCCCCCTGTGCGCTTAGAGAATCCAGCACGTCCTGCCCCTGCTCCACGCCCCAGGATTCCTGTGCGCGTCGTGAACCCAGCATGGCCCGTTCCTGCTCCCCGCACTGGAGTCCCAGTGCGCGTCATGAGCCCAGTACGGCCCGTTCCTGCTCCCCGCACCGGAGTCCCAGTGCGCGTCATGAGCCCAGTACGTCCAGTCCCTGCTCCGCGCACCAAGTCCCCTGTGCGCATAGAGAGTCCAATACGTCCTGTTCCGGCTCCGCGCACCAGGCCCCCTGTGCGCTTAGAGAGTCCAGCACGTCCTGTTCCGGCTCCGCGCACCAGGCCCCCTGTGCGCTTAGATAGTCCAGCACGTCCTGTCCCTGTTCCACGCTCCAGGATCCCTATGCCCGTCGTGGACTCAGCACGTCCTGTCCCTATTCCACGTTCCAGGATCCCTGTGCGCGTGTGGGGTCTCCGGTTCGCATCCACAGCCCAGTGTGTGACATTCCAGCTCCCATCATCCATAGAGAGTCCAGCACGTCCTGTTCCGGCTCCGCGCATAAGGCCCCCTGTGCGCTTAGAGAGTCCAGCACGTCCTGTTCCGGCTCCGCGCACCAGGCCCCCTGTGCGCTTAGAGAATCCAGCACGTCCTGTCCCTGTTCCACGCTCCAGGATCCCTGTGCCCGTCGTGGACTCAGCACGTCCTGTCCCTGTTCCACGTTCCAGGATCCCTGTGCGCGCCGTGGACCCAGCACGTCCTGTCCCTGCTCCACGCTCCAGGATCCCTGTGCCCGTCGTGGACTCAGCACGTCCTGTCCCTGTTCCACGTTCCAGGATCCCTGTGCGCGCCGTGGACCCAGCACGTCCTGTCCCTGCTCCACGCTCCAGGATTCCTGTGCGCGTCGTGAACCCAGCACGGCCCGTTCCTGCTCCCCGCACCGGAGTCCCAGTGCGTGTCATGAGCCCAGTACGGCCCGTTCCTGCTCCTCGCACCGGAGTCCCAGTGCGCATCATGAGCCCAGTACAGCCCGTTCCTGCTCCCCGTAACGGAGTCCCAGTGCGCATCATGAGTCCAGTACGGCCCGTTCCTGCTCCCCGCACCAGACTCCCAGTGCGCGTCATGAGTCCAGTACGGCCCGTTCCTGCTCCCCGCACCAGAGTCCCAGTGCGCGCCGACAGTCCGGAACCTCCAGAGAAGGTTCCCAGTCCAGAACCTCCAGAGAAGGTTCCCAGTCCGGAACCTCCAGAGAGGGTCCCCAGTCCGGAACCTCCAGAGAGGGTCCCCAGTCCGGAACCTCCAGAGAGGGTCCCTAGTCCGGAACCTCCAGAGAGGGTCCCCAGTCCGGAACCTCCAGAGAAGGTCCCCAGTCCGGAACCTCCAGAGAAGGTCCCCAGTCCAAAACAAACTGTTCCGGCAAATAGCCCAGGGCCTCCGGTGTGGGACCCCGAGCCAGCTCGGCCGGCACCGGAGCCGCCACCTGGGACAAGGAGGCCCACCCGAAGATCAAATAAAATCAAATAAAATTTATTTATAAAGCCCCCCTTACATCAGCTGATGTCACAGAGTGCTGTACAGAAACCCAGCCTAAAACCCCAAACAGCAAGCAATGCAGGTGTAAAAGCACAGTGGCTAGGAAAAACTCCCTAGAAAGGCCAAAACCTAGGAAGAAACCTAGAGAGGATTCAGGCTGTGAGGCGTGGCCAGTCCTCTTCTGGCTGTGCCGGGTGCAGATTATAACAGAACATGGACAAGATTTTAAAATGCCCAATGGACTTTTGGCGCGGTCGGAGTCCGCGCCTTTGGGGGGGGTTACTGTCACGTTCAGGCCTGATATTATTAGGCTGGCGTGTTTAGTTTTGTTTTGGTGTAGTTTTTTTTTGTTCTAGGTGTTGTATTTCTATGTTGGGGTAATGGTTCCCAATTAGAGGCAGCTGAGTGTCGTTACCTCTAATTGGGAACCATATATATGTTTGTAGTTTTCAGAGGGGTTTTGTGGGTTGTTGTTTGTTCATAGCTTTGTTGGTTTCACTTGTTATGTTCAACGTTACGATCTTCGTTCGTTTTGTTTATTGGTTTGCCAGTTACGTTATTTAATAAAGAATGTATACTGGATACCTCGCTGTGCCTTGGTCCGTCACTCAAGGAGATCGTGACATGATGATCCAATAAATGGTTGATTTAGGTGCAATCTAACTGGCAGCAATATCCTTGCCTGTGAAGCCCTTTTTGTGCAAAGCAATGATGACGGCACGTGTTTCCTTGCAGGCAACCATGTTTGAAAGAGGAAGAACAATGATTCCAAGCACCACCCTCCTTTTGAAGCTTCCTGTCTGTTATTCGAACTCATTCAGCATGACAGAGTGATCTCCAGCCTTGTCCTCGTCAACACTCACACCTGTGTTAACGAGAGAATCACTGACATGACGTCAGCTGGTCCTTTTGTGGCAGGGCTAAAATGCAGTGGAAATGTTTTGGGGGGATTCAGTTCATTTGCATGGCAAATGGGGACTTTGCAATTAATTGCAATTCATCTGATCACTCTTCATGACATTCTGGAGTATATGCAAATTGCCATCATACAGACTGAGGCAGCAGACATTGTGAACATTTATATTTGTGTCATTCTCAAAACTTTTGGCCACGACTGTACTTGTGTGCTGCTATAGCCCCTTGCTTTAGCTACTGTTATAGAGTTCGCTAAATATTTGTATAAAGAAACGGATAAAACACACAGGTGCAAACTCAAGGTGACTTACAAAGATTTATCCCAAGAGCAAGAGAGGGAGTACGGTGATGTCCACAATGAAATAATCATTGTGGAATCTGAAAAGACACATCCGGAAAAGCATGATGGTGTACTTCATACATGCATATGCTAAAAGTAAGGAATGAGGTGGGTAGCTAATTCAGTGTGTCATTGTAGCAAAGTATTTCTAAACAAAAAAATCAGATCTCTTAAAAGTTTCCTACATTTTTTTCTGTCTCTACAACAGGCCATACTTGATTTTGTCCCAATAGGCCTGGCATACTTTCAAGGAGCTTTCCGTTTTGATTGGGTTATTTTTCCTAAAAACATTTAGGCCTACCTATAGAAAAAAATAATCGGAATCCCTGCCCAGCCTGGCAAGAGTGGCCAAAAGGGTGTTTAGTATCCCCAGTGGCTCTGCAAGCATGGAGAGGATATTCTCTCTCAAGGTACCATCGCATGAGCCTGAAGTCACAGACTTTGGCCAAACTGGTGTTTCAAAAAAATATATTCAATGGCACTGAGCCTAATAAGACATTTTTTCATTTATTTTGTATTTATTTCTAAGTAAGTCACAGCCTATATGCACAATTTATAGACTATAATGATTTAATACAACTAAATGTTGTTTAAATACTGAGCGCGTAATGTCCCTGACTGCCTACCAGCCTAGTGTGTCGTACTCGCAAATGCTTCACATTATATTTCTTTATAACTTCGAAATAATTAAAATATTATAGCCTAAATAATTCATTTCTGTTCCTTCTCAGGCTCCCTGTCTGGTTCCTGACCTATTTAAAGTGTTTATATGCTGTTTAATATGACATGTAGCCTATTTGAAATGATGAGCGCTTCTTACATTCACCTTTTCATGTTTATTAAAATACTTTTCATTCAAAGCATATGGTTTGGTTTCAATACTTCAAACCCAAATGGTAGGTCCAGGTAGTCACAAAAATAGATGGGTGTTGGTTCAATTGTGATTTTAATGAATGGAGTGAATTTGGAGCAGAAGTTATTCTGTGAGCGTGGAGCGTTTTTTTAGCGGAGAAGAAAGGACATGGAGGTGAGAAGCTCCATGAGTGATGAGCGGGATTTCCGACCACTTAACTCTGCTCACATACTCTGGACCGTGTGTATCTGAATAGTATGCAGTAACTGTCTGGCCGTGAGATTAGTATGCACTGAAACACTCAGACATACACTACATGACCAAAAGTATGTGGACACCTGCTTATCAAACATCTCATTCCAAAATCATGGGCATTAATATGTAGTTGGTCCCCCTTTGCTGCTATAATAGCCTCCACTATTCTGGGAAGGCTTTCCACTAGATATTGGAACATTGCTGCAGGGACTTGCTTCCATTCAGCCACAAGCGCTAGTGTGGTCGGACACTGATGTTGGGTGAGTAGGCCTGGCTTGCAGTCGGCGTTCCAATTCCTCCCAAAGGTGTTCGATGGGGTTGTAGTCAGGGCTCTGTGCAGGCCAGTCAAATTCTTCCCCACCGATCTCAACAAACCATTTCTGTACGGACCTCGCTTTGTGCACGGAAACAGGAAAGGGCCTTCCCCAAACTGTTGCCACAAAGTTGGAAGCACAGAATCATCTAGAATGTCATTGTATGCTGTAGCGTTAAGATGTCCCTTCACTGGAACTAAGGGGCCTAGCCCGACCCTTTGAAAAACAACCCCAGACCATTATTTCTCCTCCACCAAACTTTACAGTTGGCACTATGATTTGGGGCAGGTAGCATTTTCCTGCCATCTGCCAAACCTAGATTCGTCCATCGGACTACCAGATGGTGAAGCATGATTTATCACTCCAGAGAACGCGTTTTCACTGCGCCAGAGTCCAATGGCAGCGAGCTTTACACAACTTCAGCCAATGCTTGGCATTGCACATGGTGATCTGAGGCTTGTGTGTGGCTGCTCGGCCACACACAAGCAGACCGTTTGGAACTCTGTAGTGAGTGTTGCAACTGAGGACAGACTATTTTTACAAGCTACGCGCTTCAGCACTTGGCAGTCCCGTTCTGTGAGATTGTGTGGTCGTTGTTGCTTTTAGATGTTTCCCCTTCACAATAACAGGACTTACAGTTGACCGGGGCAGCTTTAGGTGGGCAGAAATTTGACAAACTGACTTGTTGGAAAGGTGGCATCCTATGACAGTGCCACGTTGAAAGTCACTGAGTTCTTCAGTAAGGCCATTCTACTGTAAATGTTTGTCTATGGAGATGGAAGGATGTGTGCTCGATTTTATACACCTGTCAGCAGTGGGCGTGGCTGAAATAGCCAAATCCACTAATTTGAAGAGGTGTCCACATACTTTTGTGTGTATTTATAGTGTATTTAATGTGGAAGCATGTTTGTATTCAGTAAGTTTGACTACTAAAATGATTGTATTGTCTCTTGTAGGGAACATCTTTGTGGTGAGTCTGTCGGTGGCAGTGTACAGACATGGTGGTGGCAGTGTACCCCTAACTCCTGGCTCTCCTGGCCATCTTCCACAATGACTGGACCATTGGCGACGTGCACTGCCAGCTCAGCGGCTTCATCGTGGGCTTCAGTGTCATTGGCTCCATCTTCAACATCACGGCCATTGCCATCAACCGCTACTGCTACATTTGCTACAGCCTGCACTACAACCGCCTGTTCAGCACCAGGAACACCTGCTGCTACCTGGGCATCACCTGGCTGCTCACTGCCATGGCCACGGTGCCCAACTTCTTTGTGGGCTCTCTGCAGTTAGACCTACGCATCTACTCCTGCACCTGCGCCCAGACTGTCATCTCCTACTACACCATCTCAGTGGTGCTCATCCACTTCTTGGTGGTCTGTTACTGCTACCTGAGGATCTGGGTGTTAATCATCCAGGTGAAACAAAGGGTGAAACCAAATGACAAGCAGAAACTAAAGCCCAGCGACCTTCACAACTTCTTGACTATGTTTGTTGTGTTCCTATTGTTTGCTGTGTGCTGGGGACCACTCAGCTTTATTGGCCTGGCAGTGGCCATTGACCCGGGAAGGGTGGTGCCAAATATCCCAGATTGGCTTTTTGTCACCAGCTACTTTATGGCCTATTTCAACAGCTGTCTCAATGCTGTCATCTACGGGCTACTCAATCAGAACTTTCTAAGGATACCAGTGCATCTTCCTACGGCTGTGCACCCCTCTAACAATTTTTGTGTAAGGCTCCAGGTGTGGGACTGAGGGATTTTAAAGAACAACAAGTAAACAGTCACATGTAGTGTCAAACAGCAATCAGGCGAGGGTAAACCTGTAGGTGAATAGCAAATGACTGTTCACTTATTCCTTTAAAATACTATGAAATGGCACAAGAAAATGTATTTGATCAAATTATAAATGTGTTAAAAAATAAAAACATTTAACCTGTATACAGTGGTGGGAAAAGTACCCAATTGTCATACTTGAGTAAAACTATAGATACGTTTTAATAGAAAGTTACTCAGGTAAAAGTGAAAGTCACCCAGTAAAATACTACTTGAGTAAAAGTCTAAGTATTTGGTTCTAAATATACTTATGTATCAAAAGTAAATGTAATTTCTAAAATATACTTAAATATAAAAAGTAAAAGTATAAATAATTTCTAATTCCTTATACTAAGCAAAGCAGATGGACCCATTTTCTTGTTTTTAAAATGTACATATAGCCAGAGGTACACTCCAACACTCAGACATAATGTACATATGATGCATTTGTGTTTAGTGAGATCAGAGGCAGTAGGGATGACCACGTGTTCTCTTGAGAAGTGCGTGAATTGTACAATTTTCCTGTCCTGCTAAGCATTCAACATGTAACGAGTACTTTTTGGCCCTGAAAATGGCCCCCCAAAGGTTCTTCCCTTTTTTGGAATTCATCGAGGAACCTCCTTAGTTGTTTTTTTTTGTTTGTTGCAGAAACCTAACTGCCCAACTGAAACATTTCAATTTAAAAGGACAGCAGGTGCAGGCACTTAACTGAAAAATGTAAAGATCTCCTCAATTTAAGGTAAGGTTTGTCCCTTGTATGATCTTAATGTATATTATTTTATGATGATACAGTACCATGTATCTTTTCATATTTGTGCAAATCTTTCTAAAAACAGAAAATGTATGCAATTCAATGGATATCAATCAACAAAGATGTAAGAATATGTACTGTAGGCCATTAGAATATGTTGAAGGCTAGCTGTATTGGGTGCAAATGACTGAACTGCTCACTTTTCTGTCTGTGTCTGCAAGTATACAGACGAGGAGGCATACAAAGGTATGTCAATTGGTATTGGTATGTTATGCTGATCACATTTACCATCCTCCCTTACCTTTTCAATGAATATCCCATAGGCCTCTACATTATGGACAAGGTATGTGTATGAAAGCCATTATCAAAACAGTTTTTTTCATTCACATTCACCAGAAAAACCTAGGTATGAGTACTGTTGTGTGCATGTTTTGTTAATCATCTGTATAATTACTATTTTGGGGATTCACAGACTTCACCCTCCCTACACCTCCCTACACCTCTGATGAATATGCACTGCAAACTCCTTCTGGCTATGGATACGGAGAACATCAACACATTAACATCAACACACCAGAGGATATACCCAATGGACTTGGGGCTTTGCTGGGAGTTTACCTTTTTTTAATTTGCTTTGCCACTAAAATCATAATCAACACCGAGAACTAAAATATTGTGTCATTGTTATGCGTATTCATAATAATAGGGAGGGGGTATTTATAAAATCAACCCCAAAATGTTCTCCAAAGGTTCTTCGAGGACCCATTAAAAGGAGTTCTTCGAACTTATAGGGGTTCCCCCACAGTTTCAATTTGAAGAACCCCTAAAGGGTGCTCCAAGAACCTTTTTGTTTTTAGAGTGTAGAGAAAAGTTTGCAGCCAAGATTTACACATGAAAGTTGTCCTTCATAAATTGTATGTAGAATTTTTCATAGAGCATATTTTAAACAATACTAGTACCAAAGGTGTTTAAAGCAAGACACTGATGTGTCACCCAGGTAATGAGAAGAAAACAGTTTTTCACCTCATCCGTGATATTGTCCCTTATCAGTCCCATCTAAAATGTGTCATTTTCCCCTTTAATTTATCTCATCCTAATCAAGTGCTGAATGAAGGAGAAATCCACTTCATGCATAATATAATTGATCATATATGGGACATTGGGACACCTTGGGGTTGATGATTCAGAGTACAGAACATCGCCAAACTAATTGCAATTAATCTCACGTACCTATAAAAAGAGCTGTACCAAAAATAAACAGTATTTTAGAAGTTGATGAAATGTTAATTGTGGGACTAGTCTCATTTAATCTCATTTCACAAGCCAGTTCATGTGTCTCCTGAGTGGCGCAGCAGTCTAAGGCACTGCATCTTAATGCATGAGGTGTCCCTATAGTACCTGGTTCACATCCGGCTGTGATTGGGAGTCCCATAGGGCAGTGCACAATTGGCCCAGTGTCTTCTGGATTTGTCTGGAGTAGGGTGTCATTGTAAATAAGAATTTGTTCTTAACTGACTTGCCTAGTTAAATAAAAATGAATTAACATATTTCTGACTTTCATCACTCATCCTCTAATGGGACCAAACTAGAACTGTATTAAAGAAACATTTATATTCCAATCCTGCCATGTGCATTGTTATGACCTCTGCATGCCACTTGTCTTTCATCTTATACTATCGTTGTGAGAGTGGTGTGGGGTAGCCAAGTGTGGTGTGTTTGGATATGGTGCATGTGTAAACATAAGCAAAGAGGCACGAATCAAAGAGGGCTGAGGCACAAGTTGACCACCCAGCTCATGATGAGGAAGAAACTGACTCACTAAAGTCAAGGATGTAATGAACCCAGCAAAAGCTTCCTCTATAGAATGTATGGAATGTGAGCATCCCCTAGTTAAATCAATAACAGTTAACAATGTCCTGCTACAGTGAATGGGGGATATAATCAAACTACACAATCATTGGATATCAAACAAATAAAGTGAATCAAGTGCTTTGAAGTGATATAATGTTGTGGCCCTTTGGGAAGGGCCGGATTACCGAACCGGCACACAGGGCACGTGGCCTGGGGCCCGACCTTCCAGGGGGCTTTCAGATAGCATATATTATGGCATATGAACATATCAGTTGAGGGCCCCCTGGAGATCAGGCTTCCCGAGATAGCATATGAACACGTCATAAGCCATGGCAAAATGTGTAAGAATTAGCGGGAAATTAGCTTCAAAACTGCAAAATGTTATTTCATCCTGATGGTAAAAGCTGTAAAATAGCATGAGATAGGCCTAAGCAGCATGGCAAAATGTGTAGAATTGCAGCAAGCTAGCTGTCGCCCCCCCCCCCCAGATGTTGTAGTCCGGGCCTGCCTTTGGGTGGTATGTCCCTTCAAGAATAGTTTTTCTGTTTATTGGGTACCCTACCTGGTTGATCATAATACGTGACTTTATGGGCTGTGTAATCACTTCACTCTCCATACTTTGGCAAAGGGCACTCGCTGTAGGGACGTGAGTGAATTGATTTCAGAGATGTGTTCTGCTGCCTCAGTCAGTGCCAGTCATGCACTTATTCTAATACAGTCAAACTGCATGGTGACCTGGGTGCACCTGTTTTTTTGCCAAGGCAATTGAAAGCAACCAAACCTTATTGTAATTGCATACAGTACCTCTCTGAATCTAAAATATATGATAAGAGCAACATATAAATCACTTCCTATACAAGGCCAATCATATGTGAAGAAATTCTTGCACTGGTCAACCAACATCGGTAGAAATGCAACACATATTGATGGATTGAGGATCCTTTACCTTACCACTCATTTTTTGTACAAATACAGTGAAGACTGTGCTGCACAGTAGTGAGACAGAGCCATGGTGATTAGTGACATTACACAAACATTTCAACCAAAGTTTTGTTCAAAACAAAATCCAAGTTTGAGGGGCATGCAAAGTGGTTGAGATGTGTGACCTTTTATAAACGGATGTGAAACTACAGATTGCAGTTTGGTAGGGAAAACCAATTATTTATATACACTAGATGACTGACAGTGGGCGCTGTTTTGAATAAAAATATTTTGGAAACTTTAAAAATGCTTTTAAATTATATTATGTGATCTAAACATAAAAAAAAAATATATATATATATATATAAACCTTTTCCTTAAAGTATATCTTTTTTTAAAGTAGTAATGTTACTGTCCCCACCACAACAACGAAAATACTTAAATGCATGTAATTTTGTCCTTTGTGAAACATTTAATTGAAATACTGTCGAAATCAATTCATTCTTATAGAGGACTGCTTCTTCTGGGGAGTGCCAATATGGCCGACCGGTGGCGTCAAAGCATCTCATTGGCCAATATATAGCAAATCGCTATCCAGGGTCGTTGGGTAAAAGCCTTCATACAGTCAGGGAGGGGGTTTTATTAATCTGGCCCCGGGCGACCGGGTAGGGATGTTTTCACATTCGTTTTGGAACCGGGCTGCCTCCCAGGCGTGAGCCAGATGCCCATTTCAAAACCCACGGCGAAGCCAGCTGAAAACAAAAGTGACGTAATTAGCATGTGGAGTAATGAGTAGGATTCTGTTTTCACATACTTTTGATAAAAAACGCTTTATCCGTCTTCCGGTTGAAAACTAGTTTGAAAATTAAAACATATATTTAATGGAAAATATATGTTTCTGGACGATGCACCATGCTGGCTTGTTGACAACATTACGGAGCGACGCAGATTACTGTTCGATTTGAGAAGGGCGCTCCTCCCTTACCACTTTTGCCCATTCGTGTCACAGGCCATAGACCGGTGCCCGGCACTCAGAATAATCGAATCCGCCCACTGGTAAAACAAGAGTAAAACAGTTTGGACTGGTGGTCTATCACGTTAGTTTAGTGCCGATTCTAAGAGTGTTACCCTCTAGTGGTAAGATCTTGCAATTATATGGACTCATATTTCCGTTGATCAGCATGCTTTCATGTCTTAAAAATAGTATTACTGTATACAATTTCACAAATATGATGTCTTTCTCTGGGAGAATGGCTATGAAGTAACATTTTAAGCATCATGTCATCATGCTTTAATATTTTTTTTTTTTTTTGTAACCTTTATTTAATTAGGCAAGTCAGTTAGAAACAAATTCTTATTTACAATGACAGCCTACCAAAAGGCCTACACACATCACGACAAGAGAGACACCATAACACTACATAAAGAGAGACCTAAGACAACAACATAGCATGGCAGCAACACATATCAACACAGCAATGTGACAACACAACATGGCAGCCACACAACATGGTAGCAGCACAAAACATGGTACAAACATTATTCGGCACATATAATCTGTAGAGATAGTAAGTAAAATATCCTCATCAGTAATAACATTGGTGAATAAAATGCTCCTGTTAAAAACATAGACACGGTACAAAGAACACTGATTGACACTGCACAAATAAAAATATATACCATGTCAGGGGCTCCCGAGTGTTGCAGTGGTCTAAGGCACTGCATCTCAGTGCTTGAGGCGTCACTACAGATCCTGGTTTGATTCCAGGCTGTATCACAACCGGCTGTGATTGGGAGTTCCATAGGCTGACACACAATTGACCCAGTGTCGTCTGGGTTCGATTTTGGCCGGGGGTAGGCCATCATTGTAAATAAGAATTTGTTCTTAACTGACTTGCCTAATTAAATAAAGGTAACAAAAAAAAAAAAAAAAAAAATATTAAAGCATGATGACATGATGCTTAAAATGTTACTTCATAGCCATTCTCCCAGAGAAAGACATCATATTTGTGAAATTGTATACAGTAATACTATTTTTAAGACATGAAAGCATGCTGATCAACGGAAATATGAGTCCATATAATTGCAAGTTAAATAAATGTTAAATAAATAAAAACGTCAGCACCATCGACTTGGTAAACTTTATACCCTGCCCCTTTAAATTGTGTACGTCATGGTCATGTGATGTTGCCCGGAAGTCCTTTATGTTTTCATCGCCACATTGCAAGAGCCATCGACTTTGTAATCTTTTATAGAAAAGTATTGCCTGTGTCATTCAGTTAAACCAAAAATGGAGAACTATAATAAACAATCTTTGAACTCAATGCCAGGTCCTGTTCCAGATTTCAGAGGGTAAGTTGTTACGGATAGGCAAAAGGTTGCGAAACTGGAGTCTTGCTAGCTAACTAAGACGTGATGTATTGTTAGCTAGCTAGATATCTTGCTAGCCCAGCTTGTGAACTTAATTGATTCAATACTAGCTACTTGCATGTAGCTGCATGGTTACATGCAATGTTGTTAGCTACTGTACCTCACCATGGGCATACAGTATTTGATCACCTACAAAATCATCACCAGACAAGAAATATAGCTAACTGCTCTCTCTGTCCAGGGTTAACCAACTAGCTAAATTACTTTACAGTTATACATGCACAAATTAATAATGCGGTGATGCATATGATGAAATTATACTGGACACATTTAAATTTTTTCCTTATACATTTCCGTTTTGTTTTCCTGTATAAGAAACAGTGTATGAATCGAACAAATAAACTGTTAGATTTGTGAAATGTGGTCACCAAATCATGTAAATTAAAACAAAAGGTGTTTTCTTTGTTTCATTCTCTTTCAGAAACGATGGATCATTGGTGTCTGTACTGAAGACGTTGCTGTTTTTCACAGTCATGATGATAACCCTGCCAATAGGATTATATTTTACAACAAAATCATATATTTTTGAAGGTAAATTTGATAGCTAAGGGTGTAGCCCACCGCCTGCCCTCCAACATGTTTAATTATGGGCAGCAGGAGCCACATTGTTTTTGTTTAGTGGAATATTTTATGTGAAATGTCTGTTTTTGTTATTTTCTAAAGACATTCATTTCTACCATCAAGAGGGCTTTTCCTTACGCCTATATTGTTTTAATGTCATATACAATAAAACATTTTTTTTTTATCTCTCTCTTGCTTCCTCAGCTTCTGGGTATTCCAGCAATGACAGTTATTTCTATGCTGCCATCGTGGCAGTGATAGCTGTCCATGTGGTCTTGGCTCTCTTTGTGTATGTTGCATGGAATGAGGGCTCCGGGTCACATCAGACAAGAGAAGGAAAGCAGGACTAGGAGGATCAGGCTGTGTGTGGACCAGGAGAGGACGACCACATCACTACCACCACACACAGAGAAGACAGTGAGGCTACAGCCCACTTATGCAGTGCAATAGTGGATGGTTGATGTTCAGGATTTATATGCTTGGAGAGGCACGAAAGTATGCAATGTGGTGTTCAGGCAAAAGAATATGCAGCAATTGCTCAATGGGTTTGTCCAGTTTCAGCAGTTAAAAAATTAGGGACAACAATTTTAAAGACATGGGACCCTATTAAATCTAACCTGGTAACAGGGCTTTGGGGATAGGTTTTCTTAGGGAAGGGAAGAGCCTTGTATTTTGGTGTATTGCCATATGCCATTAAGGTAATCAATCATCATTCAGTCATTGTTTTGAATCTAAATACTTGATTAACATCTGTAGGTATGAACCTAATATGAACAGCTGTGGCTTTGCATCATCGGAGGTTAGATTGTATCAAAATAAAAATAATGGATAAAATAGATGGCTGATAAGTCTTAATGTCATGTACCACAAATCTATCTTCACCTTCATCTGTTTTTTTACTTTAGAATGTATGTTTTTTTCTCACAGATTCCTTAAAATGTGATTTGCACATTCTAGTTTGTTGAACTCCCAACGCTCTTTTTGACTGTCACATATGCTGTATTCTATGTTTGTTTTCACCTAATTTGATACAATTCATAATGATACATGAAATACCCATGAAGTCTTTTTTATTGATCATGCTTGCAGAGGCCTCCACCCTGGGTCTCTTTCTGTAAGCTTGTCTCAACAAAAATATATTCAAACTGACACCATGAAGGTGACCTGTCAGGGTTTGACAATTGGGTGAAATAGAATAGTCATTGGGGGAAAACAAGTTGTTCAATAAAGAATTAATCTCTGATTTGTGGCTCAAGAATTATAACAAAAATGCTTTGCATTCACAAAGCAAATACTTACTGGAAAAACAAGAAAGAATGAAGGTCTTGACTTCATGACAGGCAGTAAACCAAGAGTTTAAAAACATGGAAAGTTAAGACACTCATGGAAACCTTGAGAACATGTCTGGCTTCTGATGGAGGAAATATGGAAACCAAGGCCACTGACTGGCCTAGTAACTTTGTAATGCTCTACTTAAATGCCCAATGATTATGAAATCTAACCATTCCCTCAAAGAAAACTATGCATCCTACAAAAAGGCAAAACTAGCATTATACCTCAGATTTAAGTCAGGTTGAATCTATATTACACTTCAGATCAATGTAACGAACATAAATAGCACTTGGTAGACATACTACACTTACACGTACAACACAAACCTGTTCTGAAACCAACTTGTCAAGACTGACAGCCATGTGTTTCAGGTCAGGATTGGAGCAGTGGTGATTTTAGCATGTAATTTTTGGTGGGGCAAACAAACCAAAATTGGGATGCATGCCAGCAAAGCCACTGCACAACACTAAACAATACATTAATTGCACTATAACGCTGACAAAAATTGCACTATAACGCCTACATAAAGCTGTCCTAACAGCAGAGTCCCAACAGCAGAAAATGTTCCTGGAGTTTCCTTTAGGGGTTCTTCAAATTGAAACTGTGGGGGAACCCTTATAAGTTCTTCAAAAAACCCTTTAAAAAGGTTCTTCAAAGTACCCCTTTTAATGGATCCTCAAATAACCTTTTGAAGAACCTTTTGTGGTTAATTTTTAAACTACATCACCCCCCTGTTATTATTAAATATAATAATATGAATAACAACAATAACACAATATTTTAGTTCTCAGTGTATATTATTTTAATGGCAAAGCAGCATTTAAAAATCTAAGTATGAGGTAGACTCCCAGCAGAGCCCCAAGTCCAATGTATATATCCTCTAGCGTGTTGATGTTAATGTGTTGCTGTTCTCCGTATCCATAGCCAAAATGAGTTTGCGGTGCATATTCATCAGAGGTGTAGGGATGGTGAAGTCTGTGAATCACCAAAAATTTAATTATACAGATGATTAACAAAACATGCACACAACAGAATTCATACCTTTGGTATTTGTGGTGAATGTGAAGGAAAAAACCTGTTTGGATAATGGTTGTGAAATCTAATTTTATTTGTCACATGCGCCGAATACAACAGGTGTAGACCTTACAGTGAAATGCTTACTTACAAACCCTTAACCAACAATGCAGTTTTAAGAAAATCCAGAGCAGCAGTAAAATAACAATAGCGAGGCTATATACAGGGGGTACAGAGTCAATGTGCGGGGGCACCGGTTAGTCGAGGTAATTGAGGTAATATGTACATGTAGGTAGAGTTATTAAAGTAACTATGGAGAGATAATAATAGAGAGTAGCAGCAGCATAGAAGGGGGAGAAATGCAAATAGTCTGGGTAGCTATTTGATTAGATGTTCAGAGTCTTATGGCTTGGGGGTAGAAGCTGTTTATAAGCCTCTTGGACCTAGACTTGGCGCTCCCGGTACCGCTTGCCGTGCGGTAGCAGAGAGAACAGTCTATGACTAGGGTGGCTGGAGTCTTTGACAATTTTTAGGGCCTTCTTCTGACACCGCCTGGTATAGAGGTCCTGGATGGCAGGAAGCTTGGCCCCGGTGATGTACTGGGCTTGGCCCCGGTGATGTACTACCCTCTGTAGTGCCTTGCAGTCAGAGGCCAAGCAGTTGCCATACCAGGCAGTGATGCAACCCGTCAGGATGCTCTTGATGGTGCAGCTGTAGAAACTTTTGAGGATCTGAGGACCCATGCCAAATCTTTTCAGCCTCCTGAGGGGGAATGGGTTTTGTTGTTCCCTCTTCACGACTGTCTTGGTGTGCTTGGACCATGTTAGTTTGTTGGTGATGTGGACGCAAAGGAACTCTAACTCTATTTTTTGAGCTCTACCCTTAGAACACTGAGCCAATCACAGCGCAACTAGAGAACATTACCAACCCCTATGCTCTGTATTTTCTGCTGGCTGCCCCACCATTAAGGTCTGGAGACTGGCTAGGCCACTCCAGGACCTTAATGTGCTTCTTCTTGAGCCACTCCTTTGTTGCCTTGGCCGTGTGTTTTGGGTCATTGTCATGCTGGAATACCCATCCACGACCTATTTTCAATGCCCTGGCTGAGGGAAGGAGGTTCTCACCCAAGATTTGACAGTACATGGAACCGTCCATCGTCCCTTTGATGCGGTGAAGTTGTCCTGTCCCCTTAGCAGAAAAACACCCCCAAAACATAATGTTTTCACCTCCATGTTTGACGGTGGGGATGGTGTTCTTGGGGTCATAGGCAGCATTCCTCCGCGAGTTGAGTTGATGCCAAAGAGCTCCATTTTGGTCTCATCTGACCACAACACTTTCACCCAGATGTCCTCTGAATCATTCAGATGTTCATTGGCAAACCTCAGACGGGCATGTATATGTGCTTTCTTGAGCAGGGGAACCTTGCGGGCGCTGCAGGATTTTAGTCCTTCAGGGCGTAGTGTGTTACCAATTGTTTTCTTGGTGACTATGGTCCCAGCTGCCTTGAGATCATTGACAAGATCCTCCCGTGTATTTCTGGGCTGATTCCTTACCGTTCTCATGATCATTGCAACTCCACGAGGTGAGATCTTGCATGGAGCCCCAGGTCGAGGGAGATTGAAAGTTCTTTTGTGTTTGGAGAGCTCTTTGGTCTTGGCCATGATGGAGAGTTTGGAATCTGATTGATTGATTGCTTCTGTGGACAGGTAACAAACTGAGATTAGGAGCACTCCCTTTAAGAGTGTGCTCCTAATCTCAGCTCGTTACCTGTATAAAAGACACATGGGAGCCAGAAATCTTTCTGATTGAGAGGGGGTCAAATACTTATTTCCCTCATTAAAATGCAATTCCATTTATAACATTCTTCACATGAGTTTTTCTGGATTTTTTTGTTGTTATTCTGTCTCTCACGGTTCAAATAAACCTACCATTAAAATGATAGACTGATCATTTCTTTGTCAGTGGGCAAACGTACAAACTCAGCAGGGGATCAAATACTTTTTTCCCTCACTGTATATATATATTTTTTACATTGTTTGCAAACTGATATGTGACACGTATTAATGTCAAAATAACATGCAAAAACATAGCTACAAATATGGGGCTCAAAACAAGCGGGGCTCTGTCCCACCTGCCCTGAATGACGGGTTGCCACTGGATTGGAGGGTTGTATAACTGTCTCAATGGATTGAATGAAAGACTGAAACATACAATTACGCCAGCACATTCCTCATATAAATGCAGCTCTCTTTCAGACTGTTTTCAAACTTGAATTCATGTTTGTCTCAATCCCTAACAGTTCTGTTAGGTCTAGTTGACAAACGGAATCGAATAGAGACATCTTTTTTTAAAACTTGTTTTAACATGATCTACATGTCATACACTGTAAAGAGAGTCTCCTAAATGTTAGTGATATAAATATAAATCCAATCAAATGTACTGTACATTAAAATACTGTAGCGTTAATATATGTTTAAGGAAAGAGAATTGATCACATACTGTATGTACACTGTATGTACTGTGTTAGTTTTGTAGAGAGGTAGTGACAGGCTGTATGTTTCTGTATGTAAAGTTCTCTTGTTTGGCTTTGGAGAAATGCTGAACTACTAAATCACAGCAGTACACCATATGTGACTGGCTGGACGCTTGCGTTAATTGATTGTCATTTGTGTGTAAATGTGTGTGTGTAAATGTGTGTTTCTCACTTTATTTCTTCCCTCTTCTCTGACTCACCATGATGGCATAACCTCAGTTTGCCAGGTCTGTAAGGTAGATGGGAGTTGTATAACACAGTTAATTTAATTTACTTGTCATTGCTTCATGGATCCTGGTCAACTAATGCTGAAAGAAGATGTACCATGATGACTCCACTGGTGTGTGAGATGTGAATTGTTAATAAGGAAGTTTATCATTTATGCAACTGCTACCATGGATACTAGGACAACCCCTAATACATGTCTGTGTAGGCATTAACTGTAGTGATAGTTTATTATGTCATAATAGTCATGTTTTATGTAAGGCTGTCAAATAATACAAACATTTAATTCAGTTAATATTTGTTTTGAATTGGCCCAAATTAAGCTGTAATTTAAGATTTGTTATACAAAAAACATTACAGGAATATTGACGTCTTGATTTTGTGTAAATGAACAGTTAACAAAATTTGGTAAATTGAGAAAGCACACTTTCTTTAACCTCAATGTCAACTTGTTTTTACATTGGATTGTTGTTTTCAGCTGTATAGGTAATGTATTTGTGATGTTGTCAGTGTATTTTGAATACTTTCAGACAATGTGATTAATGATACAGGAGTAATAAATGCCTAGTGTACTAATTTGGTGGGATATTTTTTGTATATATAATTTTTGTATTCATTTTTATTTTATTTAGATTCATCAGCACCCTCAGCACCCCTACTTCCCCTGAATACCGAACAGGAAAGAGCCCAAGGGTTAGGTAATGGCTAAGGGGTATCGCTTGCTCTCCTCTTCTGAAATAGAATGAAGTCACCCTGTCGCCATGGACACACATTGAACTCATATCCTGTAAGGTTATCATGCAATGTAACCAAGGGTGATTCACCAAAGATAAGTGATTTCCAAAAAGGTTGTGCTATTATCAGATTTCCAAATCAATTCACTTCAGGTCAAAGCTGTTTTGGAGTGCAGATGTGTAACAGACTCTTGAAATCCCTCTGAATATGTTTGGTTATATCAAATCAAATCAAATGTATTCATAAAGCCCTTCTTACATCAGCTGATGTCACAAAGTGCTGTACAGAAACCCAGCCTAAAACCCCAAATATCAAGCAATGCAGGTGTAGAAGCACAGTGTCTAGGAAAAACTCACTAGAAAGGCCAGAACCTAGGAAGAAACCTAGAGAGGAACCAGGCTATGAGGGGTGGCCAGTCCTCTTCTGCCTGTGCCGGGTGGAGATTATAACAGAACATGGCGAAGATGTTCAAATGTTCATAGATGACCAGCAGGGTAAAATAATAATAATCACAGTGGTTGTAGAGGGTGCAACAGGTCAGCACCTCAAGAGTAAATGTCAGTTGGCTTTTCATAGCCGATCATTCAGAGTATCTCTACCGCTCCCGCTGTCTCTAGAAAGTTGAAAACAGCAGGTCAGGGTTCTATAGCCACAGGCAGAACAGTTGAAACTGGAGCAGCAGCACGACCAGGTGGACTGGGGACGGCAAGGAGTCATCAGGCCAGGTAGTCCTGAGGCATGGTCCTAGGGCTCAGGTCCTCCCAGAGAGAGAAAGGAAGAAAGAAGGAGAGAAAGAAAGAGAGAAAAAGAGAGAGAAAAATAGAGAGAGCATACTTAAATTCACACAGGACACCGGATAAGACAGGAGAAATACTCCAGATATAACAGACTGACCCTAGCCCCCCGACACATAAACTATTGCAGCATAAATACTGGAGGCTGAGACAGGAGGGGTCGGGAGACACTGTGGCCCCGTCCGACGATACCCCCGGACAGGGCCAAACAGGCAGGATATAACCCCACAGACTTTGCTTAAAAATTCTAGGGACAGTAAGGAGGCCTGCGTCTTGTGACCGTAGTGTACATGTAGGTATGTACGGCAGGACCAAATCAGAAAGATAGGTAGTAGCAAGCCCATGTAATGCTTTGTAGGTTAGCAGTAAAACCTTGAAATCAGCCCTTGCCTTAACAGGAAGCCAGTTTAGAGAGGCGATCACTGGAGTAATATGATTATAGTCAAGATTCTAGAAGACGTGTTTAGCACTAACTGAAGTTTATTTAGTGCTTTAGCCGGGAAGTAGAGAATTGCAGTAGTCTAACCTAGAAGTGACAAAAGCATGGATACATTTTTCTGCATCGTTTTTTGACAGAAAGTTTCTGATTTTTGCAATGTTACGTAGATGTAACAAAACTGTCCTTGAAACAGTCTTGATATGTTTGTCAAAAGAGAGATCAAGGTTCAGAATAACGCTGAGGTTCTTCACAGTTTTATTTGAGACGACTGTACAACCATCAAGATTAATTGTCAGATTCAACAGATCTCTTTGTTTCTTGGAACCTAGAACTAGCATCTCGGTTTTGTCCGAGTTTAAAAGTAGAACATTTGACGCCATCTACTTCCTTATGTCTGAAACACAGGCTTCCAGGGAGGGCAATTTTGGGGCTTCACCATGTTTCATCAAAATGTACAGCTGTGTGTCGTCCGCATAGCAGTGAAAGTTAACATTATGTTTCCGAATGACATCACCAAGAGGTAAAATATATATTGAAAACAATAGTGGTCCTAAAACAGAGCCTTGAGGAACACTGAAATGTACAGTTGATTTGTCAGAATGACAAACCATCCACAGAGACAAACTGATATCTTTCTGACAGATAAGATCTAAACCAGGCCAGAACTTGTCTGTGTAGACCAATTTGGGTTTCCAATCTCTCCAAAAGAATGTGGTGATCGATGGTATCAAAAGCAGCACTAAGGTCTGGGACAGATGCAGAGCCCCGGTCTGACGCCATTAAAAGGTAATTTACCACCTTCACAAGTGCAGTCTCAGTGCTATGATGGGGTCTAAAACCAGACTGAAACGTTTCGTATACGTTGTTTGTCTTCAGGAAGCCAGTGAGTTGCTGCGCAACAGCTTTTTCTATAATTTTTGAGAGGAATGGGAGATTCGATATAGGCTGATAGTTTTTTATATTTTCTGGGTCAAGGTTTGGCTTTTTCAAGAGAGACTTTATTACTGGCACTTTTAGTGAGTTTGGTACACATCTCTAAGACTGTAAAGATCCTGTATGACCCAGTTTAGCCCACACTTTTAATCAAATTATAGTGGGATACGTAGTTTTGGGATATGTAGTTGGGATATGTAGTTTTGCCCAATAGGTGCACCATATGTCAACAGGCCAATGGTAGGCGATTATTTGAATGAGGCAATAAGGTTAGACATAAAAAGCAAATAAGTGTTAAGGTAGTGACACAATATCAGTCCATTCTGCAATTTCAATAATTTACTGCCATGGAAGTTTGCAAGTAGCAGAAGCCCTGTACTTGCAAAATAATGGTTGTTGTGTAACTTAGTTGGCTGCTGAGCACGCGTCAATTTATGGTGCTTTCAAGACAACTGGGAACTCAGAAAAATACGAGATCAAATCATAACGTCAGTGATCTTCAAGCCGCAAAGTCGGAGCTCTAAAAAGAGTCCCAAATTCCAGAGTTGGAATTCCGATTTGGATGACCAGTCAAAAGATTTTTCCAATCGGTTCCAAGTTGTCTTGAACGCACTGAAGTTAGAAGTCGGAGATTTTCGAGTTCCGAGTTTTCAGTTGTTTTGAATGCGGCATTAGAACTGACACCAAAAAGGCTACAGCACTATGATGCATGCATAAATTGGAAAAATAGCAATGTGATAAACATGGTACGAAGTCGTCCTGCAGCAGCAGATGCCAGATGGCCTCGGTCATTACTGCGAACGAATTGGCTGAATAGGGAATGTTGTCCATACTTTTAGACGATGACGTTGGCGGGCTACGCTTCAATGGCAATGAACTGAGGATATGCGCTCGTGCCGGACGCTCCTCCCTCCCCTACTGTAGCGAATCTGGACACGACGCGCTTGGTTTGGTCACTCCCTGTAGCTCCTTTTAAGGTGCGACGACGGCTGATGATGTAAATAGTGAGGTGTGTGGTTTGGAAAATGAACATCAGCAGAGAAAACACTTCGAAGTATCTCATTGCCTACAGAAACGGTGCCAGTTACACAACACTATTCAATGGTAGGAATAGGAGTCTAAAAGCCTTGTTGTATTTCTCGGTTGGGATTTTCATATCGGAATCGTGCCCTCGTTGCTGCTTTACATTAAGTAAGTTAATGCATTACTTGTACTCACTTACAGCAAGTTCAAGCGTAACCTACATTGAGTGGAGTGAGTGACATCTGGCTAAGCTTGATCGAAAGTTGATGTTCCATTGATATGCCGGTGCATGATAGTCTATGGTTTTATAGTCGTGCATTTGTCGGAAATGGGAACTTCCAGGTGATTTCATGGTTTTCTATTAGATTTCCTAAGTTGACTGGCTAGAACAAGTGATTTTTATTTGGTTTTTCATCCGGTATTAGGAATAAGGCTGCACGTTTTGGATGTGTTGAATACCCTGTAGTCTACGTCTACTTAGAAATACAGTAGGCTATCCATGCGAGCCAGACCAGTCGTGGAATTATAGTTTTGGTCCTATATAAAAGTGACTTTATTCTGAAAGGTTGATCGTGACCACACTGTCAGGAGAGCACTCCTTACAACATCTAATTTATGTAGGTTAATCACTAAAAGAGACATTGTTATGTAACTCATGACTCATGAAGAAGCATGAGCCAGTTGCAGTGACGTCACGCCTAAAATTTATTTATTAAAGAAAGGAAACTAAATTTACCCGTGCTGCGCAGTTGTTCTGGGCGTCAGGAGAAAATATTTCCAACGAAAACTGTTCATCCTTATGAGAAAATGTAGGCCTATGATTGCGTGGTAGGATTGATGATGATGATGGGGACTCTTCTCCACTCACACCGATCCTCAATGTATATAAGACTCTCAGAAATAGTGCTGGCTTAGTTCAGATAATGGATATTATTCACAAATTCAATCTAGGATGGCAAAACGTTTGTGGTCATCATTGAATTACACACACGCTACAATCATGTGAGACATTATTTCGAAGACATTACATTATTCAAGTTTCCATTTGCCTTGATACTGACGATTTGATTATTTTTGGCTCATAATGATACTGATAAAGTGTTCCAGGAGCCAGGATTGGTAGCCTATGTTGATGGTTTTACTCTTGTTCATCTGGTCTATGATGATGGTGGTCCCATGTGGTCAGGTTTTTGGGAGCCACCAGTAGGCGAGGTGAAGTAAGGTAGCTAAGGTTATTTTACTGAGCCAACCCACTAAGAGATATACTTTTAACTCAAGATATACACTGTCTGCCCTCTACTGGCTGCCATCTCATTTTCTCTTTCTTTTCCTCACTCATCTGCCCATTTTTATCTATCTCTCCATGTAACTTCCCCTTCCATTGATAGATACTTCTACTATAGAGTACCACAGTGTGAGTCATAATACCCATAAAACCTAGTGGTCAAACGGAAATGGTTCCTATCACTATTTCCACCATTCATTTTTCCCTAAGGGGATTTTAGAAACACTTAAAATAAGGTCTGTGTTTCGTGTAGGCTTACCCTGGCGTGATGTTTTGATAACTGTGTAAAACTCTCTAGGATAAGGTGACTTTTATCAATATGTTCACCTGCATACCCCCAAAAAAATAATAAATAATTTAATTAGCTACTAATGTGGCTATCATAAAAAAACTATGATAAGAGCTTTGTTTCGTGTAGGCTTACCCTGCCGTGACGTTTTGATAAGCATGTAAATCTCTCTCGGAAAAGGTGACTTTTATCAATACAGTACCAGTCAAAAGTTTGGACCCACCTACTCATTCCAGGGTTATTCTTAATTTTTTACTATTTTCTACTTTATAGAATAATCATGTAGTAACCAAAAAAGTGTTAAACAAATCAAAATATATTTACATTTGAGATTTTTTAAAGTAGCCACCCTTGATGACAGCTTTGCACGCTCTTGGCATTCTCTCAACCAGCTTCATGAGGAATGCTTTTCCAACTGTCTTGAAGGAGTTTCCACATATGCTGAGCACTTGTTGGCTGCTTTTCCTTCACTCTGCAGTCCAACTCATCTCAAACCATCTCAATTGGGTTGAGGTCAGGTGATTGTGGAAGCCAGGTCATCTGATGCAGCACTCCATCACTCTCCTTCTTGGTCAAATAGCCCGTACACAGCCTGGAGGTGTGTTGAGTCATTGTCCTAACAAATGATAGTCCCACTAAGTGCAAACCAGATGGGATGGTGTATCATTGCAGAATGCTGTGGTAGCCATGCTGGTTAAGTGTGCCTTGAATTCTAAATAAATCACTACAGTGTCACCAGCAAAGCACCCCCACACCATCACACCACCACTTCCATGCTTCACAGTGGAAACCACACATGCGGAGATCATCCGTTCACCTACTCTGTGTCTAACAAAAACACGGCGATTGGAACCAAAAATCTCAGATTTGGACTCATCAGACCAAAGGACAGATTTCCACCAGTCTAATGTCCATTGCTCCTTTAGTAGTGGTTTCTTTGCAGCAATTTGACCATGAAGGCCTGATTCACAGTTGACACTTGAACTTTGTGAAGCATTTATTTGGGCTGCAATTTCTGAGGCTGGTAAATCTAATGAACTTATACTCAGCAGCAGAGGTAACTCTGGGTCATCCCCTCCTGTGAGCCAGTTTCATTTATAGCACTCAATGGTTTTTGCATCTGCACTTTTTTTGTTGTTGCTTTATTTAACTAGGCAAGTCAGTTAAGAACAAATTCTTATTTTCAATGACAGCATAGGAACAGTGGGTTAACTGCCTTGTTCAGGGGCAGAACGACATATTTCTACCATGTCAGCTCAGGGATTTGATCTTGCAACCTTTCAGTTACTAGTCCAACGCTCTAACCACTAGGCTACGTGCCACCCCCCCCTTATTTTATTTCAAAGTTCTTGAAATGTTCCAAATTGACTGACCTTCATGTCTTAAGGTAATGATGGACTGTCGTTTCTCTTTGCTTATTTGAGCTGTTCTTGCCATAATATGGACTTGGTCTTTTACCAAGTAGGGCTCTCTTCTGTATACCAGCCCTACCTTGTCACAACACAACTGATTGGCTCAAACGCATTAAGAAGGAAAGAAATTCCACAAATTAACTTTTAACAAGGCACACATGTTAATTGAAATGAACTTCAGGTGACTACCTCATAAAGCTGGTTGAGAGAATGCCAAGAGTGTGCAAAGCTGCCATCAAGGCAAAGGGTGGCTACTTTTAAAAATCTAAAATCTCAAATATATTTTGATTTGTTTAACACTTTTTTGGTTAGTACATGATTTCCTGTGCTATTTCATCCTTTTGATGTCTTCACTATTATTCTACAATGTAGAAAATAGTAAAAAAATTAAGAATAACCCTGGAATGAGTAGGTGGGTCCAAACTTTTGACTGGTACTGTATTGATAAAAGTCACCTTGTCCGAGAGAGATTTACATGGTTATCAAAACGTCACGGCAGGGTAAGGCTACACGAAACACAGCTCTTATTTTAAGTGTTGCTAAAATCCCCCATGGTAAAAATGAATGGTGGAAAAATGAATGGTGGAAAAATGATTGGAGCCATTTCCCTGTTTTACAGCTAGGTTTTACGAGTATTGTGACACATCTACTGTGGGGCTCTATAAGGTCTTCATAGCAAAGCTGTGTCATAGCAGTATAGAGGGTCATTTCAAGCCTTGGTTATAAAGGTTGATATACAACATGGTTTTTATGAGCTTTTAGAACAGATGCAGTGAGCTCTGTTAAAGAGGTGATGCTATAACCTTTACTTTCACAGAGCTCCTTGACAAGTAATTTTTTTAATCAAAGGGTGTACAGAGAGGAAATGGGGGTCTCTGCCCCCTTCTTATACTGTAGAGGGTTTTCACGTCTCTCTGTCTGAAAATATGCTGTGTGAACGTTAGGTAACTCATGACACGCAGCCTCTGCTGTTACGGAGCCTGGTGGAGGGAAAGTAGGTTACTGGGCCATGTCCTGCAAGCTTAAACTGAACGCTAGTTGGATATTGCTGGAGATGCTTAGTGTGACTAGCCATGCACAAATGGAGCAGGTCCATGCAAAAGCAAAGTCATTTCCCCCCTGTGCTCTGTCCCTTTAAGAAAGACAGTGGCTCTCTTCAAAGCTTTGATGAATGTTCAACTCATGATGATTCATTTCAACTACACAATAAATTAGTGAAACATGACTACAGGTTAATTTCATAGATGTCTAGAGATGAGCAGTGAATTCACTTTATTCTTAGGTCTAGCTGTGAGCAGTGAGGATCGATTGCCCCCGCACCATTTCCTGCTTTTATAATGTACCTGAGAATGTTTCATTATGTACTCTTTCAATGGAACGTACCTACTGGTCATTTTTCATTGAATAAATGCTAACCTGAGAAGAGTGTCTGTATCGCTGAGGTGTTTTTATTATTTTGTTATTAGGTGTCGTTGTAAAGGGAAGCATCAAGCCCAACTCAAGTGTGCTGGCTGGAGTTGTTCTTTTTAAATGGCAAAAATGGTTTTATATCACCAAAAACATCAATTTTGTGAAGCGACATGTTAGCATTTTGACACCCAGGTGAACTCCTCTATTTTGGGACATCAGTGAGGATTTAGCCTACTGCATCGGTTCCCAACCTTTTCCGTTCTGAGGACCACCAAATAATCATCAGTGGCTCTGATTGGACAGTGCATTCTGCTCAGCTGCAATTCAGGACACAATCCAATCATACCTGCGCTTCAGAAAAGTGGCTCTGCAGAGAAATAGCAATGCTCCTAATCCAGTGTAAATGTGTTAGGTAATAAAACACATTCAGAGAATGATTCGGAATGGATTCACTTGATTAAATCAGCCAGACTGTGGTCAGACAGAGACTGTGCCATGACCCCTTTATGTCATGGACAGGTCAGGGCCAAGCAGAGAAAAAAGGGTCTAACTCCAAAACTATGATGGTTTGATTTGGGGGGCTAAATGCCTGGTAGTGTTAGTCCTTAATTGTCTAGTGCGTTTGTATGGGAACAGGAGGTTTGGAAGATAGCGGATGTCAGGGGTTATCATAGCTTCACAGGCCACTAGAAGTCAATAGTTAGTGATTTTAACTACATTTTAACCTCCTTATACCTCTAGAATTTGAAGTGGAAATAAAGGCAGTCACGTTGGCAGTGAACAGCTGTTGCACAGCATGCATCTATTTACGGGCCCCTCTTCACTTGTTGTATCACCTAGTGGTTGTAGAATGTTTCTTTGGGACACTGACAATGGAATGTCACATGGGTGTCAGCTGCACTGTTCCACATTAGATATCAACATAAACATGCCTCCCATCACCAACGTCATGCATTTGATGGTTGGTTTCCTGCGGCTTATTTTCCTCAGGCAGTGACTGACATTAATGTACCTGGACACTGGATGCTTGTTTCCTGGACATTCGTTGAATAGTAAAATATTTAATTCATTCATTTTTGAAGGGGATTGCTAAGCCCTACTTTCGGCACCTAATTGAAATGGATTTAAGAGCAGTAATTAACATGTAACTACTGTACTGAAGTGACAGTCAAGTGTGATGCATCTATCAACAGGATAAAAATATGACGTACTTATAATCACCTCATGAGCAATTCCATGGTAACGGATTTACGCTTTGACTCAGTTTTTTCACTTTAAATTGATTTCAAAGTTGAACAAATCTATGCACACAGACTACTTTTAACAATTTCCACTGAAACATTTACAAAAACATATTTAGTGGAAGAACTGTGCAGAGGCAAACTTTGGTAACGGAATTGTGGCAAAATCTCCCTCAGGTTTTTATTCGACCACGTTTTCTAAAAACTTTCAAATATCTGCTCTATATTAAGATTCAAAGATGTCTGCAGAAAGAATGGGGTGTCAGCTATGACATGCCACCTTGAGTTATTGAACTACAATAATAAGTGGATTTTGCAGCCGGTAATGGAATTACATTATAGGTCCCTGATCTCTACTACACAGAAATGCATAATTATGGATATGAATGTCATTCTCCTCATGTTTCACAAGTGTGGACATCACAGCGCAGCAGAGCTGTGCTCTATTGTATTGTACTGCCCTCTGTATTGTACTGTACTCCACTGTGCTCTACTCACTGTACAGTGCAGTACTGTACTGTGCTAACCAAACTTGTTCAGTCCAGTCCGTATGTGGACGTTACTATCAAGGCCAGGTTGGGCTGATCAAATGTAAACTACTTTTCAACATCAGAGAGAGAGAGGGAGGGGTTGTCTAGACTTAACTAGACTTTAACACTATTGGTTTGACCACTAGATGACAGAAAGACAAATAAAACAGTTATGAGCTCAACATAACAGTATGGCAGTGGAAGGGAGGAAAGTAGCAGGTGACCCAACTGTGGGTTGTGACTATTGTGATTTCCCATTGTAACCAATTCAGTTGCAGTAATTCGGTTACTGATTTTTTTTGGTATTCCGTTACCAAAGTTTTAATCACTTAATAATTCATAAAAAAAAGTTCAATTGTTAAGATTGAAAATATTTGACAAATTTATCTATGCTTTCTTTTCCCCCGAAATATAGACTCTTAGCTTTCATTTGACACCAAAATTGATATGCTTCTATGAACTTCACAGGTTGGGGCTCATGGGTCCTTTTCAATGGAAATGCCCTCATGTAAATTTTATTCTTGTGATTTTGCTGTCCCCTGCTGGGATAGGTTGAGGATACAACTACAGATGTAGGATCTTAATTTGATCACCCAGTTGCAGGATAATCTTTTATCTTGTAGTGTATTTGAGGTTTAAAAAGGCTTCTCAAGTTTGAACATTTTCACTTTGAAATTTCAGACTTGATTTTCACTTACAATGTATCAACCCCTACAAAAATGTATATTAATTAACATCCACATAATAATTCACATATCCTGTTACTTATTATTTTCCTTCTGTACCAAACTTGCTCAAATTAAGATCGTACATCTGTATTGATCAGTTATAATTAGGTCACATCTGGAATACATGATTCATTAATCATTCCCACGCCTCCTTTTTTGAGGCAGTGGTGCCCAGGCTGCATCTGCCACCAGTGTGATGAGTGATTAAAATAACAGCTAGCATGAACTGGAGATTTTCTATGAAAGCTGCCTCTACTGGCAATTACTTGTAACTGGACTACGGCTACCTCAGTTCATACTTTGTAGATTCCTTGAGTTGAATTTAGGTGAATTGATAGCTTGTATAAACCTATTGAGCAGTAAAGTACCATAGATATACATCTTTACCCTAGTATTTTATGTCCCAATGCATAGTGATAACATTTTGATAAAAAATAAATCATAACCAACCAAGCTTTTTTGGAAAGTCAGTCATGGCACCTCAACTTCTTTCAGCAGTGGGGAATATTCTTTGCGTTTCATGTTTTGAAAAGGAAGTGTAACAAAGATGAGATCAAGGTTCACATGCTGATAATGACCCCAGTTGATAAGACATGACAGACTAAACTACAAGCATGACACAACACAATCCTATCAAGCTATGGATTATATGACATGTACTACTTAGTGCTTGTCATATAAGCAACAAATAGGCATTCCTGCTACTATCAGACAACTCATATTCATCTAACAGATTAAACATATGGTGAAAATATAGCCATGCAAATCTAGAGGTAGAAAAGCTTGACACGATAACCTAAATACAGTGCATTTGGAAAGTATTCAGGCCCCTTGACTTTTCCACATTTATTTTTACGTTACAGCCTTATTCTAAACTAGATTAAAAAAAATAAATACCCCTCATCAATCTACATACAATACCCCATAATAACAAAGCAAAAACAGCTTTTTAGAAATTTGTGCAACGGAAATATCACATTTACGTAAGTATTCAGACCCTTTACTCAGTACTTTGTTGAAGCACCTTTAGCAGCGATTACAGCCTTGAGTCTTCTTGGGTATGATGCTACAAGCTTGAAACACCTGTATTTGGGGAGTTTCTCAAATTCTTCTCTGCAAATCCTCTCAAGCTCTGTCAGGTTGGATGGGGAGCGTCGCTGCACAGCTATGGCCACTCAAGGACATTCAGAGATTTGTCTCAAAGCCACTCTTGTGTTGTCTTGGCTGTGTGTTTAGGGTCGTTGTCCTGTTGGAAGGTGAACCTTCGCCCGGTCTGAGGTGCTGAGCGCTTTGGAGCAGGTTTTCATCAAGGATCTCTCTGTACTTTGCGCCGTTCATCTTTCCCTTGATCCTGACTATTCTCCAAGTGACTGCCGCTGAAAATCATCCCCACAGCATAATGCTGCCACCACCATGCTTCACCGTAGGGATGGTGCCAGGTTTCCTCCAGACGTGACACTTGGCATTCAGGCCAAAGAGTTCAATCTTGGTTTCATCAGACCAGAGAATCTTGTTTCTCATGGTCTGAGAGTCCTTTAGGTGCCTTTTGGCAAACTTGAAGCGGGCTGTCATGTGCCTTTTACTGAGGAGTGGCTTCCATCTGGCCACTTCCATAAAGGCCTGATTGGTGAAGTGCTGCAGAGATGGTTGTCCTTCTGGGAGGTTCTCCGATCTCCACAGAGGAACTCTGGAGCTCTGTCAGAGTGACCATCAGGTTCTTGGTCACCTCCATGACCAAGGCCCTTCGACCCCCGATTGCTCAGCGGCCAGCTATAGGAAGAGTCTTGGTGGTTCCAAACTTCTTCCATTTAAGAATGATGGAGGCCACTGTGTTGTTGGGGACCTTCAATGCTGCAGATTTCTTTTGGTACCGTTCCCCAGATCTGTGTCTCGACACGATCCTGTCTCGGAGCACTACGGACAAATCCTTTGACCTAATGGCTTTTGCTCTGACATGCACTGTCAACTGTGGGACCTTATATAGACAGGTGTGTTCCTTTCCAAATCATGTCCAATCAATTTAATTTACCACAGGTGGACTCCAATCAAGTTGTTGAAGCATCTCAAGGATGATCAATGGAAACAGGATGCACCTGAGAGCAATTTCGAATCTCATACCAAAGGGTCTGAATACTTATGTAAATAAGGCATTTCTGTTTTTTATGTTTAATTTTGCAACATTTCTAAAAACCTGTTTTCACTTTGTCATTATGGGGTATTGTGTGTAGGTTGAGGATTTGTTTTTATTGAATCCATTTTAGAATAAGGCTGTAACGTAACAAAATGTAGAAAAAGGGAAGGGGTCTGAATACTTTCCGAAGGCACTTTATGTCAGGTAGCTTGTGGTGCAGTATGTCATTAAGCAGAAAATCCTGGTGATCCTGTGTGCTGTAGTAGTACTGTAGCATTCCTTGGTGTACTTGGCGGCGGCTTCATTCGCCCAGTGGAACTATGTTGCACATGACTCTTGAGAGTATGTCTGGTATTCATGTCACCCTCTTTAACCTTCTTACTGTGACAGACGAAATGTTCAGCTCGGGTTATAACTGCCAGTACAGACGTCATTAGCCTCTCTGCTGATGTCGCTCTTCTCTGGTCCACAGCACACGGTCTTTGTACTCACTAGCGACAGGCAGAGACCTACTAGGGCATGACAAGACACTTAATTGCTTTACCTTTTATGTTCCTTTCTTCCGGTTGTTCAAATATGATTCATGTTTTGTGTGTCAGCATCTAGCTTCAGAGAATCCATTGAAATGAGTTAGAGGAAATGGCATAACGTTTCTAACGGCATCGTTTTTCCCCATAGCACAGTAAGCTGTGGGGGGGTTACTGTAAGTAGATGACCTGGAATCCTCAAACATACTGTGATCAGTGCAGCTTGTTCATGCAATCATGGAAGTGTCCTCCCACATAATAAGTCTAGTTAATTTAGAGGTGAATTTACTTCAATCTGGTTGTATTTTAATCCCTGACTGTGTGCAAGACAGGGATGCCTTCTGTATATCTGGGCATTTCTTTTTTTCTTCAGGAGTGTCTATTCTCATGTCTGGTTGTGATAATCCTGGCTGCTCAGGCTTTACCGGAGTCTCCCAAGGCAAAAGGTCACAGTCAAGGGTTGGGTGTGGCTACACTGGTGCTCTCAGAGGAAGACAGTTTGGTTTCACAATCTGAGCAGGCCTAGCCCTTCAGATCTTGTTCTCAGAGTGTTGGTTGTGCGTCTATTACTGACGTAATCATTTGTTTGTGTTACGGAATACTACAATGTACAGACTGTCCGTGGATTGTCTGAGGCGCCACTCCGTGAACATTTAATAAATGATCAAATGTCTAAGTCACTGTACAGTAGAGCAGTGCTTCCCAAACGTTTTCACTCATGCCACACCTGAAAGCCCCTACCTCTCTGCCAACCCCTTGTACCCCACAGTTTAGGAACCACTGGTATGAACTAGAAAAAAGTATTTACACCTGTTCATACGTTTTATGGGATCAGGATACTGTAAATGTAATTTTTACAGGTTATAAACTTTTCTATAAACAGGTTATAAACTTTACTCACGTGGGTTCAAATGTCAAAACTGTGCAAATTCTGTGTACACATGTCAAGAGTGAGACATAAAAATGTCTGACTGGTTATTTTAAGCAGTTTCTGCTGAAAAGCATTGGCATTCCCAGACCAGACTAAAGGGAGGAAGGGAGATGTGCTAAACTCTTACACAATGAGGAAAATGAGGTAGCAATTGACAGGAATAGGATAATATTTTTCATGGATAGTTTGCTTTCACTCTCAAAGCTGTTCCAGTGTGCTTTGCTTCCAACTGTATCAGCTGTGCGTCTTAAATGTATGTGGTTTATTATAATGATGGTGACAATGATGATGATGATACTTTGTCAGCCCAAAGTGTTTCTTCAGGGTATTGTAACATTATCAGGGCCTTTCTGCAGCCAATAATTGAATTAAAGATGTAACCTCCTCTCAGAGCTGGTGTGCACAAAGTGTGAGCTGCGTGGTCCTTCCACCCGTGCCCTAGAATCATGACCTACATATCTGCTCACACACCGCTTTAGGTAATTGTCATCATGTAGGCCGCGGCCGCAAAGATCATGTCTTTTGCTCCTGAGCAGGATGGTATAAGAGGTCTGTTCAATCATAGGACTGATAATTTTGTTATTTTTTGGTGTATGCTTAGCAGTTTGTTAAACTGTAATAAATGTCTGAAATCTATGTAGTGTAATAGTGAAGAAGTATTTAATAAAATAAAAAAATCTTTACCAAGCTACATAAATATAATATTTCGTTTTTAAGTTTTACTTCTGTTTATTCCCCTGGTAGTTTTAAAGTCATTGATAAGTTGCAAAGACATTTGCTTTAGTCCCAGTTCAAAATGAAACCCTTTGATTAATTGATTTACCTGATGTAATTGACATCCAAGATGGCGTAGCAGTGCAGACATGGTTTGTCGTTCTCCCCTGTACATTTTGTATTTTTCGTCTTTTTTGTATATATTTCAATTTATTTTCAATCTCTTTTCCATTTTTTTATTAAATATACCTTCCGGTAACCCGCCTCGCCCAATTTGATACGGATCCGCTATTTTTAGACCTTTTAGCCAGAACCTCCATCAGAAGCTAACCAGATAATTAGCTACTAGCTATTTAGTCATTGTCAGCCACTGCTAGCGGCCTTTACCTTCGGCACAGACTCCAGACGCTTTTTAACCTGGATAACACTTGCCAGCCTGCCAGTATCGGACTGTTTTCTCCACTACAACGCCGGATTCCTTCCGTAAGCCCTGGACCATTACTCCTGATCATCACAGCTAGCTAGCTGCCACCGAGTGGCCCAGCCCGGAGGCTAGCTATGAGCCAGGCCCACCTCCCGGCCCGCTCAGTGATCACTCGGCTACACAGCTGATGCCTCCCGGACTCTTCCCCAACACGGCTAGAATTCCACTACTCCACCGGATCCTTGCAGTAAGCTCTGGACCTTTGCATCGGATCATCTCTGCTAGCTAGCTGCTACCGAGTGGCTATAGTGGCTAACGCCCCTGTCCCGAAGCTAGCACCAGTTAGCCGCAAGCCAGGCACATCTCCCGGCTAGCAAACGAAATTACTACAACCACAATACCTCTTTCGCCAACTGTCCTGGACCCTTTTGTCATCACGAAGCTCCGCCGCTCCACCATGACTGCTCTGCCGACGTAACTCCATCCGCTGTGCCCCCAACCGGCCTTTGCAGGACATCGGAGCAGGCGCTTCTACTAGCCCCGGCCTGCTAACTTTAAACGCTGTGTCTCCTGCTTGCTAGGTAGTAACGACTACCCAGCGGCTTCCCTGTTTCATCTATTGCTGTTCACTGGACCCTATGATCACTTGGCTACATAGCTGATGCCTGCTGGACTGTTCATTAATCACGGTACTCCATTTTTTAATCATTTTATTTTTTTTATTTTTTTTATCTGTCGGCCCCAGCCTCGAACTCAGGCTCTGTGTGTAGTTAACTGACCCTCTCTGCCCATTCATCACCATTTTACCTGTTGTTGTTGTCTTAGCTGATTAGCTGTTGTTGTCTTACCCGTTGTTGTCTTAGCTAGCTCTCCCAATCAACACCTGTGATTGCTTTATGCCTCGCTTTATGTCTCTCTCAAATGTCAATATGCCTTGTATATTGTTGTTTAGGATAGTTATCATTGTTTTAGTTTACTCCGGAGTCCCTAGTCCCACTCAACATGCCTCAGATACCTCCTTTGTCCCACCTCCCACACATGCGGTGACCTCACCCAGCATAACTAGTACGTCCAGAGATGCAACCTCTCTTATCGTCACAAAATGCCTGAGTTTACCTCCACTGTACTCGCATCACACCATACCTCTGTCTGTACATTATGCCCTGAATCTGTTCTACCATGGACAGAAATCTGCTCCTGTTATTCTCTGTCCCCAACGCACTAGACGACCAGTTTTGATAGCCTTTAGCCGTACCCTCATCCTACTCCTCCTTTGTTCCTCGGGTGATGTGGAGGTTAACCCAGGCCCTGCGTGTCCCCAGGCACTCTCATTTGTTGACTTGTAACAGAAAAAGCCTTGGTTTCATGCATGTTAACATCAGAAGCCTCCTCCCTATGTTTGTTTTACTCACTGCTTTAGCACACTCCACCAACCCTGATGTCCTTGCCATGTCTGAATCCTGGCTTAGGAAGGCCACCGAAAATTTGGAGATTTCCATCCCCAACTACAACATTTTCCGTCTAGATAGAACTGCCAAAGGGGGAGGAGTGCAGAGATAGCTTGCAAAGTTCTGTCATACTTTCCAGGTCTATGCCCAAACAGTTCGAGCTTCTAATTAAAAAAAATAATCTCTCCAGAAATAAGTCTCTCACTGTTGCCGCCTGTTATAGACCCCTCTCAGCTCCCAGCTGTGCCCTGGACACCAAATGTGAATTGATTGCCCCTCATCTATCTTCAGAGCTCATTCTGTTAGGTGACCTAAACTGGGATATGCTTAACACCCCGGCAGTCCTACAATCTATGCTAGATGCCCTCAATCTCACACAAATTATCAAGGAACCCACCAGGCACAACCCTAGATCCGTAAACATGGGCACCCTCATAGATATTATCCTGACCAACTTGCCCTCCAAATACACCTCTGCTGTTTTCAATCAGGATCTCAGCGATCACTGCCTCATTGCCTGCATCCAGGGTCCGCAGTCAAACGACCACCCATCATTACTGTCAAACGCTCCCTAAAACACTTCTGCGAGCAGGCCTTTCTAATTGACCTGGCCCGGGTATCCTGGAAGGATATTGACCTCATCCCGTCAGTCAAGAATGCCTGGTTGTTCTTTAAAAGTAATTTCCTCACCATCTTAATAAGCATGCCCCTTTCAAAAAAATCTAGAACTAAGAACAGATATAGCCCTTGGTTCATTCCAGACCTGACTGCCCTCAACCAGCACAAAAACATCTAGTGGCAGGCTGCAATAGCATCGAGTAGTCCCCGCGATATGCAACTGTTCAGGGAAGTCAGGAACCAATACACGCAGTCAGTCAGGAAAGCAAAGGCTAGCTTTTTCAAACAGAAATTTGCATCCTGTAGCTCTAACTCCAAAAGGTTTTTGTAATGTCCATGGAGAACAAGAGCACCTCCTACCAGCTGCCCACTGCACTGAGGCTAGGTAACACTGTCACCACCGATAAATCCACGATAATCGAGAATTTCAATAAGCATTTCTCTACGGCTGGCCATGCTTTCCTCCTGGCTCCCCCAACACCGGCCAACAGCTCCGCACCCCCCGCAGCTACTTGCCCAAGCCTCCCCAGCTTCTCCTTCACCCAAATCCAGATAGCAGATGTTCTGAAAGAGCTGCAAAAGCTGGACCCGTACAAATCAGCTGGGCTAGACAATCTGGACCCTCTCTTTCTAAAATTATCCGCCGCCATTGTTGCAACCCCTATTACTAGTCTGTTCAACCTCTCTTTTGTATCGTCCGAGATCCCTAAAGATTGGAAAGCTGCCACGGTGATCCCCCTCTTCAAAGGGGGTGACACTCTAGACCCAAACTGTTATACTGTGAGGGGAAAAAGTATTTGATCCCCTGCTGATTTTGTATGTTTGCCCACTGACAAAGAAATGATCAGTCTATAATTTTAATGGTAGGTTTATTTGAACAGTGAGAGACAGAATAACAACAAAAAAATCCAGAAAAACGCATGTGAAAAAATGTATGAATTGAGTTGCATTTTAATGAGGGAAATAAGTGTTTGACCCCTCTGCAAAACATGACTTAGTACTTGGTGGCAAAACCCTTGTTGGCAATCACAGAGGTCAGACGTTTCTTGTAGTTGGCCACCAGGTTTGCACTTATCTCAGGAGGGATTTTGTCCCACTCCTCTATGCAGATCTTCTCCAAGTCATTAAGGTTTCGAGGCTGACGTTTGGCAACTCAAACCTTCAGCTCCCTCCACAGATTTTCTATGGGATTAAGGTCTGGAGACTGGCTAGGCCACTCCAGGACCTTAATGTGCTTCTTCTTGAGCCACTCCTTTGTTGCCTTGGCCGTGTCTTTTGGGTCATTGGCATGCTGGAATACCCATCCACAGAAAAACGCATGTGAAAAATGTTATAAATTGATTTGCATTTTAATGAGGGAAATAAGTATTTGACCCCCTCTCAATCAGAAAGATTTCTGGCTCCCAGGTGTCTTTTATACAGGTAACAAGCTGAGATTAGGAGCACTCCCTTTTACTGTTCAGCCGTCTTCATCGACCTGGCCAAGGCTTTCGACTGTGTCAATCACCGTATCACCATATTCTTATTCTGCCTCACCTGGTTCACCAACTACTTCTCAGACAGAGTTCAGTGTGTCAAATCGCAGGGCCTGTTGTCCGGACCTCTGGCAGTCTCTATGGGGGGTACCACAGGGTTCAATTCTCGGGCCGACTCTTTTCTCTGTATATATCAACGATGTCGCTCTTGCTGCAGGTGATTCCCTGATCCACCTCTACGCAGATGACACCATTCTGTATACATCTGGCCCTTCTTTGGACACTGTGTTAACAAACCTCCAAACAAGCTTCAATGCCATACAACACTCCTTCCGTGGCCTCCAACTGCTCTTAAACGCTAGCCCACACCGGCCCGCCCGAATAGCATCACTACTCTGGACAGTTCCGACTTAGAATATGTGGACAACTACAAATACCTAGGTGTCTGGCTAGACTGTAAACTCTCCTTCTAGACTCATATTAAACATCTCCAATCCAAAATTAAATCTAGAATCGGCTTTCTATTTCGCAACAAAGCCTCCTTCACTCACGCCGCCAAACATACCCTAGTAAAACTGTCTATCCTACCGATCCTCGACTTCGGCGATGTAATTTACAACATAGCCTCCAACACTCTACTCAGCAAACTGGATGCAGTCTATCACAGTGCCATCCGTTTTGTCACCAAAGCCCCATATACCACCTACCACTGCGACCTGTATGCTCTAATCGGCTGGCCCTCGTTACATATTCGTCACCAGACCCACTGGCTCAAGGTCATCTATAAGTCTTTGCTAGGTAAAGCTCCACCTTATCTCAGCTCACTGGTCACGATAACAACACCCACCCGTAGCACGCGCTCCAGCAAGTATATCTCACTGGTCATCCCCAAAGCCAACAACTCCTTTGGCTGCCTTTCCTTCCAGTTCTCTGGTGCCAATGACTGGAACAAATTCCCCAAATTGCTGAAGCTGGAGACTTATATTTCCCTCACTAACTTTAAACATCAGCTATCTGAGCAGCTAACCGATCACTGCAGCTGTGCATAGCACATCTTTAAATAGCCCATCCAGTCTACCTACCTCATCCCCATATTGTTTTTATATACTATTCTGCTCTTTTGCACACCAGTATTTCTACTTGCACATCATCATCTGCACATCTATCACTCCAGTGTTAATTTGCTAAATTGTAATTACTTGCTACTATGGCCTATTTATTGCCTTACCTCCTCACGCCATTTGCACACACTGTATATAGATTTTCTTTTTTTCTATTGTGTTATTGACTGTACGCTTGTTTATTCCATGTGTAACTCTGTGTCGTTGTTTGTGTCACACTGCTTTACTTTATCTTGGCCAGGTCGCAGTTGTAAATGAGAACTTGTTCTCAACTAGCCTACCTGGTTAAATAAAGGTAAAATAAAAAATAAATAAAACAAAAGTTAATTTATAAATTATAACATTTGTACAGGGACTCTATTAGCTCGCTCTCTGAATTACTGTTGAATCTGAACATGTCTTAATTGATTGAACCAGATTAGTACAATCAAACATTTCCGAATAAGGCCTTCCTTAGAGTTATCTGAATTATATAGGGCGGCAGGTAGCTTAGCTGTTAAGAGCTTTGGGCCAGTAACTGAAAAGCCGCTGGTTTGATTCCCCCGAGCCGGCTAGGTGAAACGTCTGTCGATGTGCCCTTGAGCAAGGCACTTAATCTTAATTGCTCTTGTAAGTCACTCTGGATAAGTTTTTTTTTTTTTTTTATCTATGGGTTTGCTGTTACCAATAGATTATTTCTGAATATTCACCTTTGGATGTATATTTTTTGTCACCTAATGATTGTTAATTTCCTGGTCAATTACTATATTCATGTCACTCATCATTTTGAAGATAACAAATACATTGATTGCATGCTTTGTAGGCTGCTTGTTTAGTTATTGTAAGGTCCATTAGTGTCAAATGCAGTTTATGCTTATCAAGCAAACCATCCAGTTACTTTCTGTTAAGCTGCATAACACCCAACACGTTAGACAAGATCAGATTTCCTCATTTTATCTCGATGTGGAATATGTGAACGTACTGAGCATACTCAGTTCATGCATGCATGTCATGAAATGAATTCTGAGGTACAGTCAAGATTTGATTTGTGATTTTTAGTCCTGGAAGCTGCTCTCCACTCACATGATACCTGCTGCCTCAAGGCTTCCAAAGGTGTCTCATTTGGAAACATTGTCTACACAATACATCTCAGACGGTCATAAGGACAGGATGACCTTTTGCTAGATGAGATGGGACATGGGGCGTTTCATTTTGCAAAGAAAGAAAAGCTATGATAAACAATGTTAAGCCTTGTGAACATCAATTACATGAAATATTTATCAACAATTTACTCTTAGTTTTGCCAACAATGATGATGAGGCTGTATTTAAAAGGTTTAGGTTAGGATTGCATCAGGCTTTAGAAAGCCAGTCCTCAGTAGAAAGCTAGTCCTCAGTAGAAAGTTAGTCCTCAGTAGAAAGCTAGTCCTCAGTAGAAAGCTAGTCCTCAGTAGAAAGCCAGTCCTCAGTAGAAAGCCAGTCCTGGGTAGAAAGCCAGTCCTCAGTCTTGTGGAAACAAGGCCATTCTGAGACTAACTTCCAATAATTCTGTACCTATGGTAGGACTTTGAGTCAGTGAGTTGAGGGGAAGAACTGCGTTGGCTGATGGAAAAGAGAGGACCGCATGCGTTTCCACCACGCAATGTTTCCATGGGAACACAGAGAGAACCGAAGTACCACAGCCTGATACATTTTATTTTATTTAACTTTTATTTTGGCAGGGAGTCATGCAGATGAGCCCAGTAATTAATGACAGTCAGTGCTTCAAATGATGACTGTGATGACATCACGACACCAGAATCAAAGATGCCTGCTAGAGGCAGTTTGGCTCAACATCTCATTGATAGCAATGTTAAAAGACACTCTCTTTTTTCTAAGATCTGAGGGTAACAGCTGGGCTTTAGGTACAGGGGAGTGACACACGCTGCAGTCCCTCAATTTATTACGTAGATGGGGACCATTTATGAACACTGAGTGTCATCCCATTATCCAATCGCCTGACCTACATAACAGATGAACTAATCTCTACGTAGGCGGATGGTGAATAATGCAGTAAAATGTGGGTGATCTTTATGAATCATAAATGCCTCAGACTTGTTGGCCGCTGGAATAGGAACAGTTATTTCAGTGTGATACAGCATCATTGTCCTGGAATCAGTTCACTCTGGGATCATCATGCAATAAGGGTACATTTTTGACAAGCATGAGTGAATGATTTTTTAGGTTTTACTCAGATAACCTTATTTCAATCAAAACTATGGTCAATATACACTACATGGCCAAAAGGATGTGGACACCCCTTCAAATTAGTGAATTTGGCTATTTCAGCCACACCCGTTGCTGACAGGTGTATAAAATAGAGTACACAGCCATGCATCCTCCATAGAGAAACATGAGAGAGCACCATCCAGAGCTCAGTGACTTTAAACATGGCATCATCATAGGATGCCACCTTTCAAACAAGTCAGATCGCTCTGGATGGGAGTCTGTTAGATGACTGAATGTAATGTAAATGCTGAGCAGCTTCACTGCAAGTAGATTCTATGTTTTAATATTCAATTCAAAAAATATATTTAAAAAAATTGTTCACCATGTGCTATGCCAAACGTCAGCTGGAGTAGTGTAAAGCTCGCCGCCGTTGGACTCTGGAGCAGTAGAAACGTGTTCTCTGGAGCGATGAATCACGCTTCACCATCTGGCATTCCGACGGACCAATCTGGGTTTGGTGGATGCAAGGAGAATGCTACTTTCCCGAATGCATAGTGCCAACTGTAAAGTTTGGTGGAGGAGGAATAATGGTCTGGAGCTGTTTTTCATGGTTTGGCTATGCCGTTTAGTTCCAGTGATTGGAAATCTTAACACTACAGCATACAGTGACATTCTAAACGATTCTGTGCTTCCAACTTTGTGGCAACAGTTTGGAAGGACCTTTCCTGTTTCAGCATGACAATGCCCCCGTGCACAAAGCGAGGTCCATACAGAAATGTTTTGTCGAGGTTGGTGTGGAAGAACTTGACTGACCTGCACAGAACCCTGACCTAAACCCCATTGAGTACCTTTGGGATGAATTGGAATGCTGACTGTGAGGCCCTACCTCACTAATGCTCTTGTGGCTGAATGGAAGCAAGTCCCCAAAGCAATGTTCCAACGTCTAGTGTTAAGCATTTCCAGAAGAGTGGAGACTGTTATAGTAGCAAAGGGGGGGCCAAGTCAATATTAATGATTTTGGAATGAGATGTTCGACGAGCAGGTGTCCACATACTTTTGGTTATGTAGTGTTTTTGAATAATGCTGATTTAAAAACTGGCCCCGTCAACACCAATACGGGCACATTTTTATATCTAATAAAATATATATAATTACAATGATGGCGTCATGGTTAATTAAAAGATCAATAATTTTCCTAATCTAATGGATAACTATAATTCTAAGAGCCACGACCAAGAATATGGCATAGTTACCATAGCTTAACATTATCACAAATGCCTGCAAAATAGCAAGGGTAAAGTCAGCAATATTATTTGCCATATGAGTAAATTAGTCTGTTATACTGTATGCAGATGAATGAAACCACATGCACAACAACTTTTTAAAGGGTACTGTAATTAATGAAACATACTTGCAATTAACTATATTCCCTTGATATTAATTAAGCATGGGACTCTGAAAATAGTTATATTTTAATTATGCCTTTGAGCAGCGTTGTTTTTGCAGACCTGTAAGAACAGTGGTTAATGAGTCAACTGTCAGTCATTTTTTCACTACTCAGAGATTATATGGAAAGCAATTGCTTTAGCCGTTAACACAAATGCTCTTCACAGCCTGCAAGCCTCTGATTTAATTGAGCTGTCATTTGTGTTTTCCGTGTGATAAAAAAAGTGTCACTTAGTTAAATTCAAAACAGGTCACCTTAATTATAGGCTCCCACATTGTTTAATTAGTTTGAGACTTTCCTCATCTCCTCTTATACAATAGACCCACATGTAAATGTTCATTTATCATTCATCATGAGCTAGGCCTAGTGTAGCTGACGGCTTTAATGAAAGAACATTAGTCTGATAATAAAGCAAATTAGTAGACAGAGAGAAGGAGAGAAAATTGTAGGTTGTTCATAACTGTAGCCTTGCTTATTATGGTCTATGACGCAAGTGTGTAGATGCAAGTGCCATAAATATACAGTATGTAAGGTGTACTAGGTTCTAAAAGTAAGGGCAAATTTCCTAATTTCAGGTTAGGATTTTGTCTTGAACTAGACAAATAGGGGGTGGTGTGTCTCTGTGTCTCTGACTGAGTTACTGTTGAAGGGAAATCAGGCATCTAAAACCTGCCAAAATTTCTGCATCAGCTTGCATTTTGTCATTACGAGATTAAGAGTTATTATTGTGTTATTAATGTATTACTACTGCAATAGGCAAAGTTAATAAAATATAATTAAATAGAATAAAACAGGAAATTGTCTCATGATTACTTAGATACACAGGACATGGCAATGGAGGAGACAAAACTAAAGAGCTGATCGTGGACTTCAGGAAACAGCAGAGAGAGCACGCACCTATGCACATCGACGGGACCGCAGTGGAGAAGTTGGAAAGCTTCAAGTTCCTCGGCGTAGTACACATCACTGACAATCTGAAATGGTCCACCCACACAGACAGTGTGGTGAAGAAGGCGCAACAGCGCCTCTTCAACCTCAAGAGGCTGAAGAAATTCGCCTTGGCCCCTAAGACCCTCACAAACTTTTACAGATGCACAATTGAGAAAATCCTGTCGGTACGGCAACTGCACCGCCCACAACCGCAGGGCTCTCCAGAGGGTGGTGTGGTCTGCCCAACGCATCACCGGGGGCACACTGCCTGTCCTCACAGCACCCGATGTCACAGGAAGGCCAAAAAGATCATCAAGGACATCAACCACCCGTACCACGGCCTGTTCACCCCGCTATCATCGAGAAGGCGACGTCAGTACAGGTGCATCAAAGCTGGGACCGAGACTGAAAAACAGCTTCTATCTCAAGGCCATCAGACTGTTAATTAGCCATCACTAGCCGGCTAACACCCGCTTACTCAACCCTGCACTTTAGAGGCTGCTGCCCTATATACATAGACATGGCATCTTTATAATGTTTACGTACTGCTTTACTCATCTAATATGTACAGTTGAAGTCTGAAGTTTACATACACCTTAGCCAAATACATTTAAACTCAGTTTTTCACTATTCCTGACATTTAATCATGGTAAAAATTCCCTGTCTTAGGTCAGTTAGGATCACCACTTTATTTTAAGAATGTGAAATGTCAGAATAATAGTAGAGAGAATGATTTATTTCAGATTTAATTTCTTTCATCACATTCCCAGTGGGTCAGAAGTTTACATACACTCAATTAGTATTTGGTAGCATTGCTACCGTTTCGGGTAGCCTTCCACAAGCTTCCCACAACAAGTTAGGTGAATTTTGGCCCATTCCTCCTGACAGAGCTGGTGTAACTGAGTCAGGTTTGTAGGTCTCCTTGCTCGCACACACTTTTTCAGTTCTGCCCACAAATCTTCTATAGGATTGAGGTCAGGGCTTTGTGATGGCCACTCCAATACCTTGACTTTGTTGTCCTTAAGCCATTTTGCCACAACTTTGGAAGTATGCTTAGGGTCATTGTCCATTTGGAAGACCCATTTGCGACCAAGCTTTAACTTCCTGACTGATGTCTTGAGATGTTGCTTCAATATATCCACATACTTTTCCTCCCTCATGATGCCATCTATTTTGTGAAGTGCACCAGACCCTCCTGCAGCAAAGCACCCCCACAACATGATGCTGCCACCCCCGTGCTTCACAGTTGGATGGTGTTCTTCGGCTTACAAACCTACCCCTTTTTCCTCCAAACATAACAATGGTCATTATGGCCAAACTGTTCTATTTTTTCTTCATCAGACCAGAGGACATTTCTCCAAAAAGTACAATCTTTGTCCCCATGTGCAGTTGCAAACCGCAGTCTGGCTTTTTTATGGCGGTTTTGGAGCAGTAGCTTCTTCCTTGCTGAGCGGCCTTCAAGGTTATGTCGATATAGGACTCGTTTTACTGTGGATGAAGATACTTTTGTACCTGTTTCCTCCAGCATCTTCACCAGGTCTTGGCTGTTGTTCTGGGATTGATTTGCACTTTTCGCACCAAAGTACGTTCATCTCCAGGAGACAGAACGCGTCTCCTTCCTGAGCGGTATGATGGCTGCGTGGTCCCATGGTGTTTATACTTGCGTACTATTGTTTGTACAGATGAACGTGGTACCTTCAGGCGTTTGTAAATTGCTCCCAAGGATGAACCAGACTTGTGGAGGTCTACAAATCTTTTTCTGAGGTCTTGGCTGATTTCCTTTGATTTTCCCATGATGTCAAGCAAAGAGGCATGGAGTTTGAAGGTAGGCCTTGAAATACATCCACAGGTACACCTCCAATTGACTCAAATGATGTCAATTAGCCTGTCAGAAGCTTCTAAAGCCATGACATCATTTTCTGGATTTTTCCAAGCTGTTTAAAGGCACAGTCAACTTAGTGTATGTAAACTTCTGACCCACTGGAATTGTGATACAGTGAATTATAAGTGAAAGAATCTGTCTGTAATCAATTGTTGGAAAATGCACAAAGTAGATGTCCTAACCGACTTTCCAAAACTATAGTTTGTTAACAAGAAATTTGTGGAGTGGTTGAAAAACGAGTTTTAATGACTCCAACCTTAGTGTATGTAAACCTCCGACTTCAACTGTATATACTGTATTCTATTCTACTGTATTTTAGTCAATGGCACTTGTCAGAAAGCTTGGTATAGTAGTGCAATAAGAGTCAGGTGCAGGATAGCAGAGATGAGCAACACAACGTAGTTTACTCAAAATCTTACAAAGTAGAAACAAAATACTAAGCCCACCAACTGGACTGACATCAATAGGAACAATTACGCACACAAACTTGGGGAAAACAGAGGGTTAAATAATGAACATGTAATTGAGGAATTGAAGCCAGGTGTGTAAAAACCAAAGACAAAACTAATGGAAAATGAAAAGTGGATCGGCGATGGCTAGAAGACCGGTGACGTCGACCGCCAAACGCCTCCCGAACAAGGAGACGGACCGACTTCGCCGGAAGTCGTGACACCGCTTCGACATTGCTCATCATAATATTTATATAATTCTTAATTCCATTCTTTTACTTTTAGATTTGTGTGACTTGTTAAATACTACTGCACTGTTGGCGCTAGGAACACAAGCATTTCGCTACACCCACACTAACATCTGCTAAATATGTGTATGTGACCAATAAAATGTGATTTGATTACAGAAGAGAGAGCATGTCTTGTCATCAGTGAGTGAAGAAGTGACTCCCCTGGTGTGATTGTGAATGTGCATACTAAGTACTAAGGGACTTTTGAATCTGATTTTGCTCTATCGGTTTGACTATTGCTGGCATTGAAAACCAAGCCTTGTATTATCCAGCTTGTGCTCCACAGTATTTCCGAAGGTCTCAAAAGGAAAGAAACAGTCCTGTTTTGTATCCAGTTTGAGTTCGTAGACAGGTCTTAGAGCTGAAGCCTGTATAGAAAGAATATATTTCCACCCCTGAGACTTTAGCTGCAGACATTTTACATTTTTGTACAGGAAGCTTATGGCTGTAATTAGTTATTCATTTACTGACAAGTTTAAGTTGAAACGTGCACAAGATATGTGTCCTGATGTTCAATTTCTCAGACAAACAACGTAATAAGGTTTTATTGCAGCCAGTTAGGTAGTTATGGCTGTTATGGCTTGGGAAGCCTTCTCATTCATATGATTCTCTTTTTATGAGGAGGACGTTGAAAACTGTATGTTGTGAACTAAATGTCACCTGGACCTCGGCAACAAATGCAAATTGTAAGTTGTCTAGTTTAAAAAATAAATATAAAATACAGACGAGTGATTCAAATTATTTTGACGCTAAAGAAAAAAACTGTGGAACAGGTCTATGGGAACAGACTTAACCTAGGACAGAAAGGTGGTTTAATGACTTTGAATATCATTGTTAAATCGAGAGCGTATGTGATACAGTGCTTAGAATGTGTGTGACTCAGTTGTGATTGGTAGGAGTAGTCCTTCCATCTGTCATGTCCCTCACATGTGGCTGCATGTGTGTGAAATATCACTATATATATGTGTACAGTAGCCTGCATTTGATATTCATAAAGCATTTAGTAACATGTGTTTGTTAATAGATAAGAGCAGCTTCCGAACACATTTATTGATATATCAATATTTCCAGTGTAGCAGAAGTGAACAAGCGAGGCTGGTGGTGAAGGGACATATCATTCACAGGGTATTCATGGAACTGGACACTGACCTTACTGAATAATGTTTTTGTTAAAAAAAATACAGGAGAGTATGGAGAATCTGAATCTGTGTGTCGCCATGTGTGCACTGTAAATGTGGGTTTGTGTGTTGTTGTGACAGTTTATCAGATCTTGGGCTATTTCCCATAACTGGGTTGTGTATTTACAGTATCTCAACGGAGAAAGCATCCGAGCAAACAAAACAGCGCCCCTCTGTCTCTGTATGTGTAGGCCATCTGTCTGATGAGGTGTGGTCATAAAGAATATGACATTGTTGCTGCCAGTAGCATTGAATGCAAGAGAAGCCAGCGAGCATTTGGTCTCCCTTGATGAAAAGTACAAAATAATAGCCAATCATCATTGAGCTAAACTGAGTGAGCTCAACTCCACACCACAAACAAGTGTCAAGGGAAGCCAGTTTGGATTTGGCTTCACTCCTATCAAAGAGAAATACGCCATCGATAGAAACAACTTGAATTGTTGCATCTTGTTGTGTTGTCCTCCAGTGGCTAGCTAGCTAGCTAAAATGGTCCCTTTCCTAAATTAGCCATGGATGGAGATAGGGATTTGGACTTGTGGTTTTACTAAATTCTCCGTACTGGCCAATGATTATACCAGCGATTCTGATCCAAGTGCTAAAATACATTGTGCCCCTGGACTGAGAGGATGGAAGTTCAATATGTAGCTAGATGTAGAATCCTTATGTTAACTATCTAACGTTGCCCATGAAAGAAAGTTAGGCTAGCGAGCAAGCATTTTAGCCAGGTAGCCTAGGACAACAAAAAAATAAAAGTGTGTACTGACCGTTTCGTCAACATGAAAGAGAGGAGGATGGCATTGGTGTTTCTCTACAAGTAGGGTGAGACAACTTGTATGAACACACACACACACACACACATCAGAACCATGGACAGCAGCATCATGCTGTAATTAGCTTACGTTGATTGGACTAAATTGTTTTTGGTATATTTTAGTTGTCACTGCATTAGACTAAGCATGTGTGATTTGATGTTGAAATGTTGAAGTTGAAATGGTGCTGGAATAGTGGAGGCAGCTCCTGTTTTCTTTAAAACTTGCAGTAACTCTCTGTGGTTCTAAATCAATAGTTGTTTAGTAGTCAGAACATTTTGGAAACATGAACTTTCTTGACCATGCTGTAGGTCATGTAACGCTTTACATGCAATATGCTTTGTGGACTTCACCAGACAGTGGTTGCTCTCCGGTTTTGTGATGAAACAAAGATGTGGATTTATTCTGCCACTGGGTCTTCTTATTGTCTCCGCCTTAGGCCTTTATATCATGGTGGCAAGGAATATGAACTAACAGGCTATAGAGCAAACAATGAAATTATGACAACATGTTGTAATATGTCTTTTTTATGTCTTGTAGCTCTACTGCAGTTAGGGCAAGATATTTTCTTCGAATTCGGCCTAAAAATTTTGAAAATAATTTCCCTTGTACAGTATGTTGGCCTACTGCAAAGACTTTGGTAAAATGTAATTAATCTTAATCTCAGAACTTTTCAGGATCAAATTGTAATTACAATATTTGATAGACAACCTAACCTGATTTGTCACCATGTCATGAATTGCCAGCCTACAAGCTACATGAAACAGGTAACACGAAGGTGAGGCCTCGATCGTGTACGTCATTAGCAACATTATTAAAACGTTATTACAGTGATCGGGAGCCAACCCATTGACAGGAAACCTCGAACCTATCAGAGATACTACATGTCCCGCTCTCTACCCCCTGATGTTGGCTACAACGTTTCAATTCACATTAAATAAACTCGGCACTGAAATTAATACAAACGTTCGAATTAAGAATAATGTGACCTAAATGCCATTCAAGTGTTAGTATTATCCGAACTATTATTTTTCTCACTATGTATACTCCTAGTCGTGTGTTGTACAGCCGGTTGCTAATGATGTCCTAGCTAAGTATTGAGCTACCGACTGACCTACTTTCCCTGTTCGCAGCGGCTCAGTCCTGTTTACAAGGGACTGCCAACGGAGGTTGAGTGGTAGGGGAAAACAGACTGAGCATAGACCTGAAAACGTTTACTCCCGAAATCTTGTACAGTGTATGTACCTAATAGGGATTGTTACATGAATCGGATTTCGAATAATACATTAGGCAGCGTATGTATGCAATAATTTATGGTCTTTTCGCGATGCGTTTGTGGTGAGTCAAGCTTAGGATAGCCTACTTGGCTCAGTGAATTGCACAGTAGGCTATGTTGGAAAATGAGTACCGACAAAAGTAAAGTATGGATCTTTATGTCAACTAAAGTCTTGTTTTCAAGGTATGTAAAATGTTTATGTCCTTTGCATTTTTTGTCACTCTAGTCTTGTGATAATGAAAACGTTTACCGGTTGGTTTTGCTTCCATTTTGGATGGATAGATCTGTAGGCTGCTGCTTATGACGGTGTCAAAATACAAATAAAGTAGGCTAACTATAATACAATGTTAAATTATATGCATTATATGTCGTTTTCATAGAGAAGTGTTATATGTCCTTTGTGTATTCCCCAACGTAGTTATCATTTTCTTAAAAGGCTCCATGACAGTTCAGCTCACTGGTAGCCTATAGATTTACAAGTAGAGTGTGTCCTTCCAAGTGTTTGTGTTGTTTTTTGAGAAACATCGTTTTAAAACCATGTTTACCTTCATTAGAACATAGTGCTTTTGGCACTTGCATGGTAACTGATTGGTTGAGGAGGCTTAGTGCCTTGTCAAATCATGTCTGGTCAATTAATCAAGTGAGGAATCTTGAAATTATTTAAATTATGTATTTTGGGAACATATAAATGTTCCAGTAAGGCTTTTAGCAAGCCTTGGATCTATCTCAATGCCTTGGTCATTGACTTGTCATCTGAGGAGTCTGTAATATAAATGTGCCTACAATTGCTGTACAATACTTAATGTAAATGTTGCATTTGCAAATATTTCAATTATGATACATTTTCACATCATGATTTCAAAGGTTTGACATCTGTCATTTGACATTTCTATATGATGATTTGGCTTCTTCTGTCAGCAGCCTGAGTAGATGGGTAGCTAAGTAGGCCTAGTTTATGAAGCCATATGAATTAATTATCTGCCAATGTAATTTTCCCCCAAGTTTAGTCATGGGACATTATTATTTCTTCACCTCAGTGGATGTTGGTTGGAGGAGAAGGTCAGTGAGTGAGATGTCCCTCCCATTGTTTGGCTAAGGGAGCCAATGGAGGTGAATCTCTCTGATGTTGTTTCCTTTTCACTCAAGACAGGGTTTAGTTAGTTGACTAGTTTAATCATGGAGAAGCACATTGATCCAGGAAGTAAAGTAAAAGATTAATCCTCTTTCCAGATTGATGGTTGTCACTACTTACTACAGTCACAAAGTCAAAGGCTATATTGTAAAAATAAATGAAAACAAAAATGAGCTTTTTGGTATTATTTTAAGGTTAGGCATAAGGTTAGCAGTGTGGTTAAGGTTAGGGTTTAGGTTTAAAATCAGATTTTAAGAAAATAAATTGTAGAAATACTATGCAGGGTTTAGCCATAATGATGACTTTGTAGCTGTGGTAACTATTGACAACCCAGATTGATTGGCGGTATTGGTTTGTAAAGGCTAAGAGAATAAGTACTCTATGATAAGAAATGTTCGTGAGCCAGAAGAAATCCTGGGCAAATTATGTTGTGTTTATTTATATAAAAATAACATTTAGCACCATATAGGCTAGTTCTACATTTATCACAAATTATGACCAAGTTGAGGTGTTTTGACATTTCAAAGTACACTAATTCAAGATTTAAATATTACAGTAAACGTGTTATAAGAATCCTCCTTAGTTGAGGAGCAAATGATGGCTTGGAATCGATTATTCATGAGGCCACATAGGCTTGTCCAAAAACAAAGCTGAAGACAAGTAGAAAATATGAGCCTAATATAATTTAGACCAGGGTCATTTAGATTGGGGAAAACACTGGCATTACATATCACAGAACCTCACATTATGATTGGTTTGTGTTGAGTCAAGTACAATCAAATCACCCCCTCGCCCCTTAAAGTATATAATCAGCCTGAAACACTTCATGTCATATGTGTTTAGTCTCACATTCTCTTTTCCTTTTTTCACCGTATGTGTCACTGACACTTCAGCCTAGATTTAATAACCTTATGCCATCATTGCCTGCCTCTCACCTCTTATGGAATTACATCCTTGATGAAGACTTAAATAAGTCACTTTTTTATGAAGGGTTCAGATCTATGACCAGCAGCTCCCGCCCAAACCATTCTCAGCAGTGATATCTTGACAGGTTTAAGAGTTAAAAGATTGTAAGATTAAAGATGGCTGCATCAATAGAAATTATAACTCTCTGGATACCATTGAATGTGTGTGTGTGTCTTTGTTTGTTTGTGTGTGTGTGTGTGTGTGTGTGTGTGTGTGTGTGTGTGTGTGTGTGTGTGTGTGTGTGTGTGTGTGTGTGTGTGTGTGTGTGTGTGTGTGTGTGTGTGTGTGTGTGTGTGTGTGTGTGTGTGTGTGTGTGTGTGTGTGAAAGTGAACCATTGACAGTGTGAATATGCTATTGCGTGGCTTTTCATTAAAGGGAAATGTCACAATTGGAAACACTTATCTTCCTCCATCTTTTTACTACAAAACATAGAAACGCACCATTTTCACATATGTTGATGTTGGGGTGGTGCTGGAGATGATGAATATGAAGTTGAAAATTGTGAAGTATCCCTTTTAAGGAAACAACCTGGAATACGGAGTTATTGATTCATTCTTTGACACAGGCATGAGGTAAAGTCGAGACTTGATTGAAAAACCCCTCAACAACAAAAGGGAAGATTAAAGCTGAAGTAGGTATCAATTGTGCCTAAAATACAATCTTTGAGTTAAGCGAACCCTCTGAGTAATGAAGGGAGCCATAGTAAAGATTTATTGTGCATAATCTTATTGGGCATGGTGACAAGCAGCAGGCACCATCAAGATACCATTTTCATGTCAATGTCATAAATACCATAAAGTATTTTGGTTAATTTGTTGAGCTTTGAAATGTATATGTGTGAAAAAAAATGTGTTTTTTATGGCACATCATTTTATCACAGTTTACAACTCTCATTGGATTTTCCTTTAACTTTTCCTTGCCTGAGCGCATGGATTTCATTTAAATGAAGAGAGCTATGTGAAATGTAATATCCATGTTGGCCCCTTCTCAGGCCGCTTCTGTATGTCAGTCAGTGGATGTATGGAATAAGAACTGGGTCTCGGCCAAATGGAAATGGGCACAGAGTCACCATTCTCAGACATACTGAACCGCAATGAACGGAAAATGGCCACCAACTGTCATAATTACACAGACATAATACATATATATATATATATTCTAAACATTTCCAGCCCACAGACCTCTATTCTTTTAATTGGAGTAAAGGAAAGAATGATGTGTTGTTCCCCCACGCTAGATTATTGGAATGATTCTTGCATGGAATACTATCTTGGTGTAAGAGTGGATGCATTTGATCTTGTTTCATTTCATTTGATCGAAAAGGTTGGTAAGGGGCTTACTGTGTAGTTTACTACATCTGAAAGTGGAAGATGGAAAAGGAGGGTATCTCAGATTTTAAAGAAGGGAAAGGGGGATACCTAGTCAGTTGCACAACAGAAATGTGTGTTCTGCATTTAACCTAACCCCTCTGAATCAGAGAGTTGCAGGGGGCTGTGTTAATCAACATCCACGTCATCAGCGCCTGGGGAGCAGGTGTTGTTGGGGGTTTAACTGCCTTGCTCAAGGGCAGAACAGCAGATTTTTCCACCTTGCCAGCTCAAGGATTTGAACCAGTAACCTATAAATTACTAGCCCAATGCTCTTAACCTCTAGGCGATGATTCAGACACTGCAGACCTGAAGCTAAGATGAAAGGGGTTCAATCATGGGGCTTAATAGTACATGGCTAATGAACTCTTTCATCTGACCTCAACATGTCAATCGCATTCCTCTCGTTTAAACACATGGCTAATGGTTCCTCCTCGGTTGTATTTGATTTGATAGCTTCTGATTTACTTTTCTATTGGGGTTACATTTGCAAATGGACAAAGGCTGTTTGAAATCCCAGAGGTGTTTGCTCAAGTTTTCCTTTATATTTCGTGATGGGTTGAATGAGGTAACTCTTCCACTCTCTTTGTTAACAAAAGAGGTGTCTCTGCCTCTGGGATTTTTCTAGGTCAGTAGAGCTCTTCCCGCACGTAATGCTGCGTCCTCCGTGTTGAATTACTGTATCCAGGTGGTAATTTATGTTTACCAAACTTCCTTTAATACATGTGGTTCACTGTTGGAAATCATGGCTAATGAATCACAATGAATAATTGTTTTTTTCTGGTAATGTGTTCAATCACTGAGATTATATTCACTGAGATATGCACAGGATCTGGGTTGATAAATAATAGTTATCCTTGAGGTAGTCTGTTGTATTTTACAATAAACAGAATACTTTTGTATTTATTTATTGTTGTTGTTTTTTACAAGCATAGCTGCTGACCTGTTGCACCCTCTACAACCACTGTGATTATTATTATTATTATTATTATTTGACCCTGCTGGTCATCTATGAACGTTTGAACATCTTGGCAATGTACTGTTATAATCTCCACCCGGCACAGCCAGAAAAGGTCTGGCCACCCCTCAGAGCCTGGTTCCTCTCTAGATTTCTTCCTAGGTTCCTGCCTTTCTAGGAAGTTTTTCCTAGCCATCGTGCTTCTACAACTGTATTGCTTGCTGTTTGGAGTTTTAGGCTGGGTTTCTGTATAGCACTTTGTGACATCAGCTGATGTAAAAAGGGCTTTATAAATACATTAGCTCCAATGAAAGCTCTACTGGAAGCATTCAAAAGTACACCTATTCAGAATGTAATTGGAAATAGGATGACTTTCAAGTAGGTTTGGGGACTTGCTTGAGTGCGAATAAGAAAATACTGAGGGACAGCACTGTTGCTGGGCATAATACAGCTATGACACTTGAATTAAACTGCTGCAGATTACTTAAGATACAGTAATTATCGGATGTATGTGTAATTGACATAGATATGTCATAACTACAGTAGACTTCCCCTCTTAACTCAAGCCTACTTTCTTTCTTATTATCCTCCCCAGGTTTTTGTATTTCTGTGGCGGACTCCAGGAGGAGGAGGTGAGCAGCAGCAGGTGATCACTAGATTTTTCCTGGGAGTTTCAGTGCAGCTAGCGCAAATGGGATACATCAGACTTCAGATAGGGCCTGGCTGGGAGAGGGAGTAAGTATGGACAACCTTTCCGACTTTGGGTCCCTATGTCCGTCTAGCCGGAGGGAATGGGAGTGAGTATCTAGGCTACTTTTATTGTCTTTGTTTTGTTTTGTCACTGCTAAATACATGTGTTTATATGCAGAAATACACTATATATACAAAAGTATGTGGACACCCCTTCAAATGAGTGAATTCGGCTATTTCAGCCACACCCGTAAACAAACATTGGAGCTATGCAATCTCCATAGACAAACATTTTCAGTAGAATGGCCCGTACTGAAGAGCTCAGTGACTTTCGATGTGGCACCGTCATAGGATGCCACCTTTCCAACAAGTCAGTTTCTCAAATTTCTGCCCTGCTAGAGCTGCCCCGGTCATCTGTAAGTGCTGTTATTGTGGAAATCTCTAGAAACAACAACACCTGCGAAGTGCTTAGCCACACAAGTTCACAGAACGGGACCGCCGAATGCTGAAGTGCGTATCACGTAAAAATCATCTGTCCTCGGTTGCAACACTCACTACCCAGTTCCAAACTGCCTCTGGAAGCAACATCAGCACAATAACTTTTTGTCAGGAGCTTCGTGAAATGGGTTTCCATGGCCGAGCTGCCGCACATAGCCTAAGATCACAATGTTCACAAAGCGTCGGCCAGAGTGGTGCTCACCGCCATTGGAGTATGGAGCAATGGAAACACTTTCTCTGGAGTGATGATTCATGCTTCACCATCTGGCAGTTTGATGGACAAATCTGTGTTTGGCGGATGCCAGGTGAACGCTACTTGCCCCAATGCATAGTGCCAACTGGAAAGTTTGGTGGAGGAGGAATAATGATCTGGGGCTGTTTTTCATGGTTTAGTTCCAGTGAAGGGAAATCTTAACGCTACAGCATACAATGACATTCTTAGCGATTCTGTGCTTCCAACTTTGTAGCAACAGTTTGGGAAGGCCCTTTCCTGTTTCAGCAATACCCCTGTGCACAAAGTGAGGTCCATACAGAAATGGTTTGTCGAGATCAGTGTGGAAGAACTTGACTGGCCTGCATAAAGCCCTGACTACAACCCCATCGAACACCTTTGGGAGGAATTGGAACGACGACTGCAAGCCAGGCCTAATCGCCCAACATCAGTGCCCAACCTCACTAATGCTCTTGTGGCTGAATAGAAGTAAGTCCCCACAGCAATGTTCCAACATCTAGTGGAAAGCCTTCCCAGAAGATTGGAGGTTATTATAGCAGCAAAGGGGGGACCAACTCTATATTAATGCCCATGATTTTGGAATGAGATATTTGGCGAGCAGGTGTCCACATACATTTGGCCATGTAGTGTATGACTTACCGAGTTACCCTACATTCTAACAATATACAGTGCCTTCAGAAAGTATTCACACCCGTAGACTTTTTCTACATTTTATTGTGTTACAGCCTGAATTTAAAATGTATTAAATTGAGATTGTCACCGGCCTACACACAATACCACATAAAGTAAAAGTGGAATTGTCTTTGTAGAAAGGTTTACAAATTAATTAAAAATGAAAAATTTGAAAAGTCTTGAGTCTATAATTATTCAACCCCTTTGTTATGGCAAGTCTAATTAAGTTCAGGAGTAAACATGTCATAATAATAAGTTGGACTCAATCTGTGTGCAATAATATTGTTTAACAATTTTTAAATTACTACCTCATCTGTACCCCACGCATACAATTAAGTGAATTTCAAACACAAATTCAACCACAAAGACCAGGGAGGTTATCCAATGCCTCGCACAGAAGAAATAAAAAAAGCAGACATTGAATATCCCTTTGAACAAGGTGCAGTTATTAATTACACTTTGGATGGTGTATCAATACACCCATTCACTACCAAAAATACAAGCGTCTTTCCTAACTCATTTGCCGGAGAGGAAGGAAACCGCTCTGGGATTTCACCATGAGGCCAACGGTGACCTTAAAACAGTTACAGAGTTTAATTGCTGTGATAGGGAAAAACCGATGGTAGTTACTCCACAATACTAACCTAAATGACAGAGTGAAAAGAAGGAAGCCTGTACAGAATAAAAATATTCCAAAACATGAATCTTGTTAGTAATAAGGCACTAAAGTAAAACTGTCAAAAATGTGGCAAATAAATTAACTTTATCACTGAGTACCACTCTTCATACAGTATTTTCATCATGTTATGGGTATGCTTGTCATCGGCAAGGACTAGGGAGTTTTTTTTTAGGAAACACTGGGAGACAAATTCACCTTTCAGCAGGACAATAACCTAAAACACAAGGCCAAATATACACTGGAATTGCGTACAAAGGCGACATTGACTGTTCTTGAGTATTACAGTTACATTTTTGGCTTAAATTGTCTTAAATCTATGGCAAGACATGAAAATGTCTAACAAGGATCAACAACCAACTTGACAGAGCTTGAAGAATTTTCTAAATAATAATATTGTACAATCCAGTTGTGCAAAGCTCTTAGAGACTTACCCAGAAAGACTCACAGCTGTAATCGCTGCTAAAGGTGATTCTAACATGTATTGACTCAGGGGTGTGAATAGTTATGTAAATTAGATATTTATGGTTTAATTTTCATTAAAGCAGCAAAAATGTTTAAAACATGTTTTCACTTTGTCATTACGAAGTATTGTGTGTAGATGGGTGATTTTTTTTTTTATTTTATTGTATTGTATTTTCCATCCATTTATCCGTTCAGGCTGTAACACAACAAAATGTGGACTAAGTCAAGGGATATGAATACATTCTGACTGCACTGTATGCAGGGCTATACTTAGTTGACTACTGTACTATGTGAACGCCCTAGAATAAAGAATCTAGGCACAAGTCAGTTTCTTTAGGACCATAGTTGGAGACTGCTGTTATATAAGATTACATTTTGAAGAATGGTTTCCATTCCAAGGGTGTCTATCTCTGTTCATAATGTTGTATGGGAGAGGGGATTTGAATCCATCTGCTTTGTATCTTTCTGTTGATGACTTAATTCAGAGAAACAGCATTCCAACTAGTTTCCCCCTCCCCTCTCCCTTCTCCCTCTAGCACCAGCAGCTGTGTGGACGATTTGATGGATGAAGATGAGAAAGATAGGGCAAAAAGGTATGTGTGTGTGTGTGTGTGTGTCTATGTGTCTGTGTGTGTGTGTAATGGTTGTGTGTGTGTAATGGTTGTGTGTGTGTGTGTCCTATGAGAGACAGCCTGTTGAGTATAAGGACGAGAGGTGAGGCAGACGGAGAAGTTCCCTACTTCAGCTTGTATGTGTTAATGGAAGGTCCTCTTTGGCATGGCTCTACTTTGACATTACCTCTGTGAAGGTGTTTGCTTTCCTGATGTGAAGACTCTTCACACTTTTAGCTCTAGAAACCTCAACACCTTCAGCACAAAGACAAGTTTTTCTGTGCCTAGACAGTTTACAAAATGTCATAGGAAGTTATTAAGGAGAGGGCCCCTCCATATAGTCAACAAGGTCAAGCCATTTTTTGACTTTCAGTAATGATGCATACAAGCCTGACTGAAAGTAGACTTTTAAATCTGTATCAGTTTTATGTCTATCAGTTTTCTGGTGGCTTCAGCTGGGGTCAGATTCATTGAAGGTTTGTGTGGGGAGAATGGCAGCAAAAACTACATGCACAAAAAAATATATGTTTGTTTGTTTTAATGGTAGATTTTATACATGCTATGCTGTTGATATCAGAGTCCATATGGGATGAATCTTCAGAAACGTTTGCTTGTGTTATCAGAAGGGATATTGTTGCGTTTCACTAGACTATCATCCTTCTCTTAGCATCCTGCAAGCTGTTTTATGGTGGCTGAGGAATGAGTGAATTGTGATGGTGGTTATTTATTAGCAGCTGTCACTTCTTAGCTTGAGTGTGTTTAATAAATAAGAAGCTGTATGTAGAATCGTTGAGCTCGCAACTTCCACCGCATCTCTTGCGCATTAGCTACTGTCCTCAAATGCACTTCTTTATAAATAATTTATAAAGTGTATATGTTCAAAGTTTTAAATTACAATGAGTGTACAAAACCTTAGGAATACTTGTAATTTCCATGATTGACTGACCAGGTGAATCCAGGTAAAAGCTATGATCCCAGTTCAATCAGTGTAGATTTTTATTTTTATTTTATTTAACCTTTATTTAACTAGTCATAGATGAAGATAATGAGACTGGTTAAACAAAGATTTTTATGCTTTGAGATAATTGAGACATGGATTGTGTATGTGCCATTCAGAGGGTGAATGGGCAAGACAAAAGATTTAAGTGCGTTTGAACGGGGTATGGCAGTAGGTGCCAGGCGCACCGGTTTGAGGGTGTCAAGAACTGCAACGCTGCTGGGTTTTTCACGCTCAACAGTTTCCCTCGTGTATCAAGAAGGATCCACCACCAAAGGACGTCCAGCCAACTTGACACAACTGTGGGAAGCATTGGAGTCAACATGGGCCAGCATCCCTGTGGAACGCTTTCGACACCTTGCCTGATGAATTTAGGCTGTTCTGAGGGCAAAAGGGCTGCAACTCAATAGTAGGAAGGTGTTCCTAATGTTTTGTACACTCACTGTAAAGGGTGAGAAATGTAATCCTGTACATTTATCATGTTTTCTATTAAAGGGCATCTCGAAACAAATCGGAAAAGAAACGAAGAGACCAATTCAATGTGCTCATCAAGGAGCTGTGCACCATGCTGCAGGGCCAAGGCCATCCGCGCAAGATGGACAAGTCCACCATACTGCAGAGAACGATCAACTTCCTGCAGACACAGAAAGGTAGGAATGTGTAATGTAGTCGGCTGCGTCATTCATAACATTGACGTTGGCCACCTGCTGACCTGTGTGTGCAACGTCTAAAAAACAACCAAAAAACAGTAACACTTGAACTTGTCTTCTCCTAAAAGCTCTGACTTTGCTGATAGCTATTTTATTGAGGAAAAATGTACTTACTGTGATATGTGGTTGTCCCACCTATCTTAAGATGAATGCACTAACTGAAAGTCGCTCTGGTTAAGAGCGTCTGTCTGCTAAGTGACTCAAATGTAAAATGCGTGTGCATCTGGCACTTGTGTCCTGCCCTACATAAAGAACATCACTGCTCCCAGAACGGGTGGGAAAAGAAGAAAGGAACTAGGAGGGTGGAGGACATTAGCTGTCTAGTATAGTATTTGTTCGGACAGGAACAAAGAGAAAAGAGATGAGTTCTCCACTTCCCTACCAAGCTTGGCCCAGACAGACATCATTTCAACTCAGTCTCTTGTCAGAATCAAGGTCACCACTGTCAGTGTTTACGAGATGGCTTTTAGACAGAAACAGTCACGATCTGGGATATTTCTTAACCGCTCTTCCTCTTCTGTTATTCGTCTCCTATTTTGTCTGAGAGCTTGATCAGTTGGGTCTATTCAGAGGTATTCATCAGGGTCCTTCCACTACTAGCCGATTTGGCAGCGTTGGCCCCCTGGATGTTGGTGTGTTTAGTCGACTGGCCGATTGTTTGGTCGATAGGCTGTTGGTCGACTGGTGTACAAGGTGTACAAGACACCGGAGTTAGGAGATGAGAAAACAGCCCTTGCCGTAATTGTCTAAGAAAAATTAAGAGAAAGGAAACCCCAACTTAATTAGGTCTATAATCAATAGCCTACAGTAACTGTTAAATGTGCCTGGCTTTATAAATCATCCATACACAGTGCATTCGGAAAGTATTCAGACCCCTTGACTTTTTCCACATTTTGTTACTCTACAGCCTTATTCTAAAATTGATTAAATAAAGAGCTGGTGTAACTGAGTCAGGTTTGTAGGCCTCCTTGCTCGCACACGCTTTTTCACTTCTGCCCACAAATGTTCTATAGGATTGAGGTCAGGGCTTTGTGATGGCCACTCAAATACCTTGACTTTGTTGTCCTTAAGCCATTTTGCCACAACTTTGGAAGTATGCTTGGGTTTCATTGTCCATTTGGAAGACCCATTTGCGACCAAGCTTTAACTTCCTGACTGGTGTCTTGAGATGATGCTTCAATATATCTACATCATTTTCCTACCTCATGATGCCATCTATTTTGTGAAGTGCACCAGACCCTCCTGCAGCAAAGCACCCCCACAACATGATGCTGCCACCCCATGCTTCACGGTTGGGATGGTGTTCTTCGGCTTGCAAGCCTCCCCCGTTTTCCTCCAAAGATAATGATGGTCATTATGGACAAACAGTTATATTGTTGTTTCATCAGACCAGAGAATATTTCTCAGAAAAGTACGATCGTTGTCCCCATGTGCAGTTGCAAACCGTAGTCTGGCTGTTTTATGGCGGTTTTGGAGCAGTGGTTTCTTCCTTGCTGAGCGGCCTTTTAGGTTATGTCGATATAGGACTCGTTTTACTTTGGATATAGATACTTTTGTACCTGTTTCCTCCACCATCTTCACAAGGTCCTTTGCTGTTGTTCTGGGATTGATTTGCACTTTTCGCACCAAAGTACGTTAATCTCTAGGAGACAGAACGCGTCTCCTTCCTGAGCGGTATGACGGCTGCGTGGTCCCATGGTGTTTATACTTGCGTACTATTGTTTGTACAGATGAACGTGGTATCTTCAGGCGTTTGGAAATTGCTCCCAAGGATGAACCAGACTTGTGGGGGTCTCTATGGGGGTGCCACAGGGTTCAATTCTCGGGCCGACTCTTTTCTCTGTATATATCAATGATGTTGCTCTTGCTGCTGGTGATTCTCTGATCCACCTCTACGCAGACGACACCATTCTGTATACATCTGGCCCTTCTTTTGACACTGTGCTAACAAACCTCAAAACGAGCTTCAATGCCGTACAACACTCCTTCCGAGGCCTCCAACTGCTTTTAAATGCAAGTAAAACTAAGTGCATGCTCTTCAACCGATTGCTGCCCGCACCCTCCCGCCCGACTAGCATCACTACTCTGGACGGTTCTGACTTAGAATATGTGGACAACTACAAATACCTAGGTGTCTGGTTAGACTGTAAACTCTCCTCCCAGAATCACATTAAGCATCTCCAATCCAAAATGAAATCTAGAATCGGCTTCCTATTTCACAACAAAGCCTCCTTCACTCATGCTGCCCTCGTAAAACTGACTATCCTACCGATCCTTGATTTCGTTGATGTCATTTACAAAATAGCCTCCAACACTACTCTGCAAATTGGATGTAGTCTATCACAGTGTCATCCGTTTTATTACTAAAGCACCATATACTACCCACCACTGGGACCTGTACGCTCTCGTTGGCTGGCCCTCACTACATATTCGTCGCCAAACCCACTGGCTCCAGGTCATCTATAAGTCTTTGCTAGGTAAAGCCCCGCCTTATCTCAGCTCACTGGTCACCATAGCAACACCCACCCGTAGCAAGCGCTCCAGCAGGTATATCTCACTGGTCATCCCCAAAGCCAACACCTCCATTGGCCGCCTTTCCTTCCAGTTCTCTGCTGCCAATGACTGGAAAGAATTGCAAAAATCGCTGAAGCTGGAGTCTCTCTCTCTAACTTTAAGCATCAGCTGTCAGAGCAGCTTACCGATCACTGTACCTGTACATAGCCAATCTGTAAATAGCACACCCAACTACCTCACCCCCATATTATTACTTACCCTCTTGCTATTTTGCACCACAGTATCTCTACTTGCACATCATCATCTGCACATCCATCACTTAAGTGTTAATGCTAAATTGTAATTATTTTGCCTCTGTGGCCTATTTATTGCCTACCTCCCTACTCTTCTACATTTGCACACACTGTACATAGATTTTTTTATATTGTGTTATTGACTGTATGTTTGTTTATGTGTAACTCTGTGTTGTTGTTGTTTTTGTTGCACTGCTTTGCTTTATCTTGGCCAGGTCGCAGTTGTAAATGAGAACTTGTTCTCAACTGGCCTACCTGGTTAAATAAAGTTGAAATAAAATAAAATAAATAATAATTAGTGCAAACAATAAATAGGCCTAAACCGTTCCAATTTGAAAAATGCATTCACAAATGAATGCGACTGATTTTAGTATTTGCTGTAATAAAGGCTTTACAAAAAAAACATTCCAAGACTCTCTGGTACGCTTATTTATTCAGTGTTGTTTACATTGTTCCAAACAGTCAGAAAAATTCTGTTTTAATCTAACAGATATTGTTTGGCGCACATAATATCCATGCAGCTCTTGCTTATTTTTCTTGATTCAGAGTTTTGTATTAACCAATTTATTGATGTGATTATGATATGCTATAGGCCAGGCCCTATTGGTCATGTGCAGGTGATGCGTACATGTGTCTCGTAAAGAGAGCAAGGGTTGAGGGACTAGGGAATGTTTTTCCTAAACAAATTTGAGAATTTGGTAACATTAACTTTTCAGTCAGAAATTGATGTAATTATGTTGCAGCTTCAGCAACACGAAACAGCGCGATACACACTGTTGATGTTCTGTGGTGGTCGCTGCAGCAGGGAGGAGAAAGAGACAATGGGGGTGCTAGTCACACAGTCACTCACAGTAAAAAAAAATTACACAGCGCAGCAAGTCTGAGCCAGACCCAGCACATTCAAATCAATTGCGGTCAAACTCCCTCTAGTCATGAGCGTGTCTTAATGATTTAATTAAACAGTTTGCTTAAAGCATTAGACAAGCTCAGTGCATATAGTTGATTTGATTAAAACACATAGGATTGGTCTAAAATTACACATTTAAAAATTTTGACAAATCGATTAGTTGAAAGTACAGACGACTCTTGGTCAACCAAGATTTGTTTTTGTCGGGGACAGCAGTAGTGTAGTGCTAACAGATCTATCTAACCCCTATTCCTGGCCTTATCCTCTGTTTCAGAAATCACAGCACAGACCGAGTCGTGTGAGATCCGGCAGGACTGGAAGCCTTCGTTCCTCAGTAATGAGGAGTTCACCCAGTTGATGCTGGAGGTAAAATCAGCTTAGCACCACGTTAATCTCCTCTGATATTAAATAAAGCCAAAGGACATCCTTCACTTGTACTGGAAGGAATACTGTATTTTGACATCCTGATGAACCGCTGTACGCCAGCACCAGCATTACCCATGATGCACCTCTGAAACAAATGTAACACAACAATTATAGTAGCCGGTATTATAATAATCACTTTGTTTTCCTTCCACAGGCTTTAGACGGTTTCCTCATAGCACTAACTACAGATGGAAACATTATATATGTGTCCGACAGCGTGTCTTCACTCATTGCCCATTTACCGGTGAGTGAGAGTTAGGCTGATCCAGCTCGTAACAGCATTGTCTTTTGTAACTTAATATTCATGTATATAAAAATAGCTGCACAGTAAACAAGGATATAGATTAAATCTTGCAACCACCATGTTTCGATTTTATCATGTGTTAAGCGTTAAGCTTCCAAGGCCTTCTGAGTGGCGCAGCGGTCTAAGGCACTGCAGCGCAGTGCTAGAGGTGTAACTACAGATCCGGGTTCGATCCCGAGCTGTGTCGCAGCCGGCTGTGACTGGGAGACCCATGTCCCATCACGCTCTAGCGACTCCTTGTGGCGGCCGGGCGCATGAACGCTGACTTTGGTCGCCAGCTGTACGGTGTTTCCTCCGACACATTGGTGCGGCTGGCTTCCGGGTTAAGTGAGCAGTGTGTCAAGAAGCAGTGCGGCTTGGCGGGGTCGTGTTTCGGAGGACGCACGGCTCTCGACCTTCGACTCTCTTGAGTCCATGCGGGAGTTTCAGCAATGGGACAAGACTGTAACTACCAATTGGGGAGAAAAAGTACCAACAAAAAAATGACCTAACTTATTATCTCAATATACTCATTCAAATCAGTATATACATTATTGCAATTGGGACACTAACTATGGTATGTAATACCGTACCTTATAATATGACTGTGATATGACATGTGCATGGACAATGATGGGCCATAGACACTGACGCTCCCACCTTTTATCCTTTTGTATCAGTCAGATATGGTGGACCAAAATATCTTGAACTTTCTCCCTGAGCGTGAGCATGGGGAGGTCTATAAGCTGCTATCATCCCACATGCTGATGACTGACCCCATCTCTGCTGACTTCCCAGACAGTGAGTATTTAGTCATCCTCTTCACTCCCTCAGTACTGAACCCATCTTTCCTCTTCACTCCCTCAGTACTGAACCCATCTTTCCTCTTCAGTCCCTCAGTACTGAACCCATCTTTCCTCTTCACTCCCTCAGTACTGAACCTATCTTTCCTCTTCAGTCCCTCAGTACTGAACCCATCTTTCCTCTTCAGTCCCTCAGTACTGAACCCATCTTTCCTCTTCAGTCCCTCAGTACTGAACCCATCTTTCCTCTTCAGTCCCTCAGTACTGAACCCATCTTTCCTCTTTAGTCCCTCAGTACTGAACCCATCTTTCCTCTTCAGTCCCTCAGTACTGAACCCATCTTTCTTCTTCACTCCCTCAGTATTGAACCCATCTTTCCTTTTCACTCCATCAGTACTGAACCCATCTTTCGTCTTCACTCCTTCAGTATTGAACCCAAATTTCATTTTCACTCTCTCAGTACTGAACCCATCTTTCCTTCTGAGTACTGAACCCATCTTTCGTCTTCACTCCCTCAGTACTGAACCAATATTTCCTTTTCACTACCTCATTACTGAACCCATATTTCTGTACTGAACCCATCTTTCGTCTTCACTCCCTCAGTACTGAACCAATATTTCCTCTTCACTCCCTCAGTATTGAACCCATCTTTCCTTATTAGTGTGGAACCCCTCTTTACTCTTCACTCCCTCAGTTCTGAACCCATCTTTCCTCTTTCTCCCTCAGTACTGAACCCATCTTTTTTTCTCAGTACTGAACCCATATTTCCTCTTCACTCCCTCCATACTGAACCCATCTTTCCTCTTCACTCCCTCAGTACTGAACCCATCTTTCCTTTTCACTCCATCAGTACTGAACCCATCTTTCGTCTTCACTCCTTCAGTATTGAACCCAAATTTCATTTTCACTCTCTCAGTACTGAATCCATCTTTCCTTCTGAGTACTGAACCCATCTTTCGTCTTCACTCCCTCAGTACTGAACCAATATTTCCTCTTCACTCCCTCAGTATTGAACCCATCTTTCCTTATTAGTGCTGAACCCGTCTTTACTCTTCACTCCCTCAGTTCTGAACCCATCTTTCCTCTTCACTCCCTCAGTACTGAACCCATTTTTCCTTCTCAGTCAATCAGTACTGGGTCGATCTCCAGCTCTGTCATCACCAGGGATGCTTAGCTTAGGAGATGTCTGGATAGAGATGTCTGTGTATTTCACAATAGTGTTGTTTGATGAGAAGTTTGAAATGTTTTTACCTATCTCTGAGTGTCTTGGACACTTGGTGATGACACCGTCTAAGTCATCTGTGCTGTATAATCAGTGTCCATCACCATATTAATGATATTTTACATAAATACTATGGGTGGCATTTAACCAACATTTACACTTTAATTATATTGTTGTTTATCCACAAGTCTAAACTAGGGTCACCTGAATGAAAATTAGAAATGATTTGTTTTTCTTATTGGCATTATGTTGCAGAACAACTATTCATAAGCATTTGTACCAGCCTCCTATTTTGTCCTGTTTTTGCTTAAGTTAATGCCCTACAGCAACGAACAGGGCTGTGGTGACCTTTAATTTCTTTTGATGTTGGCTATTTCACTTTTATGAGCGATATCCCCATGAATTATACATCAAACCTTGCAGTGGCCAAACAGTCACACGCCACAGCCTCCAAAACAAACAGCGATTTTATGCCAGCATTGGGGAAAATTATTTTTGACAAAGTGTTAAATCTCTCCTGTAGGCATTCATCCAGTTCTATTGTATTTACATGACTAATTCCTCTGTGTGTTAGGAAATCACACTGTACTGTACTGAACCTCACACCTCTGCTCTGCAGTCCTGATACTGAACTGACCGTGAATATAGAGCAGGTTGCCATGTTTGGCGCTGCCAGTTTATTGGATTGCTGGACACTGTGGTCCTATGATTAGTCCTTTAGCTAATAATAGTAGTTAGCCTAGCAGTGTGGTTAGGAGTTTTAATCACTGTAGCTTCAGTAATACTGTATCTAGGGCTCGAGACACTGAGCTTAATCCCATGCTACAATTGTTCTCTTCTGAGAAAGAGACTGATGTGGAATCACCTAGGTCTATGTTTAGAACTATAGGAATACAAAGCATAGAAAACTACTGTAGACGCTACTGTGTCTGGAATTATCATAATTTTCTCCTAGTCTCATTAACAGGCAATTCCTGCATTTTTCTTTCATCCCCTTTCTCTCGATTAAAAAAATACTGCTTCTCCTGCTCAACACACAAATTGCTTAGGAAGTCTGAAATCTTCTTGGATAGTGTGCTACTGTCATTCTGTTGAAGAATAGCTATGGGAATGTTTGTTGCTCTGAGTTGAGTGTTCATCACTAATACATACATTACTGCACTCCCACCTGAGGACAAAGGAGCTCTCAGGTACTTATGAACGTCTAGCTGCTCTTGGATAAGTGAACTCAGATACTTGACTCAGAGCTTACGGTACCACAGAGGAAGCATTTTACTTAATTGAAACCCATTAGATATGTGTAACAATGGAGTGATGATATCATTCTTGATTTAATAAGGAACCTTTTTTCCTTTGCACTTTAAATCCCAAATGTGTGTGTCATTCTGAACAGATGTTTGCAAATGTATTAAAAATACAAATCTGAATTATAACATTTACATAAGTATTCAGACCCTTTACTCAGTACTTTGTTTAACCACCTTTTGCAGTGATTACAGCCTCAAGTCTTCTTGGCTATGACTCTCCAAGCTTGGCACACCTGTATTTGGGGAGTTTCTCCTATTCTTCTCTGCAGATCCTCTCAAGTTCTGTCAGGTTGGATGGGGAGCGTCGCTGTACAGCTATTTTCAGGTCTCTCCAGAGATGTCATGGCTGGGCCACACAAGGACATTCAGAGACTTTTCCCAAAGCCACACCTGCGTTGTCTTGGCTGTGTGCTTAAGGTCGTTGTCCTGTTAGAAGGTGAACCTTCGCCCCAGTGTGAGGTTTTTCAGTGCCTTTTGGCAAACTCCAAGCAGGCTGTCATGTGCCTTTTACTGAGGACTGGCTTCCGTCTGGACACTACCATAAAGGCCTGATTGGTGGAGTGCTGCAGAGATGGTTGTCCTTCTGGAAGGTTCTCCCATCTCCACAGAGGAACTCTCGAGCTCTGTCAGGGTAATCATCGGGTTCTTGGTCACCTCCCTGACCAAGGCCCTTCTCCCCTGATGTCTTAGTTTTGCCGGGCGGCCAACTCTAGGAAGAGTCTTGGTGGTTCCAAACTTCTTCCATTTAAGAATGATGGAGGCCACCGTGTTCTCGGGGACCTTCAATGCTGCATAAATTTGTTGGTACCCTTCCACAGATCTCGACACAATTCCACAGGATTGTGTCGAGGCACAGATCTGCCTCAACACAATCCTGTCCCGGAGCTCTACGGACAATTCCTTCAACCTCATGCCTTACAGTACCAGTCAAAAGTTTGGACACACCTACTCATTCAATGTTTTTTCTTTATTTTTACTCTTTACTACATTGTAGAATAGTAGTGAAGACATCAAAACTATTAATTAATCATGTAGTAACCAATAAAAGTGTTTATCATATATTTTATATTATTTTATATTATTCAAAGTAGCCACCCTTTGCCTTGATGACAGCTTTGCACACTCTTGGCATTCTCTCAACCAGCTTCATGAGGAATGCTTTTCCAACCGTCTTGAAGGAGTTTCCACATATGCTGAGCACTTGAGCACTGCTTTTCCTTCACTCTGCGGTCCAACTCATCTCAAACCATCTCAATTGGGTTGAGGTCAGGTGATTGTGGAAGCCAGGTCATCTGATGCAGCACTCCATCACTCTCCTTCTTGGTCAAATAGCCCTTACACAGCCTGGAGGTGTGTTGAGTCATTGTCCTATTGAAAAACAAATGATCGTCCTACTAAGTGCAAACCAGATGGGATGGTGTATCATTGCAGAATGCTGTGGTAGCCATGCTGGTTAAGTGTGCCTTGAATTCTAAATAAATCACTGACAGTGTCACCAGCAAAGCACCCCCACACCATCACACCTTCTCCTCTGTGCTTCACAGTGGGGATCACACATGCGGAGATCATCCGTTCACCTACTCTGCGTCTCACAAAGACACAGCGTTTGGAACCTAAAATCTCAAATTTGGACTCATCAGAGGACAGATTTCCTTCGGTCTAATGTCCATTGCTCGTGTTTCTTAGCCCGAGCAAGTCTCTTCTTATTATTGGTGTCCTTTAGTAGAGGTTTCTCTGCAACAATTTGATCATGATGGCCTGATTCACGCAGTCTACTCTGAACAGTTGATGTTGAGATGTGTCTGTTACTTGAACTCTGTGAAGCGTTTATTTGGGCTGCAATCTAAGGCCGGTAATTATAATGAACTTATCCGCTGCAGCAGAGGTAACTCTGGGTCTTCCTTTCCTGTGGCGGTCCTCATGATAGCCAGTTTCATCATAGCGCTTAAAGTCTTAAAGTAATAATGGACTGTCGTTTCTCTTTGCTTATTTGAGCTGTTCTTGCCATAATATGGACTTAGCCCTATTTGGTAAAATACCATATTCTGTATACCACCCCTACCTTGTCTCAACACAACTAATTGGCTCAAACGCATTAAGAAGGAAAGAAATTCCACAAATTAACTTTTAACAAGCACACCTGTTAATTGAAATCCATTCCAGGTGACTACCTCATTAAGCTGGTTGAGAGAATGCCAATAGTGTGCAAAGCTGCCATCAAGGCAAAGGGTGTCTACTTTGAAGAATCTCAAATATAAAATATATTTTTATTTGTTTAACACTTTTTTGGTTACTACACGATTCCATGTGTGTTATTTAATAGTTTTGATGTCTTCACTATTATTCTACAATGTAGAAAATAGTAAAAATCAAGAAAAACCCTGGAATGTGTAGGGTGTCCAAACCATTGACTGGTACTTAATGTAAATAATGTATTTCAATTGTTTTATTTGTAATACATTTGCTAAAATAATAAAATAAAAATGGTTTTCACTTTGTTATTATGGGTTATTGTGGGTAAATTGATGGCGACAATTTCTTAATAAATCCATTTTAGAATAAGGCTGTAACGTAACAAAATGTGGAAAAAAGGAAGGGGTCTGAATACTTTCCGAATGCACTGTATATCTCAGTTTGAATGGCACAGGGCCTCTGGTATTCCCAGCCTCTTGACAATGCCACAATGCTCTATTTTTAGTGTAATGAAGAGCAACACATTGGCTTTGGAGGATTAGTAGAACATTAACACAGTGAGTCCCCTCAGTGTGTACAGTATGTCTGAGCTAGTGCTCTGACATAAGTCAGTGAAGGCATTCTCTTCAGCAAAGGTAACCCGTTTAAACGGAACCATGGACTCTGTAGAAAATGGGATGACTGTATTCAGACATTCTGTGTGACCGTGACATTGTGTCGGATTGAGGAGTATTTAGAACATCATCAGTGCACAGTTTTAGTGTGTCGATGGCTCAGTGACATACTCCCCCTCTTCCTCTCCCCCACTGCTCTCATTCCCCTGCCAAGTGAAGCCTCGTCTGTAGGAACAACACTGCTGAGCCATCCCATGACAACTGAGACAAACTATGCTGGGTTCAATGCCATTTACTGGGAGCTGTGTGCTGATTTCCAGCCATGAGAGAAAAGCCAAAATGTCTGAGCTGTCAGCGGTTGTTAGGAGCAGAAGTTGTAATGGCAAAATAATTATTGTCATCATTTTTTTCTCTGAGATTTACTCTTGTCAGAGTTTCATCCAAGGCTCTCACATAAAATATCAACCTATTTGAAAAGAGTTCATCATGTTGCACCATGAAGACTTCAAGATTATTTATATTAGAATGAAGTGCCAATAGAGTATGTGTAAATACACACTGAAAATGGGTTATTCGCTTTGTCAGTAAATATTTTTCTCACTTTATTTTTCTTCATGATGATGGAAAAAGCATTGTGTTTTGTTGAGGATACTCCAGCTAACTTACATTTGTTATTTTTTCCAGGTAAGACACATATTGAGTTCTGCTGTCATTTAGCCAGAGGAAACATCGACCCAAAGGAACCCCCTACATATGAGTACGTGAAATTTGTAGGAGATTTCAAGTTTCATAACAATGGTGAGTGTTCTGTTATTAAAGTTGCGCAATACTTTCAATATTTTAGTTCCCAAATCTTTGTTTCCTTGATGTACTCGCATAACAACAGAAATGACTTTCCCCTTCAACTGCCAGAACTATTGTTCTATTATCATGTGTATTTTATGTGCTTTTTTTTTTTTTTAACCAGGTAGGCAAGTTGAGAACAAGTTCTCATTTACAACTGCGACCTGGCCAAGATAAAGCAAAGCAGTGCAACAATAAACAACAACACAGAGTTAACCATGGGATAGACAAAAGTACAGTCAATAACACAATAGAAAAATCTATATACAGTGTGTGCAAATGGAGTAAGGAGGCAGGGCAATATATAGGCCAATAGTAGCGAAGTAATTACAATTCAGCAAATGAACACCGGAGTGATAGATGTGCAGATAATGATGTGCAAGTAGAAATACTGGTGTGCAAAAGAGCAAAAGAAGTAAAGTAAAAACAATATGGATGAGGTAGATAGGGATGAGAGGTAGTTGGATGCGCTATTTACAGATGGGTGTACAGCTGCAGCGATTGGTAAGCTGCTCAGATAGCTGATGCTTAAAGATAGTGAGGGAGATATAAGCGATTTTTGCAATTCGTTCCAGTCATTGGCAGCAGAGAACTGGAAGGAAAGGCGGCCAAAGGAGGTGTTGGCTTTGGGGATGACCAGTGAGATATACCTGCTGGAACGCGTGCTACGGGTTGGTGCTGTTATGGTGACTAGTGAGCTGAGATAAGGTGGAGCTTTACCTAGAAAAGACTTATAGATGACCTGGAGCCAGTGGGTCTGCCGGGCGAATATGTAACGAGGGCCAGCCGACGAGAGCATACAGGTCGCAGTGGTGGGTGGTATATGGGGCTTTGTTGGAGGCTATTTTGTAAATTACATCGCCGAAGTCGAGGATCGGTAGGATAGTCAGTTTTACGAGGGTATGTTTGGCAGCGTGAGTGAAGGAGGCTTTGTTGCGAAATAGAAAGCCGATTCTAGATTTAATTTTGGATTGAAGATGCTTAATGTGAGTCTGGAAGGGGAGTTTACAGTCTAGCCAGACACCTACAGTGAGGGAAAAAAGTATTTGATCCCCTGCTGATTTTGTACGTTTGCCCACTGACAAAGAAATGATCAGTCTATAATTAATTTGAACAGTGAGAGACAGAATAACAACAAAATAATCCAGAAAAACACGCATGTGAAAAATGTTATAAATGGAATTGCATTTTAATGAGGGAAATAAGTATTTGACCCCTCTGCAAAACATGATTTAGTACTTGGTGGCAAAACCCTTGTTGGCAATCACAGAGGTCAGACGTTTCTTGTTGTTGGCCACCAGGTTAGCACACATCTCAGGAGGGATTTTGTCCCACTCCTCTATGCAGATCTTCTCCAAGTCATTAAGGTTTCGAGGCTGACGTTTGGCAACTCGAACCTTCAGCTCCCTCCACAGATTTTCTATGGGATTAAGGTCTGGAGACTGGCTAGACCACTCCAGGACCTTAATGTGCTTCTTCTTGAGCCACTCCTTTGTTGCCTTGGCCGTGTGTTTTGGGTCTTTGTCATGCTGGAATACCCATCCACGACCCATTTTCAATGCCCTGGCTGAGGGAAGGAGGTTCTCACCCAAGATTTGACGGTACATGGCCCCGTCCATCGTCCCTTTGATGCGGTGAAGTTGTCCTGTCCCCTTAGCAGAAAAACACCCCCAAAGCATAATGTTTCCACCTCCATGTTTGACGGTGGGGATGGTGTTCTTGGGGTCATAGGCAGCATTCCTCCTCCTCCAAACACGGCGAGTTGAGTTGATGCCAAAGAGCTCCATTTTGGTCTCATCTGAACACAACACTTACACCCAGTTGTCCTCTGAATCATTCAGATGTTCATTGGCAAACTTCAGACGGGCATGTATATGTGCTTTCTTGAGCAGGGGGACCTTGCGGGTGCTGCAGGATTTCAGTCCTTCACGGCGTAGTGTGTTACCAATTGTTTTCTTGGTGACTATGGTCCCAGCTGCCTTGAGATCATTGACAAGATCCTCCCGTGTAGTTCTGTGCTGACTCCTCACCGTTCTCATGATCATTGCAACTCCACGAGGTGAGATCTTGCATGGAGCCCCAGGCCGAGGGAGATTGACAGTTCTTTTGTGTTTCTTCCATTTGCGAATAATCGCACCAACTGTTGTCACCTTCTCACCAAGCTGCTTGGCGATGGTATTGTAGCCCATTCCAGCCTTGTGTAGGTCTACAATCTTGTCCCTGACATCCTTGGAGAGCTCTTTGGTCGTGGCCATGGTGGAGAGTTTGGAATCTGATTGATTGATTGCTTCTGTGGACTGGTCTTTTATAGAGGTAACAAATTGAGATTAGGAGCACTCCCTTTAAGAGTGTGCTCCTAATCTCAGCTCGTTACCTGTATAAAAGACACCTGGGAGCCAGAAATCTTTCTGATTGAGAGGGGGTCAAATACTTATTTCCCTCAATAAAATGCAAATCAATTTATAAAATTTTTCACGTGCGTTTTTCTGGATTTTTTGTTGTTATTCTGTCTCTCACTGTTCAAATAAACCTACCATTAAAATTATAGATTGATGATTTCTTTGTCAGTGGGCAAACGTACAAAATCAGCAGGGGATCAAATACTTTTTTCACTCACTGTAGGTATTTGTAGTTGTCCACATATTCTAAGTCGGAACCGTCCAGAGCAGTGATGCTAGTCGGACAGGCGGGTGCGGGCAGCGATCGGTTGAAGAGCATGCATTTAGTTTTACTAGTGTTTAAGAACAGTTGGAGGCCACGGAAGGAGTGTTGTATGGCATTGAAGCTCGTTTGGAGGTTTGTTAACACAGTGTCCAAAGAAGGGCCAGATGTATACAGAATGGTGTCGTGCACGTAGAGGTGGATCAAGGAATCACCCGCAGCAAGAGCGACATCATTGATATATACAGAGAAAGAGTCGACCCGAGAATTGAACCCTGTGGCATCCCCATAGAGACTGCCAGAGGTCTGGACAACAGGCCCTCCGATTTTACACACTGTACTCTATCTGAGAAGTAGTTGGTGAACCAGGCGAGGCAGTCATTTGAGAAACCAAGGCTGTTGAGTCTGCTGATGAGTGCGGTGATTGACAGAGTCGAAAGCCTTGGCCAGGTCGATGAAGACGGCTGCACAGTGCTGTCTTTTATCGATGCCGGTTATGATATCGTTTAGCACCTTGAGCGTGGCTGAGGTGGACCCGTGACCAGCTCAGAAACCAGATTGCACAGCGGAGAATGTATGGTGGGATTCGAAATGGTCAGTGATCTGTTTGTTAACTTGGCTTCGAAGACTTTAGAAAGGCAGGGCAGGATGGATATAGGTCTGTAACAGTTTGGGGCTAGAGTGTCACCCCCTTTGAAGAGGGGGATGACTGTGGCAGCTTTCCAGTCTTTAGGAATCTCGGACGATACGAAAGAGAGGTTGAACAGACTAGTAATAGGGGTTGCAACAATGGCGGCGGATAATTTTCGAAAGAGAGGGTCCAGATTGTCTAGCCCAGCTGATTTGTACGGGTCCAGCTTTTGCAGCTCTTTCAGAACATCTGCTATCTGGATTTGTTTGAAGGAGAAGCTGGGGAGGCTTGGGCAAGTAGCTGCGGGGGGTGCGGAGCTGTTGGCCGGGGTTGGGGGAGCCAGGAGGAAAGCATGGCCAGCCGTAGAGAAATGCTTATTGAATTTTTCGATTATCGTGGATTTATCGGTGGTGACAGTGTTTCCTAGCCTCAGTGCAGTGGGCAGCTGGGAGGAGGTGCTCTTATTCTCCATGGATTTTACAGTGTCACAGAACTTTTTGGAGTTAGAGCTACAGGATGCAAATTTCTGTTTGAAAAAGCTAGCCTTTGCTTTGCTAACTGTGTTTTGGTTCCTGACTTCCCTGAACAGTTGCATATCGCAGGGATTATTCAATGCTTGTGCAGTACGCCACAGGATGTTTTTGTACTGGTTGAGGGCAGTCAGGTCTGGAGTGAACCAAGGGCTATATCTGTTCTTAGTTCTACATTTTTTGAAAGGGGCATGCTTATTTAAGATGGTGAGGAAATTACTTTTATAGAACAACCAGGCATCCTCTACTGATGGGATGAGGTCAATATCCTTCCAGGATACCCGGGCCAGGTCGATTAGAAAGGCCTGCTCGCAGAAGTGATTTAGGGAGCGTTTGACACAGATGATGGGTGGTCGTTTGACCGCGGACCCATAACGGATGCAGGCAATGAGGCAGTGATCGCTGAGATCCTGATTGAAAACAGCAGAGGTGGATTTGGAGGGCAAGTTGGTCAGGATAATATCTATAAGGGTGCCCATGTTTACAGATTTAGGATTGTACCTGGTGGGTTCCTTGATAATTTCTGTGAGATTGAGGGCATCTAGCTTAGATTGTAGGATGACCGGGGTGTTAAGCATATCCCAGTTTAGGTCACCTAACAGAACGAACTCCGAAGATAAATGAGGGACAATCAATTCACATATGGTGTCCAGGGCACAGGTGGGAACTGAGGGGGGTCTATAACAGGTAGAGACTTATTTCTGGCGAGATAATTTTTTTTAATTAGAAGCTCGAACTGTTTTGAGATAGACCTGGAAAGTATGACAGAACTTTGCAGGCTATCTCTGCAGTAGATTGCAACTCCTCCCTTTTTGGCAGTTCTATCTTGACGGAAAATGTTGTAGTTGGGGATGGAAATCTAAGAATTTTTGGTGGCCTTCCTAAGCCAGGATTCAGACACATTTCATCTACAGCTATTGACCCGAGCTACAACCTGATGAATGAACAGTAAACCATCTAGTTATATTAATAAGGCCAAATAAGGCCAAACTCTGCATTCTATTGAATATTAGAATGGAGATGTTATGTCATGTTATGTCACGTACTCGAAACAGACAGAAAATCAAACAGGTTAGAAAACCGTTTCAGAACTGCATATCTCATTGTTGATCACTGTTCAAATACCTGGCTAATTGACTGGAAAATAGACGTATGAGGAAATGTTTCCCCTCTCGTCTGAAATTACACTTGGGACTTTTGAATATTTCCATACTTTTTAAAGTTTTGGAATACAGTCATTTGAACAGCGTAATGCCGTAGTAATGTCTCTAGAGTGTGGTGAGATGGAAAGGCAGAGTGTGGTGAGATGAAAAGGCAGAGTGTGGTGAGATGGAACGGTTATGTAAAGTTATTTGGCACTCGTAGAATAACTCCAGTCACTGCTCATCAAAGATGTATTCCCTGATTTGCCATTACCCCCGACCCTCAGCTGGGGAGCACTACCACAGTCTTCAGGGGCCACAGTCCTGCTGATTTTCCTTTCTTAAATGAGTGTGTGATTAAAGGGCAAAATCCCCAGCACACACTGCTGTGGCCAGGAAACACAGTTGGACTTTGATTCACAGCTCCTACGTCTTCTTTTAACAGATATAGCTGTGTGGGGTTGATGATAATCACTCTTAGTGTTTATACTATACTGTTGAAATGCACCAAATGGATTGTTGCTGTTGATTTATATTTGCTATGCCTACATTCATCCTCTGGGGAGGTATTGAGTGACTGTTTCTGTTGTTTCTGATTCACAGTGCCTACTTCCTCTTGTAACGGGTTTGAGTTGACATTACCAAGAACCCTGCAGTCATCACTGGAAGAGCAGGTCTGCCTTGTTGCCACTGTACGATTAGTCACTCCACAGTTTTTAAAGGTAAGATCGTGTTTCTTTTGCTAAATCTTTGCTGATTCCATTTGAGGACATACAGATGTTTTATATTACCTTGTAAAGAGGAAGAAGAAAATAATACATTTTGAAAATCCATATAAGTTTTTTGCATTGTGAATCTTCATATTATTCTTTTGCCACTTCTGGTTGGGTTGGATGTTTCACTTGCAATCGGAAAATAACCTCTTCTTTTACAAGACCTTGGAATAATTATACTTTACATTTTGGTAAAAAAAATGTTATTCACATTGTTGCTCTTTTGATGATCCATCACGTGACATACATTGCACCCCTCCCCCTTTTTGCCCTCAGAACAGCCTCATTTCGTTGGGGCATGTACTCTACAAGGTGTCGAAAGCGTTCCACAGGGATGCTGGCCCATTTTGACTCCAATGCTTCCCACAGTTGTCCTTTGGATGGTAAACCAGTCTTGATACACACGGGAAACCGTTAAGCGTGAAAAACCCAGCCGCGTTGCACTTCTTGACACAAACCGGTGCGCCTGGCGCCTACTACCATACACCTTTCAAAGGCACTTAATTATTTTGTCTTGCCCATTCACCCTCTGAAAGGCACACACACACAATCCATGTCTCAATTGTCTCAATGATTAAAAATATTATTTAACCTGTCTCCTTCATCTACACTGATTGAAGTGGATTTAACAAGTGAAATCATTAAGGGATCAAAGCTTTCACTTCGATTTGCCTGGTCAGTCTATGTCATGAAAAGAGCAGGTGTTCTTAATAAAATAAAATGTGTCTATTTACGATGACATTTTTATAAAAAAATGTATGTGAAAGTTCTTTCTGCGTAGACACCTTTGAACTTGGTTTTATAAGGTTCTATCTCAATCCAATCACACATTACCGGGTTTCCAATCAAACATATTTGCATGTAAGGTGATGCATTGAGTCATGAAAGAGGAAGACATCACAAAACAGTTCTGAGATCTGGGACTTGAATAATACTCCATATCTCAGAACTATACATTTAGTAGATTAGTGCTGAGCGATGAATGCTTTTTGAGGTTGGTTCGATTATTTAAAAAAAAAAAGATTTCGGTTTCGATAATTGTTTTAGACATTAAATGCACTATGCGTTATGTGGGTTGAATGCTGTAACAACACTGAATAAAACAATTCATAAAAGTCCCATGATGGTAGTGACTGCCCATTACTGCTTATCAGAGGCAGGACCAAGTCACTATTATTCGAGTCACTAGCAAGTCTCAAGTCACAAGGTCTGAGTCTCAAGTCACAAGGTCTGAGTCTCAAGTCGAGTCTCAAGTAGAATAGGTCAAGACTCGAGTCAAGTCCAAGTCAAGTTGAGCCACAAGTTTTCAAGTAAAGTCTCAAGTCAAGTAACAAAAAAATCTATACATGCAACGATTTGTTCAACTACAAATCTCTGTCTATTTATTGAGGCTACCAGACAGCACTTTTCATTATTTTGTCTACAACACATTTTGATTAGCATTTGTAATTGTAAAATAGGGACATGTAGCAGCCGTACGGGCAGGACATCAGCAGAAGACTAGGCAGGTTGACGTGCTCAGAGTGTACATTAATTTACAGGTCTTGGTGATCCAATGGTGAAAGCGCCAGATCATACAAAATATACATGTAGATTTAAGAAATATACACAGGCATTAGCCCAAAAGAAATAGCCTTTGTATCAGGCTTATTAACCTGTCCTATCTGAACTGACACTGGTAGAGAGCAAGACTGTACAGCCTCCTCTTGAGAACTTAATCGGTCTAACAGGAGCTCAAACAGGTAGGCCTACATAATGTAAGCACTTGGCCCCCAGGGCCATACAATTAGCCAATTGGCACTTATAACCAATCAAACTGGTTCTACAATCTAAAAGGCAATTTCCACATCCATTGTTACATTCGTATTAATCAGACTTAATGATTTATTAGTGATATTTCAACACCATGCATACATGTAACAATAATTTTGTCTTATTCAATGTTCTGACTCCAGAGTGTGGAGAACAGGCCACGTAGCCTATTCCTATGCGCACTGAGGCGCTTGCGCGGATATTACGCACAACCAGAATGACCAGAATGACAGACACGCAGAACCCCGACATAACCCAAGCAATATGAATATAGGAAACCATACATTTCATTAAATAAACAGAACCTCTACCTCATGAGTCTTGCGAATGTTCATGGGCACATTAAAAATCATGCCAACTCAGAGGGTAAGAAATGGTTGGCTAAATGCAAATGTATGGTAGGCCTGTCAAACATGTAACAGAAATGTCTACGTGTTGCAAAAAAACGATATGGGGATGGAATGATGAAACGCTAGGGCCTATGAATTTAAACATGTGAAAGCAAGAGAAAACATTTCAACAAGAGAAATAAAGCACTCCACTGGCTGGAGTTTGGAGAGTGCAAGTGAAGAGCCGCACCTATGGTAATAATTTTAAACAAATTCCAAATGCAAGTAAATTATAAATTTCAAGCAATTGTTACATACAAAAATAGCAGTAGGCATATGCTAATAATTTATGCCCCATTGCTTGCAAAGTAAACAGTTAATATTCTTGATCACCATCATTCTTTTGAGCTGCATATTTATTTATTATGGCAATCTTCTCTTCCTATAATTTGACGTTTGTGCTGCACCCAATCCTATAGCTGTATAGAAAATCACCAATCTGGCCTATGCTGTCTGACAAAATTACTATTTTGGTAGTTCTTCTAAGTAAATAAGGCATACTTTTATTACTGCTGAATAGCAACTATCAATCACTTAGATCCTGTATTTTCAGGCTCGCGAAGCAACTGCTTTCTATCCCTCTCATTCGCCCGTTCTCTCTCCTCTTAGTCTTCATGTCTGCTCCGCACAAACCAGACAAGTTTAAGCAGGTGTGCAATGGATTATGGGCATACAGTTGAAGTCGGAAGTTTACATACACTTAGGTTGGAGTCATTAAAACTCGTTTTTCAACCACTCCACAAATTTCTTGTTAACAAACTATAGTTTTGGCAAGTCGGTTAGGACATCTACTTTGTGCATGACACAAGTAATTTTCCCAACAATTGTTTACAGACAGATTTCTTCACTTATAATTCACTGTATCACAATTCCAGTGGGTTAGAAGTTTACATACACAAGTTGACTGTGCCTTTAAACAGCTCGGAAATTCCAGAAAATTATGTCATGGCTTTAGAAGCTTCTGATAGGCTAATTGACATAATTTGAGTCAATTGGAGGTGTACTTGTGGATGTATTTCAAGGCCTACCTTCAAACTCAGTGCCTCTTTGCTTGACATCATGGGAAAATCAAAAGACCTCAGAAAAAAAATTGTAGACCTCCACAAGTCTGGTTCATCCTTGGGAGCAATTTCCAAACACCTGAAGGTACCACGTTCATCTGTACAAACAATAGAACGCAAGTATAAACACCATGGGACCACGCAGCCGTCACACCGCTCAGGAAGGAGACGCGTTCTTTGGTGCGAAAAGTGCAAATCAATACCAGAACAACAGCAAAAGACCTTGTGAAGATGCTGGAGGAAACAGGTACAAAAGTATTTATATCCATTGTAAATCGAGTCCTATATCGACATAACCTGAGAGGCCACTCAGCAAGGAAGAAGCCACTGCTCCAAAACTGCCATAAAAAAAGCCAGACTACGGTTTGCAACTGCACATGGGGACAAAGATCATACTTTTTGGAGAAATGTCCTCTGGTCTGATGAAACAAAAATTGAACTATTTGGCCATTTTGACCATCGTTTTGAGGAAAAAGGGGGATGCTTTCAAGCCGAAGAACAGCATCCCAACCGTGAAGCACGAGGGTGGCAGCATCATGTTGTGGGGGTGCTTTGCTGCAGGTGCACTTCACAAAATAGATGGCATCATGAGGGAGGAAAATTATGTGGATATATTGAAGCAACATCTCAAGACATCAGTCAGGAAGTTAAAGCTTGGTCACAAATGGGTCATCTAAATGGACAATGACCCCAAGAATACTTCCAAAGTTGTGGCAAAATGGCTTAAGGACAACAAAGTCAAGGTATTGGAGTGGCCATCACAAAGCCCTGACCTCAATCCTATAGAACATTTGTGGGCAGGACTGAAAAAGCATGTGCGAGCAAGGAGGCCTACAAACCTGACTCAGTTACACCAGCTCTGTCAGGAGGAATGGGCCAAAATTCACCCAACTTATTGTGGGAAGCTTGTGGGAGGCTACCCAAAACGTTTGACCCAAGTTAAACAATTTAAAGGCAATGCTACCAAATACTAATTGAGTGTATGTAAACGTCTGACCCACTGGGAATGTGATGAAAGAAATAAAAGCTGAAATAAATCATTCTCTCTACTATTATTCTGACATTTCACATTCTTAAAATAAAGTGGTGATCCTAACTGACCTAAGACAGGGAATTATTACCAGGATTAAATGCCAGAAATTGTGAAGAACGGAGTTTATATGTATTTGGCTAAGGTGTATGTAAACTTCCGACTTCAACTGTATGTAGAATACTGGCCAGTTGGAAACTACAACTCCCTACTAAATTTACAGTTCAGGCCTCATCTGATTTATCTCTACATAAACTACACATCGAGCTCACAGAAAAAAAACGAATGAAGTGGAATTCAAATAATTAAACCGATGTGGGTCAATTAGTTGTTTAAAACCCCCAAAATAACCAACATTTTGGTTAATCGCTCAGCACTTTCGCAGATAGAACCTTTTAATTCCCAGTCCTTGATTATTCAAATCATAGGTTATGGACTTCTTTTCCCATTATTTAGATTTTTTAATCACTTTTGCAGGAGAATGGCCATAATATTGTCTCTTTATGGCAAAAAATAAATACATACAGGTACCTTGGGGTGGCAGGTAGCCTAGTGGTTAGAGCATTGGGCCAGTAACCAAAAGGTTGCTAGATCAAATCCTTGAGCTGACAAGGTAAAGAAAATCTGTTTTTCTGCCCCTGAACAAGACAGTTAACCCACTGTTCCTAGGCCGTCATTGTAAATAAGAATTTGATCTTAACTGACTTGCCTAGTTAAATAAAGGTTCAATTTAAAAAATGAAGGCCTACTGGAGAGGCATACAGTTTTTTCAGAATTTTGCTTATTTATTGAAAATTTTATTGAAAATTAAATACAGAAGTATCTAATTTACATAAGTATTCAAACACCTGAGTCAATACATGTTAGAATCTCCTTTTGCAGCGATTACAGCTGTGAGTCTTTCTGGGTAAGTCCCTAAGAACTTTGCACACCTGGATTGTACAATATTTGCATATTATTCTTTAGAAAATTCTTCAAGCTCTGTCAATTGGTTGTTGATCATTGCTAGACAGCCATTTTCATGTCTTGTCATAGTTTTTCAAATGACAAGCAACTCCAGTCTATATTTGGCCTTGTGTTTTAGAATATTGGGGCAGCAGGTAGCCTAGTGGTTCGAGCGTTGGTCTTGTAACCGAAAGTCTGCAAGATTGAATCCCTGAGCTGACAAGGGGGAAAATATATATATGTCGTTCTGCCCGTGAACAAGGCAGTTAACCCACTGTTCCTAGGCCGTCATTGAAAATAAGAATAAGAACTGACTTGCCCAGTTAAATAAAGGTAAAAAACACATATATATATATATTGTTCTACTGAAAGGTGAATTTGTCTCCCAGTGTCTGTTGGAAAGCAGCCTGAACCAGGTTTTCCTCTAGGATTTTGCCTAGAGGTAAGGCTGTATTCCGTTAATCTTTATCCTAAGAAACTCTCCTATCACAGCCATTAAACTCTGTAACTGTTTTAAAGTCACTATTGGTGAAATCTCTGAGCGGTTTCCTTCCTCTCCGGCAACTGTGTTAGGAAGGGCGCCCGTATCTTTGTAGTGACTGGGTGTATTGATACACCATCCAAAGTGAAATTAATAACTTCACCATGTTCAAAGGGATATTCAAATGTCAGCTTTTTTTTCTATTAATAGGTGCCCTTCTTTGCAAACCATTGGTTTTGTATCTGTGCTTGAAATGCACTGCTCGACTGAGGAACCTTACAGATTATTGTATGTGAGATGGGGTAGTCATTTAAAAATCATGTTAAACGCTACTATTGCACACAGAAAGTATTCACACCCCTTCACTTTGTCCACGTTTTGCTGTGTTACAGTGTGAATTTAAAATGGAATAAATTCACTGTGTCACTGGCCTACTCACAATACCCTATAATGTTGAAGTGGAAAATGTCCTTAACAAGTCACATAATAAGTTGCATGGTCTGTGTTCAATAATAGTGTTTAACATCATTTTCGAATGACTACCTAATCTCTGTACCCCACACATACAATTATCTGTGAGGTCCCTCAGTCGAGCAGTGAATTTCAAACGCAGATTCAACCACATATACCAGGGAAGTTTTCCAATGCCTCACAAAGAAGGGCACCTACTGGCAGATGAGTAAAAATAAATAAAAAAGCAGACATTGAATATCGCTTTGAGCATAGTGAAGTTATTCATTACACTTTGGATGGCGTATCAATACACCCAGTCACTTCAAAGATACAGGTATGGTGATCTTGAATTAGTTACAGAGTTTAATGGCTGTGATACTGTAGGAGATAACTGAGGATTGATCAGCAACATTGTAGTTACTCCACTACACTACACTAACATAAATGACAGAGTGAAAAGAAGGAAGCCTGTACAGAAAAAAATATTCCAAAACATGACTCCTGTTTGCGATAAGTCACTAAAGTAATACTGCAAAAAATGTGGCAAAGAAAATAACTTTCTGTCCTGAATACAAAGCATTATCTTTGGGGCAAATCCACTGAGTTGCTTACTAAGACAACATTGAATGTTCCTGAGTGGTCTAGTTACATTTTTTACTTAAATCGGCTTGAAAATCTATTGCAAGACTTGAAAAGGTCTGTCTAGCAATGATCAACATAACTTGACAGAGGAAATATTGTGCAATCAGGTGTGCAAAGCTCATAGATACTTACTCAGAAAGACTCACAGCAGTAATCACTGCCTAAGGTGTTAAGATGTATTGACTCAAGGGGTTGAATACTTATCTAATCAAGATCTATTAGTGTTTTTCTTTATTTAAAAAAAAATTAAAAATTACTTTGACATTACAGAGTATTTCGTGTAAACGGTTTACATAAATGTCAATTGAATCAATTTTAATCCCACTTTGTAACAAAATAAAACGTGGAAAAAGTCAAGGGGTGTGAATACTTTCTGAAATCACTGTACGGTAGTTGTCATTTCAGTGAACTATTGTTTTAAAATCAAATCAAATCACATTTTATTGGTCACATTAAGTGCCAGAAATAACCTTTTTACACAACACAGATCCACGTTTGAGACTTACAAGGTTACAATTACAACACCCCCCTTAAAAAAACAAATTTACCAACGTCTCAGAATTTTGATACTCTGCACTTTAAGTACCTTTATGGTGAGGGTCTTGATTAGTTATGAATGAGGAATTCACTACAAAACTGTTCGGAGATATGACGTGAAAACGTATGACTCAGATCTAGACTTTTTCGAAGATAGAACCTTATAATTCCAAGGTCACAATAGTTTTTCTAGGATTTAAGGATTGGTTCTCTAGTCCCTTAAATTGTATTTTTGTTACTTTTACCAGGATTTGTGTAATGTGGAAGATCCCTGTGATGAATTTACATCCAGACACAGCCTTGAATGGAAGTTCCTGTTCTTAGATCACAGGTAAGAGGAGCAAAGAAACATGTACATTTTGTCCTCCATCTGTTATCAGTCATTAATTGAGTAGTTTCATAGCCTGATGGAAAGCTACACTATCATCGGTGCCCATCAACTGACATCCTCTGGTCTGCACATCTTTAGCGCTACAGTAACACATAGATTTAAGAGGACTACTGCGGTTCTCTCCTGTCCCTATCTTGGCATTAACATGATATTGTTGTTTGTAAACTCTGTCTACTGGCGTGTCATACTGCCCCACTGTGTCCCTTGGTTATGTTCCATCTGATTGGCTTTGGGTGATCAGGCTCAGTGTTCAGCAGACTGCTGGTGCTAGTGGCGTGACTGACTGATTGTGCTAGTTTCCACTGTGTGGCCTGGCGTCCTCACTAAGTAAGGCATTTAAACCTGCTGCCCTGCCCTGGATAGTGAGAGTGAGACACAAGATTAGTCTGCAATGTCACAAGTGATAAAGGACCAGTGAGAAGCAGCCCAGACTGCAACATTCTATCATTCATGACACCACCAGTGCAGTATCAAATCAAATCCATTAGTACCTGCTAATCAAAGACCCTTGTGAATTCAGAGCAGAGAGGATGGCAACCTCCCCGAGATTATTAGATAACTGTAAAGAAGGTAAAACCAAGGAAGGAAATTGTACGTCCTGTGCTCTGCTGAGCTATAATTGGACATTCACAGCTCCTTGCCAAACTGCTGTGCTCTGCGCTGGGTCTCAAGAATGGCTCCCTCTATAATGTGACCTGCATGCCATTCTGAATTTGGCTTATGGGGGCCTAGACTAAGTGGATTTAACTTAGCGTTGATGAATGAAATGCACCAAGTGAGCCAAAATCATGTCATAATCATAGCTGTGATTATACGACATTGTCATGTTTACGCATTTTTTAGGCATTCGCAACATCGCACTTACTCAGCCATAGCCTATTTAGAGAGGTGATATTCTGTCAATGTGTCATTACTGTATGGATCATATGAAGTTGTATTGCCCTGTGTGCTTGAGGCAGTACAAACTTAGGTTTATTAATCATAATGTTTATGCATTTTTCAATGTACTTGTCAAGGTAATTATGGCATTATCAATCAAGTTATTCTCTCCAGGCTGCAAAATAGTACATTCCGACAAAATAAATAGTTAATGTCCCAGTTTAACCAGTCTGTTGTTGTTATAAAACATAGCTGCCTAATATGTTGGTTATTCTCTCTTTCCAGAGCTTCACCAATCATTGGCTACTTGCCCTTTGAGGTTCTTGGGACTTCTGGCTATGATTACTATCATGTGGATGACTTGGAGCTTATAGCGCGGTGTCATAAGCAATGTAAGCAACTCTCTCCACTACCTCTTTCATACCCCTCTCATTCTCTCCCCCTCTCCCTCTCTCCCCCTCTCCCTCTCCCCCTCACTACCACAGGATCCAGGCAGCCATTTCACAGAAATAGGTCATCCCACTGTAGTTACATTTCTATTTCCACTTTACCAATGTTCATAAAAAGCCCAGACGTCTGAGACTGCTTAGAGCTTGTTACTCCTACCCTGATGTTTTAGGATTTCGGGAACAAGGGCAGTGTAGTGATTTCTGTATACCTGACTGCTCTGTTGAAAATTGTGTTGTGTTGTCTTCACAGTAATGCAGTTTGGGAAGGGTAAATCCTGCTACTATCGGTTTCTGACCAAGGGTCAGCAGTGGATCTGGCTGCAGACACACTACTACATTACATACCATCAGTGGAACTCCAAGCCAGAGTTCATAGTGTGCACTCACACAGTCGTCAGGTAAACCTAATTCCTCTGCATTAGTAATAGTAGCTGTCTGTCATTAGATATTGTAAATTGAAGATGAATATCTGAACGTCTTGAAGAAAGATCTGGCCTTAATGGCCATGTACTCTTATAATCTCCACCCAGCACAGCCAGAAGAGGACTGGCCACCCCTCAGAGCCTGGTTCCTCTCTAGGTTTCTTCTTAGGTTCCAGACTTTCTATAGAGTTTTTCCTAGACACTGTTCTTCTGCATCTGCATTTCTTGCTCTTTGGAGTTTTAGGCAAAGCTAGGCTTATGGGCAAATCATTTGACATTTGATCTTTCTTTCTATCGCACTCTGTCACGGACTTGTAGTTACGCGGAGGTGAGAGCGGAGAGGAGGAGAGAGTTTGGCTTGAAGGAGACGTCACCTGAGATGGCCACTTCGTCCTCCATAAAGGTATGAAGAAGAGACACTGGGATCAAATATAAATAATGAATCATAAAGAATGTTACAATAACATCCAGTATTCAAGTTTCCTAATACACAGCCATTTACCAGGTCCAATTGTTACAATCATGTACAGTAGTGCTCTACTTCCCCATCCTGTGTCAGTGTTCAGATCTAAGTGGGATGGTGAAATGCCATGCAAATATGGAGATTTCCAGTGTCAGGCATTGTTGTGTGTATTCTGAGTGGCTAAAAGCAAATATGTCCCAGATCTTATTGGCGCAGTCAATACTTGATACTTCTCTGTCTATCCTGTGTGTTCCAGGCTCAGGAGGTGTACCTGGACATCTGTCCCAATCTGGACCTTCCCGGACAGGACAGGATGAGCGGGGCACGCTCAGTGTCCTCCCACAGCTCCCGGAAATCCTCCCACACGCCCCTGTCCGACTCGGCATGTGAGTCCCCCTGTTGCTCTCTTTGTCCAGCTAACCCAAATACCCCCATACTGAATCAGTCCGTTTAGACTTGAACTCTGTACCATACAACACCACTCTCACCCTAATCCAAATCTGCACCACCATACACTCACTTACTGTATACAATTTTGGATTTAAATGGTTAATTATGAAGTATGCGTAACCTTCTACCTATTGAATAATTCTTCCCACCAGCCAACACGTCTTTGCGGTTCACAGACGTTTGCACACCATCTCGACAGTCTGCGTCAGTCACGGGGACAGAGAAGAATTTGACCAGACTCATACCCAGTAGTGCAAAGGTCAGTTCACCTCATTAAGAACTAGCCAGTGGAAAAACCAATACCTGTAGAAAAACATCAGCCTGGAATCCTGCTCAACTCCCCGTCTGTTTTTGTTGTCCTTCACCTTATAGACTTTGGTACAGAGGCAAAACTCTTTTGACCTCCTTCCCCAACTGAGCCTCCCCCTTTCTCCTACCTGCAGCCAGCACTCCGCAATGGTTGGTGTTTAGTCTAATCTCTCCTGTCTGTCTGTCGCCTGCCTGCTTACTGTTTGTCTAGTAGTCTCCCAGTATTATGACAGCTTGCTCTTGTCTGTTGGTAATTGGGGATGATCATATTATAGATGCAAATGTAGATGACGATTATATTCCAGATGTAAAACTACTATTCTCAAGTATGTATAAATTGTCTCAAGATGATCACTTCAACTCATGTTAAATGAGGCCCAGTAAAAGCATCTCCTACATCTGCATGAAATCAAGAAGAAGAGCTGGAAACAAGAAGAGCTTGAAGTGCTAATCAAGTGATAATGATTGTGAGGATGATTTCTGTGGACCTCAAGTGCTTGAGTGCTGTATTTCTGAACTGCGGCAGAGTCCTCCTTGGCTCTGAAAATGTGTGTAGGCAGCTGTAAAGGCTTGTGCCAGAGCATCGCCCATGCATTGTACTTTGATGTGAACCGCCGTTATCATGTTGGCTGTGTATCCTATTATTTCCGTCACAGCAACAACAACAACAGCAACAGCAGCAGCAGTCCATGTACCAACAGCAGTCCCAAGAGCCTCAGCTAGGTGTGATGAACCAGCTCAAGGAGCAGCTGGAGGAGAGGACGCGCATCCTGCAGATGGACATCAAGACTCAGCAGCAGGAGCTGCATGACATCAAGGAGAAGCTTCAGCTAGCTAACCTCCAGGTAACCCTGCTTACCGCTAGTCAGACGCCCTGCCTAAAGCAGTCCCGTAACCTAAGTCAGGGTTTCCCCAAACACGGTCCTCTGTTTTGGTTTTTGCCCTAACACTACACAGCTGATTCAAATAATAAATTAATCTTATAGCTTTGAATCAGCTGTGTAGTGTTAGGGCAAAAACCAAAACATGCACCCCTTGGGGTCCCGAGGACCGAGTTTGGAAAGCGGTGACCTAAGCCAATTGTCATAGAGTGGATACAGTAGCTAAGCCCTCCTGTGTTTGTGTGTGTGTGCAGATGTTGTTACAGCAGCCCATCCACGGTGACTTTGGCCAGGTACAACAGCAGCAGCCTCAGCAGCAGGGTCCAGGGAGGCCGGTCCAGCAGCAGCAGCCCCAGTCTGGGGTGATCAGGCAGGCCTCAGGCCACTCCAAACAGCCTCTCCATGGAGCCCACGACTCGTCCCCTCACTCTCTCCTCAGAGAGCACAGCACACCCTCCCCTCAGGTACCCCAGCTCTCCCTCTGTACTCTTATCCCAATAGCTTTAGACTTTTACTTTGTAAAGAGTTAGCAGGGAAATATTCACCATAGTCCCTGTGCACAAGGAAGCGAAGGTAACCTGCCTAAATGATTACTGCCCCGTAGCACTCACGTCGGTAGCCATGAAGTGCTTTAAAAGGCTGGTCATGGCTCACATCAACAGCATCCTCCCGGATACCCTAGACCCACTCCAATTTGCATACCGCCCCAACAGATCCACAGATGACGCAATCTCAATCGCACTCCACACTGCCCTTTCCCATCTGGACAAAAGGAACACCTATGTGAGAATGCTGTTCATTGACTACAGCTCAGCGTTCAACACCATAGTGCCCACGAAGCACATCACTAAGCTAAGGACCTTGGGACTAAACACTTCCCTCTGCAACTGTATCCTGGACTTCCTGACGGGCCGCCCCCAGGTGGTAAGGGTAGGCAACAACACATCTGCCACGCTGATCCTCAACACTGGGGCCCCTCAGGGGTGTGTACTTAGTCCCCTCCTGTACTCCCCGTTCACCCACGACTGTGTGGCCAAACACGACTCCAACACCATCATTAAGTTTGCTGACGACACAACAGTGGTAGGCCTGACCACTGACAACGATGAGGCAGCCTATAGGGAGGAGGTCAGAGACCTGGCAGTGTGGTGCTAGGACAACAACGTCTCCCTCAATGTGAGCAAGACAAAGGACCTGATCGTGGACTACAGGAAAAGGCGGGCCAAATAGGCCCCTATTAACATCGACGGGGCTGTAGTGTAGCGGGTCGAGAGTTTCAAGTTCCTTGGTGTCCACATCACCAACGAACTATCATGGTCCAAACACACCAAGACAGTCGTGAAGAGGGCACGACAACACCTTTTCCCCGTCAGGAGACTGAAAAGATTTGGCATGGGTCCCCATATCCTCAAAAAGAACTACAGCTGCACCATCGAGAGCATCCTGACCGGTTGCATCACCGCCTGGTATGGCAACTGCTCGGCATCTGACCGTACGGCGCTACAGAGGGTAGTGCGTATGACCCAGTACATCACTGGGGCCAAGCTTCCTGCCATCCAGGACCTATATAATAGGCGATGTCAGAGGAAAGCCCCAAAAATTGTCAGAGACTCCAGTCACCAAAGTCATAGGCTGTTTTCTCTTCTCCCAGCCCCTGCCGCTGACGCAAGCGGTACCGGAGCGCCAAGTCTAGGACCAAAAGGCTCCTCAACAGCTTCTATCCCCAAGTCATAAGACTGCTGAACAACTAATCAAATGGCCACCGGACTATTTACAATGCCCCCATTTGTTTTGTACACTGCTGCTACTCGCTGTTTATTATCTATGCATAGTCACTTCACCCCTACCTACATGTACAAATTACCTCGACTAACCTGTACCCCCGCACATTGTCTCGGTACCGGTACCCCCTGTATATAGCCTCATTATTGTTATTTTATTGTGTTATTTTTTATTATTTTTTACTTTAGTTTATTTGGTATATATTTTTTTAACTCTTCTTGAACTGCACTGTTGGTTAAGGGCTTGTAAGCATTTCATGGTAAAGTCTACACTGGTTGTATTTGGCGCATATGACAAATAAAGTTTGATTTGATTTCAAATATACAAGGATGTGTTTTGTACATGACTGTAGTCAACCTGGTGTTAATGTCCCTGTTGTTGTTGTTTAGGTGCAGCAGAGGTTGATAAGGAGTGCAGGAGGGCAGATGCAGGCAGTCAGTCTCCCGGTGCACACCCACACCAGCCTGAACATGCCCTTCTGCAGCAACCCCATGATGTTCTCTCAGCAGATGAACACACAGCCACTGCAGGACGCAAACCAAAGACATTCAGACACCGAGTTCAGTCAAGAGGGACATCTACGGTGAGCCCTACAGACAGTAAAACACTGATTTCTTTCAAGAACATGTTGTTGAAAGTCTGTTCTTCATGGTCACTGTAACTCAGCTTTTAGTTTGGTCTGAATCGAAGCAACTTGTAACTGAATACATTTTGGGAAACATTGACTTGGCAAGCTGTATATTATCAAAACAAAGCTTTATGATTTGAAGTTAATCATAGCTACATTGTATGAATTCTGAATGAAAGAACACATGCTTAACACCTGCTTACCTTGAAGTGAAAGTAACTTGATATGAAAGTCTTGTCCTTCTGTTAACTTAATCAAAAATAAAAGTAGGTTTGAGTTCATCAGGTTAAAATCAAATGGTTAGAAGAAAAAGGTTAGGGTGACATTGGAGAGAGAATAGTCTCCTTGAGTCACAAAACCTTTTGTCTTGTCTATTGGACTCACACTGTATTTAGAAGATAGATAAGTATGTCAAGGGTGGAAAATACCAGCTTGTGCAATCTCAGCCCTCATGGCCCAGGAGTCATTTTTAGAAAGGTTGGGGTTCCAGATTTGACACTGACATAGACCGTTCTTTCTGGCAGCATGCTGCTCAATCAGCCAATGCAGACCCTCTTACCTGATAGCAGTGTGAGCTCCCAGGCTTCCCAGTGCAACACAGCCATCCAGCAAACCAAGTAAGTGTGTGTTTGAGTGTGTGTATAATCATTATGTTGACTTTACACGGTCTGTTATTTGACCCATATGTAGTACATGCAGTGAAATATGAGAACATTTATCCTTGATATGACCTGACCTAAAACACATGATATACACTTACAGTATTTGCAGACCATACAGAAATCTGAGTGTTAAAGAAAAATAAACATATTCTGTTACTATGAACACAGTAAATGTAGTTGACCGGTTGATTGCGCTCATCCCTCCCCAGATACACCCTGGAGCAGCAGATGATGACCCCGTCGTTCCCTATGCAGCAGGTGAACTGCAACGCTGTCCTGGTCCCCTCCCCTGTATTCACGTCCCCCATCATGATCCCTCACAACAGCTTTATCACGCACCAGGCCCAGCCCACCTACCATCCTCAGCAGCAGGCCAACCATCACTCTCTACAGCTGCAGCAGCCCCAGCAGTTCTTTCAGGTAAATTAGTAGTCCTACTACTTGCAGTAGTGTGATAGCAGGCCTTGGGCTGGCGGGGGTTTGGCTCACTCTGTAGAATAACTTGTATCACCTCACTTACGCCCTGATCCCTTTCTGTTGATAGATGCAGCCCCAAGGACTCTTACACAGTGGACCCACTCAGGCGTTCTTCCACACCACTAATGTCCCACAGCAAGGTACTGTGGGTTATATTCAACAACAACCGCAGCAGCAGCAACCACAACAGCAGCAACAACACCATCTTTCCCAAAACCAGACTGGCAACCTTACAGACTTCCGAAATATGCTCACTCGGTAGCACCGAAGACTCAAAAAGAGTTGTAAAATATACCCTGAAATGTATTGTCACAGGTTCAGTGGCAGAATTATATGGGATGCATAGAAGAGACAGAGGCTATTTGGCACCATGCTGTGCAGTGTTATTCGCTGTTTAAGAAGACAAAGTGGCTTTGTTTCCACAGCAACAAAATAAATGAAAATATGCCTGTGGTGACCTTACTTCTGATAAGGAGCCACCCTTTTCCGACAAAGCTGTTTTTGTACCCCATGCTGGGGTGAACCACAGTCAGAGGCTCCTTGGACCGGTGGCGGCACCCAATGTGACAGCACCCAATGTGACAGCTCTCCCAGAAATGAAAAAGGAGTCAAGTGTGCTGAAGGCCTGCGCTTCACTGCACCACCAGCATCTCTGTCCCACTCCACAAAGCTACTGGGACCGTGCTTACACGTCATATTTCATCATGACACTGCTGGATGGAGAAAACTATGAAAGTAATCATCAAGAAAAAAGTTCTGCTATGTGTTTTTATGCAGATGTGTTTTCAACAAAAAGAGAGGTTATTGTCAGGTGAGTCTAGTTGTGCACTGACTGCACTTGTTCATGGCATCTGTCTTGATGTTTCCAGAGAGTAAACACAAGCAGTGAACATTTACTTATTCAAAGTTGCATCTTCATTTCACATGGAAAACACTTTTGTGTCTGTGAGTTATGGTTTTGTTGTGCAGTTGTTGCATACTTTTTTGTTATGAAACAGCAGTTTTACAAACCTATAAAACAACAATATTTTCCCCAGAAGGAAATGTAAAGGAAGGGTTAATTTTGATGTTGGACATCAGTTGTTATTTCATCACACATTCAAATCAGTCATCCTAGATACAGTGCTTCCGGAAAGTATTCAGACCCCTTGACCACATTTTGTCACGTTACAGCCTTAATCTAAAAGGGATTAAATCAATTTTTTCCTCATTAATCTACACACAATACCCCATAATGACATAGCAAAAACTGGTTTTTAGACATTTTGCTAATTTATATAAAACATATAAAAGGAAATGTCACTTTTACATAAGTATTCAGCCCCTTTAATCAGTACTTTGTTGAAGCACCTTTGGCAGCGATTACAGCCTTGAGTCTTCTTGGGTATGACGCTACAAGCTTGGCACACCTGTATTTGTGGAGTTTATCCCATTCTTCTCTGCAGATCCTCTTAAGCTCTGTCAGGTTGGATGAGGAGCGTCACTGCACAGCTATTTTCAGGTCTCTCCAGATATGTTAGATCGGGTTCAAGTCCGGGCTCTGGCTGGGCCACTCAAGGACATTCAGACTTGTCCTGAAGCCACTCCTGCGTTGTCCTGCGTTGTCCTGTTGGAAGGTGAATCTTTGGCCACAGTCTGAGGTCCTGAGCGCTCTGGAGCAGGTTTTCATCAAGGATCTCTCTGTACTTTGCTCCGTTCATCTTTCCCTCGTTCCTGACTATTCTCCCAGCCCCTGCCGCTGAAAAACATCCCCACAGCAGGATGCTGCCACCACCATGCTTCATCGTAGGGATGGTGCCAGGTTTCCTCCAGACGTAATGCTTTGCTTTCAGGCCAAAGAGTTCAATCTTGGTTTCATCAGACTAGAGAATCTTGTTTCTCATCATCTGAGAGTCTTTAGGCGCCTTTTGGCAAACTCCAAGCGGGCTGTCATGTGTATTTTACTGAGGAGTAGCTTCCGTCTGGCCACTCTACCATAAAGGCCTGATTGGTGGAGTGCTGCAGAGATGGTTGTCCTTCCAGAGAAACTCTGGAGCTCTCTCAGAGTGACCATTGGGTTCTTGGTCCCCTCCATGACCAAAGCCCTTCTACCCCGATTGCTCAGTTTGGCCGGGTGGCCAGCACTAGGAAGAGTCTTGGTGGTTCCAAACTTCTTCTATTTAAGAATGATGGAGGCCACTGTGTTCTTGGGGACCTTCAATGCTGCAGACATTTTTTGGTACCCTTCCCCAGATCTGTGCCTCGACACAATCCTCTGAGCTATACGAACAATTCCTTCGACCTCATGGCTTTGTTTTTGCTCTGACTGTCAACTGTGGGACCTTATATAGACAGGTGTGTGCTTTTCCAAATCATGTCCAATCAATTGAATTTACCACAGGTGGACTCCAATCTAGGTTGTAAAAACAGCTCAAGGATGATCAATGGAAACAGGATGCACCTGTGCTCAATTTCGAGTCTCATAGCAAAGGGTCTGAACACTTATGTAAATAAGGTATTTCTTTTTTTATATATCCATTTTCAAACATTTCTAAAAATCTGTTTTCACTATGTTATTATGGGGTATAGTGTGTAGATTGATGAGGAATTTATTTTTATTGAATCCATTTTAGAATAAGGCTGTAACGTAACAAAATGTGGAAAAGGTCAAGGGGTCTGAATACTTTACGAATGCACTGTGTACTGTAGTTGATGTAGTTCATTATTAAACACTATAGTATGTTCACCACCCAACACTATTAGTCCATGTTTGAAAAAATATATTGTTTAATGACAAAAGCAACTGGAACAATATGCTCATACAAGAATCAAATATTTTGACATTTTATTTTCTAAAACTAAAGAAAAGTACCAATTACTAATGCCAACATTTTCATTAAATAATTCATAAAAATCAGGCTTCATATTTTTTTATTCACACTTTAATGGACGGAGCAAACCATATTAGTAGACTACCGTAGCATGTTTGTTAATTTACCATATATTTCAAAACAAGTGTAAGCAGGCAGCCATTATTGTTATGTCTTGCTGTTCTACTGTGTGCATTTTTATTCGGGCATTTAAAGATAAACAATACCTACTGGGCACACCACATCATTTTAATGTGGAAATGTGGGTCATATTTGGTTGAGACGTTGATCAATGAGATTTCAACATTTATTCACCCTCTCAAAAAGACAACCAGAAGTTTGTTGAATTCCCAATGTGTTATCACTATGCTTTCAACCATCTAAAAGCACAACCAAATTCCAATGGAAAAACAATGTCAGATTTTTTGGTTTAGTTGTCATCTAAATTTGTTATCACTGCGCTTTCAACCATTTAAAAGCACAACGATGTTCAAATGGGAATAGAATGTCAGATATTTTCTATTTATACACTTTATGTGTTATCATTGTGCTTCATCTAATAGCACAACCCAATGACCTGGATTCCAGTTGAGGTTACATTTAAAAGTACATAGTGAAAGTGATCAATTCTGTTGAAGATTCTGCACAGATTATTATAGCAATTATTATAGAAATCTCTGCGACCTTTGCATGCTATTTTGAACAGGCACGCTTTCTATGATTACATAAGACATTTATAGTTACATTAGGCTAATCTCAAAATGTGGCCATGGATGCATTACTGATTTAGGTTGAATAAATACTGTTACATTAGTTTGTAAAATAGCCTTAACTTTAGGCTATTTACTGTTTTACAAAAGTAATATTGAATTGTGTTTGGTGAACAAAAACCAAATATCAACATTTAAAGGATATTTAATGGTTAGATGGTTTCATCGGAGCCACTGGCTTAATCCTATTCTTTCACTTTTATTTTTGGGTTAGTTGGAGACGTCAATCCAACATATAATTTGTTAAGTTGTCGACAAGTTAATAGGCTATTTACTCTATTGCAAAAGTGGTGCCACTGACTTAGTCTGGCTTCAATTCCAGTATGTCTACAAATTAATAATGAATATGTTGGATTCACATCTCCATCTCAACCAAGAGGCAAAGTTAAAGAATATACTAAATCAAATTAAACTGTATTTTAAGTGCATTTAAAGTTTTTGATTTGATTTAGTCCCATTCTTTAACTTACATTTTTGGTTGAGATGGAGACGTGAATTCAATGATTAACATGAAGATTACATTTTAAATCAACCAAGCTTGAAACCCTAGGCCAATATATATTGTCTATATTTTGTTGAACCCTGGGTTGAATTGAAACAATAGCTGTTGATGAGTTTTTTAAATGCTAAATATGCCTAACCAGTATCATTGATGATATACTGTATGACTTATAAAGTATGGTTACATTTAATTTGATCTGTTAAACCTACCCATTGGAATGACTTCGATAGCAACAGTGAATATATTTAGTTATTAAGAGGTCTCAATAATCATTCTCACGATAGCACATTGGTAGTAGTCAGTGACAAATAGCATAGCTGGGCTTGGTTAAAACCCTTCATGGGAGGCCAAGTGGATAGCTGTACTGTAGATGGAGCAACTCTCCAGTAGGAGTTGCTGCCCAGCCTATTATTTTTTTTTTTATAGTGGATATAACGTTGAAGATCTGATGTTGTGTCAAAGGTACATGTTCGACATTTTATACAAGGTTTCTATGTTGAAAATTGCTTACAATGATAATCCCGTGGTTGGAATTTCAGCCTCTGAACAACAGTTTGATGACTTTTTGACATTTTACAAATCCAATGTTATTTCCATGTAGATTCCACATCACAATACGTTGACAAATTACATTGAAACAACGTTGATTCAACCAGTGTGTGCCCAGTGGGTAGGGTCCTAATGCCTTAAATGGCTCACAACCATAAACTACTAACCAAGGACTATTTTACTTATTGTTTTGTATCAAATGTAACAGATGCTGCAATGATTAAGAAGATGTCACTAATATATTGTAATTGTCATACATTGATTATGTATGCTTTTGTAACGTACTTTTCTTCTCAGGTTATTTGTGGAAATAACCACAAATTATTAATAATCACACATTTATTCTCAGTATTACATTAACAACTTGTCATCATTTTATGGTTACATGGTTTATATTTGTTAGTCGGTTAATATATAAAAAAAAATTGGTAGGAGGGAGTCTATTAGTGGATTTATCCATGAATGAGTTATTGTGTCCATACACTCTGGTGATTTCAGGAATACTTTGTAATAACAAAATACTAACCAGAGATAAATTACCTGCTAATGTAAATGACAATCAAACTGACCACTTCAAATAATACTACATATTTCCTCTTATTTTCTTTAAAGTTACATTAGCTTTCCCCAAATAACTACATCAGTAGGTATCCGATTTGAGTTCCCCCACGTTCTTTAGATATTGTAATATTTGAATGGGAAAGTCCTTCTGTGAAACATCCGACAAACAAACAGACCTACTGTATGTATGCCTCAGAATTCCTTTATTCTACATGATTAAGTCACTAGCCATAACAAAATCTATGTGCAATGTCAATTTTGAAAAGAAAAATTATAGGCAGGTATGTACTCATGTAAAATAGAGAGATAGTTGTATACTATAAACCAGTGTACTTTGTGAATGAAATTTAAATATTTTTGTATTACAATATCTTTAACATTCCTTCAACCATAAATATAAGTAGTATCTTTACTGAGGTACAGCTTGTATCTGCTAAAGAATTTGTTTGAATGACTAATCCACACTAAAGACTCAGGTCAACTGGTCTGAGAATGATGCTGGCATGAGGGAAAAGGGAGCCATTCTATTTTTCAGTAGAACTTGTGTTGGCCTCTTGCTGGGGTCAGCCCAACGTAAACATTGTTTTAAGTGATATGAGCAACACATTGTTTCAACATCATTACTGTGTCAGTTTTATTCCTCTAAAGACACAACAGTGACTATTCAAGACCTACATGCAGATTTGTTTAGACAACTGTCCTGTTAATGCTGCATCATTTTAAAATCCTGTTTGTTGATTGTCAGCAAAATGACTCCCTAGGTTGGCCTCCACTCAACCTTATCATAAAAAAAAATGTGTTGTTTGAGTGTGCTCAATGTCCAATCATAAGGTAAACTGCCTTTTGAAGCTGGTTGAAGGAACATGTAGTGTATGTTTAATTATCAAGCTCATAGAATAACAGTAAACCATGTTCTCCACAAGTGTCCAGTATACTCGCTAGCTAACCATCGTATGTAAAGAATTTGCATTAGTTGCCCCCATTTGAAACCAGAGGCAGTTATTAATTTCCATTAACCCAGTCCCACAGATGATTTCCTACATTTAAGGTCATGCTGAGAGCCATTGTGTGTTTGCTGTGTATTGCTTCAGTTTATACAAATGTTCATGTTTATTGGTATTTGTGTTTGTTCATTGTGATTGCTGTGCTAGATCAAATGGTACTGGCTCTTTCTTTGATTCTGTTTAATCTGTCTCCCCCCAGCAGTAGAATATGCACTTTTTGTTTCACCGTTTCAGACTATATTTTTATGTTCATGGATTCTTCATCAAGTGTCATTCTTTTTTAAAGGCATCATGTTACTTTGACTTCTGCATTTGTGACCTTTAGAGTGGACTGTGCATCCTTGGGGGTGGAGGGTCAATCAATGCATACTGTAAAACATTTGCCAGGAGAAAGTAAGACAAACAAAAACAGAACCTGGTACATATTAGCCATTGCATTGCAGAAAACACATTGAAAATATTGTATTATAGAATGTACAAAACATGTTGAGATTATATAGTAGTTTATTTTATGAGATGTCAAATAGATTGAATATATGTTACATGATTTTAAAGTAAAACAAACAGAAGTATTTTGTAACAGATTATTGAAGTGTCTTATTTGGGGAGGTGAGGTTATTATTTTCTTTAGTTCAGCAAGTTGGTGTTATGGTGTTTCACAGTCTATTGTATGGCTTGTTTTTTTCTGTCTGTATATACCATCAAAAATAAGCTTTAACATATTGTTAATATTGTTTTAAAATAAATTAATAAAAAAGTTTACATTCTGAAACAGCTTGGATATTAATTATGTGATAGTGATATTGAATTATTTATAAATCAATTAATCTTGATAACATGGTATCTTTAAAAATAAATATTAAAATAACAAATGCATTTGGTGCACTTTATTCTGTGTGTTTTCATTCCTGTGTAACTGAAGTCTATTCTCTCTGATGTAAGTCTGAAAGTAGTCCAGTCCTGTTAAAATACACTATCTATACAAAAGTATGTGGACACACCTTCAAATTAGTGGATTTGGTTATTTCAGCCACACCCGTTACTGACAGGGGTATAAAATCGAGCACACGGCCATGCAAGAACAGGACCGCCAAGTGCTGAAGCGCGTAAAGATCGTCTGTCATCGGTTGCAACACTCACTACCGAGTTCCAAACTGCCTCTGGAAGCAACATCAGCACAAAAACTGTTTGTCAGGAGCTTCATGAAATGGGTTTCCATGGCCAAGCAGCCACACACAAGCCTAAGATCACCATACACAATGCCAAGCGTCGGCTGGAATGGTGTATTGCTCGCCCGCCATTAAACCCTCTGAAGTGATGAATCACCCTTCACCATCTGGCAGTCCACCAGACTAATCTGGGTTTGGCGGATGCCAGGAGAATTCTACCTGCAGAATACATAGTAACGACTGTGAAGTTTGGTGGATGAGGAATAATGGTCTGGGGCTGTTTTTCATGGTTTGGGCTAGGCGCCTTAGTTCCAGTGAAGCGAAATCTTAACACTACAGCATACAGTGACATTCTAGACGATTCTGTGCTTTCAACTTTGTGGCAACAGTTTGGGGAAAGCCGTTTCCTGTTACAGCATTACAATGCCCCAGTGCACAAAGTGAAGTCCATACAGAAAATGTTTGTCGAGATTGGTGTGGAAGAACTTGACTGGCCTGCACAGAGCCCTGACCTCAACCCCATCGAACACCTTTGGGATTAATTGGAACATTGACTGCGAGCCAGGCCTAATCCCCAATGGAATTAAGTCCCTGCAGCAATGTTCCAAAATCTAGTGAAAAGCCTTCCCAGAAGAGTGGAGGCTGTTGTAGCAGCAAAGGGTGTACCAACTCCATATTAATGTCCATAATTTTGGAATGAGATGTTCGATGGGCAGGTGTCGCATACTTTTGGTCCTGTAACGTTAGTGTATGTAGTAGGCTACGTAGTCAATGCTGCAGCGTTGATGTGTGGAATGACGGCTTCCTATATTCAAATCCACTGGCGCCGAAGCAAAAGCTGAACTGTGATCAATTCGGCCTATCAGAAATTATACTGTAGTTTCCAACCAACTTGTCGTGATTTTCGTAATTCAAAAAGTAGCCAACGTTAGCTAGCTAGTCATAAACCTGGAAAACCGATACCATATCAGTAACATTAACATGCTAGATATCTGGCTAACAGCTGAGTTAGCTAACGTACGTGGCTAGAGTTAGTTACTACAGTCGCGTTTTTGTGCAAGAATTGATTTGGCAAGACAGATACAGCTAGCAGTGGGTTGATGGTTAACGGTAACTCTTGTTTGCGTGGTCAGTTGCTGTACAGTAGTCAGCAAACGGCTGTTTAAAAACCGTGTTTACATAGCTACCTAGGTACTTTGTTTTAGCCAGGTATGCTAACGTTAGCTAACTAGTTGTAACAAACCCATTTCGCCCAGTGCACAGTCTGTAATGAACATTAATGAACCATACTTGAAGATATTAAAAAAAAAGATCGAATTTGACATCATTCCTACACTCTACTTTGGGACAGTTCTTTACAGCAAAAACACATACACTTCAAATTGACAAAACTGATGCTGTTATTTGACTTCAGAGATATTTGACAGAACAATATGTTGAACAACAACCTTGTGAGTCTGGCAAGCCACGTGCATTCTTGACCGTAGTTTAAATCATCTGGTCCACAAAAACCTTCTTCGCAGTGGAATTTATAATAACATTACCCAGTGCTCATTTGTTTACAATGAGAAATTATTTGGTCTGGGTTGTGTTTACACTGAGAAGATTGAACATGGTTCACAAGAAGTCTAATGTTTTGCGCAAGATTAAGGACTTGGATTCCCTCCCCATGGTTGCCAAGGACGGATTTAGAAAAGTGGCATTGCAAAGTAATGCACCCCTGCAGGTGGGCCACAAACATTACCTGTCTCTTTGGAATAATGAGGGTCCTGAAGGCAGAGTATTGGTTCTAGATGTCCCCATCTCTCAGACATGGTGCTGGATGGTAAAATGAGAATTTCAGTTGCTAACTATTGTGAGAATTACAATGGTGATTACCCGAACCAGGTGAGTAGTATCTATATCATAATAACACTTTACACATATACCATCTCTACTCAACCCTGACAATATAATTAACGTTTCTTTGAATGTTGTCTGTATGATGTGTCTCATCAGGATTGGCCCTCTGTGTATTTCTCCATGCTCCAGACCTACTTTGAGGTCGCAGACCAAAGTGTCACCATGTCCCTTGTCATGTGGAATGAGCTGTGTCCAGAGTGGTACCAGAGACTGAATGTTGGAACTGTGCTCTACCTCCAAACTACACCCTCAAGCAGAGTAATCCAAACAGGTCTCGATCTGACATAGACAACAACAGAATGAAGAGCTTTCACTCAGTAGGTACTGAACTCAACCTAACCTAGTGATTCACAACTCAGCAAATCAACATACAGTACCAGTATGTTGCCAGGCAGACACTTCTGATTGGTCATTTTGAAATAATATTCTGTCTGATTCTGAGTACTGTATACTGATACTGAATAATGTGAAACTTCTCATTTTTACTATTCATGGCCTTGTAGAAATCTGTCTGAATCCTTGGAATGCCACTGCACTCCTTACTGTGGTTCCAGTCAAGTATGCAGTCTCAATTTGGCTTGCCTAAGGTTTCCTACCAGTTCACCACCAGGTAAGTTCACAACCACATTAGGCATTTTAAATTAGATTGTATGTAAAAACAAATCTCTTTCCCTGGGTAACATTTACAACATTACTAAGCAGTCTTTATCATCTGCATGAACTACTCATTCCTAGCTTCTTATAAATGCCTTACCTCACCAGCAGCTGCAAGACACATATATATTTAGCACCGGTAAGTGCAAATCAAATCAAATTGTATGTCACATACACATGGTTAGCAGATGTTAATGCGAGTGTAGCGAAATGCTTGTGCTTCTAGTTCTGACCATGCAGTAATACAGTAATATCTATCTAACAAGTAATCTAACAATTTCACAACAACTACCTTATACACACAAGTGTAAAGGAATGAGTAAGAATATGTACATATAAATAAATGGGTGAGCGATGGCCGAACGACATAGGCGAGATGCAATAGAGTACAGTATATACATATGAGATGAGTAATGTAGGGTATGTAAACATTATATAAAGTGCCATTGTTTAAAGTGGCTAGTTATACATTTATTACATCCAATTTTTTATTATTAAAGTGGCTAGAGATTTGAGTCAGTATGTTGGCAGCAGCCACTCAATGTTAGTGATGGCTGTTTAACAGTCTGATGGCCTTGAGATAGAAGCTGTTTTTCAGTCTCTCGGTACCAGCTTTGATGCACCTGTACTGACCTCACCTTCTGGATGATAGCGGGGTGAACAGGCAGTGGCTCGGGTGGTTGTTGTCCTTGATCTTTTTGGCCTTCCTGTGACATCGGGTGGTGTAAGTGTCCTGGAGGGCAGGTAGTTTACCCCCGGTGATGTGTTGTGCAGACCTCACTACCCTCTGGAGAGCCTTACGGTTGTGGGCGGAGCAGTTGGCGTACCAGGCGGTGATACAGCCCGACAGGATGCTCTCGATTGTGTATCTGTAAACGTTTGTGAGTGTTTTTGGTGCCAAGCCGAATTTCTTTAGCCTCCTGAGGTTGAAGAGGCGCTGTTCTTCACCACGCTGTCTGTGTGGGTGGACCATTTCAGTTTGTCCGTGATGTGTACGCCGAGGAACTTAACTTTCCACCTTCTCCACTACTGTCCAGTCGATGTGGATAGGGGGGTGCTCCCTCTGCTGTTTCCTGAAGTCCACGATCAAACAAAGAAAAGATAAACAGTACAACTGTTTTATTTAAAAAATAATATACGGACACACTGCAACATTATGTTAATATAGTCTAGTATGTATTGATTTACTTGATCGATGTAGTTTTCCCTCAGGGTATCACAAGGGCCAGCCCTACGTGTCGGACCCCAGGGTGAAGAGCTTCATCCAGTGGACCAAGACTGAAGGACAGTATTATGCTGAAGAAGACTGTTGTTGGTGGCCATTATTGCTTCCCTCACACCCCTCAGATATTCACAGTCAGTGGCAGATGGCTCAGGTGAGTGAGGTGAACCTTTTCAAGAAGGAAAGATGTCTAATATGCAACACTGGTTTTTGTATGTTTGTTGTTTTTTAACCACAGCAGACATCACCATTTAATAATTTTCATATTTATTTCACATCCACCAGCTCAAGTTCTTCTGGTTGCTGCAAATGACCTAAAGAGGGAGATGGAGGGTCTGCATTATCATTAGCACAAGCAGCTGGCAATCCAAGGTCAGATCATTGCTGTGCAGTATGTGGCATGGCCAGAGGAGGCACTGTCAGACCAGGTAGGCTTTATTGATTGCTTTACTGTGGGTTATACAATGAATTTAAGTAGGATTTTTTGGTCAGCTGTCCTGACAAAATCTAAATTTTAACAGTCTTGATGAAAATAACCAATTATGTGACATTTTATCGGATAACAATAATGTAACTGCCTGTGCCAAAGCCTGCCACTCTATCCTCCAACGGATACTTTATTTTTTATAAGTGCCTAATTGTCCTTTTATCTGCTGTTGTTTGTTTATGCATAAATGTGTATAGATTATGTAAGGCATTATAGATTACGCCTGTTCCATGTTTGCCTATGATTGTTTATAGTGTTTCAAAACTCAATTTGAGTGGGCCACAATGTGGTATAAAAAAATTCTGTATTATAGGGTCATTGTGGAGTGACACGTCAATACAAACTCTAGATACACTGAGTGTACAAAACATTAAGAACACCTGCTCTTTCCATGACAGACTGACCAGGTGAATGCAATGATCCCTTATTGATGTCACTTATTAAAACCACTTCAATCATTGTATATGAAGCAGAGGTTAAAAAACGATTTTTAAGCTTTGAGACATTTTAATTTATCCCTTATTTTACCAGGTAAGTTGACTGAGAACACATTCTCATTACAGCAACGACCTGGAGAATAGTTACAGGGGAGATAAATGAGCCAATTGGAAGCTGGGGATGATTTGGTGGCCATGATGGTATGAAGGCCAGATTGGGAATTTAGCGAGGACACCGGGGTTAACGCCCCTACTATTACAATAAGTGCCATGGGATCTCTAGTGACCACAGATTGTCAGGACACCCATTTTAACGTCCCACCCAAAAGACAGCATCCTACTCAGGGCAATGTCCATAATCACTGCCCTGGGGCATTGGGATATTTGTTATGTTTTTTTGACCAAAGGAAAGAGTGCCTCCTACTGGCCCTCTAACACCACTTCCAGCAACATCTTGCAAGCCAGCAGTGGGATGCAGGATGGTATGCTGTGCATGTGTGCCATTCAGGGGGGTGAATGGGCAAGACAAAAGATTTAAGTGCTTTTGAACTGGGTATGGTAGTAGGTGCCAGGCACACCGGTTTGTGTCAAGAACTGCAACACTGCTGGGTTTTTCACGCACAACAGTTTCCTGTATTTATCAAGAATGATCCACTACCCAAAGGACTTCAAGCCAACTTAATACAACTGTGGGAAGCATTGGAGTCAACATGGGCCAGCATCCCTGTGGAATTGGTTTTGACGCCTTGTAGAGGTGCGCAACTCAATATTAGGAAGGTGTTCCTAATGTTTGGTATATAACACATTTAATGTTACTTTTAACACACAAATTCTATTTTTCTAAAGTCGATGCGCTGTTTTTTTTACAAGAAAAGGAACAGGACAGGATACATTGAGTCAAAAAAAAACAACAGTTGTCTGTACATAACTTTATAGGAATGATTTTTCCATTGGTAAGTCAAGTTTAGAATACGGTTCAGTCTGTGGGTGAGTGTTGTGTGGGTCAGGTACAGAAAACTGTAGAAGTAACCGAAACACAGAAACACGGAAACAGCGCCCTCTGGTGTGCAGAGCTCACTCAGCAGACGGGGGAAAAACGACCCAAGAAGAGGTGAGTTTCAAAACACAGGTGGGCTGTAACTTTACTATGGCATTTGAAATTGTGTTTGTATATTTTACATTGTCCTGATGACATCACTTGCGTGTTTTAGAATAATTGTATTTTGTCTTTTATAGTGATGAATCAATCAAATTTCAATCAAATGTATTTATAAAGCCCTTCTTACATCAGTTGATGTCACAAAGTGCTGTACAGAAACCCAGCCTAAAATCCCAAACAGCAAGCAATGCAGATGTAGAAGCACAAAGCATGAAGCAATGCTGCCTACATCACTTGTGCCAGGATGCAAGAGAAAAGGTACTGAATCAAATTCTATCCTCTGCCATAATCCGTTCTCTATGCCCATCAGGGACCCACCCAGTAGCTCAGGTTATGAGAGCTTTGTCTGTTTACAGAGAAGCTGGCCGTGGCTTTACAGAATAAGAGCTAGTGGAGCAGGAAGAGGAGAGTAATTCTGAATCAGAGGAAGAAGTTGATCCACTAGATAGAAACCAAGACCTAACCAGAGCCAGTGGACAACAAAGTCCATCAGGTATAAGAGTGTTGTGCCACATGAACATGCTATCTCACCACTTATCTGTGGCCTAGCTTCTATTCCTCTCTTTATGGACCAAGCATGGCTAGCCTGAGAAATTAACTATTCTGTCTGGAACCATGGAAACTGCTTGCCATTAATGAGTCAAAGTCCCCATTATTAGTCAGTTGTACAACCAAATGCCTTCAACTGAAATGTGTCTTCCGCATTTAACCCAACCCCTCTGAATCAGAGAGGTGCGGGGGGCTGCCTTTAATCGACATCCACGTCTTCGGCGCCCGGGGAACAGTGGGTTAACTGCCTTGTTCAGGGGCAGAATGACAGATTTTTACCTTGTCAGCTCGGGGATTCAAACTTGCAACCCTCCAGTTACAAGTCCAATGCTCTAACCACTAGGCTACCTGCCGAGGGGTGTTACAAAAAGGCTAGTGACACTGACATGCCTACTATGTTTTGTTTCTAAGATATTCCACAGAGTGAAGGCGTTCCATGAGAGAGTGGTTACGGACTGTGATAGATCATCGTGGGAAAGCAGCTCGTGGCTGAAGCAGAGACGAGAAGTGTCCGAATATTTGGGTCAATGACGAATAAGGTTTTCAAAAACATTTTAAAAGGGAAAAATATTAATTTCAAAACACTTTTTATGTTCCCTTGAGTGTTACCTACAATGTGTATGCACATTCAGGATTTGTCGCTTTTTATGCAAACTGTTAAATTTACCTCCTAAAAAAGTAATTCTGTGTGACCATAGAAAATGTTATATAAAAAAAATTTCTGACCATTATTTCTAGCAAAGAAGAGTAAAATATGAATATAAACATAGTCTCTGGTATTCAACATCAAAGAAGTAAAAAATGACAGTATCATTTTTTTTTTTAACTTTTCACTGGACGACCTGACATTTTGAATGACTGTCAATTAAAAATTCTGTTAGAGAAATTAAAACCATATACAATTTTACAAAAATGCATTTTTCTCTTAGACTGAGCTTCTCTCTGCATTTTTTTGGACAATAAAATAATGTTATTGTTTTTAACCATTAAGTACCGAATGATCATTGCTGGTTGCACCGAATGACTTATTTTACAGTGTCATTTTTTAGGCAGATCTCTTTCCCTCTTACAGAAACACACACACATGAACAGTATATTTTCTTATTCAACAACAATGATGCCTTTAATGCTTAATAAAAAAAAAAAATGTGACTCAAATGATTATCACGCAGAAACATTTCATCATGAACATGGCAATAAACTTCTAAAAATGATAAAAATTATGCATTATGATACATTTTTCAAACATTGTTAAAACAGTTAAGAATCAATGTAATGCATACATAAAGTTTTTGAAATACTGTTATAGATTTTATGGTTATGACTAAATGTTTGTACATCTAAGAATATTCTATTCTGAAAATGTATGCAATAGAGATAGGGTTATAAGACAGATGGTAGTCCAATTGATGTGTGTGTGTCTAGATATTAACTTTGTGTGCAGAAGTGCAACAAGCTGGTATGACTTCATTTAGGGAGTATCTGGGAGAACAAAGAATTATTTGATTCTACCAGACACATGCGAGAGGCTCCTTTCCTTGAAGACAGGAGGGATAGTTAAAGAGCCGCCCAAGTTTGACTTAGGTTGCAAAGATTGTGATAAGGAATGAATGGGTACTGTGGGAAGACACTATTTCTTGGAAAGGGTGGGGAAAATGGTGTGGCCTTTGTATTTTTTGTATTTCAACATTGTACCATATAAGAGACTGTGTACACCTTTTAGAGCTCAGAGCTCTCCCGTGAATAAATAATCTACATTTGACCATTATAGATTGGGCCTCTGTTTGTCTCATTTCAACCAGTATCTTACAAATACTGGGTAACAGACAGAGTTTGTTTAATTGAAGTTCAGTTTGTGAACATTGAGAACAAAATTTCTATACTGTATTTGTTAATGACATTCAAACATTAAAATACAAAACGTGTAAGAAAGTGTTCTACATTACATCAATTACTCATTTAATTAAAAACTAATGGAATTGCTCTGTGCAATGTCTTGTAAGAACATTAATGTAACATTAAAACATCCACAGATGTGTTTAAGCTTGTACAGAACAGTTGACAATTTAAAAAATTATAATTGTGAAAGTGATTCATGAGGTTCAACCATTAAATACAAATTATTTCATTGCAGCAAAAGTTGTGACAGAAACTCAAGTTGACAATTATCAAACTTGCATTCCTCAGTTTGTTTGATTATGTTGCACTAGTGTGACAAGAAAGCAGCCCAGTCTGTGTCGGACAGCTGAGATGCTCTTAAGCTCAAGGGCTTGGACTCACTGATCATTGCCTTCACATCTCCTTCATAGTACAAGGTAATGTCTGGCACGGATGACCAGACAAAAACATTCCTCACTCCATGCTGCTGCATACAAGTGATCAGCACTTCCTCCCCAATCCCCTTCAGTACCTAGCCTATAAAGGAGCGGTAGCGGTAAGTGAGTAAAATCACTGAGATAGCCAAGCCAGTAAAAAAGTCATATTATAACCTATGTTGTGATAATTAGGTTGTTTGCTCAAACCCATTCGTTCATTCTCCGCTGTGATATACAATAAGGCCGTGACAACAAAAAGACAACAGTCATGGAGTAAATTCAACTACACATACGTGTTTCAACTGGAGAGCAACATCTGTGTGGTGAAGTCCACAATGCAAATATTGCATACAAACAGTTATTTTTATTATTTTATTTAACCAGGCAAGTCAGTTAAGAACTAATTCTTATTTGCAATGACAGCCTACCCAGGAACAGTGGGTTAACTGCCTTGTTCAGGGGCAGAACGACTGATTTTTACCTTGTCGGCTCAGGGATTCGATCCAGCAACCTTTCGGTTACTGGCCCAACGCCCTAACCACTAGGTTACCTGCCGCCCCGGCAGTAGCAATTATCACCTGCAGTATGGTCAAGAAAGTTTAAGTTTGACAGTTTACTAAACAACTACTGATTTATCACCATGGAGTTACCGTAAGTCAGCACAAAGACAACAGGAGCACCGCTAATCCAGCACCATTCCAGCACCATTTCAACTTAAACATTTAAACATCAAATCAACAAGCTTAGTTTAATACACTGAAAACCAACTTAAAGATTACCAAAAACAAATATCATGTGGCTGTCCATGGTACTGCTTTCTGTGTGTGCGTGCGCAAGTGAAACGTATACAGTACCAGTCAAAAGTTTGGACACACCTACTCATTCCAGGGTTTTTCTTTATTTTGACTATTTTGTGCTTCTAGTTCTGACCATGCAGTAGTATCTAACAGGTAATCTAACAATTTCACAACAACTACCTTATACACACAAGTGTAAAGGAATGAATATGCATGTACATATATGTACATATAAATATATGGAGGACCTTAACCTACAAAAACTTGTTTTTACTTAAAAGTAAATCATATTATGTATAGATGAATAGATAACTTAAGACAGAGATTGATATCATTCAGTATAACTGTTAAGTCATATGGTGCAACTGGAAATTCTGGTGACTACAAATGATAATTTTGTCCGTACCGTATGATTTTTCTCACGTAAACATGTTTTACAGGCAACTGCTTGTGCACCCATGTGAGAACTTGACTTTTACCTTAAGTATGCATCTTGAGTATCAAAATAAAATACAAGCTTTTCAGATAATTCAACATTTGTATTGTTTTTTAGCGTTTTCTGGGGGGGGTAAAACCTGACGGAGTGGAAATGTGAACTTATTAAACATTTACGAGAGACTTCCTAACCTTCCTTCTTAACCAAAAGGGTATCTCACAGGCATCTTAATGATGTCATATATTGTCACAAGTATCATCATGTAATTTGATCCAAAATGGTGACTTTATGTCAGTTGCACCGAATGATAATCATGAAGGCTAATTTTCCAGACAAAAGTATTTAAAGTATTTAAAACCTTTCTGCCTAAACTGTCTTACCCATATAAAAGTGTATTGCAGTAGACCCTTAGAAAATCCAGCCAGATTAATCTTTTGGCAGTTTTGTTATGATTTAAGATGTTTTATTAACACTGATATAGATTGAATTTTTCTTTAGACAGGTGCACAGAATAAAAAAAGTGTCCATTTTTTCACATCTAACCATTAACTCGTTTAGGACACAGTAAAAGAGAAAGAGCATAGTTTCATAACATAAAATGTGTATATATTGGTTTTTGATTTTTGGAAAATATTTCATTCGGACACCAGAATATGCACGTCAAGCCATTGATCCATTTACATTCTAGTTGTGTTTACCCAGAGTGCCTTTCTCAGATATTCAGATTTGTCGATAAGACCCTTCTGCAGCAGAGTAACCTCCATGCTGCCAGGTGGATGCTAGAGAAACCCAGACACTCACTCACCAGTAGCCTGCAAAGGAAACTATAAAACCACAATATTTGGTAATGTAGAGCTCATGTTCATCATTTATTTGTATTTCTTTCATTTGACTCTAGTTAATCAGGGATTTTGTTTTATAGATCCCTAGTGTTTTTGTTTTATTCATTTGATTGCTTGTTTGCTTTTACTTCTTTCATTGTTTTACTGTAAAATGTTTTGATTGTTTACTATTTTTAAATACACTTAAAATAAAGTTTGATTTGATTCATTATACATCTCCCTTTGTTAAAATAGGACATGCATGAATGTATAATTTTGTATGTTATACTCACTATTGTTTGTGAGTACAGGAGTTGCACACACTACCATGTCTCTCTCTCTCACTGGCAGGTATAAACCAGTGGATGGCCATCAATGCTGCTTTTGTTCCTGTGATGCCATCTGGGGTCCGCAGGTCCTTAGGTCTGCCTCAAGACCCCCATGACAACACACTTCTGTCTTGCCTGTCTGCAGGCTTCCTCTGCCCTCTCGCAGACCCCCTGAGCCTGAGTGAAGCTGCTCTCCCTGAACCCAGTAACACACCAGGTAGAGGGGGACAGGAGGGGAGGATAAAGACACACTCCTGGGAGCCAGTCATGGGGCACTGCTTTTAGCTGAGGCGGAAGATCCTGGCTATTTTCAAGCCGACTACTATTCGTGGTTCATGACCTGCTAAAAGCATATTTACAATATCACATTTCCTAATGTTGATCTTCAAGTGGGGCTTTCAACTTTAAAACTCGAGTCCACTTAAGAGAGCAGTTATAGTGAAAAAAGTACCAAATTGAAAAAATCATTAAAGTAATTGGCAATATCAGTGGTTTTTGTGATGAATGAGCCATCTGATTCAATGAATGATGGAGCAGTTTGCCTTTTTGCCCAAAATTTCATTTAAGGTGCTCCAAAATTTAATTCTGTCATTTATCTTTGTTTCATAGTATAGTTTCTTCTTCTTTTTATACAGTTTAGTCACATGATTTCTCAGTTTGCAGTACATTTACCAATCGGTTCTGCAGACAGATTTATTTGCCATTCCTTTAGCCTCATCCCTCTCAACCATAAACAGTTTAAATTCCTCATCAATCCACAGGGATTTGACAGTTTTTACAGTCATTTTCTTAATGGGTGCATGCTTATTAACAGTGGTGGAAAAAGTACCCAATTGCCAAACTTGAGTAAAAGTAAAGATATGAGAATGACTCAAGTAAAAGTGAAAGTCACCCAGTAAAATATTACTTGAGTAAAAGTCTAAAAGTATTTGATTTTAAATATACTTAACTATCAAAAGTAAATGTTATTTCAAAAATATACTTAAGTATCAAAAATAAAAGTATAAATCATTTCAAAATCCTTATATTAGGAAAACCAGACAGCACCATTTTCTTGTTTTTTTTATTTTATGGATATTCAGGGGCACACTCCAACACACTGAGTCCGCCAGATCAGAGGCAGTAGGGATGACCAGGGATGTTCTCTTGATAAGTGTGTGAATTTAATCATTTTACTGTCCTGTTAAGCATTCAAAATGTAATGAGTACTTTTCGGTGTCAGGGAAAATGTATGGAGTAAAAAGTACATTATTTTCTTTATGAATGTAGTGGAGTAAAAGTTGTCAAAAATATAAATAGTAAAGTACAGATATCCAACAAAACGACTTAAGTAGTACTTTAAAGTATTTTTACTTAAGTACTTTACACCACTGCTTATTAGTAACTGGAATAAGCAATTTCATAAATGTGTCAAGTGCAGCGTTTGGTTGCTCTTCATTACACACCACAGACCAACACATTTTCTTTACAGCAACAACATAGGAATCACTACAAAATGTATTCTAGGACCTCTTATATACTATATTAGGCCCAGGCTTTGGAACTTTGGTTTTCCAAGATATGGCTACTATATTGTGATCAATACATGCGCTGGATTTGGATACAGCTTTAAACCTAATTTCTGCAGCATTAGTAAAGATGTGATCAATACATGTTGATGATTTCATTCCTGTGCTGTTTGTAGCTACCCTGGTAGGTTGACTGATAACCTGAACCAGGTTGCAGGCACTAGTTACATTTTCAAGTTCTCTTGAGTGGGCAGCCTGATGAAAGCCAGTCAATATTTAAATCACCCAGAACATATACCTCTCTGTTGATATCACATACATTATCAACCATTTCACACATGTTGTCCAGATACTGTTAACACTTGATCTAGCAGCTTCCCACTAGAATAGGCTTTAGGTGAGGCAGATGAACCTGTAACCATATCACTTCAACAGTATTTAACATGAGATCCTCTCTAAGTTTTACGGAATGTGGTTCTGAATATAAACACCTCCACCTTTGGCATTTCTGTCTTTTCTGTAAATGTTATAAACGTATTGCTACCACTATCATCAAAGGTATTATCTAAGTGAGTTTCAGAGATTGTCAGAATATGAATGTCATCTGTTACTAGTAAATTATTGATTTCAGGAACCTTGTTTCTTAAGCTACATATGTTAACGTGGGCTATTTTTAGAACTTTTCTGGGATGCTTGATTGTTTTCATTGCTTTACTGGGAAGCTAAGCAGAAGTAGACATGCTCATGTGATTTATGTTAGTGCAGGGTGAGCTGCACATAGTGGACTTCCTGCTAGGGCACACCACCTCAGTGCTAACAGTATAACTCTGGTTCATAGGCAAATTATTACTGTTTACAATAGTTGCAGGGGCATTCAGGGTAGTTAGAGGGACATAAATTAGGTTACTTACATTGTGTCTTCTAACGCCCTGGGAAAATGTACATTTCTGAAGCATTATGACAACTCAGTGACACAATGGTAGGGATTAACTGAGCTGGGCTTGGGTCATTGATAAGTCATTGACACAACGCAGCCTTATAAGGAACCCAAATTATTTGGGTGGATCCCATCCTCCTTATGAAACAAGCTTTGTTTCCAGAAGATATCAAAATTGTCAATAAATGTTACACCCACAGAGCTGGAATAGTCTCATAGACAATTATGGAGGGATAAAAGTCTGCTGAAACGTATAATGCCACGATTTAGGGGGCACAGAGCCAGATATTATGGGGCGTTTGTTGGTGTCAAACAGAGACCCAATCAGTTCTTTAAAATCCATATTCAGCTGTTCTGAGCTGCATGTCAGCAATCAAGTGTAAGATATATAACTTCCAAAATACAGAAATACAGCAGGCATGCATCATACCGGCTGTATTTCTGTATTTTGAAAGTTATATATCTTGAATATTTTATTGCTGACATGCAGCTCAGAACAGCTGAAGATGGATTTTAAAGAACTGATTGAGTCTCTGCTTGACACCAACAAACGCAATGGACTAATGAAACGAATATCAACAATGGACTAATGAAACGAATATCAACAATGGACTAATGAAACGAATACCAAAATATACAGTATATCACAAAAGTGAGTACACCCCTCACATTTTTGTAAATATTTGAGTATATCTTTTCATGTGACAACACTGAAGAAATGACACTTTGCTACAATGTAAAGTAGTGAGTGTACAGCTTGTATAACAGTGTAAATTTGCTGTCCCCTCAAAATAACTCAACACACAGCCATTAATGTCTAAACCGCTGGCAACAAAAGTGAGTACACCCCTAAGTGAAAATGTCCAAATTGGGCCCAATTAGCCATTTTCCCTTCCCGGTGTCATGTGACTTGTTAGTGTTACAAGGTCTCAGGTGTGAATGGGGAGCAGGTGTGTTAAATTTGGTGTCATCACTCTCACACTTCCTCATACTGACTAGTCACTGGAAGTTCAACATGGCACCTCATGGCAAAGAACTCTCTGAGGATCTGAAAAAAAGAATTGTTGCTCTACATAAAGATGGCCTGGGCTATAAGAAGATTGCCAAGACCCTGAAACTGAGCTGCAGCACGGTGGCCAAGACCATACAGCGGTTTAACTGGACAGGTTCCACTCAGAACAGGCCTCGCCATGGTCGACCAAAGAAGTTGAGTGCACGTGCTCAGCGTCATATCCAGAGGTTGTCTTTGGGAAATAGACGTATGAGTGCTGCCAGCATTGCTGCAGAGGTTGAAGGGGTGGGAGGTCAGCCTGTCAGTGTTCAGACCATACGCCGTACACTGCATCAAATTGGTCTGCATGGCTGTCGTCCCAGAAGGAAACCTCTTCTAAAGATGATGCACAAGAAAGCCTGCAAACAGTTTGCTGAAGACAAGCAGACTAAGGACATGGATTACTGGAACCATGTCCTGTGGTCTGATGAGACCAAGATAAACTTATTTGGTTCAGATGGTGTCAAGCGTGTGTGGCGGCAACCAGGTGAGGAGTACAAAGACAAGTGTGTCTTGCCTACAGTCAAGCATGGTGGTGGGAGTGTCATGGTCTGGGGCTGCATGAGTGCTGCTGGCACTGGGGAGCTACAGTTCACTGAGGGAACCATGAATGCCAACATGTACTGTGACATACTGAAGCAGAGCATGATCCCCTCCCTTCGGAGACTGGGCCGCAGGGCAGTATTCCAACATGATAACGACCCCAAACCTCCAAGATGACCACTGCCTTGCTAAAGAAGCTGAGGGTAAAGGAGATGGACTGGCCAAGCATGTCTCCAGACCTAAACCCTATTGAGCATCTGTGGGGCATCCTCAAACGGAAGCTAGAGGAGTGCAAGGTCTCTAACATCCACCAGCTCCGTGATGTTGTCATGGAGGAGTGGACTCCAGTGGCAACCTGTGAAGCTCTGGTGAACTTCATGCCCAAGAGGGTTAAGGCAGTCCTGGAAAATGATGGTGGCCACACAAAATATTGACACTTTGGGCCCAATTTGGACATTTTCACTTAGGGGTGTACTCACTTTTGTTGCCAGCGGTTTAGACATTAATGGCTGTGTGTTGAGTTATTTTGAGGGGACAACAAATTTACACTGTTATACAAGCTGTACACTCACTACTTTACATTGTAGCAAAGTGTCATTTCTTCAGTGTTGTCACATGAAAAGATATACTCAAATATTTACAAAAATGTGAGGGGTGTACTCACTTTTGTGATATACTGTAGTTTTGGGGTGGAATTTTACTTTAAGTATAATAAAAAAATGCAGGGTTTTTACTTCAATATTTATGTCAAATCGTCTTCCATATGCACATGCTTAATGTTTTCTTATGCCACAGCATAAAGACAAGCTACATGGGCTCTGGAAAAAAGTACATAGAATTATACAGAAGGTAGAATAGTTGAGTAAACATCCTGAAAAAGAGGATATAGTTTATGGCTCAAATGTTTAGAGTAAACCACCTAAACTGGTTTCACATTGGGATTAACTTTTCAAATTGCAGTTGAAAAGCTGCAAATATGTACAAAGGAATTGCCAAAGTTATTTAGCTAGATCTGTGTTTTATCTGTATTGATATGTACTGCGTTTGTTGACACTGCTCATTTTAAATCCTATTAGAACATTTCCTCCTATACACTTTTAATAGCACACTGGCCCGAAACTAATGAAGACAGATCATGATGTGTTGGAATACAACACTGCAATATTGCAAACAAAGGCATGTGTCAAATCAACAGGCTGACACTCACAGGTAAACCTGGACTTAAAGCTAGTGAGCAAGGTCCACTAAGATAAGAGAGACCACAACTGACGTAGACTTGGTTTAGGTTACAGAGAAGGGAGGTATCAGTTTACTGCCCTACAGTACAGCGCTCCAGGCAGCGGTTGATCAGGAAGACGGGGCTCGACTGAACTACAGGAGTTGCGAGTATGTTTGAGAGGAAAACTGAGTCGAAAGGCACAAATGGCTTCGGCTTGGGATTTTTCACATTGCTCTGCCTGATAACTGCTCAACATGCTGGGGCGAACATGGTATTTACGAAAGCTATTGTTCAAACGCGTTACTTTAACACAAGTAACAACCAAACGGTGTTACAGAGCTGTGAGTGTGGATTATATGGGCTCCACTCTTCTGTCACCTCGGCTTCCGGAGAGGTGATTCTTCCTATTTCAGATCCCTTAGCCTGTGGTCTCCAGATAGGCTTTAACAGCTCAGAGCTGTGGATCGCCCTTATTCAGAGGGGGAACTGCACCTTTGCTGAGAAGATCCAGACTGCTGCTGAAAGTGGAGCCACTGGTGTGGTTATTTACAACCTACCTGGTACAGGCGACGAGGTAACCCCCATGGTGCACGGTGGTGAGTGATTCGATTACCTTCCAATTGGTAGTGCTTCAGCCTTTTTGTTGTTCTATTCCTTACAGAATTGCAAGCTTAATAACGAACTAGAAAAGGACATTTACTGAAGTAAACTGAATTAAATGTGGTGTGCTTGCTAGTCTTGAAGTATTTATGGTTGTGAAATTGTAGTGGTAGTGCCATCAGTATCAATGAAAGTAATGGTAGTAAAAGGGTTTCCATAGGCTGTGATAGTTATAGTGACCTATTTTGGGTTGGTTTGTAGGTGTAGATGTAACCGGTGTGAAATGGCTAGTTAGCTAGCAGGGTGCGCGGTAAACAGCGTTTCAATCGCTGACGTCACTCGCTCTGAGACCTTGAAGTAGTTATTCTGCTTGCTCTGCAAGGGACGCGGCTTTTGTGGAGCGATGGGTAACGATGCTCCACAAAAAATACATTGTCGTGGTCATTATAAAAAAGTATAAACCCAAATACGACAGACTGCATGACATCAGCAGCCTGGTGGTCCAAAATAGCTTTACTGTTGTATTTTAAAACCAATAAACCCATCTGTTTAAAAATGTATTTAGTATATGTCAATCTAGCAAACCAGGCAACTAAAAGTAACTTTCTAAACAATGTTTTGGTTCTTTTCTGGCTTGAAAGCTAGGTAAGTTAGGTAGTTAAAATAATGACCATATCATAGCTGACAACATCTTAACTTCAGTATATTTTTTATTGATTATTACAGGAAAATAAACTCACAACAATATCATTATTTAAAAGTTCATGGCAAGCTAATTACAAAATATAGCTTACGATTGTGAGTGTGACAAAATAAAAGCAGGGCATTCTACCCGAGAATTTTTTTACTTTGACACTGTCTCGTTGACCTAACATTATATTGACTTTGGTGCAGGTCATGTTGCTCTTCACATTACCATCTCTGGTAAACAAACACTATATCAAATAAAATCTGTTTATTTGTCACATGCACAGGATACAAAAGGTGTTAACGATACAGTGAAATGGTTACTTGCATAGTGGAGTCTTTTATTTAGACATGTAGCTAGTTAGCTAGCTAAACAATGAACCATAATCCCAACTCATAACTTTACTACCATGCATGAATCTGCAGGTAGCTAAAGCTGAACAACTAGGTTCAATGTTATCTAGCCTGCTAACATTAGGCTCTAACTAGCAATGCAAATTGCTTTCTGAGATACAAATAATATTACTACACAGATCATACACGTAACGTTAGCTAGCGAGCCAGCCAGCGAATGTTAGCTAGCTAGCTAATAGTACACTTTAAATTGCAATGAAAACAACTTTGACAAAATTAGAAACGTATAATATCTGAAAATGTAGCTAGCTTGACACTCTTACCCATATACATGGCAGAACGCTTCTCTCTCTGTGTCACAGATGCCATGGCTGCCTTTAGTTTGAAGATGTAATCCGGAGACAGGTGTTTTATACAATAGCCTTCTGTGTGTTCTCCATTTGACTCCCTCCGCATATTTGCAATCAAATAGCATTATTTTCTACATCTCCTTAGCTATCATACTCTGCTACGACCGGGCATTCCACTGATTTCAAAACTCTGTCAACTTCTTTCCGTGACAACAACACTGTTGGTCGCCGTTTTAGAAGACTCTATAACGTCTGGTTCAATGCAAATGTTTCTACCTAAAATCAGGGATTGCCTCATCATCTGATTAAGTTGTTGAAAGTGGAGAGCATTAGCAACACTATTGCAGTTCTTCGTGATATCTTTCAAAAAAGCCACGTTAGAAAGGATTACCTAGACATACTGAGCAGTTCATGTTATAAACAGAAGCATGGCAGACCAATCCAAACTCATTTCTCAGCATGTCTAGCCCATCCATTATCTCAGCTAATCATGGCTAGCGGGAATGTTCCTGTCTTTTTCTGTGGCTAAACCAACTAGGCTCGTAATTTAACAATTATATTCGTATTTACAGATGGCATACACATTTGTTATTAAGGCACATGAAAGTTCACATGTTCCAGGAGGCATCTGGCAAAAAAACTCATTTTGATCAATAATAAATGTTTATATTCAAATGCCTCTTCTGTGAAGTAGTGACGTGTGACATACGACCAGTTTACTGAAACGAGTCTCAAATATGGTTATAGTGTAAAAAGTATTAAAAATTCAAGCACACTGACCAGTGGCGGTCTGGACATTTAAAAGTTGTTTTGGTGTTGGCAGCTTTTACGGTACAGGTGGCAGCGGAATAATAATAAAATATTTAGGTTGTGCTTTGCTTTTCATGAGTGCATTGTGAAGAAAAATAAGTAAAATAAAAAAAACTAAAAGAACTGGAGGAACTTATTCAAAAAAGATCAAGTGTAATTGTAATTTGTAATTTATTACAAAAATAAAGCGAACTGGATGGAAAATGGTGAATGGACAAAATGTCTTGAATCTTCAACATAGAAATGCTACAAAAAATAATTTACAGAAACTCATTACAAATTATGGAGTTATCCGTGATTCACCAAATTATATTTTGAATGAGGAAGCTAAATATTTTAGGCAGATGTTTTATTTTCAATCTCCTCCATCTCCACTGAATGTTAACTGTAAGGATTTCTTTCCTAATAATAATGTAAAATTAACATTGTACAGAAAGACCTGTGTGAAGGCCAACTTAGAGAGGAGGAACTTCGAGACAATTAAATACTTTCAGTCTGGAAAAACTCCAGGGCTTGATGGCATACCAGTGGAGGTACAGTACCAGTCAAAAGTTTGGACACACCTACTCAAGGGGTTTTCTTTATTTTATTCTACATTGTAGAATAATAGTGAAGACATCAGAACTATGAAATAACACATATGGAATCATGTAGTAACCAAAAAAGTGTTAAACAAATGAAATTATATTTTATATTCTTTAGATTTAGCAGCCTCAGAAATTGCAGCCCAAATAAATGCTTCACAGAGTTCAAGTAACAGACTCATCTCAACATCAACTGTTCAGAGGAGACATTGTGAATCAGGCCAAATAGTCTAATTTCTGCAAAGAAACCACTACTAAAGGATACCAATAATAAGAAGAGACTTGCTTGGGCCAAGATACACGAGCAATGAACATTAGATAGGTGAAAATTTGTCCTTTTGTCTGGAGTCCAAATTGGAGATTTGGTGGTGTGGTTGAACGGATGATCTCCACATGTGTATTTCCCACCGTAAAGCATGGAGGAGGAGGTGCTATGGTGTGGGGGTGCTTTGCTGGTGACACGGTCTGTGATTTATTTAGAATTCAATGCACACTTAACCAGCATGGCTACCACAGCATTCTGCAGCGATACGCCAACCCATCAGGTTTGGGCTTAGTGGGACTATCATTTCTTTTTCAACAGGACAATGACCCAACACACCTCCAGGCTGTGTAAGGGCTATTTGACCAAGAAGGAGAGTGATGGAGTGCTGCATCAGATGACCTGGCCTCCACAATCCCCCGACCTCAACCAAATTGAGATGGTTTGAGATGAGTCGGAAATCAGAGTGAAGAAAAAGCAGCCAACAAGTGCTCAACATATGTGGGAACTCCTTCAAGACTGTTGGAAAAGCATTGTCATCAAGGCAAAGGGTGGCTATTTGAATAATCTCAAATATAATATATATTTAGATTTTTTGGTTACTACATGATTCCAAATGTGTTATTTCATAGTTATGTCTTCACTATTATTCTACAATGTAGAAAATAGTAAAAATAAAGACAAACCCCTGAGTAGGTGTTCTAAAACGTTTGACCGGTGGTGTACCTCTTTCTCTACGCTACAGCATTAGATAGTCGGATAGGGTGTAAATGAGGCCCTGTGGTCTCATCAAACACTATCACCACTTTTCACTCCGACACTGGCTTCCTACCTTGGCCCTTTTTATGCTTACTTTATTAGAAGGCCCACTTTCTGTATCATGGTCTGTCTTCTTCCTATGTCTTTCCACTACTGACCAGTGGCGACCCGTTTTGAGCCCAACCTGTTCAGCTAAAAATAAATGTTATTGCATGTTATTTTGGCATTAATTCATGTCACATATCAGTTGGCAAACAATGAAAAGACAAATGTATTGAATGAATAAAGACACATACAAACATGGTATCTTTCTTGCTTTCTTGAGTAAGGCAGCTTCAAAATGCAGGTGTTTCAGCCTAGCTCAGCGCTTTTTGTGCTGGAGGGGCAGCCAGTGGAAAATACAGAGGGTAGGCGTTGGTAATCTTCTCTAGTTGTGCCGTGATTGGCTCAGTGTTCTGTAACTGGGGACACTACGTCATCGCAGAATCTATAGAGAGAGCTAGGCAGTTCAAGACCCCTTGGGTGCTGCCATAGATTTACATCAGAAGTGCCCATCAAAGAAGGCTCAAGATCATTGGCCACAGATAAAATGAGATCAAATAAAATAAAAAATAAAATCTCATTTTATTTCTCACATGCGCCGAATACAACAGGTGTAGACCTTACAGTGAAGTGCTTACTAACAAGCCCTTAACTACTTAGGGAGTGGTGGGAGTGGTGGCCCGACACTATCCGGTTAAATGCAAGGTGCCTAATTCAAAATCCAAAAGTTGAATTATTAAACATTCATCAATATAGGTCAATAGGTACTGCAATCTGACTCCCATATATGTCTGTTTTCAATAGGGAGGGGTTCAAAATGAGGCAATGTGTCAAAAACACTTTTTCCAGGACAGAAATTCCTTGGGTTTTCGCCTGTTATATCAGTTCTGTTATACTCACAGACAATATTTTAACACTCTTAGAAACTTCAGAGTGTTTCCTATCCAATAGTACTAATTGTGTGCATATACTATTTTCTGGGCCTGAGTGGGAGGCATTTTACTTTGGGCACGCCAGACTCTCCAAAACCGTCACCTCGGGAGCCGCTCCCTAAGAAGTTAAGGAGCAACAATAAAATAACAGTAGCGAGGCTATATACAGGGGGTACCGGTACAGAGTCAATGAGCGGGGGCACCGGTTAGTTGAGGTAATGTGTACATGTATCTAGAGGTAAAGTGACTATGCATAGATAATAAACAGAGAGTAGCAGCAGTGTAAAAATGGGGGTGGGGGGATACAAATAGTCTGGGTAGCCATTTGATTAGCTGTTCAGGAGTCTTATGGCTTGGGGGTAGAAGCTGTTAAGAAGCCTTTTGGACCTAGACTTGGCGGTCCGGTAACATGTGCCGTGCGGTAGCAGAGAGAACAGTCTATGACTATGGTGGCTGGAGTCTTTGACAATTTTTAGGGCCTTCCTCTGACACCACCTCGTATAGAGGTCCTGGATGGCAGGAAGCTTGGCCCCAGTCATGTACTGGGCCGTACGCACAACCCTCTGTACTGCCTTGTGGTGGGAGGCCGAGCAGTTGTCATACCAGTCGATGATGCAACCAGTCAGGATGCTGTCGATGGTGCAGCTGTAATATAACTTTTGAGGATCAGAGGACCCATGACAAATCTTTTCATTCTCCTGAGGGGAAATAGGCGTTGTCGTGCCCTCTTCACCACTGTCTTGGTGTATTTGGACCACGATAGTTTGTTGGTGATGTGGACACCAAGGAACATGAAGCTCACAACCTGCTCCACTACAGCCCCGTCGATGAGAATGGGGCCTGCTTGGTCCTCTTTTTCCTGTAGTCCTCAATCATCTCCTTTGTCTTGATCAAGTTGAGTGAAAGGTTGTTATCCTGGCACCACACTGCCAGGTCTCTGACCTCCCTATAGGCTGTCTCATCGTTGTCGGTGATCAGGCCTACCACTGTTGTGTCGTCTGCAAACTTAATAATGGTGTTGGGTGAACAGGGAGTACAGGAGGAGACTGAGCACACACCCCTGAAGGGTCCCCGTGTTGAGGATCAGCGTGGCAGGCGTGTTTTACTAGGGTTGCACATTTTGGGGAATATTCAGAGGTGGAAACTTTCCATGGGAATTACCAGGAATATATGGGAATTAATGGAAATATGCAAATGTATATGAATTCCATTTAAATGTAGATGTTTTTTGCATTGGATATATTTATCATATAGAGACAAACATAAACGTTTTACCTTAAGACATTGTTAAAGACAAACAGACAGATGAGCATTTACCAAAGAGAAAAGCACAGAGGCCAATAGTGAAATAGTTATAGCAGAGAAAGAAAAGAGCAAAGCAAGCTGACCAGTCAATCGACTCAAGTGGGATAGGTCGTCAGTCATTGGAATAAAGTGAGGAAGTCTTTGGCCCGTTGAGTGGAAAGGACTCCCTGTGAAAGCTAGAAGAAGACAGTCTGTGAGAGCATGCAACATTACTGTAGGGACAATTAAAGAGATTAGTTGGCAAGAAGAGTAGCACGAAATATACAGTACAGTTGAAATTAGAAGGGCATAGTCTACAGCAAAACTGTACTGGAAGTAGGGTTGCACATTTTGGGGAATATTCAGAGGTGGAAACTTTCCGTGGGAATTAACGGGGAAAATATGTGAATTAACGGAAATATATGCAAATTAAAATTAATACCATTTAAATGTAGATGTTTTTTTTTGAATTGGATATATTTACAATATCACATGGAGACAAACATAAACCTTCTACCTTATCATAAGTAGACATAATTGCAAATTATTAAATCTTTCCAATAGGAAGAAAATAAAAATAAAATACTTATGAATTGAACTTTAATTAAATGAGTTGACTCTTCACATGGGATGATTTCACTGAACAACAAAAGAAAGGGAATATTGAATGATCCCCAATGATCCATCGCATATCCCAAAAATGTTTTCAACATACATCTGTAAAATTATAGTCTAGAAACTAAAGCTTTGGTTGTCTTCCTCTCAGGCTTCCATGAAGCCCTGGACTTCTCCCTGGACCTCCTCAATATCCACCTCTTGAACATCAGACTGAGGCCTCATCTTCACTGTCACTTTCCAACCTTGTTGAGGATGGCTCGTTGTTAGGCTCAAAAAGCCTCCAATTTGCCCAGATGTCCACCAATTTTTCAACCCTTGTATTGGTCAGCCTGTTGCATGCTTTGGTGTGTGTGTTCCCAAACAAGAACGAGTTGCGCTCTGAGGCGGCTGATGTTGGTGGGATTTGGAGGATGATGGAGGCAACAGGGGAAAGCGCCTCAGATCCACAAAGTTCCTTCCACCAGGTGGCCGATGAGATATGTTGGTACGACTGCCATATTGCATCTTCATCCTGCCAAGAACCTTGCCCTCATACAGACCAAGGTGGCGAGACACGGTAGTGATGATACCATAAGCCATGTTGATCTCTGCACCAGACAGGATGCTCTTGCCAGCATACTTGGGGTCCAACATGTACGCTGCGGCGTGTATGAGCTTTAGGCAGAAGTCTTCACGCTTTTTGATGTATTTCAGAACTGCAGTTTCCTCTACTTGGAGCAACAGTGAAGTGGGCAGGGCAGTATGGATTTCCTCTCTTACATCTGCAAGCAGAGTCTGAACATCAGACAGGATGGCATTGTCTCCCTCAATCCAAACATGGCAATACCACCCCAACGGGTGTTGCTGGGCAGCTTCAATGTGGTGCTTTTATTCTTCTCACTTTGCTTGGTGAGTTAGATTGCTGCTATAACTTGATGACCCTTCACATACCTAACCATTTCCTTGGCTCTCTTGTAGAGTGTATCCATTGTTTTCGGTGCCATAATGTCCTTGAGGAGCAGATTCAATGCATGAGCAGCACAGCCAATGGGTGTGATGTGAGGGTAGGACTCCTCCACTTTAGACAAAGCAGCCTTCATGTTCGCAGCATTGTCTGTCACCAGTGCAAATACCTTCTGTGGTCCAAGGTCATTGATGACTGCCTTCAGCTCATCTGCAATGTAGAGACCAGTGTGTCTGTTGTCCCTTGTGTCTGTGCTCTTGTAGAATACTGGTTGAGGGGTGGAGATGTAGTTAATTATTCCTTGCCCACGAACATTCGACCACCCATCAGAAATGATTGCAATACAGTGTGCTTTCTCTATGATTTGCTTGACCTTCACTTGAACTCTGTTGAACTCTGCATCCAGCAAATGAGTAGATAAAGCATGTCTGGTTGGAGGGGTGTATGCTGGGCGAAGAACATTCAGAAATCTCTTCCAATACACATTGCCTGTGAGCATCAGAGGTGAACCAGTTGCATACACAGCTCGAGCAAGACATTCATCAGCATTTCTCTGACTATGTTCCTCCATTGAGTAAAAAAAACTTCTGATTCCAGGAAGACCATGAGCTGTTGCTATCGATAAGGTGTCTGATTCATCATTTTCACCTCGAATAGAAGTAGAGGGACTTTTGTCAGAAGTTGCTTGTTGTGAGCACTGAGGGAACTTTATGCACTTGGCCAGATGATTCTGCATCATTGTTGCATTCTTCACATATGTTTTGCCACAGTATTTGCAAATGTACACAGCTTTTCCTTCTACATTAGCTGCAATTCCATTGAATTGGGGATAGTTAACCAAAATATGATACAGACCTAGAATTGCCTTATGTGTATCCCACAAAAAAAAGGTTAACTGTTATAAGCAAACTTTTTTGATCAATTTAAGGAAAATTCCCAATCTTAACTTCCCATGTAAAATTTCAGACCCTTTTGCAACCCTAGTTGTTACCTACCCTTACCACCTGGGGGCGGCCCGTCAGGAAGTCCAGGATCCAGTTGCAGAGGGAGGTGTTTAGTCCCAGGGTCCTTAGCTTAGTGATGAGCTTTGAGGACACTATGATGTTGAACGCTGAGCTGTAGTCAATGAATAGCATTCTCAAATAGGTGTTCCTTTTGTCCAGGTGGGAAAGGGCAGTGTGGAGTGCAATAGATATTGCATCTTCTGTGGATCTGTTGGGGCGATATGCAAATTGTAGTGGGTCTAGGGTTTCTGGGATTACGATGTTGATGTGAGCCATGACTAGCCTTTCAAAGCACTTCATGGCTACAGACGTGAGTGCTACGGGTCGATTGCCAGTTGGTCAGCGCATGCTCGGAGTACACGTGATCACACAGTCGTCCAGAACAGCTGATGCTCTCATGCATGCTTCAGTGTTTCTTGCCTCGAAGCGAGCATAGAAGTTATTTAGCTCATCTGTTAGGCTCATTGTCACTGGGCAGCTCCCTTTGTAGTCCGTAATAGTTTGCAAGCACTGCCATATCCGACTAGCGTCGTAGCCAGTGTAGTATGATTCAATCTTAGTCATGTATTGACGCTTTGCCTGTTTGAAGGTTCGTCGGAGGGCATAGCGGGATTTCTTATAAGCATCCGGGTTAGAGTCCTGCTCCTTGAAAGCGGCAGCTCTACTCTTTAGCTCAGTGTGGATGTTGCCTGTAATCCATGGCTTCTGGTTGGGGTATGTACGTATGGTCACTGTGGGGATGACATCATCAACGCACTAATTGATGAAGCCAGTGACTGATGTGGTGTACTCCTCAATGCCATTGGAAGAATCCTGGAACATATTCCAGTATGTGCTAGCAAAACAGTCCTGTAGCTTAGCATCTGCGTCATCTGACCACTTCCTTATTGAGCGAGTCACTGGTACTTCCTGTTATGTCTACCTTAGCTTTGATTGGACTGATCATGTCAACATCATACTTTTATAATCTTAGCTAGACAAGCAGTCATCATCATGAATCATGTTGACAATCTGCTGGCAAATCCTTTTTAATCCTTGTTTAATGAAGAGAAATCATAGATAAAACGTATCGGTGCTGAGCGGCCATTGGACGTAAACATTTCACAAGTCGCAAATTCAACTTTTTTTTTTTATTACATTTATTTATATATTTTTTATTTAACCTTTATTTAACTAGGCAAGTCAGTTAAGAACAAATTCTTATTTACAATGACGGCCCCGGGGCCAAACCCAGACGACGCTGGGCCAGTTGTGCGCCGCCCTATGGGACTCCCAATCACGGCCAGATGTGATGCAGCCTGGATCAAACCAGATACTGCAGTGACACCTCTTGTACAGAGATGCAGTATCTTAGACCACTGCGCCACTCGGGAGCCCAATGAGTGGTTTGGTAGGAATCAGTGGCTAACGGCATGCGTCGCAAAGCAATCACTATTTTTCTTCCCTTGCCTGCTATTCGGTGGAGAGGGTGTGTGGTCCAAGTCTGCGTTTAAGGATTTAAAACATCTGTCTGAAATTGTCTCTTTTCCAAGCTTAAAAGGATAAACATTAACACAGAACACCATGGGCCAGAAAAGGTTGAATACATTGGCCATGCTGTCAATCCAGCATGACTTCTGCAGCGTTCAAAACAACTGGAAACTCAGAAATTTCAGAATTCAGTGAGTTTGTAAAAACTCTGAAAACAAATGAGGTTGACTGGGAAAATAATTTTGAACGGTCATCCAACAAGTTGGGAATTCTGGCCTCTTTCTAGAGCTCCGACCCGGAAGATCTCTGACGTCATGATTCAACCTTGTTTTTTCCAAGTTGTCTTGAAAGCACCATAAATCCAGAGAATGCCAGACTTTGATGACAAAATGTGCCCACAAGAAAGACCGCCGCGCCACCTTATTTTCCCATCTTAATTTTGCCTACTGCTCTGACTTGGTGGTGCACATGTAGCCTATAGCCTGTTTTAGAGAAATTTCATCATTGAATATTGTAACAGCTTTCATTGTCTGCGTATATGCCCCCTTTATTTATACTATGGTTCTGACTTGGTGTACAGGGAGAATTCTGTAAGAACGGCCCATGTTCTGAATTCAAACTGTTATATTGACTACGTCGGTCCTAGCTCGCTGTCTTAATAGAAATTATGGTTTGCATCCCTTCATGCCATAGTTTGTACATCTCAATTGTCAGTAGAAACCACATTTGCCAAACAAGGCTCTGCTGATAGCAAGGTGTAGTGGTGGTAAGGATTCACTCCATGGTGCTGAAAATAAATCTCTGCTATTGGGACAGCTTTATGTAGGCCCTAACAGTTTGTGGTCCCCGTTATAGTGCAATTATTGTGTTGTGTAGTGGCTATGCTGGTATGCATTTAAAAAAAAAAAAAAAACATTTTGGAGAGTTTACCCCCAAAATATGTACATGCTAAAATCGCTACTGGATCTACTACTCACACGAATCCTCTTAGGATCCCTCCCCCTTGACCCATCTTCTACTTTCTTCACTGCCTCAGCATATGACACCCTCTGCACTATAGCGTTAGACGCATGCCTCGGAGCGCCTCTGATGTCAAACATGTTTGCCCCTCCCACCTATCTCAAAGTCAAAAAAGTCAAAGTCACCATTATTAGTCAGTTGTACAACCGAATGCCTTCAACTGAAATGTGTCTTCCGCATTTAACCCAACCCCTCTGAATCAGAGAGGTGCGGTGGGCTGCCTTAATCAACATCCACGTCTTCGGCGCCCGGGGAACAGTGGGTTTACTGCCTTGTTCAGGGGCAGAACGACAGATTTTTACCTTGTTTCATGTCTCAGGTAGGCCTAGCCCGCGAAAGCCAGCATGGACAGAATGCAATAATGGACTAATATTAGCTATATTCTAATAATTCTCATGTGCCAACGGCCCGTGCCATGTTGAATCTTGTACTCCTGTAGATCTGAAATAATTGGATGGTTAAACTTGCCAGCCAACCAGAAAAGCAAGGCGAAGCAATTCAGGCATTATTGTCATTATTGTCATTACAAACACAAATGTATTTTTCAAGCAGTAGGTATTTATAATTAAATGTTGAGTGAAGCTTTATAGTTATGTGATGACATCAATTATTTGGCAATCATCATTTATTCGAAAACACCGTTCCCATCATAATTTGTCGCAATTAAGTAAGTTCGACAGAATAAACAAGCACTCCTGTCGAATAAATAAAAATGTCGATTTTAAGAACAGATCCAATGTCTGCCGTTTCATTACACGTCACAATGTTTTTTTGGGAAAAAAACTGCCTATTCTTGCACTGTTCAATCAAGTACTTTCAGCAACATAGGCTACGGCCTAGCCTAACATCAGCAAATTTGCAATTATCGTTAACAATGTTATTATGGCTCTGTTATTTCGCCGTAAATAATCATCGAGGTTTGGTTTAAATGTGTGCTTCTCCTTTAAGCATAAAGATGGGAGTGTACTACTCAATTTGACCTCGACGAAGAGGACTGTTCGACTTCAAACTAGTTCACCTGTCAGCGGCGTCTGACATAATATACCTAGTTACACTGCAACTTTTTTTTTTTTTTTAAGTCTCATACCTTTATCGACTGTTGAACGCGGAGAGGCACTATAGAAACCCACGTCGTAAACAGGATTATGGAACCTTTAGCGAAACGGTATCTATTGTCATGGCTGTTTGTGGCTTCAAGTCTTCAGGTGACGAGTTTGCATTTTGCGGAGGCGACTTACATATGTACAGCCTACCTGAATGTGTCGTTTATTGATTCTGTAAACAACGAAACCGTATGGCGACAAGAGGAAAGTGGACTATATGGACAACATTCCCCTAAAGTCACAGTGATGGGCGACGTGTATTTACCTGATCCGATTTACAGTTGCGAAAGTAATACTTTTTATGATGTACCCAGTGGGTCGAAGGGGTGGATCGCCTTAATTCAACGCGGCCAACGATGTTCTTTTTCAGAGAAGATCAATGTTGCGGCCAGTAAAGGAGCTATTGCTGCTGTCATTTTTAATGATCTTGGTACAGACAATCGAGTCATCCAAATGTCGCACCCAGGTATGTAGCCTACATCAAGATTGGAAACTCGGCTATATGTTAGCCCATTAACTACCTTTAGCGTCTCCACGAAGGTATCTTTCTGACCAGAGGAGTTTTGTTATTAAGAGCCCCGACACTCGTTCTGGAAGTTAACATGCATCGCTTGGGGTACGGTTTTGGAAACGTATGTAATGTATCTTTCATATCCGCGATAAATAATAAAAACAAAAGGTTAAATGACTAAACACATTTTATAGGGTTAGTGCTCCACCCGGTCGGTCATATCTCCTTTTACAGCGCTTGTTTGCGGAAAACAGAGACTACCTGTACTAATTACCTAGCATGATCGAACACCTGCGTGTAAGGGTAACTGGGGAGGAAAGTGTAGTTTGTCAGCTTTGTGTGTGGATCTGTGCAAACGTGTTAGTGTACCTTTTAACTTACTTAATTTTTGTCGCTGATATTAAAGAATTCCATGTTTCGAAAACTATATCACAAGCGATTATTATTAACGTTTCTAAACGTGGGATTGTAGTTCACATCCCACTCGTAAACGGTGTTTATAACTGACAACTCTATGCGAAAATCGCTCCGCAATATCCTGGTTGCTAAAATTAGAATTGTAAATCAGTTTGACAAAATAAGCAAGTTTAGTGTAGAGAATCATTGTACCATCTAAACCGCTGTGAAATATATATATATATATATATATATATATATATATATGTATATATATATATATATATATTTATTTTTCATAGCCAAAGACGCAAAAACGAAACATAAGAACGGGAAGCATAGCAATAGGGCATATAGAACGTATCTACAGCTTCATAAACTTGCTTTCAATTAGAATGAAACATTATATAACTCACTTTTCTATGTGAATGTGTTCGTCAGCCAAAAAGTTAAATATTGAAGAATGCTTTGTTAATGGCTTGGGTTCTGGAGAACAACTCTACATGTGTTCCACTTCAATCACCCAATATTTGATTTGTTTAAATGAAAATATCTCATAGCCGAATGGTCAAGACAAGTTGGTTGAAACCATCGTTTTTATAGTTAAATTCTAATGTTCACTGAATAACTTTTAAGATTCTAATTCTGGAAATGATTTGCAAAATTGGTTCCCTCTGCTAACAATTCTGAAGAAGCCCACTGTAGGCCTACACTAGTCTCATTGTGTAGCATAGGCTACCATGTTTATTTCCAAGGCTATCTTTCCGATCTGCCTGCTCTTTCTACCATTTATTTATGCAATTTAGACACTTAAAGCTGCAATATGTAACATAGAAATGTGTTATAGATCTTTAATTCTAATTGAAAGCAAGTCTAAGAAGCTGTACATCTTCTATGTGCACTATTTCTATCCATCCCGTTAAGTTTAGTTCTTTTATTTTCGGTTTTGCACACCAGCTTCCAACAGCTGAAAATACAATATATTAGGTGATGGAAAAATATATTTGTGGTTTAGATGGTACAACGATTCTCTACACTATACTTGCTAGTTTTGTCACAAACTGAAATTAAGCTTACTACTAGAATTTCAGCGACCAGAAAATTGCTATTTCTGCACAGTGTGTCTTTAAGTGGTATTGACTTGCTGAAAAACAATAGTAATTCACACAGGTTGTACATTAGTCCATGTGGGGGTGTTATGATTTTAGATTTGAACTGAAACCGCAATTAACCTTGTAATATTTTGTCCCTATGAACTGTACAGTGACTAATTTAGGGAATACGGACAACATTTATGAAATGTTGTTTCTGGTGGGATGAGTCACATGGTTGTCAGAAACGAGGGGCCTCTGTTCTAGTGTGATAAGTAAGGTTTGAAGCCAACTGTGTGTAAACATCTAAATAGTACTGTACTCAGAATTATAATTAAATTCTAGTGTAGTACTTGTTAACTTAAAAAAAAAAAAGAGAAAAAGAGAAAAAAAAAGCCAAATATTCCAAGTTGACATTGTTGGCTAAAACAATTGAGCAATGGTCTTGTTCAACATCGCTCATCTGTGCTTGACTAGTGTAAGCTTTATGCACCAGTTGTCATTTCCAATTAGATAATTTTCATTGTGTTGAATCCAACTAGAAATTAAGTCCTAACACTTACTGAGACAGGCTGGATGACAACCTGTGTAATGGATCATTCTATTGTTTTAAAACTGTGAAGACGTGTGCTTTCGCAGAGAACGATACACATTGACACTAATAGTGTTTCCCCTATATTCATTTAAATATCTCTGCTGAGACGTGCTAAAAAAATATATTGAACAGCTTCCTGTGTGTTTATGCTAGAGACTTACAATTTGTTGTAGTGGCTTCAGCAAAACCCCTTCTTTCCCTGAAATAAAGTTTGCGCCTATTCCATAACAAGTGGAGTTTGTCTACACAGATCCGGGCAAGAAAATTGCCACAAAATAGTCTGTAAAACCCTAACCGTGTGACCTACTAACTCATAAGTACCACCATCTAAAGATGGGAGACTCATGAACATTGCTCTACGACATACAAAAGCTTTAGGCAGTCGTTTGAACTCTTTTGCGGATGTCCTCATTTTGAAGAGGTCTTCTCACAAAACTGACCCTCTAGACCAAACTGTTGGAGCTACAAACTAATGTCATCAATATCAAAGGGAAGACTCACAAACACTAAGGTGTCTGTTCTGCTCTACGATGCACACGAAAGTAACCCAGTACCAGGCTGCAAGAATTTTATATGGGGTAAAATGTGCCCCAAATAACATGACCAAACATGGTTCTAAAATATGTATTCCCCTGAGTTTTCTTATCTCATGGATATAGGACAGACACTTCAAAACCTTGTTCCTTATTTTTATTTAACTTATGATTCTTTTATTTTTTTGCAGTAAAGGCCAAATTCAATGTTTCATCAAATACATATATTTTTATACCTACAGGGGTCCTAAAATTCAAAATCTAATGCCAAATTGATACATTTTATGACCATCTTAAAACAATTCCACATGTTAGCTTAGTAGATATTGCGATCTATGGGCTTAGACTTACAGGGGTTTAAATGGATAGTCATTGGCTCAATGACAAGTCAATGGGAACAGCTAGCATGTCATTGCACTATAAGCAATGCAACCCCCACCCTTGCCACAACTGCTGGGAAAAAAAATACTAGCGGAAAAACTGATACTTTGCAATAGATATGTTTTCACATTAAATAACACCATATTCTTACATTGCTCGTTAAATATTTTTGATAGACACATTAGGCCTATTGTGAAATTCAGTTGAGGGCAGTTGGGGGTATATTTTAAGGCCCAGCCTGTATATGTGTCTGAGGAGAGTGATGTTTCCTCATACTTTGTTTTTCCCCTGGTTACAGGAACAGAAGGTATGGTTGCCATCATGATTGGTCACCGACGGGGCATGGAGATTGTAGAGCTAATCAGGCAAGGGATTCCGGTCTCGATGACTATTGAAGTGGGCAAGCAGCATGGTCCCTGGATGAGCCACTACTCGGTCTTCTTCGTCTCCATCTCCTTCTTTGTGGTAACAGCAGCCACTGTGGGCTACTTCATCTTCTACTCAGCTCGCCGCCTCAACAGCGTTCGTCTACAAAACCGCAAACAGGTCAGTCTCTCGAACAATAATGACAATTATTTACCCTGAATTATATATGCAGGGCTCCCTTACGAAAGAGAATCTGGTCTCAATGGTTACTCCCTGTTTAAATAAAGGTCAAATAAAACAAATTCAGTGGTTTGTGCTGAAACAGAATGCTGCAGCACTATCACCTTTTGATCTATAGAACAGTGTGACTGGGGAAAGTCCCCTGGAAACAGTGTTTTTCCTTTCCTGCGTCAAACGTACCTTTTTATGTGTGTGCTTCAACGAACTGGACACATTATGGAACATCTAATTGGGCTGCACAGTTTGGGGTGTGCCAGCATTCCTCAGCCATACAGAGGGAGTCAGGTGAAACTAAAATAAAGAGAACATTTCCTGATGAGTCAGTGTCGGTGACTGCTCATCTATGTAGAGGTGATTCATCTATACTGTTAATCACTTGATTGTTGCATGACATGGATCCAGCCAACCAGAGAGAACCCCTGGTCAGCTATGTATTTTATTATATTATTTTATGTAGTTGTCCTGTTTTCTGCCTTTGGGATCTTATGCTTTAGCTTCTTTCTGAAATCTGTGTTTTTGGGATAGAGCGGCAGTGAGTTTCCCTTCTGAAATATGAAGGGATGGTAGGAGTCCTGACTTGTGCTGGTATTCTTTCAGATGGTGATAGATCACACCTTGTGTTTTGTCTTTTAGTTATTTGCCCTTACAGCTTTGAACATTCTTTGTTTGCAGGTGTCTGTCTCAAACAGCTTGTTTTAATTGTCTCTATGTTCTTTTAACACAAGAATCCTGCAGGAAAAAGGGAAAGTTAATTTTTCCTAAGGTTTTGTCAGATTGTATTTACTGAGTGTAACTGAACTGTCAGGCTTATATGGTGGAGGAAAGTTTACTATGTGAAGAAGGCTCCGTTCCACTCAATGGTAGCTTTCCAAAAAACCTTTGAACCTGCTGCTGCGCAACAAGTATTTCCACTTCATCTGATTGGATCTGGGCTGTTATGTAAGGTAAAACCACTCACATGAACAGGCCCATGATTTTCCAAGTTACAGTACTTTTCTTCAGCACTGTTTACTTCTGCATATAGGGGGTAACCTTGACTTTGAAGACTGACTGATCTCAAGTGCTTGCTTGCAGGCTCTGTTAACTTATTAGCAGTGTACCACATTGTCCTTGCTTCATGATCACTCCCAGAAGCAGTGAAGCTGTGTGTTGTCTGAAGCACCCGGTGGTCTATGGGGCGTCTGTTCACATGTGGCTGATTATCCAATGCTTTCTGCAGGGAGGCTGGTTAGACACACTTCTCTGTATCAGTCTATTTTTGAGTGGGTAGCTGAGCAGTTAGAGCAGAGCTGACTTCGCCCACTGAGCTAGGACCTTATGCTCAGAGGGCACAGGGCACCATTGTTCAGGCTGTAATCATATGCAAAACTCCAGCTTCGTGCTCGCCCTGTGAACTAGAATGACCGCAACATGCCTCCCTCAAATCTACATATCGGTCAAGTGAACATGCAACAGTATTCACTGTAATATCTGCCCCTTTAAGGATTATGAAGAATATTGTCAAGCATCAACTGTCTTTGATATCCAAAACTCAACTCTTTCTATGCTGAACAAAAACACTTCACATGTTGCGAATATGTTGGCCCAATGTTTTATCAGCTGAAATAAAATATCTCAAATGTTCCATACTCACAAAAAGCTTATTACTCTCATTTTGTGCACACATTTGTTTACATCCCTGTTAGTGAGCATTTCTTATTTGCCAAGATAATCCATCCACCTGACAGGTGTTGCATATTAAACGGCATGATCATTACACAGGCACACCTTGTGCTAGGGACAATAAAAGTTTTATCACACAACACAATGCCAAAGATGTCTCAAGTTTTGAGGGAGCATGCAATTGGTAAGCTGACTGCAGGAATGTTCACCGGAGCTGTTGCCAGAGAATTGAATATTCATTTATCTACCATAAACTGCCACCAATGCTGTATTAGAGAATTTAGCAGTACGTCCAACTGGCCTCAACCGCAGACAACGTGTAACCACGCCAGCCCAGGACTTCCACATCCGGCTTCTACACCTGGGGGATTGTCTGAGACCAGCCACCTGGACAGCTGATGAAACTGTGGGTTTGCACAACTGAAGAATTTCTGCAGAAACTGTCTCAGGGAAGCTCATCTGCGTGATTGTCGTCCTCACCAGGGTCTTGAACTGACTGCAGTTCGGCGTCGTAACTAACTTCAGTGGGCAAATGCTCACCTTCAATGGCCACTGGCACGCTGGAGAAGTGTGCTCTTCATGGATGGTTTTAACTGTACCGTGCAGATGGCAGACAGTGTTTTATGGAGTTCTGTGGGTGACCGGTTTGCTGAAGTCAACATTGTGAACAGAGTGCCCTGTGGTGGTGGGTTATGGTAGGGGCAGGCATAAGAGGTATTACCCATTGAGCACGTTTGGGATGCTCTGGATCGACGTGTACTACAGCGTGTTCCAGTTCCCGCAAATATCCAGCAACTTCTTACAGCCATTGAAGAGGAGTGGGACAACATTCCACAGGCCACAATCAACAGCCTGATCAACTCTATGCGAAGGCGATGTCTCACTGCATGAGGTAAATGTTGCTCACACCAGAAACTGACTGATTTTCGGGTCCATGCCCCTACTTTTGTTATTTAAAATAATTAAGGTATCTGTAACCAACAGATACATATCTGTAGTCCCAGTTGTGAAATCTATAGATTATAGCCGAATGACTTTATTTGAATTGACTGATTTACTTATGAACTGTAACTCTGTATATTTTTGTTCAGTGTATATCACAAAAAACATCTACATAATGACATTTTCCAGAGAATCCTCAAAGCCAATATTGTCCCTGACTCATCCTGTGTCTCTTAAATCCCCTTACATAACGTTGATTCTTCCTGTGTGCCGTTGTGCACATTTTGTCTTGTTGCCATGGGGAGGCTGCATGAGCACAGAGTGAGCAGTCTTTAATTGTGTATGTACAGTATGTCCAAAACATGATTTTATTGTATATTCCAAATTATAGTTTTAGAATTTAATCTGTCAGACTGTCCCTCCAGGATTATTTATGCCTAATAGGAAATGTCCCTGATCTAGGTAAATCTGCTGTTTTGCCATCCTATGTGCAAGCTGATGTAACCTTTCTAATACACGATCTCAGAGGAACGGCTTAATGACACAGCCAGGGGCTCCTCTAATGAACGCTCTGCTTCTCCCAGATCATCCATGTTCTCTAACATGACCTCATCACATGTGGTTCTCCTGCTTCTTATTTCACTAATTTATGGTCACAATCTAGGACATTTTAAAAATGAATTGTTGCTGCAAAATGTTTGCTTTGTTGTGTTCTAGATTAAAAAATGTACCTTCATTTTACTAGGCAAGTCGGTTAAGAACAAATTTTTATTTTCAATGACGGCCTAGGAACAGTGTGTTAACTGCTTGTTCAGGGGCAGAACGACAGATTTGTACCTCGTCAGCTCGGGGAATTGAACCTAACCCTTTCGGTTACTAGTCCAACGCTCTAACCACTAGGCTACCCTAGTTACATATTATATTACATAGTGATGTTTTGTTTTTCAGTTGTCCACCCACTTAGTGGGTTGTTGAATGTGTTTGATGTAAATTCATTGTCAGAGGAAGCAGATTAATCATGTAATTTAACCAGTAGCCTGCTCACGTTCTAATACTGAACACGTTCTTCTCTCCGACAGAAACGTCTCAAGGCAGAGGCCAAGAAAGCCATTTGTCAGCTGCAAGTCCGGACTGTGAAACGGGGAGATGAGGTAAACATGTTCAAGTACAATACGGATGTGTTTATGGTTATTATGCATCACTTTGACGATCATTTGCAAAATATGGTTGTTTTAAACGGGTAACATATGGCATATGCAATTTTTACTGATGTGTATTGTTCTTGTTCTGAGGACATGCAGAGTATGTGAGATTCTGTTTTAACCCATTACCCAGACTGCAGCACATTTTAAACCGTTTTGCTTTGTTGGTCTACATATGGGGAAGTGACTGCCTGTTTGTTCCCCCCCACAAAAAACATGGTGATCAGTATCCAGTGCAATGTTCAGTTCTTGAAAAATGCAATGGTTGCCTCGGACCACAGGCTCTTATGAAGACTACGTACATGTATGCTCAGTGTCACTACTAGGGCTGTGACGTATTGCCGTCAAACCGGCAGTCATGACCGCAATAAATTACCACGTGACCATTGAGTTACGGTAATCTCTTATGCACTAAGGACATGCGTTGGTAGTACTCTTTACTCTTGTGTGTATAAGTTAGTTGTTGTGAATTTGTTAGATTACTTGTTAGATACTACTGCATGGTCGGAACTAGAAGCACAAGCATTTCGCTACACTCGCATTAACATCTGCTAACCATGTGTATGTGACAAATAAGATTTGATTTAGTACCCTAATGATCGAAAATCACATCAAACACTTTTACAACTCACCTCACTGAGATGATCAATTTGAAGAAAGAAGTTCTACGTACATGTATGCTCAGTGTCACTACTAGGGCTGTGACGTATTGCCGTCAAACCGGCAGTCATGACCGCAATAAATTACCACGTGACCATTGAGTTACGGTAATCTCTTATGCACTAAGGACATGCGTTGGTAGTACTCTTTACTCTTGTGTGTATAAGTTAGTTGTTGTGAATTTGTTAGATTACTTGTTAGATACTACTGCATGGTCAGAACTAGAAGCACAAGCATTTCGCTACACTCGCATTAACATCTGCTAACCATGTGTATGTGACAAATAAGATTTGATTTAGTACCCTAATGATCGAAAATCACATCAAACACTTTTACAACTCACCTCACTGAGATGATCAATTTGAAGAAAGAAGTTCAAAGCAGTTTGAAACTGAGGGTAAAACATGGTCATTGTGGATGTTTCAAAGCCTAACACAACAACATGGACAACGCTTTCTAAGGTGGTGATTCATTCAAAAACCCCATATGCATATTGGAGCTTATGCATAGGCTTATGAGCCCAAGCTGTGCTGTTATACAATACATAGCCTACCGCATATTACAAATGGCAGGAAAAACACCAAATAAATCTGATTTAAGATATTTTTGGCACATTGGTCTAGCCTATACTCGCAAAATTAAACAAATGTTAGTAATTGCCTTTGAGAGTGGACTGTATTATTATCCATACTGGATGGACTGGTTACCTTATTCTACGCTCCAAACTTTCTATCCATTAGTCTGGGAGAGAAAGTATAGCCATGGGTGAGGCTGTTGGTTCATTGATTGTGCAAGGCGGCTTACAATTATAGGGAATTTGTATATGATTTTGAATAGCCTAGTAATAGCTCCTCAAATGGTGTTTGTGTGGAGTGAAATAAGTGTTCTTGTATTTAGGTCTCAGCTGCTCTGCTATAAAACCAAGCGCAGCCACCATTCACTATTGGAGTGTTAATGGATGACGTCTTTTTCCCCCCTGGCCCTGTTCCTGCCCATTTGATAATGGGCCATTGTAAACCAAAACTAATTTAACATATTAGTAAAGATGAGATTTAACTGATAAGTCTGATGGCTGAAAATATTATCACTTGATGAGAACAGCTGTGCAGCCCGATGTAAGGAACGTGGCGCAAGCTTTTTATGACTTTCTCAAGTCATCAATAGCCTATAGTTGCTTCATGCAGCCCATATATGTTTTGATTGCTAAGGTTTGTATCATTCACAACTTTTGTTGCCAAGTAACTAAATATATTATATAGGACCTGTTTCCAATGAGTACTTTTATGCTCAACATAGCCACTTCATATGCGCACTTGCGCCGGAATATCCTTTTCTATTTTATTCAGTTAAGTTCAATTATATACTTCTTACTATAAAATAATGGCAAGGGACTTACAAGCATATCTTGTCAGTTAAATGAACAAGCCTATGCATGGAGCATAGCCAGATAACAACATACAGTAAGAAAACGTATATTCTGTTCTTTTTGGATTTATTGTAATGGTGTATATTAAATAGATTTATTAGAAGTTTTAAAGGCACACATCAGTGGCTTGAATGCAGCTTGTATGCGTGAAGTCCTGGAGATGCTAAACTTGTTTGTTTAATTAATGGTCAATTACCGTGAGACCTGCACTCTTTTGCATGACAATAACCAGCTGACAAAATATCATGACCGCCACAGCCCTAGTCACTACAATATATGTTTTTCAGGAGACTAGGCCTGATGCTGACACCTGTGCAGTGTGTATTGATGCTTACAAGTCTGGTGACGTACTTACAATCCTCACCTGCAAGTAAGTGCCTAACTGCAGTGTCTTTTTGCTAAGTTTAATATTGTCACATGGAGTACAGTAGGCCTACCACTGTCTTCTATTACAATTACCTTAATTTTGTGATGTCATCATGATTCTGGTTTGTTTGTTTTTTCTTTCCAGTCATTTCTTCCACAAGACCTGCATTGAGCCCTGGCTATTGGAGCACAGGACATGCCCCATGTGTAAATGTGACATCCTCAAGGCCTTGGGAGTAGAGGTAAGCAACTGTACCTTGCATCATGTCCTCTGCGTTACCCTGTACTTTGAAATAACCTTTGCCTGTCATTCACAAGTTCTTGATTTAAATACTGTTGTAGATTACAGTATTTACACTGCTAGTGCCATTGTTTAAGGTGAATAGGCTAGATTGCAAGTTGAAATGCCTGTAGTGGGACCAGAAATGGCAATGTTTTTATGAAAGTGATGCTAGTCCATCCACCTGTATCCCCCTGAGCAGCAGCCAGAGGAGGAGCATCCCAGTCATCAGGTAACCATGCCTCCAGACATGAGGTCCTACCCAAGCGTCCCTGTCCCAGATGACACCCGCAGTGAGACAGCCTCCTCAGGCTATGCCTCTTCAGGCTATGCCTCCGTACAGGGCACAGAGAAGCACAGCAGCCCAGCAGACGAGACCCACACATTTGAGAGTAAGACACAGCATTCACATTCGGAGGGAAATTATTTTGATGATAATATATAATATCACATAAATAGCTTTGAGAGCTTTTTCACATAAGCATTGTCTATAGACATAAGGGGGACTACTGTAGTTCAGTTGGCAGTGGTACCTCTTTGTGCATGTTCTTTGGAAGATGCAGGCTTTCATGATAAGGTGTTGAAGCCACAACCCTATGCACCCCTGCTCAAGACATATTGTGTGAATTTTGCCACCCATGTTTTTTAAATTCTAGTGGTTAGATTTTCCCGTTAATGAATTTCAGATACTTTTTTTTGTCTAGTTAGTTTGATTGCTGCAAGTAGGTATCAACGAGTCCACTACAAAGTCTATTCCTGATCAAACAACCGGTATTGTTACTGTCTGGGACTGAAGTGCCTCCTTTCAGTTTCCCTCTTTAGCTTGCTTATCCATTGACCTCTGTATGAGCCATTGTGCCAAAATAAATATTGACCAGCAGGTTGGTTCCTGTACAGTTTGCTAGCAGCACTTATGAGGCTTGACTGACTGGTAATCATGTTTGTGTTGCAGCGTTGGGGCGCTATCCTGACCCTGGGTCAGTCCAGGTGGCCATCCTGCCCCATTATGACAACCTGGCCTTCGAGGGCGACTCACAAAACCAACTGGAACCCCGGACATGAACAGCATGCTCACTCCAAGCACTGGAGCATGGCTAATGGGACTTGCACCACAATCAATTACATTCAAAGATGTTTCCTGTGGTCATAAAGCAAGTGAAACCAGGAGTGTGGTTCTGAGATTATTCATAGGAAAAGAGGCCTCAACCTACCTATGCTTTTTAACATTAAATTGATGAGGCAATTCTTCGATGCACTTACCACTATCAAAGTTAGGAAATTGTAATGTTCACTCTTGTTAAGTCCAGTTTAATTCTGATTGAATTTAATTGTACTTTTTAATATGATTTATTTGATCATGTTTCTTGAAGTTTAATTCCTTCAGTCAATGGATCAGTTAGTTACATGTTTTTTATAGCTAATTTCACACCCACAGTTTACTGGGATTAGACTACTCGCCATGTGTCTGTTTTTAATGGGGCTATTATAGGTGACAGTTCTCATGACAACGAAAGTTTGAGGTGATATGCAAATTCAGTTTCAAAGACCCTTCCATTTAGAAACGTACAATAATGCAGTAGTTAGTGTAAGGCATTTTCTGATAAGGTTTGCTGCTTTGAAAATTCTGCTATTTTTTGCGTGGCAACTTACTTTGACAGCAAGCACGCTGCTATACAAAGCTCAGTTTTACCTCTGTCTAAGCATTGATTTGTATTTCAATCATAAGCATAGGATGTTCGTGTCTTTCGAACATACCTTGGTTTTCCTTGTCTAGCAGAGGAGCATAAAATTGTGAGGAACATTCCAGTTTCTCATTGTTGCTAATTGATTGTACATGTGAATTTGGTTTGCCACTTGTGAGGTAAATCCCAAAATGAGGGACTGCTTCCTCCTGTATGCTTGTGACATTACAATTACTTAAGTACCCTGGCACACCCCCCTGCCCAGCGCTTCCTGATCTGTACCTGTAGATACATGTTTTTATAAAAGAAAATGTCTTATGAGGTTGATGCATGTTAGGAATGGTATTATAACTTGGAAATACTGAGTCTGGGTATGGGAGTAAGAGCATCTATTTAAACCCCCTGGCTTCATGCAAATATTTGTACATGTGTTTCAGTAACTACCTGCGCTTTTTGGGTGTGTGCCTTAAAATGATTCACTAGTGAAAGATATATTCCATGCCATCCTACTTTAATAGAAAAATGCAATGAGTTCACTGTATATTTTGAACTAGATAAATTAATTCATTTAATGTCAATATGTCTCAGGTTTAAAAAAAAAATAATAACTGGTCTTAACCTTGTTCAGCCTTTCCAGAGTAAATGTCTTAAATATTTTTGCTTAAATAAGGGACAAAGGTTATTTTTATTTTACTCAGTTATGTGGGAAATGTACTAAACTGGTATATATTAATAAACTTTATTGTAAATAAATTTGTTTGATCAAAACATTGCTTTGTGCTAATTTGTTAATTTTGTTTGTAAAAAGGATTAAACATCTTCTGATCTTCATTCACTAGTGATGCAATTAATTAGAAAAGGCCATGCTCACCTCAGTTGGTGAGACCTCTGGAGGTCTGTGAAAAAAGTTAATTAGGCAAATATGCAGGGAAGGGTAATGGCATTTTAGTTGTATTTGCTGTAGGGTGCCCTGTATGCTGTTATTTTATTTGTCTAATTATAATGTAAAAAGGAGGGACATTATTAGTATTCATAGTGTCAGTCTATATCAGCTGCACTTCACCGTAGACAGACTACATATTTCTCAGTGTTGTGTTTGAGACCACCTAAAGCGAGACTGATTCAAGACCGAGACCAGAAAAATGCGAGTCCATTTCAAGACCATGATTGGAATTATTTGTCAAATTGCCACAATATTAAGAATTCAATATGTCCAGTATTTGTGTTCATATTTCAGAACAACAACTTTGGACATTCAGAATAGGGAAAAAATGCTTGCTGAGGGACAATAGAGCCACACAAAACCCAAACAGTAAGGAACAATGGGCCTTCTGCTACTTCAGAGAAGGGCTAACGGTTTATTAAAAAATTATAATTATATTATTTTCAATGATGTTCTGATTTAATCTTCTGTTTGTGTTAGAAAGGGTTAACACTGAAGAGAAAATATCAAATCAGGGGAGATAAATCTCTGGGGAGATAAATCTAGCTAGCTAAGTCATCCATTGGCTAGGCCATCAGAATCTAGATAAAGGCATCTGCTGTTCAACTTTATTAGTGCAACATTTTTGAGTGACATTGGAATCAACCAATCATATTTTGACTTAATGGGTGGGACTGTTTTTACAAAAATGTATGGAAACTTCTGCCTTCTTGAAGACCAACAGGTCACTGCAAAATAGCGAGCAGTAGTTTTCCCACGGTTTAGCTAGCTAGCTTTTGTTGTCGGCTAGTTTGCAGCGGTTGCAGTAAGTGTTATCAAAGAGGATGTTGTTGCTAATTTGTTAGCTTCTCCCTTTTCAAGAATAACTTTCAACAAGAAGTTAAGTTTCAAATGATGATCATCTGGTGAGTTGAACTGTGTTTTTTATTTCTGCACGCTTGCTGTTAGCTATCTTTGAAAATAACTTGTGTGAAACGTTGCATTTCACGTGGAACTGACACAGTGGCGACCCGTCATTCAGGTTTTGCATGTTATTTTGGCATTAATATGTGTCACATTTCTGTTTGAAAACAATGTAAAAAAAAAAAAAAGTATAATCATTGAGTTAATAAAGCCGCATACAAACATGGTCTCTTTTTTGCTTTCTTGAGTAAGGCAGCTCCAAAATGCAGGTGTTTCAGCCTAGCTCAGCGGTTTTTGTGGTGGTGGGGCAGACAGCAGAAAATACGGAGCGTAGGGGTTGGTCATGTTCTCTAGTTGCACCATGATTGGCTAAGTGTTCTGTCACTCATGGGGACACTACGTCACCGCAAAATCTACGGGGAGAGCTAGAAAATTCAAGCCCTTTGGGTGCTGCTATAGAGTTACATTGTAAATGCCCATCCAAGAAGGCTCAAGGTCATTGACCACAGATAAAATGATGTCAAATCATGTTATATCTACAGTAGCTTTGATTGGACTGATCATGTCAACATCATACTTTCAAAATCTTAGCTAGCAGTCATCATCATGAATCAAATCGACAATCTACTGGCAAATCCTTTTCAGTCTTGTCATATGAAGAGAAATTATTAAGAGAAATTATAGATAAAGCGTATCGGTTACTCATCAGCTATTGGACATAACCATTACAAAACAAGTTGGAAATCGCAAATTCAACAATGAGTGGTTTGGAAGGAATCAGTGGCTAACTGCAATCATTGCAAAGCAATCACTAGCCTGCTATTCAGTGGAGTGGATGTTTGGTCCATGTCTGGGTTTCAGGGTCTCCTTTCCAAGCTTAAAAGGATAAACATTCAACATTGGCCATGCTGTCAATCCAGCATGACTTCTGCCGCTTTCAAACAACTGGAAACTCGGAAATCTCGGATTTCAGTGAGTTCAAGACAACTGAGAACTTGGAAAAAAACAAGCTGGGAAAATACGTTATGAACGGTCATCCAACTCGGAATTCCAAGTCAGGATCTCGGGGCCTCTTTCTAGCGCTCCGACCTGAAGAGCACTAACGTCATGATTCCACCTTGTTTTTTTTCCAGAGTTCCCAGTTGTCTTGAAAACACCATAAATCCAGAGAATGTCTTAATTGAAATTACGGATTGCCTCTTATCTGCTCGTCATCCATTATGCCATAGTTTGTACATCTCAATTACCAATAGAAACCGCATTTGTTTAAACAAGTTAGCCTTTTTTTTTTACCTTTATTAACCTAGGCAAGTCAGTTAAGAACAAATTATTGTTTACAATGATGTCTACCCTGGCCAAACCCTCCACTAAACCGGACAGCGCTTGTCCAATTGTGCGCCTCCCTATGGGACTCCCGATTCACGGCTGGTTGTGATACAGCCCGGGATTGAACAAGGGTCTGTAGTGACGCCTTTAGTCCTGAGATGCATGTCAGCTATGTTTTTTTTAAAGGCAGCAAATGAGGCTGAATTAACTGATAGCCAGGTGTAACAGTGGTAAAGTGTTGGGACTGATGTTGGGATGCTGATGTTGGGACAGGTTTATGTAGGCCCTAACCGTTTGTTGGCACCATTTGTTGGCACTGTTTGTTGGCACCGTTATAGTCCAATTCGTTTACTGTTGTGTAGTGGCTTTGCTGGCATGCATCTAAAAAAAATGTTTAAGTTTGCCTCACCAAGATTTACATGCTAAAATCGCCACTGAACTGACAGCATTTTAGGAACTTGAAATCGTATTACAATCTGTTCATATACACCCCCAGGAAGAATATGATACTTTTTAAAAACGTTTTCTGACAAGCGACCACTTAGATATGGTAATTTTCACGTTTTCATAAATTCTTAGAATGTTAGGGAATGATGTATACTAAGGCATTTGTGAAAATTCTATAGCAATATAGAGTGGTAAAGTGGCCGTGCATTTTGACAATTAATAGACAATGCAGTAAATAAAAATATCTGTCTTGTCCAGGACCGGAGTCTACACAGACCGGTGCACTATAGCCAATCAGAGCTACAGTAAGCCTTTATATAAACAAGCCATTTGCCACCACAGGAGGTGCACTTTAATTGGGGAGAACGGGCTCTGGGTAATGACTGGAGCGGAATCAGTGGAATGGTATCAAATACATCAAACCGATGGTTCCCAGGTGTTTGATGCCATTCCATTTGCTCCGTTCAGGCCATTATTATGAGCTGTCCTCCCCTCAGCAGCCTCCACTGTTTGCCACACGGACCTGCCATCATTCACTTTCAACCTTACTTTCTGATTACAGACAGTTGCAACAGCGTAACGCCAAAAGCCACAGAATACACCGGAATGGATTTCTGCAAATATGTAAACACCACGGGAGTCCTCTTACATTTGGGAACTTCACAGTCCTATTGATCAAACAACCATGAAAATGTAGGCTCTCTCTCCCTCAGATATGCACATCAACAACAACAAGATCAACAACTAATGCTAGCCAGTGCAAGATGAGCTCAAATCTAATGAAGTAACATATTGGTGAATTATATTAATCATGCATTGAAATGCATCCATTTATTCTGCCAACAAATCCTTAGTGTACTGTACGTTATGGAACATTGAATCAAGTATAACCTATTTAAACTTTAGGTCACCCGTTACTTTGTGTGCTAAACATGAAATGTTGCAAATGATGTTGCAACCCCTATTACTAGCCTGTTTGTCTGAGATCCCCAAAGATTGGAAAACTGCCGCGGTCATCCCCCTCTTCAAAGGGGGAAACACTCCAGACCCAAACTCTTAAAGACCTTTACAGTGAGGGAAAAAAGTATTTGATCCCCTGCTGATTTTGTACGTTTGCCCACTGACAAAGAAATGATCAGTCTATAATTTTAATGGTAGGTTTATTTGAACAGTGAGAGACAGAATAACAACAACAAAAATCAGAAAAACGCATGTGAAAATTTTTATAAATTTATTTGCATTTTACTGAGGGAAATAAGTATTTGACCCCTCTGCAAAACATGACTTAGTACTTGGTGGCAAAAACCTTGTTGGCAATCACAGAGGTCAGACGTTTCTTGTAGTTGGCCACTTGCATGGAGCCCCAGGCCGAGGGAGATTGACAGTTCTTTTGTGTTTCTTCCATTTGCGAATAATCGCACCAACTGTTATCACCTTCTCACCAAGCTGCTTGGCAATGGTCTTGTAGCCCATTCCAGCTTTGTGTAGGTCTACAATCTTGTCCCTGACATCCTTGGAGAGCTCTTTGGTCTTGGCCATGGTGGAGAGTTTGGAATCTGATTGATTGATTGCTTCTGTGGACAGGTGTCTTTTATACAGGTAAAAACTAAGATTAGGAGCACTCCCTTTAAGAGTCTGCTCCTAATCTCAGCTCGTTACCTGTATAAAAGACACCTGGGAGCCAGAAATCTTTCTGATTGAGAGGGGGTCAAAAACGTATTTTCCTCATTAAAATGCAAATCAATTTATAACATTTTTCACATGCGTTTTTCTGATTTTTTTGTTGATATTCTGTCTATCACTGTTCAAATAAACCTACCATTAAAATTATAGACTGATCATTTCTTTGTCAGTGGGCAAACGTACAAAATCAGCAGGGGATCAAATACTTTTTTCCCTCACTGTAAATTGTAATTACTTCGCCACTACGGCCTATTTATTGCCTGACCTCCCTAATCTTACCTCATTTGCACACACTGTATACAGATTCTTTCTATTGTATTATTGACTGTACGTTTGTTTATTCCATGTGTAACTCTGTGTTGTTGTTTGTGTCGCACTGCTTTGCTTTATCTTGGCCAGGTCGCGGTTGAACTTGTTCTCAACTGGCCTACCTGGTTAAATAAAGGTGAATTATTAAAAAAATAATTGTAATGCTTTTTCAGTGGGAATTTGTGTTTTTGTATTCTTATGATTGTGACCTACTGGCTTACTATGTCTGAGTTTATGGACTGAAGGTTCATAAACGGCCCACCCAGTGAAGGTCAGTGTGAAAAATCCTGTGTGAAAAATCCTGTGTGAAAAATCCGGTTTTCCTATGGTTTTACGAGTTTTTCTATAGATTTTTCAGATTTTCACTCAAAATCACACTTTTTTTGTAGAAGTCTTTTTAAAATGTGGTGGTCTAAGTCCACAACAATTCTTAAACCACATTCTGATTGGGTGGGCCTATTAAAGTCAAAGTCACCATTATTAGTCAGTTGTACAACCAAATGCCTTCAACTGAAATGTGTCTTCCGCATTTAACCCAACCCCTCTGAATCAGAGAGGTGTGGGGGGCTGCCTTAATCGACATCCACGTCTTCGGCGCCCGGGGAACAGTGGGTTAACTGCCTTGTTCAGGGGCAGAATGACAGATTTTTACCTTGTCAGCTCAGGGATTCAAACTTACAAGTCCAACGCTCTAACCACTAGGCTACCTGCCACCCCTATCAGGGACTGGCTCCCCAGCCTCTGTCCAACCAGGCCCGTCCATGTCTTCGCCCCTGATGCAAACAGCACATGATGACAATTGCACATCACAAATCAAATCAAAGCAAATGTTATTGGTCACATACACATGGTTAATAGATGTTAATGCGAGTGTAGCGAAATGCTTGTGCTTCTAGTTCCGACTGTGTAGTAATATCTAACAAGTAATCTAACAATTTCACAACAACTACCTTATACACACAAGTGTAAAGGAATGATTAAGAATATGTACATATAACTATATGGATGAGCGATGGCCGAACAGCATAGCCAAGATGCAGTAGATGGTATAGAGTACAGTATATACATATGAGATGAGTAATGTAGGGTATGTAAACATTATATAAAGTGGCATTGTTTAAGTGACTAGTGATACATTTATTACATCCAATTATTAATTATTAAAGTGGCTAGAGATTGAGTCTGTATGTTGGCAGCAGCCACTCAATGTTAGTGATGGCTGTTTAACAGTCTGATGGCCTTGAGATAGAAGCTGTTTTTCAGTCTCGGTCCCAGCTTTGATGCACCTGTACTGACCTTGCCTTCTAGATGATAGTGGGGTGAACAGGCAGTGGCTCAGGTGGTTGTTGTCCTTGATGATCTTTTTGGCCTTCCTGTGACATCGGGTGCTGTAGGTGTCCTGGAGGGCAGGTAGTTTGCCCCCAGGAGAGCCTTACGGTTGTGGGCGGAGCAGTTGCCATACCAGGCGGTGATACAGCCCGACCGGATGCTCTTGATTGTGCATCTGTAAAACTTTGAGTGTTTTTGGTGACAAGCCAAATTTCTTCAGCCTCCTTCTTCACCACGCTGTCTGTGTGGGTGGACCATTTCAGTTTGTCCGTGATGTGTACGCCGAGGAACTTAAAACTTTCCACCTTCTCCACTACTGTCCCGTCGATGTGGATAGGGGGCTTCTCCCTCTGCTGTTTCCTGAAGTCCACGATCATCTCCTTTGTTTTGTTGACGTTGAGTGTGAGTTTATTTTCCTGACACCACACTCAGAGGGCCCCCTGTAGGCCGTCTCATTGTTGTTGGTAATCAAGCCTACCACTGTAGTGTCGTCTGCAAACTTGATGATTGAGTTGGAGGCGTGCATGGCCACGCAGTCATGGGTGAACAGGGAGCCTACTAACCAACACTTCAGACTAAACATTTTTTTGTTGTTGATATAAGTTGAAACGTCTTTCCCACCCTACCGGCTACGGATGTCATTCTTCTGTGAGCTGCTCCGTGCCAAAACCATTTGAGAACTGCACTCTTTTTGCCTGCAGGTGATATTCTGCTGAAACTAGGCTGTGTCCGGGGCGCATGTGAATATATTTAACGTGCTTTGCGATCGTGTGGGCTTTGTGCATGATTTCTCTATTGTACTACATAATTGATAAATCGAATACCTCCACTACACTACATTGATACGCATCAATAGGGATTAAGAAGTGAGTATATGCAATGCCTACTGAAAAAAAGTGGGTATACGGCTTATACCTGCATATACCCTCCACTACACTACTTGCCCTTTGTGTTTTACAAAAAGTGCACTTCACTCACTTTCATGAGTGCGCTGGTATTACGGTTGCTGTCCTCTCAGAATAATGAACCAGTCACACACTGAAGGCCTATAGGTTCGCCACTGCTCAAACATGTCTACAATAGATATAAAGGCTATTAAGAAAGCGTTTCAAGAAAGGAGTGTATATGTTTGGCCTGGCGAAGCGGTTTTATGGAGAAGCCCCTGACTGCAGTTCGGGGCAGGGCTCAATGTGGGCGAAGTCAAATGCGTTTTACCCAAACCCTTCAAGGTCACCCAAGTTCAATTACCCCTGACTGCAGTGTGTAATTCGGGGCCGGGCACAATGTGGGTGGAGTCAAACAATTGACCCCGCCCAACGTTTTTGTTGTTGTTGCAGTGTGCAGTTCTGGGCCGGGCTCAATGTGGGCGGACTCAAACATCGGCCGAACGAGGTACAATTTTCAAGAAAGGAATGACAATCAAATGGTACAGTTCAGTGGAATAATTTAAAGGAATATCTAACCTGAACATTATCCACACCAAAAGTGTTTCTGTGAAAACAGTGTATGTGAAAGTAAAGAAAAATTACAATTCAACAGCTTTTTATACTCCAGCTTGCATAACAGTTTTGAACACAGTTGGAACTGAATTAGCCCAAGTATTTTTCACAACATATATGGGTGTTGCTGGACCAGAAAATGTATTTTCGACTGCAAACACACAATTTATCACATCAATGCACTCACATGCCCAAAATCTTTCCTTGGAAACTGTTTCAAAGCAATGCGTATGCTTTCTTCGTAAATGTGTTTTGAAGTTTTTCTTATTTAACTTCAGTTTGCAGTGTGGACAAGTTACAATGACTTTTCTTGACTTGCCATGTATGTTGGTACCAGGTGATTTTATTATTGTATATACTATGTGTAGGCTGTGTAGACTCGCTATGTGTAACTTAGGGAATGGCTGTCGGCATCAACGATACACATTAAGAGCCAGCCAAACACAACAAGGCATACATTGAAGAAACACAGAAAATAAACGATCAAATCGATTACATAACTGTAAACCTAGGCTGACTACTCAAGTAGGCAAATTTGTCCAAATAAGATTCCCTCATTGAAAGCAATTAGCTAGCTCACGTGCAAAAGGGTGCTATTACTAATTAGCTAGCTCAAGTGCAAATGGGTGCTAATTAACACTATGCTAACATTGGTGCGGTAGTTGGTTGTCTAAAAATATACCACTGCACTGGTATAACATGAATATTACAAAGTACCTTATGCATAATGACAGTCTCACTTACTTCCATGGTTTATATTTTTATCCATGTAGGTTAGGTTAGGTTCGATTAAGATTCACTTTATAATTCAGTGTGGACAAACCTCAGATTGACAAAAAAAAGGGGCGGGCTCAAACGTGGGCGGAGTCAAACGTTTGACTCGGCCCACATTGAGCCCAGCCCCGAACTGCACACTGCAAAAAAAACGGTGGGTGGGGTCAAAAGTTTATCTCCGCCCACACCGATCCCCGCCTCGATCTGCACACTGCAGTCAGGGGCTCCTGGTTTTATGCGCTGACTGAATGGGGCGGCAGGGTAGTCTAGTGGTTAGAGCGTTAAACTAGTAACCGAAAGGTTGCAAGATCAAATCACCAAGCTGACAAGGTAAAAATCTGTCGTTCTGAACAATGCAGTTAACCCACTGTTCCTAGGCCGTCATTGAAAATAAGAATTTGTTCTTAACTGACTTGTCTAGTTAAATAAAGGTAAAAAGATTATTCGTCAATATGTTAATTTCGATTGCAACCTATTGACATTTGTTTGTGTGAGGACTGAGCAGACCCTTTCCCACGTCCACAGAAACCTTGCCAAAGTAAACGATACAAGGGCTTCTGGGGATTGTAGTTTCTTGACATTGGAGCGTGTACGCAGCAGAATGAGCTCGCTTGATACTGTAGACTTAATTTCCCATAGTCCTTCCCGGTCGAAAAGTATCAAATGTTATAACTTCAAAATGCTAAATACTGTAACATAATAACTAGAGCGTCAAACACAATGACGTATACAGTATAAACACCAGTGTTGTAATACTCGAGACCAGTCTCGCATTAAACCGGTCTCGGACAGTGAGGACTGGTAATTTCTTCCAGAGACCTGGTCAGAAGTTATAACATTTGATACTTTTCGACCGAGAAGGATTATGGGAAATCAAGTCTACAGTATCAAGCGAGCTCATTCTGCTGCGTACACGCTCCAATGTCAAGAAACTACAATCCCCAGAAGCCCTTGTATCGTTTACTTTGGCAAGGTTTCTGTGGACGTGGGAAAGGGTCTGCTCAGTGCTCACACAAACAAATGTCAATGGGTATAGGTTGCAATCGAAATGAACATATTGACATGCACATTTGATTCAACATATATATGTGAATTAAAATATGTGGCTTAAACCTGAAGAGATATTGCTGAAAAATGCATTAAAGTTATGGGTGACAGAAAAAGGCAACAAATATTTCGTGTTACAAAGGAGGCGAGGATATGGAGAAGGAGGAGGCGGTTTGACAGGTATGTGTTCTGTTCTTTGCTGGGCTGGTAAAACCCAGTGCCATTCTAGCAAAGTGTGCATGCCATCGGACAAGAGTTCCTATTTCCGGTCTATTTTCCAATGTTCCCATTCAGATTCTGTCATGTAATCATAGGGGTGGGGGGCAGACAGTTCTCCATATCCTCGTGTCAAATGGACAGGCTGGACCCCAAACGTTAGCTTAGATTGCAATATGTATTGCAATGTAACAGTTTACAGCTGGGATATTCAACCGGGGGTCCGCGGCGATCAATGGGTCTGCGTAGGTACTGCAGAAGTTCGCGAAAATGTTATATTTTTTTGTGTGTGGATTTTTGTGTGTGAATATTACTAGCAATAACAGAGTAAACACATTTTGAATGACATACCTACAGTAGATCTTCTTTCTTTATTTTTCGACTCCTAATATTGACCAAATGACACTAATTGGAGCCAATTACACTCACTGGAGTATCTGACATAGGCTACCAGTGCAAATAGGCTACCAGTGCCACAAGTGCTGCTCTTAAGCTTTCTTGACTTGGACATATTTTTTTGCCAACACATGGCTAACCTTTACTTAACCAGCTAAACAGCTGCTCTTAGCAAAAATGTGTTTAGAGTTGCCTTTCTAGCTAATAGGCCATGTTAGAGTTTAAACGTCCTATTCCAAACTATCCACCAAATCGGTTCATTTTAAAATGTTGATTACTTCTCCTTGCCATTATCATTCACCTGCTAACGTATGATGGGGTTACCTGGGTCGCCGGTTTGCCTGGGAAGGTGTCCCTGGGCAAGAAAAGGTTGAAGACCCCTGGTTAATGGTATAGCCTGCCTACGATGCAGATTATTTACTTTGTTACCACTGAGTAAGCCATCAACAAAATTGCCTCTGTTTAGGCTGCAAACCACTGTCACAACACTTGATGATGCTGTCAGAGATGTCTGTTGTTTTGGTACACACACACACACAAAATGACACAGTAGTGTCATATTGGGCTGCTGACATTTGCTTTAGCTTTATAGGTGGAGCAATAGGCTATACTGAGGGCACACATCACTTCTGTATGATAATCTACTCAAGCATGATGCCCTAGAGAGGCAGAAGAGCCAGGTCAGTGCTCATCCATTCCATAGCCCCTTTCTACTTATTCCTAGCTTTTGAAATGGGATGATCATACTCTACGTCATGAAAATAGTGTTTTTTGATCTTTGAGATCAATGCTGCCCTATTTTATAACACATTGATCCTCCACCATGCAAGTCAGCAGTCAGTGAACACGTTTACATGCGCACAGTGTTCCAGATATTAGCTCATATCCCGCTTAGTCTTATCTTATTCGGTATAAGCTGTTTACATGCACCTTTGATATCCCGCTCACGACTATCCCTGTATCCATGAATAAACAGAATATTCCTCATTTAAGTTCATATGGGTTAAATGGAATAGTAACTGAAACATGGACACTGACTGTAGGTCTATAACCTCTCACATGTAGCATAAAATATTATTTAATTTCTTACAGTAAAATTCTACAACAAATGTGTATTTTCTTTCTTGGGAACAGGAGTGGAGAAATATTATTTCTTTCTTTCAACATCTCTTGAGAAAATGCAAATGTGCATGTAATGTGTTATCTTTGACACTGTTATGCAAGCAGACAGTATTTCAACCACATAAAGTATGTGCCCAAGATGAACTGAAGTCTTTTCATTTCCTTAACCGGTTAAAAACAATATTTTGCACAGGACAAATATTTCCACTGTTTTGGAGTTAATGAATTTCCTCCCTGGTCCCTAAAAAAAACAGACAACTTTACCGGTGTTAGATTACTAATGCATTCATTCTATTGACGTAAGACATTATTCTGGTGAGCACTACTTTATTTACTATTTTAGGGCAACACGTTATGACAGAAGAGAAGCTACATGTATCTAACTATAGTTGACAAATGGCCTACCAAATGTCCGAACTTATAATAAGGCCTACCAAATGTCGGAGATTCAAAGCAGAAACGGTTCAGTACGGAGTAGCCTACCAGCAAAATAAATTATTATGGAATTATTGGTTCGAACTGCACAGGTAGCCTACATTTTGAAGTGATTTGTTTAACAATCAGATGAAAACATCACAACACCCTTATATGTGAAACTGAGTTTGCGCAAACCGTGAAAAACAACAGTAAACAAGAAAATATGTTTACATGCCGCAGTATCCCGTCTAAAATCAGCATATCCCAGGCATCTAATCCAGTTTTCTCATAACCGGGATACAAGCCTTTTCTGGTTATTGTAAACAGGATATGATGTTTATACGCGTCAACTCAGAATACTTGGAGTATCCCGAATAATAGTGGGATATTGGTGTGCATGTAAACATGGTAAAAAAAATCATTTACACCAAGAGTGAGTAGGCTACCTTGTTTGCTCTAATGCAATCAGTGAATGTCAGCTGTCCATTTCCCATTAATAGTAGGTTTTCTTGCACATGGTCACACACAGCCTCTGATAAACCAATTATCTACTGTTGATCACAGTAATCCACTTGACTGAAACAGCATAGCTAACTTTCACATTTGCCACATCTCTAAAACCAAAAATGGCAATCTGGTGGTCTTCTAGTCTATTGAAGCTGACGGTGCCAGTGGCTGTAGCCTACCTATGGTAATGGTAGATGTTTTCGTAAAAATAAGGGACACTGAGAACACCATCTAGCTCTGTCCCTCAGAACATCAGAGCTATAATTACAGGTAATTCATGGGTTTGATGAAGTGGAACACAATAGCTTTCTCTTCTGACTGGGCTAATGATGGTGGAGGACCCCCACTGTCTGCTCTCCTCCTGTTCAACGTCTCCCCTGAAGCCCCCTCCAACTCAAGGACCTTTTTATCCTGAAGTATCCAGATGTAAATCTCAAATGGCCACAGGGCAGAGGGCAGGCTATTATTTAGGGATACCTGCTCCCTTAATTGGGCCTTTGCAGATGCACAGGTGTTTACGTAGAAATTCTGCCAAACTTTTATAATGGATGATTTACAGGGGAAATAAACTATGTAATCAGTTCATAGACGTGGTCTAGTCCACCAGCCGGCTCTTGGTAGCAATTATCCTGGGGGCGAGCTTAAGGCCACTGTACAGCTGTGTCATGATCCCCCAGCCCAGCAGCCATAGATGCTGCTGATGCAGTCGGGCCGGGATAGCAGTAAAGGCCTAGCTCTGACCTACTTAATAATTTATGAAGGCAACTACGGTCCTAGATAGGTAACACAACAATGTTGCTTTGAACCACAACAGGCAGGACACTTGAATGTGATAATAATCAGCACAATATCCTTTGAGTTTTCCACTTTTCTGTTACATGATTGATAACCCAGGTGGGAGGGCTGTTTTGTTTGCTAGATACTGTACAATCAATAGGCATGAAATTGCCTCATGATTTTAAAATGTCTTATCATGCATGTCTAATGTCTGACTGTTAATGGGAAGTATGATTGCTACTTAATGTTTTTTGACAGGTCTTCTGGTTGGAACTCTTGATACGGTGCTGGATTCCACGTCTAAGGTCGCTCCATTTCGCATTCTACACCAGACACCGGACTCTCAGGTCTACTGGTCAATAGCATGTGGTGAGAGATTTTGCGCTACATTTTCTCAACTGTCCCCATTGTAAGAATAGCCACCATGTAAACATTAAAGGCTACAGTCATGTAATAACTACACTCATGTAATAACAACCTTTTAGGATTGTATTTTAGTCGACACTCATTTCCCATTTTGTGACAATAGATGGCTTAGTCATGCATAGTGTAAACAGTTTCCTTTCCATTGTGACTAAGTTTTCCCTGTGATTAGGTGGCACCAAGGAGGAGATCAACCAACACTGGGAGTGGCTGGAGAAGAACATCATGAGAACCTTGTCTGTGTTTGACTCCAGCGACGACATCACCAGCTTTGTGCAGGGCAAGATCAGAGTAAGTAATCGCTACAGATAATTAAACACATGGTTTACACAGACACTACTATTGTTGATCTCTGCCACTCTCACAGGGAGATGGAGGCCTCCTACAGACTTAATGATTTATTCATATAGTGAAGCCTACTGATGATAAGTAGCAAGTGCTTACTCTTTGAAAACAGATGGTGGTGATTATGGCCTTTCATTGATTACTGTTTCTGATATGGAAACCTTTGACTGTTTATTGAAAGCTAAGAAAGGATAGTAGGTTTGTAATAAAAATGGGAATTTAAGAAATGATATGATGCTAATTTATATGCCTTGACATAAATGTTACAGAATGAAGATGGCATGCTGACGTGTTTAGACTACTAATTATATTTGTTTCCTTCAGTGACCATGAGAGAGATGTTGTCCTCCTCTTTATAAAGGGGCTGATTGCTGAGGAAGGGAAGGTGTCAGGCGTGCAGGAGGACGACCCTGAGAAGTTCCGTGAAGCACTGCTGAGGTTTGAGAAATGGTTTGACCTTCCTCAGAAGGAGAAGTTGGTCACCTACTACTCCTGTAGCTACTGGAAAGGCCGTGTGCCCTGCCATGGCTGGCTCTACCTCAGCACCAACTTCCTGTCCTTCTACTCCTACCTGCTGGGCTCCGAGGGTGAGACGAGACAGAAACCTGAACAAGCCCTCACTGTTGACTAACAGTCACTTAAATGCAGAAACTATCAGGCTTCATCCATTTACTTGTATTTGGATACAATATTATTATCATTCTACGTTATGACAGAATGGCAGCGAGTTACTCATTAAAGATAATCTGTTTCCTCTTCAGTGAAGCTGGTAGTCTCGTGGAATGAGATCTGGAGGCTGGAGAAAACGTCCAATGTCATTCTGACGGAGAGCATTCATGTGTTGGCCAATGGGGAGGACCACTACTTCTCGATGTTCCTGCACCTCAATGAGACCTTTCTGATCATGGAGCAGCTTGCTGACTACTCCATCAAACGCCTATTTGATAAGGAGACCTTCCAGGAAGAGCCCTCCCTATCAGACCCACTACAGATCACCAAGAGGTATACTGCCTGTCACTGTTCTTTTTTACTCATATTTGACAGTTACTTCAGGACACCATAGTGAATGGAGATGATATTGATATTGTTTACTACCTCAAGCTGTCCTCCTTTTTCACTACTTTTCTTTTTGCTCTCCTTCAGAGGCTTGGAAACTTATGCTAGGAATGAGCAATTCCGGGCCTTCTTCAGGCTGCCTAAAGGGGAGAACCTGCTAGAGGTTTATGAGAGCTTCCTATGGGTTCCATTCAGCCACTTCAACACGCTTGGGAAGATCTGTCTGTCTGAGAGCTACCTGTGTTTCGCTAGCCAGGATGGCAGCCAGTGCCACGTCATCATCCCCATGAGAGAGGCAAGACACAGCGCACTACCTTGACACTAAACTAATTTAATAGCCTCTGTGGCTCAGTGGTTTTGCTCAATGTTGTTGACCCAAACACCTATCCTTGCAGGTGATTGGTGTGGAGAAGCCGGACCGTAGCAGCAGGGCTTTGACTGTGTGTGTGCGGGGTAAGAGGGCTCTGAGGTTCTCTGAAGTTCGGGACTTTGAGCGTCTCGGCAATGCAATCCGCAGGAGGTGTGGGATGACTGCCAGTCCTCAACACTCTGCATCACCTGAGGTGACTAACTTCCTGTTTTGAACCTTCTTACTGCTAGGTCTCTGCCCCAAGGGCACAATTCCAGTCCGTCTGCAACCCTCCAAATGTGTCTAAGGGGCCTTTCACATCAAATTGGTTAAAGCGTTTTTTCCTCACTCTGGTGCTTTTACCCCCTTGGTTCAGTTCATTTGAACTGGCGTGAAGACTCTATCTGCACTTGGGAGCGCACCAAACAATGCACCGTGCTTCTCTCAAAAAGGGTGATCTTGGTCCATTTCCATTCGTACCGTGGTGTGTTTCACTGCAGGTGTGAACGCAATTTGGACCAAACACAGGAAAAGAAGCAGAGATGCGCAGTATTATTGGTTGTTTTACTACGAGCTTTTGATTAAAAGCACGCATTATCAGAACTTCATTTCTCTGAAACATTTTGTGAGTAGCAGCACATTTATGAGCACATCCTATGCAGATTAGGGGAGACCGGGGCTATACAGGGGATATAGGCTACTGAATACATTCACTGCACGTTGTAGTTAGAGCAGCTATTGCGCTATTTTCCTCCCAAATGTTGTTGGAAGACCAAAGCTAAAGTATTATAACGATTGGCTGTGACACACAAGTGATGCTCCATGATGATCATAGATGGATTTAACATGAGCATTTTTTGCCCAGTAAACAAAATACTTGCATGAACATGTTAGTTTGTTTGACATTTGGTAGTGTGTAACCAACTGGACCAAATGAAAAATGTCTGCCAGGATATAATGGCTGCCATTGAAAACAAACTGCAGGTTCACTGTGCCTTGCAGGTCATCAGTGGGGAGTGCCAAAACCTCATCAATCACTTTGAGGACAACCCAGAGGAGGTGGCTATGATGGTGGGACAGAAGGAGAGCAGCAAGGAAGTCAGCAATGAGGCCCTCATGACTGTGTTCCACCCCCAGGATGCTGAAAACCTGGATCCCAAAATGGTGGGATTTTACTCTAAAATATGACCTCTCCTAATATGAAGAAATATACAATTTCTGGTTTCTCTAGGAATGCTGTTTTTTCCGCCCAGTGTGAGAATGTGCTCTCCTTGTACTGTCTAGGTGTCTCAGCCTTGACAGCTCATTTCTTATTCAGTTGTTTCATCTCTGTGCCTGCCAGCTTAAAGAGAAGATGAAGGAGCAGTCATGGAACATCCACTTCTCAGAGTATGGCCGTGGCACCAGTATGTTCTGTACCAAGAAGACACGAGACCTGATTGTGCGTGGCGTCCCTGAGGCCTTAAGAGGAGAGCTCTGGATGCTCTTCTCAGGTTCTGTTTGATATGGCTCTTTCACTGTTATTTGGCTCATATGTCTCCTTCACTGATGTGTAAAAGTGTGGTGTCTTTAGTGTTTTGATGTAGGTAGCTGTATGTGTTTTGAAATATGGTGTGGTGTTTTGCCTTGGTAACATAGGTGCAGTCAATGACATGGCCGTTAATCCTGGGTATTACAGTGAGCTGGTGGATCAGTCTCTGGGGACCAGCACCCTGGCCACTGATGAGATAGAGAGAGACCTGCACCGCTCCCTTCCAGAGCACCCTGCCTTCCAGAGCGACACAGGCATCTCTGCCCTACGCAGAGTCCTCACCGCATACGCCTACAGGAACCCCAAAATCGGCTATTGCCAGGTGCTAAGCTAGAAACACTTCCCTGCGTTCTTTCTTTCAAAAGCTCATAGGCATCTTTACATCTATCCTCCTTTTCTCTTGTGAAGGCCATGAACATCCTGACGTCGGTCCTGTTGCTCTATGCTAAAGAGGAGGAGGCTTTCTGGCTGCTAGTGGCCGTCTGTGAGAGGATGCTGCCTGACTACTTCAACCGCAGGATCATTGGTGAGAGACAGCTGAATTACAATATAATTTTTTGCGTCACGTTAAGTATATGTACTGTATGTGTGTTTGATACTGAATACCTGGCTTACACTTTCTCCCATAACTGCTATAAATCCTGTTTACAAATATCTGTATTTCCTCAGGTGCCCTGGTGGACCAGGCGGTGTTTGAGGAGCTGATCCGAATGCACCTCACCCAGCTGACGGAGCACATGACAGACCTGACCTTCTTCTCCTCCATGTCCCTGTCCTGGTTCCTCACCCTGTTTATCAGCGTCCTGCCCATAGAGAGCGCTGTCAACGTGGTCGACTGCTTCTTCTACGACGGCATCAAAGCCATCCTGCAGCTGGGCCTGGCTGTGCTCGACTACAACATGGAGGGCCTGATCAGCTCCCATGACGACGCTGAGGCAGTCACCATCCTCAGCAAGTGAGTGTCAACACAGAGAGGGCGGGGTCTGAAGGTCAACTGAATTGGTTATTTCAAAGTACTGTATTAGGTTTGTGATGGATTGTGAAGTAACAATCTCCAAAACAAGTTAATTCTACAGGAATGCCCATCTTGTTCATGTTACTTAACTGCTGCTCTGTTTGCCCTGGCAGGTTTTTCGATAATGTGACCAATAAGGACAGCCCTCTACCACAAACAGTGCAGCAAAACTCAGTGGGGAACAACGACAAAGCATCATCCCTCTCCAAGGTGGACATCAGTGATCTCATCAAAGAAGCCTATGAGGTACTGTAACGGTCAGAGATGCTAGGACTGAGCCCCTGTCTCAATGTCAGGCTTGTCATTGATTTAGCCTTTTTAATTTGCTTACAGAAATATGGAGACATGAAATCAGAGGAAGTAGAGCGCATGCGGAAAAGAAACAAACTGTATGTAATCCAAACATTAGAGGATACGACTAAACAAAATGTGGTGAGTGGCACATCCCCAAACTTCCATTGCAACCATTTGGCATTGTTTACTACAATATGATGTAGGATTAATTGAGATTTACTTTTTCCCCAGCTACGGGTAGTGTCACAAGAAGTAAAGTTCAGTGCTTCCCAGCTTGATAACCTTTATGCATTGTTCAAGGTATCACAATCACTCTTTTCAAATAATAATATACTACTGCATACTGTACACTACATGCATTAATATTCCTTCTCATAGACACAGAGTTGACACGACTGGCATGAAAAATGGAAATGTGTTGAAAATAGACACAGATTTAATGGCTGGAAGTTGAATACTTCAATGTGTTTCCAGAGGCAACATTTCCTCAGCTGCTACTGGACGATGAACAGCCCAGTGCTGCTGCACCACGACCCCAGCCTGGCCTATCTGGAGCAGTACCAGCTGGGCTTCCATCAGTTCAGGCTGCTCTTCTCCCTCCTGGAGCCCTGGTCCCTCTGCAGCGGCAATGATGCCCTCTTCCTCTGGGCCTTCCGCCTGCTGGATGAGAACCAGGATGGCCTTGTCAACTTCAAAGAGTTCTGCTGTGCCCTGGGTAAGGTTAGACCAGTGCTCTGATGCATAGCTCAGGTCTATGATCGCTGTGCCCACCCTCCATTTTCACCATTATCTGTGGTAATGGTATGTCACATCTAATCCAGCATCAACCTCATGCAACCTTTCATGCAAATGTTGTTCTTTCTACAGACATTTTGTACAGCGGCACTTTCACCAACAAACTGAAATTCCTGTTGAAGCTTCATCAGCCACCAGGTAAGTAAGATCACCAGAAACTGCATAAGCACCTTCTCTCTCACTTGCCATTTATAATTAAAAAAAACAAATCTGACTCCCAATTAGGGTTGCAAAGGGTTGGAAACTTTCCAGTAAATTTCCTGAATTTTTCCATGGGAAGTAAAGTCCTGGAATTTTTCTTAAATTCATCAAAAAAGTTAGCTTAAAACAGTGAACCTTTTTTGTGGGATACACATAAGGCAATTCTAGGTCTTGTGGCATATTTTGGTTAAACTATCCCCAATTCAATGGAATTGCAACCCTCTGCATGCACAGTGCATTCTTACATCACATGTACAGCTGATCCTCAAGATCTTGCACACTAATGAAATGCTATTGAGCCCACACTACTACACTGTCTGAGCCAAGGACGACATGCTTTCTGGTAAGTTTTGATTACAATACTGGGTGGGGTGAATATATTTTATATGACATACATGATTGTTTTTGTTATCTAATAAATAGTAGCCTAACTAATAAATCATTTCTAACTTGTTAACAATTTCTTTTGTTAACAAGTGTTTTTTATTTATTATTATAATTTTTTAAATTATCTTTACAGGAAAATGCCATGGGCACTATCTGATGTATGGAGACATTTCACTGCAGCTAATGTAGAAGGAAAAGCTGTGTACATTTGCAAATACTGTGCCAAATCATATGTGAAGAATGCAACAAAGATGCAGAATCATCTAGCCAAGTGCATAAAGTTCCCTCAGTGCTCACAACAAGCAACTTCTGACAAAAGTCCCTCTACTTCTATTCGAGGTGAAAATGATGAATCAGACACCTTATCGATAGCAGCAGCTCATGGTCTTCCTGGAATCAGAAGTTTTTTTTGACTCAATGGAGGAACGTAGTCAGAGAAATGCTGATGAATGTCTTGCTCGAGCTGTGTATGCAACTGGTTTACCTCTGATGCTCACAGACAATGTGTATTGGAAGATATTTCTGAATGTTCTTCGCCCAGCATACACCCCTCCAACCAGACATGCTTTATCTACTCATTTGCTGGATACAGAGTTCAAGTGAAGGTCAAGCAAATCCTAGAGAAAGCAGACTGTATTGCATTCATCTCTGATGGGTGGTTGAATGTTCGTGGGCAAGGAATAATTAACTACATTATCTCCACCCCTCAACCAGTATTGAGCACAGACACAAGTCACAACAGACACACCGGTCTCTACATTGCAGATGAGCTGAAGGCAGTCATCAATGACCTTGGACCACAGAAGGTATTTGCGCTGGTGACAGACAATGCTGCGAACATGAAGGCTGCTTGGTCTAAAGTGGAGGAGTCCTACCCTCACATCACACCCATTGCCTGTGGTGCTCATGCATTGAATCTACACCTCAAGGACATTATGGCACTGAAAACAATGGATACACTCTACAAGAGAGCCAAGGAAATGGTTAGGTATGTGAAGGGTCATCAAGTTATTGCAGCAATCTACCTCACCAAGCAAAGTGAGAAGAATAAGAGCACCACATTGAAGCTTCCCAGCAACACCCATTGGGGTGGTGTTGTCATCATGTTTGACAGTCTCCTGGAGGGGAAGGAGTCTCTCCAATAAATGGCCATATCACAGTCTGCCGATATGGACAGCCCCATCAAGAGGATCCTCCTGGATGATGTATTTTGGGAGAGAGTGGTAAGCAGCCTGAAACTCCTGAAACCTATAGCAGTAGCCATTGCACGGATTGAGGGAGACAATGCCATCCTGTCTGATGTTCAAACTCTGCTTGCAGATGTAAGAGAGGAAATCTGTACTGCCCTGCCCACTTCACTGTTGCTCCAAGCAGAGGAAACTGTAGTTCTGAAATACATCAAAAAGCATGAAGACTTTTGCCTGAAGCCCATACACACCGCAGCATACATGTTGGACCCCAAGTATGTTGGCAAGAGCATCCTGTCTGGTGCAGAGATCAACAAGGCCTATGGTGTCATCGCTACCTTTTGGTGGTCATCCAGGCAAATTTGAGGCTTTTTGAGCCTGACAACGAGCCATCCTCAACAAGGTTGGAAAGTGACAGTAAAGATGAGGCCTCAGTCTGATGTTCAAGAGGTGGACATTGAGGAGGTCCAGGGGAGAAGACATGGAAGCCTGAGAGGAAGACAACCAAAGCTTTAGTTTCTAGACTATAATTTTACAGATGTATGTTGAAAACGTTTTTGGGAGATGCGATGGATTATTGGGGATCATTCAATATTCCCTTTCTTTTGTTGTTCAGTGAAATCATCCCATGTGAAGAGTCAACTCATTTAATTAAAGTTCAATTCATAAGTATTTTATTTTTATTTTCTTCCTATTGGAAAGATTTAATAATTTGCAATTATGTCTACTTATGATAAGGTAGAAGGTTTATGTTTGTCTCTATGTGATATTGTAAATATATCCAATTCAAAAAAAAACATCTACATTTAAATGGTATTAATTTTAATTTGCATATATTTCCGTTAATTCACATATTTTCCCGTTAATTCCCACGGAAAGTTTCCACCTCTGAATATTCCCCAAAATGTGCAACCCTACTCCCAGTACAGTTTTGCTGTAGACTATGCCCTTCTAATTTCAACTGTACTGTATATTTCGTGCTACTCTTCTCGCCAACTAATCTCTTTAATTGTCCCTACAGTAATGTTGCATGCTCTCACAGACTGTCTTCTTCTAGCTTTCACAGGAAGTCCTTTCCACTCAAAGGGCCAAAGACTTCCTCACTTTATTCCAATGACTGACGACCTATCCCACTTGAGTCGATTGACTGGTCAGCTTGCTTTGCTCTTTTCTTTCTCTGCTATAACTATTTCACTATTGGCCTCTGTGCTTTTCTCTTTGGTAAATGCTCATCTGTCTGTTTGTCTTTAACAATGTCTTAAGTTGGTCTCTTTTGTCATGTACAATTTGTTTCACTACAATCTAGATATGTGTCCTTGTAGACAAGGTTTATATATGATATAATTTCTAGCCGGTTATGGCTTAGAATAGCAAAATGTACTTTACAGTTACTGTATGATTTTCTTTGACTTATATGAATGTACTTTACACTATGTAGTGTCTGATCTCCCAGAAGATGGCGTGATCAGGAAAAGCCCTGAAAGAGGTAATTTATTTGGCCTGTCTCTTTTTTTCTCTTTTACTAAGCTCTTCACAATATTGCTCATTTAAACAGATTATCATTGTACCCATTTGTGTCTGAAAACTGCACTTTCCACAGGCAAAGGGAAAGTGGATCTGCAGGCCTACCTGAAACAATGGCAAGATGAGATACTAAAGAAAGAGGAGAGCATCAAGGATTTACCCAGAATTAACCAGGTAAATACACCCATATCTAGGTTAACATGTAGTCAATCAGGTGAATATGCAATGCAGATATCTTTCCAACAGATCATCGTTGAACAATTTAATCCACATGTTATGTCATTACTTTATGCAAAAAGAAACACAATGACAAAATCTTAAAATTGTATTCATCCCTTTTTTTATGTTGTCAGGCTCAGTTTATCCAGTTCTCCAAAACACTTTACAATCTGTTCCATGGTGACCCAGAAGAGGAGTCTCTGTACCGTGCTGTGGCTCGAGTCACCAGTCTCCTGCTGAGGATGGAAGAAGTAGGGCGCAGGCTCCAGGAGCCCACCAGCCCCCAGAAGTCCACCACTAGCCCCACCCAAGCTGCCCCAGACGGGGCTCTACTCGGCCGGGCAGCCTGCAGCACCTCAGAGAGAAGCTCCGACACCCCTAGCACTACCATCACCCTGGAGGCAGGCTCCATCCCACAGGAGGTTGAGTGGTCATTCGCCTTTGAGCAGATCTTGGCATCGCTGCTCAACGAGCCTGTCCTTGTGCGCTTCTTTGAGAGGCCTGTGGACATTCAGGCCCGACTGGACCATGCCAAGGGTGCTCAGTTGAAAGCCAAGACAAACAAGTGAACTGAAGGATACACTGTGGTTCTAACCTTCTCAATGCCATTAAGTCTCTTATGTTCACTATTCTCTATTGTTCTTTTTCGGCCTGATCAGGTAACAGGAGTGGATTCTAAGCCAACCCTGTTCACTGTAACCAAACGCAAGGAATACACTACATTCGCACCTTTTAACGCCTATAGATTCCAGTTGTATCTTGTAGATTCCTTTTTTTTGTCCTGTCATCTGCACACCAGCAAACCTGCTCAAGCATCTTGCTTCTATGTGCCAAAGCGTTTTTTCTCATGCAGCCTTAAATCGCTCAGCAAATTTTTAGAAACACCAGGCTTTCAAATTGGGGTGAGCGTGATCAGTTGACCTATGTGGAATATGTAGGGAGCAGGAACACACTCCACGGTAATCACTTGAAGCCAACAATGGAAGTCAATCATTGCATGAAACCAGCACATGTAGATGGGATAGATAATTGTATATGAGACCTTTACTGTTGCTCATCCATAATTATTCAATGAATGAAACCTAGAATGGAGAGATGAAAGAGACACCACTATGTTGTTGTATTTCTGGGTTTACTTTGTAATGACGGGATATGGCCAATTTATTTTTGGTCATTTTGTGGAGAGGGGCATTTGGAAATGATGGGACCACTACTTGCTAAAGGCCCAAGGCTGATAGTCGGAATTCTACATTTCAGTTTTTTTACAACCTATACTACACTTTTGACTTCAAATTCCATTTGTTTTGTTGAAGTATCATGAGTGAGGGAAGAAGAGCATGTTGTCATTTTCAAGTCAAATCACTTTCAGGACACAAACTAAAAACAAATTGGATAGTTGCTGTTGAGGCAACCACTGTTGTCAAATGAGGACATTGTGCAATATTTTTTATCTAACTACTGTCTGAGTCTTTAAGGGAAATTAAGGTAATGTATATATCATTTGAAAAACAGAAGAATGGACAATAAACATGTCTTATGATTATGTTCTCTTTTGTTTGATATTGTATAATTTAATTGATTTGCAAAGGGATTACTAAATATTTGTCAGAGTAAATGTTATATTCATATTTTTTTTAGCATCTCTTGTAACAGGAAATTCTTGTTGTTTGATTATATTTGTGAGACTGCAGATACAATTATTTGATGGGTATAACTGGTAGTGTGGCCTGTTACACATTCCTTTGTATATCGCTTTCCTTTTTTGAAGTCCTTTAAAGCATGAAACTGTGTATGGGCATGGATACCTTATGATAACTAATCAGTTGGTTCTGAATGACTTACTTTATTTCTTGGTTTGATGTGGTGGACTGTAAAATGCAGAATTTTTGTGAAATTGTTGATTGAAAAAACCTGCTTCAATGTCCTCTGTGTAGTATGGATATTTATATTTTACATTTTACATCAAAATTAGTCTGTCAGGAAAAGGACAGCTGAGCAACTTTTACATGGTTTGTATTTTCTGTATTTGAGCGTTCTTCTTCAGTGCCAAAATCAAACCTTACCGTTATATTATAGTCTCTTAAATAGACCCCTTATCCCACACCAATAATCACTTGGCTTAGTAAATATGCTGTTCCTTGTTATAATAGCTGCTGAAATGAATATATGTATTTGTCACTTTAAAGCCTTTACTTGACAGCACAATATCATAAAATAGCATAGATAGGTATCTACTCTGCATTTTTTTTAAATCAATATAGTAAAGTATTAAGAGCCCATATTCATTGGAGAACAAGTGTTAGTGTTGGAAATTAGCAGTTTACTCTTTACATTGCATTAGTGGTGACTTGAGTGGCAAGTTAAATTCACCTGTGAGTTAACTAAATGAAAATCTATTAAAATATTTGCAGGGCAATTGCCATTTGAAATGCCACAATTCTCAATTTGTCATGATAGATTGTTGTGGACTACACTCACAATTAGAAATAAAGAGATTGTGTATAGGCTTTATTAGTTATGCTCTAGATGTGTGTAGTCAGATCTTTATCAACTTGATGCAATACATAGGATAATTGCGTATTACCAGTGAAACTATATTACGTTACATTTTATTTCACCTTCAAGCTATTTACGCTTTAAGATGACTCTCATAGCACAAATGTATTTGGGCCTACTTATTGTAAATGTAATTACTTTTTACAATAACCACAGCTAACGTAAATATTATAATTCAAGTCTAGTGCCTGTTTTTGTTGGGGGGGGTTTCTGGAGGAAAATGAATCCTTTGGAATGTTATGTAGTTTTTGATCTGCCTGTGCAGAGTGGCACTTTATGTGAATGTCAAACATCTTGAAATAAAATGTTACAATGTAATAAAATAATCTTAGACATCAAATGTGTTTATTTGAATGAATGAGTTGTTTTACAAATAGGCCAAGTGAATGAATGGAACAGGATGGGTTTGAACCACTTCTTCAGGTCATAGTTTGCTATGCTTACATAGAGACATACACCTACCATGTTTCCCTCTTTATTGCGTCTTGCCTATGACGCTGATCCATATATCTATAAGTACATATTCTTATTCCATCCCTTTAGATTTGTGTGTATTAGGTAGTTGGGGAATTGTTAGATTACTTGTTAGATATTACTGCACTGTCGGAAATAGAAGCACAAGCATTTTGCTACACTCACATTAACATCTGCTAACCATGTGTATGTGAATTTTTGTTGTTGATTTGATTTGATTCTAGATACTCGCATTATCCCCTATTCCCATGTCGAGACTGCTGCTAAATCTCTTTGACAGGGTTGTTGTCAGCCTCCGCTACCAACACCCATGACATATGCCTACTTAGCCTCCATAAGTCATAGAATACTAGAAGTGTGTAAGAAAAGCTAATAGGTCTACAAAACTCTTCAAAAATCTCACTGACATGAAGATGACCCTAGATAAAGGAATAAATTACCATAGTCAGATAGGGCTTTTGCTAATTGTGATTGGCTCATTTGTTGTGGAGTAGAGAGCTGTAGTTTGTGGATTTCCCTCCGTGGTCACTTTCGACACCTGTTGTTGATTTAACATTGGTGGAAAAGAGAAAGGATTGGCCCGAAATCAGTGATATAGAAGAACTGGTTGAATATGACATTAGTAGAAGCTTTCATGCTTATTTAAATGGTGTTTACAGATGGTTTCAAGGATCCTGATAGTGGATACACGGAAGCGGGAGTTTACGTTCCTGAATTTGATGTGCAGATATGTAGAAGACTAACAGATGGACTGTCTGTATACTCTGTCTGTATGCTGAACAGTTGGCAATGGTAGTTGCTCTCCAGTGGGTGGAGGACGATCAACCTATTAGAATTGTATTATGTGCAGATTCTTTGTCTGTACTGTGTAGTTTATCCTCTGGTAACTTTAATATGAGTGATCTACTATTGGAGGCATTGACTCTATTATGGAGAATTGAGAGAGTGGTTGTAGTAGTGTGTTTCTGCTGGGTCCCAGCCAATTCAGGTGTTGGAGGAAACGGAATTGTAGACCAAGTAGCCAAATGGGCTTAAAACTAGATATAATTGATATTTGTGCTATATTGGGTAGAGGCTAGGATCATTTTTCTAGACGTGTAGAAGACGTGGGACTCCCGAGCACTACGGTCGGCATTTATATGCCCTCCAAAGAAAGGTCAGTGGAACAAGATTCAAAAGGCGGGAGCGAGGTTTGTTAGAAGGGCTCCTTTCGTTCTTAGTAGTATATGATTAGGTAGGAGGGTTTCTTATTTTTGTTTGTTTTGATCATTGACCATTGTTTTTGACAACACATTCCAGTACAGTAGGTGGCGGTATGCACTTCTAACGTCTGTTTGCAGACCGCATAGAAGAAGAAGAAGTTGTAGCTTGAAACTAGCCACACACCGCAGTTTGCTGGTGGTTGCATGCAACATTTTAGCTAGCTACAGCAACATTTCATATTTGCAGGTAAATGCACCATACTTTGTAGAAGTCTATCATAATTTATGTTTGAATCATTCATATTATATTTTAATAAAGTTACTATATTATAATTAGTTAGTGATTTAGTTTGACTGCTAGTTTGCATAAGGCAACGTTAGCTTGGTAATGTTAGCTAGCAGATAGCCTATTGGAAGCTAGCTAGCTAGCTATTAGCTAACGTTAGCCAGTAACGTTATTAGCGGTCTCTTTGCAGAGTCATGAAACATTATACGCTTACCATGCAAGTAGCGAGTTATGTCTATTGTACAGATCCTATTGAGATGCTATATATAATAATGGGCTAACATGTACCTATCTAGCTTTCCAGGTAGTTAGCGTAATAGCTAGCGTTAGCTAGCTAGCATTCTAACTTGCAAAAATGGAGACGCCAGGTGAGGCGCGCCAAAAGGCAGCAACGTTGTCATAGCCAAACTAGCTAGTGGTTGTTACTAGTTACCACAGCCACAGAGTTAAAATGGCTATATCGTAAAAATAGCTTTTTGGTCTTAAGTTAAGGTTAGGCATAGGTTATGAGTGTGGTTAGGATTAGGTTTAAAATCTGATTTTACGAGAAATTGTATAAATAGGCGGGGTTTAGCCATAAATGTAATTATGGCATTGTGGCTGTGGTAACTACTGACAACCGCTAGCTAACGAGTTCCAAACTTTAGATAAATTGACCTAGCTAGCTAACTAGATATATGCCTTCACTTGTGTGATCTCATGGTCTAGAATAGCGGATCCACAATAAACTAGCTACTCATGGCTGTAATTTCTCAAACCTACCACCCCATTTGATTTGACATGAATACAAATCGGTTGTCATGTGAGACTGAAGCAAACCATTGTTTTTGTTGTTTCGTTTCTCTTAAATTGTAACGTTAGGTGCAGTATGGAACCCTCGGAGCATCCAGAAACCTCGGCCACTTTTCAAATGGCCAATGAGAATGTACATCTAGACCTGCTATCCACACAGACTGATATGGACCTGTTTTCTGGGCACACTGATATGGGCCTTCTGCCTGCTCAGACTGATGAAGGCCTACTGTCTGCACAGAGTGATATGGACCTGCTGCCTGCTCAGACTGATGTAGACCTACTGTCTGCACAGAGTGATCTGGACCTGCAGCCTGCACAGACTGATATGGAGGTGGCCTACTCTGGCTCATTGGGAACAGAGGGACACAGTGGGGAGCAGCAGGCCCTTGACGAGTTGACAACCTTTCTCACCCAATCTGAAAGAGAGAGGCTGAAAACTCAGGACAGCCTGAGCATCCTTGGGGACCCAGACTCACTGGAACTGTCCAAAGTCCAGGTGGAGGACTTTTACAGCCGCACAGTCCTTCCAGAACCATCAGACTTTCAGGAACCCTCAGTCTTTCCAATGCCCTCTGTCCTTCCAGAACCCTCCGTCCTTCCAGAATCCTCATACCTTCAAGAACCTTCAGGCTTCTCAGAATCCTCAGTCTATCCAGAACCCTCATACCTTTCAAAACCCTCAGGCTTTTCAGAACACTCAGACTTCCAAGAGCCCTCCGGTTCAGCCACAGGCCTCAGTCAGGATGAGTGGGGCAGGCAGGGTCACACAGAAGCCTGGTCAGAAATGGGAGCTGAGCCTGGGACAGACAGGCTGGAGGTCACCGACGGAACTCCGACCGTAACTGGGACACAGATGCCAGAGACCGGAGAGGAGCAAATGGACATAGTGCATGAAGATCCCACTGCATCTGCTCAAGATGAAGTTGATCCAAATATGCCTTCTATAGTCAGCGTAGAGAGCTCACACTCTGAGGATGGTCCAGGCAAAGAGGAAGCCTTATCATTCTATGGATTGGTGCCAAAGGTAGAGGGCACAGCAGAGAAAAAGAGTGAGAAAGAACAGCCTGTAGGGGGCAGTATGTCCCCACTATCATCCTGGGCCCAGCCATTGACACCAGGTGAAGGTGTGTAGTAAGGAACTCTTTGTTTTTAGGCTCATAAGTTTATTAACCTATGTCACATATAGAAATCTCATTGCCACATAAATAGTTTGAGAAGGATGTAAGAAGAATGCAACATTTGATTTAGGCTTAATTATGCATCTTTGAGAAACGGTTAGCAATCACTTCTTCAAATAGCAATGTCAGTTTACATATAGTCTGCATCTACTATGTCATGAACAGCCTTTAGTTACTGATGGTCGATTGTGTTTCAGCTGAGGAACAACCTGAAACTGAGGTCGCCGTCGAGGATCCAAATGGTCAAAAGAATACGGTAAAAAAGCTTTCCATAAATTCTAGACATTTTCTTTAAAAGTAAGTTAATTACTGTTAGTTGCTCTTCTCATTTATTGTAGGGGAGAAAGAGAGGTCGTCCTAATCGTGGAGAAGTGAGGAAAAAATACGCAAAACATGTCTGATGGAGGTAAAACATATTTCTTAAAGCTGGTTATGTTTAGCTAATTCATTTTACCTCATTTTGTTTCAACAACTATCATTATGTATGACTATTTTTCCAATGATATGATTATCACGCTGCTCTAAATGTGTTGTCTTCTGCTGCAGACCAGCAAACAGACAGCGGTTCTGACGATGCAGCTGATGATCCGAGGGACACAGACTTTGACCCCGCACGGTTTGGCCTCCGGCGCTCCACCAGGGTCTCCCAAAGGAGCCAGAGCACTCCGCCCCCCCGCCTCATTTCCCCGAAGTTGTCTGGTCCTGCCTCTACCCCTGCGTACACTCAGAGGTCTGGAGGACCCCCTCCACCTCGACCGCCACCCCCTCGCCAGCCTACCAGGGTCCTCTGTGCCAACTGCAGTGGGATTCTGCAGAGTGGACAGACAGCCTACCAGCGCAGGGGGCAGCCTCAGCTCTTCTGCAGCTCCACCTGCCTTAACTCCTTTGGCAAGAAAGCCCCCAAGAAAAAAGCCCTGTGCTTTCTGTAAAAGGTAAGCCTCTCAATAGATATTCAATGAATGTGTTCTTAGTTTCTGCTATTCCTTCCAGTAAGGACAGTGGATTTTATAACAAATTCCCCATGCTATTTCATAGTAAAGTAAGTGTTAACATTTTGCATCGTTTTGATCTCAACAATATTTGTGAAATTTACCTTAAGGTTTGTCTCTTCTATTTTAGGGACATGGGGAATAGAAAGGACACCATGCTTGCACAGGTTGGCCAGTCACAGTCCTTCCAAGAATTCTGCAACAGCACTTGTCTTTCCCTGTATGAGGCCCGGCTGGAGAAGGGCCCGACACAGCCCCCCAAACCAAGCGCCCCTGCCCAAAGATGCAGTGTGTGCAACCACATGCGTGAGGTACCAAAGCTTTGGCCATAACATTTTAGATTATGTTCTCCCAGCCATAGTTAGCATATCTCTTAGTTGTCAATCAAATGTATTAGGCGTCAGTCAAATGGGCGGGCAGGCAAGTTCCCATTCAGTTGTCAAAACGTGGGTTGGGACAAGCATGCATTGGCAGGCAAGCTGCAGAAGGGTGAGCAGGTTACTTTTCCCCATCGTTTATCAGTGCAATTTTGACAACCAACTACAAGCTGAACAGGTTTGAGGGTTTATCTACTGTTCTCTCATTAGATTTGAGCTAATCTCGCTCTGGCTAACATTAGTTGTTGATCTTGTTGTTTTTGATGTACATAGGCACCTGAGGGGGAGAGAGCCTACCTTTTCATGGTTGTTTGATCAATAGGACTGTAAAGTTCCCAAATGTAAGAGGACTCCTGTGATATTTACATATTTGCAGAAATCCATTCAGGTGGCTTTTGGAGAAAGCTTTCTAATGAGCTAAATTCACTGCCTGTAAACACACAGTCCAGTTCAAAGTGAATGATGGCAGGCCCGTGTGGCAAATGGCTTATTTGCATATAGTCCTACTGTAGCTCTCATTGGCTATGGTGCACAAGTCTGTGTCGAGTTCAGTCCTGGACAATACATTTATAAGGTTTTATTTACCGCAATGTCTATTAATTGTCCAAACGCACGGCTGCTTCATTTTCTTTCTTTTTTTTACATGTATTTAACCTTTATTTAACGGCCAAACCCGCCCTATGGAACTCCCAATCACAGCCTGGATTCGAACCAGGGACTGTAGTGACGCCTCTTGCACTGAGATGCAGTGCCTTAGACTGTTGCGCCACTCGGGAGCCCATATTGCTATAGAATATTCACAAATGCTTTACTCTCCGTCATTACCAAACACAATGTATTAAAATGTGAAAATGACCATATCTAAGTAGTCCCATCTCAGAAGGTGTGTGTGTGTATGTATATATATATATATATATATATATATTTATTATTATTTTTAGGCTTCATATTCTTTCTGGGTGTGTGTTTGAACAGATTTGAATATGATTTGATGTTGCTAAAACGCTGTCAGTTCCACTTAAATAGACCAACAAGAGTTCCAAACCTCTGCCGAAACTCCTACTCAGACCACTCCCAGACAGTCCTATCATCATTTCTGCTTGAGAAATTGCTCTTTGTCAAGAAGCTGTTTTTGTTTAATTTTGACTATTTTAATTGCAAACAATCAGTAAGGTACTTAATTGTTACCTGGAAATGATTTGATATTGAGATAGAAATGGCGGCATTGGACCTTTAACACAATATGACTACATTTCCACAATGCTTTGCTTATGGTTTAAAATGCTGTAGGCATTTTTGTTAGTCATACATTATATTGAAGCTATTTTAAAGACTGCAGCGTCTACTCTTGCAACAAGTCAACATTTTAATGCTTACCTCGAAAAGCTGGCACCAGCCTTACTAGTTCTGATTTGTTTCCCCCACCATCTGTTAGTCATTTGTCAATTTGTACAATAAAATGTATTAAAAATAAGTGGGCACTTTTTAATGCCAAGCACTGGAAAACCACACAATAATGTGATTATGGTATACCTTCTTTAAAGTTGCCTTTGTGTTGAAAATGCTGTTTAGAGATCTGATCAGCACGCTTCAATTCGAGCTCAGTCAATGTAGTGTATGTGTATGTGAAGTGTTTGTCATGTCGTGGGCTTTTCCCAGAAGTAGTGACAAAGAATGCCTAAACCCTAGTGACACACATTTCACTGTCACCTCATGTTGATATTTCATAATTGAAAAGATTTGATGTGTGTAGCGGGATCTATGCTGTGATTATGGAGTCTGCATGAGGCAGGAATTCTGTCAAACTTTGAAATCAATATGCTATGAGCAGGTAGCAGAATAAATTATAACCAACTACAAGATTTTGGCCGACTAATGGGAAATGAAAAAGGATGGCGTTATTTGAAGTTAGGATTGATAGAATTCAGCCCTGAGTTTCTTACCTTCCTTCCCTCTTCCGCCTCAGATCAACCATGAAGTAACCATGGGCAACATGATTCACCTGATGTGCAGCGATGCCTGCTTCAACCGTTTCCCCGCCACCAAGGGCCTGAAGACCAGCTGCTGTGACGCGTGTGGCACCTACATCAACACCTTCACCTCCCGGGCTGAGTACCTACTGCATGAGGGCCAACAGAGGAGGTTCTGCAACTCCTCCTGTCTCAGGCTGTATAAGATGGTGGGTGCTTCTCTCTTCTTGAATGTACAGTCTTGAAGTATTGAGTGATATGAGAGTGATTTGTCTGCTTAGTGTTTAATCAAAGTGTTGACTTTGATTTCAGAAAAACACTAAGGTGCTCTCGTGCCAGTGGTGTAGGACTCTGTGTAAGAATTTTGACATGCTGTCTAAAGTGGATCAGTATGGCAAGACCAGACACTTCTGTTCTTTGTGCTGTATCGCCTCACATAAAGTAAAAACTTCTGGCGACACAGGTACATTCTACTCTCCTTGGCTTGTTTACTACTGTATTAATTCACCGTTGCTTAATCTGAATGTATTGACGTGATGTCTGACTGTGAATGGCTCTTCGCTATTACTACTACTACTCATCTGCTTCTTTTCCAGTTCCTAGTGAAGCCTGCAGTTCCTGCAAAAGAAGCCCCTCTGAACCTTACTACTGTAAAACAAATGAGGCCGTGTACGTCTTCTGTAGCCCTAGCTGTTGGAGCAAATTTCAGGTTGGATAAACCCTTTAATAGAGTTTGGACAACACTACAACCTACAGATGCATTGTCCAGTATTTAGTCACATTGTCTGCCAGATGTTTATACCACACTTTATTTTATGTGCATTTGTTTTAAATGTACATTTTGAATGCCTCAGTTGTTCAATGAAAAAAATTGGTGATGGATTCTGAAAGTGAAAAAAAGGAACCGTTAATATTTACAGTGTGATGTACAGGCTTGGCCGTAGGTGCCCGTTAAGCAGAAAATGCTAGTTAAAATGCAGACCAGGCAGCTGCAGTGGGGAGCTTAGCCTCACTTCTGGAGGCTGTTAAAATAAAAACTCATCATAAAGCTCTTTAGTGTGGAGAGGGTCACCCTTTGAAAGCTTTTGCCTTTATTCTACTGAAGAACCTATGAATTAGGGCCAGGTCTGTTTCTGCAAAACCCTTGCAATAAAATGTCTGAGAATGGGCTGAGACATTCTTCAGTCCGTCTTTGATACTAGTCCTGTGAGGTTGCTTGTTGTTTTTTTGCCTTGGCTTAATGTTTGCTGCTCATTCTCTTGTTAAACCTCCAATTTAAGAAATATACTCTTCTTCACAGAGCAACAGTCCCAATGGAGACCTCTACTTCAACTGTCTTTCTTGTCATAACATGTTCAGTGGGGTACCAGAAATCCTAGACTGGCAGGTAATCAAAATGTGCATTTTACATACATTGTGGCCAAAACGTGTTTTACAGCTGGTTTAGTGAAAACTGTTATTTTTTCAAGACTACTTCAAGAAGTACATCCACTATTCTGTGTGGTCCTGTATGGCTCAGTTGGTAGATCATGGCGCTTGTTACACCAGGCTTGAATATATTATTATTTTGTTTGCTTTCAGGACTCAATATATCAGTTCTGCTGTAAGGAGTGCTGTGAGGACTACAAGCGTCTGAATGGTGTGGTTTCTGTGTGTGAGCACTGCAACCAAGAGAAACTGCTGCATAAGAAGATAAAGTTCTCTGGGGTGGAGAAAACCTTCTGCAGTGACGGTTAGGATGATGCATGCATTTCTGTGCGCATTTTTACATGCAATAGATTGTCGATTTACATGGAAACACTTTACTGTGTCTCTAGGCATAGACTTATGTTTTTTTGTTGTCTCTTTTTACCAAGGTTGCATTCTACTGTACAAGCAAGACTTCGCTCAACAACTGGGCCTATGCTGTATAACCTGTACATACTGTTCTCAGACCTGCTCACGGGCGGTCACAGAGGAACAGGATGGCAACACATGGGACTTCTGCAGCGAAGATTGTAAAAGCAAATACCTCCTGTGGTACCTGAAAGTATGTCCAAACAATAACAATGCCATATTTACACCATGACCATATGACTGACCCTGAGAAGTTTTAGATGGCTGCCGGTACACAGGCTGCATTCAGTTCACCCTCTTTTCACTGTGCATAGTCTGTTGTATGTGGTTATATAGACAGTTGTTTGAGGAATGGTAGCTTCAGAATGTATGGGCTAAACTGTCATAATATTGTCATCATGACGCCATACATGACAGAATGAATCCAGAATATGCATGATTTGCGATCAAATTGTGTTAGCAGTGTCATCTTACCAGGCTACAGTGTATGTACTGTATGTATGGTTGCGGTGTGTGTTTTTTGAGCTGTGTGTGTTCTCCTAGGAAGCACAGTGCCATGCCTGCAAGCATCAGGGGGAGCTCCTGGAGACCATCCACTGGAGGGGAGAGATCAAACACTACTGTGACCAGCCGTGCCTCCTGCGCTTCTACAGCCAACAGAACCAGCCCAACCTAGACACCAAGCAGGGCCCTGGGAGCCTGCTCAGCAGTGCGTTAGCTTCACATACACCAACACATGCAAACACAACACCCGTACTGTATTTATCATAAACCCAAATCCAATAATGGGAATAGTTTTTTTTCTAAGTGTGCTGTGTTGTAATATAATCGTTTGTTTGATTTTCACTGTTTGACATAATGTTACGAAGTTACTGCGATTGTTTTTGTGATTTCCCTAAAATCTGTACAATGTAAACATGTTCGTTTCAGTAATTGGCTGTTAAACTTCTATATGTTTACTGGACTTACAGGTCATTCCCCAGAGTCTACACCTCCCCCTGCAGCTATAAAGACAAGTGAAGTAAGTGTGCTTTTTGACTTCCTGCTCCAAATGTTTGGGGAAAATGCCACTGAAAGGACACACAAATGCATTTGATCATGGCTTTTACCACACATAAAAACGTATTCTCTGCTTAAAACACTTGATTGGATTTGGAAATAAAGCTAAGAGCTACTTTTTTCTCAAAGATTTCTGCTGAGAACATCCAAACATTTATTTATGTCAATGTTTCTGTTATTTCAGGCCATAGGAAGAGGCCTGAAGAGGACTGTAGCCAAGCCTGCTCCTCCCTTCACTCTACCTCTCTCCCAAAGGAACAAATCCTCCATGTGTAAACCCATGATGGCCACTACTGGTGTCGCATGTAAACCTGAGATGAAGTCCCAGAGTTGCCAGACAGGTAATGGCGAACGTAATCCCATGTCCCTTTCTGTAGACTGGTTGGCTGACAACATCACGAAAATGATGCGCGCATCAATGTGGCCGGAAGGTGTGCGTTAGGATTCTGAATGGTCAGATAGCTAGCAACAATGACAGTAAGCTGCCAAGTGGGGAATCGTAGGTGGTTTGTTTCAGCCCATTGTAGACTATATGACCAAAAGTATGTGGACAATTCCTTGTCGAACATGACATTCCAAAATTATTTTCACTAGATGTTGGAACATTGCGGCGGGGACTTGCTTCCATTCAGCCACAAGAGCATTAGTGAGGTCAGGCAGTGATGTTGAGCGATTAGGCCTGGTTCGCAGTCGGCATTCCAATTCATCCCAAAGGTGTTCGATGGGGTTGAAGTCAGGGCTCTGTGCAGGCCAGTCAAGTTCTTCCACACTGATCTCGACTAACCATTTCTGTATGGACCTCGCTTTGTACATGGGAGCATTGTCATGCTGAAACAGGAAATGGGGGTCGGTTGCAGACGATTTTTACGTACTTCAGCACTCGGCAGGCTCGTTCTGTGAGCTTGTGTGGCCTACCACTTCGCGGCTGAGCCGTTGTTTCTCCTAGACGTTTCCACTTCACAATAACAGCACTTAGTTGACCGGGGAAGCTCTAGCAGGGCAGATATTTGATGAACTGACTTGTTGGAAAGGTGGCATCCTATGATGATGCAATGTTGAAAGTCACTGAGCTCTTCAGTAAGGGTATTCTACTGCCAATGTTTGTCTATGGAGTTTGCATGGCTATGTGCTCGATTTCACACTTGTCAGCAACGGATGTGGCTGAAATAGACAAATCCACTAATTTAAAGGGGTGTCCACATACTTTTATGTATATATATATAGTGTATCTTATTGATACCATGTCTTGTTTTGACTGTCGTGTCTAATCTAATATGGCAAATTTTCTAGCTAGCTAACCAACAACTGTAACGATGTAGTTGAGACTGCTCAATGTATGTTTTCAATAAATGTATGTTTTCTATAAACATTTGGAGACTAAATATAGTTTACATAGTCAACATTCTAAGCCAACCCTGTCTGTTTTGCCCCATAGTTGCTCACACAACAACCAACCCATCTTTGGGACTCACTAATTAGTCTAACACTGTATTTAATGTTTAAGATATATTCTTTAAGAATCAATAGGTAAATTAATGATATGTACACAAGTCTAAAAATGGATGTAGCAACTAAGGATTCTAGCTTTTAAACAAAATATCCCTATTCATATGCTAAGAGCTTTATGTTAAATCAGGCCAACAATTATAATTAGCAATTGCAAAAAAAGCACCTTCATGGTTTTAATAAATGTTGTCTGTTTATTTCAGATGATTTCTTGCAGTCCCCACCTGTGGTGTTGCCAGTCCCTGTGCCTGTGTTTGTTCCTGTACCTTTGAATATGTACTCTCAGTACACTCCCATACCAATGGCCCTGCCTCTGCCGGTGAGTTGGTTTTGTCTAGGTCCTTTTGAGTATTGTGCAAAATTTACTCTAGGCTTATCGTCATTAATTTAGAGTCTAGAGTAACTCCACCCAAATGTGTTCCTTATGGGTGCCTACACACTGCTGCAATCTGTGGTTCTTTAGAGTGACTGTGCCCTGTTTATCTGCTTATTGTTTTGCTCTTTATTCTCTGTTAGATCCCTGTCCCCATGTTCCTACCCGTAACACTGGATCATATCGATAAGCTTGTGGAATACATAAATGACCTGAAACTCCAGATCCCGTCTGATCCACTGGAGGCTGACATTCTGGCCATGGCAGACATGATAGCAGAGGAAAATAAAGGCAAGGGCTCCTCAGATCTCTCTCTTCTTAGTCAACTTGCCATTGATGTTCTAGATATAATTATTGTAACTATATGATGGTTATATATGTGTTTGTTTAGATCTGGACAGTGATCAGAAAGCAGGCCCGTTGCTGAGGGACTGCACCTTATTTGATTCTTCATCCCAAGATGACATCCTCTCCATGGCCGTCAATATGGCTGATGTACTGACTGAGCCAGGTCAAGACCCAGTAGATGAGCTCACCAAAGGCAGGTTCAAGCTTTATGATATGTAATGTCTAATGCAGGGGTCTCCAACAGGTAGATCGCAGCCCACCTACAAGTAGCTCGCCAAACAATTCTGAAAGTACATGCATTTTTCACACATTCTACCGCAAACGGTCATAAACAAATCTCCCAAGTATCAGACACCGCAAGCTCCTTGCTACTGTCTAATCATTGCAACATTGACATTATCCCACCCCTGGTTAGAAACTATTGGCTTAAAAGGATAAACCTAACACAATATTTGCCAATTAATTTCTAGTAGTATTGCCCCTGTCTGTGTGGTGCGCGAGCTTGTCTATCACTCTGTGTGTAGCCACTTGATGTGATACCGTCTTCTGGGTTGAAAGAAATACTTTCCCCAAAACCTTCTCAATTAAATGTTAACTGCAAAGCAGGCTTACCTGGCAGAGGTATTTCATGAGTAAGTATACCATTTGTTATTTGCCAACTTTGCCATGAAATGAGCAGCAGCGGTACAGAACCATTCTAGACAGCACATTCCTCACTCGCAATTAAAGGGCCAGATGCTCAATTAAAGGGCCATTGCACTCAATCCAAATGTATTACTTGTCTTCCAGACCTAAAAATGTTCTTCTGGTGTGATTTACAGTTGACCTGGGTTTATTAAAATCCTTAAGTCTATTGACGCACCCGTGCGTTAATCTAAGTAACACAACAACAACAGAAAACATAGAGATCCGTCAGTTTAAGCTAGATATGTTTTTTTTTACATGGGTTGCATCTTAATCCACCGCATTCGCCTATGTCGGCCTTTCCGCATCTGCGGTGAAAGGTGGCCGAGCTACAGCGGTGTTTGTCAAACCATGAGACATCCTGAAAATCGGTCTAATGTCCAAACGGTTTTGCCTAGAAAACTAATATGACCACTCTATGGAAAGATGACTCACAAACACGATGGTGTTCTCCATTTTGCTTGAAGTCAGTAATGCTGATGTGCCAACTTCTGTCTGTAGCGTCAACCGTTTTGGCTAAAAACTAATATGACCCCACTGTGGAAAGGGGAGACTCTCATGAACACGATGGTGGCTGAAGGTAACCCATACAAATTAAAGGAAGTTTGGAGGTAGTTTTGTGCCAACAAAAATAAGTGGTTATGTGTCCTAAAAACACATATTTCCTGAGATTTCTTATCTCCTAGATGACAGACACTTCAAAACCTTATTCATTATGATTTATTTTTGGACTCATTTTTTTTTGTTGTTCTTATTTTTGAATGTGTTATTCAGTGCATTTCTCTGGCCAATTTCTATATTTTATCAATGTTTTTTTCATCCCTAAAGGGGTCTCAAAATTCCAAATCAAATAGCTAAATGATCCATATTATGACCGTCTAAAAACAATTCTATATGTTAGCTTAGTAGAAATACCCCCAACGACTTACAGGACCCGGGGAAGAGTTGCAGGGGAGAAGAGAAGAACAATGTGCCTATTTGAAAGCTAGAAGAAGAAAAAATAGTAGCTTGCGACAGGTTTCGTCTTTGAAAAATTGTTCTAATGCGGTAAAAGTTTGGAGACCCTTGGTCTGTTTAGTTTGCTTTGCTGTCTGAGATGTGTAAACGTACACTGTAATTGCACACATTCTGTCAACAGTCTATGATATATATATATTTTGTGTCCATTCTCATTTGTGCTCTTTAGCTTCCCTGGACCTGAACCCCAATGTTGATTTCCTCTTTGACTGTGGGATGCCGCCACATGCTACTTCAGCAGAGCAGAGCTCCGACGTCACTGTTCAGAAGGTATAATTAAACACAGCCTACAATACAAGTGTATTCTGTCTGTCTTTTTATAGACCTTACTATGACTTTAATTTTATATTGAATTAAATAGTGTCAAACGTTCAACTTATATGAGAGATGCAGTGGAATCACATAGGATGCTGGACATCAGGAAAAAGCTGGCACGAACATGAGATGTCTTGGTGTCAGACTTACCGGAGACCAGTGCTCATGTTCTGCATACTTAGACAGCTGCAACTGGGTCCCAAAGGTGAAATGGCTGAATAACAAATATATCCCTGGCGGGAGGCAGGCATGGTCCCCAACACGCGGCTCATGTAACATAAGGCAACAGTCACAAAACCTACAAGATGGACTGCTTACCAATGAACAGTGTCCTTAAAACAAGAGAGTATTTGACATATATACTGAAATGTTTACTTTTGCGCATTGGTGGTCTCTTGGACCAGACAAATTCTTAATGATCATTGCACGTGTTGTAGAATGTAGAATGTATGTAATGGGTGCACTCAGAAGAGAATATGAGTAGCTAACTAACCAACTACAGCAACTACTCCTTAACAGGTCATAGCAGTGTGATGTCTAATATAGGCTTTGTGTCACAGGGACCCAAGCGTCAGGCCATGTCAGAAATGACCCTACACGATCCCCTGGACAGTCAGCCTCTCGGTGCCGGTTTGAACAGCTCCCTTGGGGTCAAAGCCTGGAGGTCATGGGCCCAAAGCAAGCACTCGGACACTGACTACAGAAAACGTAGGATATTTCTTGACTGGAACTTTAAATGCACCTGTCTTTGATAGCTCTGCTTTGAGTGTGATAGATCTCCTGTGAGTAAAATGGGCAGTAATGTTTCAATGTAATCCTGATAATAAAGTGCCTGTAATTTTCTCCCTTATAGAGAAACCATTAGACCTTCTGTTGTGTAGTCCTGAGGAACTGAACCATGGCCTGTCGCAGTTTGTCCAAGACATTGTTCATCCTAGAGGACCGTGCTACAAGCCTGACAGTGTATTTTACCTCTGTCTGGGGATTCAACAGGTCTTGTACTTAATATTTGCAATTTGTGAAAGAGTGGCTTATTCAAATCTTACGTGATTTTATTTTTAGGAAAGGTCCTTTTTTTTTATACAGTGTGTTCAACTAAAACATTTGAGCACAGTGGTCTTGTCTTGTATATTTTCCAGTATCTCCTTGAAAACAACCGGATGGTGAATATATTCACAGACCAGTTATATGTCACCTTCGCTGAGGAGTTGAATAAGATTGTCAGCCAATGGCTGCCTTCCATGTCACCTAATGGTGAGTTCATATATCTACTTTATTTTCACACATTTTGTGTATGTGTCGTATTTGGGATGTAAGTAATGTATTTGTGTATGTGTCGTATTTGGGGTGTAAGTAACATGTTTGGGTGCAGGTGGTCTCGGTTCTCGTGTCCTGGAGGAGCACCTGTGGGAGTGTAAACAGCTGGGTGTGTACTCTCCCTTTGTCCTGCTCAACACTCTCATGTTCTTCAACACAAAATACTTTGGTCTGACCACCGTGGACCAGCACCTCCAGCTCTCCTTCTCTACAGTCACGCGCCAGGCCAAGAGGAGGTCTACACCACATGGCATGGTCAAGTCGTCTAGTGTCTGCTACCACCCCAAATCACATCACAAGAGAACAAGTAAAGGTGAGAGTTTGTGTGACTCTAGCTAGGTTTCTATATAATTGACGACATCAAGAAAATGTGCTTTTTCCCACCAGTGGTGTGTTTCCACCAAACAAACTTGTTTCAGATAAGTCAGTGTGTGTGATGACGTAGTGGACACAACATACTTTTTCGCCTAAGTTTTCATGTACCAAATAAAAATCTAACGTTCAATGTGTTTCCATTGCATTTTCAACTCGACTGATAGTTTTGTCACAAACTGCCTACTCTGGTCTTGGCACGTGCGCTGTAGCCAACAGCTCGCAGATACAGTGCAGGTAGGCTAGTCTACATGGTGAGATTACTATGGATAAGAGTGAGAATATTTGTATTTGTCAATCGGCAGTAAAGCATTGATCATCATGTTACCAGAATAAGACCCTTGATGTTTATTAGAAAGGGGCATCAAGATCACCGTGCACTTTCACCACCAAGTGTTCATCACTAACTTATTTCATCTGCATGCTTTCCCGAGTTGTAGTGGAAGGACCACACACCATATCATTGCGTGACTCTTAAGTTTACTTCGATATGATGGTTATTATGTCAATATTTACACATGAATGCGTTTCCACTGACATTTCAAAGATCCCACCGTGTCGAACGGACAAATTATCTGTCAGCATTTATAATATGGTACCGACACTACCTGTCTCCCTCACAGCTGTTGCGAATTAAAAAAAAAAAAACACAACATTAGCGTTAATTTGTATTTTTCATGTCTGAGATTTGATTTGGTATAAGAAAGCCCAGTGAATGAGAAGTGTTAATATTCTCCGTAGACTAATGGACAATTGGCTAGTTGTCATTCCCAGTAACCAATGAGAGATTGCGTTGCTTTGGGTCATGGGCCATGACCCCAGCCTGGGGGGGGGAAGCAGTTCACCTATCTTGAGTTGTACCACATTTCAGCTGAATGACAGGGGGGCTGACCAGGGCTAGGGTATGGAGTCATTTTACATGAATATCTACAACTAGGTGAAATTAAATCTTTGAGTTCATATTTAGAATGTTTGAAAGTCTAGTATAGAGTTATGAGTTTAGTTGTAAGAATGTATTTTCCAGAACATCCTAAAAAATACTGTGCTTGTAAATATAATACGCTATTTCCAACAAAATATATTTTCAACTCCAGTAATTTATATAATTGGGATGTATACTTGACCAAAGCATTGTAGGATCTTTGCCTTTATGTGCTGAGGAATGATAGTTGACATTTATCTTAAAGCCACTCTTATAACCTGGGTTTTTCTTATCATAAACTCCCCTCATCACTACAGTTTTTAAAAATGCAATTAGATGATGGTGATGGGTAATTCTCTTAGGTAGAACCACCACTCCTGAACATGGTCCTGGGGACCCCAAAGAGCTTCCATTGAAGATAAATTAGTAAAAACAGTTAAACTGTCTTCCAGCGATCAAATAACTTGGTGCTAATGAGTTGTACTGCCTGTAGTCCAACTCCTGTGAAATTGTCCTTGTGCCAGTTGTTTATTTAAAACATATAGGCTAGCCTAGACCCACATCTCCATCCTACTCAGTGTTTTTCTGATTACTGGCATGTTCTGACTGAAACATAATCACGTGTTTTAACGTAGGTCTATTTTCAACTCGGGCTGACCATTCTCTGGATATCAGTGTCACTAGCTAGATTCCTCTGGCTTTGTAGGTCAGTTTGAAATGGATCTGTTTGGTACTACTTTGGTGGTTTTATGCTGATGTATAAAATACATATTTTAGTGTGAAATTGTCACCTGTTGACAGTTGGTGTTCTATGAGTGCTTGTCTTAAATATTACAAATAACAGTGAGAGAGCTGTTGATGTAGGAGAAGGACGTTGTTGCCCCTCCCCCTGGTTGGTCCATACTGCTATTTGCAGTGTGTCGGACAGCTATTTATACCACAAAGTGGAGTTCTTTGAAGAGATGCTAAGCATGGGAGGTGTACCATGGTATGTGTCTTAGAACTGGCCCTGGCCATACACACTACAAACGCCAACCCCTGGCTTGCCACTGTTTGCCAAGGGAAAACCAGGAAGCTAAAAGGAGCAGATCAGAGCTGTTCATCATGATATACTAGTAGACAATCTCTGACTGAATGTCTGAAAAGTGTTTGAGATGTAGCTAGCTGCACAATAAATAAAGTTCATAAATCAACGTTTGATAAAACATGTGGGCTTGTGACCTTCATGACATCCATTGCAAAATAATATTAATTGTATTAACCTTTTTATAGTATGACAGACAGTGACATGAAAAACTAAACTGTTCCCCATAACTGTCTGGCCATCAGCTTAATCAGTTTAGCTTGGCCCTAACTGTAGCCAAGTGTTAAAATAAACACCAAGGGGTCAGACAGTGAAGTGAGCCTGTACTCTGTTCTGTTTACACACAGAGGGCGGCTTGGGAAAGAGGAAACGGGATGAGCCTTCTGAGCTGGAGCAACAAGAGAACCGGTTGAACCCTCTCAGATGCCCTGTCAAATTCTTTGAGTTCTACCTCTCCAAATGGTAAGCAATGTGGACTGGCCAGGTATGCACAGCAGTGTTTGAAACGCCAGTTGAAGGCCTTGGACTATCCCTGGCTGTCATTGATTCTGAATTGGTTTGATACATTGGAATGAATAAATGAAACTGTAATGAAACTGTTTCCTTTGTTAGATTCACATATGGTGTCTGTCTGTGTGTTCCTACAGCTCTGATGGTGTGCGGAGCAGCTGCAGTGCATTCTACCTGCAGCCAGAGAGCACGTGTATGGCCGAGAGTCCTCGCTGGTATTCTGACATCCCCATGGACAAGGGCAGGCTGGGAATTATGCTCAACAGGATCCTGGCTGTCAAGGATGTATATGACGAGCACCCGGGACAGGGAGACATGGACTGACAGCCACGCCACAAGTTTATATAGTGTACATTGCTGATGTGGAAGCCGCTAGCACAAGTTACTTTTTCATTTTGTTTTATTTAGTAATTTAGACGCTCTTATCCAGAGTGACTTACAGTAGTGAGTGCATACCTTTTTCGTACTGGTCCCCCGTGGGAATCGAACCCACAACCCTGGCGTTGTAAGCACAATGCTCTACCAACTGAGTCACACAGGATCCACAACCCTGGCATTGTACTAACTACAATGCCTTTAGTTGTTCCATGGTTGTTATATCACCCCTACACAAATAGTTCAGTGAGCATTTCCCCCATAGAATTACCATTGTAGCTAGATCTGTATAGAAACTATATTAGCACTGCCGTATACCACCCTCAATTCAGATAATGTATTTGGAACGCTTAGGTACTTTGGGCACTGTCAAAGACAACTAGTTGAAAGGTCTGTGGTTTGTATTGGAAACCCAAATATTTGTTTGTTATGAAATGTGCAGAACAGCTGTATAAAAGTACTTTACTTTAGTTCATAAAACGATTTAATTGACATTGCATTTAACTCCCTATTCCAGCCTCACTGGATTTTGTTTAATTCAAAAGCTTAATGTTCATACACTGATAACATAAACAATAATGTTCAACTTAAACACTTTAAATCTGTGTTTACCCTGTGGCCAATGAGGTAGAAACCATTTATTGCTGCCAGAGATGTTCACATGTACAGTATCAAGAAAGTCCTAGTCATGGCAGACCTTTTACTTCATAGCTAATGTGTGTGTATATATATTGCCCCTCATCATTTCTTAATTTCTTATTGTTACAATCATATAACCAACTGTTCATTAAACCACACAAAAGAAGCCTAACTTCATGATAGAAATCTTTTATTTTAAATGTTTTGATCCTGCTTAGATTGTATTGTCTTTCACTTACAAACTTACGGTTTAATGCATTTTATGTCCTGAATGTCTTGAGAAAAGTTGATTATGTACTATAAAGTTTATTTTCTGTCTTTTTCTAATTGAAGGAATCAAGAATGAATGACTTGTACAGATTCTTCATAAACAACAATTCACTATGCATGGTTATAAAATCAAATGCATGCTGTATCTTAACAGACAAATTTTAACTTTCTAGTGGGTAGTCTGTGCCCAAAGCATTACACAGATGAGCAATTGCTTTGGCATTATTTCCAGTCAGAATAATCAGCATATTATGGGTTCATAAGGAAACAACTTGTTTTGGAACACTTTGAAATATTAAACTGTGCATGGCAAATGTTTGGCTGATGAGAGAGAACCTCCAACAATTGCTGTTTGCATAGCCAAACTAACTAATTTATGAAGCTTTGTACTTTGATTGGCCTCTCTCTTTGCACTGGCAACCCTCTCCAGTTAGCAATATGGCACTTGTCCAGGGAGTACCCTTTACCTCTGGGAGTTGTGCAAGTCAGACTTGGGTCTCGTCGGTTGACCAAGGGATTGTTCTGTACAGTAACATAACTGAAGAAGAACAGGAGCCCACCTCTGTTTCTAGCACTACACATAGCATCTGACATCCTTTTCAATTGGAGAAGTTACATTTTCAGGAGTAAAATGTTTAATGAGAATGAACTACCTTGAACAATTAAACAAAATGATCCTAAGCCTCTACAGAAGGTTTTTGTTACTGGCCCCTTACAAATGTGGTGATCTATCTTGCTTTTTAAGTCTGTTTTCACCCCTCAAATTCCCACTTTAGAAGGTTTCTTATTCAAGTAAAATCTGGTATATATTGTTTTAGATAAGGCAGACTATTGTCCATTCTGATCAAGAATGTCATAAGAGGAAATACGATTATCTTTCATATTGTTCCTTCCCTAACCTTGCTCTCCTGATACAATGCTTTCCATCAAAGGCACATTGTCTACTCTGGTACAGCTCAATTATTATGTTAATGCATCTCCAAAAGCCCCACTCTGGACCCAAGTCAGTAGGTCCATGGCCTAATACTTTTTCCCCCCCACCTCAGAGGTGGAAACACAAAGTTAGAAACTTTAGTCCAAGCACCTGTATAAAACCCAGTGGTGGAAATGCGCCATAACTGTCCCTCAGATCTTCAGATCATCTAGTCTGGTCTTACTATTGCTGTGCTTGCTGGATCGACTGGGTCGCCGTTGTTTGTCTGAAGGCGACTCTGGAGCAGAACTGGAGCCTTTCCTTTCTGTGGCGTCACCCCCTTCTGGTTTACTGTTCATCTCTACGGCCAGGTTGTCTCTGTTCTGCTTGTAAGCCACTTTGCTGTTGTAGGGGTGGTAGGCAGAGTCTGGTTCATTCAAGATGTACTGGTCTGCATGGTAGGGCACAGGGGCTGGGTGGTGCCTGGGGAAGTAGTTATAGTTTGGGACAGAAGGCACCACTGCCTTGCTGGGGGCCTTTGACCCTGCCTCACATGTGGACTGGACGTGGCTGTACCGGCGGCACTTGGTGAACCCCAGGTGATACATCTCCACTATGTTCAGCACTAGTGATATGCATGCCACTGCCAACATGAAGAGGATGAAGATTGTCTTCTCTGTGGGCCTGGAGATGTAGCAGTTCACCACATTGGGACAGGGTGAGCGGTTACAGGTGTACAGAGGTTTCAGCTCAAACCCATAGAGCAGGTACTGAGCTATGATAAATCCCACCTCGAACAGGGTTTTGAAGATGATGTTGAAAACATATGTGCGCAGCAAGACCCCCTGCAGGCGGATGCGGCCCAGGTCGTCCCGGACGGGGGGCTTCTTGGGCTTGGCGTCAGGCAGCAGCTGCTGCTTGTCATTGTGGATAGCCAGTTGCTCAACCAAGTCTTTCTCCTTCTGCTTCTGTTTCTCCTCCATGCGCACTAGGTGCAGGATGTGGCCCAGGTAGATGAGAGTGGGTGTGGACACGAAGATGATCTGCAGCACCCAGAAGCGGATATGAGAGATGGGGAAAGTCTTGTCATAGCAGACATTCTGACAACCAGGCTGCTTGGTGTCACAGGTGAAGCCAGACTGCTCATCACCCCACACTTTCTCAGCTGCAGCTCCTAGCACCAGGATCCTGAAGATGAAGAGCACGGTCAGCCAGACCTTGCCTACTACGGTGGAGTGCTCCTGGGCACTCTCCAACAGCTTGCCCAACAAGTTCCAGTCCGCCATAGTGGCTCACTCATAGGCTCAGTCCTACAGAGAGATCTGAAACAGGAACCTGCAATCAGAATAAAAACAATATAAATGAATGTACTGCATCAGACAAACATCACAATTGGATTGAAAACCGTTGCATAATAAGTTGGATAGCTTGATGAAAATGCCTCACCCTTACTATATTATTACACCTAGGGTGGCATAATAAGTTAACCTATGCTGATGCATTTTCATTTATGATCTATTTGGTTGTAAAAGCTTGCATTTAAAGATAAGAGCCAAGTATTTTTACTGTGGCTAAACAGACCTCTACAGCTCAATAATGTGTTTGTAGTTTTTTTTTTTTTACTTGTTTGAGAGTGTTTCTGTTAATTAACCAGATTCACTTTTATATATTAGGTTCTGCTCCAAGTTTCTGTGGTTCTGTTTCTTTTAGCATGAAAACATTTGTTCAATACATTAATCTGGTCCCTGCAGAGACCAACTAAGCGAGATTGGTGCTTCCTGGCAATAATTTGCCATAATTTCTCTACAGAGAAAGTAATGCCCATGTTTTGACAAGTTAGCAATCTATGGACTTGTTCTTTCCACACAGTTTATTTTTCATAAACTGGAGTCCTAATCCTGAAAATGTGAGAGGTTCTGAAGAACATGAAGAAGAGTGTAATGTTGGTCATGTTCCTAGAGTGTTGCCATATGGTTGTGAAACGTCTTGTAGAAAAGCTCAGGGTGCAGTATGCATCTTTTTTGGTTTGACCTTAATTATTCTGAGAGAAATAATTTCCTCAAAGTTCCTGTTTTTATTAGCATGTTTCATTTAACAGAGTGGCTGCGGATCCTTCATTTAATGGACACACCACAGGCAACAGCAGGATATAACACCTGTTTCCCCGAGGAGAAACCGCCCATCAAGTAGACCTAGGTTTGCAAAATTCCGGGAACTAACTTTCTATAAATTCCCTGGTTTTCCAGAAATCCTGGTTGGAGGGTCCGAGTTTCCTGCTTATTACCTCCTAATTCCGGGAATCTTCCAACCGAGATGTCGGGAAAACCAGGGAGTTTCTTGAAAGTTCCCAGAATTTTGCAACCCTAAGTAGACCACTATCATGTTATTTGTTGTAGGTGAGATGTGAGCACATTGTAGAATGGATGATGAATATTCATCACGTCATTGTAGTTAGTTTTAGGCTAATTTAAATTTTGTATTTAGTGTATTCAGTATGCAATATATCTGGAATAGATCATACCAATAGGCTGACACCCATTTGAAAGGTTCTACAGTATATTGTATGCATCTCATACTGAACCTGTTAGTAGTCCCAAAAGACCCTACCTGTCATCTTAGAATTATAGGTACAGTGCCTAGTGAAAGTCTACACCAAGGTTATTATAGTAAACTAAAACTAATCTTGAAAAAATGATTTAGTCAAATTAAATTAACAAACCTGTTTAAAGAAACAAAAACTATACTGAAACTGTTATGTTTGACTTCAAAACAAAATACAATAAAATGTAATTACATTTCTCAACTTTGGGCATTCAAGCTTTTGGGGGATTTTCAAGCTACTTAATCTGGCTGGTAAATGCGGCCAGGAGTTGGCCTTGTTTCAAAATGGCCTAGCTTTGCATAACTTTCACTAACTATCACTAGCTAACAAGGGGGAAAACAGGTAGGTAACTAACTTGATTCTTCTTACACGTACTACTACGGTTAAAAAGCATTGGATTGGTGTTAACATGGGCGAGAGAGAGTTTCCTTCTACCTTATCGTTTTGCACCAGTCTATTCCTTTTAAAACCAAGTCACTTTGAGATTAACTTTATGATTTAAACATAACCTAACCATAGCTCTTGAGAACCCAAGACCATACAGCCATAGGGTTCTCATTTGAACAATTGATCAGAGCAGGGCAAATGTTTACAACTGTCCCGACGCTCTGTCTAACCGTTAATAATCACTGTGTGCAATACGATTTTGGAAACCTCAGAAATTCTACTTTCATATCAACCCAAAATTATTTTACAAAGACAAAAGATACATTTACTGTGTGCCGTTTTAAAACAGATTCCCACAGAGATGTTTTACATTGCACTTCCTGAGCTAATTGGGGAAAAATGTAGGCTCGAAGCTGAATTGCAAAAAAAAATTGTGGAAATCTGTGGTAAAACAGAACAGTAAATGCACCTTTTGTACTTGTAAAGTTATTTTTGAATGATAATTAAGTTGAGTGTTCAAAGTTTTCCAAACCGTATCACAAGCAAGAATCAATTGTTTCTAGATAGAGCTTTTCACACTTGACTAAATCTCCTCAGCTAATCAAAAGGGGTGTGGAATGACTCCAATGTAGCATTGGAGTCATGAGAAGGGCTAACCTAACCTACTGTATGACCTGACCCATCACCGTATGTATTACTGGCCCCCAGTTGCAAAAGGTGGCATCCCCAAAAACATAAAAAATGATCCAACCCAAATGGCTCCTAGCCTCCCATGTATGCTTTCGGTCCCTAACCCTAAATTGAAACTAAAATATAAATATTTTATACAACTTAAACTAAATAAAAACTAGCAAATCAGGTTTGAAAACTAACAAACTAAACTGAATTCAAAATAAAAATAGAAAAAACAAATAGAAAGAAAACTGAATAGAAAAACTCAAAACTATAATAACCTTGGTCTACACAACAGTCTTAACATGTTGCTGCTTTAAAATTACATTTGACAAAAACCCTACCAAAGTACACAACTTACTTTGAATAAGATTCTACCAACTCTTAGTAAATTTGGTTGGGAGTCATTGATGGACAGAAATATTTAAACCTTGTCTCTGATTTTCAGGCAGATTTAAGTAGGACTGAAACTGGACCATCGAGGAAATCTATTGGAAAGCCATTCTGGTGTGTCTTTTGCATTAACATTTGTGTAATTTCCCAAATCAAACCCTATCCCAGGGTTCGGAATTCAGAAGACTGAGACAGGGGTTCCTCTAACTTTTTATCTGTGCTTTGCTCCTTTCATATTTATTTTTGTTCTGATAAAGTCCCCAGTCCATGCCGGTGACAAGCATACAACATGATGCTGCCACCACAATATTTGAAAATATTACCTTTTTAGAAAACATTTGAAGAATGTGAAAGGGGTGTGTAGACTTTCACTGATGACTATGTACCCATTGAATGCAGACTAAGTACTGACTGTACCCAAGTAGTGGCCTGGCCACTGTAACCTACTGCCAGGCAGTGTAAACCGGAAATCAGATGGAGGAGCTCCAAGATAAACACACTGACACACACATGGCCTCGACAGGGTGTAGCTCTCTTCTCCCTAGATATAGGTTTCTAGGGGTTGACTTGTCACTTTAGTAAACATACTGATTGATGCCAGTTAGACTTGGAAGTGGCGGTCACGTTCCCAGATGAGTTTCACTTTCCACACAGGGATTTATAAAAAACTAGGATGCTGTTACCTAAGAGCCTTCCATGACAGTGTACTGTACAGTCGTGGCCAAAAGTTTTAAGAATGACACAAATATTAATTTCCACAAAGTTTGCTGCTTCAGTGTCTTTAGATATTTTTCTCAGATGTTACTATTGAATATTGAAGTATAATTACAAGCATTTCATAAGTGTCAAAGGCTTTTATTGACAATTACATGAAGTTGATGCAAAGAGTCAATATTTGCAGTGTTGACCCTTCTTTTTCAAGACCTCTGCAATCCACCCTGGCATGCTGTCAATTAACTTCTGGGCCACATCCTGACTGATGGCAGCCCATTCTTGCATAATCAATGCTTGGAGTTTGTCAGAATTTGTGGGTTTTTGTTTGTCCACCTGCCTCTTGAGGGTTGACCACACATTCTCAATGGGATTAAGGTCTAGGGAGTTTCCTGGCCATGGACCCAAAATATCGATGTTTTATTCCCCGAGCCACTTAGTTATCACTTTTGCCTTATGGCAGGGTACTCCATCATGCTGGAAAAAGCATTGTTCGTCATCAAACTGTTCCTGGATGGTTGGGAGAAGTTGCTCTCGGAGGATGTGTTGGTACCATTCTTTATTCATGGCTGTGTTCTTAGGCTAAATTGTGAGTGAGCCCACTCCCTTGGCTGAGAAGCAACACCACACATGAATGGTCTCAGGATGCTTTACTGTTGGCATAACACAGGTCTGATGGTAGTGCTCATCCTTGTCTTCTCCGGACAAGCTTTTTTCCGGATGCCCCAAACAATCGGAAAGGGGATTCATCAGAGAAAATGACTTTACAGTCCTCAGCAGTCCAATCCCTGTACCTTTTGCAGAATATCAGTCTGTCCCTGATATTTTTCCTGGAGAGAAGTGGCTTCTTCGCTGCCCTTCTTGACACCAGGCCATCCTCCAAAAGTCTTTGCCTCACTGTGCGTGCAGTTGCACTCACACCTGCCTGCTGCCATTCCTAAGCAAGCTCTGTATTGGTGGTGCCCCGATCCCGCAGCTGAATCAACTTTAGGAGACGGTCCTGGTGCTTGCTGGACTTTCTTAGGCGCCCTGAATCCTTCTTCACAACAATTGAACCGCTCTCCTTGAAGTTCTTGATGATCCGATAAATGGTTGATTTAACTGCAATCTTACTGGCAGCAATATCCTTGCCTGTGAAGCTAACTAACTTGCCTAGTTATATATAGAGGAAATGGTTGAATGTATTATTATTTTGTGAAATGTATGATGTAGAAAGGGAGAGGTTGTTTGACAGGGTCAGAGAGGTTGGACAGGAATGAGGAGTGGGTGGTATTTTGGGTGGGGGTGATGGGGCTACTGAGGTTATTATTTTATTTTATTAGAAATTCAGGGTTAGTTAAGAGAATTTAGTGGTATAGATATGTTGTGACCGGCCTCACACTCCAGTACAGTAGGTGGCAGTGTATGCACCTGTCAGTTGGCTGCGATATGGCAATAAAACTTGAAGAAGATTAATAAGATGAATTAATGGACGTGGCCAACACACTTAACAATATAGAAGATAAAGTTTTTGATACTGGGAAGACCTGAATGTATATGTTTTTAAATAACATTCATAGAACGATTCTCTGAACTTTATTAAAGTTTTCTTGTGGTTTTTATGGAAAGTTTTCTTAATGTTCCTCGGAACAATTTGAGAACATTACTTTAAATATAACCAAGAGGAAACCTGTACAGGAGGAAATGTTATGCTGAAGTACTGTAATTCACACAGATAAACTTTCTTTCTCAACGTTCTCGGAACAAAGTGAGAACATGACTTTAATAGAACCATGAGGAAACCTGTAAGAAACGTTATGCTGAAGTACTGTAATTCCCACAGAAGAACGTTGATTCTCTTTAACTAATTTGAGAACATTCCCAATGTCAAACCAGTTGGAGAACATTCCTAGAACACTACCAAAATTGAAATTAAATGTAACCATCTTTGAACTTTTACGAAATGTTCTGTTAAAGTAATTAAATACCAAGAAAATAATGTTTTTTTGTCAAGTTCCTTAAATGTGCTGAGAATGTTCCAAAGCCAAGCAACTATCCTGCATCATTCCCAGAAGTTTTGGGAAGCTTGTATGCAATAACAAAAAAAGATATACATGTATATGTTTCATGTTTATAAGGAAACCTGTACGGTAGGAAATGTTATGCTGAAGTACTGGTTATGCAAAATAACCATAGAACAACCACACTTTCACCAATTTCTAAGAAACATATGGCTTTCAGAACATTATGTGCTAGCTTGGTATTGACCGTATTACTGACCATATTAATGATTTCTAATGTATGTTCCTTCAGTTGAAACTTCTATAGACACAGTGCATCAAGACCCACCTTCCCATAATGCTCATCTCCAGTGAAATTGCAGATCCAGTAGGTCGCTATCACAGTCTACACTGTGGTACTCCTGTCCCCGACAAGGCCATGTCTTTTGATAGTGATGACACTGCACTGCTAATGTTAAGCGCTCTTGTCTCTAAATGGTTTCAACAAGTTTTCAGCTCTTGTTGAATCTCCTTACTAACGCCCAATAAATGTGTCCTGTAAAAGTAACCACCAATAGGACCTCTGTAAGCACCTTCTTTCACTGTGTCAGTTAGCTAGGATGAGAACACTCACTCTCTGTTGAGAATTATATGGCCCACTGCTAAAGTGATGTTTCTTTACAACTGAGTGGCGTCTAAGTAGTCCAATGGGGGGGTGAGTTTAAGTCTTGCGTGGCATGTCTCTAAATATAATTCACTGTGAAGGGAGTGGCTTTGCCATCACACTCAGGGGGCTTGGGGGGTTGGTGAATTGGAGTTGAAAGGCAGTGTTCCAAGGCCTGTGGCTGTGTGGAGTGGGAGAGCATCAGAAAATGATAAAGGTGGGCCCTCCCTTCGTTGTTATGGTTGTGATTGACTGCCACGTACTCCAGTGCCATTGTTGACAGGCTGACAGGAATCCCTTAGTCTGTGGTGGTTGTAAATTCAACAGAGGACATCCTTCCAAACAGAAGCAGTTAGCTATATTTACTTTACCTAAAACAGAAAAAACGTTGTTTGGTTAAACTGACCTCTGTTCATTGTATGGATGAAATCATAACCCTTTAAGCATCAAATTGCATGGTCAGATAAATCAACAGAGAAAGAATAGCACATATGGTACATTGCAAATCTGCACTTTGAAAGGCACAGTAGGAATGCTTACCATATGACTTCCGTGAAAAAACGTGCTGTATTTATCCATTAACAGCTTGTTAACAGCAAAGTGTCAGGTAAAAATAATGCCAGATAACATCTACATTTAGAGAAGTAATTCAGATCGGGCAGTGAAAATCAGTGTGATTAGATGTCTCTCTTCTCAGTCAGACCTCACACCTGATAGACTCTCTATATATGGTCTCTATTGACGTGCCCCAGAAAAAGAGAAATGCCATCACACTTGCCCCTGCTAGGTCCAGCTGTCCCCAGGGTGAATATTTCTTAGCCTCAGTGACTGACCCCTCACAAGGCTACGCTATTGATAACCTGGGACCATGCACTCTACCCGGCCAGTCTAAGGTTTTAATTGCTGAAGCTTCCTCAGACATTTCCTCACAGGTGGTCTGACAGCTCACAAGCACTGCAGCATACAGTACATCTGACTTTAAAAAGTTTCACGAGACTTCATTCTTTGATTGTGTTTCAATCAATAAAATCTATGGATTGGATTTTTCTCTTTCCAATTCAATGGCACTGTCAAATGATCATAACAGCAGATTATGTAAACGCCCTTAGTACCTGATGTTTTGGTTTGTTTTATATGTTTGTGCTGCTCTCCAGTGGCTTTCTGAAGTATCACATAAAGACTTTGTAGCGACGTCACCTTGTAACTCAAGACAACACACATAAAGCATTCAGAATACACTCATAATAGCTGTGTGTACTATTAGCTCATTAATATTTCCATGTGGCTATTGCACATAATATAAGTGTTTTATTAGGAATGTCTAAATATATTAGCTACAGTAATACAAATATGTGCAAGACATTCAACATAACAAGGCATGGTATACAACAAAACAGGAACTAAAATACTATCAAGGTTGGGTAGGTTACTTTCTAAATGTAATCCGTTAGTTACTAGTTCCCTGTCCAAAATTGTAATCAGTAACGTAACTTTTGGATTACCTAAACTCAGTAACGTAATCTGATTACATTCAGTTACTTTTAGATTACTTTCCCCTTAAGAGGCATTAGAAGAAGACAAAAATGTATGTTACCAATTGAACCACATCTATTGCAGGATAAATCAATGTTCAAGTTTACATAGCTGGCCATATATGGATGTTACATTTTACTTCATGGGTTGGTTATGTAGGCTACTTTTAACCCATCGCTTTCTACTACATATAATAATACAATTAAATTATATCTTTACATTAAAAACGAAAGTCTATCAGAATTCCAGTCATTCCAATAAATGTTATACCCCTTGATCTTCAAGAATAGGACTTGGAAACATGGAAGTATAGTTTAGCCAACTAGTTTTACCTGAGCATAACCGCAAAACTAAAGACTTATTATCCAGCCCTACTGTTGTTTATGATTTTGTTGTCATGGAGGACTGATTGGGCTCATTGATTCGAGTTGAAAAATAAATGCTGCGCTCATGGAATGGTATGCTTTGAGCACTACTGAAAAGTTCATGTGAAAAATGACTGCCATATGCTGCATTTGCTATAGGCCAATTGTTTGTTTTTTTGTTGGTGACACTTTGATATCTTGATAATATGCAGCTGTTCAAAGTGCAAATCCACAGATGAAACAATAACAAAACTGACGCCCCGACTCTGTTTTGGTAAAAAGATGAGGGCTGGGCCTCGAGAAATGTAACCACGCTTAGATTAATAGACATAGCTATGGATGCAAGGACTGACCATCCATGATATAAAATTATTGTTTTAACCATGTTATGAGGCTATAAAGTATTGGTTTACATTTACAATGTTTACAAACATTGGAGAAAAACAAGCTTATATTTTGGGTTCTCATGGAGTGTGACAGTTGAACTAAGCTCATGAGGCCTTTATGAGTTATATTCTTCAAGAATCAATGGCTATATATAATTTATAAATCCAACTACAAATTGCCCCTTTAAGTCTATCAAATGTTTGCGAGTTTGAACATGTGTACATTAGGCCTATGAATAATTATTTTTATCAGCATGAATTGATTTGAGAAATTAAAGACGGCGCCAGGTAGCCTGGTGGTTAGAGCGTTGGACTACTAACCGAAAGGTTGCAAAATCGAATCCCCGAGCTGACAAGGTAAAAATCTGTCGTTTTGCACCTGAACAAGGCAGTTAACCCACTGTTCCTAGGCCGTCGTTGAAAATAAGAACAAACAAAAAGCCCCACTTTTATTCCATAGGCTGGGATCTGCACTATGCAGCTGTTACAAGAGCGCATTTTTCACTGCCTGTCCACTGTTTTCAAAAACAATGATTGATAGGCAGCTTAAACTTCTTGAATTCAACCATTATACACATTTAGATTTGCAAACAGCCATCCACAACAACCACAATCCTTAAGGCGCAAATAGCTAAATAGCAGCAGTGTGATTCACATCAATGCGCTATGTAGATATCAATAATTTGTGATATCCGTATCTCAGTAGACTACACCACTGCTGTCATCCTTACCTCCAAGCGTTTATTCAAATTAGATAATCTTTGGATGCCGACAGCAGTCGCACCATTGGAAGACAGCTTGGACTGTAGCCTACAAAAGCCTATTCCTGCTCTTTTCCAGCGATCCATCAAACCCATTTGTTGTGTTATCATAGCGGTATCTAACTTCTGGTCAGACTCGCTCAGGTGGAACAAATTTACATTTGCGCCTTTTTTTCAATGCTGAAAGATTAATTTAATTTAATCATCTAGTTTTTCAAAAGTATCTGTAATCCGATTACAATATTTTTGCTGGTAATGTAAGCGATTACAGTTACCGTTTTTTGTAATCCCTTACATGTAACGGATTACATGTGAAGTAAAAACTTTACAGTACCACAAATTCTAAACATATATTATCCTTTCTGTCTTACACACAATAGTTTTAAACCAGCGATGCAGTATCTAGTAAGAAAAACAATGAGATAGACATTAACACGAATCATTTGGTTCTTTCATTGTAACTTCAACTAAGCACATTTTCTCATTCACTGTTCTATTTTACTCTATAGACTTGCATAATCAGTCTCATTCATAGCATTCAAAACACTATGTGGATGTCCTGAAGCACTTGATATTTCACTATGAAAGTGAGGTAGTTATTAGTAGTGCTTTGGAATAGCCTCATAGTTATTAGTAATACTCCACCAGAACCACCAAATGTTGGTTAAATTCATCACTTGGACAGTTTTCTTGGGTTACTATTTATAATAAACCAGGGGTACCAATGCTTTGTCAAAATGATACCACATTATCAGTGATTAAAATGTCTGTCAGGAATTGAAAACTCTTTATGAATCATAATACAGATTGGATGATGAGCCGGTTTAGTTGCTTGAATCTTGCAGAGCATATTGAAGGTGACTGCATATTGAATTCAGCTAAATTTGAGACGTTACAAGGTAAGGGACTGTTAATAAATCAGTTTACTATACTTTTCTTCAGTCTCCTCTTCTGGAACTTGTTCTATATCCAAACTGAAATTGCCCTTTGAGTCATATCTATTTGAAGCGTCATTTCAACAAGTATAGAAAAAGTGTGAACACCTCATTAATTAATGTTGTTAAGGCCATTACTTTGAGCTTTGAACATATGTGCCCAACTTACAGTTACACAGTGTTGGTCCATTTAGTTTGTTCTAGTAGGAGCAGAGCTTTTGGGTGATCCATGCTCCCATGGTAGAGTCTCCAGCATTGCTTAAGTGCCTACTACAGGCCTTTCCCACTAGGAAGACCACCTCTGCGATGTTGAGCAGGATGCAGATCCCTGACACAGCCAACATGAACACAGTGAAGACAGTCTTCTCTGTAGGCCTGGACACAAAGCAGTCCACTGTGTTGGGGCAGGGGTACGAGTCACACTTGACCAGCCGGATCATCTTATAGCCAGGGTAGATCATGTAGAAGAGATACATGAAGGTCACCTCAAAGATGATGCGGAAGAACAGGCTAATGATGTATGTCCACCATAGGGCACCTGCGATCTTCATCTTCTGGGTCTTGATCTGCTCCAGGTCCTTGGGGTTGGCCCGGCCAGACAACTTGTAGAGTTTTTTGTCGATGTGTCGGCGGTGGGCCACATGCATGGCCACCAGCAGGGCTGGGGTGGACACCAGGATGAGCTGCAGGGCCCACAGACGGATATGTGAGATGGGGAAGAAGTGGTCATAACAGACGCTGTTGCAGCCGGGCTGCTGGGTATTACAGGTGAAGCCGGACTTCTCGTCGCCCCACACACTCTCTGCTGCAACCACCAGGACCAGGATACGGAAGATGAAAAGGACAGAGAGCCAGATGCGACCGATGCCTGTGGAGTGTCTGTTTACACCGCTGATGACGGCATAGAAGGACGCCCAGTTCATTTTCGATTCCAGGTCTGAAAAACAAGGACGCCAATAAAATTATTTAATTGTAGAAAGCTTTGAGGTCAATAATGTTGATAAATTGTTGATAATTTTGCATAGAAAAATAGCCCTATATACGTAAGATATTTCCACAAGATTTCTGTATACAAATATTAATTGCACAGTTTGTTACTAAAAACACAGATTTCACATAACCCGCTTCACCAGTCAACACCACTGTCTGACCAGCACTTGTCAGCAACTGAGATATTGGGAAATCTCCATAAAGCAGAATCCCCCAAGACTAATTTGATATCCGTCAAAGCCAACGGCAACTGAGCTCTCTCCATCTTGTTATAATTCAGATCTATTTAATTCCATTGTTTGAGTCATTCCTGCCATGGCAGTAGAATAGACTTGGAGAGGTGGAGGTTACCAAGCTCAACAGGAGGTGTAAGAGGCATAGGCAGCACCCGGGGTGGAGGACAACGTTGACCCGCCGGTGTAGCGTGGACATTGATGTGCGGCCAGTAGAGAACCAAACCTCTCTACATGCCCTGACGTTGGTGGGTGGCTTAAGAGCGCAATCCTTTGGTCTGGCACTACACATCATGTGACTATTTTCCCAAAGTCACTGGCAAGGGAGTATCTGCCCCAGTGTGAACAGTGTGCCATGTTGACACTAGCACCAGTCTGCATGGTATATCTATGCCCCTCCCCCAGCCAGACTGACCACAGAGTGGGGTCATAGTGGGGACTTTCATGAAATGTTCTATAATATGTGAAGTCACAACAAAGACTATGATAAGCCAATGCCAAAAGAGTCTACAGACAACATGGTTCAGGTCTATTTCACTTCAACTCAGTCAAATTGAGATATAAATGAAAAAACATATTTCAGGATTAAAAAAACGTTAATGACAGATTTCTCCTGATAAAACGAGAAATTAGAGGTGATATGGTAAGAGGAGATTAAAGGAATGGGATTCCTGAACATGAGATCGCAAATTGAATGGCTAAATTAAGATTTACACAATAAATCCTTTAAGTATAGTTATTATTTAAGATTAGCATGGTTTCTTTATTCTTACAGTGTGCACCCGTTTTTCTAAGATATTTCACAAGCAATCTATTATGGCTGTCACTGGAAAGCACAGCTATGGTTATCTAAGCCACATACAATAGGCTATCTATGTAGAGGAATGAGTGAAGAAGAATGAAATACAACACAACTGGTGCTTTTAAATTATGTTAATACGTCAATTACACTTTTATACGGATACTTTTAGTTTATTAGTATTAATCCTAAATAAACATTTTCCAAATCGTCAGTACAAATGTTTGTTTGACTAGGCATGTAAATCATGACAAAAAATAATGTATATACTTAATTTAGATTTCATAGCTGTAACAAATTATAAAATTTATGAAATTACCTTCAGTAGAAGTAGTGCACAAACATGCCCAGAAACAATTGAGTTACCATCAGTATAGATGGATTTTTTCCCATTAGTGAATCTGTGAACCAGAACACCATGAGTTTGCATTGCTAATGATTTCTCTCACACTAGCCACTGCCCTGCACAGTCGGAGTCATATGCTCTTGTGTGAATAATTTACATACAATAGCTGCTTTTATTAGATCCAACAAGCCCCTTTAGAATTCAGATCAAGCGCCCCAGTTTCCACCTACCCTCAGCAAAGGAAAGAATCTGTGTGGACACAAAGAAGCCTGCCCTATCTATTGTGCACTGTGCTGCAAGGGAAGTGAAGGCTGGTTTTGACGCAATATGGAGTAAAAATTACAAAACCCAAACAAAGAAAGTCTAAACACATGCAGAGGGAGTAAATCGTATAGATAACAGTAGAGAAATAAATGCTTGTTTGTTCATAATTATTTTGTTGTTGTGTGTGCGGTATTTTCAAAGACATTCTAACCTTTCCTTGTATACCCACCTGCTGTCAAAAATGTAACTGACAATTCTAGTAAAGTTCTGAGGGATCCTTTGGAGAGATAATTTTAAATAATCTTAAACAAGCCTCAGACAGATCAACATCTCTTCTCTAGAGGGAGCTAGGTCCACTGATGACACTAACTTAGGCCAAGTATCACAAAGACACATCATGAAGCGAGAACTAGGTGATCCACAATTGAGGTGGTCTACTGGGCATCCTTTCCCTTGTTGTCCAATGGGTATAAAATAAAATAAACGTTTAGTGAGGATGTGCAATACATTCATTTAATTGGCTGGGAAACAGAAATACATTTTGAGATCACAATTTATGCTTTCACCAAAAGACATAAAGTTAGATGGGAGCAATAGTAGTCATGTTCAATATATGATTTTGATTAATGCACATTGTGTATATCGATGTGCCAATAACAAATTTGCTTGACCATAGCAGCTTACTGTATCATATTTATTCTGGACCATATCTTCAATGCACTAGCAACTTCTTTAAGAAACAACGGGGAAAAAGTAAGTACAAAACACTCAAATCATTTGTTGTTACAGTGGGAACCATACAGAATTCCTGCTATTGTGGAAAAACAGACCAAGAGTTATCAACTCCGACAAAGGAATCCACCAAGTCTGTCAAAACCAGTGCCTGTTCAAACTGTACATTTGTAAGAGGTGGAAAATAAATAAAATGAGTCAGCCATACTTTTGAGAAGAGCAAATTGGCTTTCACAAACAGTTCTTTAACAAAAAGCAAAACAAGATGAAAAGGGAGTAGCTACGTAACATAATACATGCATAGCAAACCATTATTCAGTTTCACAATGGACATTGATCAGAGGAAACATGTTTCAATATTGGGGTTTCTTGCGAGGCACATCTTCTAGGTATAAGCACATGAGCTAACAATTTCCAATCAGATGAAGTATGGATGACAAAATTCAATCAATTTGTTGTACCTGTAGTGTTACCGCCACCCTTTTAGGGCATTTCACAGGTCACAACAGTTTAAGTGTTTCTGGATACTCTAAGGAAATATTACTCTGTTTGGGAGCAGCTGTTAAACTATATCATCAAATTCACTTACTAATATTCTTACGCACAGCACTGAGCTGTCTCGACAGCGACTGGGCCTTGGTGTCAATGCTTAGTTGTGTATTTGCATAGAGCCTGCAGATCATATTAATGGCTGCCACTAAATAATGTTCCTCTGATATGGCCACAATGAAAACTGTGATTTGCAGCATCAGAATAAAAAGAGACCATAAACAGACACTTATGAACAGTTTCTGTCTGGGATTGTATAAACCTCCCTTTTCTTCAAGGCCATCTTTCCATATACACTGGCAACGTTTTAAAATGTATTTAAGAGGGAATGAGAGTAGATGAATACTGCAGACCAGGTTGGCACTGTTGCTGTGTTTTAGGGTTGTCAGCCCATGTTTTTACGGTTCCCATAGCCTCTCTGATGTGTATCCTTCCAGTTGTCCCAGTCTCTAGCTTTCTGCAAGGCCTCCTCGTCATCATTTTCAACCCGCTTCTCTTTCTCTTCTTGCTCTCGCTCTTCTGCATCAACGTCCTCTGAATGGGGAACAAATTGTATTTGGTGAACGAGAAAGGGTGAAAGAAAAACATGGTTCATGACCGTTTGAGTTTTCCTCAAAACAATTTATGTACATACAGTTAACTGTAAATACAATTATAAACATCTCTTTTAACCCTACCAGTGCTGCGAGGGATCCCCTGGTCCGGCAGGGCATTTTTCTTCCTGTGCTGCTCATACCAGTCATCCACGGACATAGTAGGCAGGCTGGGATAGCCAGCCCCAAACACTCTGAAATGAAAAAATACACATTTATTATACATTATTCAACTATTTACTTCATGTCATATAATAAGCAAGTAGCTATGTAATTTTCACAAGGGAGGTTAGACAGAGTTCTTATTTTGTGAGTAGGAAAACGACAAAACATTTTAAATAAACATTTGCAGAATGAGGAAATAAATGATAAGTTTGAGCAGGTGCCTACCTGGCCTGAACAGCATCTTTGGTGAGAATGAAGGGTTTCATGGGAGGCCTTTTAGATTGTGATGGCTCTGCCGAACTCTGTACATGGAAAATATAAAGAGCATCAGAAAACCACTTTCAACTAGTCATTGGTGAATGAGATTAGTTACATCTTCAAATCCATGTACCTGTTTTAGAACATCCATCCTGGTCAAAATCTCAATTTCCTGATCAATGCTCTCAATCTCCTCCAGGGATACAGCAATCCATTTCCTCAAGTTGAGGAGGTAGAAGTCTCTAACTATCTCGTCGTCTGCCTGCCCACTGTCCACTGCTGCCTTGATCTCTGATAGCTTGGCCTCAGTGTCCTTCCTCTGGTTGTATCTGCAGAGTATAGCACAATAAATAAGAGTCATCAGACCAATTTGGGTGCAGATGAATTGCCATTATAAAATAAACAAGACAGATGTTTAACTTGTTAAATAGCTGAGGGACATAACATATTTTAAGAGGTGCGTGACAGGTACTAGACCTTCAAGCATAGACCTACATATTACATGTGCAGTGCTGAATCAAAACAACGCTTGTTCCGATTGTTGAAAACATTGTAATTGAAAAGCAGATGTTTCTGATACCTTTCTATCTTTGCAGCTCTTACTGTCGCCATCGCAATCAAATCCGGAGGTTTGGGGGGCCCATTTGCAGATTCTTCTTCCAGTGTGCCATCAGAGCTTTCATTGGTGTTGGGTAGTTCAAACCTTGATATGTTATACTCTTTACATCTTTTCAAGAAGTCCAAAAAGTAACATCTAGCTATCTGAACTTGCTCTAGTCGTTTTGCCAGGTTCACTTGCTTCATAGTAAGAGCCCCCAGGAGGGCAGGCAACATCAGATACTTCAGATCTGTGGTTGCTACCTCCTCCAATTCTTCATTTCGGCTAAAAAACAAACATCAAGAATGAACATAGAGCAGCACTTTCATTTGCATTCCCTTAGCGAAAGTTAGCTAGATAACTCAATTGTTTACGACTTCCTAGCCCATCAAAAGTATCTAGCTGGCAAAACTGTCAAGCAACTCTGAGGTGGAATCTGTTCGTTATCTAGTTGGCTATACTATTTGATATATAATCATTGCCAATACATGACAGTAACTAGCTACATGGTTATCTGGCTAGTCATCATAGCTTGAGTAGATAGCGATCTATAGTTAGCTAGCTAGGTGCTAGCTAACGTTAGCTACCTGAACAAGTCGAGCTGGGCAACCATCCGCGTTGCCTCTTCCAGTTGCGTTATCCCACGCTTGATTTTAACCTGCATATGGGTAGCTGCGATTGAATCATTTGTGGTGTCCACCTCCTCATATAGTTTCCACCCCCGATCTAATAAATCAGATAGTTTAGGTGGATCTTCTGCCTGACTTGGTGACAAGCTAGTGCTTTCAGCGGCTGCCATTTTTAAAAATTATTTATATTTAATGACTACTATCGGCTTCCGTATTCATTCTACGCTCACTTCCTTTATGACAAGTTCCAAATTATATCCACTAGTTAGCATAGCCACGAAGTCAGAATTGTCGTAAAAATAATCATGATTGTGGTTAGGTTTAAAATCCCATTTTTAAAAGATGCATTTTAGAAATATGGTTATGACTTTGTGGCTCTGGTAACTAATGATGACCCTCACAAATGGAGATGCGTTTCAATGGGCTTATTTTGGACCTAAACTTGTCGCCTGCCTTCCCGCATTTGGGACAAGGACTCCCATTGTTAGGTTGGAGACATGAACATATCGTCAATTATATAAACATCTCTGTATAGCTGCAGTATGTTGCAAATACTGCGTCCAAAAGAACACGTTTTTACTGCAGTAACTTTGCAGTGAAACCACAGTTACAGTGCAGTATAACTGCAGTTATTCTGCAATTACTGCGTTCAAAATAACACAAGTCGACTGCAGTTTCAAAACTGAAATGTGATTTTGTAAGGGCAGCCACTGAGCTGCCTGACACTAAAACCTACCATTAAACGTATTATTCTGTACGTAAATCGCGCAACCCACATTTAGTATGATCATAGATAGAACAATTTAGCCAGATATTTCACTGGACGTATAAATGTGAAGCATTCGGTTAGCGTTTCCACTCACTACCAAATATGGGAGGAAGCCCAAGATTAAGAGTTCGATTGAGCAAATTTTCTCATCGACGATGAGTTTTCTGTAACAAACAGAGTGTTCTGCGTTTTGTAGACTTTACCCTTTGCCAAAGTTTTACAAAATTGCGTTGTTTAGAAGGAGCGCGAGGGCGAATTGAGTTTCTGCACATGCGCACTTCACAAAGTAGGCGTTCCCTATCGGAAAAATGCTAATAAATGCTAGAACCGACAAAAGGATCTCACTAGCTCGTGCTTGGCTCTGCCTACCTCCTTGCTTTTTCTGCCCACCACGATTCATTTTCTCCGTTGGAAACTACAGGCTCTGGTCTATCTTGGGTTAGTTATACAAATCTTTGGTATGATGCTGCGTTCAAATGCTATTCAGAACTAGGAAACTCAGAAATGTCCAACTTGCTAACTGGTTAAATGCGGCACGTGTATAACAACAACCAGTTAGTAAGTCAGACATTTCTGTTTCCTAGCCTAGTACGTGAACGTGGCATGATAATGATACCTTATGTTGGCCAAAACTTGGCCACGCCTAGCTACCTTTTTGCCATTTCCTTAGTTGTTTTGGGGCACGTAACCAGTAATGACCATACTAGAAAGATAATTTAAAACTGTGATAGTAGCATGTCACGGGTAAGAAAATGATTTGATTGATTTTTGATTGTCAGTCCTTGTCACGGAAGGGCTATTGCAGCAGAAGACCACACCGGGTTCCACTCCTATCAGCTAAAAACAATAAGAAGCGGCACCGGTGAGCATATGATCATCAACACTGGACAATTGAGGAGTGTAAAAACATTGCCTGGTCTGACAAATACCGGTTCCTGTTGCATCATGCTGATGGCAGAGTCAGGATTTGACGTAAGCAGCATGAGTCCATGGCCCCATCCTGCCTGGTGTTAATGGTACAGGTTGTTGGCATTGGTGTAATGGTGTGGGGAATGTTTTCCTGGCACATGTTAGGTCCCTTGATACCAATTGAGCAACGTTTGAACGCCACAACTTGTAGAATCCATGCCCCAAAGAATTTATGCTGATCTGGAGGGAAAGGGGGGTCCGACCCGGTACTAGATGGGTATACCTAATAAACTGGCCTGAGTGTTATTTTTCTGATTTTCTGTTCCTCTGTCTTTCTTTCGCTACTTCATGCTCTTCCTTATTCTCTCATCCCTATGTATATCCCTTCCTTCTCTCTCTCTTTGTCTTCTCTAACACCAGTAGTAGTACGCAGCCCAAGCCATCAGGCTGTACCATGCCAATGTCTTGAAAGACCAGAATTCTAAATGCCTGATCAAGGGAGTGTTATCCATAGTTTTTAGAGTAAGTTGAAGTTTCCAACTTAAAGAGTAACTTTTGGGATTTACTTTTTTAGGCTAACTTATAGTGAAACACGTCAATTCTGGTCTTCATTGTGACAGTTCGTTGCCAGAGTAATATGTTATGGTCTTTTAGTAGTATGTCTAGCTCTTTTTGCCCCTAGCGGTTCAACTCTACCATTGAAATCGTGATGTAGAGGTGCCTCTACAGTTGAAGTCGGAGGTTTACATACACTTAGGTTGGAGTCATTAAAACTCGTTTTTCAACCACTCCACAAATTTCTTGTTAACAAACTATTGTTTTGGCAAGTTGATTAGGACATCTACTTTGTGCATGACACAAGTAATTTTTCCAACAATTGTTTACAGACAGATTATTTCACTTATAATTCACTGTATCACAATTCCAGTGGGTCAGAAGTTTACATACACTAAATTGACTGTGCCTTTAAATAGCTTGGAAAATTCCATAAAATGATGTCATGGCTTTAGAAGCTTCTGATAGGCTAATTGACATAATTTGAGTCAATTGGAGGTGTACCTGTGGATGTATTTCAAGGCCTACCTTCAAACTCAGTGCCTCTTTGCTTGACATCATGGGAAAATCAAAAGAAATCAGCCAAGACCTCAGAAAATAAATTGTGGACTTTCCCAAGTCTGGTTCATCCTTGGGAGCAATTTCTAAATGCCTGAAGGTACCACGTTCATCTGTACAAACAATAGTACGCAAGTATAAACACCATGGGACCACGCAGCCGTCATACCGCTCAGAAAGGAGATGCGTTCTGTCTCCTAGAGATGAACGTACTTTGGTGTGAAAAGTGCAAATCAATCCCAGAACAACAGCAAAGGACCATGTGAAGATGCTGGAGGAAACGGCTACAAAAGTATCTATATCCACAGTAAAACGAGTCCTATATCGACATAACCTGAAAAGCCGCTCAGCAACTGCTCCAAAACTGCCATAAAAAGTCAGACTATGGTTTGCAACTGCACATGGGGATAAAGATCATACTTTTTGTCGTCTAGTCTGATGAAACAAAAATAGAACTACTTGGCCATAATGACCATCGTTATGTTTGGAGGTCCATTCAGGTCCATTGAAGGTCCATTCAGAAATGGTTTGTTGAGGTCGGTGTGGAAGAACTTGACTGGCCTGCACAGAGCCCTGACCTCAACCCCATCAAACACCGTTGGGATGAATTGGAACGCCGACTGCGAGCCAGGCCCAATCGCCCAACATCAGTGCCTGACCTCACTAATGCTCTTGTGGCTGCATGAAACCAACTCCCTGCAGCAATGTTCCAAACCTAGTGAAAGCTTTCCCAGAAGAGCGGAGGCTGTTATAGCAGCAAATGGGGGACAAACTCCATATTAATGCTCATGATTTTGGAATGAAATGTTCAAAGAGCAGGTGTCCGCATACTTGTATTTTGCATGATGCTTCCTTGACTAGACTACTGACGGTACACAAAACGTCAGTAAGGCACATTTCTGGCTATGACCAAATTCAATGTTTTTGCTCATCATTTCATACTCTGTGTGCTTTTATGATAAGAAAATAAACATGTAGGCTATGAGGATTATATGTTTATATATGCATCGTAACAAGAAATAGATGAAATTGGTGGTCCTGTCAACTTGTATTTTCTTCCCTACCACTGTGACTTATTGGTGGCGCCTCTGCTAAAACAGTTGTCTCATAGTTCAGTGGTTGTGACTTCTAATCCCATTCAGGCAGATATCAATTTTTTAAATTCTTTATTTACAATATTCATCCTGTGCCCACACACGTCTAATTTGGAAAAGTGAAAGCATACCTACCTGTCTTGATTATTGTCCAGTTGTATGGTCAAGTGCTGCAAAGAAGGACTTAGTTAAGCGGCAGCTGGCCCAAACAGTGGCACATTTTGCTCTTCATTGTAGTCAGAGTGCTAACATCAATACTATACATCCCAGTCACTCTTGGCTAAGAGACTGCTTCGCTTCTTGTTTTTATAAGAAACATTAATGTGTTGTAAATTCCAAATTGTTTGCATATGTAACAGTATAGCTTCCGTCCCTCTCCTCGCCCCTACCTGACTACTAACGTAATTAGAGCAGTAAAAATACATGTTTTGTCATACACGTGGTATACGGTCTGATATACCAGCCAATCAGCATTCAGGACTTGAACCACACAGTTTATAAATAAAAATATATTCCACTCATTATCTGAATTTCAGTGATGGACTGTAAGCTGAATTTCAAGTGAGACAGGCGATACTGTATCAGTTGACAAGCCTCGTATAAAAAGGTGATCTTGTAGGATGTTGGATGGGGCAGAAATGGAAAACAACACTGTGCTACGTTTTTACAGTTGCCAACTGCTTTACAATACACCTATTTCTGATGATTTCTCCTACATATGTACAGTAAAAGGATAATGAAACTGTAAGACTGACATACAGTGCATTCGGATCAATTGAATTTACCACAGGTGGACTCCAATCAAGTTGTAGAAACATCTCAAGGATGATCAATGGAAACATGATGCACCTGAGCTCAATTTTGAGTCTCATAGCAAAGGGTCTGAATATTTATGTAAATAAAGGTATTTCTGTCTTTTATTTTTAATACATTTAGCAAACATTTCTAAAAACCTGTTTTCACTTTGTCATTATTGGGTATTGCGTGTAGATTGATGATAATTTAAATAAAACATTTGTTGAATCCATTTTAGAATAAGGCTGTAACGTAACAAAAAGTGGAAAAAGGGAAGCGGTCTGAATACTTTCCGAAGGTACTGTATTTCTCAACATGCTCACAACCTGCCATTGGATACAAATTATAAAGAAAATTGTGCATGTCAAGTTATAGTCTAATATCGTATGGAAAATAATATTCATCATCTACTATTCTTTCAATTCAGCACTTAAAACAGTTTTTACATTTGTATCTTGTATTTTTTGCTGTTGAATTAAATGGTAGTTTTACCCCTAGAGTTGATCTAAGTCACATAATAAAAAATCCCCATCAAAGTCCATCAGTTTACAGTTTTTTTAATCGCTTTGGTACTATTTTCACAAGTATGTGGTACAATTTCATAACTCTTAGTAGAAAACTCAAAACAGATTATCAAAATGCTGTTTTTTCAAAACCTTAAGGCATATTTTCAATTGACTAAGTGCAGCACACAAAATCACACAGTAACTTTTTCACAAAACCTAATCAGTGTTTCATCTAGAAATACCTGTCATATAAAGTAATTGCCTTTCACAATGCAATGCTCACAATACTTTTCATATGATTCTCTTCTCATTTGTTTAACTATATTTGACCATCACTTAATCCAACTGCGCTTAATGGTGCATCACTTAACCGTTTGGTAAACCTATAGTTTTTAAACTGGTTTGTCTACTATATATGGATTTTGAGAACTACAGGAACAAAATGTGTGTTTGTAAAGTATAAACATCTATATTGCATGTATGATACATGATGACCATACATAATGACTACTCGTTATTGCTAATTGATTTCACATAGCGGTAACACATAGCGACAGGTAGCCTAGTGGTTAGACCGTTGCGCCATTAACCAAAAGGTTGCTAGATCGAATCCCTGAGCTGACAAGGTAAAAATCTGTTGTTCTGCCCCTGAACAAGGCAGTTAACCCACTGTTCCTAGGCTGTCATTGTAAATAAGAATGTGTTCTTAACCGACTTTCCTAGTTAAAAATGAAACCACATTTGGTCACCATATACTGTGAAAGGGTGTATGTGAACACTTGCAATTAATTTCAACATGGAGCAAGGGAGAGAAAGAAATCAAAGAGCTTGTAGAAAAGGGGCCTGTCAAAGAAGTGGGCATGGGCCCTGTCAAAGAGGGAGGCAGATGGCAGGGAACTGTTGTGTCTAATGAGGTACTGGCCATTGTTGTTGACAATGTGGTAAACAAAAGCCTTACCATGGCAGAGGCTGCCAGAGTAGTTCACCTCAATCTGAAAATATCAACTGTAAAAATAACTGCTGCTAACTGCTGCTGCTGTGAACCATCAGAAGTATACAGTGGCGATTTAAGCGTGTAAACCTTGGTGGGCAAAACATCTTTTTTTTATGCATGCCAGCAAAGACACTACCCAACACAAAACAACACAACATAATAAATGTATTGCACTATAACAATGACAAACGGTGCTGTAAGAATATTTCAAAGATAAATACACAACCCAGAGGATGTGAGGTCAAGAGTACTAAAAGTCAATAGAGTACTGACGGTCAATAGGGAATTATCAATGGAAATAGTTGGTTTTCAGTTCAACATCTGTTAGGAGTGTCAGTCCTGAACTCATAGCTACGTGTGGCACGTTCTCATTGGTCCAACCTGAAATAGGATACTTGTTATTTGGCCATTGGCCCAGTTTTATTGCAAGGAATTCTAATTGGTCAACCACAGGCTAGGGCTTGGTTAAAAACTACATCCTGTTCCTTTGTTCACTGGAGAGAATCACTCAGGAGAGAATCACTGAGGACAGGGGAGCATGAACATCTACCATCTACCTACCCGCATAATTTGTCCTCTTTGAATAAACCAATTTTCCTCCCCCTGATTTGCTTTGGGGTCTGTTTAAGAGTAACATCAACTGCTAACAGTGCCCACAAACTGTTAGGGCCTACATAGAGCTGTCCCAACAGCAGAGATTTATTTTCAGCACCATGGAGGGAATCCTTACCACCACTACACCTTGCTATCAGCAGAGCCTTGTTTGGCAAATGTGGTTTCTACTGACAATTGAGATGTACAAACTATGGCATAAGGGAACGATGAGTGGATAAGAGGCCATCCGTAATTTTGATTAAGACATTAATGAGCGAGCTAAGACGGACATAGTCAATATAACTATTTGTTCATAACTTTTCAATTTTACAGTGACAGAATTCAGAACATGGGCCCTTCTTACAGTATTCTCCCTGTATACCAAGTCAGAACAGTAGAATAAATAAAGGGGGCATATAAGCAGACAATGAAAACTCTTACAATATTCGACGATGACAATTCTCTAAAACAGGCTATTTTTAGCCTGTTTTAAAACATGTGCACCACCAAGTCAGAACAGTAGCCTAAGTTATGAGGGGGAAAGGGACCAAATTATTAGGGTGATCACATGGGCTACGAACAGCTTACTACACAACATACACTTAGTATTAATTTCTTAGCTACAGTATACATATCTCCCTGGCATATTACATATTTTTTTATAGGGATACAAGAAATGTTTTGACAAGTGCTGTGCTCACTTGAACAGGAAGATGGTGCGGCGGTCTTTCGTGGGCAAATTTTGTCATCAAACCTTGTCCTCACAGCCTGGCATTCTCTGGATTTATGGTGCTTTCAAGACAACTGGTAACTCGGAAAAGAACAAGGTCGAATCATGACGTCAGTGATCTTCAGGTTGGAGCTCTAGAAAGAGGCCCGAGTTCGTGACTTGGAATTCCAAGTTGGATGACCCTTCTAAACGTATTTTCCCAGTCGGAGCTAGTTTTTTTCTAGAGTTCCCAGTTGTCTTGAACTCACTGAAGTCTGAGATTTCCCAGTTCTGAGTTTCCAGTTGTTTTGAATGCGGCAGAAGTCATGCTGGATAGACAGCATGGCCAATATATTCAACCTTTCCTGGCCCATGTGAATGTTCATCTTTTTAAGCTTGGAAAAGAGACCCTTAAACCCAAACTTGGACCACACACCCTCTCCACCGAATAGCAGGCAGGGGAAGCAAAATAGTGATTGCTTTGCAATGCTTGCAGTTAGCCACTGATTCCTTCCAAACCACTCATTGTTTAATTTCCAACCTTTTATCTATAATTTCTCTTCATATGATAAGGATTGAAAATAATTTGCGTGATTCATGATGATGATTGCTTGTTTGGCTTGCTAGCTAAGATCGGTATGCTCTGTATAAAGCACTGAGCTAAGCTGAAACACCTGCATTTTGGAGCTGCCTTACTCAAGAAAGCTTTTGCTCTGAATGACGGGGTGCCACTGCAAGTATACTGTATCTTTGTTGATGAAGTGGCTCCTACCTTGACGAAACTCGCCGCCGTCCACGTGCCTGGACAACGTGGGGGAAACATCTCCATGTGTGCAGCTATCTCTGAAGATAGTGTGGTAGGACGTAGGCCATTACTTGGACCTACAACGCTGCACACCTCATTGTGTTTATCAATGACATTAAGTTGGCCTGTCAAGGTGAAGGGGTCACCTATGTCATTGTGTGGGACAATGTCAGGTTCCACCATGCAGAGGTGGTTCATGGTTTCTGGCCCATCCCTGATTCATGACCCAATACCTGCCCCCATACTCTCCTTTCCTCAATTTGTTTCAGCATGGAGGTGGAAGGTGTACGATCGCCATCCCCATGAGCATGCCACCCTCCTTCTGGCCATGGATGAGGCATGCGGCAACATCAATGCAGACCAATGTCAAGCTTGGATTCGCCATGCAGAAAGGTTTTTCCTGCGGTGCATGACCAATGAGGACATTCACTGTGATGTGGATGAGAATTTATGGCCAAATGCTCAAGACAGGCTTGATGCAAACGTGTGCTAAATGTTATGTTTTATTTTCATTCATGTAATTTCTTGCATTTGATTACAGACAGTACACCTATGTTTTTTTTTGTGTTAATAATTGTAGAGGATGTCTTCATTGATCACACATTTGATTACACATTGGATAGATATTACGGAAAAATTATATATTTTCTGTCAGTTTTATGGGGTAATGTAAGTGTGTTGCCTAATGTGAAAACTGTGTAATCTACTGTAATTGACAGTACTGTAGCATATTACTTTCAGCACTTCTAAGGGCGATTTAAAACACGTATCTTGCATTGTTTGCTATTGAATTAACTTCAAGGAGGATTATTTAAGATACTGTTTGAAGAGGTAGGGTTTCAGACTCTGCTGGGCAGGGACTCTGCTGTCCTAGCTTCAGGGAGAATCTGGTTCCACCATTGGGGTGCCAGGACAGAGAAGAGCTTGGACTGGGCTGAGTGGGAGCTGCCCTCCCGTAGGGGTGGGAGGGCCATGAGACCGGAGGTGGCAGAACGGAGTGCTCGGGTTGGGGTGTAGGGTTTGAGCATAGCCTGAAGGGGCAGTTCAGCTTGCTATTCCGTAGGTAAGCACCATGGTCTTGTAGTGGATGTGAGCTTTGACTGGAAGCCAGTTGAGTTTGCGGAGGAGCGGGGTGACATGAGAGAACTTGGGAAGGTTGAAACCAGGTGGGCTTCTGCTTTCTGGATAAGTTGCAGGGGTTTGATGGCACAAGCGGGGAGCCCAGCCAACAGCGAGTTGCAGTGGTCCGTCTTGTTGAACTTGAGGTGGTAGGCCGACATCCAAGTTGAGATATCTGCCAGACACTCAGAAATACGTGTTGCCACCTGGGAAGGAGAAAAGTAGGTAATTTTGTGCCTACTCAAAAAATGGGTTAAATATGTGTAAAAAAGCTAATAATATTTCCTGAGCTTTCTTATATCTCCTAGTTATAGGACAAACATACCAAAACCTTGTTTCTTATGATTAATTGTTTTACTGTCTTTTTCGCCATTTATGCATGTGTTATTCAATGAGTTTCTCTGGGCTATAGTAGTAAAGGTCAAACTCAATATTTTACCAATAGCTTAGACTTTTTAAACTGAAAATGACTAAATTGTGAGCTTATCATTATCTGATGTATTGGTAACTAAATGAAATGTTCTCATGGTATTTCATGGAAAACATTGTTTTTGCATGAATGACTCATGGGTGAAAAATGTGTGAAACCCCAATGAATGCACAATCAAAGGTTCTGAACATAAGATAGGGGCATTCCAAGTGCTTTCAGTTTATAGTTTTGTACTTAGAGTTTTGAAAATATACCACTTACAGTACATCTGAAAAATGCGTAAAAGTAATTGAAAAAACTGTATGTATTTCTAAAAATTTGTAGTAGACAAACCAGTTGGAAATCTATAGGTTTACCGAACAGTTAAGTTATTATCAATTAAGAGCAGTCGGATTAAGTAATAGTAAAATGCATGTTATGAGTTTTGTACTAAGTGTTGTGAAAATGTACCACATACTTGAAAATTGCATCAAGTAATTGAAATTAAAAAAAAAAAAAAGTTAACTCCTGAATCATGTTACCCCCCAAAAAATCTAAACTAGGTAAAACTGGCCAATTTGCTGTGTACCTTACAATATAATGCTGGTTCACTCATCCTCCCTTCTATTCTCCTTCTCTCTGCGCCATAACATCACTGAAAATACTCCCATATAGGTACAGTTTAAAACATTCTCTTATCTATCCTGATGTTAAAGTTTAAACACTGAAATAAACACCAATGCTCATGCACTATTTAAACTAAAATACGGTCACACTTCATTTGAATAGTCCCATATTGATGATTTACAGATGGTCATACTATCAACAAACTATTTGTTGATAAGAAACTGCTTGCTAAGGTTACAGTTAGTGGTAGGGTTAGGTTTAGAATAAAGGCTAGGGTAAGGGTTAAGGTTAGGATTGATGTTAAGTTTAGGGTTATGATAAGAGTTAAGGTTAGGGCTAGGGTTAATGGAAATGTTGTTGACAGTTATTTAACTGTTATTTATCTAAAAACCACAATCTACTTGGGACTATCCACATGAAGTGTTACCAAAATTACAAATAAAAGCTTATTCAGAAGGGTTCTCTGTAGAACACATCTTGCATTCCAAAGAATCCTTCTTGCCTTCCAAATAATCATCAAAGAACCACTTCTTACAAAAATGGTTATTCCGATGAAAAGAGTGTAGGGCTAGGAGATAAAATGAATTTAAGTCTCAAATTGTGTTATTGGTAACTATATTTACCGCACTCTTCAAACAAACATAAAAAAGGTATGCTCTCTGTATATCGATTTCTGTCCTCTGGGAGGAAATAAGGGGTTCAGAGTGCACCATTTCCTTAAACATTAGACTATAAACAAGGCTCTAAGAGGGCAATTAATCTACTTGTTCCATTGCCTATGCTTTTGGAAAGTGGTCCTCTGGAAGTCCCATGGAGATGAAATATGTTTTTTTTTTTACGCAGTCTATGTGTCATAGAATAGTGAAGTCCATCGTAGAAAATGTGCAACATGCCCCCCCCCATAGAATAAGCAGAGCTAATTAGGCTGTACGCCTGTCCTATACCTCCCCTACTGCAGTCTATAGAATTCTATAGAATTCTAACCAAAGATTGCATGCTGTTTTTCTTTTGACATCTACAAATGTAACACTCAAAAAGAACAATGTTTTTCAGCAATTAGCTCCACAACAAGGCAGGCTGAAACATGAGTGTATTTCGGAGGTAGAAAAAACTGAAACACCTTGTTTTTTTGTAATTAGTTTCCATGACTGCACGGTAGCGTTTTAAAACACGTGAAAGACTAACAACAGCCCTATTGTAAATAGTAATCTATACTTTTAGGAGCTATTTGTTGCCACCATCAATCATATCCAAAATTCTCCACCACAGACAAAACCTTAATATTTAGTGACCACTGACCAATTCCATATAATGTTTTACAGTTTTTATGCAGTTTTCTTGTTTATAATATTAATCAATCTTTACCACCAATAATGATGAGGATATAACAGTATGTGCCCATATGTATGTGGATCATGACCCTTTAAAGAGGCAATCAGCAGTTTAGAAATGCATCCATAGCTCATATAGAGAGCTATGGATGCAAGGACTGATCAAAATTATAGTTTTAATAACAATGTTTTTAGACAATATGGTGTTTGTTTACATTTACTTTGTTTACAAACTGGGGAAGTACGACAGTTAAAACTAAGCTCATGAGGCATTTACAAGTTATATTCTTAAGCAATTTACAAGTTAAAAATTGGATGTTAGCAACTGCAAATTGCCCCTTTAAAATGATCACCAGTTGATACCCTTCTGGACTGAACACAGTTGGGAGGGCTTGTGTGCATTCCAGGAATATTCACACCAGGTTCTGAATCAACATGGAGGACGTTTACGGTTGGATGTCAACTCTTTAGTTATCTCAAGCACTGGAACTCCATGCTTCAGACACATTTAGAAAACGTGTCTGTGGAATTGATTGAAACGCCATTAAGTTGCCTTAAATATTCCAGAAATTGAAGTATCACGATTTAACTTTTAGGTAACTGTGGATGGTATAAACAGTGTGAGCCTTATGTTCAGTGGAATGAATGAAAGTGTGGATTTGTTATTGTGTCAAGTTACTACAGCCTCTGCTGCATAAATACTACAGTTACTATTGCTTTGCCCAAAGACAAATTAGGTCTACAAGTTTGGCAGCACCTGCCATAGGCAGTCTCATATGATACACAGATGGTTAAAACTAAACAAGACTCATTGTGTGTTGTTTTTTTAATAAAATAAATATACAATTGCACTTATCTACATCAACATGTCCAATATAATCATAAACAACTAAAAATACAGCTCAAATTGATGCTGTTGATAATATGTGTTGCATGCCTATGATCAGAATATCCCTAAACTGAGTAATATGGCATTAACCCTGTGTGACTAAAATGGACATAAGATCAATCAGCTATTCTACCTCTTACTTGCAATTGAGTTAACGTGTAAGATGTAAAATTGTTAAAAGCTTTTCATTATCAGTTGGAAATCTGAAAGCTGACTGGGAAATTAGCATTTGGGGAAGCTTCTGTGAAGTCTTTGTTGTGATTCAGTCACTTTGTCATCTATTAAACTTGTCCTATTGCGGAACCTTTTACTAATCAAACACAAAGAGCCTACAGCTCCCAATCAATCCCATTTGCTCTTCAAGTAACACAATCTTCTTCACAGTAGTGCCCTCCAGTCTCTTTAAAACAGCTAACGGAGTCCAGATCATCTGCTTATCTTTGGTAGTGTCTGTGAGTTGCTCCTCTTGTTTTTCATTGCACTTAGCCTGTAGGCTATGTAGTAGCACGGAAGCACACAGGGAGTCAGGTCAGTTGACTGCTGGGTCTGCACAACTCGACAAGATGATGGTGGTGAAAATAGTGCTTCATGTTCACTCACATGTCTCTGGGCAAAGTCATTTGCATATATATCTCTCCACTGTCCTGTCGCACCTCTTGCAGGTGACATAGCAGCACCAGTGGTACTTGCACTGGCATCTCTCCACAATCCTCTCAGTGTAGGCATTGTAGCCGCGGCCACAGCACATGAGATTGCAACTCCCACTGTCATTGGATGTCTTATTGCACTGTCTGGAGACAAAATGTTTTTGTTCCAATCAATAAACAACAATATACAACTCTTATGAATGGGGGAGAGGATCAACATATTAGACCTTCAGGTGTCAAAGGTAGAGTAAAAATCACAATTTACACTGAAACATTGAGAGAAACACAAACATACCTGTCCTGTGTGCCGAGTGAGCCATGCTTCTCATTGTGTGTGCAGTAATCCGGAGAGCTGACCAGGTAGACCAACTCACTCTCTCTCACTGGTCGAACGTTCAACTCTCTGGGGACCAACTGCTTCCTTGTCCCAACATGACGATGGATCACCTTGGTGGCAGACAGGTACTTGGATTTGAGATCCATGGCAATGTGGTTAATATCATGGAGGCCCTTCCAACATGTTTTGACAGAGCAGGACCCGGACACCCCGTGGCATTTGCATTTTGTCTCTTGAGCATCAATAAGTGCCTGAAAGTATAGCAAAAATTATATTAGGATATAAAAATGTGTTGCCAAGTTTTGCAGATATTAATAATATAATATGTTGTTTATGATGTCAAAAAGTCAATACCACTATTAAAAACACTCGTGCGTAATTACCCATGCATAGAAATGTATATTTCATGTCAATGTGAGATTAGACCATTACCTGTCTTCCAACTGCATTATTGTGCAAGTGCATCAGTCTGAACGCCTGAGAGCCAGATCTGCTGTTTCTCATCGGTGCATCAGAAAAGGCAGATCCCATTTGGAGACCGTAGCGCAGGTTATCACCGCATCCTCCCCATATGAAGTCGGGCCCGGCCTGTTCAGCAGGGGCTGGGGCGCACGAGCAACTGGGGAGCTCTCCAGACGAGCAGGCTCTGGCAATGGAGTGACTCACTAAAGCAGCCGCTAGCGAAAACACAAATGCGGACTCCCTGGTGCCTGCAATAGAGCACAGCCAACAGATAAATCAATGCAAATCACAACCAATCACATACGTTTACAGGCCACATGATATACTCCAGTTTATAAGATACTTTTAAAAGTCTTTAGCCTACCTTTTGCTAAATCTGGTGTAAAACGAGGGGCTTTTTCAACAGATGAACAGTTCCATCGCATGTCATTGAAGGTGTTCTGACAGGTATTTTTGGTCAACTTGGCTGCGTGGACAATACTGTGCATCAGCTCGAGGTTTCGCCGGCAAAGTTGCGATTGATCAGGGGCCAACCAATCTAGTAGTTTGCAATGATGAGTTTGATTCCAGCCTACAGAGCTCCCCTTTACAGTAAGTCCACTGCAAAGGTAAAAACAACAACGTTGAATTAGGTAATCAGCTATTTCATATGGCATAGGCCTATTAAATGAACAAAAATATGCCAGTAAACAAAGTATCATAGCCATCTGAAAATACCCATTGCTACATACAAATGAAAAAGTAAGGAATACTTACAGCCAATATATAGCAGCACAACAGTTCGCGTTCACAATAAATGTCACTAGAAAAAAATCCATGCGGAATTTCATTGTAAAAAAGAAATAGTGAATCCTCTGCCTAAAATAAAAGTATAGCTCCAAACGATTACTTTGATAGTCCAATGTGATTATCCAATGATACGTGTTGTTTTTAGTTTGCGGTCTGGGCTGGGGTCTGGAGGTATGGCCCTCCTATAGCCTATGCTGCAAGCCACTGGTGGTGTGACCTCGACTCCAGGGAGTCTTATGTCGCCGCCACGATAGCCACGCCTCATTCAATTGGCGATTTGTGAATGACAAAAGCTGAAGAACATACGCACACCGAGGTACTTTTTGCAGGTGCTGGAGTTGTAGGTGAATTTATGGAAAATAAAAAGGAAAACGCCGCACACCGCTGCTCATGCTCACATGTGATTTATTTTGTGGCACACGGATCTCACTCAAATTATGGAGATGTACTGTAACATAGGCCTATTAGAAGTTATCCTATGCATTTCAAAAGATTGCCATTAATGTGCCATTAATCATGATTGATTAAAAGACAGCCATCCAATGTGTTAGACATGTAGGCTAAAACGGGATAAATTCATTAATTGATATTCAACACTTAAATTAACTAGCCCTGAAATAATTTGAAGAGTTACTTTGAAAAAGTATGTGCAACATTGTCACACATTGATTTAGATTAGATTACAATCTGACACTGATAACATTTCCAATCTTTGCCAGTAAAATAACTTTCACAATTGTACAATATTTAAACTCTGCTCTCTGTGTTCAAAGGATATGTGGAGGCCTATTTTGTGCAGTCGAATACGTATGAGAACGTTTGATAATTTGACATCTCTATATAGCTGGAATAGCGGGAATCCCTGACCGATGTCGATATTACGTGTGCGTAAAAGTGGCATTACAACGTTTTACATTGGACTTCAAACAAACGTTCAAGAATGACCTCTTCACAAATGAAGGATAGGTCGGCTCGTATGGTGTATGATTCTCGCTTAGGGTGCGAGAGGACTTGGGTTAAAATCCCGGACGAGACCAGTTTTTGGATGTCCCATGTATTCATCAAGTGTTCATCAAGAAATTAAACTAGTAGATTAGAGACGTAGGCATAATGGTATCGAAAACAGTTATGTTTGATCTACAGTAGTAGAGTGGACAAGCGAAACGATTTATCCAACCTTGGTTTGTGAAGATTAATGACTGAACCGACCGATTGACAAACTAAACAATTAGCTCACTTTAGCTCAACTAATCCAATTAACAAGGCCCATTATCAATGTAGGCTACTGAATTCTAACCACCAAAACAGAACATCTTACACTTAAAAGTTTGATGCTATCAGTTTTTCAAGTAGGTGTGTTTGTGTGTGCTATACACATTAGTCCCCCGATAGAATCACACTATAGCCTCTGGACTTAAAGTAAAGTCTACCCAACAAATCCTTATCAACAAAGAAAACAGGGAACCAGAAACAGGGATTTTCAGTGGCATGGTCAAATAAGGCAGTATAAATGGTTAATCATCTGCATGTGGTATGAGCAAAGGATTAGTGGTTGAAAGAGGGTTTCTTAGTGAGAGGATTATTTAAACTTGTGTTTATCTAACCCCTATTATATTCCCTCCATGAGAGAGGCTGGCTTTTCTCTTAGAAGTAGTCTTATGGTAAGACTTTGCCAGAACACCTTATTAGTGTCTTGATTACTGTCAATGGGAACACGGTAGGGGATAATGTTAAAAGTGTTTTTGAAAAGGGACTTGCCACTGCTAATTTCACTATTATTGCTTTTCCATTTTAATTAATCTATTCAACACATGTGGTCCCACAAATAATCAGCAATGGATGGCGATTCAGTATTGTGCATGTATTGTAATATGTTCATATTTAGCCTTGATATACACCATTTCTTCCCCTGAGTAGCCTTTCTTAGAACCTTCTGGCAGATCCACAATTCCTGTTTACAGCTAAAACAAGATAAATGCTCTGTACTTCCGTGGAGAGATGACTGATTTTCTAACACCAGCAAGGCCACCTGAACAGCAGCAAATTTCTGCCACTGTGTCCTGGGGTTTTTCTGATGGCAGGTAGCCTAGTGATTAAGAGTATTGGCCCAGTAACCAGAAGGTTGTTGGATCAAATCCTCTGAGCAGACCAGGTGAAGAATCTGTTAATGGGCCCTATAAGTCCCTCTGGATAAGAGTGTCTATATGACTAACGTGAATGTCATCATGCTCATATTGTAGCGTCAGTACAGTATGTCCTCTGTTTTTGTTGTATCAGTTCAATGCTTTTATTTATGCATTTTTGAAGTTGCCTAGAGGTTGTATAATTATTCTAATCTTTTGCTGATAGCTTCTCCCCTTGTCGCATCTCATATTACACTTCAAGTCCTGTGTCTCATTATGGAAATAAAATATTCACTGTCAAAACTTGTATTATTGCTTGACAAAAATGAAAAGCATTTTCTCTCCAGTGGGGCCTGTGAGCTACATTTAGTTTAATCTTGTCTTGCTCTCACCTAGCCTATGTAATTCTGAAATGAAGGGGAGTTTATTTGCCACAGCCACTCCCCATCCCCCCGGAACATTCTCTCTGCTGTGAAAACCATTCTACCCCAAAGCAAATCCTTCCTTTTGTTGGATATCCAGCTTTAGATTGGGTGTTAGGCTTGAGAAGTGAGAAATCATTCATGTTTATGAAAGGTGCATTTTTGGGTGTGAGCTGGCATGCAAAGGTTGGCCCTTCCTGTTTCTCCTTTTCTTCCTCTGATAATGCTTATTCATGGGTTCTACAGTTAAACATTTCACCAAAGGAATGGAAGTATACACACACAAAATGACAAATAGTGTGTATTGGGTGTTGGAGAGGCAGACGTTTGAAGTCTTTACTGAAAGGGTATTGCGTCTTGTGAGTGATGAAATAGGAATGCATAGGTCTTATAGGCTATGCATCTTTACAACTGATAACAGCAAACATGCATTGATTGTAATTTCATTACATTTATTTCAAAATTACCTGAATTGACCCCCAAAAATGTAAATTATTCTTATATATTGGTTCTCCCTATATCAAATCACAAGTTAATAGTGAGTATTAATCATTATTGCATTTTTACCAAATATTCTCTCATAGTCTAGAGATGGTACTCAAATAAATGCCCCTACGCCACAAATGTATTGATTTAACTTCAGTGATGAGTCTTCTCTGTTGCTAAAATGTTCTGAATATGATTTCTTACCAAAAGGGGGCACTGCACATCAACACAATGTGGATCTATAGCTGTCTCTAGGCCTTTTATTTCCAAACATTAGGCCGACATTGAAATGCTCTACTTCTAAGCATTATTCTTCCTTTACTGTTAAATTCAACCAAATGAACAGCTACTTCACTGTCCTTGATCTACAGACAAGTAAACGGAGGCCCCAGCCCAGTCTAGCTCTGTGGAAAGACAAGATAGGTTTGATTTTCTTATACTGGTGGAGCAGGATGATGCCATGGAATCCACATCTACTGTCTCAATCAGATAGTGATTGTATCATCTTGACAGGGGACAAAAACCACATGTTAATGCAAGGTGTAACCAGGCCTTTACATACAGCTTGTTGCTTAGCTGGGCCCTTTTTAGCGTTTATGGTTTAGGATTTAGCATTTTAAATCTCCTAACTTCAGGTCGTAGCTGTATTCCACCTAGCCAGAACCCCTTTTTAGGTATACGTGTACCCAGAGGACTTGTAATGATGGACATTGATGGTGTACTTTATGTAATGGTAGGCCAATAGTATTGTCTTATTTTCATAACTACATTTATGAAGGTGAATACCTGTATGGTGGGTAAAGCTGTTTGATTGAGGTTACGCTTACACAGTCACTCTTAGTATGTCCATGGCCCCCATGGGTGGAAAGCAAACAGCATATTAGCCTGCATCAAACCTGCAAACAGTAGCTTGCAGCAAGCTGCATACAGTATATTTGCTCTATTTTCAAAGTAGGCAATATACACCTCAGTATGTCAATACTGTAGAGGAATCTGGTTTTAAAGGATATTCTGGCTGCCATATGCATTGTTAAAAAATATGTAATATAACAAGTGTGAATTTAATACAATTTAATATTATAAATCAATTAAATTTACAAAAACAGAATTATATTTTCTATACATATTTACAATCACAACAGAGTATACAAATGTACATTATATTCAACAAAGCAGGGAAACAAATATACCCTATTTACCTACAAACATAACAAATAATGCATATTCCAACACAAACCACAATGTACACTTCAACTAAACAATGTTTGAATTAAAGGACATATAGCTACCAGAGTTCAGGCCAATTCTATCTTAACTCAACTTGACAAAGGCATTGAATTTAATCGCAAAGCATGAATTGGAGAATTAACCATTCTAAGCACTGAATTGAACCAAAGTACTAAAAATACGTAATACTACAACACCATGGCTCACTGTCCTTTTTGGGCATGTTTCTAAACTGCAAGTTGTAATGTTTGATACCAACTCTTATTGCAGAAATTAGGCTACTGGATAATGTAGAATTACCATAATAACTGAAAAGTAATATGTTTGAACTTCCTTTGGGAAATGGTTTTATATATGAAGAGTTTTGGTTCCAAAACGCTATATCCACCAATTTTTCACATTCATATTTTTTCATCAGAAGTGATTACTTATGGGTACCTTCATGTGTGTGTAAAATATACCTGTTCTCAGGTTTTTTTATGAATAGATTTTAGATTAAAATGTAAAAAAAAAAAAAAATGCTATATATACATTGTTTAGCCGAAATGGAATGTTAATTTCTTGTACATTTGACTGTGATATGTGGTTGTCTCACCTAGCTATCTTGAGATGAATGCACTAACTGTGAATTGCTCAGGATAATAGCATCCGCTAAATGAATAAAATGTCAAATATTAATATTTTACATACAGATCTCATATAAAGCTTGCCAGCGTGTAGTCCTAAAAACGGGAAATTAGTTACATCTGGTTCAGTCAGCCATTCCTATGGGGAAAATTTATGGGGAAAGAATAATGCTTTGGGATGAACACTGAAAATAAGGTCTGAGGTTAACACAGGCTTAGGAGATCTTATACATTTTGTTCTATGATATAATGTCAGTCAGTTAACATGACCTTTATAAATTATGAAGCCTTTATGTGCTTTATTAAATGACAAAAATGTTTAAAAAATCACAGAAAGTGACATTAGCTGATGAAGATGATCCCATAGAACACAACGTATAAGATATCCTAAGCCTGTGTTTACTACAGACCTTATTTTCAGCGTTTATCCAAAAACCCTACAAAAACTAAATTCATTGTTCCATAGGCTTTGTCCAATGAACCACGGCAGAGTTAGTGCCTACAAAAAGACGCCATTACTATTGCTCTCTATTCCTGTATTGGTTCATTTAAAATAATGTTTTTACATTTAAATATGGATGTCACAAATATATAATGTGTACAGTTCTTTATTATAAATGTAGTTATTTGTCACATTTGACTGTGTAAAACCTAGCAGTACTACTTACAGTACCAGTCAAAAGTTTGGACACACCTACTCATTCAAGGGTTTTTCTTTATTTTACTATTTTCTACATTGTAGAATAATAGTGCAGACATCAAAACTATGAAATAACACACATGGAATCATGTAGTAAACAAAAAAGTGTTAAACAAATCAAAATATATTTTATATTTGAGATTCTTCAAAGTAGCCACCCTTTGCCTTGATGACAGCTTTAAACAATCTTGGCATTCTCTCAACCAGCTTCATGAGGTAGTCACCTGGAATACGTTACAATTAACAGGTGTGCCTTGTTAAAAGTTAATTTGTGGAATTTCTTTCCTTCTTGATGCGTTTGAGCCAATCAGTTGTGTTGTGACAAGGTAGGGATGGTATAGAGAAGATAGCCCTATTTGGTAAAAGACCAAGTTCCTACTATGGCAAGAACAGCTCAAATAAGCAAAGCGAAACGACTGTCCATCATTACTTTAAAACATGAACGTCAGTCAATCTGTACATTTTCACGAACTTTTAAAGTTTCTTCAAGTGCAGTTGCAAAAACCACCAAGCGCTATGATGAAACTGTCTCTCATGGTCGAATTGCTGCAAAGAAACCACTACTAAGGGACACCAACATGAAGAAGAGACTTGCTTGGGCCAAGAAAGACGAGCAATGGACCAGTGTAAATCTGTCCTTTGGTCTGATGAGTCCATATTTGAGATTTTTGGTTCCAACCGTTGTCTTTGTGAGACGCAGAGTAGTTGAACGGATGATCTCCGCATGTGTGGAAGGGTGGCTACTTTGAAGAATCTAAAATCTAAAATATATTTTGATTTGTTTAACACTTTTTGTTTACTACGGGATTCCATATGTGTTATTTCATAGTTTTGATATCTTCACTATTATTCTTCAATGTAGAAAATAGTAAAAATAAAGAAAAACCCTTGAATGAGTAGGTGTGTCCAAACTTTTGACTGGTACTGTATTTCTCTGAGAATGAGGCGGATATATAGCGTTTTGCAACAAAACATGATTATGTGTCTCTCTGAAATGAATCATCAAGTGATAGATTTTAAACAAATACATGTCTGTCATTGAACAACCCCATGCCATGATTAGATGGTGAAAACACAACAATCTCTTTCATAAGTTATCTAAACAATAAAAACTAATTTAACAACATTTCTTAAAATGTATATTTAGTGTTTTGGAATGAAACTCTTCATCTATTGTTCCTTCCGTAACTGTTTTCAAACTTTTTCAAAACAACTGGACCTGATTCTGCTTTTGTCACCAGTTTTCCAGAAGGTTGACTGCATGGTGACTGACCAAACCCTGTAATAATAACAGTGCATGCACAGTGCAGAGCAGTCTCATAAACATCCAGAAACTGCATGTTGACAGATACTCTGTGCCCTTAAATTATTCCTTAAAGACTAATGTGTTCACTCACATATAAACATGAACATGAGAAGGAGTTATATGCTGAAAAATATTTTGACTGTGTGTGATATTTACAAAAGCTTCAAGCTGCCTATGTATATGGAAAGACAGAATTCTTCTGAGAAAAACTGAAACACAAATGGCCTTCCAGAAACAGGACATGACTGGTTCAGCTCAAAGGGAATGACAAGTGAATTAGTTATTTCAAACAAACCAAAGCAGAACTAAATAATGAAAGGAAATATAACCCCATCCAGAAAGGTATTGTGATCATGACCGGTCAACATAGTAAAATTATGAATAGCATTTCAGGTCATGTTATTAGTAATTTGTAAAAATAAAACATTTAATCTACAGTATTATTCCAAGTGATTCCATATTTGACAAACAACTTAATTTCAAATAAAAAAGAAACATTCATACTGACCTTATTATTCGAGAGAGAGAGAGAGGGAGGGAGAGGGGGAGAGAGAGGGAGGGAGAGGGGGAGAGAGAAGGGGGGACAGAGAGATAAGGAGGGAGAGATAAGGAGGGAGAGAGAGAGAGAGAGAGAGAGAGAGAGGGAAAGATGGAGAGAGACAGAGAGAGAGAGAGAGAGAGAGAGAGGGGAGAGAGGGAAAGAGGGAGAGAGAGAGGGAGAGAGGGGGAGAGAGAGAGAGGATAGTGTGAGAGAGAGAGAGAGAGAGAGAGAGAGAGAGAGGGGGGGAGAGGGAGAGGGAGAGAGAGGGAGAGGGAGACAGAGAGTGAGATTTGCCTACAGATCAATAATTTGCTTTAACCAGTGCACATTCTAACAGAGAAATGTTTTTGTTTCAGCTATACATGTTCATTTCATCAGACAACTGCCACACATTGTATTTCTATATTGTTTTCAAAAGCTTTTACAGTATGTACCTATGTTGTCTAACTAACAGACAGTTCTTTCAGTTGAGACATGACTGACTCCTGTCAACCTTGGTCTCTCAAGCATGTCATGACCAGGGAAACCAAGTTGTTATCTATAAATGCACAATTCTAAAAGTAAAGTCTAATGTATTTTTTTCTTCAAACAACTCCTCCCTTTCTTAATGCTAAGACACGTTGGGTGCATATTTGTCCATCATCACCTCCGAAGGTCATAGTCATCATTGCTCTGTGGAAGGAATCTTCCATTAAGAGATAACAGGCAGCGGTTAATATCATTACACCAGGTCATCCCCCTATTATAAGGGAGGGTGGGGCTTATCAGCTCAGTAGTAGCCTGAAGGGACGGGCCTGGCCCAGGCTGAGGGCGGATACTTTAGTACTGTACATGATGTCATCTCTGGAGTAGGTGGGCATCCTCATCTCCTTATTGGTCGATATGTAATAGGTGGTGGTGATGGTTGTAGAGGAAGAGTAGAGTGGGAGAAGCCTCCCCCAGGCCATAGGTGGATATGCTGGTAGAGGGGTGGGTCATGGCTTGACAGACAGGTTGGTAGGCCTGCCTCTTCAGGAGTGGCTGGCCGGGGGGGCATCCCCGAGGCGGATGCTCCCCAGGAAGGTGGTGTGGTTGGTCATGCTGATGGAGGTGTCCTCGTACACCATCTTGATGGAGATCTTCTGCTGGGCACGCAACAGACACACCCCAGCCGTGTAGCAGGTGTTGAACTTGCGCTGTCCCGTCTCAATGCTCCGCGTACAGCGCAGGAATGGCGTCTTGTCCACCATCACCTCATAGCTAGCAATGTCAGTGAAGTTGAGGTAGTAAACCTGATAGGAAAAGTTATGTGTGGACAAACATGCCATAAATATTATTTACAATTCTGAGGAAATAACACAAATATGAGGATATAGATAAGGAACTACTAGACTACTTATTTAACGTAATTTATTTCCAATCATGAGATATAGCAGGCAAACTGGGCAAAAATTACCACAGCATATGATTCACTTTGTACAATGTGTCTCAGTTTGAAGGGCATGCAATACATTCACTTCACTCATCCAGACATTTCCCTCTGCAGCCAAAAGCACAGTCAAAATCAACCATGTGTGTTCTGAGAAATGTAGCCTACAGTATGCCAGATAATTGCTATTTAATACAAATAATTTCATGGGGAAATCTAATTTGGATTTCTGTCAATAATAAAGTTTAGACTCAAAGCTAAGGATTCATTATAGATTATGCCTAGTATGGTCGGCCTTACCACAGCCAATTTAGATCTTTCGACCTTACTAACCTAGCATAATTCACTGGGACTGCAGATAGAAAGGATGAGTGACATGCAGGCAATAGGAAGAGTTAGGCCTAAGACCGTACTCACTTCTACCTGACTATAGATGAAGTAGGTGCCATCTACCAACACCTCCAGCTCCCCAGATCTCGAGTGCATCTTGAACACCTTGCGATGCATGGATATCATTTTCCAGTTTCTCAGTACGCCTTCTGAAAGATCTCAGCGTGAGAAAAGGGCAGTCACTCAACATCCGTCATTGCCATACAATTATAGACAGGCAAATAATAAACTGCAGTAAATACAATGTGTATGTCTCCCACAGTGAATTAATGTCTTAACTTATTCCAATCTATTCTTAGAGGAACTAATAACAAATCATAGACTTCTTAAAAATGATTTGTGACTGTAAATGTGCCTATATTTGAGTAATTCAGTGATGTGAGGACGAGAGGATCTACAATTTAACTCTTACCTTCCTTGACCTGTATTGTTGTTTCCTGGCCTTGGAGATGTACCGCAGCAGGCTGTAACACAACAATAAATTATTCATTTGTGGAAAAGTGGACATACATAAAAAAAAATTAAAAAATAAAAATTGAAAGAGTAACACACCTGGCTATCTCCCCCTGTGCAGAACAGAAAACAATTACTGTGTCAGTTTTTTAAATTAAAGGTTGAACAACACAAATACATCAGGATTTGGGCCAAATGGAATGAAAGTGAGGAGGTACCTGAGGGTCCTTGAAGACCAGGGGGTCCCTGTGGCCCTGGGGGTCCAGCAGGGCCTGGAGGTCCGGGTGGTCCTGAGGGGCCCATGGCATTGTTCCCAGGGATACCTGGAATGCCAGGAATACCAGGCGGCCCCTGTGGCCCTGGAGGGCCTAGGGGGCCAGGTGCACCCGGAGGGCCCTTCTTACCTAAAAATTAAGCCAAACAGAAAATCTGAATTTGTGGGTACTATGACATGAAAGAAAATACAAACAACCTCCTCAGCACTGCACCATCACCTGTAGCAATGGAAGCGTTCACTTAAAGGAAAAATCCACCCAAAACAACTAATTCCTTTAATTTACAGTGTTAAATAACACTAATAAACTCAGCAAAAAAAAAGAAACGTCCACTCACTGTCAACTGCGTTTATTTTCAGCAAACTTAACATGTGTAAATATTTGTATGAACATAACAAGATTCAACAACTGAGACATAAACTGAACAAGTTCCACAGACATGTGACTAACAGAAATGGAATAATGTATCCCTGAACAAAGGGGGGTGGGGGGGTCAAAATCAAAAGTAACAGTCAGTATCTGGTGTGGCCACCAGCTGCATGAAGTACTGCAGAGCATCTCCTGCTCATGGACTGCACCAGGTTTGCCAGTTCTTGCTGTGAGATGTTAGCCCACTCTTCCACCAAGGCACCTGCAAGTTCCCGGACATTTCTGGGGGGAATGGCCCTAGCCCTCACCCTCCGATCTAACAGGTCCCAGACGTGCTCAATGGGATTGAGATCCGGGCTCTTCCCCTGGCTATGGCAGAACACTGACATTCCTGTCTTGCAGGAAATCACGCACAGAACGAGCAGTATGGCTGGTGGCATTGTCATGCTGGGGGGTCATGTCAGGATGGGCCTGCAGGAAGGGTACCACATGAGGGAGGAGGATGTCTTCCCTGTAACGCACAGCGTTGAGATTGCCTGCAATGACAACAAGCTCAGTCCGATGATGCTGTGACACACCGCCCCAGACCATGATGGACCCTCCACCTCCAAATCGATCCCGCTCCAGAGTACAGGCCTCGGTGTAACGCTCATTCCTTCAACGATAAACGCGAATCCGACCATCAAGCCTGGTGAGACAAAACCGCGACTCGTCAGTGAAGAGCACTTTTGCCAGTACTGTCTGGTCCAGCGACTGTGGGTTTGTGCCCATAGGCGACGTTGTTGCCGGTGATGTCTGGTGAGTATCTGCCTTACAACAGGCCTACAAGCCCTCAGTCCAGCCTCTCTCAGCCTATTGCAGACAGTCTGAGCACTGAAGGAGGGATTGTGCGTTCCTGGTGTAACTCGGGCAGCTGCCATCCTGTACCTGTCCCGCACGTGTGATGTTCGCATGTATCGATCCTGTCCAGGTGTTGTTACACGTGGTCTGCCACTGCGAGGACGATCAGCTGTAAGTCCTGTCTCCCTGTAGCGCTGTCTTAGACGTCTCACAGTACAGACATCTCAATGTATTGCCCTGGCCACATCTGCAGTCCTCATACCTCCTTGCAGCATGCCTAAGGCACATTCACGCAGATGAGCAGGGACCCTGGGCATCTTTTTTTTGTGGTGTTTTTCAGAGTCAGTAGAAAGGCCTCTTTAGTGTCCTAAGTTTTCATAACTGTGACCTTAATTGTCTACCATCTGTAAGCTGTTAGTGTATTAACGACCGTTCCACAGGTGCATGTTCATTAATTGTTTATTGTTCATTGAACAAGCATGGGAAACAGTGTTTAACTTCTTAGGGAGCGGCAGCAGGAAACACGCTGAAGTTTCTAAAAGTGTTAACATAATGTCTGTGAGTATAACAGAACTGATATAGCAGGCGAAAACCAGAGGAAAATCCATCCGGAAATGCAGTTTTTGGTGACCTTTGCTCTGTTTGACACTCTCCCCATTGACTTCAAGGCAATCCAGCTCCTGGATTGCAGTACCTATGGCTTCCACTAGATGTCAACAGTCTATATACAAAGACTAAGAATGATTGGAGTAAGCAGAACGGATAGGAACAGGAAATGGTAAGGGGACATGAAATGTCAACAAGATTTCTCGGGCGCGAGTCTGGGTGCGCGCCCCACTTTATTTTACTTATATAATGTTTAGGTGACCATCCGAGTGAAATATTATCGCTAATATTCATAAAAGGATAGTGAAGGATGCATTATAACTGGTATTTGATTTGTTTAGGAAAAGTTTATAGGTATATTTGAACGCGTTCTCTTCACGTTTCAATGGGCGATTCGACGTTGGATTTTCTGAACATAACGCGCCAAACAAACAGAGATTTATGGATATAATAAATGACTTTTTCTAACAAAAGAACCATTGGATGTCTTCGTTGGACACTTGGGAAGCCCTCAGCCTAAGTTCTTCAAAAGGTAAGGGATTTGTTTTCGCTGTGAAATGGGTTTTGTGTGAACCGCGCTGGTTTATGAAATTATGCTAATGGCTAAATATTGTAGGTGCTATCCTCAAACAATCAAATGTTGTGCTTTCGCCGTGAAGCCTTTTTGAAATCTGACAACGCTGTGATATTGCCAAGAAGTAGAGCTTTTGATGACTATGCAACACTTGTATATTAATGAATGTTTAATAATTCAACTTTTGGATTTTGAATTTGGCGCCTTACATTTCACCGGGTAGTGTCCCCACTGCTCCTTAAGTAGTTAAACCCTTTACAATGAAGATCTGTGAAGTTATTTAGATTTTTACGAATGATCTTTGAAAGACGGGGTCCTGAAAAAGGGATGCTTCTTTTTTTGCTGAGTTTATGTGAGAACATTATATTTGTGAACAAATGCTTCATTTTGGCGTTATATTAAGGTTGGTAGCAACATGGAAAATAATTGTGGAAATCTGTTGAAGCTCAAGTCTACTAAAAAACCCAATATTAGCACATATTTCATCAACAAGAAGTACAACATTACAAATATTTTCAAATCCATTAAAACTGTATTTGTTACATGCGCCGAATACAACAGGTGTAGAACTTACAGTGAAATGCTTACAAGCCATTAACCAACAATGCAGTTAAGAAAAAAAGTGTTAAGAAAGTATTAACTGAAATAAACTGAAGTAAAAGAATGAAATACAAATAAATAAATATATAAATATAGATAAATATTAGATAAATAACAAATAATTTAGGTGCAACAATAAAATAACAGTAGCGAGGTTATATACAGGGGGTACCGGTACAGAGTCAATGTGCGGGGGCACCGGTTAGTAGTAATTGAGGTAATATGTACATGTTGGTAGAGGTAAAGTGACTATGCATGGATAATAAACAGAGAGTAGCAGCAGTGTAAGGGGGTGGGGGGACAGTGGGGGGACATTGCAAATAGTCCGGGTAGCCATTTGATTAGCTGTTCATGAGTCTTATGACTTGGGGTAGAAGCTGTTAAGAAGCCTTTTGGACCTAGACTTGGCGCTCCAGTGCCGTGCGGTAGCAGAAAGAACAGTCTATGACTAGGGTGGCTAGAGTCTTCGGCAATTTTTTGGGACTTCCTCTGATACCGCCTGGTATAGAGGTCCTGGATGGCAGGAAGCTTGGACACAGTGATGTACTGGGCCATACACACTACCCACTACCCCCCCTCTCCTTGCGGCCGGAGGCCGAGCAGTTGCCATACCAAATGGTGATGCAGCGAAATCAGGATGCTCTCAATGGTGCAGCTGTAGAATCTTTTGAGGATCTGAGGACCCAAGCCAAATCTTTTCAGTCTCCTGAGGGGGAAGAGGCGTTATCCTGCCCTCTTCATGACTGTCTTGGTGTGTTTGGACCATGCGAGTTTGTTGGTGATGTGGACACCAAGGAACTTGAAGCTCTCAATCTGCTCCACTACAGCCCCGTCGATGAGAATGGGGGCGGGCTTGGTCCTCCTTTTTCTGTAGTCCACAATCATCTCCTTTTGTGTCTTGATCACGTTAAAGGAAAGATTGTTATCCTGCCAGGTCTCTGACCTCCTCCCTATAGGCTGTCTCATCATTGTTGGTGATCAGGCCTACCACTGTAGTGTCGTCGGCAAACTTAATTATGGTGTTGGAGTAGTGCTTGACCATGCAGTGATGGGTGAACAAGATGTACAGGAGGTGACTGAGCACACACCCCTGAAGGGCCCCCATGTTAAGGATCAGCGTGGCAGATGTGTTGTTACCTACCCTTACCACCTGGGTGCTGCCCGTCAGGAAGTCCAGGATCCAGTTGCAAAGGGAGGTGTTTAGTCCCAGGATCCTTAGCTTAGTGATGAACTTTGGTGTTGAATGCTGAGCTGTAATCAATGAATAGCATTCTCACGCAGGTGTTCCTTTTGTCCAGGTGGGAAAGGGCAGTGTGGAGTGCAATAGAGATAGCATCATCTGTGGATCTGTTGGGGTGGTATGCAAATTGGAGTGGGTCTAGGGTTTCTGGGATAATGGTGTTGATGTGAGCCAAGACCAGCCTTTCAAAGCACTTCATGGCTACAGATACGAGTGCTACGGGTCGGTAGTCATTTAGGCAGGTTACCTTGGTGTTCTTGGGCACAGGGACTATGGGGGTCTGCTTGAAACATGTTGGTATTACAGACTCGGTCAGGGAGAGGTTGACAATGTCAGTAAAGACACTTGCCAGTTGGTCAGCGCATGCTCGGAGTACACGTCCTGGTAATCCTTCTGGCCCTGCAGCCTTGTGAATGTTGACCTGTTTAAACGTCTTACTCACATCGGCTACGGAGAGCGTGATCACACAGTCGTCCGGAACAGCTGATGCTTGCATGCATGCTTCAGTGCTGCATGCCTCGAAGCGAGCATAGAAGTAATTTTGTCTGGTAGGCTCGTGTCACTGGGCAGCTCGCGGCTGTGCTTCCCTTTGTAGTCCATAATAGTTTGCAAGCCCTGCCACATCCGACGAGTGTCGGAGCCAGTGTAGTACGATTCAATTTTAGTCCTGTACTGACGCTTTGCCTGCTTGATGGTTCGTCGGAGGGCATAGTAGGATTTCTTATAAGCATCCCGCTCATTGAAAGCGGCACGCCTACCCTTAAACTCATAGCGGATGTTGCCTGTAATCCATGGCTTCTGGTTGGGGTATGTACGTACAGTCACTGTGGGGACGACGTCCTCGATGCATTTATTGATAAAGCCGGTGACTCAATGCCATCGGAATAATCCCGGAACATATTCCAGTCTGTGCTAGCAAAACAGTCCTGTAGCTTAGCATCTGCGTCATCTGACCACTTCCTTATTGAGCAAGTCACTGGTACTTCCTGCTTTAGTTTTTGCTTGTAAGCAGGAATCAGGAGGATGGAGTTATGGTCAGATTTGCGAAATGGAGGGTGAGGGAGAGCTTTGTACGTGTCTCTGTGTGTGGTGTAAAGGTGGTGTAATTTTTCCCCCCCCCTCTGGTTGCACATTTAACATGCTGTTAGAAATAAGGTAAAACGGATTTAAGTTTGCCTGCATTAAAGTCTCTGCCTACTAGGAGCGCCGCCTCTGGATGAGCATTTTCTTGTTCGCTTATATGGCCTTATACAGCTCATTGAGTGTCGTCTTAGTGCCAGCATCGGTTTGTGATGGTAAATAGACAGCTACGAAAAATATAGATGAAAACTCTCTTGGTAAATAGTGTGGTCTACAGCTTATTATGAGACACTCTACCTTAGGCGAGCAAAACCTTGAGACTTCCTTAATATTAGATTTCGTACACCAGCTGTTATCTACAAATAGACACAGACCGCCACCCCTTGTCTTACCGGAGGCAGCTGTTCTATCTTGCTGATGGACCGAAAACCCAGACACCATGTCGTCTTCAGCCACGACTCGGTGAAACATAAGATTTTACAGTTTTAATGTCCCGTTGGTAGGATAGTCTTGATCGGAGCTCATCCATTTTGTTATCCAATGATTGCACGTTGGCTAATAGGACTGATGGTAGAGGGGGATTACTCACTCGCCGTTCGGATCCTTACAAGGCACCCCAACCCACGTCCCCGATATCTCCGTCTCTTCTTCATCCGAATGATGGGAATTTGGGCCTTGTCGGGTGTCTTAAGTAAATCCTTTGCGTCAGACTCGTTAAAGACAAAATCTTTGTCCAGTACGAGGTGAGTAATCGCTGTCCTGATATCCAAAAGCTCCTTTTGGTCATAAGAGACGGTGTCGGAAACATTATGTACAAAATAAGTTACAAATAACTCTTCCGAGATGTGAGATAATTAACTTGCTCTCTGTAGTATCGTATAGCTTTGGATTCGTGACATTACGTACTTTAGAGGACAATAGTAATGTTTCTGGAAATATACACTGACTTTGAGAAGGGAGTGCGTGACGATTAGCAATCACGTGACGCAGCATGACAACGTGAACGCGATTGGTCGACAGTCTGCTGGGAGGGGCGATATACGTTCCTTCATTCTTTGGATTCCTATCTCCCTTTCTCTAATATCTCTGGCAACGGGCACCATGCAATGCACCCTGGACTGGAGAGGCAGACAAATAGGAAAAATGTGCTAGATCCTCCGTTAAATTACACATTTCTTGAGGTAAGAATATTGCAAAAATATGATCAATGGCTCATTGGAGAGAAGACATCCTCCCGAGTTATGACATAGGTCAGTATTGAAATCTGACATTTATGATAAAAAATTTCACGATCTAAAAGTCAGATTCCTATTAACTTCCAGTATACTGAGAGCGACTTTATCACAGTGCTACGTCATTTCTGCTTGAAAGCCAATAACATGAAAACATGAAATTACCCAGTGAGGCGATAGAACATCACTCAGAGATACACAAAAGCAATACAACATTCAAAATAGGTTAACCTTTCATTTAAGGATAAATGTAGGAATGTTTTTCTTTTACTGTACCTTTTTTCCTTTCTTTTCGTTTGTTTCCATGTGATTCTGAGGTGATTCCATCCATGTGAAAGAGAGAGAACATACAGATAGAGAGAGTCAAACAAGAATAGGGGGATGCAGATGCAGGACATTACAGGTTAAAACACTCCACCCCTGGCACAAGATGTATGCCACCTCTGATCAGTTCTCAAAGCTATGTATTTACGATTTTCCATCTCATCTTTCCCCTAGTCTGGATTGCAGAATTACAGATAACCCATGAGTCATATAATAGTGTAGAAGCATGTTGAGTAAATGATTGGAGTTAGCTTGAGGGGGTTTGTGGCTAACACAAGCTGAACCCAACCTATATGAAAAGAATCAGCATGCTATTGACCTGAATTCAATAAACTTGACAAATATGACTTTAAAATAGTCTGTCCATGAAATTAGAGGGCTTAGTTTTGAGAGGACACACAGTATGTCTATCCCTTGTAGATGTATCAAGATAATGTCTCGAGACATAAACAGATTTTCAATTTTTTTACATTTTGTGAATGCACAAAAGTTTGGAATTTCCACTTTAAAATGTTTCTCTTTAATAAGTGATATAAAATCTGGAACACGTTAAGAGTGAAATCTGAAATGCCAACCCCTTTGTGAAAAGTCTGGAGCAGGAGGTGGTCTGGGAGTAATTATCATTTAAAGACTCAGGAATTTTACTGATTTGAGGAAAATGTCTCTGAAGGTCGTTTTCATTGTTTATACTGCTGTATGTTGCAGTAGCTTTGGCTATGTCAAACAACACAAACAGAGAGTTTGAGTTGACCATTGCTTGAGAAACTTCTCTCCCAAATGTTGACATGGAATGAAAAGAAGTTAAGAGCATTGTGTGTTACATGAGTCATAAGAACAACTTTTAAGAAAGCAAAACTGGGGAAATCTCACATTCCAAAAGTTACATAAATATTTATTTCAGAGACGTTAAAAAATCCCAATCACTGTGTCCATGAAAGCCATGAGGGCCCTGAGCTGAAACACTTGTCATTAGTGAGAGATGGTGTGGCGCTGTGCCCACTGCTGTGCTCTGCGGTCTATTTGGACCCGTTTCTTTGTATAAAGTGTGTTAGGGTTTCCTGAAAACAACTTCCTTAACCACAGCTTTCTGCCAGGTACTGCAAGCATGGGACTTGCTGAGCACAATGTAAATAATGTCAGGACTCCAAAAAGAACAAGACTTGGATATTACTGGACCTGAATCAGAGTCTGGGATGGACAGTGAAAGTAAAATTCCCTGTAACGAGTGCACAGCACATGTCATTTATTTGAGTTGAATTGCATGAATTGCATCCAAAGCGCTACAATTATACAATTGGAAAATAATATACTAACAGCCTTGTTCAACTCAATAAACAACATCTGTACAGCAAAAAAAGTGAAAATACGTAAGAAGACTGTCAATCACACTGTTAAGACCTGTGATATGCACTTTTGTGTGTCTGTTTGAATTGGCTTAGAAGTTGTTTTCTCAATAAATGTCATAATTTTTTGCTGTTTTAATTACCATGTTTTCTGGATGTCTTCTCACGCAAGATATATATTTTTCTCAAAACATAAGAGATCAAAAGTAAGAAGAACAATTTGCTTAAGACGCTAGCTTAAATGTTGTATTTATTCCAGATGACTTTCATTTCAAATGAGTTAAATAGTTTCTTTGATGTGCAAAGTAAACATGTATTGCATGGCTAACTATGGATCTGAATGGTGAATAACTTTACATTGAAGATGGAAAGATGAGTCTGAGAGCACACGAAAGAGACTCCAAAACATTCCAATTCACTGGATCTTCCTTTGTTTGTCAACGTGCATACAGGCCCAACTGTGCTAAAATGTGAAAGACTTTACATGCAGGAACTATATTGTATAAACAAGATAGAAGTGCTCCTCAACTGTCCACCTACAACAACACCCACTCACTAATCAATCTGTCTAAAACCCTAGCAGAGAATCTTGGAATCTGTCATAGCCAGAAAACAGCCAAAGGGAGCATTACTCATTAAACAACTTACTAATCGGTTGGATAAGTGATAACAACACTTTTCACTTTGTTTTCATTGGCAGACGTCTAGGAACAGACTGTTTTACCGGAAAGAGGAATTGAAAGCTAGATGTAGGATCTTAAATTTGATCACTCTTTTGTTGCTGAAGGCTTCTTAAGTTTGTAATTTCCACTTTAAAATGTCATACTTGATTTGCCCTAATGCAAAATGCATCAACCCCTAAGAAAAATGTAAATTGTTTATAATACACATAATATTTCACATTTCCTGTTGCTGCAGGATAATTTTTCTGCTGTAGCAATCTGGCTCAAATTAAGATCCCTCATCTGTAATAGATCAAAATGCCTTCAGCAAACTCTCTGCCTACAGATAGTTCGGAAAACAAACCCCATGTTGATTAATCATCAATCAGATATACGATTCAAAAGATTAAAAAAAAGAATAAGACTTATTTGTACTCTGTATTTTTATATAATTACCAAAGCATCCCTATCCATATGTGAGAAAGAGTTCTGTGTATTTACACACTGTAATGTGTGTATAATATATGAGTTAACACTGCTCTGTTTGGATGAAACATGCAATGGCTGGAGAGTGAGACAGAATCATTGAAGTCTCCATTTCTGACTTAACCGAATAAGCACCTGTCTAAGATAGTTATGATGACATTGCGCCTTGAACAAATCCAGTTTGACAAGAGATTTGTACAGATATAACAAACATTTAAACACAATCTCCCCTCCATCCCAAGTGTGTCTGCTTACTCTCATGGCCGTACTGTACCAGTCAACATGGACAGCTTTGTTACCAGTAGATAGATAGTTACGGTAATGCTTAAGCCCTTCTACTCTGCAGCCAGAAGTTTGTATTATGTTCAGGTTGTCAGTCACAAAATGTTAGCACCAAAGGCCAGCATGTCCACAGCCTTGGACACACCCTGCCTGCCTTGACAATAGACAAGCGGTACATGTTGCTGGGGAAACCGTGGTCATTTCCCCATCATACATTTTCCCCGGCAACAAGCATATTCATGTTGAGTGAAAATAAGAACAAGATGACAAAGAAAACTATATATATACGTATTATTGCCACATACACCAGATAGGTGAGTCAAATGTGTTGTTTTACAGGGTCAGCCATAGTAGCACGGCACCCCTGAAGCAAATTAGGGTTAAGTGCCTTGCTCAAGGGTACATCAACAGAGTTTTTACCTTGTCGGCTCCTGTATTCGAACCAGTGACCTTTCGGTTACTGGCCCAATGCTCTAACCACACATTCCAACCAGCAAGGTCAAGTCCTCCTCCAATCACCCTGGTAAAAAGGGACAGGTCCTGGCCCAGATGAGTTTCATTACACACACACACACACACACACACAATGCTCATTACTTAGCTGTTTTTACAAGAGGCGTCCCCACTTAGGCACATGGCTCAGCACAGCCTCCAGAGGTGCACCAGGAATTTAATGGCTGGGGATATGATTAATAAATACTGGTCAATGTGTTACGGAGAGGCAGGGGAACAGAACAACAACAAGAGAGAACAAGGCTGTCCCCAGTGTGATACAGCTCTAATGGCCGTACACTCATGATAATTGATTTCTGAAAATAATCCCCCATATTCGATCTATAAACAGATTGTGACAAAGAAAGTGGTACAATGCTTTAATGAATGGAACAAATTAGCATCAAAGAGGACCAACATTGAAAACACATTTTCACAACACGTACTACAAAAACACATCTGCTGTGAAATGGCTTGCAAAGGCAAACTGCATATTTATGAAGGCAAAGTGCATCTGACATGAAAGAGAAATTATTATTTTGGCAAATGCTTCAGTACCAGCTCCTTTGGCCTGATAGTGCAGAGGGCTCTTTTAAGTCCTCTCCCAGGGCCAGCTGATTGACTTCCATCATTAACACATCCAGTCATGGCTCAACAGCTGAGGACTCTGTTGTATCCCACACTTTAGTGTTAACTGTTAACTGTTAACAGTCAAAAGATTACAGATGGTCCCTCGGTCGGTCTACCATTTGGAATCAATACAAAACATTTGCACTGGTGTAACCTCTGTTATTTTGGATACATGTGACAAACACTGTTCTACATAGCACTGTGCACAGTCTGGCATATGTCAGACATCAAATCATACTGCCGAAAGCATACTTAGCTATGATGTTTGTTAGCATGTATTAAACAAACAAATTGCAATACATTAAATTGTAGCTACATACCAGTCTCTTTGTCATTCAATCACTTTGTCATTAGTGAATTGAAATATAGCAGTGAGGGAACAGAATCCAGATATTATGGCGATCAAACGGAGAACATAGAGGGAGTCAATGTGTGAAAACACTCAGTGTGTCAACACTGGGTTGGGAGTGTTCATTCCTGCTCAAAGCCACTTCTGCAAAATAGCTAGAATTTTGAGAAAATATTTCTGCTTTGTGTTTCTTCTGTACTAACTGAAAGTTCATACATGTACTACCACATGGCAACATGCCTATCCCCCCAAAAAATCGAATAAAAAAGGCACAATTGCGAACCTAAAATATCGGACTGTCAAGAAGCCCTCACCAGTTGTCCAAATGGAATAGGATCTACTTTGTGTAACCTCATACTGCATCGGTCCTGCAGCTCTAACCCCTGAGCTCAGACTGTGATTCATGGCAGGGGATTCTAATACATGGTCTTTTTTCTTTTAATCAAAATAAAAGGACAGACCTGCCAAGAAGCAGGTGGGGGAAATTGTTAACATGCATTCCTTAGGCCTGAGATTGTCGCTCTTTGCTTTAAAGCTCAGCCTTAATTGAATAAGCTTGTAAGGTAGAGCTAAACTCACATATCCATTTGCTAATTTAACCATACTCAGCTTGTTCGATAACATCATCTGTCTTTTTAGCTAATTTGGAAAGACCTTTAGACTGGGGCTGCTTGGTCTTTAAAAGTAATGGACAAGAAATGTTTAAATCAAATTGAATTATAAAACCAAACAGCTGTTATTCTAGACAATGATTGCTCTGCTCTCTCCTGCTCTACTTGAAGGGGAAAAACAGCATTATATAATCCAGTGAGCTGGTGCTCCCAGCCCTGCCAAAGGCCTTGTCATGTTATGCTGTCTGAGTAGAGGAGTGGTCCAGAGGAACTTAACACAAGCAGAGAGGGGATGGGGGGTAACAAGAAGATGAGCCAATTGGCCAATCTGTCATCTCTCTGGCTAATTTGATTTAAAAAGAGTGACATTAGCCAGCAGCTTCATTGTTGCAATTTGGACAGGTCTCACAGTAGGAGGCCGGATCAGTTGCGGACCATTACCAAGCAGTATTGAGATGACACTGCCTTAGTTCTTTGAATACTTTTAAAGTTATGTCTTTGTAATTGACCTTGGTGGATTTGTGAGGTACGATATGTTCTTGATATATTGTATGTGCAGCAGTCTTATGGCTTGGGGGTAGAAGTTGTTAAGGAGCCTTTTGGACCTAGACTTAGTGCTCCGGTACTGCTTGCCGTGCGGTAGCAGAGAGAACAGTCTATTACTTTTGGGCCTTTATCTGCCTAGTATACTCCAGGCTGCATCACATCTGGCCGAGATTGGGAGTCCCATAGGGCTGCGCACAATTGGCCCAGCGTTGCCCGGGTTTGGCCGACATTGTAAATAAGAATTTGTTCTTAACTGACTTGCCTAGTTAAATAAAGGTTAAATAAAATAAATAAATAAAATATAGGTCTTGAATGGCAGGAAGCTTAGCCACAGTGATGTAATGGGCTGCATGCCCTACCCTCTGTAGCGCATTACGGTTGGATGGCGAGCAATTGCCATACCAGGTGGTGATGCAACCGGTCAGGATGCTCTTGATGGTGCAGCTGTAGATCTTTATGAGGATCTGGGGATCCATGCCAAATCTTTTCAGTCACCTGAGGGGGAAAAGGCGTTGTCGTGCCGTCGTCACGGCTTTCTTGGTGTGTTTGGACCATGATAGTTTGTTGGTGATGTGGACACCAAGGAACTTGAAACTCTCAACCTGCTCCACTACAGCCCAGTCGATGTGAATGGGGGCGTGTTCGGCCTTCCTTTTCATGTAGTCCACGATCATCTCCTTTGTCTTGCTCACGTTGAGGGAGAGGTTGTTATCAGTCTCTGACCTCCCTATAGGCTGTCTCATCGTTGTCGGTGATCAGGCCTACCACCGTTGTGTCGTCAGCAAACTTAGTGATGGTGTTGGAGTCGTGCTTGATCACAGTCGTGGGTGAACAGGGAGAAAGGAGGGGACTAAGCACGCACCCCTGAGGGGCCCCAGAGTTGAGGATCAGCGTGGCAGATGTGTTGTTGCCTACCCTTACCACCTGGGGGCGGCCCGTCAGGAAGACCAGGATCCAGTTGCAGAGGGAGATGTTTAGTCCCAGGGTCCTTAGCTTAGTGATGAGCTTTGTGGGCACTATGGTGTTGAATGCTGAGCTGTGGTCAATGAACAGCATTCTCACATAGGTGTTCCTTTTGTCCAGCTGGGATAAGGCCAGTGTGGAGTGCAACTGAGATTGCATCATCTGTTGATCTGTTGGGGCGGTATGCAAATTGGAGTGGGTCTAGGGTTTCCGGGATGATGGTGTTGATTTGAGCCATGACTATCCTTTCAAAGCACTTCATGGCTACCAACGTGAGGGCTATGGGGCGGTAGTCATTTAGGCAGGTTACCTTCGCTTTCTTGGGCACAGGGACTGTGGTGGTCTGCTTGAAACATGTAGGTATTACAGACTCGGTCAGGGAGAGGTTGAAAATGTTAGTGAAGACACTTGCCAGTTGGTCCACCCATGCTCTGAGTACACGTCCTGGTAATCCGTCTGGCCCTGCGGCCTTGTGAATGTTGACCTGTTTAAAGGTCTTGCTCACATCAGCTATGGAGAGCGTGATCACACAGTCGTCCGAAACAGCTAGTGCTCTCATGCATGATTCAGTGTTGCTTGCCTCGAAGCGAGCATAAAGGCATTAAACCCGCATGGTAGGCTCATTGTCACTGGGCAGCTCGCAGCTGGGTTTGCATGCCCTGCCACATCCGACAAGTGTCAGAGCTGGTGTAGTACGATTCAATCTTAGTCCTGTATAGACTCTTTTCCTGTTTGATGGTTCGTCTGAGGGCATAGCGGGATTTCTTATAAGCGGCCGGAGTAGTGTCTAGCCTTTAGCTCGGTGCGGATGTTGCCTGTAATCCCTGGCTTCTGTTTGGGATATGTACGTACGGTCACTGTGGGGACGAAGTCGTCAACGCACTTATTGATGAAGCCAGTGACTGAGGTGGAATACTCCTCAATGCCATTGGATGAATCCCAGAACATATTCTAGTCTGTGCAAGCAAAACAGTCCTGTAGCGTTTCATCCGTGTCATCTGACCACTTCCGTATTGAGAGAGTCACTGGTACTTCCTGCTTTAGTTTTTACTTGTAAGCAGGAATCAGGAGGATAGAATTATGGTCATATTTTTCAAATGGAGGGCGAGAGAGAGCTTTGTACGTGTCTCTATGTGTGGATTAAAGGTGGTCTAAAATTTATTTTCCTTTGGTTGCACGTGACATGCTGATGGAAATTAGGTCAAAAGGATTTAAGTTTGCCTACATTAAAGTCCCCGGCCACTAGGAGTGCCGCTTCTGGATGAACATTTTCTTGTTTTCTTATAGCCTTATACAGCTTGATGAGTGCGGTCTTAGTGCCAGAGTCGGTTTTTGGTGGTAAATAGAAGGCTACGCAAAATATAGATGAAACTCTCTTGGGAGATAGTGTGGTCTACAGCTTATCATGAGGTACTCTACCTCAGGCGAGCAATACCTCGAGACTACCTTAATAGGGCTCCCGAGTGGTGCAGCAGTCTAAGGCACCGCATCTCAGTGCTAATGTCGTCACTACAGATCCTGGTTCGATTCCAGGCTGTATCACAACCGGACGTGATTGGGAGTCCCATAGGGCAGTGCACAATTGGCCCAGCTTTGTCCAGGTTAGGGTTTGGCCAGGGTAAGCCGTCATTGTAAATAAGAATTTGTTCTTAACTGACTTGCCTAGGTAAATAAAGCACACCAGTTGTTATTGACAAACAGACACACACCCCCACCCCTCGTCTTACCAGACATAGCTGTTCTGTCCTGCCGATGCATGGAAAACCCAGCAACTGGATATTATCCATGTCGTCGTTCAGCCTCGACTAGGTGAAACATAAGATACTACAGTTTTTAATGTCCCGTTAGTAGGATAGTCTTGAACTGAGCTCATCCAGTGATTGCATGTTGGCTAATAGAACGGATGGTAGAGGCGGGTTACCCACTCACTGACAAATTCTCACAAGCCACCCCTGTATTTCCTTATTTTCTTCATGCTAATGACAAGGATTTGGGCATTGTATCCTTTGTGTCCGACTCATTAAAGAAAAAATATTTGTCCAGTTCGAGGCAAGTTCTGATATCCAGAAGCTCTTTTCGGTCATAAGAGACGGTAGCGTCAACATTCTGTACAAAATAAATTAGAAAACGTGAAAAAACACACAAAATAGCACAATTGGTTAAAGAGCCCGTAAAACGGCAGCCATCCCCTCCGGCACCATTCTTCCATATAACAGTAGAACTATGACTGCACCAAAACAGACAAAGAATTATTTGACATAATAAGCCTCTGATTTAGTAAGGCTGCAGTCTTTCCCCTTAGATCCATGAAACTCTGTACCTGTCTGTGTTTCAAAGATATCCCCTATAAAACGGACAAATCCATTTTGCGGTGAGACAGAGAAGAGACATATCCGGTGCACGAAGCATATGTAGGGCTAACAAACTCTGAAGACTCACATATGTATGTATACATATGTCATTCTGATAGTCCCCATGCTGTGTTCCAGTTTACACTATGGCACACAGAGCATACAAGGACAAGGCTTTCATGACACTCTCACAATCCATTTCCAATGCAACCACAAACTCTACACTCCAGAAAGAATGAATAAATACCTTGGAATAAAAATTCTGTTAAACTGGATTAGATTCGACTGTGAAGTGAAAACAGATGGGTTTTGCGGTGTGAACACATCTCTGTGAATAAATTCAGTGACACATGTAGGTGATAAAGAGGAGGAACTTCATGACAGGTGAACATAAAGCTCTTCCTTTCAACAGCAGCAGTTGTCTGTGTCAGGGCATGTCTCCCAGCGATCCCACTTCTACCGGTTACAACACTGACCCCGTACTCTTTGACAGATGAAAAATCACAATAATTTTGTGCTTGTAAAGATTAATGCCACCCTCAATACATTGTTTAATCTCCCCAGAGAGGAAGCACTAAAGGAGTAGGTTCCCTTCCTTCCTCCTGCTTTGTCTCCTAAACCCAAGGTGGTAGAGATCAAAACAGATAAGGTGTCACAGAAGGTTTGTTCACCGCACAAGCGTCTCGTCTTCTTCTAAGGCAGGCGGAAGTTCCCTAAGCCTGAGCAGTGTGATCATACACGAACCGTCTGGTGTATTTTCAGTCCAGTGAAAATATACATTTGCAGTTGTTGTAGCCCTCCATATTGCCTATTCCTGTCACATTCTTTTGGGGGCTCTTTTGGAGAGGCTTTTCCTTCCATACAGTACCTGTTCCCTTTCCAAGGCTTTTTCTTTGGATGTTTGTAGGGGAGTCACTCTTCAATGCTGATCTTGGGAATGCGTGTAGTTTAAGGCCAGGGAGGCTTTTCTGAGGCAGCCAAAAACCCTGTCATTTCTGGGCTCTGCCAACACCTCTCTTGCAATACTCTGTGCTCTGGCACGCTTCATATGGCATACAGCACCTTTGTGCTTGTGTGTATCTTTATCACCAGTGGAAACCTTTCCTGGCACCAATCTAAAATACTACTTTCTAACTCCCAATATCCTATTCCCTAAATGTTCTTGGTGACTGACACATCATCAGTGACCATCAGGGGAGATCCTCAGCATTAAAGGAAAGAGTCACCCATTTTTAATGTTATATATACTGAACAAAAATATAATCGCAACATGCAACAATGTCAAAGATATATGATCCGACAGGTGAAGAAGCCGGATGTGGAGGTCCTAAGCTGGTGTGGTTACACGTGGTCTGCAGTTGTGAGGCCGGTTGGACATACTGCCAAATTCTCTAAAACAACATTGGAGGCAGCTTATGGTAGAGAAATTAACATTCAATTCTCTAGCAACAGCTCTGGTGGACATTCCTGCAGCCAGCATGCCAATTGCATGCTCCCTCAAAACTTGAGAAATCCGTGGCATTGTGTTGTGTGACAAAACTGCACATTTTAAAGTGGCCTTTTATTGTCCCCAGCACAAGGTGCACCTGTGTAAGGATCATGCTGTTTAATCAGCTTCTTGATATGCCACACCTGTCAGGTGAATGGATTATCTTGGCAAAGGAGAAATATTTACTAACAGGAATGTAAACAAATTTGTGCACACAATTTGAGAGAAATAAGCTTTTGGTGCATATGGAACATTTCTGGGATTTTTTATTTCAGCTCATGAAACATGGGACCAACACTTTACATGTTGCATTTATATTTTTGTTCAGTGTAGTTTTTGTGCATCTCTGATATGCATCTTTTGTCTCTGAGATAAGAAAAATAAATAAATACAGTAACATTCAAAATGTGGGAATCTTTCCTTTAAGCCAAAAGAGCAGCTCTCCAGCTGGAATCACAGCACCATTTCTTCCCTACAGTACCTCTCCAATGAAAACACTGGACCTGCACCATATTTACATGTAAATACATCTTCAGAGCAGAAAGCAGCAGCGTCCTCAGCCTCCCCTGACTGGAGGTAATTCGAGGAAAGGAACAATGCCACACCAGCAGATCCTGATTCTGGCAGGATAATACCAACCTTATTGTGTGAAGCTGAAGTATGTAGACTCACTTCAACTGATATCTAAGCAGCAGCAGTAGCCCACAATGGAAAGAGAGAGCGAGGGAGAGAGAGACTTAAACCCTCTAATGACAGAGCGCCCAAACAAATTACTGCATTGTAAATGTTCCAATGCAATGCATGTCAGGCTTTGAACTGAATACCACATCAAAAATCCAGTGCTCACTCCTTTCAAACCAAGAAATCAGGAGAATGGCCGCAAAAATGTAATGACTTATATTCTGGTTTCATACCAACAACATAGAAGTGGGGAAAAACGTCTCCCTCCCAAAGTGCATAGATCCAGCCTCTGTAAACGCAACTAAATGTCCCGCCCAGTGAAAGGCGCCCTGTGTAATTTTTTAAACATGAGAAACAGTGACATGTACTCTGAATGACCTAAAATGATAAACCCAATTGTGATGATCGTCCTATGATCTCTTTCACAATCTAAAGACATGCCTTACATAAGTAACCAGACATTTGAAACACTTTAAGGGTTTATGAGAATGCACATTGATTTATTGAATGTAATATGTGTTTAGCCATGTCCTTCAGTACTGCCGATGTTCGCCTGTAATGAGAGAGAAATGCATGTTAGAGTTCACGCCAACATTAATTTGGTTTTGGATGTGCCAGCCATTTGTTTGTAGCGCTGTATTACTCAATCTTAGTACGCTTCAAGTGCACATGTTTTGGTGATGTAATCGCTAGGTTAAAGGTAAAAAACTGTTTGCAAACATACCGGTAATTCTCGTTGAATGAAGAAGTGAATCCTTTGTTCATGCTGCATCAGGAGGTGTGTCAAACACAGCCGTGTTCAGGAGCGCTACTTATCCTTTGTTACTGAGATCTGTAATGTGGTTGAATTCCAGGTGGGGACAAATGTTACCCTGTTTTGTGCAGGGTCCTACACAATTGACTGAAGTGTGTATATATTTAGTAATCTATTGATTATTGTCTGAATATGTTTATTGTGAATTCATGCCTGTATTTGAACATGCTAATTGATGATTCGTTAATAATGGTATGATCCATATTGAAACTTATAATTGATGAAGATGTTGCAACTTCCAGTTTGTTACTTTCTTTTGTAAATAATTGTAAAGTTTTTGATGGCTTATTTTCATGTTTGCTAGTAAAAGCCTCACCCCGGGCAAGAAAAGTAAAGAACTGCTGTTGCCTCCTCACTGTAAAATCCTACCACATGGTCTCTCACCCATCTTGGTATAGTAATTCTACTATTGAAATACATAAATTAAGCTGTCAACTGAGTCAGAAATTCACAAGTGTCAGATATTTTCAAAGTGTTTTCAGGTTTAAAAAAAATAGAAAAGCAAAAGAATTGGATATTCTAAGTCCACAACAATGCTTAGTCCACATCAGGAGACCACTTTTAAGAAAGTTGGACATTTGAGTGTAGTTACCCTTTAATTCAAGTGCAGAGGCACTAGCACTGTTGTTGGTTAGTGATGTTTCTGTATTTCACATGAGATGGAGTTTGCAAAACCAACGTCCACTGGATTGATGCAAATAATCATGATATCCTTCTGCCAGGTAGGCATAGCCTACTTTATAGCTAGTTAACATGTAATTGAGAATGATTTGGGGAAAGCCTTTCCATCTAGGCTACCAGAAGATGATAGGCCGATCATTAGCGTCACTATATTTTTCCTGTTCCTTAATTGTTTGAAACCTGGATGTTTTACTTCCTATTATGAGCATGTCTTTCCTTTGTTCAAAATAGCCACACCAAAAACCGAACATAGAAATAAATGTTGAGGGAAATATTATATAAACAGTTCCTCATATGCAGACTCCTGTTCTGTTGGCTTTCAAATCAACTTTCTTTCATTGTCTAGGAGCCAAAGGCATTATGCTAGTCATATGTGACTTGTTCTATAATAATCAGTCACATTGACCCCTAAACACATTTGAAGTTATATATACTGCTGGAAAGAGGAGATTTATGCTTCAAAACAATGTATAATTCGAGTATTAACTGTTCCAATAGAGCGCAGCATAGCTAGTTACAACAGAGGTCTCCCTGATGAACTGTTTAGAGAAAATCACCCTCAAAGTTTGTAGAAGACTTATATTGTTATTTAGCATAACTTGTAACTGCCTGGCTACTAATTAAGTTTGACAAGATATTGTGCTAGCTAGCTGGTTAATATGATTAGAACGAGTTTGTGGGTATGCTAGCCAGCTAAACAGCTAGTTAGCTAGCTTGTCAGTAGACTAGACTGTTAGCTAGCCATTGACTCGTTTTGATAAATGGTTGTTCTGATCAGGTGACCTTTAAACGTGTACTTAAACTATGAATTAGGACTTTAAATTAATTGGGTTGGCTAGAAAACATGTTGTTCGAGTGAATTCTCTTTTAGGCTTACCGCTGTGTGCACATTCCTTGCTGTGCTTAAAATGTGGAGAAATAATAGTTTATCAACATTTGAAGCTAAACATTATGATATATTCCATCAGCCTTCTTAATTGATACGGCTTATAACTCCACTATACTACTTTGATACGCATCAGTGGGGATTAAGAAGTGAATATACGCAATGCCCACTGAAAAAAAACGGGGTTACGGTGTATACCTGCGTATAGTTTCCACTACACCACTGCCCACCATGAACCATGCAGCATACTGGGTTCAGGCCTGCTCTGTCCCTGCTGTCTTGAGTCTTTTACCTGGAGGTAAAACTTTGATGTATACCCATCCGTTCAGCCATTTAAGAAATTAGAACATGAACGTTTAAGGCATTCTCTGAATGTAATGAAATCGTTGTTCCAAGAAAGAATCCATACCTGAATCAAGTCGTTTATTCTGCTGGCTCCTTTTGGTGCGATGGACAGCATTGTCTCTGTCTTCTTTGAGGTGAGAGTTTTCGTCACTGTTCCCCAGAGGCAACCTATTCTGTTGGTCAGTGAAGGATACAAGGAAAAGTGTTATAAAATTGAAATAGAACTGTTGTTTGCATTGGGTCTTTATCATTTCAACTAGCAAGTCATGAGAACTTGCATAAGATATACGAAACGTGTTCATATTATCTCTTAACATTTATGGAAATCACGGGCAATGTGTGCAAAAGAAGAAAAAGTTTATGTTCTTTCAAATTATATTTCATATCCCGACTGGGATTAGATTTGTCATTTTTTGGGGCCTTTGTTGACACAGGATTGAATTACTTGGCTTTGTTCACTTTGAGTATTTATGAGACCTGCACTTGTGGAACATAAATTAGACCAAACGTCAACGTGATCAGCAGAGTTCCTCTCCACAGATACTAAGAAGAGGGGATAGGAAGAATGGGAGAGGGAGAAAGTGTGCAAGAGATGAACATTTCAGATGCATGCCCAACTCCAGGGGGAACCATGTGAAAACATGATTCTATTGACGGAAGGCATCAGGCTTGTGTACAAGATGCAGAAAACCAAACCCAGGCAGTCTCTGTCTGTTGGATAGAAGACAATCCTATGTTGAGCTCATAACGCTGCCCTTGGCAGAGCAGGCCGCTCGTTACCGAGGATCCTACTTGAGATGTGGTATTGATTACTCATTGAAAATAGCACATTTTATGACAATAGAAAGCAGCAGCCATGAATTCCAAAAGTCTACCAATAACTTTAGGGCAGGAAAATAAATGTTACTCTTGACTGGGTTTAAATATGGGTTGTCTGCATTCCACAATATTGTGTTAGCCTGCTTATATAAAGCCTGGGTGAACAGTTATAGGGAGTTTTGCCCCAATACATTCAGGACACTAATAGCTCATTTTCACTAGTTTCGTCTTCCATAAACGTGTCTTCAAACTACTGTTTCGAAAGTCCTACATAAATGAGTGACGCTGATTAAGGCAATAACGTACCTGTACAATTATGGGAAAATGTGCAAGAGAGACTAGGGCTTGCCAAATGTGAACAATGAGCATCACCCATCCGTCACATGACTACCAGCCAAAGTTTCATTTTATGGCCCCTCTGCATTCCTTTGGGGTGATAGTCCACTTCCACCAACTATCATTATACTCTTCAGAGGTGAGTCTCATATGCTGGTATACACATGTCAGCGTTTATAGAGTAGTCTCAGTTCTATATGGATACGGCACTGATATCAGGGTACTTACTACCTACATGACAGACTTTACTCTAAAACATTGGAGTTCAGGACAGGAATGTTACACGAGAACTGTAACCAATGGACTACATTCCTTGTACCTCAAATAGTGTAATAACAATGGATTTATTCAGCAGTACTGAGGATGTTCTGTGCATCCCGGTCATACTGTAGCTGAGTGATACCAACAACAGGCATGCTTCTGTGGATGCTTTGCTCGCTGCATGCCGGCTTAAAAAATGCTAGTTTGTGCTTTACTCTGCACCTGGCCAACATTAAAACCGGGCAGGACAATAAAGGGTGAAAGCAGTGCTGGGAGTTTATTTTGTTTATCAGCGGGGCCTTTGATATCCCAGCCAGCCCGTAAAGGGAGAGGACAGCCAAAACTTTAGTTAGCCTGACAGGCACTCATTATAGTCTGTAGAGCCTGAGACAAGACCTCTGAACCGCAGCTTTGTGTCAACTTGACTCTCACCAAGTACTTTTCCATTGAGGTATTATAACAACCAAATAGATGTAGTTTACACAGTATGATGTTGCTCACCTTTATGATACAAATGCTATCTACATTACAAAAAGTTATAAATATGAAGAGTAAATGTGTACCTTACAATCTAAGAGGCTTCCATCCAATTATTACAGAGGAGGTCCTCAGTCCAAAATAAATGACAAATATGGGATGTCAAACACTTTGATGTAATCTCATTTGATTCACCCCAAAAGAAGATCACTACATCCTGACAATTACTGAGCATGTCAATCAAATATATATTGAATGCGCATATGAAACAAGATATCTGCAAACACAGCATATAGCGAGAAAGAGCACAATGTTGTGGACAATTTCATTCTATTTTATTTTTCAATTATTGAACAACCGAACAAAACAATACAGCAAGAGTAAATACTACAAAAAAGCTTATTCAGCCCTCCCCACCCCTCCCCCCATTTGTTTATTTATTAAAACAATTACAAATTACAAAAACATTAAATAATGTTTGAATAATAATAATACTAATAATGACTAAATAAGACAAAAGACAAGAGAGACCAACACATACACAAAGCAATATAAAGAGTACATTACGGAGAGACAATACTGACATCGATCTACAAGCGCACATCCACCAACCCCAATGGAAGTATTTCCATATAGTCCAGGAAGGGTTGCCATACAAAGTAGCAGTTGAATTTATTTCTTAAAGCATAGGTCATCTTCTTAATAGGAATACACCTATTCATTTCAGAGAGCCATCTTGGAATTGGGAGAGGGGAATCTGATTTCCATGTCAATGCAACACATTTTCTTGCAGTGGCAAAGGCGATTTCTGTCAATTTGATATTGAAGTTATTCCTCAAACTCACATTTGTAAAGTTACCCAGAAGGTATATTTCAGGGTCAAGTGGGAAAGGGACCTCCATAATTAACGTATCACAAACATCATGCCAGAAGGCTTGTAATATAGTACACTGCCAAGTAGAATGCAAAAAAATGCCTTCTGTTGTTCCACATCTGAAACACATTTCTGATATTTCAGGGTTATATCTATGTAGCCTCTGAGGTGTCAGATAGAGTTGGCGGAGGAAGATGTAATGTAGAAGTCTGTATCTAGAGTTGATAGTCACTGATACATTATCTTGGCATAGGTCCGACCATAGCCCCTCATCAATTGTAATATTCAAATCAGATTCCCATTGCTCTCTTGACTTATGTACATCTGGTTTTGGTAATTGTTGCATTAGCAATGATGACACTCTGGATATAAATCTAAATGAGTCATGGTTATTATGGAGTAGTTGTTCAATACTTGATAGATTTGGAAAAGTAATATCTCCAAGACTGCTTCTGAGAAAGTTTCTTAGCTGTAAATAACAAAATAAACTATTATTGGATAACTGGTATATTTCTCTTTCAGCTCAAATGACATAAGCACCCCATCTATATAACAATGTTCTAAATGACATAAGCACCCCATCTATATAACAATGTTCTAAATGACATAAGCACCCCATATATATAACAATGTTCTAAATGACATAAGCACCCCATATATATAACAATGTTCTAAATGACATAAGCACCCCATATATATAACAATGTTCTAAATGACATAAGCACCCCATCTATATAACAATGTTCTAAATGACATAAGCACCCCATATATATAACAATGTTCTAAATGACATAAGCACCCCATATATATAACAATGTTCTAAATGACATAAGCACCCCATCTATATAACAATGTTCTAAATGCGTTATTCCCTTCTCATGCCAAAGTTGAAATGTTTTGCTATCCAAGATCATTGGCAGGAGTCTGTTTTGCCACAGAGGTGTTTTGGTGACAAGTCTTGTTTCAGACCAAATAACTTACTAAATTGATGGTACAGGGATTGCTCATTTTGGTTGATATAGTCTTGGGGTTCCACTTGTAGATAATATTACTCCCAACCTTTTCATTAAGAGCAAACATTTCCAAGAAAGGGCTGGTTCAGTTTCAAATAAGAAATACATCTAATTTCTACAGGAAATCACAGACTACAAAAACTAAAACAGCCACGTCACGGATACCGATGTCACGCTTCCAGACAAACTAAACACCGTCTTTGCCCGCTTTGAGGATAATACAGTGCCACCGTCGTGGCTCGCTGACAAAGTCTCTCTTTCTCCTTCTCAGTGGCTGACGTGAGTAAAACCTTTAAACATGTTAACCCTCGCAAAGCTGCTGGCCCAGACGGCATCCCTAGCCGCGTCCTCAGAGCATGCGCAGACCAACTGGCTGGTGTGTTTACGGCCACCTAAACCGGCCACCCTAGACCCACTTCAGTTTGCATACCCCCCCAACAGGTCCACAGACGAGGCAATCGCAATCGCACTGCACACTGCCCTATCCCATCTGGACAAAGAGAATATCTATGTAAGAATGCTGTTTATTGACTACAGCTCAGCATTCAACACCATAGTACCCTCCAAGCTCATCATCAAGCTGGAGGCCCTGGGTCTCAACCCCTCCCTGTGCAACTGGGTCCTGGACTTTCTGACGAGCCGCCCCCAGGTGGTGAAGGTAGGAAACAACATCTCCACTTCACTGACCTTCAACACTGGGGCCCCATAAGGGTGTGTGCTCAGCCCTCTCCTGTACTCTCTGTTCACCCACGACTGAGTGGCCATGCACGCCTCCAACTCAATCATCGAGTTTGCAGACGACACAAGAGTAGTGGGTTTGATCACCAATAACAACAAGACAGCCTACAGGGAGGAGGTGAGGGCACTCAGAGTGTGATGTCAGGAAAAAAACCTCTCACTCAACGTCAACAAAACAAAGGAGATGATTGTGGACTTCAGGAAACAGCAGAGGGAGCACCCCCCTATCCACATCGAAGGGTCAGCAGTGGAGAAGGTGGAACGTTTTAAGTTCCTCGGCGTACACATCACAGACAAACTGAAATGGTCCACCCACACAGACAGTGTGGTGAATAAGGCGCAACAGCGCCTCTTCAACCTCAGGAGCCTGAAGAAATTTGGCTTGTCACCCAAAACCCTGACAAACTTCTTTTTATAGCAACCTCTGTCCAGTGAAGCCCACAAAGCAAATTGCATGTACAGTAACAGACAGTTACATTATCTATAGCAAGTTAATGTTCCCAATATTTTCGGAACACTAAACAACTATTGATTTAGAACCACAGAGAGTTACTGCGAGTCACAAAGGAAACAGGAGCTGCCTTCACTATTCCAGCACCATTTCAACTTTGACATTTCAACATCATAAAATCACCTCTGCTTAGTCTAATACACTGACAACTAAAATATACCAAAAACAATTTAGTCCAATAAACGTAAGCTAAATATGTTGTGGCTGTCCATGGTTCTGATTTGTGTGTGTGTGTGTGTGTGTGTGCGTGCTCGTTTGTGCAAGTAGAAAAATATGTTGACTCACCCTACTTGTAGAGAAACGCCAATACCATCCTCCTCTCTTTCATGTTGCCGAAACTGTCCATCATTCTGTCATACAGTACACGCTTTTATTTTTTGTTGTCCTAGGCTACTTGGCTAAAATGCTTGCTCGCTAGCCTAATTTCCATTCATGGGAAACGTTAGCTAGTTAACATTAGCCTTCTACATCTAGCTACATATTGAACTTCCATCCTTTCAGGACAGGGGCACAACAATGTATGAATTAATGGTTGGATCAGAATCGTCATTATAATCATTGGCCAGTACGGAGAATTAAGTAAACCACAAGTCCAATTCCCTATCTCCATCCATGGCTAATGTAGTAAATGGACAATTTTTGCCAGCTGGCTAGCTAGCCACCGGAGGACAACAACAAAACCAGATGCAACAATTCAAGTTTTTCTGTCAATGACATATGCCCTCAATGGGATTTGATAGGAGTGAAGCCAAATCCAAGCTGGGTTCCCTTTACACTTTTTTTGGTGTGCCAGGACCACTCACAGTTGAGCTCGCTCAGTTTAGATCAACGCTGATTGGCAAATTTTGTACACTTTTTTATCAAGGGAGGCCAAATGCTCGCTGGTTTACCTTGCCTTCAATGCTACTGGCGGCGACAATGTCATACTTGTTTGGACCAGACAGCATCAGATAGATGACCTACACGTAGAGAGACAGAGGGGCACTGTTTCACTCACTCAGATGCTTTCTCCTATGAGATACATTTAGCCACTTGCGAATTGAAGGAAAATTATGAAACACAGACGAAAGATAGTCGAAAAGATACATTATTGTGTTTTTTTGTTGGTCAATTTTTTTGAGAAGCCTGGTTTCCCTTGGCATCCATGAATACACACCACTGTAGCACCCCTAAATGCAACAAAAGTCCAACTTTGGGTGGGTGGGTGGGGGTCTCTAAATAATGCTAATTTAACCATTCTCCTATTTGTTTAAAATGTAGTGGAAAATATGTTTTACTGTGGTAAATATGAAAATAAAAGCTTCCATATAAAATTAACACCCCCACCTCTCTGTCATGGTTTAAAACATTTATTTATATGTTTCAGCGCTGTCCAGTCCAGGCAGGTCACTCGTGATACAAGTCAGTATTCAACGTCTGTCCATGTCTGAGGACGTCAGGAGACTGCATGGAAATCGGCCACTAGGGGCAACAATGAGCACTGTTACCTTCAAGTAGGTTTCGTTTTTTTAGGGTGTCGTGGATGTGGATGGTGGATGGGTGTAAGCATCTGCCTCTGATTCCAAAGAGGCAAAAGTTGCATGTTCAAATCCAGCAATAGAAAGTTGTTTTTGATATTTTTGTAATGGTTAGGTTTAATGGCTAAACTTAACCTTAAACACTTAGAAATCTGACATTTGGAACTACTTCGATAATTTTATTGAAACATGGATGAACGTCTAATTCTGACGTGAGACTGTGAGAGCTGGTTGGTCCACTCAGTAGTACTGAATTTGGCCTCAGCTGAGCTCCTTTACGTATAGATTTTCCTTTGTACTTCCTCATTTCTGCCATTTGTTTGCCATGCGTCCTTGATAAAAATAGCCTATATTTCAATGCATTAGATGTATTTGTTGATTTATCATTGTTTGCTTTATTTTGGATTTGTGTGCCCATGAGAACTGTTTTCATGACGAAACGTAATGAAGTGTTACTACGTGGCATAGTTACACTTACAGTGCATTTTCAGAGATCTCCAAGTTCCATAAAGGGTTTAAGTTCAATGTTCCAATTAAATTGTTAAATGCTTAATAATGACAAATAACTGTCATAAATGTCATTAACATAAGGAAAGAAAGGTAGTGCTTTATGTTGCACATCCAGTTTGGATGCTGAAATTATTTTGGAGTGGACGAACATGCATCGGTAGCTTACTTTTTGAAGTGATTTGTTTGACAATAATGACTGGTTGTGTTTATGCCACAATTAAAGGTAATACATTTTTACCTTTTAAATGATGTCTTTATTATTAGGCCCATAAAAATTGCACGTGCTAACCCCCCCTAAATGTCACTATTCTTGCCATTCTCCTTCGACCTCTCTCATCAACAAGCTGTTTTTGGCCACAGGACTGCCGCTGACTGGATGTTTTTTGTTTGTCACACATTTCTCTGTAAACCCTAGACACTGTCGTGCATAAAAAGCCCAAGAGGCCTACCAATTCTGAGATACTGGAACCGGCGCTCCTAGCACAGACGATCATACCACGCTCAAAGTCGCTTAGGTCACTTGTTTTACCCATTCTAATGTTCAATCGAACAGTAACTGAATGCCTCGATGCCTGTCTGCCTGTCTGCCTGCTTTATATAGCAAGCCATAGCCACGCGATTCACTGTCTGTAGGAGAGAACAATTCTTTGTGAATGGGGTGGTGTACCTAATACTGGCCACTGAGTGTATATTGGATTGAATTCTAGGTTTAATTAGACATGTTATTTGACCTTGTTTCAATGTTGATAGTAAAATGTTTGTTTGAATCAACATCATTGTTTCAGTGTCATGCTATCAACCTAACTAAAAAGAGGTACATTGAGATAAAATGTGAAGCCACAGTCCAACGATTCCTGCTTGAACAGTGACTCCTACTGGTATATGACGGGTAATGCACTTCAATGAGACCATGCCTACCTCTATGTATGTTGCTTAGCTTTGGAAACAAGATCTTTTTAATTTCAGCTGAGCTATCATGTCAAAATATTCAGACATTTATCAGCTTCTATACTCATTTGAGGAGACTACCTAAATAACATTGAATAGTTGAAAGTAACTCTAACCTTTCTTAAACAAGCTGTGTGTGAAAGTAAATTCGGAGTGAGGTAGGGTTTATGTAGGCTACATTAACATCTGATTTGCCCAAAGCACACCATCATTTCAACGTGAAGCTAGCTACGTCCAATATACTATCATTTGTCTATGGTTGACTGGATCTTTTGAAGTTTAGAAGTAGTTACCATAAGCCCTATAAATAGGATGCCAAATTCATGGTATTAATAACACATTTTTATCTTTGGATATTGTCTTGTTTATGATATGTGTAATCAACTATGAAATTCAACAGAATTTCAACCACCCAATTCATTGAATATAGGATGAGGAATTTAACGCAATTTCAATGTATACAGAGTTCTGATGATTATGTTGAAATTAGATTGACATAACAACCTGTTAGTCAGGTCAATGTATTTAAATGGAAGTTTTACCCTAATTTCAATGTTTACAACTCTGGTTGAAATGAGATGAAAACAGTACTGGTTAATGACTTTTTTTAATCCAATGTATTGTCCCTGTTGATTCCACGTCACAATACATTGACAAATTACATTGAAACAACGTTGATTCAACCAGTGTGTCCAGTGGGAGTGTTCCTTAAAGCATTTCTTAAAGGTATTGGGTTTCACACTTACAGGATTAAGAATTAAGGTCTCAACACTTGGCAGAAGAACATGCTCTCCGAGCAGATATTGTCTTTCAGTGGGATGAGTAAAACTAACAATCTGCTAGGTAAACTGTGTTCACGGTACTCTACAGCAGTTGCCATATTTAGGGTGCATAAAGACATGTGAAATCTATATGTGATGGCCCATGGCATGACAATTACAAATATGTATTTAGAGTTCTATCATGAAACCCTCCCAGAAGAAATCCAGACCAGAAAGAATATGCAAAACATGATAATACTGTACTCATAGCAGTGGAGGCTCCTCAGAGGAGGAAGGGGAGGACCATCCTCCTCAGTGAATTTCATAAAAATCTAAATAGTGAAAAATTAAAAAATGTATCCTTTTTAGATAAAACTATTCTAAATATATTCACATCATCAAATAATTGATTAAAACACTGTTTTGCAATGAAGGTCTACATTATCCTCAGCAGCACTCTGTAGTGTAGCACCAAGCTAGCTTCTGTCCTCCTCTGGGTACATCGACTTCAATACAAAACATAGGAGTCTCATGGTTCTCACCCCTTCCATAGACTTACACAGTAATTATGACAACTTCCGGAGGACGTCCTCCAACCTATCAGAGCTCTAGCAGCATGTTGTCCACCCAATCAAAGGATTAGATAATGATTTTAGTACTGAAAGCATAAGCTACAGCTAGCTAGCACTGCATAAAATGTGGTGAGTAGTTGACTCAAAGAGGGTAAAAGACAATAGTTGAACAGTTTTGAACAAATACATTTCTTCCAAAATTAGGAGAAGAGAGAGCTAGCATTATTTGGTTGTATTTTTTACTTTCACTTTCACTGCAAATGCAGCTAGCTAGTTTAGCCTACTCAAACACCCTGCTCAAACAGAGAGGGATGCTATGTTCGCTGGCTGGCTATGGCTATTCAACGTAAGCTTTTGGTTTTATTAATTTATTGCAACTGGGGCCCGCTGGTGTAACTGCTAAACTGATTTCTGACTGTACAATGTACTGCATGATTGCAGCGGGTTTACTAACGTGTTAGTTCTAGTAGTTCTAGTTGACAACGATGTTGGCTGTGTGTAGCGGTTAGCTGTCATGATATGAAGGTTTGGTTTGGAAAGTTTTTTTCGCCTGGTCACAGACAGCTGATGTGTTGTGCACTGAAGTCCACAAGTGAAGGGAAAAGGTGAGAGGAGCAGAGCATGTAGATAGTTGGAAGAAGGAATTATATATACATTGAGCAAAGGTATCATGCTGTTTGAATGTGGCTGCTATGAAAGTAAACTGTTTTGAGTGTGATCAGGTGTGTATTTATTTCCGCCGATTCTGTTGAAAAACGTTTCTTAAACGGAACCAAAATGGTACCAAACGGGGATAAACATACCTAAATCTGTCCAATATAAACTCTAATTTGCAACGGTTGGACTAATGATTACACCCTAGATCAGCTAGATGCAGGCAAGAGTGTGCAAGGGGGTATTGAATGTGTCACTGTCTGTCACCTTGATTACTCAAAATTCTCTCGACCTGTGCGTCTATGTTGTAAACTTTCATCCATAGGCTAGGTTGTAGCAACCTCATGATGGGTACAGGGAACATTTAGCCTAAACCTATCGATGCTACATTGAGCTGGGTGAATGGAATATGAATGACAGTCATCTAATATGCTGTAATAGAAATAAAGCCATACTCCTAAAAAAAAAAATAATCCTCCCTCATTTTCAACGGCACTGACTCACATTGAAACACAAATCTATTGTCTCGTTTTAAATCCCTTTACAATACAATCTATTGTACAGTACATATTCCAATATAAGCCTCTATTTTGATTCTACCTTGTAGTATGTCAAATGTGCAAACAGGTTGGAAAAGGATCAAATTAGGTAACAACTGCAGCTTGGAGATAAAAGCGATTCATTAGACAAGTGCAAAAAAAGGTCAAACAGCATGAGATGTGGGGAGAAGAGAGACTGTGTTTATTTTATATTTAACCTTTTTTAACTAGGCAAGCCAGTTAAGAACAAATTCTTATTTACAATGACGGCTCTAAGAACAGTGGGTTAATTGCCTTGTTCAGGGGCAGAACGACAGATTTTTACCTTGTCAGCACGGGGATTTTGATTTAGCAACCTTTCGGTTACTGGCCCAACGCTCTAACCACTAGGCTACCTGCCGACCCAGGCGGTGTGTAAAGCAACAGGAGAACAGACACTAAATAAATCAGACAGGAGACAAGATAGAAGGTAGCAGAGAGAGAGAGAATGAGAGAGGTTCCCTGGGGAGCACATCCAATATTAGAGGAACCTAGTGGGGGTTGGGGTGGAGTGGGGAGTATCACCACTACCGGAACAGATGCTGACCTGCCAAATTCTAACCTAATGCGCCGGGGCTCTGAAAGGCTGGAGAGACGCGCTGTCTAGACTATGCAACATGAGTCTGCCGTGAGACATCGAGCATTTCTATACAGGTGGCGTTTCCAGGTGCGTTTTAAATTGCACCTTTTATACTGATGGCGGACATTGCCATCTCATTCATCACACTGTAATAGGGGAGATCAGAGTACAGACCTTTCACCCTGTTTCTAGTAGTGCAGCTGGGACTGGGACCGGGATGATGTACTCAACTGAACTCCACACAGTTGAGACCAGGAAGGTCTATACTGCATGGGCCCTCCCACCAGGCCATTATTGTACACAAAATAACCCACTTCCAAAAAAGTTGTCACAAATTGTTTATCACAAATCAGACTAATTAAAATCAGGGACACAATTGTTGATTAGCATAACAAGGGGTGTTTAACATGCCTTGTTTAGTATTTGTTTGCATATCATGCCTGATACTGGGACAAGCTCAGTAGGCATGTTTCCAATGATCTATAACCTCAGTTTTGTGTCTGGCAACATGTAACGTATCAAACAAATGTAGGCTCGATATGCATACTTGGGCAAGGAAGAATGCATACATCATTTCAGTAGAACAATGGTTATACAACTTTAATTAGTGTGATATTCTTGCCCGCACGAACAGAATTGAAAGACATTGAATGATGCCTCAGATCATAAGGTTACAACAAGTCCACATCTGGAGCCTGAGGTCACATCAACATGCACTTGGGTCTGAGGCTTGATTTAAAGGCTCCTATGTCAGATATGTGTTCTGCTTAGGGGCCAAGCCCAGAAGGGAGTCCAAAGCCAGTCAGACACACACGCTAACCCCTGAGGGGGCTGGAGAGACAGTGGGTAGAAAAACAAGAGATTTGACATATTCCTCATCACTGCTGCAAACAGACCACCCAGTGTCTTGCCCTTGACGAAAGGCCAACACTGTTCTATTCTGTGTGGAGTTGAGTTTGAAAAATATGTCTTTCCTCTCTCTGTCTAAACAGCATGTACTGTTGCTGAGGGGTCAGTCTGAATGATTATGCGACATTGGAGTGGAAAAGTATGTACTGTACATATGCAGTGTTTCCCCTAGAATTTTTTTCAGCAGTGATGGCAAGGGTAGCGGGGGGAAGGGGTGCATTGCAACTAGTGTTAGTGCAATGCCATACTAGCTGTTCACATAGACTTCCAGTCATTGAGCCAACAACTATCCATTTAAAAGAGCATCTCTTCAGAACTATATACACTCCCGTTCAAAAGTTTGGGGTCACTTAGAAATGTCCTTGTTTTTGAAAGAAAAGCAACATTTTTGTCCATTAAAAGAACATCAAATTGATCAGAAATACAGTGTAGACATTTTTTATGTTGTAAATGACTATTGCAGCTGGAAACGGCAGATTTTTTATGGAATATCTACATAGGCGTACAGAGGCCCATTATCAGCAACTATCACTCCTGTGTTCCAATGGCACGTTGTGTTAGCTAATCCAAGTTTATAATTTTAAAAGGCTAATTGATCATTAGAAAACCCTTTTGCTATTATGTTAGCACAGCTTAAAACTGTTGTTCTTATTAAAGAAGCAGTAAAACCGGCCTTCTTTAGACTAGCTGAGTATCTGGAGCATCAGCATTTGTTGGTTCAATTACAGGCTCAAAATGGCCAGAAACAAATAACTTTCTTCTGAAACTCGTCAGTCTATTCTTGTTCTGAGAAATGAAGGCTATACCATGTGAGAAATTGCCAAGAAAATGAAGATCTCGTACAACGCTGTGTACTACTCCCCTCACAGAACAGCGCAAACTGGCTCTAACCAGAATAGAAAGAGGAGTGGGAGGCCCCAGTGCACAACTGAGCAAGAGGACAAGTACATTAGAGTGTCTAGTTTGAGAAACAGACGCCTCACAAGTCCTCAACTGGCAGCTTCATTAAATAGTACACGCAAAACACCAGTTAAGAAGCGACTCCGGGATGCTGGCCTTCTAGGCAGTGTTGCAAAAAAAAGACATATCTCAGACTGGCCAATAAAAATAAAATATTAAAATGAGCAAAAGAACAGACACTGGACAGAGGAACTCCAGTGTCATTGGAACACAGGAGTGATCGTTTCTGATAAATGGGCCTCTGTACGCCTATGTAGATATTCCATTAAAAATAAGCCATCTCCAGCTACAATATTAACAATGTCTACACTGTATTTTAGATAAATTTTATGTTATTTTAATGGACAAAAAATGTGCCTTTCTTTCAAAAACAATGACATTTCTAAGTGACCCCAAACTTTTGAATGGTAGTTTATATATATACACACACATATATATATATATATATATATATATATATATATATATATATATATATATATATATATATATATATATATATATATATATATATATATATATATATGTGTCTGTGTGTGTGTCAAACAAATTGCATCAGATTTTTAGCAATGGTCGCAACAATTTCGCAGTGATGGGCCACCGCTGCTAATGAATATAGGGGAAACACTAATATAGGAAAAAAACTCAACTCATTCCAAAATCGTCCTAAATTCAGTCCTGCAGTGACATGTCAAGCATTTTTGGCACAGTGGGTAGTGCTATCACTTTTGGGAACGCTTTTGGGAAAGAGGAGCCATGGGTGGAACAGTAGAGCCTGAGGCTACTGCTTTATTGATTCATATTCAGTCAGTGTGCGTGCCATGCTGGTCCACAGTATTTTAGTTATCAGATACATGTTGGATAGCATCTTTACTCATCCATAATACATGGAAATTGAAGACAACTATATTTTGCCAAAGTTACAGTATATGTATGAAAGGTGGTTTGATATTGCTGAAAAAGGATCAAGAAGGATCTCATTTTCTGCAATGCTGGTGTTTAATCAAATGTTTGAACACCACAAGAGGATTCTGATGAGAAGTATTTGGATAGGTAGAAGGCCTAGCATATGGTTGGTAGTTTGAGTTAAATGAAAATATGTTTCTGTGGGCACTGTGGCCAATATGTTTAGCAGTGCTTGAATCACTGGGACTGAGAGGGAGAGTGATTACCCTGGATGTGTGGGCATGTTTCACAGTAGCTTCCTCTGCCTTCATATTTATTTTTACTTGTCGTACAAACCCAAGCATGCCTTCATGAGTAGTGTTTTTACTTCATGAAAAATGTAGTTAATCATTATGTTGTGAACAGCCCATAAAAACACCCGCAATGAATGTGTGGAACATTTCATGACCTTCCACAAGAATGATTTAAAGAATAAACACAACTGCTATTGTTTATACTGCACAGAATGTACTGTATATAGAGAGAATATAGGCATAAATTACTGTTGTAAAGAAGGGGAATAAAACATGTCTTGAAGTGCACTGCCTTACATGAACCAGTCAGCAGACACCATTCTCAGAGGCCCATGTTTGAACTGGGCCCTGGGTCCATGTTAGACCAAATGTGTGAGTGTTAACAATATTCAACCTTGTCCAAGTGCTCTCAATCATAGGAAATCATTGCTGGAACACTATTGCTCATGTCATTTCAAACATGTCAAATTAATGGGGGTGAACATAAATCACTTGACATGTTTAGTAGCTACTTGTTAATAGCTAACAGTTAAACTACAACCAATATGTGCAGCAGCCCTATTGGCAAACTAAAATTAAAGATCAGAATTGATTCATACATAGTTTTAACCCATAACTTTGGAGTGTGTGCAGATGTCTGAACATCATGAGGGATGTGCAGAGTGGAGGAGGGGGGAGTGACTCATGAAGGGAGACGCATCAGGGGTTTCACTGAGATATATTTGTATTCAGAGACTCACTCATCGTAACCATGACGGTAGTAGCTACAGTACACTGCCTCAAAAAGGATTCCCTGGTGTGGAGTGTGCTCATGACGTTTGTGAAGAACACTTCCATGGAGAACGGGGGAGTAAGCCCATCAATGACTGAGTGAATAAGTAAGTGACTGTGGTTGAGGAGATTGCCTCTTTATATATTCATTCCAGGACACAAACCAGTGCAACCTATTCTGCTTTTGTGTGTCATTATGTCATTTCAGATCTACAGGCAACCAACCAGATCCACTAATGTGTCATAAACTGCCATAGTACAGCCCAGACAAGGCTTACTGATTGTTTCTGGCACCAATAAATCAGAATTAAACTCATGTTACAAGCCTTTTGGAAATTGAACAGTGTAAGCACAATGAAAAAGTCACACATGCAGAACATTACAGCCATTGTACGTAGGAGTCAACAGACTTCAGTATTCATTACCTCTTTAGCTATAATATAGGAATGGTGACATCAGAATATAATGAACAATTGTGCTGACCGGAACCTCAAGTGGGGTCTACCATCTACATTAGTAAAGAGCACTGTATGCCTCATTTACAGTTTTGCACAAACTGAATACAACAACGTGTTGGGGATTGGGCGCTATACATTGTGCATTCTTCAATCTAGTGAAAGTACTATACAAAGTCAATTGATCCACATTGTATCTGCCAAACAAGTCAGACCATCCATAAGGCATCAGTGACAAAGCAATGGAAAACGTTTTAATTGACAATCAGAGGAGATCTGGCCATATCTTTCTTAAAGGGAATTCCCCAGACTACTTTAATCACACATACTGTAAGAATCTTGCATCACATCAGTGCTATTGTGATACAGGCAGAAGGTAGCCTAGTGGTTAAGAGTGTCGGGCCAGTAACTGAAAGGTTGCAGGTTTGAATCACAGAGCTGGCTGGGTGAAAAATATGTTGATGTGCCTTTGAGCAAGGTGCTTAACCCTAATTTCTCCTGTAAGTTGCTCTGGATAAGAGTGTCTGCTAAATATGGCAAATGTAATGATTCCTTAGACATGAGTCTCGTCAGATTTACACAGAGATATTGAAAGAAGAGGTTTGGACATTGTCCTCCTCTCATCCAGATCATGCACTGACTCTAGCAATTTTAATAGTATACAGATTTCTGTTCACCCTGTTGCCAAGTTGGGAAAAATGCAGCAACAATAATGATGACTCCAGGGGACAATGGAGATATATGTGAACAATTATGTGATCATCATGGCCTCACATGATTCCTCACTTGACATGGTCTAAGAAGATCTATTCCTGGCTTCCTTTTTTAACATTGTATTCATGATCCACCCTTTAACCTTGAGTGTATGAGAGGGCACACTGACTAGACAAGGCAAAGAGTACCTCTGCTATTCTCCCTAGTAAGTGGTTCCTTCTGAGGTGCATGGATCCCGTCAGTAGAGGAGATTGTAGAGCAGACACGGAATAAGATCCCTCATTTTTTCTGTTTCAATGGAATTCAATGAGCTAAGTAGACCAGACCCAGCTGGTATCGCATTGGTGTCTATGGGGGCGCAACCCCTTTAAGTAGACCGGAGCTGACCATTTTTGTCAATGGTAAACGGCTTGAATCGACTGTATTCACAGAGTACCCACCATCTTTGGTGTAGAGGGACACACACGGCATAGCTGCCGGTGATGGACAGGACTCACAGGAGGTATGTTTGTAGATGAATTTGATCACCAAGAACCCATATCAGGCTATCAAGTTTGAGTAGCTAGTTTGTCTATCTTAGTTGGCATCACTGACGTAGCGGAAACCCCCGCAGCCCACGCAAGGCGGGGGGCCCACGAGATCTGGGGGCCAATGCGCCTGTCATCTCACACCTACAGTATGTCTAAATTTAATACATTTTACATATGACAGGAACTCTCCTTTTTAATTTACACATGTAGCAAGTGAAATATTTGTGTTGTCCAGTCTGCATGGTAGTAGGTGAGAGAGACAGACAATATAGTTGGCATGCATCTAATTACTTATTTCTAAGCGGTGCCAGTGGTAGCAGCCTCGGCCTCCTCACCTAATTGTCTATCAAGTTCAAAAAAGTGTGTGTTGCTCAAGATGGATAAACAAAAGGCAAGACCACGTGGTGCACAAAAACACCTGATCAAGTGCGTGCCAAATCTCGACTGACGAAACACCTAACAGGTGGAAGCTAGGAGGCCTACTTTTGCAGCAGCTAGCACTAGCAGCCTCCCAGTCCTGGCAGAGACCTCACTGCTCGGGCCCGGCAATGACAGTGGCCTTGCTCCTCCTCATCTTCCTCCCCTTGAGAATAGTGACAGTTCCTCTAGTGAGAGTGCAAGTCCTCGTTCTCCTACTCTCCCAGAAGGACCTCGTTCTCCTCCGTTCATGAGACTGACCCCCATTCTGTGAACACTGGTAAGCTTTTGACTGATGAAACGGATAGCCCCGACAGCGTGGAGTACAAGTTCCAATGTGAAATATATATAGTACCAGTCAAAAGTTTGGACACACCTACTATTTCTTTATTTGTACTATTTTCTACATTGTAGAATAATAACACATGAGGAATCATATAGTAACCAAAAAAGTGTTAAACAAATTCAAATATATTTTATATTTGAGAGTCTTCAAATAGCCACCTTTAACCTTGATGACAGCTTTGCACACTCTTGGCATTCTCTCAACCAGCTTCATGAGGTAGTCACCTGGAATGCATTTAAATTAACAGATGTGCCTGTTTAAAAGTTAATTTGTGGAATTTCTTTCCTTCTTAATGTGTTTGAGCCAATCAGTTGTGTTGTGACAAGGTATGGGTGGTATACAGAAGATAGCCCTATTTGGTAAAAGGCCAAGTCCATATTATTGCAAGAACAAGTGTAGTTGCAAAAACCATCAAACGCTTTGATGAAACTGGCTCCCATGAGGACCGCCACAGGAAAGGAAGACCCAGAGTTAACTCTGCTGCAGAGCATAAGTTCATTAGAGTTAACTGCACCTCAGATTGCAGCCCAAATAAATGCTTCACAGAGTTCAAGTAACAGACACATCTCAACATCAACTGTTCAGAGGAGACTGCGTGAATCAGGCCTTCATGGTTGAATTGCTGCAAAGAAACCTCTACTAAAGCACGCCAATAATAAGAAGAGACTTGCTTGGGCTAAGAAACATGAGCAATGGACATTAGACGAGTGGAAATCTGTCCTTTGGTCTGATTTGATATTTTTGGTTCCAACCTCCATGTCTTTGTGAGACGCAGAGTAGGTGAATGGATGATCTCCACATGTGTAGTTCTCACCGTGAAGCATGGAGGAGGAGGTGTGATGGTGCTTTGCTGGTGACACTGTCTGTGATTTATTTTGAACTCACGGCACACTTAACCAGTATGGCTACCACAGCATTCTGCAGCGATATGCCATCCCATCTGATTTGCGCTTTAGTGGGACTATCAGTGACCCAATACACCTCCAGGCTGTGTAAGGGCTATTTGACCAATAAGGAGAGTGATGGAGTGTTGCATCAGATGACCTGGCCTCCACAATCAACTGACCTCAACCCAATTGAGATGGTTTGGGATGAGTTTGAATGCAGAGTGAAGGAAAAGCAGCCAACAAGTGCGCTCAGCATATGTGGGAACTCCTTCAAGACTATAGGAAAAGCATTCCAGATTAAGCTGGTTGAGAGAATGCCCAGAGTGTGCAAAGTTGTCATCAAGGCAAAGAGTGGCTATTTTTAGAATCTAAAATACAAAATATGTATTTTTTTTTTTTTCTATGTCTTCACTATTATTCTACAATGTGGAAAATAGTAAAAATAATCAAAATGCCTTGAATGAGTAGGTGTGTCCAAACTTTTGACTGGTACTATATATATATATATATATATATATATATATATATATATATATATATATATATATATATATATATATATATATATATATATATATATATATATATATATATATATATATATATATATATATATATATATATATATTTTTTTACCAGCTAAATACTGTATATAGCTAGTAAACTCTCGTAAACTAATCCCGAGTAAGCTATTGTTTTGACAGTGGACTTATTGTATTATTTGGCATTAATAGACTGGTTTTATGCAGCACAAACTTTCTATGCAAGCTGTGAGAGAGCTCGACGACGGCAAAGGTAGGCTATAGGCCTAAAGGACAGTTGTATATTTAAAAAAAATCTATTGGTTACTGTGTACTACTTTTACAATCTGCAACATTTTTCTTTATTTTACTAGGCAAGTCAGTTAACTTCTTAGGGAGCGGCTGCATAGGTGACTGTTTGAGAGTCTGGCGTGCCCAAATGCCTGCCACTCAGGCCCAGAAAATAGGATATGCACATAATTAGTACTATTGGATAGGAAACACTCTGAAGTTTCTAAGAGTGTTCAAATAATGTATGTGAGTATAACACTTGACCTTCTTCTCCAGGCTGCCTATTCATTTTTATTTTAACCAGGACTGAGACTGCAGTACCTATGGCTTCCACTAGATGTCAGCAGTCTCTATACAAACACTGGGAGCGATAGGAGTAAGCAAAACGGATAGGAAGAGGAAATGGTCAAGGGAGCTCAGATGTCAACAAGATTTCTCGGCGTAGCGAGACTGGAGTGCAGCGCCCACTTTATTTTACTTATATAACGTATAGGTGACCATCCGAGTGAAATATTATCACTAATATTCATAAAAGGATAGCTAAGGATGCATTATAACTGGTCTTTGATTTGTTTAGGAAAAGTTTATAAGTATATTTGAACGCGTTCTCTTCACGTTTCAATGGGCGATTCGACGTTGGATTTTCTGAACATAACGCGCCAACCAAATGGAGATTTATGGATATAATAAAGGGCTTTTTCTAACAAAAGAACCATTGGATGTCTTCGTTGGACACTTGGGAAGCCCTCAGCAGAAGTTCTTCGAAAGGTAAGGGATTTGTTTTCGCTGTGATATGGGTTTTGTGTGAACCGCGCTGGTTTATGAATTTATGCAAATGGTTAAATATTGGAAGATGCTATCCTCAAAACAATCAAATGTTGTGCTTGCGCCATGAAGCCTTTTTGGAAATCTGACAACGCTGTGATATTGCCAAGAAGCAGAGCTTTTGATGACTATGTGATGACTATTCTTATTTTCAATGATGGCCTAGGAACAGTGGGTTAACTGCCTTCTTCAGGGGAAGAACGACAGATTTTTACCTTGTCAGCTCGGGGATTTGATCTTGCAACCATTTCGTTACGAGTCCAACGCTCTAACCACTAGGCTACCTGCCATTTTAATTTCCCACTTTAATTACTGAACAAGTAAACACATTATTGACGCCATCCAGCATTCTAAATAGCAGGATTGTGACACCGTAGGGTTACAGCTTCGTGAAACACAACGTTAGGCTTAACATGAGAAAATGTAGACCAAATAAAAATAAACATGAATCCATTAAAGCAAAGCTATAGGCTACTACAAGCACTATCATCACATAATCTGATAGGCAGCCGCGTAGACGTCACAACAAAGCAAATCAGTTGTTTTTTTTAGGGTGGGGGGGCAACTCCGACTTAGCGGGGGTCCAGAGACACTGCGCTATGCCAGCGGCATGCATGTCTGCTGACAAGGCTGGTAGACTTTACAAAAGCAAGCAATTACTAAATGTACTGAATAACACTCGTTGCTTTCAATATTTTACCCAGATTGTAGCAGAGATGCAAAGAAGCTTATTTAGTTTATTTAAAAAAAAGAACCATCAGTGAGGAGGATATAGACAGCTCAAGAGGTATGCTTAAATATGCAGAAAAATAGCCATCATTTCACATAGAATTAAGCGTGATGATTATGTCTCTAGATTGCAGGAAAAAGCTGTTTCATAGCCCTCTCCAGACCACCCCCCAGCCATCATCACCTACTTTGTGCCCCTCAGATTTTCGGGGTGCATGACACCTCTGTGTGCTGAGTGGCATGATGACGGTGGGTGACCCACGCTGGATGAGATGTTACAGCTAGAGAGAGCACTTGTCTCGTACCAGACGTGAACATGTTCTCACCTCATAAGCCCAGTGTTAGCCCAGATAAAGTCCAGTGGAGGAAAGAGAGAGAGAGACTTGTCTGTCCACAGAGCTCCAGATGTTGCACCAGTCTGCAGCCCTGGCCAGATGGGACACAGCTGTACTGTATTGAAGCAACGCTAGCCTACATCACAGCACTGACACTAGACCTGAACCTGACACAGCAAACCAATCTCACCCATTACATGAAATCTACAGACCTCATTCAGACTAACTCACTCCGAACTGTGCTCCTTCTCCTCAACCATTTTCAGAATACCAAGAATATACTAATATACAGTAGGAATATGGTATAAAATACCAATGTCAGAGAACAGTATTCGACAATCCAGAATTGTATGGGACATTACCCATGATGATGATTTATTTTAAAACATTACTCATCATGACAGAGTTGAATGATAGTCAGCCCTGGAGTTCAACGAAGAGGGCAATCCATCTGAACCCATAATCAGGATTGTTTAATACTGCCATCTGTGCAAATAAGTGTGCGTAGTAAAACATTTACAGCTGCACAAGTGTTTTCACCCCAAGTATTGCCATCTGGTCCTACACATCAATATTTGACAGTGTTTTCACTGAAAGATCACGGAACATGAAACATGAAGAACGGTGCACAACGAGATGAGAAAATGACAACAGAATTAGATATTTATTAATAACTTATTGATATTAAACTTATTGGGGTGGCAGTGTAGCTTAGTGGTTAGAGTGTTGGACTAGCAACCGAAAGATTGGAAGCTCAAATCCCTGAGCTGACAAGGTACAAATCTGTCATTCTGCCCCTGAACAGGCAGCTAACCCACTGTTCCTAGGCTGTCATTGAAAATAAGAATTTGTTCTTAACTGACTTGCCTAGTAAAATAAAGGTAAAAAAATTAAATATGAAGTAATAGCTGATCAGGCCATCTGTGACAACAAATTTTAACAAAATGAAGGCTGGTTATATCCTCCATCTCTAGTCTATTGAGCAGGTTGACATTTATTGTCATGAGTTTTGCCCTGGAGGCAGAACTGAGTGGTTTCTGCTAGATGGGCCAGCTGCAAAGTAAAAATGGTCTATATTACAAACATTTAAAGTTGGGGTTAGGCATTAGGGCTAGCAGTGTGGTTACGGTTAAGGTTAGGGTTAGGTTTTATGACTTTATGGCTGTGCCAGCTAGTGACCACTCTGCAGAGTTGCCTCCAGTACGTGTGTCATCTCAATAAATGCCTACGTGTCAACAGCATGAGAGGAGTCTTTTAGGCAATGAACTATGATTGCCCAATAGTCACTCGGTCAGAAACAATGAATACATCTTTGTCCTTTTCCTTGGTAAAAACATGAATTTACTTCAAAAGAGATTCAAAAGTCAAACAAAACACTTTGAGTAGTAAACTATTCTACACAAAGATAATCATTGTGAGCCGAAACCCTCTATGAGTAAACATTTTGGCATTCCTACCCAAAATAACAGCTATTCATCACCAAGGTCTGTGCAACACAGGGTTGGTGGATGGGGTTCAGTACCGTACATTGTATCTTTGGCAGTGTGATAATTCAAAGACTACACTGTCTGCACCACCAGCCGATGTGGAGGAACTGCACACTCACTTGTCATCGCAGTAGCAAAAGCCACAGCTTTGAAAAACTCATCTGTATGTGTTTGTGACTCTCTTGCGGATTTGCCCTCTTTACAAGAAACAGGATTTGGTTACACTTAGTAAACACACTTCATGTTGTGCCACGACAAGTTTTGAAAGCGGTCTGTTTTTTTCATAGGAAATTAATCTTTGATTAAAAGCATGTGGGGCATTAGCCTGCACTGGGTTGAAACCCAGCTGTGCTTTCTTCAAACCAATACAATTAGCCTTATATGAAATGTAAAAGTTGCAAGTAACCATGAGAAAAGCTCAGAAGGGGAGAAAATAGTCTCAACAATTGCATACAAAATTCACTGGATCAAACCTCTGATGAAAATGTTAAAAAACATGAACCAGCTGTTACATATTAGGTTGAGGTCTTCACAGTAACTGAACTACACACTGTAAATATTTTGGATTTGGTACATTGTGATTCAGAGTAACAAACAAAATTCACAATAATTCTCAATCCTTTCCGTTCAGTTCGTTATGGCCAGTTTCAAATAGTTTTAATTGGAAAGTCTTAAATTGTGACTTCATGAAAGTTGTGACTAGCCTGGTTATCACTATCCAATCTGTGGCCATCAGATGGAAACCAAAGAACTTGTCAATATAAAATATTTGTACAGTTTTTGTATTGTTATAATGTAATCTGATGGAACGAGAACATCCAGTGCAGCTTTGGGAATCAGTGTTACTACGGAGACAACTCTGGTCATGTCAACACACTCCAAGAAGACTTCAAACAAAGACTGGGCCCTTTCAGCAAGAGTTATGAGAAGAAACGTCTTTAAGTGCTGGGTTTTCCTCTGTCTGAACACAACAAACAGTATCTAGCCTCTTTAAACAATAGCCAAGATGCCTGTCATATGACTCATTGGTTTCTCTCTTTAAACTATAAAAATTAATATTGAGAAAATATTATTCTAACTACTCCCAAGCTCAAATTGTTCCCACATAAAAGGTCAGAAAGCAGAAATCCCTTATTGACTAAGCAATGGAATGAATCTCAAATAACTGAGAGATTGGCAATCAGCTGCACTGTTCTAGAGATGGTTTGATAAGAGATTTTGAATTTGTGCTGCAGGACCCACACACATGGGGGAAGTTCATAAAAACCACTCCATAAAGTGGATAAGTAATAAATCGAATCAAATAGACATGCAATACTCTAGGATGTAGCCAGCCAATTCATGTATTACATGCAAAATCAAATATAAATTAGTACATAAGGCCAGAAATAATAAACTAAGATAGTGTCACTGACTTAAAGAATACATGAATATACCAGGGGGAAAAGCACATTCTCTTTCAGATTTTACCTTGAGGCTCCAAACATACAGTTCAAGAACCCCACATTCTTGACCTCTCAGGAGAAAAGCTAATGTAAGTCTGAGGCCCTCAGTTTTCGTATTTTCTTCACTAATCCCAAGTCATTTGGTCCTCCTCATGCAGACTCTTAATATGTCTTGGCCGTGTGATGGCTGTGTCATGGTGAAATAGCATGAAGGGAGAAACATCCAAAAATAACAGTGACTGGCAGCAGCTAAAGCTGCTGCTTTATAGCAGCAGGTTGGCAAATTGAATCAATTGTAAAACATTGTGACCGGCTGTAACTTTTTAATAAATCCCAAAATACAGTATAAGAAAAAGTAATTTCAGCTGCCATATTACAATAGTATATGCAAGGCTCACCGGCATCAGCTACCTGCAAACAGGGAACTGATTTATCATACAATTATGGAAGAATTCTTAGAATGGCATTCGTGTTAAAGGGTAGCCTACATGGGCGATGCATGGTGAGTCAGTTTGAGAAAGATAAAACAGAAAGTAGTATATATTTTTATATCTTGTACCTTTGCTTTTCTTGAAATACAAACGTTACTTTAACGGAACATCTGTATGTAATCTTGTAAATAATCAAATTATTCTTGTAGTTAATTCTACATCATTTAGGAAATTCAAGAAACGAAACAGATCATAATTCATAAGAAGTCAGATAATTTATCCCAGCACCTCGTAAAGCCAGCATCACACATAGTAAAGTCACAACATTGTGTAATGATGAGGCCACCTTGTTTCAGAGAATACAGAATGTGTGGTCTACAACAATTACAGGACTTGCACGTATGCACTACAGTTGAAGTCGGAAGTTTACATTCACCTTAGCCAAAGCTTAATTCTCCTTAAGCTATTTTGCCACAACTCTGGAAGTATGCTTGGGGTCATTGTCCATTTGGAAGACCCATTTGCTACCAACCTTTAATTTCTTGACGGATGTCTTGAGATGTTGCTTCAATATATCCACATAATTTTCCTACCTCATGATGCCATCTATTTTGTGAAGAGCACCAAGCCTCCCCCTTTTTCCTCCAAACATAACGATGGTCATTATGGCCAAACAGTTCTATTTTTGATTCATCAGACCAGAGGACATTTCTCCAAAAAGTATGATCTTTGTCCCCATGTGCAGTTGCAAACCGTAGTCTGGCTTTTTTATGGCGGTTTTGGAGCAGTGGCTTCTTCCTTGCTGAGCGGCTTTTCAGGTTATGTCGATATAGGATGTTTTACAGTGGATATAGATACTTTTGTACCTGTTTCCTCCAGCATTTTCACAAGGTCCTTTGCTGTTGTTCTGGGATTGATTTGCACTTTTCGCACTAAAGTACGTTCATCTCTAGGAGACAGAACGCGTCTCCTTCCTGAGGGGTATGACGGCTGCATGGTCCCATGGTGTTTATACTTGTGTACTATTGTTTGTACAGATGAACGTGTTACCTTCAGGCGTTTGGAAATTGCTCCCAAGGATAAACCAGACTTGTGGAGCTCAACCTTTTTTTTCTGGGGTCTTGGCTGATTTCTTTAGATTTTCCCATGATGTCAAGCAAAGAGGCACTGAGTTTGAAGGTAGGCCTTGAAATACATCCACAGGAACACCTCCAATTGACTCAAATGATGTCAATTAGCCTATCAGAAGCTTCTAAAGCCATGACATCATTTTCTGGAATTTTCCAAGCTGTTTAAAGGCACAGTCAACTTAGTGTATATAAACATCTGACCCACTGGAATTGCAATACAGTGAATTATAAGTGAAATAATCTGTCTGTAAACAATTGTTGGAAAAATTACTTGTGTCATGCACAAAGTAGATGTCCTAATCGACTTGCCAAAACTATAGTTTGTTAACAAGAAATGTGTGGAGTGGTTGAAAAACGAGTTTTAATGACTCCAACCTAAGTGTATTTAAACTTCTGACTTCAACTGTACATGCAATTAAATCCAAACATATCTAGGAACCTTCAAATGATTTACACATACTGCACATGTGCCCATTAGTTTGAATGTAGCCACAGGTGAGGATGTAGATTTGATCAAAACTCCCAACAATGTCAAAAGTAAATGATTGACAACTCAGAAATGTTCAAAAGATGGCCACTGAATATGCCCTCCACTATGCGAATACTGTATATGTCTCTCGTACTTTCTTTAGCTCTGTCTTTTTCAGAAAAGCCCTTGTACTTCATTCATCTGTGGATATTACAAATCAAAAAGGGAACCCCCTCATCCCTGTAAGGGAGTTTTATAGCTCTCTGAAATTGGACTAAATCACAAAAAAAGACAAACTGGGATGTGTTCGCTAAATCATAAGTCATACATGGCTTTCCAACATGACATATTTTTTTTCCATTAGCCAAGCTGCACTGGAACTGACATCAAACACTTTGCATATCAACAAAGGGCCTGGGACGTTTCACACACGCCTTATCTCATCTAGTCCCAGTAATGTCTCACAGCTGCTTTCAGTAAGGCAGTCACGAAGGCCTTTGGATGTTGCTCTGCGAGAAACGAAGATACTGGATCTTCACAAAAGACACAGTCATAATCCGCTGTCTCTATGACATCAAAAGACAAAAGAGGGAAAGAGAGATAAAAATTTGTGGAAAACAAACTTTTCTCAAAAGAAGAGATTCATTTATGGATGTTTACTTTTGGGATGTAGAACGTCATTGGGTTTTCAGAGAATCTTGGTCCATGAGGCAATTTAATCATAACACAGACACCATGAATGTGATGTTCTTGAGTCCTTCATCAACTTTAGTTATTGAAAGATCAGATAGCTCAGTTATCTGTGCCATTTGGCTTTCCCAAATCACTCTCAACAGATAGCCTCGCAGAACACGATTCTGGATATGACACAATCTTCTGTAATATTTTAGGAGACAGTCTAATGGCATATGATCATCTGGTTGTTTCAAAGAAAAGACTGGAATGTTTTAACATCTTTAACACATGATCATGCTTTTTGTTGCCCCAACGTTCTTAGTTAAAGTTTTTTTTTACCAGATTTTACAGGTTCCATAAAAAGTAACCCTCCCCCTCTAAAATACACATTCTTTTGAAGGCTTTTAAGGATTAAAAATAGATGTATGCGAGCCTTAAGGACGGGCTTCATTTATAAAACAATTATGCTCAAATCTGAGCATTAAGTGAGCATAGGCCATCATCACACAAGGTTCCAGATTGACACATTTGAACATGAACCCATGATCAAATCTAAATTCAAACCTCTGCTCGTGCATGATGATCTCCTGTGGTGAACAAGTGGCATTGCTTGACATGATCTCATACCCTCTGTACACTACACTACCTTGACAACACAAACTAGGTCCAGGAGAGACACTTGTGTAATGTAGAGACGGATCTAGATTCAAATCTCTCTTTAAGAGATGTCTCCCACACTACCTCTGGGGGGAGACATCTACACCATGAGTGGTACAGTGTAAAGACAACAGCTTTCCCACGCCCTGCAATAATTACCTTAATTACCTTAATACCAGCAGACAGCATTTTTGCTCTGTTACCCAAATAAAAAATGGAAGGCTTTTAAAATACAGTATTCAGACCACTTGACTTTTCCCACATTTTGTTAAGTTACAGCCTTTTCTAAAATGTATTTGAAAATAATTTTCCTCATCAATCTACACACAATACCCCATAATGACAAAGCGAAAACATCTTTTAACAGAAATACCTTATTTACATAAGTATGAGACTTGAAATTGAGCTCAGGTGCATCCTGTTTCCATGATCATCCTTGAGATGTTTCTACAACTTGATTGGAGTCCACCTGTGGTAAATTCAATTGATTGGACATTTGGAAAGATTTGGAAAGGCACACACCTGTCTATATAAGGTCCCACAGTTGATAGTGCATGTCTGAGCAAAAACCAAGCCATGAGGTTGAAGGAATGATCCGTAGTGCTCCGAGACAGGATTGTGTCGAGGCACAGATCTGGGGAAGGATACTAATACAATTCTGCAGCATTGAAGGTCTCCACGAACACAGTAGACTCCATCATTCTTAAATGGAAGAAGTTTGGAACCGCTAAGACTCTTCCTAGAGCTGGCCACCCTGCCAAACTGAGCAATCGGTGGAGAAGGACCTTGGTCAGGGAGGTGACCAACAACTCTGTGGAGATGGGAGAACCTTCCAGAAGGACAACCATCTCTGCAGCACTCCACTAATCAGGCCTTTATGGTAGAGTGGCCAGACGGAAGCCACTCCTCAGTAAAAGGCACATGGCTGCCCACTTGGAGATGGCCAAAAGGCACCTAAAGACTCTCAGACCATGAGAAACAAGATTCTCTGGTTTGATGAAACAAAGATTGTACACTTTGGCCTGAATACCAAGTGTCAGGTCTGGAGGAAAAGGGGGGAACCAACTCCATATTAATGCCCATGATTTTGGAATGAGATGTTCGATGAGCCGGTGTCCACATGTAGTGGTCATGTAGTGTATCTACCCATTTGTGAATCATTGCAATAATCTAATGTGGTCATTTTGTATTATTTTGTATGTAAATATGAGACACTCCATTTAGTGTGATATGTTACGTTTCATACGGTATGTATTCATTTGTGGATGTCCATCACCCATTTTGTATGATATGTTACGAATTGCAATTCGTACAACATGTTACGAATTTGCAAAACTTACAATATGTTACCAAATCGCAAAACGTATGATATGTTCCGAATTCCAATTTGTTGTGGCTAACGTACGGCGTTTCCAGACCGCATTGCCAGATCAAACATAAATTGTATTTTAGGGAAAGGGTTAGCTAACATGCTAGTTGCAAAGTAGCTGAAAAGTAGTAAGTAGAGGCAAAGTTGCTAATTAGATAAAATGCTAAATTTGTCCTTGATGAGATTCAAACACGCAACCTTTTGGTTGCTAGACATTTACGTAAAACGCAAACCCATCTACCCCGACCAACCCCCCTCCTTTCATTTTTGCCTTAAGTAACCTTCCGTCTTATGTAACCATACCAAACGTAACATACTCATTTGAGTGTCCCGGATTTACGTTTATTATGTTCGTTATTGTCTATGAGACCAGTCTGATTAATGAAGTGTACAACACTATATGCAATATGGTTTAGATGAGAAGCTCCTGTATAGTTTGATTTGCTATCCTTATTTGTTTGTCTATAGACCATGGTATTTACGGTATGCTAATAGCTGCACTCACACAAGTTAGGAATGAGGCTTTGGCCATACCACATCCAAGGCCAGTGTAAACAGAAAAGTTGCTAATCTGATGTTAAAGAGAGATAGCTCTTACTAGACATATTTTACTAATGTAAATCCACCCTAAACTCTCTATCAGTCAGCTGAGCTAACACAATCATGCTCAGATCAGTACCTATCATGAATCCCCACAATATGTCTAGCTAGATGCACTGTAGGCCTACATCTTTATGTACAAAACTATGCACAGCAACCAATCAATTGACATTGCACCTAAAAACTGTAGCTCTGAACACACAGATTCTTGCAAGGCATGTGAGTGGGTTTAAATAAATCTCAACAAAGAAAATCCCAACAAATATCCCAACAACTTGGTGCTAGGCAGTTGTGGAAAAAGTACTAAATTGTCATACTTGAGTAAAAGTAAAGACACCTTAATAGAAAATGACTCAAGTAAAAGCGAGTCACCCAGTAAAATACTACTTGAGTAAAAGTCTAAAAGTATTTGGTTTTAAAAATACTTAAGTATCAAAAGTAAATGGAATTGCTAAAATGTGCTTAAGTAGTAAAAGTAAAAGTATAAACCATAAAATTCCTTATATTAAGCAAACCAGACTGCATATTTTGTATTTTTTTAATTGACGGATAGCCAGGGACACACTCCAACACTCAGACATAATTTACAAATGAAGCACTTGTGTTTAGTGAGTCTGCCAGATCAGAGGCAGTAGGGATGACCAGGGATGTTCTCTTGATATTAAGTGTATGAATTGGACCATTTTCCTGACAAAATGTAACGAGTACTTTTGGGTGTCAGGGAAAATGTATGGAGTAAAAAGTACATTATTTTCTTTAGGAATGTAGTGAAGTAAAAGGAAAAGTTGCCAAAAATATAAATAGTAAAGTAAAGTTCAGATACCCCAAAAAACTACTTAAGTAGTACTTTAAAGTATTTTTACTTAAGTACTTTACACCACTGGTGCTAGGTAGCTAAAATTGCCACATCTTGCTTTGAGTGGCTCTTAGCCAAATTCTGAAAGCTTGTTCAATTCCCCATGCTGGGTTTTCTATTTGAACCTTCTAACCAAGGCTTTGGAGCACCTGTCAGCAATTTGGCAAATATGTTTTTCCACCTGCTACCTCGTTTTCCTCCCTTTGTTCCTCCGAGTGCTCACCCTACCCTTCCTCCTGGCACAGTTTCTGTGTGTTGTGGCTTTAAAACAATTCCAATTTGGGACAACCAGAAAACCACATGAAACATGTTTCGTAAATGTGGCCCCACATCTGTTCTGCAGCAAGGTTGACAACTTGCTTTCACTACTCCTCTATTTTTCATAGTCTCTTTCAAATCTCAAACCACTATAGAATGGGAATATGATGACTAGGCTGATGAATAGGCCTATATTATTTATTTGATTGATATGATAGCAGTGTTCATGATTTCAATTTCTACTTCAGTACATTGTTATTACATGTATGCAAATTATTAATTGAATATTAAAATATTGCAGTATTTGTTGGGGCCATCTAATGTTTCCCATTAAACTAACATCAATGGGTAATGCAATTAATACACAAACAGACATTAAAGTGTAATTAAGGTTAATATTACATGCTATACAGTGCTGATGGCTGGATGTAATGTAGGTCCAGAAATGGGCACAGGAAGTTGCTATGAGTGAGGTGTAGGGAGGGTAGATGGGAAGAAATGCAGGAAGATGTTGGATTCTGAAATGAATTTTTTGTGATGGATATGTGAGAATGAGAACAAATTTGTTTTGATCAATCTGTTCGATATGCTTCTTAATAACGTTAAGAATTTGGGATGCTCATATACATGAACGTCCAGAAAAATAAGTCCTTTAAGAGAATATTTTTTTTATACAAGAAAAATATTATGCACAATCACTTTCTAAACTCTTTCCGCTCAGACTTTTGTTAAAATTGAATTAGGCACAGACCTCAAGTCAGTATAAGGCCATCATTTTATGGGTATTCATTTACAATGCACAGTCCTGAGATTATTTTGAAGGATGTATTCTAGTTGGTAAACAAATTGGTTCACCCACAAAAAATACAAAATCCAGAATGGCATGTTATTGCTCTTCTAAATTCTAGCAAATGTAATCCTGCCTTTTGTAAAAACTCTCTCATAAAGTGGCTGTGCCGTGGTCTTCCGTCACAGGACAGAGAGACAACAGTTTCACAAGAATTCCTCTTAAGTAATTGCACAAACTACTTCACCAAAAATGTCTGGGCTTACCCACACAAATTGAACTTCACAGAGAAGAGAAATAATAAAACATCATGCTTGGACTGAAAATACAAGTTGAAAAATAAAGGACTAATTGTGGCTAGCCAAAAACCACAAAAATGACTATACTGTTCAACTGTTGATAATATGACAAATTGACAATACATGATTGATAGTTGAATGAGTATGTGTCTTGTTTAGTACTCTTGCTTCCTAAAATGAAATGTAACTCCCTCTTGGCTGGTCTCCCGGCAGGCGCCAAAGATCATGTAGAATGCGGATACACCTTGGTCTCCAACTGTTCTGGGTCATGGAGGTCCATAGCCCTCAAGGACTACTAGGAAATGAAAGTAAAATGGCAGAACTGCCTAATAGTGTCTTTGCTACTATCATGATGGAATTATGAAGCCTGATCTTATGTAACAACTGGGATACTGAGTGAAAAGGTCACTGGTGCATGCTGGCCTCTTTGATAATCTACAATATGGCTCAATAGACATTCAGTATGTTCAATACACACAACTCAAGTTACACGACCTCTACTTTTATATGACACACGTGTGGAGTCACAGATGATATAACTGGGAATTGAGGCTACTTTGAAGACACATATTTTTGTGAACCTCAAACCAACGCTGTTTTGCGTTTCAGAGTGGAGGGGTTAGAAAGAATTGTGTGATTACTGATCTCTTACGGTTTTCTTTTGAATAAACCCCCTCTAAAGTACTTTGGCTCCACAAGTGAGCACCATATTTCTGCAAAATCTGACTAAAGACTATATAATAGGTAACATCATATGGACATACAGTACTGTATGTCAAGGTCACTTCAAAGCAGTGGTTTACCTTACAGATTAGTGGTGAAAACGTACATACATTTTGGAACATAAGTGAATGCATAATGTTAAACTGTTAGTTCACCACTATATGATTGCTCAATATTTGTCTCCCTCAAAAATAGTTGCATGTGATTTGGAACACACAGTTGGTGAACACGTACAGTACCAGTCAAAAGTTTGGACACCTACTCATTCAAGGGTTTTTCTTTATTTTTACTATTTTCTACATTGTAGAATAATAGTGAAGACATCAAAACTATGAAATAACACATGGAATCATGTAGCAAAAAAAGTGTTAAACAAATCAAAGTATATTTTATATTTAAGATTCTTCAAAGTAGCCACACTTTGCCTTGATGACAGCATTGCACACTCTTGGCGTTCTCTCAACCAGCTTCATGAGGAATGCTTTTCCAACAGTCTTGAAGGAGGTCCCACATATGCTGAGCACTTGTTGGCTGCTTTTCCTTCACTCTGCAGTCCAACTCATCACAAACCATCTCAATTGGGTTGAGGTCAGGTGATTGTGGAGGCCATGTTATCTGATGCAGCACTCCATCACTCTCCTTGGTCAAATAGCCCTTACACAGCCTGGAGGTGTGTTTTGGGTCATTGTCATGTTGAAAAACAAATGATAGTCCCACTAAGCGCAACCAGATGGGATGGCGTATCGCTGCAGAATGCTGTGGTAGCCATGCTGGTTAAGTGTGCCTTGAATTCTAAATAAATCACAGACAGTGTCACCAGCAAAGCACTCCCACACACTCACAGCACCTCCTCCATGCTTCACAGTGGGAACCACACACGCGGAGATCATCCATTCACCTACTCTGCATCTCACAAAGACACGGCTGTTGGAACAAAAAATCTAAAATTTGGACTTCCACCGGTCTAATGTCCGTTGCTCGTGTTTCTTGGCTCAAGCAAGTCTCTTCTTCTTATTGGTGTCCTTCAGTAGTGAATTCTTTGCAGCAATTCGACCACGAAGGCCTGATTCACACAGTCTCCTCTGAACAGTTAATGTTGAGATGTGTCTGTTACTTGAACTCTGTGAAACATTTATTTGGGCTGCAATCTGAGGTGCAGTTCACTCTAATGAATTTATGCTCTGCAGCAGAGGTAACTCTGGGTCTTCCTTTCCAGTGGCAGTCCTCATGAGAGCCAGTTTCATCATAGCGCTTGATGCTTTTTGCGACTACACTTGAAGAAACGTTTAAAGTTCTTGACATTTTCCAGATTGACTGACCTTCATGTCTTAATAAAGTAATGATGCACTGTCGTTTCTCTTTGCTTATTTGAGCTGTTCTTGCCATAATATGGACTTGGTCTTTTACCAAATAGGGCTGTATATCACCCCTACCTTGTCACAACACAACTGATAAGCTCAAATGCAATAAAAAGGAAAGAAATTCCACAAATTAACTTATAAAAAGACACACCTGTTAAAATGCATTCCAGGTGACTACCTCATGAAGCTGGTTGAGAGAATGCCAAGAGTGTGCAAAGCTGTCATCAAGGCAAAGGGTGGCTACTTTGACAAATCTCAAATATATTTGTTTAACACTTTTTTGGTTACTACATTATTCCATCTGTGTTATTTCATAGTTTTGATATCGTCACTATTATTCTACAATGTAGAACATAGTAAAAATAAATAAAAAATATTGAATGAGTAGGTTCAGTGAGGGAAACAAGTATTTGATCCCCTGCTGATTTTGTATGTTTGCCCACTGACAAAGAAATGATAAGTCAATAATTTTAATGGTAGGTTTATTTGAACAGTGAGAGACAGAATAACCAAAAAATCCAGAAAAACGCGTGTGAAAAAGGTTATAAATTGATTTGCATTTTAATGAGGGAAATACGCATTTGACCCCTCTGCAAAACATGACTTAGTACTTGGTGGCAAAACCCTTGTTGGCAATCACAGAGGTCAGACGTTTCTTGTAGTTGGCCACCAGGTTTGCACACATCTCAGGAGGGATTTTGTCCCACTCTTCTTTGCAGATCTTCTCCAAGTCATTAAGGTTTCGAGGCTGATGTTTGGCAACTCGAACCTTCAGCTCCCTACACAGATGTTCTATGGGATTAAGGTCTGGAGACTGGCTAGGCCTCCAGGACCTTAATGTGCTTCTTCTTGAGCCACTCCTTTGTTGCCTTGGCCGTGTGTTTTGAGTCATTGTCATGCTGCAATACCCATCCACGACCCATTTTCAATGCCCTGGCTAAGGGAAGGAGGTTCTCACCCAAGATTTGATGGTACATGGCCCCGTCCATCGTCCCTTTGATGCGGTGAAGTTGTCCTGTCCCCTTAGCAGAAAAACACCCCCAAAGCATAATGTTTCCACCTCCATGTTTGACGGTGGGGATGGTGTTCTTGGGGTCATAGGCAGCATTCCTTCTCCTCCAAACACGGCGAGTTGACTTGATGCCAAAGAGCTCCATTTTGGTCTCATCTGACCACAACACTTTCACCCAGTTGTCCTCTGAATCATTCAGATGTTCATTGGCAAACTTCAGACGGGCATGTATATGTGCTTTCTTGAGCAGGGGGACCTTGCGGGCGCTGCAGGATTTCAGTCCTTCACGGCGTACTGTGTTACCAATTGTTTTCTTGGTGACTATGGTCCCAGCTGCCTTGAGATCATTGACAAGATCCTCCCGTGTAGTTCTGTGCTGACTCCTCACCGTTCTCATGATCATTGCAACTCCACGAGGTGAGATCTTGCATGGAGCCCCAGGCCGAGGGAGATTGACAGTTCTTTTGTGTTTCTTCCATTTGCGAATAATCACACCAACTGTTGTCACCTTCTCACCAATCTGCTAGGCAATGGTCTTGTAGCCCATTCCAGCCTTGTGTAGGTCTACAATCTTGTCCCTGACATCCTTGGAGAGCTCTTTGGTCTTGGCCATGGTGGAGAGTTTGGAATCTGATTGATTGATTGCTTCTGTGGACAGGTGTCTTTTATACAGGTAATAAACTGAGATTAGGAGCACTCCCTTTAAGAGTGTGCTCCTAATCTCAGCTCGTTACCTGTATAAAAGACACCTGGGAGCCAGAAATCTTTCTGATTGAGAGGGGGTCAAATACTTATTACCCTCATTAAAATGCAAATCGATTTATAACATTTTTCACATGCGTTTTTCTGGATTTTTTTGTTGTTATTCTGTCTCTCACTGTTCAAATAAACCTACCATTAAAATTATAGACTGATCATTTCTTTGTCAGTGGGCAAACGTACAAAATCAGCAGGGGATCAAATACTTTTTTTCCCTCACTGTATGTCCAAATTTCTGACTGGTACTGTACACGGAGTGTACAAAATAAGAGGAACATTGATATCGATATATCAGAACAGCCTCAATTCGTCGGGGCATGGACTCTACAAGGTGTCAAAAGCGTTCCACAGGGATGCTGGATGACTCCAATGTTTTGCACAGTTGTGTTATGTTGCCTGGATGTTCTTTGAGCGGTGGACCATTCTTGAAACTGTTGAGCGTGAAAAAACCCAGCATTGTTTCAGTTCTTGACACACTCAATCCGGTGCGCCTGGCATCTACTACCATACCCCGTTCAAAGGTACTTAAATCTTTTGTCTTGCCCATTCACCCTCTGAATGGCACACACACACAATCCATGTCTCAATTGTCCGAAGGCTTAAAAATCCTTCTTTAACCTGTCTCCTCCTCTTCCTTTACACTGATTGACGTGGATTTAACAGGTGACATCAATAAGGGATCGATCATAGCTTTCACCTGGATTAATCTGGTCAGTCTATGTCATGGAAAGAGCTTGCGTTAGCTACCAAAGCTAATGCAATTGCCTAGACATACGTTCTGTGGGCTAACACAATCTTGAGTCATGACCCAGGTTAGAAACAAATTGGTCACACTAATTAGTTGCTCCAAACAACGAAAATGTGTTATTTTGTCCAGTCTCATGCAAGAGGTAAATCCCTTTATGATTTAAAAAGCTTTCACCTTCAAAATAATACTCAACAGGAATCCTTTTTAGGCTTTTTTACTTTTTACTCTTTAGTTAGCAGTAACTCTGTCCCTCCTCTGTTTCCTAAACATACCAAAAGACACACAATGTTTCATTTGTATGAATAGCTTCCCATAAAAAAGAGAATAACATCTGTGTAGCCACTAGCTAAACCCTCAAGACAATCTAAAGTGAAGCAGGTGCACATCATGGCAAACATCATCCACAATTAGTGACATTCAAACATTCTTTCCTAACTCCCTTGCAAACATAACAAAACTAGTAACAGTCTTGACACCTGTCCCCAGTAACAAATATGGCCCGAGGCCCACTGTTCCTTTGAAAGCATTCCAAATAAATCAATTAAAACCTACAGATGAAGTGAACACAAAATTCTTGACCACACATCTACAGTTCATCATCAGGGGATGATCTTATTGTAGGGAGGGAGGTGGTGTGTCATGGGGTGGTATGTGTGTGTTAAATGTATGTGTGTTTAAATGTGTGTTTACTTATGTTTTATTAGCTTGAGTGGTGGGTATTCCAATAGATGATGTAAAATTACATAGGGCCCATCCCTAACTCTAACCTCTATAACTACAGCCCTCAGATTGAACCCTGACCACATACCCTTTGGATGGTTCTTTAGTTCAGGTTAGGCTTTTGCTTCAATCTATGGTAATAAGGTCTCAATGCAATTGACACTACAGACAAATACAAACGCAAACAATAAACACATCCATAATCGTAATTCCAAACATGGTGCCTAAATCAACTCTAAAAGGTCTCTCACTTCTAATATATGTCTGCATCTATATTAACATGTACTGCCATGTGTACATTCTCCCACAATGCTCCATTTTAATGGAGTTGAGTAATTGAGTGGATGTAATTACTTGCGTTGCACAATGTTGTTTTTAAGGTAATATCCTGTAAGAAATCTCATACTCCAACAGAGCACAAAGTCTGATTTAATAGTGATGTTGAGGGTTAGAACCGGATATTTGTGTGGAGCTAACTGTGCTAGTTAGAGATTTCACACTGAGCTCTGGAGGCAAGCCACATTGCCTGGGGAAGTTGAAACGACGAAGCAAGGGGTCGTATACCTGCTATAGTTCATTCACAATCTCATTTGGGCTTTTTTAAGTCTTTTTCTCAATATAAACCCTTATGAACAAACCATCCATAGGCCTACAACAAACATAGTGACTGAACTTAAAAGCTAAGGATTTTTTAGAGGATAAGTCTACTAGGGGATACATTTTGCAACCACTAGTGCTGTGTAGGACTTTCACAGCTGGTAGCAAGGTCAAAGACAACAATGTGGATTCTGGAGAACCCAGAGCGACATGATCGCAACCAAATCCTTCAACTTTTCATCTCATCTGATTATAATGTCGATGAGGGCCAGATGGATCTGAACATTGTCGAATTATGTGTAATTTAATTGATCTGAAATTGAAAGGCATCCACTGACTGTCATCTTCCTACCATATGTTTCTGTGCAGTAGTACTTTTCACATGGCTTACCATGCTCCTGTAAAATAATATTTCAAACCACGCACGTTTGGCATCTTACACACTATAGCCTCAGACAAGTGGGAGCTCTGTCCCATTATGTCAATTCACAGGCTAAAAGAATAGCTGACAAGAGAACTTTAGCACCTTTTATGATTTGATTCCAGTAACAACTCCAATGGCCCAGGGTGTTTTCTGCCCTCATGACGAAATTGTAGGCGATTATAATATGCCAACAATGCAGTAAAATGTGTGAGTGGCTTGTTAATACATGGAGGGGATGGGTGTAATCTTACTGTGCCACATGCTGATGGCATGCAGTATTCTCGTAGGTGTCTGCTCGTCTCAACATGCACCACCAGGTCACTCAAACCATACACTCATTATTCAAATCCTCGCCAAACCACTTTGGGAAAATTACTTTCACCTAAAGCATTATTAAGCCTTATCAATCTCAAGTAACAATTGAGAATTGGGCACCACGACTGTGAAATTATGATTTGGATTACTATAAACATACTGCCAACCTGCAACGAGACTGTATCATAATCAAAGAAAGCCTAAGTAGTTCTCATTTGAGAACCATGGACCAATATATTATTGTGTCTGATCAAGGACTAATGAAAGGTTCTAACTGATGACAGTCAATAGCCTAATCAGCATACACATTCATGATAGACATTGGAAGTTGTTTCAACATCCCACAAGTGAAAAATATGTTAACCATGTGATCATTCCAGGCACTTTATGCAAAGCACACCCTGGTAGGAAAATATCTCTGCATGAGGTCCCCCACGTTCTAGACATCATACCGTTTATCATCAGTAGGCTAACCATGTATGCGCACCCTGGGGCCAGTTGTTCATCTGGTCAGTTGGGTTAAATATTGAGAATAAGGAACTGAAATGCAAGGTCTTACAAAGATGTTTAAAGACCAAAGTGATGTCCATATTGAACTTTCAAATACAGTTATTTGTAATGATAAATTACCCATATTCTGTATAAAAATCATTTGGTATATAAGGCTACACTTTGGTCCCTGATGTGTATTTCAATGCATTCTTACAAAATGTAAATATGTGTCTAGTGTTAAGCTATTACAGAGGCGATAATTATCCTACCTGTAGATCAGCTGGGTAGCTGATATCCAACAGCTGGAATACTGGAGAATATCGGTCATTCATATCGGTTGCGGCCGGTGACAGTGTCTCCTCTCTGTTCTTCTGGAGAATCTCGCGTTTCACTTCGGATCTCAGGTCCAAATAACAGAAAAGCGTAACTAGATGCAATGAAAGGGATAAGACGAAGAATCCCAGAAAGATTTTACAGTTCTTACACTGTTTCCTGCAAATGCAGGTAGACTCTTTTAAGTCACTGTCCTCTAAATTTGCTAACTTTTCAGACAGCGATTTGGGTGCCATGTCTAAATACTCTTTCAGTCGTTGCTATTTCAGCATACTCGGCTTTTGTCTATGATGCTATGTCTCTAACCTGAGCTGACTGATGCTCAAACGTTAGCACAGTGACAGTTATCTCTATCCACATCTAGTCAGGGGGACGGCACGGTAACCCACACACTGATACCGTAAAATAAAGCGATCCGTTTGTCAGAACCGCCCCTCCGACTCTCATTGGCTATTACACGCCACTCCGTTGGAAAAAAAGATAATTGCTATGCGGGGTCCTTGGGACGTCCCTTCCCCATTGAAGTTAATATGTAAAATGGGTTTAGGTTTGGGTTATGGTTAGGGGAAAGATAGGGTTTAGGTTAGGGTTTAGGGTAGGGATGTCCCAAGGAACTCATTGAAAAACTGGAAGATCAAACTTTAGTGATGAATGGTGACCTTGTACTGTAGCTAGATCAGCCAAAACAGAAGAACATACATCGTTCTACATGCTTTGGAGTCAAAGACAGACACACACATGATAAGACACGCAATCAATCTACACATGGATGTTGTATTGTAAATATGTGGTGGTGGTGGAGTGGTGGCCTGAGGGAACACACTGAATCTGTTGGGTAAGGTGTTATGAAATGTAATGTCATGCAGTATTTTAAAATATATGTAACTGTCTTATGTTGCTGGACCCCAGGAAGAGTATCTGCTGCCTTGGCAGCAGCTAATGGGGATCCATAATAAATACTAATCTTGAATATAATGTAACCTGTCTTGAATATAATGCAACCTGTTAGAGGTCAAGATTCTGGCTTACCTGAGACCACACATAACCTAAGTGTATTTCAGAGGCACACATTCTGAATGCTTAGCCATGCACCATATATTACAAGTGTCACTATGTACAGTAACCAGGCTCTTCTGGACAAAAGCTTTCACCTAAACATGAGTAAGGGATGCTTTTATACATTTCACATGTCCGCCACTAATTAGGGTCCCCTAAGAAACATCAACCAAAATGATGGCTCTCATGCTGTAACACTATTTGGGGGTATCAATAACCTTGGAGTCATGCTATGTCAATTATTTTGGTGACATATATTTTCTGGGCGCATGCCCACAGCCCCATTGCTTCCTCACTGATCATGCCCCCAACATTACTACAATATCAACAGCTGAAGACATACGAGGCCTTCTGAAAGCACATAGAGCTGACATCTTTAAAGTGTTAATATAAAAGTCATAATAGCGTAATAGTAACATATGTAGAGCAATATATTTTCGTACCCTCAAGCCTGTCAGTTAAAAGGACAGGCATAGTACAATTCATATGATAAAGAACTTTGAATAAACATACACGTATGATCTTTTCTGGCAACAAATTCAGCCATTCTTCCACTCTGACTGATGGCCAGTGCCCATTGTCACGTGAAGTACATCCTGTCATCAGCCATGAGGATCTATGACCTTATCCATCTACTGTATGTATGTATGTATTGGATAGGGATATACATTTTGGTTCTGTGGCAGTGCACTGTTTATGTCTCATAATGAGATCATGTGGGATACAGTTGGATATAGTGACGATGATGCATCATGTGAAAATGGCAATGGAAAACCATGATGGCTCCCTATTAATTTCCTCTTCTAAACACTGTCATTTGTGTAAAATACACATTCATATTTTCCATAGTTACACATTTAAACAGATGCAGTGCAGTGAGAGTTTCTTCATGACCTGACTGGATTTACCAAATCCGCCCTTCAAGTCAACTCACATTTTGTTCACAGCTGTTTGGTTATAATTATATGCTATTTAAAACATGTTCTCTCTCTCTCTCTCTCTCTCTCTCTCTCTCTCTCTCTCTCTCTCTCTCTCTCTCTCTCTCTCTCTCTCTCTCTCTCTCTCTCTCTCTCTCTCTCTCTCTCTCTCTCTCTCTCTCTCACACACACATTCAGGTCCACAGGAGTATCTCAGTGGGCCTGTGGAGCTGGGGGGGATTGAACCGGGACTGGTTTTCCACTCCCAACACTTTCCAGCACTGAGCCCCTTCCATGTCAGAGCTATCCGTAATCCTCAAAGTGTTAGACTCCCTTTGAAACAGCAGGATCTGTCAGCTCTTGGCATGGGGAGAGAGAGCGGTGCTGCCCAGCTCACTCCTGTCTAGGCATCTGTCACAGAACACTTGGCTGCAAAACTTCAAATATTATGGACGGTGTTTGGCTATAAATTGGAAAAATATGATTAAAACAGGAGAGTGTAATAATTTCCTCATGCCCACTAAAAAGATCAACGTAGTATATTATGGAGCCTCCTTTAAGCCCCACCCCCTCATCCATCTGATGATTTCACAGTGAAAAGCATTAAAGCAAATACAATGGCACAATGACAAGGCCCTCAGCATACAGTACTCTAGTACCTACCAGTACACTACCAGTAACATTAGCCTGTTGATGTCGGACTAGTCACTTCTTATTTGAGTGCCTGAGAGCCTCTGGCCTATCACTGGAAAGGACAGTGTTCAAAATGACAGTCAACCACAATCTCTTCACATGCACAGTAATGGTGTAAAACATTGGCTGTGACCTATATCCTTCCTCGTTGATGTAATCTCTCAGGTCATAATGTAACATTACGTGTTGACTTTATTTGACCAACACATGAACACTGGCCATATATATATCATTGGTAAGCCTGGAAAGCTACAGGAAAGCTTTAGGATCTGCTGGTTTCTGTTTTGTCAATGTTTCGGCACAATAGGCAGTAAGTGACTCCATCTGGTTTTCCAAGTCTAGATCTGTTGTGGATTGGTAGGCAACCCCAGGAGCCTGCAGACACCAAGGCCCCCAAGGGTAAGGAATGCCCATCACTGCCATAAAAGAGTAAAGCAGTGATTCCAGCACTGTTGTTTTTATGCATAACAGAACAGACAAGGACATGCATAGAATTCCAGACAACCCCTGTCTATCCCCCACTAACATTCAGTGGTGCTATGTAAACACAGGCAAATCAATCACTGACCCATATTCATTAAATTCAAGTATGCCAAAGAATATCTCCAGCGTTAACTAGATGATGTTCATGTTTCTACATAGTGATCCACGTCTACAGACATGACAGTGGTGGGTGGGAAGGTCATAGGTAACAAAATAAATCAGTTTGTGGGGAACATACCTTAAATCATGGATCCTTTGTCTCCATCCCAGAACCAAGTGGGGCTGTCCCTATATCTTTCATGGGCCATGTCTGTTCCTTAAAGTATTAACTTTAGAAAGGACTTTCTGTAGAAGCACCATTCCAAGAGCAATAAAACAAGCTTCATATAAATATGCCTTTTATCACTTTCCAGCATTGGGAATGGATCATGCTTTTAGAGGAGCTTTATGAGATCCAATGTTCAGAATGAAATTTGAACATCAATACAACAGAGAACTGGGAAACTGCCCTTTTCTGAAGTGAAGATTTGCTGTGATCCATTATTTGTCTCAACATCTGACAGACGTCAACAGAACAGCAGATGTATTAGAGAGACCAGGCCCTCATACTGCACTGTTTGAAGAGAAATATAACAACATTATTGCAAAAATCAATCAGACACAACTGCTGTCAGAGTGGATATACTGTACACTGCAGTACCACCAAATAATGTTGGAGACTACTTCAGCAGATAATATGCATCATTCACAAGGACATGAATAGGCCACTCACAAGGTAATCATTTCCAATCATTTCAAAAGGTGTACCATTTATGAAACACTTGGCCATGCTAATGTGGTTTCTCATTCCAGTGTTTAAAGTGAAATTAAAATATCAATTTTGCTTTGTTAAGAACGTACTTACACACAGAGTAGACTTTTTTGTTTTCTAAGGCAATTTGCTTATCAAGGCATACTGCCACACATCACACTTGAAATGTGGTTGTGATAATCCAATGTGCAGTAGTTGGTGTCTATTTGTTGATGTTCCAGGAATTTGACTGATCATATAACAGATATCAGTAGGAAGTTAAATTATATTGTTTGATAGTAATCAGTATTAAACCTTCTCACTGATATTGATGCAGAAATAGTATGGTGCTGAAGACAGTTCTCTCACAAATATACAGCATACTGATTTTCTCACACTTCTCACTTAACAATAGCTCTCTCTACTGGTAAAACAGAGTAACACGGATGACATGATTTATGTGATTTATTTCAGGTTGTATAACATTGTACCGCTCACAAAAAGAGAGACTGTTGATGAACAATTGTATTACTTTATTGGACAGTGAGCAGGCACTGGTCTGCCCAAAATACAATAGAAACAGAAAACAGATTTCATATATACAGGTTAGCTAGAAACACAGATATGGGATAATATTTGTTTTTAGAACGGAATTCATTAGCACAGTTTCAAAACAATCTCAGAGAAAAATAAAAGTTATTAGAACTAGTGCAAAAAGTTCTAAACATTAAAGCACAGTGTATAAAATGGCATAGGAAGTATTTCCCTTACAGAATACAGGCTTAGAACACCAGTGTAGATTTACAACCCCATTTCCCTTATGTGATAGAGGTACGATTCCTTCATATTCTAGTAGGATGAGCAACAGCCATGACTGATATGAATGAAGGGTACAAGTGGCCTTTTTGGAAATAGGGAGACCATACAATGTTTCAAACGTTAGTCATACAAGGCAGGCAGGATTTCCAATCCCATGGTATAGTTATCAACATGGTTGTCTCTTTTACAGTGTTTGGTATCTTCAACCAGTTTATAAATCAGCATGTCAACAATGTCCGTTAGATATTCAGTTAAACACCACAGTCAGTCGTAAGAAAAATAACTATCTTTTAGCAATATAAACTAAATAAACTAGCAGTTCGCTAGACACTGACATAAAATTAGTGCCTACTAATTCATTGTAGGCATTAAAAGGCTACAGTGATATAATATATTTTATTTAGGATAAATAAAGAATCTCATAGATTTCATACTTTTTTATATCATATATTCAAATCCAAGTTCAATTCATATACATATTCTCTGTAAAAACCTCTGCTATGATATCGTTTTTCAATAGTAAAATAGTTACAATAGCTTTGTTAGGACATAAACAGTATTCCTGTGTTGTGGTAGACCAAGGTCACATACAGTATGGAGGTGAACCCGGGATTATCCTAAAACAATTATTTTGGTTTAGAATGACTTTGTAAGATAGAAATAATGTGTCAAATATATTTGTATTTGTGAATCAATTTGTCACATTGGAAGACATCTTATTTCAGCTTCCCAAAGACAAGCCCAAATTTAAAAAACTCTTTTTTTTTAATAATACACAGATTATGCCAGGAAAAGAGAGGTCAGAATAATTGTATTTTATAAATCAGAAACACATGAGAACCATTTCTATAGTCATACTCTAGCTCTTTTTTACAAATAACAATACCGTGCCAACAGATGACCTTTATGAAACAAATCAAGGTGGATCTTTTTTCATATCTCTGATATTTAGAATTTAGAAGTATATATATATATATATATATATATATATATATATATATACATACATACATATATATATATATACATATATATATACATATATTATATATATGTAAACGCTGTGGTGTTTTCCAAATAATGTAATCACTGTATTTCACATTGAGGGCATAGACACGCCCTAAATCTCTACTGTGACAGAAATTGTTTTTGATGATGCGACGCATTCGCATCTTGAAAATATTTTCTTAAACATTTTTCCATGATTAAGGGCCTCCTGCTCCAATTAGCCACTCTGGGTCTTTGTTATATGTTATATGTGGTAAATTGTCTGTTTTATGAGTAAGAAATGATTGGTGTAGTTATAATCCAGACAGTCTTCCATGGCACAATCATCTACCTTCTGTAAGCGATTAGACACCCAGGGGGAGTTTCCACTGGTTTCAATCAGCTTTGCATAGACACATGTTCCTCCACAGCATTAGTAGTATACCTCTGTAATCTATCAAAAACAACATGGTTTACCTTCGGTTAGGATCTGTAATCTAATATTTGCATGAAATTATTCTGCTTGGTATATGACAATGAGGGTAGTGTTACTGAGAATAATAATAACTATATTTACTGTAAGCCAAACAAAGTATTTCTCGCGTTTATACTGTTAGCTTGAAAGATGTAATGATCACCTGATTTCATGTTGGGTCATATAAATTATATTGCTGACTTGTTCACTGTATTCACACACACGCACGCACGCACACACACACACACACACACACACACACACACACACACACACACACACACACACACACACACACACACACACACACACACACACACACACACACACACACACACACACACACACACACACACACAAAACGAATAAAAATAGTATACAAGCCTGCAACTCACTTTTCCCAATTGTGCAGTTCACAAACTCAACCTCGTACACAACTCCCCAAAACCATCACTCAACTTATTAAATAGAGTGGTGATAAGTGAAAAAGGCCATTTGTACCCAAACCCTTCTTAGAAACAGCATACAGTACCTATTTCAGCATGATGGGAGACCCGCCTCTTTCCCCATGCCCTCTCATGTCATCCTTACACGTGAGATATGGCTGGCTCTCAGTTCCGAAGCCTCATCTACCTCCATATCCCTCTGTGTTGCGGGAGGGGAGGGCCCGTGCTTTGCCACTCCTCTAGTGTGGTGGAGGGCAAAGAGGTATACCGACCTGTAGCCTTCCCTGGAGCGGTGTATAACCTCCTCATTCCTGATGTCCTGTGGAGGGGACTGGGTGGAGAGAGAGGGTTATAAACGCCTCACTCCTCAGGTACTGGGAAGGAAGGGAGTCTCTGTAGACTGGAAGCAGGGGGGGGGAACAGTAGAAACTCTTGTTCATCATCAGTCACTCCTCTCGGGCAGAGCTCTCCTCCAGGGGCAGGGGTACTATGGCCTCCAGGCCCACAGCGCCACTGCTCTGGACGGTGGAAAAGGAGACGACAGTGTGCAGCAGGATGAGGACCAGAACACACAGTCTGAGTCTGCTGCTGCACAGTCGCGACGCAGCCGACACGGGTGGGGAGCTGCGCCGCTGCCATGATGACGACCCTGGAAGCTGGGTCAGGGCGCACGCCGCCCCCACAGAGGGGTCGCAGCCACTCCATCTGACGTCACAACACTCTGGGTCTGCATTGGTTAAATGGTTTTCTAGTAGCCCTGCATCACACACAGAAAAGAAACAGATTTAAGATCCAGATGATCTTATCAGATGACAAACAAGTTACAGTCCCTGTGAAGTTATGGGAGGTGAGAGAAAAATGGCAACACAAACAACAGAATGTCACTCAAGGCCCCAATCATACTGTACCTGTACAGATGAAACTGGATTGTCCTCCGTAGACCAAGTCGTCATTGTCTGGTAACACAAAGGGGCACATGGTCTGGACCTCCAGACAATATTGCTTGCAGGGAATCCTGTGGTGACACTGGCTCTGGGTGGCGTTGAAGTATTCTGAGCATAACCAGGCTTTGTAGACTGACTGCAAGAAAAGAGCACAGCGCCTGGCGGCTTTCACACACAGCAGGTTTTTGTGCCCGAGGTGATAATGGGTGTAATTGAGGCTAATGGATGGACATTAAAACCATTTCTAAAGTATTAGCATCTATTACAAACATCTACCATCTTCTGCTGAGGTGGCCATAAGTGGACAGATGATACTAATTGGGCTGACTAGTGCAAGAAAACTTTGTCAAAACAAAGTCAACCCGGTATACACTTCATCAACAGTTTACTCTCAGGGCTGTAACCACAGAACCGTATAGTGAAACCTACTGAGTCAGCATATGTGGTAATGCACACTGTAAATCACTGTAACAAGCACTGTATGGGGCCAGCGAACTGGAGTACAGTACAACGTATCTAAAGGAGATCCAGGACATATCTTCAACCTACTCAGAAAGCTCTTCCCCAGGCCCTGTGTATGATAAAGTAAGAGAGATAAATATAGCTGTTAATATGAGCAAGGCGGCAGCAGCTCTCCATAGACAGACGCACAGGAAGCAGGGCAGCAGTGATGTAGACAGAGGACCACAGCAGTTTCTTCACCTCCGCTCTGCTGTGGAGCCAAGGGCTACTGCTGTCATGGCAGCAGGATGAGCCAGAGCCTCTTTCACAGCCATTATATTTATCATGTGGTCAGCCTCCCATCGGTATAGTACACACAACACTACAACCCTCTTTTGCTCTATTCACAAGAGGATGAGATGAAGCTTATCCAGTGACACATCAACCCAAGGAGATGGGGGTTAATCTAAAGGACTAAAGTCACCTGCCCCACCAAGAATAAACATGGTAGATCACTAAAGGAGGATACTCAACAGATACTCAATTATTTTCTCGCACAATTAAAACACACTACATTACACACTATATTACACCTTAGCCCAATGTTCTGTATGTCTTCCTCTGCGTGCTTCCTCGGTTCACCTTTCAAATTACAAACCTCACTCCTGAGAGACACAGATATGAGAGAGGAATTCCCTGACTACATTTCCATACACATTAATCTGCAGTATGTTGCTGACAGATGGTACGCTGGAATTGTGTTTCGAGAATGACAAAGACCATCTAGGGACATCCTCAAGAACAAGGGGCCTCAGAACTGAACTCATCTGAATAAATAAGTTCAAACCACAGAAGTTGACTCTGTAACATAAGATGTTATCAAAAAATGTTGTACTGTATGTACAACCTATTGCAACACAATACTTGTCCATGTTCTGTTATCATCTGCACCTGGCACAGCCAGAAGAGGACTGGCCACCCCTCACAGCCTGGTTCCTCTCTAGGTTTCTTCCTAGGTTTTGGCCTTTCTAGGGAGTCTTTCCTAGCCACCGTGCTTTTACACCTGCATTGCTTGCTGTTTGGGGTTTTAGGCTGGGTTTCTGTACAGCACTCTGTGACATCAGCTGATGTAAGAAGGGCTTTATAAATAAATTTGATTTTGATGAATACTAATCCTGTAATACAAAATAAAATACTTGAGAAATGAGGGGATTAGAATAATAAATGGTGTATCTCATCCATCCTTACCAAATGTTTTACAGTAGGCCTACTTTCTTCCTCTGAGGGTAGAAATAATCAATAATATTCCAACGTTAGTTTCTGACATTTTTAGCATTAAAAGCTACTGAAAAGCACATGATAATAAAGCCTAGTGCATGGGAACTGACTGTAGCTGGCAGAGAAAGGAACCAATGACGGGAGGGATAAATAGATTTTAGGTGTAATCAATGAGCATCCAGCGAGCACTGATTCATTCAATCTCAATCTGGGATTAAGTTCAAAACTCCTTCATCCTCTTCCTGACATGTCTGCAATCTGTACAAAGACTCAATTTTATACGGTTGAATTGGGGACAATTTATCTTCCCCGCACACAGCAATCAAAGATGGCGACTATCACACTCGTGCCAAATTCAAACCCTGTTCACGCTTGTGTGCTCTCCACTAAATTATGAAGTTCCCCAATTTTGCTACTGATTTTAAACACGTGACTATGAAATATCAGTTCTGTGTAATTCGAGTGGAGTTCTCTCCTCCAACTGGTGCATTTATTTGGAGTGCATTGTGTTTGTCATGTATTGGCACTGCTTTTCCCTATATAGAGTCATGGAACACTGGTCACTTTAATAATTTGTACATATTGTTTTATCCACTTTATATGTATACTGAACAAAAAATACAAACGCAATATGCAACAATTTCAAAGATTTTACTGAGTTACAGTTCATTTTTTTTAATAAGAAATCAATCAATTGAAATACATTCATTAGGCCCTAATCTATGGATTTCACATGACTGGGAATACAGATATGCATCTGTTGGTCATAGATACCTTTAAAAAATGGTAGGGGTGTTGATCAATCAGTTTCTTGTGACTACCAATTGCCTCATGCAGCCCGACACCTCTCCTTCGCATAGAGTTGATTGTGGCCTGTGGAATGTTGTCCCACTTCTCTTCAATGGCTGTGCGATGTTGCTGGACATTGGCGGGAACTGGTACACGATGTCATAAACAACGACCCAGAGCATCCCAAACATGCTCAATGAGTGACATGTCTGGCGTGTATTAATAACTGTGACATTTTCAGCTTCCAGGAATTGTGTACAGATCCTTGTGACACGGGGCCGTGCATTATCATGGCGGCGGATGAATGGCACAACAATGGGCCTCAGGAACTCGTCCTGGTATCTCTGTGCATTCAAATTGCCATCGATAAAATGCTAATTGTGTTTGTTGACTGTAGCTTATGCCTGCCCATACCATAACCCCATCGCCACCATGGGGCACTCTGTTCACAACGTTGACATCAGCAAACCACTCACTCACACGACACCGGTACAGTTGAAACCGGGATTCATTTGAGAAAAGGCCTGTGAATATTTTGATATGATGATAGTCTGCTTTAGACATTGTAGGCTATAACGTTAGTCTCTGTGTTGGGTAAAAGAGGGTACTAGTTAATTGGTCAAGAGCACCCCTGCTCATTGTGGTTTAGCCCACGACGTGGCACCAGGTATTTCTACCTATTTTAGCTCTGCCAGTCTTCTGTAGTGTTGTTTGAGAGTGTCGATGTGGTAGGCCACTTTTGTTGCAATGCTCGTAGCCTGATTCTAGGCCAGATCTAGTGTGGATTATTTTAGGTTTTATTTTGATGTCAGAATCTGTCAAAATAATGTCATCGTTCATGTGTTTTTGTAAGTACTTTTGCTTATTTTGCCGACATTATTATTTATTCTGACCACCGCTACCATCACTACCATTGATTTGTGAATGAAATCATATGTTTTTCCTTTTCTTATCCTTAGACTGCCTCCCTGACCGCAAGACATGTTTACCTTTTCAAAGTGTAAAAACGGCTGGAGCTTTTTAGCACTTGGAGATGTTGGATAATGCCTCTGGAAAACTTATATCTAGTAACATTAAGTTGACTTATCTGTGTAAGAATATCCCAATGATGAACGGACACAAGGTAAATGCCACCTATGGCCACCACTGAGTTCACTACCAACATTGTGTCGAGGGCAGCTTGATTGATGCTGACATACAGTTGAAGTCGGAAGTTTACATACACCTTAGCCAAATACATTTAAACTCAGTTTTTCACAATTCCTGACATTTAATCCTAGTAAAAATTCCCTGTCTTAGGTCAGATAGGATCACCACTTTAGTTTTTATGTCAGAATAAAAGCAGAGAGAATTATTTATTTCAGCTTTTATTTCTTTCATCACATTCTCAGTGGGTCAGAAGTTTACATACACTCAATTAGTATTTGGTAGCATTGTCTTTAAATTGTTTAACTTGGGTCAAAAGTTTTGATTATCCTTTGTAGGCCTCCTTGCTTGCACACACTTTTTTAGTTTTGCCCACAAATTTTCTATAGGATTGAGGTCAGGGCTTTGTGATGGCCACTCCAATACTTTGACTTTGTTGTCCTTAAGCCATTTTGCCACAACTTTGGAAGTATGCTTGGGGTTATTGTCCATTTGGAAGACCCATTTGCGACCAAGCTTTAACTTCCTGACTGATGTCTTGAGATGTTGCTTCAATATATCCACATAATTTTCCATTTTCATGATGCCATCTATTTTGTGAAGTGCACCAGTCGCTCCTGCAGCAAAGCACCCCCACAACATGATGCTGATACCCCCGTGCTTCACGTTTGGGATGGTGTTCTTCGGCTTGCAAGCATCCCCTTTTTCCTCCAAACATAACGATGGTCATTATGGCCAAACAGTTCTATTTTTGTTTCATCAGACCAGAGGACATTTCTCCAAATAGTACGATCTTTGTCCTTGCTGAGCGGCCTTTCAGGTTATGTCGATATAGGACTCGTTTTACTGTGGATATAGATACTTTTGTACCTGTTACCTCCAGCATCTTCACAAGGTCCTTTGCAGTTGTTCTGGGATTGATTTGCACTTTTCGCACCAAAGTACATTCATCTCTAAGAGACAGAACGCGTCTCCTTCCTGAGCGGTATGACGGCTGCGTGGTCCCATGGTGTTTATACTTGCGTACTATTGTGTGTACAGATGAGCGTGGTACCTTCAGGCGTTTGGAAATTGCTCCCAAGGATGAACCAGACTTGTGGAGGTCTACAATTTTTTTCTGAGGTGTTGGCTGATTTCTTTTGATTTTCCCATGATGTCAAGCAAAGAGGCACTGAGTTTGAAGGTAGGCCTTGAAATACATCCACAGGAACACCTCCAATTGACTCAAATTATGTCAATTAGCCTATCAAAAGCTTCTAAAGCCATAACATAATTTTCTGGAATTTTTCCAAGCTGTATAAAGGCACAGTCAACTTAGTGTATGTAAACTTCTGACCCACTGGAATTGTGATACAGTAAGTTATAAGTGAAATAATCTGTCTGTAAACAATTGTTGAAAAAATTACTTGTGTCATGCACAAAGTAGATGTCCTAACTGACTTGCCAAAACTATAGTTAATTAACAAGAAATTTGTAGATCTACAGCGCCGACCAACGATACTGTAGGACCTTTTTTTTGTGGACTCCTCTTGCCAAAGCAAACTGCACAAGGTACAAAAACACAACAGAATCAATGGTTTAAGTTACAATTAGGCCTAAAGTTAACTTTAAATGCTGCACACAGTTGGATGAAGTTTACTCTTCAAGCTAATTGGGGGCTCTTTAATGTCTGCTTTTTAACAACCTTTGCATGGATTTTCTCATGACATCAGGGCTTTGTCTGCCTTTTTTATTAGGCCTATTAAAAAGTCTGCCCTCGGGTGTATTCATTAGTCGGATTCTGTTGAAAACATTTAGTCTGTTGCAAAACGTTTAGCAACAGAAACCGTTTACTGTTTAATTCATGAACTAAACGGAGAGGGACCTACATTCATTTGTCTAATATAAACTGTTGTTTTCGTTGCAAAACGTTTTCCGTTTGGAGTAAACGGTTTACTAAAAGTTTTGCAACAGATCCAACTAATGAATACACCCCTTGGCATCCCCAGTCAGTCGACAACACCCTGTTAAAACTAAGCCTGTCTTCCACACAGCAATCCTTTGCACAGTTAGAGAGCACACAGCGTGGCATGGGTAGTCAAGTCTTATAAAATGTCTGTTTTGATTGTACTTCTTTGGGCACTGCTTTGCACATACTGCTAAAATAGTCTACTACAGTCTTTCAGTCAAAGCAAAGTTGCCTGCAGTATTCTTTTCACCAGCAGATGTCCTCACTGCTACACCGAAATCCTGTTTGCGTCACCAGAAATAATACAGCATGGTTAACACCCAACGATTCAAAATAATTTCCTATAAATGTGAAGAATCACAAACCCATAATTTATTCACCAATCATAATAAACTACCTTAATTAAACAACCTTTAGTGAGTTTGATGTGAACAGTTTTAGCAATCAGTAATGTTATAGAGCAGTGTAATTGATTGAGATGGCTTTCAGAGCGACAGCATTACATTAATGCATTGAATTCCTGGTCAAGTAGACTTTGAGTACATTATGAGCCCAAACCCAAATCTTTAAATTATGTTCTACATAAAGGTGATAGTCTGCCTGCTAGAAGTGCTAAATGCTAGCTTGACTTTGATTGCTGTCTGTCACAGACTCAATGAAAGCAGAGTGTGCTAACCTGACAACCTGGCTTTGTGTGGGTCTCTAAGGAGTGCTAGCCACTTGTCTGGCTCTGAATGTGGGCCTGTTAACCTGGCTGGCTGGCTATCCTTATACAGCCCAATGAGCTGGCTCTATGCCCGGCCCGGCAGACAGACCTACAGCACAGTGCTGCTCTAACAGGCTGGAGACAGTCAACTGCATGAGACCACTGATGATTCAAGTGCTCAATAGAAAAACGCAAAAGACAGTGAAAAGAAGCCTTCTACCACTCCTACAGTTTTTCACATGCTGCCGTAACGTGTTTCCATTCCTGTACAGACTGTAGCTAAAGTGCAGATAAGTGATGTATTTCATGTAAGCTCTTTTAAAATGTGTGACAGATGTCTTGCGAATGCAGCAAGCTTCTAGTATGTAAAGGTGAGGCAGAACATAATGAGTCATATTCACTGTCTGCTGCAGGTCCTATATTTGGCCAGGACTGAAAGTGATGAGGAAAGCATCCAGAGCAGATTCAATTAAAGCAAAGTACGTCTGCACTGTTTTAATCACCTCGTTAAGCATGGTGTTAAGCAGGTATCTAATCATGAACCTTTTGGAGTCAGTTCTATGGTGGAGCCAGTTAGCAGCCTTAACGTCTCTCAGAGCAGATGTTATTTTTAATATTTCTTTCTCCAAGATAAGACCATAACTACCTCAATGCTGGGATAAACAGGCCACAGCAAGCCAAAGCAAAACAAGCCATTTCACATCCAGGTGGCAGAGTGGTCAGTTGGTAAAGCATGCATTTGTTACTTTCAAACCCAGGATAGTGGGTTTGATTCCTGGGACCACGCTTACATAAGAATCTATGCATGCATGACTGTAAGTCACTTTGGATAAAAGCGTCTGTTTAATGGCATATTATATTTATTCAGGACCTCTTAATTTGTTCCATTTATCAATTAGTCAACTCAAGAGTTTTTTCATCAAACATATGCAGTAGTTATGCTTATTCATCTCACAGTGCAAGAACCAGTGTGAGTGCCTCTCCTCTCCACTCCTGCCACTACACAGGCAAACCTGTCATTATGCACAGCTCAGGAAAAGAGCAGAGAGCAAGTTAAGAGCATGAGCCTCAAAGGTTCACTCGGAGTTGCCAAAACAAGTCTAGAAATTCCTAGCATTATGGAGTATGTTGTATTCAATTTACATACAGCTTATTACAGTATTGCCTATTCAATCTTCTGCTATTTTAATTTTCCCTCCTATACTTTTAGGATACATTTTTATTTCACCTTTATTTATACAGGTAAGTTAGTTAAGAACAAATTCATATTTACAATGGCGACCTGTCAAACACATCAAAATGCTCCATGCCCGTGGAGCACCTGGCTTGCTGTTTAATCAATAGGTAGCTTGTTGCTAAGGGGAGGAACCACAAAACTCAAAATTCATTGTTCCAAGAGAATCCTTTGGAGTCCGTATCAGTTCTAACGAATGTGACCTCAGATCACACTCAGTTAGTACAAAATACAGATCAGTTTTAGTCCAATACAGTTGAGACATTGACGAGCGATACCGTCAAGTATCTTATGTTGCAGGACTAACCAGTGGTAGCTTTAGTAGATCGGTTTTCAAGTATTTATGACCTATAGTGAATCTAGAATCCAAATGTACTTAGCTACCCCATATGGCTCCCTTTGGGACAAAAGCTATACTGTATGTTATAGTAATATAGAAGACGATCTTAAGAGCTCTCTCTCTCCAAAATAAATTCTCATCGCTAAAGGGGATAGAAAGTCCTGCTATAAGAACGCTTTCTTTCTGTACCTCTCTCCCAAATCTATTCTCATAGCTAAAGGGGTCAGGTGACAGTGGGCCTACACTGCAGCTCTATGGCAGCTGGGTTCCTTTTCAGTAACAGTGATGTGAAGCAATTATACATGTATAAATTGGGTGGAAATGGCCCAGCATACAGCTGTCATAAACATGTATCCTCTGAATAATCAGAAAGATCAAGTCTCACTGAAGACCTGGATCATGGAACACCTTATTGTTGGAAAGAGAATACTGGCATGGGCCAGACGAATGTATCAGGAGCTTCTGATGGGTCAACATCTGACTTAAATGATCACAAGATCATGTTGAACATTATAACATTAGGTGATCACTTTTCCCCCTGCATGGCTATACTACCGGAGTTGTCTTACAGGATAATGCAGTGCTAAGCACAATGGCACATTAAAACATGATACACAGGTATCTGTGTGTCGGTCTGGAAGATAAGACATACTATAGAATACTACAGTTCCTGATGGAGGTTCTCAGTCAGCGGCCAGAGTGGAGATACAGATACGATTAAGAGAAACAGATGCCCTAGTTTTGCCCTCTGTCTTCCATGTCATTTGCCAATAGATGAGTCACTCTGCTTTCTCTGATGTCTACTTGCAATATATTCTTCCAAGTGTATTGTTTGTAATAAACTGGTAATAAATGTGCTGTAGATCTATCTCTCCCAAATATTTCAAAATATAAAAAAATTCCACACACAACAACATGTACAGTAGCTAGATAGGAAGACCGCTAGGTTTCAGGAAGAGCCCTGCATAACATGGTGCATCAAGTCCACTAAACATCTGTTGTAGGAAGTTCTTGTTAATCAACGTCCACCGCAATAGCCGGTGTATTAAGATCGGTATAGTACCTCTGATATGTTGTACTATGAGTAGCATTAAAAGCACAGACACACCTTTGGATGGAGGTTTTGATCTGTTGGTTGATTGACGTCTACAGGAGCAGGTGTTTGTGGCATACAAATCTTATATCTATGAAGACCAATTTTAGGATTAACTGTGAAATTTCTGTCCGAAAAAGCTAATTGCTGGAGGAAGAATCTTTCTTTGACTGCTCCTCAATATTGTATAATATGTTGGCTACAGATGATATTGCTTCAAACAGTTGTGTTGGCTCAATCCTTTGGATGTCCCTCTGTTTTCTTATCTTAACTGTGAGATGTTTAATATTATTGACTCTACTTTATCTCTGGAGAGTAAAATAAAATGTGTTACACTTCATGGTAGAACTTCAAACGCAATGCACCCTAAATTCTCCAGGAATAATTTCAGATTGAGTTGTGCCCATCTAATCAATGTCACAGTTTATGCCAATTCTGGAATTTCTGATAACTTGAACAATCCTATCACCATTCACTACTTATCTCATCTGCACATGGTCAAAGTATCTAAATACCTGAAAAGGGGCATTACCGGTAAACCCTTCAGAGGCTAGTTTAAATTGAAACATATCCTTTCTAATTGTGATTATTCTCTAAGCCATACCGAGGAAGGTTGCTAGGCACGGATTGTGGTATCTATGGTAACTGTCCCGAAGGAAGGCCAGGAGCTTGTGAACTGCCAACCCTTCATTTGGACACACTCAGCTGCCTGGACAGCTAAATAAAGACAGAGGAAACGGATCATGCAAACAGGGAGTTTCCACCCACACATCACATAATACAACACTGACTGACTGCAGCCATTTCATGGACAGAACATACCCAGGACCATACACATGGAGGACAGCAGCTTAGCACATGCCACACATAGCCTACAGTGATGTGGCAGCACATTATGACCAATAGTAATGGGAACTACATTTGCATGTAAATTAGCACAACTACAATGTATATAACCATTGTCATGATCTTTGGAATATCCTTGTGGCAAAGAAACGACACACACACAACCTCAGCGGTGGAACTAGTGGTCTGAATATCAGACAGTTGCTGTTCTGGAGCAAAATATCACAGCATTTCATATCTGAGGATGCAGTCTAATGCATCTGCTGCCCTCTGCCATATGAAGACATTAATGGGTGACAGTTCTACCTGTAATGCTGGAGTGTCCATAGATCTCACCAAACATGGATTCATTGATTCATGAATGGATTCATTAAAAATCATTAGAAATCTGGCATTCTGGCAAAGGTTATGGTTAATAGATAGTAAATTATGATGGCAGTCAATCCATTCCGCTAGATGCCACACAGAATAGTTGCAGCATAGAAGTAATAGTATACCGCTTAATGTTACAAATAGTGGCTTCATAAGAATTCAGTGTTACAAGTCATTTTAAGTTGTAGACAAACTGATTGGCTTTGGCAACAAAATGACGAGGAAACACAACTATCTGGACAGATGATGGAGCACTATGTCCCTTAAAGCAGAGGGTGGCTGCATGGGAGATGAGTTGGAGAGTACAGGTCTCCCAGGTGGGCACCAATCAGACAGGGCGCCAAGACCTTGTGAGGGTTACACCAGCTGTGGGCAGAGAAGGCCGTTACTATACTACACTGTGTTATCCCCGGTGGCCTAACACAGAGCAGTACCTCTTACTAAAGGCCTCTGAACATTTGTTCGATAGTCTCACAATGTCAGCAGTGGTAGAGACCATTGGAGGAAGGGCTATGGTGTGTGAAGGGCCAGTTGAAATGATGAAATCTGTGTAATGAACCCTATTGAAAAATGCTCACACAAAATAATCAGCAGAGGTATCTCTGGTATACACTGGATAACTGGAGAATGGGAAATTAAGAGCTTCCCTGTGTTAACAGAGCTCATAATGGACATGCCAATTCTGGAGTGAGGATGATTATTAATTGAGTCATGGTCCTGGACATCTTGTGCAGGCACAGTTATGGGAAGAGGAACAGAGAAAGAGTGAGGTATCTTAATTTACCGTGTGTCTCTGATCCTTCTAGAGAGTCACATCCCCTTCCCCTGATAAGCACCCTGAGATGGAGAGCTGATTAAATACGCAATCCTCTTAGTTTAAACCTCCTCTCAGAACACAAAGTCTGCGGACATGGCTAAATAATGGCAAAGTAAATTAGTTAGTTATTTCTCACTTCGCTTTGTTGTCTTACTTGACTACCACTTTACTTACAGTACATCAATCTCTCACCATTATTTTTTAAACTGGCCTTAGAGACTTGGATAATGTGTCATAATTTCATTTTATAAAGTATCTTCACCCCTTTGATACAAAGTTATTTGTGGCAAATCTTGAAATAAATGCAGATGGATACAATTGTATTCAATAAAATGCCCTTATACAACAAATTCAAAAAGTAAATTAGTCATCAGGTGTCCTCTGGAGTTTAGTTTAAACTTGAAATGCTGATGCCAAAACCATTTACAATGCCTTCAGAAAGAATTCATACCCCTTGACTTATTCCACATTTTGTTGTGTTACAGCCTGAATTAAACATTTATGAAATAATTTTCACACCCATCTACAAACAATAACCCATAATGACAAAGTGAAAAAAAAAAATTGATTGTTTTTCAACACTGAGTGAAAATGAAATGCAGATATCTAATTTACATACAGTACCAGTCAAAAGGTTGGACACACCTTCTCTTTCAAGGGTTTTTCTTAATCTTTTACTATTTTCTGTAGAATAATAGTTAAGACATCAAAACTATGAAAAAACACATTTGGAATCATGTAGTAAGCAAAAAAAAGTGTTAAACAAATCAAACTATATTTTACATGTGAGATTCTTCAGTAGCCACCCTTTGCCTTGATGACAGCTTCGCACACTCTAGGTATTCTCTCAACCAGCTCCATGAGGTAGTCACCTGGAATGCATTCCAATTAACAGGTGTGCCTTATTAAAAGTTAATTCGTAGAATTTCTTTGTGACAGGGTAGGGGTGGTATACAAAAGATAGCCCTATTTGGTAAAATACCAAGTCCATTTTATGGCAAGAACAGCTCAAATAAGCAAGGCATGAAGGTCAGTCAATGGAGAACATTTTCAAGTTTCTTCAAGTGCAGTGAGAAAAAACATCAAGCGCTATGAAGAAACTGGCTCTCATGAGGACCGTCACAGGAAAGGAAGACCCAGAGTTACCTCTGCTGCAGAGGATAAGTGAGAGTTAACAGCCTCAGAAATTGTTACCTAAATAAATTCTTCAGACACAGACACGTCAACTGTTCAGAGGAGACTGCGTCAATCAGGCCTTCATGGTCGAATTGCTTCAAATAAATCACTACTAAAGGACACCAATAATAATAAGACTTGCTTGGGCCAATAAACTTGCTTGGGCCAAGAGCAATGGACATTAGACTGGTGGAAGTCTGTCCTTTGGTCTGATGAGTCCACATTTGAGATTTTTGGTTCCAACCGCCGTGTCTTTGTGAGATGCAGAGTAGGTGAATAGATGATCTCAGCATGTGTGGTTCCCAATGTGAAGCATGGAGGAGGTGGTGTGATGGTGTATGGGTGCTTTGCTGGTGACACTGTCAATTATTTATTTAGAACTCAAGGCACACTTAACCAGCATGGCTACCACAGCATTCTGCCGCGATATGCCATCCCATCTGGTTTGCACTTAGTGGGACTATCATTTGTTTTTCAACAGGACAATGACCCAAAACACACCTCCAGGCTGTGTAAGGGTTATTTGACTAAGAAGAAGAGTGATGGCGTACTGCATCAGATGACCTGGCCTCCACAATCACCGACCTCAACGCAATTGAGAAGGTTTGGGATGAGTTGACCGCAGAGTGAAAGAAAAGCAGCCAACAATTACTCAGCATATGTGGGAACTCCTTCAAGGACTGTTGAAGCTGTTTGAGAGAATGCAAAGTGTGCAAAGCTGTCAAAGCAAATGGTTGCTACTTTGAAGAATCTATAATATATTTTGATATATTTAAACACTTTTGTTACTACATGATTCCATTCCATGATTCTACATGATTATTTCAGTTTTGAAGTCTTCACTATTATTCTACAAAAAAGAAAAACCTTTGAAAGAGTAGGTGTAGCCAAACCTTTGACAGGTACTGTAAGTACTCACACCCCTTTGCTATGACACTCGAAATTGAGCTCAGGTGAATCCAATTTTCTTTGAGCGTCCTTGAGATGTCACTACAACTTCAATGGAGTCCACCTGTCACCAATTACATTTTTTGGACATAATTTAGAAAGAAACACTCCTGTCTATATAAAAGGTCCCAGTGCACGGCCGAGCAGAAACTATACCATGAAGTCCAAGGAACTGTTCGTAGATCTTTTAACACATTTTATTACTTTAAAGCCTTTTTCTAAAATGGATTCAATTGAAATGTTTTCCTCATCAACCTACACACAATACCACATAATGACAAAGTGAAAACAGGTTTTCAGAATTTTTGTTGAAATCAGAAATGCCTTATATAAGTATTCAGACCATTTGCTATGAGACTCGAAATTGAACTCAGTTGCATCCTGTTCCCATTGATCATCCTTGAGATGTTTCTACAACTTGATCTGAGTCCACTTGTGGTAAATTCAAACATTTAATTGATTGGACATGATTTGGAAAGGCACACCTGTCTATACAAGGTTCCACAGTTGACAGTGCATGTCAGATCAAAAACCAAACCATGAGGTCAAATGAATTGTCTGTAGAGATCCGAAACAGGATTGTGTCGAGGCACAGATCTGGGGAAGGGTACCACAAAATGTCTGCAGCATTGAAGGCCCCCAAGAACACAGTGGCCTCTATCATTCTTCAATGGAAGAAGTTTGGAACCACCATGACTCTTCCTAGAGCTGGCCGCCCAGCCACTCTGAGCAAACACGGGAGAAAGGCCTTGTTCAGGGAGGTGACCAAGAACCTGATGGTCACTATGACATGAACTCTGGAGCTCTGTGGAGATGGGAGAACCTTCCAGAATGACAATCATCTCTGCAGCACTCAAACAATCAGGCCTTTATGGTAGAGTGGCCAGACGGAAGCCACTCCTCAGTAGAAAGCACATGACAGCCGCTTGGAGTTTGCCAAAAGGCACCTAAAGGACTCTCAGACCATGAGAAACAAGATTCTCTGGTCTGATGAAACCAAGATTGAACTCTTTGGCCTGAATGCCAAGCGTTACGTCTGGAGGAACCCTGGCACCATGCCTACGGTGAAGCATAGTGGTGGCAGCATCATACTGTGGGGATGTTTTTCACCGGCAAGGACTGGGATACTAGTCAGGATCAAGGAAAAGTACAGAGAGATACTTGATGAAAACCTGCTCCAAAGTGCTCAGGACCTCAGATTGGAGCAAAGGATCCCCATCCAACAGGACAATGACCCTAGGCACACAGCCAAGACAATGCAGGAGTGGCTTTGGGACAAGTCTCTGAATGTCCTTGAGTGACCCAGCCAGAGCCAGGACTTGAACCCTATCGAAGATCTCTGGAGAGATCTGAAAATAGCTGTGCAGCAACGCACCCCTTCCAACCTGACAGAGCTTGAGATGATCTGCAGAGAAGAATGGGAGAAACTCCCCAAATACAGGTGTGCCAAGCTTATAGCGTCATACCCAAGAAGAATCAAGGCTGTAATCGCTGCCAAAGATGCTTCAACAAAGTACTGAGTAAAGGGTCTCAATACTTAGGTAAATGTGATACTTCAGTTTTTATTTTTAATACATTTGCTAAAAACCTGTTTTTGCTTTGTTATTATGGGTTACTGTGTGTAGATTGATGAGGGAAAAAATCTATTTAATCAATTTTAGAATAAGGCTGTAACGTAACAAAATGTGGAAAAAGTCAAGGGGTGGTGAATACTTTCCGAATGCACTGTTTACATGTGGGGAAGGGTTGAAAAATATGGAACTAACCAGCTCTGCCTAGAGCTGGCGTCCGACCAAACTGAGTAACTGGGCAAGAAATACCTTGGTCAGGGAGGCGACTAAAAGTCCAACTCTGACAGAACTACAGAGTTCCTTGGCTGAGATGGGAGAACCTGCCAGAAGGACAACAGTCTCTATAGCACTTCACCAATCTAGGCTTTTTTGGGAGAGTGACCAGACGGAAGCAACTCCTGAGAAAAGTGCATGCGACAGACCAAAATGTTACTCTTTGGCCTGAATGTAAAGCACCACGTCTGGAGAAAACCAGGCACAGCTCATCACCCATCTAACATAATCCCTACCGTGAAGCACCGTGGTGGCAGCGTCATGCTATGGGGATGCTTTTCAGCTGCAGGGACTGGGAGACTGGTAAGGATAGAATGAATAATGAGTGGAGCCAAATACAGCCAAATCCTTGATGAGAACCTGCTTCAGAGTGAAAATGACCATAGACTGGGGCGAAGATTTACGTTCCAACAGGACAATGATCCCAAGCATACAGTCAAAGCAACACTGGAATGGCTTCAGAACAGAAAAGTGAAAGTCCTTGAGCGGCCCAGCCAAAGCCTAGACCTGAATGACATTGAAAATCTGTGGAAAGCCTTGAAGATTGCTCCCTATCTAACTTAACAGAGCTTGAGAAAATCTGCAAGGAAGAATGGGAGAAAATCCCTAAATCCAGATGTGCAAAGCTGAAAACAGACATACTCAAGACAACTGGAAAGCTGTAATTGGCGACGAAGGTGCTTTTACATACTGTAGTATTGACTCAGGGGTGTGAATACTTATGTACAGTTGAAGTCAGAAGTTTACATACACCTTAGCCAACTACATTTAAACTCAGTTTTTCATAATTCCTGACATTTAATCCTAGTAAAGATTCCCTGTCTTAGGTCAGCTAGGATCACCACCTTATTTTAAGAATGTGAAATGTCAGAATAATAGTAGAGAAAATTATTTATTTCAGCTTTTATTTCTTTCATCACATTCTCAGTGGGTCATAAGTTACATACACTCAATTAGTATTTGGTAGCATTGCCTTTAAATTGTTTAAATTGGGTCAAACGTTTTGGGTATCCTTCCACAACCTTCCCACAATAAGTTGGGTGAATTTTGGCCCATTCCTCCTGACAGAGCTGGTGTAACTGAGTCAGGTTTGTAGGCCTACTTGCTCGCACACGCTTTCTCACTTCTGCTCACATAAATTCTATAGGATTGAAGTCAAATCAAATTGTATTGGTCACATACACATGGTTAGCAGATGTTAATGTGAGTGTAGCGAAATGCTTGTGCTTCTAGTTCCGACCATGCAGTAATATCTAACAAGTAATCTAACAATTTCACAACAACTACCTTATACACACAAGTGTAAAGGAATGAATAAGAACATGTACATATAAATATCTAACGGCATAGGCAAGATGCAGTAGATGGTATAGAGTACAGTATATACATATTAGATGAGTAATGTAGGGTATGTAAACATTATATAAAGTGGCATTGTTTAAAGTGACTAGTGATACATTTACTACATCAAATTTTAATTATTAAAGTGGCAAGAGATTTGAGTCAGTAGGTTGGCAGCAGCCACTCAATGTTAGTGATGGCTGTTTATCAGTCTGATGGCCTTGAGATAGAAGCTGTTTTTCAGTTTCTCGGTCCCAGCTTTGATGCACCTGTACTGACCTCGCCTTCTGGATGATAGCAAGGTGAACAGGCAGTGGCTCAGGTGGTTGTTGTCCTTGATGATCTTTTTGGCCTTCCTGTGACATCGGGTGGTGTAGGTGTCCTGGAGGGCAGGTATGCTCTCGATTGTGCATCTGTAAAAGTTTGTGAATGTTTTTGGTGACAAGCCAAATTTCTTCAGCCTCCTGAGGTTGAAGAGGCGCTGTTGCGCCTTCTTCACCAGGGTGTCTGTGTGGGTGGACCATTTCAGTTTGTCCGTGATGTGTATGCCGAGGAACTTAAAACTTTCCACCTTCTCCACTACTGTCCCGTCAATGTGGAACAGCATTCTTACATAGGTATTCCTCATGTCCAGGGCTTTGTGATGGTCACTCCAATACCTTGACTTTGTTGTCCTTAAGCCATTTTGCCACAACTTTGGAAGTATGCTTTGGGTCATTGTCCATTTGGTAGACCCATTTGCGACCAAGTTCTAACTTCCTGACTGATGTCTTGAGATGTTGCTTCAATATATCCACATAATTTTCCTTTCTCATGATGTCATCTATTTTGTGAAGTGCATCAGTCCCTCCTGCAGCAAAACACCCCCACAACATGATGCTGCCACCCCCGTGCTTCATGGTTTGGATGGTGTTCTTCGGCTTGCAAGCATCCCCTTTTTTCCTCCAAACATAACGATGGTCATTATGGCCAAACAGTTCTATTTTTGTTTCATCAGACCAGAGGACATTTCTCCAAATACTATGATCTTTATCCACATGTGCAGTTGTAAACCGTAGTCTGGCTTTTTTTATGGCGGTTTTGGAGCAGTGGCTTCTTCCTTGCTGAGCGGCCTTTCAGGTTATGTCGATGTAGGACTAATTTTACTGTGGATATAGATACTTTTGTACCTGTTTCCTCCAGCATCTTCACAAGGTACTTTGCTGTTGTTCTGGGATTGATTTGCACTGTTCGCACCAAGGTAGGTTCATCTCTAGGAGACAGAACATGTCTCCTTCCTGAGCGGTATGACGGATGCGTGGTCCCATGGTGTTTATACTTGCATACTATTGTTTGTACAGACGAACGTGGTACCTTCAGGCGTTTGGAAATTGCTCCCAAGGATGAACCAGACTTGTGGGGGTCTACCTTTTTTTTCCTGAGGTCTTGGCTGATTTCTTTTGATTTTCCATGATGTCAAGCAAAGAGGCACTGAGTTTGAAGGTAGGCCTTGAAATACATCCACAGGAACACCTCCAAGTGACTCAAATTATGTCAATTAGATTATCAGAAGCATATAAAGCCATGACATCATTTTCTGGAATTTTCCAAGCTGTTTAAGGCATAGTCAACTTAGTATATGTAAACTTCTGACCCACTGGAATTGTGATACAGCGAATTATAAGTGAAATAATCTGTCTGTAAACATTTGTTGGAAAAATTACTTGTGTCATGCACAAAGTAGATGTCCTAACCAACTTGCCAAAACTATAGTTTGTTAACAAGAAATTTGTGGAGTGGTTGAAAAACGAGTTAATGATTCCAACCTAAGTGTATGTACTTCCGACATCAACTGTAAATTAAATACTTTATTTAATTTTCAATAAATTTGCAAACATTTCTAAAAACATGTTTTCATTTTGTCATTATTGGGTATTGTGTGTAGATGGGTGAGAAAAAAAATATATTTAATCCATTCTGTATTCAGGCTGTAACAACAACATGTGGAATAAGTCAAGGTGTATGAATACTTTCTGAAGGCACTGTAAGACATCATCCTATCCAATTATTGAAACTGGTTCATGGAGAGATTGTTTCTGAAAATAAAACTGCCCCAATTCTGCAGTCTTTTAAAAGGGCCTTTATTTGAAGCCCAAGTGTAATGAAAGTAATAAAACTTTCATAACTAGCTGTATTTACAAATATTTCTTCAGGTGGACACCTCAGAATATACTATTAAATAGATTACATATTATTAGGAGGACACATTTTGTTGAAAATTGTAACCTTAATCAGGAAAAAAGCTTCAGAAATGAACATCATTCATACATGATTTAACCAAAATAAATGGAACAAACAAAATAAATTAAACCAATTGTAATGAATTCTATAAATGCAAAGCCAAAACCATACAAATAGAAACAATCACAAGATCAGCTTTTACCTGAAAACCTCCAATGTTAGGCATGGATTTGATTAACTGCATAAAGCAAATATCCCTTTGTTAAGGTTTGTTTACAGTAGAAACAGTCATTCTCCCTGTGGTGCCACTTTCATCTGTGAGCACATTTATAATATTGCCATCCAAGACAACGGAGGGAGGCCACATTACACAGCTGATGGCGCTCATTCATCAGGGTGATAAGCAGGCAGACAGACAGCATGGTCTTCCGTCAAGGCAAGCACATCAGCAGTAGGACCCTGGAAGGAGTCTTCACGGCTTTCAGGAAGAAGGACAAAAAGATCAGGGCAACGACTTTAGCAGCATGTAATTCACAACGTTAAGATTACTATTATTATGACTTCCATTTAGGATAAATGGAATGATTTCCCACTGCAAGATGTCACTCCTTATACTGCAAGAATTCACAGCACAGATGTGATGCAGTATGCTTGTTCCTCAATGCATGGGGTGAAGATGGATGACCGCATGCTTATGAAAGAGATGGTCCAGGCTAACACCCTTTTATTGGTCAGATGATGCCAATCAGCAGCCAATGGTCTGGACTAATACTGGTGGTGTGCGTATGTGACAACCCTTTCGTAAATCCTTTAGGAAGCTCCAGCTTGCCTCATTGATATTCTAGAATGCTGTGAGTCAGCTGCTTTATACTCTGCCACTCTCTCTGAGCCAGCTGTGCTACTTCAAAACCCAGCCCTCTCTGTTCCAAACTACCATCCTTTACATACTCCTAGGTTAACAGGTGCATATGGGGTTGGATGTGACATCCAACATCATATACACCCGTTTACATAAAAGTAAAATACTCCCATGTTAAGGATGTATATTTGATGATGCAATTAGTAAATACACATTCACACCAATAACGGAAAGAAATATATTGCTGAAAACGTGTGCGAAAATGTGTTGAAGAGATTGATATGGGTTAAGAATGTGAGTGTCAGGGCTAAATATTAATATACAGTACTCATTAAGATTATAATATTTTCCTTACTTTCTGCAATAGGAAATAGATTTCAAAGCAGCTTGGTGTGGTTGCTTTTAGATATGATACTACAGCTGAGTGCACAGCTGCTGCTCCTGTTATTCCTTCAAGAAAACTAATGTCACATAAGATTAACAGTGATTAAACATTGATTCTGATTAGACACACTGCTAGGGTGTGTTTACTGGCTGCCTTTGTGCAGCAGCAGCCCAAGGGGGATCATAAATAATTGACCATATCATATTTTAAAAAGTGAGAGCTGGTCCAATACATTAGCAAATATGTAGAATCAAAGCTAACAAATATTCTACACTCCACTCAGATAATGATATGGTAACAGGAAAGTATTGTAACTGAATATTAGTATAGAGCAACCGGTTAAACTGAACTGTAGAAATGTGCCCAATACAGTACATGGTTGTACGGACAGAGCAGTTTTACAGAACACAAAGCAGTTGTAATGTTTTAAGAGTAAATGTGTATGACTCAAGTCATGAGACAGGTAGGCACAGGGACAATCCCACTCTAATCCACTGCACCTATGAAATGTGTCCATTAATTTGTGTAAAGTATTAGCCAGTATACATAACAGCTTAGACTTTACACTCCCATGTTAAAACATAACTGAAAGTTATCTGTAGATGCCCCCACCAAGATGTTGACATCATCCATAACAGTTATGCCTCAAGGATTTCTGTGTTCCGTCACCAAAGAAGACTGATCTGTAAGGTCACACTGTGAGCAAAATAAGATATTTGTCCTTGGAAAGAGCAATAATTCTGTCAAACAGGGGAATGCTTTCGGGAGTTTTGGACAAGGGCCTGGAGAGACAGTCTGAAATAACAACAACTCTAGCCTACATAAGAGGAAAGACAAGGAATTAGACTGTGTGGGCTGTCACCTCCTATCCATCTCTATTTTACTACTGCAACCAGCATAAGTCCAGTGTAGGATCACATAAACAAGAATATCCACAGCAAAGGAGATCAGACATGTGAGAACTAACGGACTCTAACAGCAACATCTTCTGACCTAAAAGAATTCAGTTCATGGCCCTACTCACATAGAAATAGACCCTTCTGTTTGTTTACTAGTGATACGCAGAAGCCATGTGGCTTTCTATTAAATGAATAGGCTCACTGTACATATGACAAAAAATATAATAACATGCAACAATTTCTAAGATTTTACAGTTCATAAGGAAATCAGTCAATTTAAATAAATTCCTTAGGCCCTCATCTATGGATTCACATGACTGGGAATACAGACATGCACCTGTTGGTCAAAAATACCTTAAAAAAAAGGTAGGAGTGTGGATCAGAAAATCAGTCAGTATCTGGTGTGACCAACATTTGCCTCATGCAGCACGACATCTCCTTCGCATAGAGTTGACCATGCTGTTGATTGTGGCCTGTGGAATGTTGGCCCACTCCTCTTCAATGGCTATGCGAAGTTGCTGGATATTGGTGGGAACTGGAACACTGTTGTACACGGTCGATCCAGAGCATCCCAAACATGCTCAATGGGTGACATGTCTGGTGGTGTATACAGGTCATGGAAATTTCAAGCTTCTAGGAATTGTGTACAGATCCTCGCGACATGACATGGTACAGTTGAAACAGAGATTAATCTATGAAGAGCACACTTGTCCAGTGTGCCAGTGACCATTGAAGGTGAGTATTTGCCCACTGAAGTCAGTTACGACGCCGACCTGCAGTTAGGTCAAGAACCTGGAGAGGAAGACGAGCACGCAGATGAGCTTCCCGAGACAGTTTGACAGTTTGTGCAAAAATTCTTTGGTTGTGCAAACCCACAGCTTATCAGCTGTCTGGTTGGCTGGTCTCAGACGATGAAGAAGCCGAATGTGGAAGTCCTGGGCTGGCGTTATTACACGTGGTCTGCAGTTGTGAGGCCGGTTGGACGTATTGCCAAATTCTCTAAAACGACGTTGGAGTCGTTTTATCTTCATTTAAACTAGGCAAGTCAGTTAAGAACAAATCCTTATTTTCAATGACGGCCTAGGAACAACAGATTTTTTACCTGGTCAGCTCGGGGATTCGATCTTGCAACCTTTTGGTTACTAGTCCAACGCTCTAACCACTAAGCTACCTGCCACCCCAGTAGGTAACCTAGTGGAAGATAAATTGTCATTACATTCTCTGGCAATGGCGCTGGTGGACATTCCTGCAGTCAGCTGCCAGGCTGTATCACAACCGTCCCTGATTGGGAGTCCAATAGGGCGGCGCACACGGCCTACACCGGATTTGGCCGGTGTAGGCCGCCATTGTAAATAAGAATTAGTTTTTAACTAACTTGCCTAGTTAAATAAAAGTTTTCATTTTTTTTTTAAATATTATAACTGCACACTCAACACTTGAGACATCTATGGCATAAGAGTGACCTTATTGTCCCCAACACAAGGTGCACCTGTGTAATGATCATGTTTAATCCGCTTCTTGATATGCCACACCTCACTAACAGGGATTTATACACAATATTTGAGAGAAATAATTTATTTATTTTAATTTTTTTAGCTCATGAAACATGGGACCCTTTACATGTTGAGTTTATATTTTGTTCAGTGTACATTCCCTCAAATCCTAAAGTATTTCTTTTGGTCTTATTAAATTAATTGTTACTAAATCAGGCTATTTTAATACATCAAATTATTTTCTATTTCACATTGTTTTTCTGCATTTTGGACATTTCTGAGAAAAACATTGGACTGATTTGAAAACATGGAATGGAAGGCCTGCTCAGTGAAAGTTGCTGTTCCCTCTAGCCTCCAGCTTCTGCACCGCAGAGACTACTGTCGGGACCGGTTGATTTGGTATACTACAATAGGTGCGCTAGAGGCCACATCCATGCTAAAACCCCTCAGAACCAATCAGCCACCCTGTCAGAAAGCACGAACTCCGTAGTCCCATGGTGCCTTGTCTGGGATAGCAAATTTGCAAAACACAGGGTGTCAGTAGGGACAACAGGGAGGGGACACGTGTCACCTCGGTAGAGTGAATCTGTTTGGATAGGCTTCCTTAGCGGACAGACGTTTCTACTAGACACTCATTAAAAATAAAATGTGAGTATGTGCCACACTCTGAGTGCAACCGATGTGCTCTACAAAAGGTAACCTTAATACAAAAACTTTTAAGATCGTCTTGTTTAAGATGAAGGCAGGGTGCCTTGCTTGTTTTTTTATATTTATGCCACACAGCCCTTATTACAAAAAAACATGATTCAAATTTGCAGTTTCACATGTGAAATCGCATTGTCATATGTGAAATAGCTGTTTCCACATGCTGAGCTTAAAATTTCACGTGAAACCATATTTTCACAAAAAAATAAGAAACCCACACACTGCTCTTGCTAGTATCACTGCTCTTTATTAAGCTTACCAGTCGGCCTCAAGGCATTCATAAGAGCTCTGTGCGCGTGTTTCTTATCTTATTCAATTGTTACCATGCACCTGCAACAAAGATAGCTCAGATGTGCGAGTGCCTTTAGAATCAGAGTGCACATGTTAACACCACCTTTCACATGTGAGAAGAATAACAATGTTTGTTTTCACACCTTACATGTGAATTGCAGTTCCATATGTGAAGTTTGCGGTTTCACATCTTAAACACTCTCACATTCATATCAGGTATGAAGGTAAGACCAAGATGCAGACAACGTCGAATTAACAATGGTTTAATAATCCAACAGCGGCAGGCAATAGACAGGTAAAGGCAGGCAGGTGTCAGTAAACCAGAGGTGGGGCAATGGTACCCGATGGCAGGCAGGCTCAGGGTAGGCAGAGGTCAATAATCCAGAGGTGGGGAAAAGGTACACGTCGGCAGAAAGACTCAGGGGCAGGCAGAGTGGTCAGGCAGGCGGGCTCAGAGTCAGGACAGGTAAGGGTCAAAACCAGGAGGGCAAAAAAAAGAGAGACTGGGAAAAGCAGGAGCTGATAACAAAAACGCTGGTTGGCTTGACAAACAAGACAAACTGGCAACAGACGAACAGAGAACACTGGTATAAATACACGGGGGATAATGGGCGACACCTGGAGGGGGTGGAGACAATCACAAAGACAAGTGAGACAGATCAGGGTGTGACAGTAAATCCCCCCACCCCAGGGGCGCCACCTGGCGTCCTACCTGGGCGCATACCTGGTTGACCGGGGTGCCTGCAGTGGAAGTCGGCGACGAGGGCTGGGTCCAGGATGTCTCTAGCAGGGACCCAGCACCTCTCCTCCGGGCCATAACCCTCCCAGTCAACCAGGTACTGGAAACCCCTGCCCCTTGGTCGAACACTCAGGAGGCGTCTCACAGTGTATGCCAGATGGCCATTGATGACACGGGGAGGAGGGGTGGGCCTGGAAACAGAAGACAAAGGGCTGTGAGACAATGGGCTTAATCCTAGACACATGGAAAGTAGGGTGAATACAGAGGGTACGGGGTAACAAAAGACAAACAGCAGTGGGGCTAATGTCTCCCTGATGAAACGGGGGGAAATCCGGAGGACAGGCTGGCCAACGACCCAATGAGTGTGCAGAACGCCTTCCAGAACCGGGACGAGAACTGTGGTCCCTGGTCGGAGACCATGTCCACCGGGAGTCCGTGGATCCGGAAGATGGGCCGTCTCCTTGGCCGAGGGTAGTCTGGGGAGAGGAATGAAGTGGGCGGCTTTGGAAAACCGGTCGACCACAGTCAGGATGGCAGTGTTGGATGGCAGTGGTTGGAGAAGACCAGCCGGAGCTTGCCGAGGAGTTTTGTTCTGTGCGCAGACGGCGACAAACGTGGCAACTTACGGAACCATAGTAGGCCACCAAAAGCATTGTCACACAAAGGCACGAAGCATTGCAGCTGCACCCTGGAAGTAGGCAGAGGCTAATCCACCACCGCTCTCACCTTCTCAGGATCCATCTGGACACTCCCAGCAGAGATGATGTAGCCCAGAAAGGGAATGGTGGAGCGATGGAACTCACACTTTACCATGGAGCACGTGTTCTTGGGGGGAGCGGAAGACGAGGATGTCATAAATGTAGACGAAGACGAACCGGTTCGACATCATTCACCAGAGCCTGGAACACGGCAGGGGCGTTGGTGAGGCCAAAGGGCATGACCAGATATTCGTAGTGGCCCCATTGAAGGCGGTCTTCCACTCGTTCCCCTCTCGTATCCACACCAAATGTTACGCATTTCGTAGATCCAGCTTGGAGAAAACAGTGGCCCCCTGGAGCAGCTCGAAGGCCGAGAAAATTTGTGGTAGTGGATAACGGTTCTTCACAGTAATGTCGTTGAGTCACCGGTAGTCAATGCACGGGCGCAGCGGGAGAGGGACAGATAAATCCTGTAGCTAAGGAGTCCCCAATGTAGATCTCCATAGCCTTGGTCTCTGGTCCCGACAGAGAGTACAGACTTCCCAGAGAAGCGTGGTGCTAGGGAGAAGGTCAATCCCGCAGTCATAGGGGCGGTGCGGTGGAAGGAAAGTGGCCCGGGACTTGCTGAACACCTTCCAGAGGTCCTGGTACTCCGCGGGAATGGCGGAGAGGTCCGGAGCAACTTCCGAGCCCCCAGGAAGACATCCCGGGGCAGGTTGTGTCGACTTCAGGGCGTGGCAGAATGGACTCCAGCCCATGATAGCACACGTAGACCAGTTGATGAGGGGATTAAGTCGCTGGAGCCAGGAGAATCCCAAAACCACGGGAATCTGGGGGAACTTTGGAGGCAGGAATTGGACCGTCGGGGACTTCGTGGATGTTAAACATGTTTAACTTCTTAGGGCTAGGGTCCCATTTTCCGAATTTGCGCCTGTCTGACGTGCCCAAAGTTAAATGGCTGCCACTCAGGCCCAGAAACTAGGATATGCACATAATAATTAGTACTATTTGATAGGAAATACTCTGAAGCTTCTAAAACCGTTAAGATATAGTCTGTGGGTATAACAGAACAGATATAGCAGGCAAAAACCCGAGAAATATCTGTCCGGAAATCATTTTTCTTTTGCCCTTCTCTCACTTTGAATGCCTGGTTATATAAGTCAATGGGAGATAGGTTGCAGTACCTATGGCTTCCACTGGATGTCAACAGTCTCTGGACAGTGACTGGAGGAAATAGCCCTGAGGAGATCCATATAGAAGAAGACAAACTGCAGGAAGGGAAAAAGGTAAACAATAGTGCCCGGTCACGAGAACGTGCCCAGCTTTCTTTTCCTCTTATAACGTTTCAGTTACCATCTGTGTAAAATATGATCGCTATTATTCATAAAAGGATACCTAAGGATGCATTAATAATGATATTTGATTTGTGAAAAGTTGAGAGGTATAACTTGAACGCGTTCTCTTCACAGTACAACGGGCGAGTAGACTGGCAATGCTTGGTGGAGTAGCTGAACATAACGTGCCAACCAAACAAGAGATTTATGGATATAATAAATGACTTTTTCTAACAAAAGAACCATGGATTCTCTTGTTTGGACACTTGGGAAGCCCTCAGGAGAAGTTCTTTGAAAGGTAAGGGATTTTATATTAGCGATTTTATGCGTTTTATGAGACCCGCTTTGGTTATGGATTTATGCTAATGCATAAAATATGAGAGGGGCTATCATCAAACAATCAAATGTTGTGCTTTCGCCGTAAAGCCTTTTTGAAATCGGACAACGCTGTGATATTGCCAAGAATCAGAGCTTTTGATGACTATGCAAGACTTGTATATTGATGAATGTTCAATAATTCAACTTTTGGATTTTGACGCCTTACGTTTCACCGGGTAGTGCCGGGAGTGGGGCCCTAGTGCCCCACTGCTCCCTAAGTAGTTAACATGATAAAATAGCACTGTCAGAGTTAATCAGATAAATTAAAGTTCACACATTTTTTGTTGCATTGTCTGAAAGCTTTCAAAATTCACAGAAAATATCCTAAATACATAGTCTATACTGCTAAAAACAACAATGCTAAGTCAAAACAAGTTTACTTTGGAGGTTAAAGTAAGTGTGCTCAATTTAAAAACAGATTTGTCTTACCGTTACTTTTGACAAAATCAATACCTCAATAGTCTTGTAATGTTTTTTGTATTAAAAAAACTTAAATTACAGCTCAATTTGAACAAATTATGAATTTGCAATTAAATCGTGATTGATCACAGCAAATCCTGCGGTTAACTCAATATTTTATCGTTTGATAGCCCTAGTTGACCTTAAAATGTGAAAAAGCAGACACGAGTCGGTCATGGTTGCGCACGGTCACGTAATGGAGGTAGCCCCGCCTGCAACTTCAAAATTTGTGTTGGCCCTCTTGGTTGAATGGTCAAGAAATTGGCTTCTGCTGTGGTAACACCGGATTCTAATCCTGCCAGTTACAAAAACACATGTGAAACATAGGGAAACCACGTGTCTGAGTCACGTGAAAAATGAACAAGTGACAAATCCATGTGTACTTCACACGTGTCTGAACATCACGTCTGCTTTTGTTTGGAATTGGAAGATCATACTGTATGGCTGCAGTCTTTCATGCGCCGACCAAACTTCCCTATTTTGTGATTTTTGGTGCAAAAATGTATCCGCAATCATTTCCTTTGATCAGCAAAAACTTTTGAAAATCAGATCGGCAGTTACTAACCTAAATTCCGGCTTCAATTTCGACTCACTGTTTTCCGTCTCTCAAGCGCTCTCAGATTGGATGGGGAGCATCGCTGCACAGCTATTTTCAGATCTCTCCGGAAATGTTCGATCAGGTTCCTTTAGGTGCCTTTTGGCAAACTCCAAGCGGCTGTCATGTGCCTTTTACTGTGGAGTGGCTTCCATCTGGCCACTCTACCATAAAGGCCTGATTGGTTGAGTGCTGCAGAGATGATTGCCTTTCTGGATGGTGCTCCTATCTCCACAGGAACTCTGGAGCTCTGTCATAGTGACCATCAGGTTCTTGGCCACATCCCTGACCAAGGCGCTTCTCCCCTGATTGCTCAGTTTGGCCAGGCGGCCAGCTCTAGTAAGAGTCGTAAGGTTCCAAACATCTTCCATTTAAGAATGGAGGAGGCCACTGTTCTTGGGGACCTTCAATGCTGCAGAAATTGTTTGGTACCCTTCTCCAGATCTGTGCCTCGACACAATCCTGTCTCGGAGCTCTACGGACAATTTCTTTCTCATGGCTTGGTTTTTGATCAGACATGCACTGTCAACTGTGGGACCATATATAGACAGGTGTGCTTTTCCAAAGCATGTCCAATCAATTGAATTTACCACAGGTGGCTCCAGTGAAGTTGTAGAAACATCTCAAGGATGAGCAATGGAAAACAGATCCACCTGAGCTCAATTTCGAGGCTCATAGCAAAAGGGTCTGAATACTTATGTAAATAAGGTATTGATGTTTATTATTTTTTTTTTTACAAATGTATAAATAATTATCTACAAACCTGTTTTTTGCCTTGTCATTATGGGGTATTGTGTGTAGATTGATGAGGAAAACATTTAATCCATTTAAGAATAAGGTTGTAACGTAACAAAATGTGGAAAAGGTCAAGGGGCCTGAATACTTTCTGAATGCACATCTGCTATTTTTTTCCATGTTTTTTTGTTGTTGTAAGGGAGGCATTGGGGCGGCAGGTACCCTAGTGGTTAGAGCGTTGGGCCAGTAACCGAAAGGTTTCTAGATCGAATCCCTGAGCTGCCAAGGTAAAAATCTGTCATTCTGCCCCTGAACAAGGCAGTAACCCACTGTTTCTAGGCCATCATTGTAAATAAGAATTTGTTCTTAACTGACTTGCCTAGTTAATTAAAAAAATATATAAACAGAAGTACGTCATGCCTTTCCAACAGCTCACATGAGACACAGTCACTAAGGCTGACCTCTGAGCAGTTACGTAGCACCTGGTAACCAATTAGTAGCCTTAGGAAGAGGTAGCTTCTACCCCTGGGGCCTCGTGTATATGCAGAAATAAGCACATTATGTGTGGGATCAATTTCACATTTTTGATTCATCAAGATTGAGGTTGTAATTAAATTGAGGTTAAGTGTACTGAGGATGACTTCTAACATTTTAATTTGAAAACAAGATTACATTACATGAAGTTGTTACTTTGCAAGGTGTTGGATGGCTTGATAGCCAGCAAGAAAAGGTTGATGTGCTCCTGTGGCCTTCTTGTTTTTTTCCCCGTTTTTAGAACATTCATGCCATTAGGTCAGAACATTATGACAACCATCAGAAAACATGACCTTTGATCTATGTAGCGTACATCCTCTGTTTGCTGGAAGCACTCTCTGATCATGAGGGCTGTTCTTAAACCCACAGCTGTCAATACAGTGCAGTGTCACACCTTCTCTCTCCACTTGTGCCACCCTGAAACAGTAGTTTCAAAGCCTAAGGAATACCTGGTTGCTGGAGCGCTCATTTAGAGTCCTGGGCAGCACCTACACTGTAAAAAAAAAAATCGTTTTTTTACGATACTTAACTGTTAAATTTTGACATGTTTTTTCTGTATTTATGAATAATGTTAGAATACTGTGAAATTACAGGGATAATCGTAAACTCTCGTCGTGTAGAATATGAAATGTCAGTAAATGCAAAATACATTAAACTTCCTGTATTTTTACAGACATGCATCCCTTTTCACAACAATAAGCTGCAGAAATACAGTAATTTACATTAAAGAAAACTACATTTACCATTAAATATCCATAAAACACTTTAGGTTTTACATTCTAAATGCAGATAATTATAGTAAAAAAAAGATGTTTATAAAACAGTATAAAACTATGCAAGAGAATGTAAAAAGAATGCTGTCATCTGATTGAACTGATATTGATCACTACATTACAAACATTAACTGTAAAATGATGAGTATTTACAATACCTAAATGAAAGTGAATGCAAATAATTTAACAGATACTGACTGTTCACAAAAAAAGAGCTGTGAATACGTACAGTAGTCTCAGTTCCATCCTGCTTTTGCCTTGATACAGCTATCTGGTTTGCATTACTACTGACATTTACAACAAAGTAGATAACTGCTTTGATTAGCTAGCTAGGGGCGCATCTACCTAGTTGTCTTGAGACTAGGTAGGCTACCGGTAAACCGCTAGATAGCAAGGTAGACTAACAAGCGAACTAATGACAATATACTTACATGAGTTGGTTTGCATTCATATAGCAAAGACTTTTGTTAAACTCAACTGCTTTAGTTAGCTAGCTAGGTTATGTGGGCGCAGTAGACTGGAAAATCATAATCAAGTTTTTATTTAGCCTATGGCTGCCTGGTTCTGACCAGTTTCAACACCACCTTTCCCATTTGCCCTTCTGTGGCCCCTTTAACCAGTAGCTAGCTAGATTGTCAACTGCTTACTAGCTACCTAGCCAGTAGGCAGACCTAGCAGATGGTTGTATTGCATTTAAAAAAAGAAAATCTACCCAGCTAGCTAAGTAGAATACTTAAACTACTTACGTTAAGTATTTAAGGTTTATTGCCATCAAAGTGACCATACAGAGTTGCCTACTTTTACCAGTGTGAGATTGTGCTTACATGTTTTTATGTAATGTAGGTAGACTGCATTCTACCTTGACTCTCAGGTAGAAGACCATGCTATATTGACATTTTTTTACATTAATATCATGCAATTTCGGCCTCATCTAAGTATGATTCATTATGATCATTCATTATGATCCAACATTCCCTTCCATATCAGACACTTCCTCCTCTATTTCAAAGTCACCATCCTCTACATCACTCTTCGGAACTATTAAAAAAGGTTAGTGTAATTAAAGACTAATGGAAATGGAAAAATGCGATGTGAAATATTTGACAACGAATCAGAAACACGTTGCAGGCGTCATTCAAACACGCGCGCACACAACTGGCACCAATTGAATACAGCAGCTTGGCACATGCATTGCTGGGAGAGCGGATAGCTAGCATCCCAAAGCGAGCATTACCACCAAACGTTTGCTTAATTGTTCAACATAAAGTTTAAATAGTTGACGAAATTGCTAGATGTGCAGCTCATTAACTTTGTGCTGTATTTGCTAGCTAATATCGTGGAGTTTGTGGTTGGCTGCTCACACGTTAGCTAGCTAATACTATCTAAGGCGCTAGCTACCAACCAGACCTTGGCTAGCTAGCAGCAAGCCAGCTAAAATAAGCAAACGTTTTTTGCAACATATGTTGATCGTTAAAGTTTTAATTCTGAATTTTGATGCATTGACATTCAGCTATTTAGCTAGCTGCATTTCATAACCTAGCTAGGGGGTGCTAATCTTGCTAGCTAGATAGTTTGCTGTAAGCCAATTCCACCTGATAACATATGTTTCGGTTTCTCCTTCAACAGTTACTTGAATTGGAATTAAGGAAATTCCCTGCAATCCTCAAACTGAAGTAATATTCATAGCTAGTTTAGCAAACTGAGTAGCTTAGCATGGAAGTACAAAGAAATAATCGCCGTTGCCCCCTTTTGAAGATCCATTGTAATCAAGCAAATGAGAAACATATACAGTTCAGTAGTTAACTGGAACCTAGATTAACATCTACAATAAAAAAAAAAATACTTACTTGTAACAGAGAAATTGGGAACATGTCCAAATTGGAATGTCGTTCCTGTGGCCTCACAGTTAAAACGTTACGAGGTTGTGGTTCATCAGTCATTACACCGACATAAAGCAAATGGCCAATATTTATGTTGCATGGCTAGCTGCAAATGTCAGTTTACAAAATATAATCCTTTTAAAAGTCACATGCGTCGTCATCATCAGTCTGCTGTATCACAATGTGACAAGACGCAAGGGCCGTTTACATGTGAAACTTGTCATTGTCAGAAACAATGCCTTGAGCTGAAGGATCTTCTTGCTCATCTAAGGGCAAATGTTTCAAAAATAGAAAAGGGTCAAATGCCCATTCAAAGACTGTGGCAAAGCCTTTACATTAAGATCCTATTTTACCTCCCACGTTTCAAGGCAGCATAGGTATGCTACAGCTGCGCATGTGTCCAATTATTCAGTTCATTCAGTGAGTTCTCATGATGCTGAAAGTCTGTTCGGTGTAGATCTTATTGACGTGACATCAGTCAGTGCTGGATTCTCTTAATACATTGGGTGTGGAAGAGCTGGAAGACATGAAGTATGTCCAGGAGGCAGATTTTCTCCATGTCCTGAGGCCAGTAGAAGTAAGGAAGCAGATAGCCCAAGTGAATGCTACATGTAAGTATCAGTTTGTTACTTAAAGAACTCATGATAACATGGTATTGTCACTATGTAGAATGTGTTAAGCATGGTGAGAAAATTAGAACATGGTACACGGCCTGATTCCCAACCTCTTATTTTTATCCAAGGTGAAAAGGATAGTACTGAAAGGAATGAGCCAACACCCAGAAGTGTGTCTGGTAGCCCCCAAACACCCCGCAGCGAGGATGGTTCCTTTGCTATACATAAGAAAATGCTAAACATTTAAAAAAAAAGTGCATATGCACCCAAACTTGGGCTCTATGTATGACGATATGATTGACAAGAAAGTATTTAAGGTGGGTGTCAAGTCAGGTAATATGTCCAATTCAAATAGTTCAAATCATAACTTTTGGAAAGCTTTGAGCTATACTACTGATGATTTCAATGTACACAGACATTAGAACAGTCTCATCTAGGTTTCTCAAACTGACTAAGCCTAGTGTAGCCCTCCTATTCATGGGTGTGTCAAATGTAGTTTTATGGCTTTTACAAAATGTTATGTAAAAACCAGACAATTGATAGCAAGATGTATATGTTACAATGGGAGTTAAGTTTGGATTAGAAACTCAGTGATGATAATGTATGTGGTGTCAGGGAGTAAAATGTGGAGTTAAGAGAACCCCAAATGTGTTTCTTGTGCACTTTCACAGGTGGTAGATATAACACTGAAAGCACAAGCTCAGCACCGGCTAGCTCAAGTCCAAGTTCATGCTCCAGCCCCAGTAGACGGACAGCAGTGGACAATAACTGGCACTTCAGTTTTGTAATTCCTTGGAATCTAAATGCCATCTGAGGTTACAAGAAAGCTGGAGAACAAGGAGGGTCCAACTGGAAAGGAGAAACAAAGTTATTCGCCTGATTGTAGATGAAATCCTTACTGTTTGTCCAATGCCAGGAAAGAAGCATTTGAGTGAAGTAGCCAGAAAGATGGTGCTGACGTATCCGAAGGCATTCCAAGATGTTGTTGGTAGTGGACACGACTCCCTCACTAAGCAGCTGCAGAGTCAAGTTGAACACCCCCTTTCCCGAAGAAGACAGTCAAGTGAGTCTGAGGATCCACCATCCAAGAGGATATGCCTGGATCTTTACAGCTGTATCAATTGGCGACCAGGACGTCTACCAGCCAATGAAACATACACAAGAAGAACTAAAGAAGATGTACAAAAACAAAATCAAAGACAAGTATTGAAAAGAAAATGGCAGCAACCTTCTACTCCCAGAGGAAAGACATCATTTGTGGAATGGAGACCTCTGACATTGCCAAAGAATGGCCATATCTACACGAGACCCCTGGCATCAAGACTTATTTTAGAGAACTTACTGGTGTTGAACTCAATGAAGAGCATGAGAAAGCCATGGCGAGCAAATCTGGGAGAATTGTGTCCTACTTCAAATCTCTCCCTCGTGAGAGGAGGAGCAAGATTTCCAAGACACTGCCATATATAGAATCTGTAAAAGAGAAGCCATAAGCCAACCTACCTGGGTCGGTTTTGCTGTTACTTAACTTCTTCAATGAAGAAGAGAACAAGATGTTCCTCAACGTTGATGAAACTTGCCTTCCATCGGAAATTGACTGTGCAAAGCTGCCAAGCACACCATGCATTGTTGTTTGTGGGAAGACATTTTCTGCATTTTACTTTAGTACACTGAATAGTATTAAAAGTAATCATTATATAAACCAAATTATTTTATACTTTAGTATACTTATAATACAGATTGGAAATAGCATTTTAATACACTTAAAATATATATTCCTAATTTAAACTAATAGCTTATTAAGTGTACCGAAATGGTATTTGTAATCTTGTATTAAAAGTATTGTGACCGGTCCTGTATAACAATAAAGCTGGACAAGTGGAAAAGGAACGAGACAAAAAGAACCAAGGGCAATTTAAAGTGTTTTAAATTAAATAAACAAGTCAACTTCTCTGACCATTAAGGGAAATAAAATAAACAGTAAACCAATATGCACTCTAAGGAGCAAAAAGGAGACTTAACAGAAGCTATAATTATGAATAGGATGAGAGGAGTCCGACTCCTGTCAGGTTGTTGTGAGGTCCGAAGCGTCGAACGTCATTAGGCACGTGGTGTTGTAACTTTGACAAGCTTCTGGTTTACTGCATTGAATTGGTAGCTCTTGAAAACTGAATTGGGCATCAGAGCTTGTTTTTTTTTATTCTTCCTATCACTACTTATTACTATTTAAATTCTATATAGTGTTCTAATGTACAACTTAAGTGGTTCCAAAATAATACAAGTATACAGCTGTTTTTGCTTGGGTAACAATGTGTCAGACCTGTGTGGGTGTGTGGGAGGGAGATAGAATGAGAGTTTGAGGGAGAGGGATGGAGCAGGAACAAAAAGAGGGAGATTAAGTGGGTGAGGTTGCAGGAGGTAATGAGAGATAGTCAAAGTCACCATTATTAGTCAGTTGTACAACCAAATGCCTTCAACCGAAATGTTTCTTCCGCATTTAACCCAACCCCTCTGAATCAGAGAGGTGCGGGGGGCTGCCTTAATCGACATCCACGTCTTCGGCGCCCAGGGAACAGTGGGTTAACTGCCTTGGGTAAACAGTGGGTTAACTGCCTTGGGTAAAGAGAGGAACAGTTTGAATGGAAGATAGTGGTAAAACATTTCACCCCTTGTCTGTTATTACCATAGGGAATTCTCCTGACTGCTGGAAACTTAATGGTTTCTGTGGACCAGATTGTCCTGAATGGCATTCTTACCTTCAACAATGCCCTGGTAATGTTGTTTGTGGCATATTATCTCATATTATCCCTCTGATCTGGCAGCAACATTGGAGTTCCTGCAGAGGTATGAATTAATCACTTATTACCTACTACAATTTCATTTTAAGTGACTGTATAGTTCTTCCAGGATTTCTTTGTAGCTCTTGGGAAAGTGGCGTGTAACATTATATTGCGCACCTATTGCAATATACATTACTTTCTTTGCACATGTTATAACTAACTCTAGTCTGGTGTTGTCATCTAGGATGCCTTACTGTTAACTACAACTTTCAATTTCAAAACAGAACCACATCAGTCCCAGCCCCTGAAATGTAGCATTTCAGGATACACTTTCTTTGCACCCAATATACTTTCTCGTGAAAAAACATTGTGAAACATCATTCCACTGTTACTTTAACTGTATCAGATATTTTCTAATATTACATTGCAAACATCCTACATGTAGCCCCTTTAAATTAGATACATGGATTTTTGCAGGTACATTTGTTAGTCAACAAATCTAATTATTGTATCTGAAGGGGTAGAGGACCACTGCTAGTGATTTAAGAATGGCGGATACACTAGTATAGAATGGCATTTGTTATTTCATCCAACGCAGGTGCATATTCAAGATCAACCCAGATAAGGGGTCCAAAGTGGAGAAGAACTCAAAGCGGCATGCAATCAATCCAAAAGTTATTTCTCTGATCTCAAACATTGCAGACTATGGGGGGAGTAGCCTTGCACGCACACATACAGGCACATAAATCCACCGACTGCAGCACGCAGTCAAGAAACAGGCAGATGATAAAAAAAACACTTGACCAAAATGTTAGAACGGAATGTTTTTACATTAGCATGTTGTAAGTTGCTTTTAAGTGAATGTTTGACACAGTATACAGTCGTGGCCAAAAGTTTTGAGAATGACACAAATATAAATTTTCACAGTCTGCTGCCTCAGTTTGTATGATGGCAATTTGCATATACTCCAGAATGTCATGAAGAGTGATCAGATGAATTGCAAAGTCCCTCTTTTCCATGCAAATGAACTGAATGCCCAAAAAACATTTCCACTGCATTTCAGCCCTGCCACAAAAGGACCAGCTGACATGTCAGTGATTCTCTCGTTAACACAGGTGTAAGTGTTGACGAGGACAAGGCTGGAGATCACTCTGTCATACTGATTGAGTTCGAATAACAGACTGGAAGCTTCAAAAGGAGGGTGGTGCTTGGAATCATTGTTCTTCCTCTGTAACCATTGTTACCTGCAAGGAAACACGTGCCGTCATCATTGCTTTGCACAAAAAGGGCTTCACAGGCAAGGATATTGCTGCCAGTAAGATTGCAGCTAAATCAACCATTTATCGGATCATCAAGAACCTCAAGGAGAGCGGTTCAATTGTTGTGAAGAAGGCTTCAGGGCGCCCAAGAAAGTCCAGCAAGCGCCAGGACCATCTCCTAAAGTTGATTCAGCTGCGGGATCGGGGCACCACCAGTAAAGAGCTTGCTCAGTAATGGCAGCAGGCAGATGTGAGTGCATCTGCACGCACAGTGAGGCAAAGACTTTTGGAGGATGGCCTGGTGTCAAGAAGGGCAGCAAAGAAGCCACTTCTCTCCAGGAAAAGCATCAGGGACAGACTGATATTCTGGAAAAAGGTACAGGGATTGGACTGCTGAGGACTGGGGTAAAGTAATTTTCTCTGATGAATCCCCTTTCCGATTGTTTGGGGCATCCGGAAAAAAGCTTGTCCGGAGAAGACAAGGTGAGCGCTACCATCAGTCCTGTGTCATGCCAACAGTAAAGCATCCTGAGACCATTCATGTGTGGGGTTGCTTCTCAACCAAGGGAGTGGGCTCACTCACAATTTTGCCTAAGAACACAGCCATGAATAAAGAATGGTACCAACACATCCTCCGAGAGCAACTTCTCCCAACCATTCAGGAACAGTTTGGTGACGAACAATGCCTTTTCCAGCAAGATGGCGCACCTTGCCATAAGGTAAAAGTGATAACTAAGTGGCTTGGGGAACAAAACATCGATATTCTTAGTCCATGGCCAGGAAACTCCCCAGACCTTAATCCCATTGAGAATGTGTGGTCAACCCTCAAGAGGCAGGTGGACAAAAAAAACCCCACAAATTCTGACAAACTCCAAGCATTCATTATGCAAGAATAGGCTGCCATCAGTCAGGATGTGGCCCAGAAGTTAATTGACAGCATGCCAGGGTGGATTGCAGAGGTCTTGAAAAAGAAGGGTCAACACTGCAAATATTGACTCTTTGCATCAACTTCATGTAATTGTCACTAAAAGCCTTTAACACATATGAAATGCTTGTAATTATACTTCAGTATTCCATAGTAACATCTGACAAAAATATCTAAAGACACTGAAGCAGCAAACTTCGTGGAAATTAATATTTGTGTCATTCTCAAAACTTTTGGCCACGACTGTATGTAAAGTTTGAGTTCAAGCAATGTTTTTGCACTTGGATCGACATACCTTGTCCTACACACATCTCCCATCCCCCCACATATAGTTGTGGGTTAGTACGACAGAATAATAACTTGACCTACATTTTATAACCAAAATGTTAAAAAAAAAGGATAAAAAAAAAAGCTTTAATTGAATTTCCTATGTTTGACACCATAACCTTTAAGTGTATAGTTCTAGAAAGGTTTCTACACTGAGATTACCTGATACCCCTCTTCTTAACACACCCTTCCCTTTCTACCCCTTTACCATGCCACTGCACACACACAGGTTAAGGTTTGAGCGTGTATTGAAATACTTAATGTACGTAATAAATATATAAAAGGAAATCCCTGTGTAATGTCTTGTTTTTTTTGCTGGAAAATTCTTTATTTTCACAACCAATAATAGCTACATTGAGAGTAGATTTTTGTAATATGATTACTTTCTGATTTATAGCTTTATTTTGTCATCAATTAAGGAGTTGTCTGTTTTTTAGCTGACCAATACTCTATTTTCACAACTGATGTCAGATCGAGAGTAGGTTTTTATAATATGACAATTGTGTTTTTGTGTAACTTTAGCATCAATTAAGGAATTATTTCAGTTTTTTAGCTGACCAATTCTATTTTCTCAACTGATACCAGTTATAATGAGAGTAGGTTTAAGTAATATGACATTTCTGTGTTCTAGCTATATTTTGGCATCAATTCAGGAGTCATTTCTGGGTAAAGCTGTCTAATTCTCTATTTTCACAACTGATAAGTTAAACTGAGAGCAATTTTTTGTAATTGTATGATTATAATCTGTGTTCTAACTATATTTTGTCATCAATTAAGGAGTTATTTATGCTTTTTAGCTGGCCAATTCTTTATTTCACAACCAATGCCAGCAAAAAAAGGATTACAGGTAAAAATAGGAGTTAATGTTGTAAAATTGCAGTAATATACTTTATTTGATGGAAAGTAAATCACCATTTTTATACCGATTATGTACATTTTTTGTCTGTAGTTTTACAGTCTATTTCTGACACTTGTGCTGCCAACCTTACTGTAAATTATTTTTGATTATATATATTTTTTAAATGTACAGTGTAGGCTATTATGGCCCTATTAATACCAACCAGGTCAAAGAGTCTGACTGTGGTCCATAATGACTCATAAATACCCCTCACCACAGATAGCCCTGTGCTGCAAGGTAGTGGAACATCAAAGGCTCTGCCAGACCACTCAGGCAACCCGGAGAGGGCACAGAGGGGTGACATCAGAGCTCAACACACAGGTGGCAAGACGCCAGAGCTGAGAAGTGGCATGAAAAACAAAACACTATTAACATGTTTTTTGTTATAGAAGCACAAGGAAACATCTGCTATAGGTAGATCTTTGTGGAAGTCTTATGCAACCATGAACCACCTATTCTGAAAGCATACTAGCCCATTCATGAACTCAGTGTGAATAGTCACATTATTCATGCAGCACATTCATCGTTTCAAAATGGCAAACATTCATAAGAAGAGGTATTGTGTAGGCATACAGCACATTATATGTGTAATAATTTAGTGTTGTCAAAACATTATTGTGTGTCCCCTACACATGCCAATGGAGACTTAGGAGCTTTTACCATCCATACACTCTTAGAAAAAAAAAGGTGCTATCTAGAACCTAAAAAGGGTTCTTCAGCTATCCCCATAGGAGAACTCTTTGAAGAATTGAAGAACCCTTTTGAGTTCCATGTAGAACCTTTTACACAAAGGGTTCTACATGGAATCCAAAAAGGGTTGTCCTATGGGGACAGCCAAATAACATTTTTTTCTAAGAGTGTTGCTTACTGGTCCCCTGCTGAAAATAAACTGCCATTACGAGGGAACATGCGTACCTGGAGAACAGGTGTAGCCTAGGACAGGAAGCACAAATTGATCTTACCTTACAGTCCTCTGTGTGGGATCGGACAGAATAATCCTCTGATAAATACTTGAGAAAGAAGAAGGCAAACTCCTCATATTTTTCCTGAGCGTGTTGGTCCAGCCTCATATACGCCTGGATACAGATGCTGCAGACATCCTCATCATCCCCGCCGCCGCTAAACAAATCCAAAACCATGTTCTGAAGACTGCAATTTAAACTGTCTGGGCTTGACATCCCCAACAGTAAGTCGGAAATGGAGTAAGAATCACAAAAAGAGAGGCTAAAATTCATAAAATAATCAAGTAACATCTGTGACGAGAACGTTGGAGTTGAGGACCTAAAGCCAGTTTTTTGCCGATACAATGTGGTGCAGGCTGACTCCAGGTGTGTGTGGTGGCTTTGAGCATCAGTGCATTGAGGACCTGGAGCAGCGGATTTGGTCATATTGCTTAGAAAAATACCAAATTTCCCCTCATTTAGAGCCGGGTGGACCCCGTCAGTCGCGTTGATCCAGATTTTGCGGTTGCTCCTATCCTTGGACCTCAGCTTAACTCCAGCACACAGCCAGAGGTGATCAGAGAGAAGGACAGTGAAAAATAATAGAGATGCCAAAGACATTCGCCATTTCTGTACCCTCTCGGAATCGGCACAGGGTTTGTCGTTTTGTTTGGGTGCACAACATATTTTTAACACGGCGTCATCTTCCCTTCGAAACATCCAAGCACCCCTGATCATATTTTAGGGGGTAGACAAAAGCGATCTCCGATGGCTTTTTCACCTTTGCAATATATCCCCCAAACAATGTCACCTACCTCGTTTGTAACATGGTGATGGGATGCATTTTTTCCAAGTTGTTGTGTCAAGAAATCAATCCAGCTCCAAACCCCGGCGTCTAATCCATTGCAAATAGATAACGTCCGGCATAATATTCCCTATACACCCAAAATTGTAACATGTTGTGAAATCCTACCGACACCCCCAGCACCGGTGCAGCATCACACAAGAAACGCATAGCACGTACAAAAACGAAATCTTTACTCTATATCTGCCATTCTCAAACATGACAATAGTCATATTTTTTCTTCCGTTTTTAGTGCAAAAAGCGACATTTGCCTCTCATCTTCTCCATCCTTTTGACAGTCTAGTTTAGTCTGTCGCCATCTTCGGTTTAGCACAGAAAACCTTCAGATTATTTAATTGAAGGGGGTGGAGCGCCTGCGCTATTGGTCGCCCCTGTGGTTCCACATCTCCTCTCACATTCCCATTAAAGGTCCATTGCAGCCGTTTTTTTCTCAATATCAAATCATTTCTGGGTAACAATGTAGTGCCTTAGAGGTTTGGAACTCTTCTTATTGATCTATTAACTAATTTACCACCTGGTAATGTCACCAGGCAGGCCAAAACTCCATCCCACAAAAACAGGCTGGAATTATAGGCTGTCTTTTCAAACAGCTCTTACAGTAAAAGTGGATTATCAAAATTTTCTCAATTTCACAGAATTATTCCAACCTCATGGTGTTGAAATATATATAAAACATAAGATAATCACGTTTTTGACTGCACTGGGCCTTTAACGCAAGCCCATTCATTCCCCAACTTCATTCAATTCTTTCATTGAGCATCCTCACCCGAGGAGGAATTTAAGGAGTGAGATTAAACACCACATTATTCATCTGGTTTGCAAGAAAATATGAAATGTTATGTTACAAAATAATATTCCATGCTAACAGATTCAGATTATGTTTTGAGTGTGGTAATACTACAGGTTTTGAGTGTGGTAATACTACACACCAAAGAAATGTGAGGTCACATTATTTATTTAATGTTTGTTCATTTTACACTATTTGATGATGTTTTCCAACATATTTTAAAGAAGAAATGGTATGGATTGTCATCAAGTACTACTGTAGGTCTACTACTACTGCCTGACTAGGCAAATTATTACTACTACAGTTTATAACCAAAGTAATCATAATAACAATACTAATTATACTCATTAGAATCATCATCACAATAATCCTAATCTCTATATATGGTTCTGCAATCTGCATTTAAGAACAATAGTGGGGTCCAAAATGATTGACACCCTTGATAAAGATGAGCAAAAATAGCTCTATAAAATAATTAATTCAAATACTGAGCTAGACATTATGCTAAAAAGAATTGGGATTTTATTTTATGGTAATACAATTGCTCAGAGAAAGAGATTTTGTTTAACAAGTAATATATATTTTTTCTCAAAAAGGTAGGGGTCAAAATGATTGATACCCCTGTTTTCAATAGATTTTGATATGTGCTTGCGGTTATTGTCTTGCTGGAAGATCCACTTGCGGACCAGTTTCAGTCTTCTGGCAGAGGCAACCAGGTTTTTGGCTAAAATATCCTGTTACTTAGTAAAGTTCATGATGCTGTTGACCTTATTAACAAGGGCCCCAGGACCAGTGGAAGCAAAATAGCCTCCTCACATCAAAGATCCACTACCATATTTTATAGTAGGTATGGGATTATTTTCTGCTCATGCGATCTCATTTAGACGTCAAACCCACCACTGGTGTGTGTGGACAATTAATAGCTATATTTTCATGTCATCTGACCAAAGCACCAGTTCCAATTCAAGTGCCAATGTTGTTTAGAAAGCTCCAAGCGTTTACATTTGTTGGGTGTGACATGAACATCTAACTAATTGGCCACACACAACAGTGGTGGGTTTGGCGTCCAACCTTTTTGAGAAAAAAGCAAAAATGGCGATGACGGAGAAGGGCGACATCTTCCGAGTACCAACTCGACTTAGCTTTTTTCGTGATTATGAAAAAAGTGACTTTTTTCGTGATTATGTTGACTTTTTTTGTACATAAAGTTCCTACTATTGTCACTTTCTGAATGTGAGATCGTGAGATCAGGATGGTTCGTATGAAGCTAAAACTTACCAGGATGTTCGGGCGATATGTGCAAAATATATAATTGCAAATTTTCAACCAAATATAGTGATTTGACTTGCGATATACTGTATACTGAACAAAAATATAAATGCAACATGTAAATTGTTGGTCCCATCAGCTGAAATAAAAGATCCCAGAAATGTTCCATATGCACAAAAAGCTTAGTTCTCTCATATTGTGTGCACACATTTGTCTACATCCCTGTTAGTGAGCATTTCTCCTTTGCCAAGATAATCCATCCACCTGACAGGTGTGGGATATTAAGAAGCTAATTAAACAGCATGATCATTACACAGGTGCACCTTGTGTTGGGGACAATAAAAGGCCACTCTAAATGTGCACACAACACAATGCCACAGATGTCTCAAGTTTTGAGGGAGCGTGCAACTGGCATGCTGACTGCAGAAATATCCACCAAAGCTATTGCCAGAGAATGTAATGTTAATTTCTCTACCATAAGCTGCCTCCAATGTCTTTTTAGAGAATTTGGCATTATGTCCAACCGGCCTCACAACCACAGAGCTCGTGTAACCACGCCAGCACAGGACCACCACATCTGGCTTCTTCACCTGCAGGATCGTCTGAGACCAACCACCTGGACAGCTGATCAAACTGAGGAGTATTTCTGTCTGTAATAAAGCCCTTTTTTGGAGAAAAACGAATTCTGAATGGTTGGGCCTGGCTCCCAAGTGGGTGGACGTATACCATCCCATGGCTGCGCCCCTGCCCAGTCATGTGAAATCCAAAGATTAAGGCCTAATATATTTATTTCAATTGACTGATTCCTTATATGAACTGTATCTCAGTAAAATCGTTGAAATTGTTGCATATTGCATGTTGCGTTTATATTTTTGTTCAGTATACACTGTGTACAAAACATTATGAACACTTGCACTTTCCATGACCTAGACTGACCAGGTGAAAGTTATGTTATCGATGTAATTTGTTAAATCCACTTCAATCAGTGTAGGCGAAGGGGATTTGTGTACGTGTACCATTCAAAGGGTGAATGGGCAAGACAAAAGATTGAAGTGCTTTTGAACGGGGTATGGTAGAAGCTGCCAAGCACACCTGTGTTAGGTTTTGCGTAGGTTCAACTGAGATAGGAACGATAATACACCTGAACTTGGTTAAAACAATTGTTTAATACAAAAGTTAATGAATGGCAAATACAATTTCCGTATATACGGGTTCACTGTAACATCTCGCAGGACGAAACAATGAACTGGCTAACTACTGATAACATGGGTATATGTTCTGACAGAGTTAGTTCCTGCTTCGTGAGCCGGCCTATCAGAACAGTGCCTGGGCGTGGTTTAGACTTGCCGGGCCAATCATTGTCACATGGGCTGGTCCCCCCTTTTGGCGCTCTGTTTGATTTATCTTCCTTCTTGGCATGTCAGTACTTTTCCACTAGCCAGGGTCCTGTCGTAAATACCTCACACCCCCCACTTAACCACAAGTCAGCAACTTTCTCAAGATGTCCGCACGGGGATCACACATACACAAGTCCCTACTGACTAACCCCCAATATGATTATTAGCAATTGTCAATACTATTATGGTATAAAAATATCAGAACCCCACACCTGTTCGTGTCAAGCAGTGCAATGCTGCTGTTTTTCACTTTCAACAGTTTCCTGTGTGTATTAAGAATGGTCCAGCACCCAAAGGATATCTAGACAACTTGGCACAACTTTGGGAAGCATTGGAGTCAACATGGGCCAGCATCTCTGTGGAACGCTTTCATCACCTTATAGAGTCCATGCCCAGACAAATAGCAACCTGTATTAGAGCTAGCGTTTGCGTTGCCCTAGCTAGTGGCTCCTGTGTGGCGCAGCAGTCTAATGCACTGCATCTCAGTGCTAGAGGCGTCAATACAGACCCTGGCTCAATTCCAGGCTGTATCACAACTGGCTGTGATTGGGAGTCCAATAGGGCGGTGCACAGTTGGCACAGCGTTGTCTGGGTTAGGGTTTGGCTGGGGTAGGCCGTCATTGTAAATAAGAATGTGTTCTTAACTGACTTGCCTAGTTAAAGAAAGGTTTTTATCAAATAAATACAAAAACAGTGCATTTAGCTAACGGGCATTTACCTAGCCAGCTAGCGATTAGCTTCAGGCATATGCCAGGTTCCTTACACTAACTAACTCGCTCGTTAGTGTAAGGAACCTGGCATTATGCACAAAGCAAGATAGACAAACTAATATTACAATAGCGAAAACATGTGGATTCATATATAGAAGCAACGTGGAAAACAGTATCGTTGTTGTTTTGGAAGAATGTGTTGAGTGCATGTTGAGAGAAACATGCACAGCGTGAAGGACTTTTCTGTGTGTTGCCTGCCTGTTGAGTGACAGGGGGCGGGGCTATGGAGCTAGATACCTTCCAAAAGGTTGCATGTATGTACGATTAGGATCGTAAGAAAATCCATAAGTAAATTGTTAGGATCTTAAGAAAAGCCATGCGTGAAACATGAAACGTAAATGTGACATTTCATCTGTGAACATACAAACACCGTGTTAGGATTACGGACTAACATTTTAGGCTTGAACAAATCTTGTGTTGCAATTCTGACGTACAATACACCTTTCAGAGTTTTTGGCAGTTTCATCTCACACACACACACAAAAGTACACCAAATGGCCTGTGAGGAGTGCTAAGAGAACAAGCATAACCGGAAAGAGGTATCCTGCACGTTTTCAAGTTAAAAGTCTCCATTCTCTATTACTCAGTTGAGTTTAATTCACATGTAGGTAGCTAATGTAATGGATTTGTTTGCCAGCGCAAGTCTAGATAGCACTAGCTGTATTATGCCTACAACAGTGAAGTTTCAGTCTGCTAGGTGTACAGTATATACAGCACGGGCATCCCCATGCATGCACCTTATGACTAATTCAGTATTGCACCATCCCATTCTCTGGGCTCTGTCTGCAATCATAACCAGTAGTGTCAACCAGGAATAATGAAACATAGAATAATAATAGATGTTTGGTGAATCTATGAATTATGTATGACAACTGGAGTCTTTGCCACTCAAAATATATTTTTATAGAATATTTTGATATCACTCAAAATATTTCCAAAGCATATTCTGTAGGGAGAGGTTAAAAGTAGTCTAAGTGTGGCATAGGCTTATTCCAAAACTTTACAATAACTCTGTTGCAGTGGTCTTAGGTAGTCTCCATTTAGGTTATTCCCTCCATCGCGACACTGCTGCCCAGTTAAAGAGCTTGTGATCTCTATGCAGCACTACAGCACCGTGCGCATTCGGAAAAGCACCCCTCAGCCTCAGAAGATGCATTTCTGGAGACCGTATTATCTCCCAAGATAATTCTCTTCGGTTATAGTCACGGCCATGTATATCCCCCCTCAAGCCGATACCATGACGGCCCTCAAGGAACTTCAGCATATCGACTGTGGTACTCGCGCTGCTAAAACACTCGACCACTGTTACTCCAAATCAATGGCGATTTTAGCAAAAATATGGGATGCATGCCAGCAAAGCCACTACACAACACAACACTAAACAATACATGAATTGCACTATAACGGTGACAAACGGTGCCCACAAACTGTTAGGGCCTACATACAGCAGAGTCCCAACAGCAGTCCCAACACCTTATCACTGCTACACCTGGCTATCAGCGGAGCCTTGTCTGGCAGCGAAACAGTTAATTCAGTCTCATTTACTGCCTTTTAAAAAAACATAGCTGATATGGCTGACTTGCTTAAACAAATGTGGTTTCTCCTGACAATTGAGATGTACATACTATGGCTGAAGGGAACGATGAGCAGATAAGAGGCAATCCGCAATTTCTATTAAGACATTAAGGAGCGAGCGACGACGGACGTAGTCAATATAACTATTTGTTCTGCACTTTTGAAATGTACAGCGACAGAATTCAGAACATGGGCTGTTCTTACAGTGCACTCCCTGCACACCAAGTCTGAACCGTAGGATAAATAAAGGGGGCATATGAGCAGACATTGAAAGCTCTTACAATATTCAATGATTACATTTCTCTAAAACAGGTTATAGGCTACATGTGCACCACCAAGTTAGAACAGTTGGCAAAATTAAGAGGTGAAAATAGACCAAATTATTAGGGTGAGGCCCATTGAACGCTGTTTTGGTCTTTACGTGTCAAAAAAGATACACGTCAAATAAAACTATTTTATGCGTTAAATAAGCTTTTTAATTTGACATGTCAAATAACACAATTCTATTATAGAATGTTGTGTGTGCTGAATTTGCACGTGCAAGCTAAACGCCACCACTACTATCCGTAGCACTGTCAAAGCTGTACAAAAAAAAGTCTGCAAACATGCACATATCGGCCACGAACAACGTGTCAAAAAATATACACAAAATATATACTGTACATATAATGTGATTTGACATTATATTATATGTGGCCAATGACCTTGATCCTTCTTGGAAGGGGTCTTCTAATGTAACTATGGCAGGACCCAAAGGGCTTAAATGTTCGATGTCTACCTTTACTAAGGACTTAGACTTGACATGTGACATAGTGTCCCCATGAGTGACAGAACACTGAGCCAATCACGGCACAATGCTCCTATTTTCTGCTGGCTTGCCCCACCACCACAGAAAGCACTGAGCTAGGCTGAAACACCTGCATTTTGGAGCTGCCTTACTCAAGAAAACAAAAAAAGATACCATGTTTGTATGTGGCTTTATTAACTCAATGATATATATTTTTAACATTGTTTGCAAACTGATATGTAAGATGTATTAATGCCAAAATAACATGCAAAATAGGCAGGCCAAACCCCCCCCAAAATATTATTTTTATTTATTTTTTTTTTTGCAAAAAAATGGGGGCTTGAAATAGGCTCTGAATGACGGGTCACCACTGCTCCAACTTCTGGGATGCATACAAGGCTCGTCAAATCTGACCATGACTCCATTTTGCTCTTCCCTTCCTATAGGCAGAAACTCAAACAGGAAGTACCCTTGCTAAGGACTATTCAACACTTATCTGACCAATCGGAATCCACGCTTCAAGATTGTTTTGATGACGCGGACTGGGATATGTTCCGGTTGGCTTCCGAGAATAATATTGACAAATACACTGAGACTGAGTTTATCGGGAAGTGTATAGGAGATGGTATACCCACTGTGACTATTAAAACCTACCCTATCCAGAAACCGTGGATAGATGGCAGCATTCACACAAAACTGAAAGTGCAAACCACCGCATTTAGCCATGGCAAGGTGACTGGGAATATGACAGAATACAAACTGAGTAGTCATTCCTTCCGCAAGTTAATCAAACAGGCAAAATGTCAGTATAGAGACAAAGTGGAGTTGCAATTTAACGGCTCAGACATGAAACGTATGTGGCTGGGTCTACAGACAATCACAGACTACAAAAGGAAAGCCAGTCACGTCGCGGACACCGACGTCTTGCTTCCGGACAAGCGAAACATGTGCTTTGCCCGCTTTGAGGATAATACAGTGCCACCGGCGCGGCCCGCTACCAAGGACTGTGGGCTCTCCTTCTTCGTGGCCGACGTGATTAAGACATTTAAACGTGTTAACCCTCACAAGGCTGCCGGCCCAAATGGCATCCCTAGCCGCATCCTCAGAGCATGCGCAGACCAGCTGGCTGGTGTGTTTATGGACATATTCAATCTCTCCCTATCCCAGTCTGCTGTCCCCACATGCTTCAAGATGGCCACCATTTTTCCTGTACCCAAGAATGCAAAGACAACTGAACTAAATGACTATCGCCCAGTAGCACTCACTTCTGTCATCATGAAGTGCTTTGAGATCATATCACCTCAACCTTACCTGTCACCCTAGACCCACTTCAATTTGCTTACCGGCCCAAAAGGTCCAGAGACGATGTAATCGCCATCACACTGCACACTGCCCTATCCCATCTGGACAAGAGGAATACCTATTTAAGAATGCTGTTCATTGACAATAGCTCAGCATTCAACACCATAGTGCCCTCCAAGCTCATCATTATGCTCGAGGCCCTGGGTCTGAACCCCGCCCTGCACAATTCGGTCCTGGACTTCCTGACGGGCCGTCCCCATATGGTGAGGGTAGGAAACAACATCTCCACTTCGCTGATCCTCAACACGGGGGCCACACAAGGGTGTGTGCTCAACCCCCTCCTCTACTCCCTGTTCACCCATGACTGTATGGCCAAGCACGTCTCCAACTCAATCATCAAGTTTGCAGACAACACAACAGTAGTAGTCTTTATTACCAACAATGAAGAGACAGCCTACAGGGAGGAGGTGAGGGCTCTGGGAGTGTGATGGCAGGAAAATAACCTCTCACTCAACGTCAGCAAAACAAAGGAGATGATCGTGGACTTCAGGAAACAGTAGAGGGAGCATCCCCCCTATTCACATCGACGGGACAGCAGTGGAGAAGGTGGAATGTTTTAAGTTCCTCTGTGTACATATCACCAACAAACTGAAATGGTCCACCCACAAAGACAGTGTGGTGAGGCTGAAAAAATGTGGCTTGTCATTGAAACCCCTCACTAACTTTTACAGGTGCACAATCAAGAGCATCCTGTCGGGCTGTATCACCGCCTGGTACGGCAACTGCACCGCCCACAACCGCAGGGCTCTCCAGAGGGTGATGCGGTCTGCAACCGCATCCCCGTGGGCAAACTACTTGCCCTCCAGGACACTTACAATACCCGATGTCACAGGAAGGCAAAAAAGACCATCAAGGACAATAGCCACCCGAGCCACTGCTTTTACCAGAAGGCATGGTCAGTACAGGTGCATCAAAGCTGGGAAAGAGAGAAAAACAGCTTCTATCTCAAGGCCATCAGATTATTAAACAGCCACCACTAACACAGCGAGGTGGCTGCCTACCTACAGACTTGATATCATTGGCCACTTTAATAGATAGAACACTAGTCACTTTAATAATGCCACCTTAAGAATGTTTACATATCTCGCATACTCATCTCATATGTATATACTGTATGCTGTATCCTTCACTATCTTTTCTTTACTATCTATTGCATCTTAGCCGCTCTGTCACTGCTCATCCATATATTTTATACTTATATATTCGCATCCCATTCTTTTACTAGATTGTATGTATTAGGTTTTGTGGAATTTGTTAGATTTTAGCTTTTGTTCTGGAACTGTTAGATATTACCTGTTAGATACTGCTGCAATGTCGGAACTAGAATCATAAGCATTTCGGTACACTAGCAATAACATCTACTAACCATGTGTATGTGACCAATAACATTTGACTCAATTTAATTTGATTTGTTACCTGATGAAATTGCTGTACAATATGATCTTGTAGCCATTTAATGCACATTTAAATGTAACAAATAAATACTGCAGAGCTCTCCCTGTACTCTGCTGTGCCCTGATTGTATTGCTGCAGATGAAATCTGGAAATGTGCATGTACACCCTGGCCAATCTACTGTTGCTAGCCTCAATTATGACTTGTGCTCTGATATCTGTTTCACTGATTTCTGCTCTCGTACAAACCTTGGTTTTCTCCATGTTAACATTAGAAGCGTATTTTACTTAAAATGTATCAATTGAAAGTGTGGGTTCACAGCTCCAATCCAGATGTGTTGGTCATTACTGAGACATGGTTAAGAAAAAGTGTTTTGAACACTTATTTTAAACTTTCTGGTTATAAACTTTTTCAGCAAGACAGATCTTCCAAAGGTGGTGGAGTGGCAATCTTTACCAAGGAACACTTTCAGTGCTTGGTTGTCTCCACCAAGTCTGTCCCCAAAAAAGTTGTTTTGCTAGTTTTAAGCCTTAAACTTTCAAATAGCTCTTTGTTGACTGTTGCTGGGTGTTATCATCCACCATCAGCACCGGCCTGTAAGCTCTCTCCTGGCCCCTAACACTAAGTGTGAATTTGTCCTGCTAGGTGAGCTAAACTGGGACATGTTTAAACCACCTGACCAAGTCCTAAAGCAATGGGACTCCCTAAATCTTTCTCAGATTATTACCAATCCCACAAGGTATGACTCCAAACACCCAGAAAAGGCTACTCTCCTTGATGTTATCCTCACAAATAATCCTGATAGGTATCAGTCTGGTGTTTTCTGTAATGACCTTAGTGATCACTGTTTTACAGCCTGTGTTCGTAATGGATGCTCAGTGAAACGACCTGTCCTGATTTGTCATAGACACTTGATAAAAAACTTTGAGCAAGCCTTCCTTCATGACCTGGCCTCTGTAAATTGGTATATAATCAGATTTATCCCCTCTGTCGAAGACTCTTGGACCGTCTTTTTTTATATTTTCAGTGGTATTGTTAACAACCACGCCCCCGTAAAGAAAATGAGAATTAAAAACAGGTTCAGCCCCTGGTTCGACCGTGATCTGGCAGACTTCACCTCAAGAATTCCATTTGACGAAATGCTCGGCACACGCATACTCAGGCTGACTGGCTCTCGTTCAGGCAAATGAGAAATAAATGCACTCAGGCTATCCGGATGGACAAAGTTATGTACTTTAAGAAGCAGTTCTCTCTCTGTGGGTCTAACACCAAGAAGTTCTGGAAAATGGTTAAAGACCTGGAGAATAAACCCTCCTCCTCACAGCTGCCCATGTCCCTTAATGTTGATGAGGTGGTTGTTACTGACAAGGAGCACATGGCTGAGCTCTTTAATCACCACTTCAGGAGTCCTACTTGACTCAGCCATACCTCCTTGCCTGTCCAACATTTCCTTATCTCCCACCCGTTCTAATGCAACTAGCCCTGATGCTCCTCCCGCTTTTTCCCCTGCAGCACTATAAAGTTTCTCCCTGCAGGCGGTCACTGAGTCTGAGGTGCTAAAGGAGCTCCTTAAACTTGACCCCAAAAAAACATCTGGGTTAGATGTTCGCCAAGCCTGACCTTTTTAACCTGTTTCTCCTCTCTGGGGAGGATCCCATTGCTTGGAAGGCAGCCATGGTGCATCCTTTATTTAAAAGGGGAGATCAAGCTGATCCTGACTGTTATAGGCCAATTAATTGGAAAACTTGTCAATAATCAATTGACTGGCTTTCATGATGTCTATAGTATTATCTCTGGTATGCAAACTGGTTTCCGCTCAGGTTCAGCGTGTGTCACTGCAACCTTAAAGGCCCTAAATTATGTCACCATTGCCCTTGATTATAAGCAATGTTGTGCTGCTATTTTTATAGACTTGGGCAAAGTTTTGACATGGTAGACCATTTCATTCTTGTAGGCCGGCTAAGGAGTATTGGTGTCACTGAGGGATCTTTGGCCTGGTTTGCTAACTACCTCTTTCAAAGAGTGCAGTATATAAAGTCAGAACACCTGCATGTCTCAGCGACTGCCTGTCATCGAGGGAGTACCCCAAGGCTCGATCCTAGGTCCCACGCTCTTCTCAATTTACATCAACAACATAACTCAGGCAGTAGGAAGCTCTCTCATCCATTTATATGCAGATGATACAGTCTTATACTTAGCTGGCCCCTCGCAAGATTTTGTGTTAAATGCTCTACAACAAAGCTTTCTAAGTGTCCAACAAGCTTTCTCTGCCCTTAAATTTGTTTTCAACACCTCCAAAACAAAGGTCATGTTGTTTGGTAAGAAGAATGCCCCTCTTCCCACCGGTGTGATAATTACCTCTGAGGGTTTAGAGCTTGAAGTACTTGGGAGTATGACTGGACGGTACACTGTCCTTCTCTCAGCACATATGAAGATGAGAGACCTGGTCAGATGAAGCAGATGCTAAGTTACAGGACTGTTTTGCTAGCACAGACTGGAATATGTTCTGGGATTCTTCCGATGGCATTGAGGAGTACACCACATCAGTCACTGGCTTCATCAAAAAATGCATCGATGACGTTGTCCCCACAGTGACCGTACATACATACCCCAACCAGAAGCCATGGATTGCAGGCAACATCCGTACTGAGCTAAAGAGTAGAGCTGCCGCTTTCAAGGAGCGGGACTCTAACCCGGAAGCTTATATGAAATCCCGCTATGCCCTCCGACGAACCATCAAACAGGCAAAGCGTCTATACAGGACTAAGATGGAATCAACCTACACCAGCTACGACGCTCGTCAGATGTGACAGGGCTTGCAAACTATTACAGACTACAAAGGGAAGAACCGCCACGAGCTGCACAGTGACACAAACCTACCAGACGAGCTACATTACTTCTATGCTCGCTTCGAGGCAAGTAACACTGAAACATGCATGAGAGCACCAGTTGTTCCAGATGACTGTGTGATCACGCTCTCCGTAGCCGATGTGAGTAACACCTTTAAACAGGTCAACATTCACAGATTACAAGGACGTGCACTCCATGCATGCATTGACATTTTCAACATGTCCCTGACTGAGTCTGTAAAACCAACATGTTTCAAGCAGACCACCATAGTCCCTGTGCCCAAGAACACCAAGGTAACCTGCCTAAATGACTACCGACCCGTAGCACTCACGTCTGTAGCCATGAAGTGCTTTGAAAGGCTGGTCATGGCTCACATCAACACTATTATCCCAGAAACCCTAGACCCACTCCAATTTGCATACCGCCCCAATAGAGCCACAGATGATGCAATCTCTACTGCACTCAACACTACCCTTTCCCACCTGGACAAAAGGAACACCTATGTGAGAATGCTATTCATTGACTCAGCTCAGCATTCAACACCATAGTGTCCTTAAAGCTCATCACTAAGCTAAGGACCCTAGGACTAAACCCCTCCCTCTGCAACTGGATCCTGGACTTCCTGACTGGCCGCCCCCAGGTGGTAAGGGTAGGGAATAACACATCTGCCTTGCTGATCCTCAACACGGGGGCCCCTCAGGGGTGCATGCTCATTCCCCTCCTGTAATCCCTGTTCACTCATGACTGTATGGCCAGGCACGACTCCAACCCCATCATCAAGTTTGCCGATGCCACAACAGTGGTAGGCCTGATCACCGACAATGATGAGACAGCCTATAGGGAGGAGGTCAGAGACCTGGTTGCGTGGTGCCAGGACAACAACCTCTCCCTCAACGTGATCAAGACAAAGGAGATGATTGCGGACTACAGGAAAAGGAGGACTGAGCTCGCCCCCCATTCTCATAGACAGAGCTGTAGTGGAACAGGTTGAGAGCTTCAAGTTCCTTGGTGTCCACATCACCAACAAACTATCATGGTCCAAACACACCAAGACAGTTGTGAAGAGGGCATGACAAGCCTATTCCTCCTCAGAAGACTGAAAAGATTTGTCATGGGTCCTCAGATCCTCAGATCCTCAAAAGGTTCTATAGCTGCACCATCGAGAGTATCCTGACTGGTTGCATCACTGCATGGTATGGCAACTGCTCAGCCTCCGACCGCAAGGCACTACAGAGGGTAGTGCGTACGGCCCAGTACATCACTGGGGCCAAGCTTCCTGCCATCCAGGACCTCTATACTAGGCGGTGTCAGAGGAAGGCCCTAAAAATGGTCAAAGACTCCAGCCACCCTAGTCATAGACTGTTCTCTCTGCTACAGCACGGCAAGCGGTACTGAAGCGCCAAGTCGAGGTCCAAAAGGCTTCTTAACAGCTTCTACCCCCAAGCCATAAGACTCCTGAACAGCTAATCAAAGGGCTACCCAGACCCCTCTTTACGCTGCTACTACTCTCTGTTTATAATCTATGCATAGTCACTTTAACTCTACCTACATGTACATATTACCTAAATTACCTTGACTAACCGGTGCCCCCCACACATTGACTCTGTACCGGTACCCCCTGTATATAGCCTAGCTTTATCATTGGATAGGAAACACTCTGAATTTTCCAAAACTGTTAACCATTTGTCTGTGAGTCAATCAGAACGCATATAGCAGGCAAAACCCTGAGGAATCTCTGTCCTGGAAAAAGTCATTTTGACACATTGCTCATTTTGGAACCCCTCCCTATTGAAAATGACCATATATAGGCATATGAATGCAGTACACGTCCCTTCCTTATGATGTCATCAACCACAAGACGGTGTTTTCCTCCATTTTGGATGAATTTAGACCATTGAAAAACAGCATGGCATGAGGACCACTCGTTCTGAAAACTGTTCACATTGCGCGCGCACGAGAAGTCACGCCGTGTCTTATTTATCGTCTTTAGCGTTCAGTTTATATTCCGGCTGATTTATAATAGTAAATATACGTAAAAAGTGTTCCTAAGGATACATTTAAAACTATGTTTGATTGTTTTTGGACAAGTTTATAGGTATAATTTGAACGAGTTGGCGCCGCGTTTCAATGGACTAGTGGAGGCTGTCGTTTCTGATTATAACGCGCGCGAACCAAATGGAGGATTTATGGATAAAAGACGTTACTTTTTATAACAAAAGAACCATGGATTGTCTTCGTTGGACACTTAGGATGACCTCAGCAGAAGTTCTTCAACAGGTAATTGATTTGTTTTCGCTGTGAAATGTGTTATGTGTGTGCCATGATGGCTAATCGATACATGGCTATTGGAAAATATGTGAGGTGCTAGCCTCAAACAAATGAATGTGCTGCTTTTGCCGTAAAGCCTTTTTGAAATCTGACAACGCTGTGATATTGCCAAGAAACAGAGCTTTTGATGAGTATGGAACACTTGTATATTGCTGGATGTTTAATAATTCCATTCTGGGATTTTGAATTTGGCGCTTTAGATTTTCGCTGGTAGTGTCGGGACGAGCCCGCTAGCGACCCAGCAATCCCTGACTGTTATTTTACTGCTGCTGTTTAATTATTTGTTACTTTTATTTTCTATTTTCATTTTTTACCTAACTTAACTTCTTAAAGCATTGTTGGTTAACTTTTAAGTAAGCATTTCACTCTAAGGTCTACTACACCTGTTGTATTCCGCGCCTGTGACAAATACAATTTGACTTGATATCAAAGCTGCAGGCTAAGGTTAAATCTAGACTTGGTTTCCTCTATCGTAATAACTCCTCTTTCAACCCAGCTGCCAAACTAACCCTGATTCAGACGACCATCCTACCCATGCTAGATTACGGAGACGTAATTTATAGATCGGCAGGTAAGGGTGCTCTCGAGCTGCTAGATGTTCTTTACCATTCGGCCATCAGATTTGCCGACAATGCTCCTTATAGGACTCTATACTCCTCTGTAAACTGGTGATCTCTATATACCCGTTACAAGACCCACTGGTTGATGTTTATTTATAAAACCCTCTTAGGCCTCACTCCAACCTACAGTTGAAGCCTGAAGTTTACATACACCTTAGCCAAATACATTTAAATTCAGTTTTTGACATATAATCCTAGTAAAAATCCCCTGTCTTAGGTCAGTTAGGATCACCACTTTATTGTAAGAATGTGAAATGTCAGAATTATAGTTTAGAGAATGATTTATTTCAGCTTTTATTTCCCAGTGGGTCAGAAGTTAACATGCACTCAATTAGTATTTGGTAGCATAGCCTTTAAATTGTTTAACTTGGGTGAAACGTTTTGGCTAGCCTTCCACAAGCATCCCACAATAAGTTTGGAATTTTGGCCCATTCCTCTTGACAGAGCTGGTGTAACTGAGTCAGGTTTGTAGGCCTCCTTGCTCGCACACGCTTTTTTCAGTTCTGCCCACAACATCTCTATGGGATTGAGGTCAGGGCTTTGTGATGGCTACTCCAATACTTTGACTTTGTTGTCCTTAAGCCATTTTGCCACAACTTTGGAAGTATGCTTGGGGTCATTGTCCATTTGGAAGACCCATTTGCGACCAAGCTTTAACTTCCTGACTGATGTCTTGAGATGTTGCTTCAATATATCCACATAATTTTCCCTCCTCATGATGCCATCTATTTTGTGAAGTGCACCAGTCGCTCCTGCAGCAAAGCACCCCCACAACATGATGCTGCCACCCCCGTGCTTCACGGTTGGGATGGTGTTCTTCGGCTTGCAAGCCTCCCCCTTTTTCCTCCAAACATAACGATGGTCATTATGGCCAAACAGTTACATTTTTGTTTCATCAGACCAGAGGACATTTCTCAAAAAATTACAATCTTTGTCTCCATGTGCAGTTGCTAACTGTAGTCTGGCTTTTTATGGTGGTTTTGGAGCAGTGGCTTTCAGGTTATGTCGATATAGGACTCGTTTTACTGTGGATATAGATACTTTTGTACCTGTTTCCTCCAGCATCTTCACAAGGTCCTTTGCTGTTGTTCTGGGATTGATTTGCACTTTTCGCACCAAAGTACGTTCATCTCTAGGAGACAGAACGCGTCTCCTTCCTGAGCGGTATGAAGGCTGCGTGGTCCCATGGTGTTTAAACTTGCATACTATTGTTTGTACAGATGAATGTGGTACCTTCAGGCATTTGGAAATTGCTCCCAAGGATGAACCAGACTTGTGGAGGTCTACCTTTTTTTCTGAGTCTTGGCTGATTTCTTTTGATTTTCCCATGATGTCAAGCAAAGAGGCACTGAGTTTGAAGGTAGGCCTTGAAATACATCCACAGGTACACCTCCAATTGACTCAAATTATGTCAATTAGATTATCAGAAGCTTCTAAAGCCATGACATCATTTTCTGGAATTTTCCAAGCTGTTTAAAGGCACAGTCAACTTAGTGTATGTAAACTTCTGACCCACTGGAATTGTGATACAGTGAATTATAAGTGAAATAATCTGTCTGTTAACAATTGTTGGAAAAATTACGTGTGTCATGCACAAAGTAGATGTTAACAAAACTATAGTTAACAAAGTTAACAAAACTATAGTTTGTTAACAAGAAATTTGTGGAGTGGTTGAAAAACGAGTTTTAATGACTAAATAAACTTGATAAACTTCCAACTTCAACTGTATCTGAGATACCTACTGCAGCCCTCATCCTCCACATACAACACCTGTTCTGCCAGTCACATTCTGTTAAAGGTCCCCAAAGCACACACATCTCTGGGTTGCTCCTCTTTTCAGTTCGCTGCAACTAGCGACAGGAACGAGCTGCAAATAGCACTCAAACTGGACAATCTCTTATTTTCAAAGACTCCATCGTGGACACTCTTATCGACAGTTGTGGCTGCTTCGTATGATATTGTTGTCTCTTTTTGCATTTTGTTTGTGTTGTATGTGTCCAATAATTGTGTACCCTGTTTTGTGCTTCTACCATGTTGTGCTGCTGCCATGTTGTGTTGTCATGTTGTGTTGCTACCATGCTGTGTTGTTGTCTTGAGTCTCTCTTTATGTAGTGTTGTGGTGTCTCTCTTGATGTGATGTGTGTTTTTCCCTATATATTTCTTTTAATTTTAAATGTTTTACCTCAGTCCCCGTCCCCCGCACAAGGCCTATTGCCTTTTGGTAGGCCGTCATTGTAAATAAGAATTTGTTCTTAACTGTCTTGCCTAGTTAAATAAAGGTTAAATATATTTTTTTAAAGAATTGAAATATTCTGGGGGAGCACTTTATTTAGTCTTCTAGGGCAACAAGCTATGACAGAAGAGATGTTGCATGTAGGCTATCTAACTGTAGTTGACAAACAAATGTCGGAAATTAGTATACTATGGCCTACCAAGTGTCGGAAATTATAAGCAGAAACGTCTAAATTAGCGGTGAATAAGTAGCCAGTGGGCTATAGGGTCCAGTATGGAGTATCAGCAAAATAAATTGTTATGGGTGATCGAACTGCGCAGGTAGCCTACTTTTTGATGTGATTTGTTTGACAATCAGATGAAAACATGATCAAACAACATCCATGATAACTGAGCCTGCGCAGACTACGAAAAACAGTAAACGGATAAGATTTTTACATCCCACAGTAGGTTATCCCCTCGAAGATCAGCATATCCCAGGCATCTTATCTGGGTTTCTCATAACCAGGATACAAGCTTTTTCGGGGTATTGTAAAAACAGAATACTTGAGTATCCCGAAAAATAACGGGATATTGGTGTGCATGTAAACGTGGTCACTAAGAACTTAACATGGTCCACACACCCGCACAGTCGTGAAGAGGGCACGACAGCGCCTCCTGCTCATCAGGGGGCTGTTGTTGTTTTGGACGAATCTGTTGAGGGCATGCTGAGAGAAACAGCCACAGCATGGAGGAACTGTCTGTGTGCCTTGGAGGAACTGTCACTACAGCCCCAATATAGCTCAGTATTTGATTTATTTATTTTATACAGTCAGTTTTGCTCACCTTTATTAAGGGTGTCAATCATTTCGGACTCCACTGTACTGTATATCAAGCCTTATACTGTATTGTAAGTCCACAAGAAAGTAAGCCCAAACCTTGATGGACAAATTAGACAAATTCATATAATTTTCATATAATATATAACGCAGATTTAACTCTGATTCACACTATAGGGCAAATCGAGCCAAGCCATGCTGAGCTGAAGTGGGCTGGTCGAGGCTGGCCTGGTTACGCATACACCTTAGCTACTGGAACTATGCTAGAAAGGACTCTTTAGGATCTGCCCCTTTGTTTCAATTTTCACCTAAAATGACATACCCACATCTACAGTGAGGGAAAAAAGTATTTGATCCCCTGCTGATTTTGTACGTTTGCCCACTGACAAAGAAATGATCAGTCTATAATTTTAATGGTAGGTTTATTTGAACAGTGAGAGACAGAATAACAACAAAAAAATCCAGAAAAACGCATGTGAAAAATATTATAAATTGATTTGCATTTTAATGAGGGGAAATAAGTATTTGAACCCCTCTCAATCAGAAAGATTTCTGGCTCCCAGGTGTCTTTTATACAGGTAACGAGCTGAGATTAGGAGCACACTCTTAAAGGGAGTGCTCCTAATCTCAGCTTGTTACCTGTATAAAAGATACCTGTCCACAGAAGCGATCAATCAATCAGATTCCAAACTCTCCACCATGGCCAAGACCAAAGAGCTCTCCAAGGATGTCAGGGACAAGATTGTATACCTACACAAGGCTGGAATGGGCTACAAGACCATCGCCAAGCAGCTTGGTGAGAAGGTGACAACAGTTGGTGCGATTATTCGCAAATGGAAGAAACACAAAAGAACTGTCAATCTCCCTCGGCCTGGGGCTCCATGCAAGATCTCACCTCGTGGAGTTGCAATGATCATGAGAACGGTGAGGAATCAGCCCAGAACTACACGGGAGGATCTTGTCAATGATCTCAAGGCAGCTGGGACCATAGTCACCAAGAAAACAATTGGTAACACGCCGTGAAGGACTGAAATCCTGCAGCGCCCGCAATGTCCCCCTGCTCAAGAAAGCACATATACATGCCCGTCTGAAGTTTGCCAATGAACATCTGAATGATTCAGAGGACAACTGGGTGAAAGCGTTGTGGTCAGATGAGACCAAAATGGAGCTCTTTGGCATCAACTCAACTTGCCGTGTTTGGAGGAGGAGGAATGCTGCCTATGACCCCAAGAACACCATCCCCACCGTCAAACATGGAGGTGGAAACATTACGCTTTGGGGGTGTTTTTCTGCTAAGGGGACGGGACAACTTCACCGCATCAAAGGGACGATGGACGGGGCCATGTACTGTCAAATCTTGGGGGAGAACCTCCTTCCCTCAGCCAGGGCATTGAAAATGGGTCGTGGATGGGTATTCCAGCATGACAATGACCCAAAACACATGGCCAAGGCAACAAAGGAGTGGCTCAAGAAGAAGCACATTAAGGTCCTGGAGTGGCATAACCAGTCTCCAGACCTTAATCCCATAGAAAACCTGTGGAGGGAGCTGAAGGTTCGAGTTGCCAAACGTCAGCCTCAAAACCTTAATGACTTGGAGAAGATCTGCAAAGAGGAGTGGGACAAAATCCCTCCTGAGATGTGTGCAAGCCTGGTGGCCAACTACAAGAAACGTCTGACCTCTGTGATTGCCAACAAGGGTTTTGCCACCAAGTACTAAGTCATGTTTTGCAGAGGGGTCAAATACTTATTTCCCTCATTAAAATGCAAATCTATTTATAAAGTTTTTCACATGCGTTTTTCTGGATTTTTTTGTTGTTATTCTGTCTCTCACTGTTCAAATAAACCTACCATTAAAATTATAGACTGATCATTTCTTTGTCAGTGGGCAAACGTACAAAATCAGCAGGGGATCAAATACTTTTTTCCCTCACTGTAACTGCCTGTAGCTCAGGACCTGAAGCAAGGATATGCATATTCTTGATACCATTTGAAAGGAAACACTTTGTGGTTTGTGGAAGTTTGTGGAAATCTGAAATAAATGTAGTAGAATATAACACATTAGATCTGGTAAAAGATAATACAAAGAAATAAACCATGCGTTGTTTTTTTTAATGCAAGAGAAAGGTCATAATGTATTATTCCATCCCAGGCGCAATTTTGATGTTGGCCACTCGATGGCAGCAGTGTATGCGCAAAGTTTTAGACTGATCCAATGAACCATTGCATTTCTGTAAAAAAAAATGTATCAAGACTTCCCAAATGTGCCTAATTGGTTTATTAATAACTTTTCAAGCTCATAACTGTGCACTCTCCTCAAACAATAGCATGGCATTCTTTCACTGTAATAGCTACTGTAAATTGGACAGTGCAGTTAGATTAACAAGAATTTAAGCTTTCTGCCAATATCAGATATGTCTATGTCCTGGGAAATGTTACTTACAACCTCATGCTAATCGCATTAGCCTACGTTTGCTCAACCGACCCGTGGGGGACCCACCGATCCTGTAAAGTAAGCCTTATATTGTGAATCAGGTATAATTGTCAACCATTGACCAAACTCATCTCTTTTTGATATACAGGGACACCTGTTGGAAAAAGAATGACTGACTCCCTTTTAATAACTGATGTACAGAACTAACTAATAAACTATATATTAACTTAGCAAAGTCCTTTAAATAACAATATATCTTATTAACTGGCACGTTTTATGTAACTTTGTGTGTTATAATGTTAATAACATGAATCAAATACATTTCCAGCTAGTAAACAAGGATCTAGGTATGAGGTATATTCTCCCCTCTTTCTAGTAGTCACATGCTAAATGCTTTGCTCAGTTTTGTCAGTAGAATTTCTTTTATCAATGTTTTGTATCTGGCATTTATTTAGTTTCCTCCCTCCAAAAACAGTTCATAGAAAGTCATGGTCATGTCTTTCTTTACCTTACAGGAAGTCATTCTGATTTGAGAGACAAACATGCATTGTTCGAGCTCTGCGTAAATCAGAGCATTTGTACAAAGAAAGTTTAAAACACATTTCTGAAGTCAGAAAATGTCCTATTGTAATGTAACTCCACGTTAGCCATGGGAGATCAGACTGTTTAGGGTAGCTAACCCTGTAATGCACATGAACATGTGGCTCACCTCTTTTCTGTCAGACAGGCCTTAAAGATGAGGCCTTGTCACTAGCAGATGGGGAGAAGGAGCTTTCTTTATGACAGACCTTGGCACCAAGATCAAAGGTTCAATTAGAACCATCTGCCCTGATAACCTGCCAGCTACAGGCCCTAGTAATTTTAACATGGCGAGCAGCTGCAAACATTGCCTGTGCTTTATTACATTTCTTTAGGGTGTTAACCTGGATTTCATCAAACATCCTTATTTCCCCCCCTCTGCCTCCCCAGTGAAAGAGTCATCAATCATCACAAATCCAGGAATAGTTTTTTGGTGCACAGATTGTGTATTTGAAGCCATGCCATGCCAGCACATATCTATAGTGAAAGGAATATCTTGAGAGAGGACACCTCTCCTTCCCTTGTGGTTTCACAGTAGTGATTTCAAAATAAATGGTCAACCACAGATGACTGGTGTGTCAGACCTGCAGGTGCTTTCGCTGTAAATGCATTTGGCTGTTGAATGTGCTCTAACATTGTCACCGTGCCGGTAAGGCATACACTTGTAGAATACACTTTTAATGCAGTGTGTTGATGGTGCACTACTATATGTAGGCTGCTGCTCACAGATTGCACTGTACCCAAATGTTCTTTGTCTATGCATTCTGTATTTTACTGTAAGACTGTAAAACCCGAACACCTGGAGTAAATTCCACAATCAGTCCTCTCTCAGAAAAGTTCTGTCTATTATTACAAGGGGAGGCTTGGCAGAAGATGAAAGTACAGTATTTCGTGCTTAAAAATATAATAGGAGTGGAAATCAATTTCTTTCCCTTGAAATGTGGTACTTTCTAAGGCTACATCAGTGGTAAATTGCCCAAGTGGAATTAGAAACTTCCTCTCCCATGATGTCAGGACTTTCCTGAGATGGATGCGGAATATGATGCATATGCATCATGTGAAATCTAAAACTGTAGGGGAATTATTACCATGTCTCTACAACACACACACACACACACACACACACACACACACACACACACACACACACACACACACACACACACACACACACACACACACACACACACACACACACACACAAACCAACAAGATAAACATTGTGTTTCCATGGTTTTGCATTGAGCAGGTTTCTCTGTAACTTGGCCAAGACATGATACAAGCATAGCATAGCACTGACTTCAACCCCTATTAGTGGTAAGACAGTGGAACTGCAGGGTAAAATCTATATGCTTCTGTTGCCCAAACTTTTGCACACATCTGTAATTGAAATCAATGCAATGATTTTAGGGAAAATGTAATGTGTGTGCATCTCAAATAATGATTCTGCCTGCCTATAGTGAAATCCCACATGCTACCTTCCACTAACAAGCCACTTTCAATACCACATGATTGCAATCAACCATGGGAAAGGAACCATTGACGAAATAGTGTCAGGAGACATGCCAGTACTATAAATTGCTTTGCAGGTCCCCCTGCTGGTAAGAGAATTCTAGAACAACAATGTACATGTTAATAGCCAATAGAGGGCGATATAGACCAGATCAACGATTAAAAAGTGTTTTCTAAAAGTAATGCAACAATAAGCCTGTTATCTATTTATCTTTACACTAAACTATTCTTTTCAACAAAGATTATATGTTCTATATGCTAAGACAATTATTTTTTATTGACACATTTATTAAATAAAGGTGAAATAAAAAAATAAAATATTCAACAGTGGGTGATGCTGTCAGTTTCTAATAATTCTGTTTAGCCACTATGACAGTTAGAGTACTGTTGGTATGTGCATTTTAATGCAGATATTTTTAAAACACTATTAAACATTCCCCGAAACGTCAAGTCTGGCCTTTTAGAACCTAATGGGGGGTTAGGAAAGTTGTCTGAAAGCCTCTTTTGTTAGTTAGTTGTGTGTTCTTTTCAAGTCTGTCATTGATGTATTGCTTGGTACAATATCCTCCTGACCCGAGCCCTAATGATGACATCAAAAACTCTCTCTCCTCTGTAATGGCTGCGTTTTTGGACACTCAAACCCACTCATACAATGAGGGCAAAAGAAAGTCAGAGGTTGTTGTTGGTGTGTGTGCGCATGCGTGTTTGTGTGACATGGTGGGAGGTGTGTTGTGAAGGAAGTCCTCTTTGATATGAGCACAGTGTGCTGGGCAGCTCCTCACTCCCCTCCTAGCTCCAGCTCAAATACCACAGTCTGTTTGAAGTGGAAACACAAAACAAATGCATGTGTTGTACTCTGCTCCTTTGTCTCTATGTCTCTGGGCTCCATAGTATATCACAGCGGTATCAGCTGTCTGGACGGCCAGATCCCGGAGAGATGTTTACATATTTACCTCTGATAGCTGCATGACCAGCTGGGCCATCGTGTGGGGCCATGTGTCCAGACCAAAGGGGGTCTGTTTGGGCTTGTTTCATTCTCTGGGCCAGTGTCGTAAATCAGAGACAGCCAGATCAGGAATCAGGTTCTGCAGAAGGAAGGAATTCAAAGAGAGATGTGCTTTAGTTTAGACTCCCCGTCACATCACCAGAAGGCCACAAGACAGGCACATTATATCATTAGACATCTAATCAGTCACAATCACTGAGCCTTGTGTCTTGTGACTGGGGACATGGGGAATAATGAGCTGGTAATTATCTGCTCCACACTGCTTCAATTGCTGAGTAAAAGCTTAACAAAGATGAAACTCAACCTGACCGTAGTTGGACTTGTTAACCTGTTTGAGTAGATTAGATTTAGAGGTGCTTCCTCTATAAAGGTTAGTTTAGGGTCGTTTTTATTTCTTTATAGGCGATTGCCTTATCAAACAATGACAGTGACAGTGACGCAGTGTTTTTACACCACCAATGCATCTTTTATTGTTGGAGAGTAAAGAGTAAAAGGTCTGCTAAGTCATTGTCATTAGGTATATCATCTAACCCACATTATCAAAATATTTCAGAATACTTGCGGGTGAACACACTTCTATACGACTCCAGATGAAAGAAACCTATGTTTTGATTCGCCATATTATCATTGATCGTTGCTTAGGGCTTTGTGGCGACGTGGCTGTTTTGTTGCAGCGTCCTGCCGTCAGTGTGGCTGTCGACTCCCTCTCTCAGGAAGTTGCTCTTAAAGACTCAAGGGTCTCACCCATAACAAACCCCAAGCCCACACACACCCACCCACATGGCCAAAATCGTCAAGTATTTCCTATGGGTATTATTATTGACAGATGACTGTAGAGCAGAGTCCTGATTCCATAATGCAGTGGTTCTAAATGAGTACATTAATCTATACGGGCCAAATTAGTGGACAAACAAGTCAATATTTATTGGACAGAAACCCAATGACCAAAATAGAACATGCCAATAGCAGTGAATCAGATCAGTGGACAACAACTTCCTCATGTCACTGCATTGAGAACATCTAGTCCCATAAATATATCAAGAACACCCGGTTCTCTAATGTTTGTCAATAGGCTTTGAGTTACAGCAGAGCATTGATGGAGAGATCATGGGGGACATCATTGGTTATTTGCCCCCTGTGCATGGGTTGAGTGTAATGGAGTGGTTGACCGCTTGAGTTATAAGAGCAGGACCAAGTAATCCATCCCTCAAGAATAAGACTCATGACTTTCCTGTGCGTGCAGATCAACAGTACTCTACTTCTCAATTAGAATAATACACAGCCTCTCCCAAGAGTTCCAATGATCAGTCTCAAACCCCAAGGTCAAGGGTCAGCCCCCACTGCCAGGCAAAATGCTAGTATCAGTCTTTGCCCAGCTCCTGATATCTGTCTAAGCTGCCACGGAGTGTTGTGTTTCCAGAGGTCACTCAGAAGCTGATCCTGATTCAGTTTTAAAGGACTACTGAAGGCTAAATGAGTGGTGAGGGTATTGAAAGTGGAGGAGTCCAAACCTGCTCAACTGTGAGATAAGATAACACTTCCTTTGGCAGGCCTGAATGGCCCTGGTATGTTTGGAGAGCTGGCGTAACGTGATAGGCCAAAGTGCTGAGAGGCGACCATGTAGTGAATCTCCTTAGGCCCCTACCCTCTCTGAGAGAGCCAAAGCTCTCCGTCTCTGCCTGTTTGATTTGTGAGGGCTTCGAGTCTCAGGTGATAACACACCTGTGAAAACGCTGGTGTGATCCACTTAAGCCAATACACAAAAATATCTGATATATGGTACTCATAAATGTACTGTATCTGTGAGATTAGATGTCTATTTATCAACATACAATGTTGCACTGTAAACCCACATATTCTACCATACCGTGTGGATCAGCCCCATCAAAAATAGCAAATTAATCGTTTGCCAGGCTGCTTCTCCACAGGCCAACAGCCATAGTGCCTGGAGCCAACATATAGTCCACGCTGGGCAAAAACTGGTTGAATCAACATCGTTTCCACGTCATTTCAACCCTAGAAATCAATGTGATGATGTTGAATCAAACCAAATGTAAATCAAAACTAGACATTGAACTGACGTCTGTGCCCAGTGGGTCATTACATTAATGAGAGTTATGGGAATTATTAGAGGGATGCCAGTGCAGGGAAGATGTATATAACTGTATGTATGATTGCAGACAAGCTCTAATAAAAACTCAAAATGGATTGTTTTTCATTTTGTAATAATGCAGATTCTAGAAAATAGACTAGATTCTAATGCATTGTCTATTATGTCAAGTATCAGCCATCATGACTGGTAACATGACAGATGCCAACTCGATCAAATAATTTATCCCATTTCATATAAAACAACTCCAATGACAAGCTGACTCCCTCTGTAGCCTTAAAGGCCAACATTAACCATCTTGTGGTTTCTCTTGTTCCGTGCCTCTTAAGCCTTTATTAATGAAAGCTGTCATCATGCTCCCCTATGTTGGTCGATGGCAGGTGGTTGTCACATAAATTATTTGATAATGACAGTGTTCCGCCTGCCAACCACAACATGGGCAGCCATTGTTTAGCATATTTTGCAATGCTGCACCCCACCCAGTGCCATTCCATAAGTGGGAAATTATGTAGAATAACAGAGCTACCCTTTTCCTTGCTGTGGTGAAGCAAGGAAAAACTAAGTCAACATTTACATTCATTCGCTCAATCGGAATAGTATCATCACATCATTTACAACTCAGTACAGTCAGGTTAGAACACATTTGATAAGACAAGAAACGTATGTTATAAAATGCCTATGCTTGAAACATGAATTAATTGGTGTACGCCTACACAGTATTCACGTTTGAGGAAAAAGAAAAATCCCTTTAAAACTATTCCAGTGCATTCTGAGTTTCATTTTGCTGTTCCCGGATCATCCTTGACACACCTTTAAACACACACTCAAAAGGTTTAACAGAAATAGCCTGGTCTTTGGCTCCCTGCAACTCAGCACATTCTCTATGACAGGACCTAGGATAACAGAGTTGAAGGGTCAGGGGTCAGGATGAGTAATGGCTGTCAGGTAGGGGGGACTTAGAGTGAAGTACATCATAAGAGGACCCACTCCTCTGCCCAGAACTGTAATTCATTGCCCCTCCTAGAATTTGATCAGTTCTTCCCTCTGTCTGGAGTAGGCTAGTGACCTGGGTCACACGACACAACCCCGTGCTTACGCTGCCAATAAGCATTACGTCGCTGCACACTGAGATAACCTGCCCTGAATAACCTGTCCTCCTACTGCTTCTTGCTAAACAGCACTGCAGGGTACAAATTCCAAGAGCTGCCCTTTGATAAAGACCATGTTTAACTCATAACAGAAGTGAAAGAGTAGACACTTAAGAAAGAGGTAAGGTCTGAGCTTTTAAGCAGTAGGAGGATGGGTTGTTTAGGGCAGGTTATCTCAGTGTGCAGAGACATAATGCTTAATGGCAGAGTAAGAACAGGGTTGTGTCGTTTTTCTTCTCTCAAAAATACGAGATTTCTAACAACTCTCAATTACTGTAAGGCCATTTTAACTTATTGTTTCATATTTACAAAAGTTAGTGAAGCCGTTATGAATTTCAAAGGCCGTCTTAATGACTCCTGAGACACCATGATGTACAGTATATATTAAAAAAAGCATTTGCGGAAACCAAAAGGCTAAATGTGAAACTAGAGGCACCCAAACATTGAAACCAAAATCTTCTGAAAGAAATGAGAGCGCATTGAAGCCATTACTGCCAAGAAAATCTGTTAGTGATAAATTGAACCATTAGATGGCAGTAACAGTCTTTCCTAGTTGAACTAGTCTGTCATCTTATTCATTGACAAGGCAGGTTCTGGACTTCTGTATGTGCTGCTGCACCACGTCATATTGGTTTGTGGGTTTTTGAACAGAATGTCAGCATAAATCCGTTTCTTTTTTTGGGTCCTTTCTTCATTGGATGTGAAAAAGCAAGTACATTTGACACGTCAACAGAATATGAGCAACTGCATTTCCTGTCTCATATGACTAATGTGCCAGCACCAAAAATGTCTCACCACCACCCAGCCAACACAGAGTAATGACACAGTCCTTCTCTGGAAAAATGGAAAACAGAGGCTGAGCCGTTTACCATTTTGTGTGCAATGGGTGGAGGGCGACAAGCTCAAAATAAAGACAAGAAAAGCACATTTCCTTTCGATTCACTGAAAAGAATGCCCTTCTGCCTCTAACTATGTCCTAAAAGACGTGAAAATCACATAACAACATACAGTATTCCAGTACATTCACTTTAGAGAGAGTCTATGGCAAGCAGGGCAGTTTTCGCAGAGTGGTTAGTATTGAAATAGAAAAGTCTGCAACAAAGTACTAGCCCACTGGGTAGAATCAACGTTGTTTCCAAGTCATTTCAACCGAAAAAATGCAATGCGATGATGTTGAATCAATGTGTAAGACTGATTGAACTTGAAAGAAAGTCATTATCGTAATGGAATTTAGTCAAAAATAAATAAAAAATAATGTCACATTGAATTCATGTTAGTCGACAACTCAACCAAATGTAAATCAAAACTAGACGTTGAACTCACGTCTGAGCCCAGTGGGAGAGCACTAAGTCTGTACCATTAGCTCAGTCAGAGCAGCCTCCATTACACCGCTCTGATACACAATGAGAACATAGCACAGGGTTTCACATGAAACACTGCCCTCTTTGAGCTCTTTAAAAAGTAACGGTGTCATGGTGGGCTCAACACCGCTTTTTCATCAGTTACATATGCTGGGAAACCTCTCCAAGCTGATGGCCAGGAAGTGTATGGGAAATGCTAATGAGCCGCGTACACAAGGCTGGCCTGGCTAGGGAGACGACATACACACACACAAACACCCACACACTCAGGCGTGTGCAATGCGAGAGGCTCTCTCTGGCATGGCTTCCTTCCATTGTGTTTGAGGAGGCTCACTCAGAGGCACACATTCATTTTTACTGCTTTCATCCGCATACGGAGCTGATTAGTGATGAAAAATTAGATGACATCCCTGTGACAAACTTCATTCAGTCACTTAAGGACGTGGTCAAATGTGAGCCTACAGAAGGACATGTGAGCCTCGTGGAATATTATGAAAATATTTTGTGGATAATTACAAACTTGACAATTATTGAGAAAAAAAGCCAGATTCCTCTATTAAACTTGCACAGAGCAAAACCAATATAAATATTTTAAAAAGTAAAATCAGCGTGTTTCAGTAAAACTATCAGTGAACTATCTTTAGTTCTCTTCTTGCTTCAGGGCTGAGCTGCTCATTAGCAGGCAAGGATCCATGGGTATAGAGATGCCCTTAAGACCCTTGTATTATTCTTTATGCTTTCCCGGGTGTTACTCCACATGCGTGTATTGAACTGTTTAAGTAAGATTAAAGGCTAAATTATAAAACCAACCCTCACCTTTATTACAAATTGGCAGTATTATTGGTTCTGCTATCCTACATGTGCACTGGCATGTAAGGTAATTGAGATTTACAACCATGGGCTCAGGTGCAAACGAAAAAATAAAACTACCACAGATGGCTAACTGCTGTGTTATAAAATACAACGAACCCAGAAAACTACTGCCTGCAACTCTATCTGCAGAATTTCCCCAGCTCATTTTCCAAAGAGCTGATGTTTCTGTATGATATTATCACTGATCTCAGAGCTGTTGGTGACACCACTGATCAAAGGCCTGTGTGTTTTGAGGCGCAGGACCTTACAAATGGGAGAGCCAGTAAGCAAAACTAGAGGGCTGTCTTTGTGATTACAGCAACCAAACATACATAGTTTCCTTTGTGTGTCTACATTATAAAGCCATTAGTCCTCATTATGCTGAGTGCTTACATTTCATTATGGCCTCATAATTGCTTACATCCACATTGGACACAAATGCATCTTCTTGGTGTTTACTGAAATGATATACTGTAACTAAGAAAAGGCCAACTTTTTACACAGGTGGCAGGCAGACGGGGGATACCTTTATTCATATATAAAAGCAAATAAAAATAATATCAGCGCTAAGCAAAAGGACATTTTGCAATGACATTTAAACTCAATGGCAAAAACCGCTGCAACCAATCATCAACATTTAAAGGAGATGTACAGGTAACTGCCAAAGTAAAGGAAACACTTTGAGGGATACAGAGTATATTGAAAGTACGTGCTTCCACACAGGTGTGGTTCCTGAGTTAGTTAAGCAAATACCATCCCATCATGCATTTTGGCACCATGGCTATTCCCCCAAAGGATGACAATGCCTCCATCCACAGGGAACGAGTGGTCACTGAATGGTTTGATGAGCATGAAAATTATGTAAACCATATGCCATGGCTGTGTCAGTCACCAGATCTCAACCCAATTGAACACTTCTGGGAAATTCAACAGCGGTGAGCACCCGAGACAGCGTTTTCCACCACAATCAACAATTTCTTGTGGAATAATGGTGTTGTATCCCTCTAACAGAGTTCCAGACACTTGTAGAATCTATGCCAAGGCGCATTCAGGCTGTTCTGGCTCGTGGTGGCCCAATGCCCTATTAACACACTTTATGTTAGTCTTTCCTTTATTTTGGCAGTTACCTGTATCTACTGCTTGGATAGTTCCATCTGTGCCACTGACTTAGTCTGGCTTTAATTTCAATTTGTCTACAAATGAATAATCGATATCTCAACCCAAAATCCAAGTTAAAAAATAGGACTAAATGCACTTTAAATAAAGTTTGATTTAATCAATTAAATGAACTTTTATTTTTGGTATTATATATACTACCGTTAAAGCCAGTGACACAGATGGAACTATCCAAGCAGAAGATACAGAGCCTTGCAAAAGTATTCAGACTCCTTTTATTCAAATCATATCAAATCAAACTTTATTTGTCACATGCGCCGAATACAACAAGTGTAGACTTTACCGTGAAATGTATTGTGTTACAAAGTGGGATTAAAATGGATTTAATTGTCTTTTTTTTGTCAACAATATACTCAAAATACTCTTTAATGTCAAAATGGAAGAAAATGTATATATTTTTTAAAGGTAAATAGAAAAAGATACCTAAAATATAGTAGTTGCATAAATATTCAGACCCTTTGTCTAGGCAAGCCTAAATTAGTTCAGGAGTAAAATTTGGCTTAATAAATCACATGATAACTAACATGGACTCACTCTATGTGAAATAATAGGGTTTGACATGATTTTTGAAAGACCAACCCCTACCTCTGTCCCCCATACATACAACATCTGTAAGGTCCCTTAGTCAAGTATTGCATTTCAAGATCAGATTCAACTATAAACACCAGGAAGCTTTTTGAAAGCCTCATAAAGAAGGCCAGTGATTGGTAGATGAATAACATTAACAAATCAGACATTGAATATCTCTTTATGAATGGTCAAGTTAATAATTATGCTGTGTATTATGTATTAAACCCACCAGACACATCAAAGATACAATCGTCCTTCTGAACTGAGCTGCAGGACAGGAATGACATTTCTCAGGGATTTTACCATGAGGCCATTGGTGATTTTAAGACAGCTGCAGAGTTCAATGGCTGTGATGAGAAAAAACTATGGATGGATCAACAACATTGTATTGACTCCTCAATAATGACCTAAATGACAGTGGTAAAATATGAATAAAAATATACAGAATAAAAAGATTCCAAAACATTAGTCTTCTACTGTATGCAACAAGGCACTAAAGTAATAGTGCAACAACAAAAAAATACAAAGGAATACACTTTTTGGCCTAAATGCAAAGCCTTACCTTTGGGGCAAATCCAACACAACAAATCACTGCCTCCTTATTTTCAAGGATGGTGGTGGCTGCATCATGTTATGGGTATACTTGACATCGGCAAATACTGGGACGTTTTTCAGGATAAAAAGAAACGGGATGGAGCTAAGCACAGGCAAAATCCTAGAGGAAAACCTGCTTCAGTCTGCTTTACACCAGAGACTCGAAGAGGAATTCCCCTTTCAGCAGGACAATAACCTACAACACAAGACCAAATCTACACTAGAGTTGCTTACCAAGAAGACAGTGAATGTTAGTGAGTGGCCAAGTTACAGTCCTGACTTAAATATGCTTGAAAATCTATAGCAACACTTGAAAAGTGCTGTCTGGCAATGTTTCCCAACATCTTGACAAAGCTTGAAGATTTTTTTTAAAGAATAATAATGTTGGCAACCAAACATTATTGAATATCACTAAATGTGATTACATTTTAAATCAGCCAGAGCTTGAAACCCTAGGCCTATTGTATTGTCTATTTTTAGTTTAAAACCTCTTAAGGATCGGACTCTTAAAAAAAAAAAGCCCAAATCTAACTGCCTGTAGCTCAGGACCTGAAGCAAGGGTATGCGTATTCTTGATAGTATTTGAAAGGAAACACTTTGAAGTTTGTGGAAATGTGAAATTAATCTAGGAGAATATAACACGTTAGATCTGGTAAAAGAAAATACAAAGACGAAACATGCGTTTTCTATTTTTTTGGTTCCATCATCTTTGAAATGCAGGAGAGACGCCATTATATCACTTAGGAGTCTAGGTGCAATTTAGAATTTGGCCACTAGATGGCAGCAGTGTATGTGCAAAGTGTTAGACTGATCAAATGAACCATTGCATTCATGTTCAAAATGTATCAAGTCTGCCCAAAAGTGCAGAATTGGTCAATTGATACATTTTCAAGTACATAACTACAGAGAACATACAAAAATTATGCAGTAATAATTTAAGTTTACACACTCCCAGGAATGTCATAAATTATGGATAATTAGCTTCCATACAGAAAAGACAAAGTATGTTCACATGTCATTTGCTCTGTTAAACCTATCCTTTCTAATTACAGCAATAGCAACAGTGAATCTATTTAGTTTTTAAGTAGAGATATCTCAACAATAATTCTCACGATAGCACATTGGTAATAGTCAGTAACAAATATCATAGCTGGGCATGGTTAAATCCCTGGTTGGGAAACCAAAGGGTAGCTGTAGGTATTTATTCTCCAGTAGGAGGTGCTGCCCAGCCTATTGTTTTTTTTCTGATAGTGGATATAACGTTGAAGATTTGACGTGGTTTTAAAGGTACATATTCAACATATTTTATACAAGGTTTGGTTACCATGATGACATAATACATAATACTTCACCCTCAAAACAACAGTTGATGACTTTTTTCAAATCCAATGTATTTTCTACATAGATTCCATGTCACAATACATTGACAAATTATGTTGAAACAACATTGATTGAACCAATTTGTGCCAAGTGGGATAGCTGCGTGAATCTAAAACCACTTCCAGTCTGACGTTAGTGCTTATGTGCCTTTTTGTTGAGCAAAACGTTTTGTGGAAGGTAGTACGCTGTGTACAGACCCCCGCGCACTCAACGTCATTGAGATACATTGAGTTTCCTTAAATTTTGCAATCGCATAGGACTACATCATTTAGGATTTGTGTGCCCATGAAAACTGTTTTCACGGTGTAGTCTAAAATATAAATATGAACATTTGATAAAGCTGCCATTTACTAGTGCACCATCTCATAGACTCAGCCAGACTTCTGTCCCACTAAAGGGCCATAAAGGGCCGATGGGTTTCGTATTCAGCTTTCAGACCATTCACACCTAGCCTACATGTCAATCAGCTCACAGTAGTCTGGACACTTTCCTATGTGCAGTCCAGGTCAGTCCTATTTCCCTCTCCTTTTCATATAGAAGAAATGCAACTGGTAGAGACTTTACATAGGCTATTGGTGCCGCTCACTATAGACTAACACCTTGATCAGACTCACAGCGTCATTGAATCAATACTGCATAAAACATTTTGCAGTTAAACTTTTTTCCTTATGTAATCCAACAGTTTAGTTGATATGTGTGCAACAAAAGTTCAACATTCACCTTTTGCTACTTTTTGTAAAGTCTACGCATACAATTTAATGCATACCTTGGATAAATCCAATATATGCACCACACAGAACACAGAACGCACTACAACTGCCTCTGCAACTCAATAGTCCCAGTATTATAGAACGTAGCAGCCCCATTCGACCATGCGGTAAACAACCTTGATGTTTCCTATCCCATTGGTTCACAGCAAAACTTGGACATTTTTCAAATGCAGTTTTCTTGTTGTGTGCTTGTTTTCATAAATTACAAAACTACATTTAAGTAGAACATGTCTAAAGATTATTTTTCAACATTGCCTGCTCTCGAGCGTTCTCACTACACAGAAAAACATGCCCCTTTTCATGACGGTGATAACAGCTACATGAGTGAGTGCTAGCTAGCTACCGTCCGGAACATTATGCTAGCCAAGACAAACAACAGAAACAAACAGACTATACATCTGAATAGCCTGAAGCCACAGGGCTCTTCTCGCATGCTCTATTTCCCTACAGTACATGGTAGCATTGCAAACCATAGGTCAGGATTTTTGACCTGGTTACATGTACATTGAACAACACAGCAGCTTTTTGGCATGTTTTGTTATTTCTGCATAACTAAAAATCGATGACGAAGTTGGCTCTTTTACAATAGGGGTCCAATGGGAAAGAATGTTTGTTTTCCCCAATTTTATGGCCGTGGTCGCGGTTGAATTCGTTCTTATGAGTGAATATCGACTCGGAGTATGCTGCAAGGCAAACGTAGCATTCCACTGGATATGAATGTACTTAATGCAATGCCACTGTCATCCTGATGGAGGTGTAATGCTTATTACATTATTACAAGGTTGAAATAAAATGTTTTACATGTGCACGTTTTTACTTATTAATTAATGTCTTAGTAGGTTTATGGATTACATTTTTCAAGTTATTTACCCAACCCTGTTCTATTTATTTTGCATAAAAGGAACGCAACGCATGTAGCGCATTTAATTTATTTTATTTTATACAATATTCTGCCCATATTAACTTATTTATATACAATAATCTGCCCATATGAACAAATGTATATTAGGTCATAAGTGAACCAATATATAAGAGCCTTCAGACAGGTTTAAACGAGTTTCCCCGCAGAAAAGATATGAGAGCCTTCACAAGTTTCCCCACGGGGCCATGGAGCCACCAGCACACACGCGTTGTTTAACGTGGTGCAGCGCTTCTTTCTCATATCTGCTGTTTAGTTTTGCCATAGAAGGAAACGTCTGCAGCTAATATGGTGGAGGCAGTTCAGAAAGGAGGGGTGATGGCTGGCCCACAGTCAGTCAGGCTGTGGCCTGCTCCGCTCCGCTCCATTCTGTACATGTGGCAGTGGGATACAGGCCTCCTGCTCCTTTCCCACACGCTGCACAGCTGAGGACACACCTGCAGCAACACCACAGACAGGACCTGTGATGGCCCTCGGCAGAGAAGGCTCATGCAATGCTGCTCTGTCACTGAAAGTCATTGTGTCCTTTCCTCTCTCCTCCGCCTACATACACATGCACACGCACACACACGGCAATGCACGCACGCACACACAGTCAAACATTGTTTTTGCATTTGGAGTCGTGCTCTGTTTGCATAGCTGAGCGGATGCTGGATGTCTCTCCTATGCCTGTTGGACCTCACCTAAACATCAGGCTCTTTGTAAGGAGAAGAGGGCTATTCCTCCTGGGCTGTCAGAGTGTGTGGCCATGGTTTGCTTTAAAAAGAGCCTTCAACAATTACAGATAATTTGTTCCTGTTTGCCAGGTTCGATCTGTCCCTGTGGCAGGTTTGTTGAACCTGACTCCTCATTCTCTCATGTAAGATATCCCACACTTTTAAAACCAGGAGCCTCGTTTCTTGCCAAGACCAAACCCTGAACATGACCACGCTGCCGTAACCAACTTCACTGTGAAACCACTGTACCTTGGAGATGTGTAACACTAGCCAACATGTTCACTTTGAGTGCATTTCACTTCAACAGGGCCTGTTAGCTCATGTAAAAGAGAAATCCCAGGGAATAGGTGTTCTTGTGAAAGCCTGTACTATTTTTCATTTGATCCGACTACGATGAGTGATTCATAGCAAGTGCTCCCCCCAAAAAACCTTTTAACACCTTTTGTTTTTACAGATGTGGAGTATGAAAACATCGGCAATTAATTATGTATTTATCTTACTGCCCGTATACTATACGTGACTTATTGATTGAAAGTATGAAGAGGGGTCTTAGTTTTATGAAGAGTTGGCCAAAAATATAAGTCTAGTTCATGGATCGTTTGCAGTGCTCTGGGTGCACGTTGGCTACAGTGTTGGCCCTCGTGTCATATTGCTGAGGCCATTAAAAGTCAGTGAAGCAGGATCAGGATTCGGGATAGAGCCACCAGCTGGAATGTCGGCATCACCAAGGCCAATAAACACAGATTGGTTTTCAGAGTGTGGACTCTTGGTTTGCTTTGATTGCTAAGGCCAAACTAATAACTTTGTGTAATGTAAGCAGTCAGAAACCGGAGGATATTTAGAAAATGTCTGCTTCTGCCTGTTCGATTTCTAGCACAACACTTGGGGCGCTTTCTTAGTCTTTGGACTTTTGGCTGGGGGAATCTCAGGGACTTTTATATGCATTTCCAGAGAAGGGAGGAAGCAACAACAGGGAGGAAGAGAACTTGGAGACTTAGTCTGAACCTAACAAGTAACTTGATTTTGTCATGAGTGTTTGTTTAATAGCTTGGGGATAGAGTTGTTTATTTTAACTTGAGCTACAATACTTGCCATACTCTTGCACAATGAAACTCTCTTCCGGCTTGGGGAGAAGTGTGTGCATTGAAATGGTCCTAGCAGAGTATTGGACAGAAAGCCAAAGGCACTTTCTGTGATACAAAGACATCATTATGGGTAGGAGTGGTGCACGGTCACCCAGTATTAAACACCCCGGTGTTTCTACACTGCAACATACATTGTGGAGGAAGTTGTTTTTCAATCCACTGAGAAAAAAAACAGTCTTCCAAGTTTTCCTCCTAGCTTCCAACAATCTTTCAACCAAGTAAAAAGCTTTAGGATAGCAATCAACACTCACTATGTCAGCACAACAACAAACCAGCCTAAAATAATCTCTGAACTTCCCACCATATTCCATGACCAAAACAATATCTACTCTTTCAACACTGCCAATTCTAGTCTGCATAGGACTCGGGCACATTGGTTGCCATGTGAAAGGAAACAAAATTGGTGTCATATACACTCATGCTTTGGTCTTCACGTGATGACCAGTAGGGTACAGCAATCAATAAACATAATTTATAATGGTCAATAAAGACACTTAACATTGATTCAGAACATGGGAACATTTCAAGGTGACGTAGCCCTGATTATATATAGGGATAAACCTTCTCTGGGTCAGGATTTTAGAGTTATTTTGCATCCTCTAAAATGGGAACCATCTTTATAAAGAATTGGTAGTACTTCCTGAAAATTGCTCTAGAAAATACATTTATCAATGAGAGAGTGCTGTGACAGTCAACATAGTCAGAGCCAGACACTCAATCATATTCATTACGCAATCATATTCATTATATAATAACTTTAGACAACGCTTACCATAAGTGGCAAACACACATAAATGATGGGAAAGGACATGTCTGAAGAATGCAGAGACTTTAAAACCCTTTCTACCAGCCAAGCCCCACTGCACTAATATGGTTTTAATGTAAGTGGAATATTTTTCATCTTAAAGTAATGATTTTAGCAGTTGAGCTAAAATCTTATTTGGTTTAAGCCTAGCAGAACGGGCCTCCCAAGTGGCGCAGTGGTCTAAGGCACTGCATTGCAGTGTCAGAGGCGTTACTACAGACCCGGGTTCATTCCAGTAACAATTTTTTTATTCACGTAACAATTTATTTATTTTGAACCTTAATTTAACCAGGAAAAGCCTATTGAGACCCACATTATATTTTTTAAGGGAGACCTGGCCAAGAAGGGATCAAAAATAAATACATTACAGAATTAAAACATACAACAATAGAACACAATTTAACAACATGATCCAGCCTAAAAAAAGCATTTACACTCCTCTGTAACAGTCTCCCATCAAAATGTTAAATGTATTCAGTGGCACTAACATATCTAGATGAAGCATGGGTTGTAGACTATGCCATGCCACTGGTGCACAGGACGATACTGTAAATGTCCTCGGGACTTTAAGTAGCAACCACCTAGCAGACCGGGTACGGTAACTGCTGGTGGTGAAGGAGATCAGACTACAGACGTAAAGAGGGAGTTTACCCAAAAGAGCTTTAATGCTCAATGATCAAATAAATAATACTTGTTATAGATAAGTTCTCCTGTTCAAGCCAATTTCACAAACAAAATCAACTACAAAGTAGCAGTCAAAACAGTAATTAAGCTAATAAAACTGTAAACATTACATTTAGGTACGTACTATTATGATACTTTTTTAATGGACCAAATTATTTCTCTGATCACTTGTCAACCTAGTTAATTATTTCTTACTTTCTTGCTTTAACTGCCTCTTGTTTGGAGGCAGACACTCGCATTTAAATAGAAAATGCCCCAAAAAAATTTTTGGGGAGAGCCAAATGAACTCGTGCAGAAGTGCTATCAGTGCTCTTATAAGAAGCATCATATTACGTTTTTCATTTAAAATAAATTATCTTCAAACAGTTGCCAATGTTCGTAAAAGTGCATATTGCTACACACAAACCTTATGAGGGGGAATCAAAAAGCATTGTTGTCTGTACTTAAACAACAACTCATTTGATCCTGAATGTGTGAAACATATGTGAAATTGTTAGTTTTCATTGTGGTCATTTGTTATTTTTATATGCTGCCCCAGGAATTCATGAGAGACTGGGACGAAGAAAAGAAAGTTGAATTGTGTTTTTATCCCTCAGTCTCACAGCAGTATGCCTACAACACTACAGTGTAACGGACTCTTATTGTGTGCCTAAACCCTTCTCATTACTTCACTGAGGACATAATTTCCTCCTCAATGTATTCTTTGGCAACAAAAAAATAAGTCTACATGACAACTGGGATATAACATCCGGGACAATGAGGTGTGGTTGTTAGCACAGCTGATGTCTAATATCTTAGAGCACCCTAGGACCAGAACTGACCAGTCTGCAGCTGGCTATGGTTTATCTGGAGATAGTAAAGAGAACAACAGAACAAGCTGAAGGGACTGTATATTTTGAAGAGGCCTCCCAACCACACAGCATTAATCACTAGGCACCATAGGCCCAGATGGACAGATAGTGGGAGCTCTTAAGTTCTCCACTCCACACAGGTTAACTTGTGTTTACTTTCCAGCGCTTTTCAATTGCGTCTCTCATGAAAAGGGCAACGATGGGCCTCTACTCCTCTTCATTCTTTAGATACGGTATGAGACATTAGGGTTCTTATGACCTTGTTAGTTTCACACTGAACAACTACAGGAAATGCCAATGCTGTGTCTGCAGGACTGTGAAATGTTAGGATAAATACATAGACGCACATGGCTATATTTACACCACATCCCTGACATGTCTAAACAAAGAGATGTTTATATGAGAGACCTTTGCTACCCTGCACCCTGTCCTGTTCTGTTCCACCAGAGAGAACAGTGCCATGCTTTACGTTAGCACGTTGGACAGGCAGCTACTGAAAGTATTCCCATGGCAGAGGGACTGTCAGTCGCCATCCGGAATCCCAATTTCCATATTTCAAAAAATGTATTAACAATCTATAGTCTATTCATATTACGATAAGAAAAATAAAAGTCTATTTCACAACCACGTTTTGATGCATTCATGAAACATTTCTTTAGCAAAACATGAAATACTCCCTTCATGACAAATACATAGTTTTGTTGATTTAGACTTTAGATTAATTTGAGTCGTGAATGAAGTGATGTTGTGACTGTCCACGATATTAATTACAGAGAACCTCTCCTCTCCAACTTAGATTATTAACCCAGAGTATGCACTGAGTAAACTCAACACAGTAGGGAAACTATAACCTCCTTTAATCTCACGCTAATCCTAGTCCCAGGAGAGGCTCAGATAGAAAGACCAAATGTTTAACCTGGATGGATAGGTAACACATACCAGAAACATATGTTTTTAGACCAAGTCTGCAGTCTTTAATAATACATAGTTACATACATTTAAAGTGTCAATCAGCAGTATAAACAATAACAAAGCGGACTTCCCGCCCCTGATTAGGTAAAAACTGAGGGATGGTGCTGGAGAAATGTAACCACTCTCAAATTCATAGTCAGAGCTATGGATGCAAGGACTGACCATCAATGATATAAAATGTTTAGTTTTATCCATGTTTTGAGGTTCCATAGTGTATGTTTACATTTTCTTTGTTTTCAAACATTGGAGTAAAACAATGTTATATTTTGGGTTCTGATGGGGTGAAACCACTCATGAGGCATTTATAAGTTATATTTTTCAAGAATCAATATCATTAATTTAGTCAAAAAAGATGTACAGTAGCAAATGCTACTTAATCTAGGATTGTTATTAGGCTGGTTTATTACGTAATACAAATAAACAGGAAATGCTGACCATAGACACACAAAAATGCACCCTACCCTTAAAGGTTGTTTAAGGACAATGCCATGTCCTTAAAATTAAATGTTTTTCTAACAATACAATTGTTTATTTCTTTAGAGAATATTACAAATTGCTGAGGTCATCTGACTCGATCTTCTGAAGTCTGTACTTGCAGAATTATTGAGCAAAAATGTCCAGAGTTATTAAATGTCCAGTAATCCAACTGTAATAGAAGGTGCTGTACAGGTTCAGATGACCACCACAAATGTTAACACTAAGATTGCTCTTGGATTCCCTCTCACGATCCATAAAGATTAGAGAGAATAGTTTAGTGACAAGCTCCCTATGCTGTGTAGGCATGTGTAAAGAAAAAACTATGCACATCGGTTACATATTCCGAGTAATACAGACGGTGGTCGAATGTTTGAGGCCTTAATGATGAAAGTAATACTGCCCAGGAAGAAACCACCAAATTAAGAAAACATTCACAGGTTGTTTTCTTTCTAAATGATCTATTGCAATACTATTTTGTAAGAAAAAATTTGAAAGCAATGACTAGAACAAATATTATTTTTTCCTTGTTCATTTCAAACATGCAATTGCAAATTGATGACTGTTAAAGGCAACTCAATACTTAAACTCTTGGTTATTATCTTTATGCTTCATTTGGAATTTCATGTGAAGTGTAAACAGAGCAGAAAACCAAACATTAACATTTATTAAAATATTTCAAGTTTGGTTTTGCTTGAACGCTGGGTATTGATAATAATTCTTAAGAGATTCCTCCTGCCATGCCCCTTCAAATCTATATCCACTCAATTATCCACATGCAACGAGCAAAGACATTCTATGAGGTCATTGGAAGGACCTCCTACAAGTGTACACAACTTAAAGACGCCTGCTGCTATAAATTGCTGTGATAAACAACAAAGACATTTGGTTGAAACAAACTAATGGATCACTAGACCTACTATGCTTCAATCTCAATAGAGCACAGACATAATCTGTGTTTGAAATATCTTCTTTATGTTTCCAGCTGCGTCTGTTGGGAAAGGGGAGTATTGGAAGCTGGACCCTGATTATGTGGGGTGAAGGTTCTGTGATGACCCTGTGAACTCATACATTCCAGACCTAGGCCTGGTCCTACGTGGCCCTAGGACATCCGTCTAACTGGACAGAGAGTGGGTCAGTGCTGGGCTACAGCCTAGCTGAGGAGTGGCAGCGGTAATCCCTTCCCCCCAGTCTAGCAGTGTAAATCTGCTCATGCCTTCACCCTGGGCATTATTTATTCCCTCAACAAGACTTTGTTCTCCTTTTAGAGGCTGCAACTTAATATAAAGCAGATATTTAGAAAAACCCTGCTGTTTGGTTGGCTGAGATAAGCAGAGATTTATGTCCTAGTGGAGGGCAGGAGAGTAGTCACAGAGGGTTTGATGGGACCTGGAGTGGTGGATACAGGCGGAGTTCCCCCTTTGCTATTGTATTGTAAGCTAACATAACTTGTACCATAGATTTAATGTTAACACAGCAATGCCTTGAATTATGAATTCAAACTAGCTTGGTATTTCATGCCAAAACTGTGTGTGGCTCTGTGTATGTAATGTGTGTAAGAGACTGTGACACATGGATGTGATAACATTGTTGTTTGCAATGCAGTAGGTAAAAGACAAACAGTTTGCCACCTGAAGGCATTAGATGCTGAATCATTAGCCTCTGGAAATCCCCGTTGGCACATATTTAGGCTACAACAGCAAACACCTCAGTGTTATCATTTCCCATTCAAATCATATACTGTTGTAGTCCATCACAGTTCTGATAAGACTGTGGTTAGAATAGACAGATGTATCACTAAATGCACTCACTCACTCACTCACTCACTCACTCACTCACTCACTCACTCACTCACTCACTCACTCTCCTCACAAAGAAAATGCCATAATTTGGCTAGCCTTCTACTTTTTCATTGATGTAGGTATCTAACACAGTTTCCCCTCCAATGACTTGATCTAATGTGTAATTTTAAGCTGCATTGAAGGCAAAATGTCAATGGAGACATGACATCACTCTGTGAAATTGAAGATATCACTTACTACAGTATCGCTCAAACCTGTGGCAGACTTGAACAACAATGATTGTTTGTTTTGCAATGGCATACACAGGGGAAAACACACTGCTTCAATTTCTGGTAAGAAATCTTGAGAAATCTTTTGTTTCTAATATATGAATTCTAAGACTCATTAAATATCATGTTTTTTTGTAAGCAGACAGAGAGCTTTACTTAATCATTGTATAAAAGGTCTTAGGGCCTACCATAATTTCTGAGGCCTGTCTGTTTGTTTTACACATCGGGCTAGAAGGGATGGGGAATGCGTATTTTATGGGGTGTTAAGGGAAGTTGCATTTCCTATGGAGAGGCCAAGCAGTGGTATACTTATTCTGTTCTTCATAACAACGCCTACTCTATGAGTGTCTAGGGATAGAAATAAATATTTCTTCATGGAAACAGCTGATATATACTGTAAAAAAAGACAGACACACCACATACAGTACGAAAAGCTAGAATAAAGATGTCAATGTTGTTAGTTATATTCATTAGAACTGCTCCCTTAATAGACGTATAAGTGAACCCCTCAGTCCCAAAGGTTGAGTTTTATGAAGGGCGAGTTTCCAGTCAACACAGACATAATCACAGTCGAGTCACAGTTGAGGGAGCAAGTCAATAAATCCATCCACAGCATTCCAGGGAAAATGGGGCAGTTCTCACTGCTTATTCATAAGCAGGGGCTGTGTCTGGCTGTTGGAGGGGTCTCCTCTCAGGAAACAAAGCAGTTGTGGGTGTTGATTCATTAATAATGTAGCTGGATTAGCTCGACGTCCTCCGAGCTTTGCATTCTGCGTGTTCTCGTATAGCAGACTTGTAACCAAAAGAATGCAAAATGTTCTGGAAAGCTCGCTTTTGTGAGTCTGGCATCAAGAACAGTGCTGAAAGTAATGCCACAAGTATTGAAATTGTTAGAATATGAATATCTGGATATGCTTAGCAGATATGTATGGTCTTGTTTTGATGGCCATGAGGAATACAGTAACTCCCAACACAACAAGAAGTGTTGGGGAAGGGTTTGAACACCTGTGTCATTTTAAAACTTGCTGCTATTTACATTTGCATACCCAAAAATACATTCCCCAGATTCTGGTCAAGAAGAAATATCCTGTACTGCAAATCAAAGTCATCAGCTGTAGGAACGCTGCTCTGATTGCTCTGAAGAATCTATTTGGAGGTAGAAAAATTCTGCTTATGCTCATTACTTGACCAAATGACATTACGTTTAGAAACCATTGTGACCTGAACTAACAGCCATCCTCTGTAGGAAGTGGGAAATGTAAAGAAAAGACCAGTAACCCATGATCTAATGGTACAGCTGCACTGTCCTGCCCTGAATGATCTCCATGTTGGAGCTAAATGTGTGCAGCGGGTCCTTGCCACACAGAAATGTATTATTAGCCTGTGCTCTTGATGTACCACTGCACAGCAAAGGCAAGTGAGCCGAGGGTAAAAACAGCCCCACCGGCACAGTCTGGGTAATCCGATAGTACAAGTTTACATTACAGCCTGCTTTGTTTGTGCCACAGGGCACGCAAAGCCTTCCTGTCTTTCAGACTGAATCATTCATCATCTGACCCGCAAACAACAACAGTTTTTATAGATTTTGCTCTGAGTAAGAAGACACTTTTTTAAAAGGCCCATCATCTTTAAGAGAGGGGCTCAATCGCTGTCAAACTGAAAGAGATGCAATAATCTCGTCCCACAATAGCTTTGAAGGATGCATCCTTTGTATCATTGACTTTGATGAAAGCAAAACAGGCACAGTGCTGATGTATACAGTGGGCAAGTAATGGACTGATCAAAATATTGAGCACCAGCTGCAAGCAGAATTACCTTTCAGGAAGAGAGGGGGAAAATGTATCTTATCTTATTACTGTTCCATGCTGACATAAAATCTACAGCTTTCATCAACATCCATCATATTCACTACAGGTGCGAGGGAGGGGCAGGGAAAAAGCTGTACAGTACATGGAGAGTGTCTGTTTTTACAGTGCAAAAGAAGACATACGTAGATTTGCCCTGCCATTTGTCTTTGGCCAGACATTCCTAGCTAAAAATCTATATCCACTTGAAGAGATAATGTTACAAAGGAAAATGTACTGCAGTAGACGTTGTATAAATATGATGCTGATGCGTTGGTACTTGGCTTGCTTGGTGCTAGCTTCACATTAATAACCGGGTGACATGCTCTTAATAACTGACAACAAACCCAATATTGTACCTATCCAGAAGAATGTTGCCTTCTCATTGGTTTTCTTACTCTGGCATTTTTCTTTTTATCACACTCAAAACAAATTATGCTTAATGGAAAAGTGGGTGTATTGAACCAACTGAAATGTACCACGACTCTTGGCACGCACACCCAGGGAACATAGAAACACATTTCTGTGCTATTGATAAAATAATAAATAATGATAGCGATGTATGAATGTTATTCTTCTCTTCTCTTCTTGCCCCTAAACCGCCACGCAGTAAATGGTAGGTTAAAATGTATATTTTTTCATCCGAGCCATGGAGTGGAATTCCAACCCTCTCAGACAGACACTCTGGATGAGTGCTATGCTTTACTTCAGGAGTGTCCTCACGAAACATCTGGTCAGTTGATTTCTGTTACTCAACAATGTAGAATACTTGATAGAAAAATAGACTGAAAATATGAGTGTGCTGCTCTGAGATGAGAATAAATGAGTCAGAGCTACTCCAGCTTTATTATTTTGATGTAGTAATTTGTTTACTACATCACTCACAAAAGCACACTTTTATCCTGTGGCTTAATTTAGTATAGCATGTCATTAGTCAAATTAAATTATTCAAAAACAAATTATTGTACAGTTGAAAGGACAAGATGTGCCTGTATTTTCAGCCTCTCAAATCATGTCAGGCAACATTATGGCCCTCTCAGATCCCCACCCATACAATACACATTTGTAAGCATTAAGCGGTCAATCTCTCAAGACATTACAACAAATAAAATGCCTTATAACTCCACATCTAAATGTAGATTAAATATCCATCTAAATCTACATCTACATCATTCAGTGTGCATACATAATTTGCATCCATCATTACTCAATTATGTCAAACACGTTTTATCAGTAGACATTTATTTACAGGTGGTGGCTACAGTAAACAACACAAGTATAAAGGCTTGAGGTCAATTGCTTTGTGCCTATTAGTAAAGCCTACTACAAAAGGAGTTTGTTTGGTTGACCTTGAATTTACCCAGAAATATAGGACTCAAGTACTACACCCCCTCTCAAACCATCAACAATTTTTAATGTAAGATATATAGTGAAACTAAAACACTGCAATACTGTATGATCATGCTAGCTACTGCATGGTTGTCATAATCATCACTGTCTGGCATGGTGTCACTGCACTGTATAAGAGAGAAGCATTGAGGCAGGGATGAATCATGCCCAGCTTTACGAGCCTGCCACCAGAGACTTTACAGGGGTATTCGGACAGACCACAAGGCTTTAGGTTCCAGGCCCCAGGACATTTCAGCCCAGCCATTTTACTGTATGCCTCTCTGTGGTTGCTCTGAGCCAGGGATTTTAAGATGACCATAAGCATGTCGTCTAATTTGACCAACATATTTGAGGAATGATTATTTTCATTTGCTAATGGGTCAGCTAATTAGCAACCACCACTTGGTCTGCAACACTGGCATACAACAATTTCCGGTATGTGGAAAAGGAGTAGAGCATATCTCTGCCTGCCTATGGACCCACCTGGGAGGCAGGCAACCTAATGCATATCTCATTTCAGTAACATTATGTGGAGGCCAGGGCCATATGTTAATTAATCTGATTGGTTTTAAATATCACCGCCATATTACCTTGACTGTAAAATAAAAGTGAAATGAAAATATACAATAGCTAAAATCACTGAGACGACCACAAGTTTGATTCCTAATGATGGCTTTTAGATTAACGAGACACTGTAAAGTTGTGATGTTAGCCTATAGGGGCTCTTAGCCACCAAGGTGATAGAGAATTTAAGGCCTTGTCTGTTACTCGAGGGGCTCCTTCGAGGGGATTTTCCAGCCTTTGAGCGTCATGGTCCTATTCTGGCTGGCACAGGAATATTGAGTCTTACAGCTTTTGACAGCTGGTCTCAGTTTAAAGATTTAAGGATCAGTCATATGTCCACCGAGGGAGAGGGGTGGCGGGAGGCTGGAATCTCAGTTGTGGAAAAGCACATCTCTTTTAGCATTCCTGTCATGCAAAACAGAGGCTTGGTTACCTTACCAAAGGTTACGTTTAGCCTAGAATAATGAGAGAGGGATTCTCACTAGCGGAAAACATGTGTGCCCAAAGGGGGGTTGAGGGTTTAGTAAAGAGGAATTGGCTGCAGCTTTTAGGGAATATTTCCAGGGCGCTGAGGCTCAGCGGGGGATGGCTTCTGATTGATTGCGGTTCTGTCTGACTTTGTGAAATATGGTCTGGCACCAGGGGGTATGGGAAGGAGACTGTCATCAGCAGCCAGGTACGGGCGGGCACACAGCATACACCATAATATCTCAGTAAACAATGCTGGCAGGGAAGGGGATACTGTTTCTCCCCTCACTGATGGGAAAGAACGAGACTTCCCTCAATTAATGCAACATAAACAAAATTCTCAGAACGTATCTGAATTCCTCAAGCAAAACTATAGATTTTCTTATTTTGTCACAGGAGAAAAAAAGAATACTGCCAGAGCACAATGAATGCATTCAATCTGGCTTTCACATGAATAGCAGAGTGCAGCGTGGGAGACGGTATAAATAAACATTACATTAAGCACAAAATAACACAGAGCACTGTGCTAGCTATTGTGACAGCGAGATATTTTGATCAATCATAGAAAATCTACAGTGAAACAGGGCTAGGCTAACACTAGGTAATTTCTCTCTAAAAAGTGCCAGTTTTTGGTGCATCAAGCAGGATTCACTTTAGGGCTGTGACAGATGGGTGCTACAGTAAGCTCTATATCTGGGGGCAGAACTTCTCCAGATTCCCACTCTTTCCCATATAGTCTTCCACCAGATAACCACTCTTCCTAGTATAGTCTTCCACCAGATAACCACTCTTCCTAGTATAGTCTTCCACCAGATAACCACTCCTCCTAGTATAGTCTTCCACCAGATAACCACTCCTCCTAGTATAGTCTTCTACCAGATAACCACTCCTCCTAGTATAGTCTTCCACCAGATAACCAAGCCCAGTGTGTGCAAAAAACATGTTTAGGTGGGGAGGGTAATTGCTGTTTCAGTTGGTCCATTCCTAAGGGAACAGTCACACATGCTTCTAGTAGATGAGCTTTTCATCACTATCGCTGTCTCAGTAAATACAGTAGGCCTACAGTCCATTCTATCCAAATATTGTAGATAACCTGTTTGAAAACTGTTGGGTAAATTTAGCCCCACTCTTAAAGCTATGGCTTAACGTACAGTATTGGTCAAAACAATTGCAATGATTATCGCCTAAGGTAACAGTCATAGTATTAAACAAAATGACTAGGCAATAATCTGCATTTGTACTGTCAATGATTTACTTTAAATCTAATGAAAATGTCCAATGATTGGATAGAATGGCTGAGGTGATTGGGGAGAGTGTGTGTGTGTGTGTGTGTGTGTGTGTGTGTGTGTGTGTGTGTGTGTGTGTGTGTGTGTGTGTGTGTGTGTGTGTGTGTGTTTGAATTACATTTCCAATGGAAGGAGAAACGTTAGGGGAGTCAGGATCAGACTGAACCTGTCTAAACAGAGATGAAAGTAAAGAATATCTTATTAATAAGTTTCAACATGAAACGTGAAAATGAAGGTTTGCAAAATATTCCTCCCAATGCATATTTTAATTTTAGTTTGGGTGACATACTGTTTGAATTTAAAGACATTGTGTCCCTCATTCACATCCAGGAACTCCTTTCATCAACATCCAAGTTTTCATTATTATTTTTATATCCATATATAAATCAATACTATTCTTCAGGAAGTTAATTATGCATGTCCTCCTCCATCGGTTGGAGACAGAACTAGCCAGTGCTAGAATCAGAAAGGTGGGACGGGTAAGGCAAACCCATTGGGTTAGATGAGAGATGATCCACAGATGGAGATAGAAGTGACCAGAAAAGCAGCATGAGAGAGAGAAGAAAAGAGTGAGCGATTTTCAGGCCAAGGTAGAAGATGTAATAGTTAAGGAGATACAGCAAGTCAAGGCAGGGTAGACTCCTGTAGAGAGAGGAATGTTAGAAACCAGATGGAGACAGTCTTGGGTGGCAGGAGGCTGGCACAATTAGCCGGGCTTACTAATACACTGAGGCTGGTGTCAAGAGCCCATTCTTCATTCTGGCCATTTGTTAACTGGTGTGCACCATCTACAGCTCCACTCCCCACACACTGCAAAAATGAGTAATAAATCTGTGTGGTTGAGAGGCCTGTTTGGTTTTTGCAGAGGAGAGCTGAGTGGAGATAGCCTGGTGATATACTGTATGAAAACTCCCCAACTCGGCACTGTGGCGAGGCTTGTTCTTCGTGACCATAATAAGACCCAGATGTTTGTCCATTCATATATCCCAAAAAGGAGGCAGTCTATTGACAACCCTCTACTTTATTAAAATGGTTGGTGCTTAAAGGCTTTAGCAAGGGGTTTTTGGTTGTGTGTGGGGAGGGGGTTATATGGTGGCTGATGGAGTGAGAGGCCTGAAGGTTTGGTGTCCGAGAGTTCACCAAGAGGAATGCCAGTCAGGGAGTTTAATGATCTGAATGCATACTACATCCAGTAAGGGTCGCCCACTGACCTGGTGTCAGATCATTTTCTCTCTGCTTGCTTTACTCTATCACTGTCATTTTCAATAGCTGGAGAGAACACTTAAATCCAAATGTGATATTTTCTGGACTTTATTCAGCATGAAACAGTTTTTCACACACAGCAGCCAGTTCTTTGAGCCATACAATTTGATGAATTAACCTTTCATCCAATGGATATTTCATCCTCCATAAATGTAGGCTTTGATAGTTAAAACATGAATTACAATTGATTGTCACATACAGTGTAGTGGATTAATTAATATCAAACTTGGATTACAGGGTGAAGAATAGAGACATTGGCAATAAAATATCCATGACCTATGCAAAGCAATGCCTTTAAGCCTTTAGTATCCATGGACAAGAAGAGTTTCTGAGCGACTCAAAGTGAATTGCTTTTGTGGAAGAAAGATATATATTTTCCTCATCATTTAGTTCTGTCACAGAATTCATAACAGTTTAAAAATATTGAACCATGAATAAAGTCAACTGTAGATAATCATGCACTGACTCTCATGGTATATGTTCCAGTGGTGGTTCTGAAGCCTATTAGAGGGGCTTTGATGTTTCCACTGACCTCATGCATTTGGGAGGCCATGTCTGAGAGTTCATTAAAGCCAGCCTCTCTTTGCTACTCCTCAAGTAAAGATCAGTCAGCCACTCAGAAATGAGGCCGAGGAAGCGACCTCTGGCCAGGAGCAGCTGACGACAGCCACTCATCCAGTGAAGGCACTCCATTCACAAACTCATCGCCCGCACCTCCCCAACACCTCCCCAACACCCAACACATCCCCAGCTCTGTGGGGTGTGAAAAATGAGCTGAGGATGAAACCAGGCTGATGTACTACATGGGGGTAAAGGAGGAATAACAGCTCTGGCCATCAGAGTGATGGATGTGTGTGTGTGGGGTCACCCTGGGACAGGTTTGTCCTCCACCCCTCCTCTGCCCCTCCCTGCCCCCCTACCATCGTCACTGGGAGCTCTGGAAACATGAGAATGTGTGCCGGCAGGTGGTCCTCCACCACAACAGGTCAGCCCAGCTTCTCCAAACAAAAGCAGTAAAGAACATCTCTGCTCACATGAATAGGAAGAAGGAAGAAATAAGAGGAGAGCAGAAAAGGAGCCCCCAAAGGATGCTGGATGCTGGGAGGAGTCCAGGACTCACCAAGGGGAGGAGTGCAACAGGAGGGGGTGACAGACAGAGGCACTGATCTTTGTGGTGATTGACAGCTGGTATGTCAACAGAGAGAAGCATTAGAATGGCAGGGTATGACCCAGAGTGCGAGCATGGAACATACAGTTGAAGTCGGAAGTTTACATACACCTTAGCCAAATACATTTAAACTCTTAAGTCAGTTAGGATCCCCACTTTATTTTAAGAATGTGAAATGTCAGAATAATAGTAGAGAGAATGATTTATTTCAGCTTTTATTTCTTTCACCACATTCCCAGTGGGTCAGAGGTTTACATGCACTCAATTAGTATTTGGTAGCATTGCCTTTAAATGATTTAACTTGGGTCAAACGTTTCGGGTAGCCTTCCACAAGCTTCCCACAGAAGGTTGGGTGAATTTTGGCCCATTCCTCCTGACAGAGGTAGGCCAGTCAGGTTTGTAGGCCTCCTTGCTCGCACACACTTTTTCAGTTCTGCCCACAAACTTTCTAAAGGATTGAGATCAGGGCTTTGTGATGGCCACTCCAATACCTTGACTTTGTTCTCCTTAAGCCATTTTGCCACAACTTTGGAAGTATGCTTGGGGTCATTGTCCATTTGGAAGAACCATTTGCGACCAAACATTAACTTCTTGACTGATGTCTTGAGATATATATCAAGATATCCACATAATTTTCCTGCCTCATGATGCCATCTATTTTGTGGAGTGCACCAGTCCCTCCTGCAGCAAAGCAACCCCACAACATGATGCTGCCACCCCATGCTTCACGGTTGGGATGGTGTTCTTCGGCTTGCAAGCCTCCCCCTTTTTCCTCCAAACATAACGATGGTCATTATGGTCAAACAGTTCTATTTTTGTTTCATCAGACCAAGAGGACATTTCTCCAAAATGTACGATCTTTGTCCCCATGTGCAGTTGCAAACCGTAGTCTGGCTTTTTTATGGCGGTTTTGGAGCAGTGGCTTCTTCCTTGCTGAGCGGCCTTTCAGGTTATGTCGATATAGGACTCGTTTTACTGTGGATATAGATTATTTTGTACCTGTTTTCTCCAGCATCTTCACAAGGTCCTTTGCTGTTGTTCTGGGATTGATTAGCACTTTTCGCACCAAAGTACGTTCATCTCTAAGAGACAGAACGTGCCTCCTTCCTGAGCGGTATGACGGCTGCGTGGTCCCATGGTGTATTATACTTGCATACTATTGTTTGTACAGATGAATGTGGTACTTTCAGGTGTTTGGAAATTGCTCCCAAGGATGAACCATACTTGCGGAGGTCTACAATTTTTTTTCTGAGGTCTTGGCTGATTTCTTTTGATTTTCCCATGATGTCAAGCAAAGAGGCACTGAGTTTGAAGAAAGGCCTTGAAATACATCAACAGGTACACCTCCAGTTGACTCAAATGATTTAAATTAGCCTATCAGAAGCTTTTAAAGACACAGTCAACTTAGTGTATGTAAACTTCTGACCCACTGGAATTGTGATACAGTGAATTATAAGTGAAATAATCTGTCTGTAAACAATTGTTGGAAAAATTACATATGTCATTCACAAAGTAGATGTCCTAACCGACTTGCCAAAACTATAGTTTGTTAACAAGAAATTTGTGGAGTGGTTGAAAAACTAGTTTTAATGACTCCAACCTAAGTGTATGTAAACTTCCGACTTCAACTGTATGCAATTTACGCTCAGGAACTTTACTAAAGTATTATGTATTTATGGAACCTAACATCGTAACAAAAGGCTACAGGGCCTGGTTACTGAATCGGGAAAAAGTTTTGATCTATACATTTTACAACCAGGTTGTATCAGCATGAAATTATTTTGTCCAAGAAAAGACTCATACAGACAAGATTTCCTACAAGCTCTCACAGTCTCACGTCGGAATTAGACATTCATCCATGTTTCTCAAACGTCAAATTTCTAAGTTGTTCCAAACATCAAATTTCGAAGTGTTTAAGGTTAAGTTTAGTCATTAACTGAAGGTTAGGGTTCAGTTTAGGCATTAACTCTAAATTATTACGGTTAGGCATTAACTCCAAATGGTTAAGGCAAGGGTTAGGTTTGGGATAGGCTTAAAACAAAAATATAAAAAACTACTTTTTATTGCTGGATTCGAACATACAATATTTAGAACCCATCCGCCATCCCCATCCACAACGCCATAGCAAAACCGAAACCTACTTAAAGATAACAGCACTCACTGTTGCCTCTAGTGGTCGGTTTCCAAGTCATCTCCTGATGTCCTCAGACATGGATGGACGTTGAATACTGACTTGAATCGCAGGTGACCTGCCTGAGATTTCTGCTGACTACCAGATTAACAAATAGAGATGTGAGGTGTCTGATATTCAACATCACAGGGGGTGTCCCTTTCTTACAATATGCCTTTGTATGTAGTTTGAATGATTGTGTTATTGATTTATGTCCTTGTGTGGCAGTCAGGCAGGCAGGCAGTCAGAGTATCAGATTCTCATTGAGGGGATGCTGGGGAGGGCAGAGACTTCACCCCTATACACCCAGAATGACATGGACCCCTGTGAAGACAGCTGCTGGGTTAATAGAGTGCTGTCTTGTCACACACGTTGTCCCTGGATCCAGCAGGGACTGTCACTCACAGCCACATCAATGCCCACCTCTTTCTCAGGCTCACTCTATAAGGTGCTAAAAATGTCGTAGCACGATTAAGAAACCTGCTTTCTGACACTTACCTTCTAGCCATTAAAATTCATATAGATATGCTAAGTTGTGCTGTTCAGATCTTGGATGAACTTTGTGTGGCACATCATCACACCTGCTACATTATATGGCTCACCTTAACACCATAAGAGTAGAGGTACAGTCTAGGAAGTCATCAGCACTGTCCTACTAGCCACAAATATCACTCTGTGACACAGAAACAGGGACACAAAACACCTTGGGAGGCTTCCAGTAAAACTGTCAATAGCTTTGGTCCAATTGCTTGGTTTCCTGAGAGAAATGTACTTTACAAACTATTTTCTATTTCTGTCATTTAGCAGGTATCTTTGTCTGGTGCCGAATGTATATCTGTGGCTGGTCATCGAGATAACCTCCAGTGTATCCCTCAATGTTACCGTCTGAGAAACCTCAGTCCAAACCGACACAGGAAACTGAACAATCTTTAAGCTGAGGGTCTAAGGAATGTTTTTTTTCCTGTGAGTTGGCTTTGAAGTGTGCACATTGTTTGAGATAAAACCTCCAAGATAAATATAAGAGCGTTCTAAAGCGCAGCCGGTTTCAGCTGGTATTCAGAAAGGGTTCCTTATGTCATAAATCAGTCCCATACCAGGTGGTAAATACAGCTGAGAAGCTAAAACAAGAATCCCACTAATGAGGTCTTAAAATAACACTGGGAACCTCTACTGTCACATGGCAGACAAATCTATTGTCCCAGGGAAAGAAGACACCTGCGTTCTGTATTCAAAGACTGCTAAAACTGTCAAGGGCTGCACCTGCACTTGACAGTAATGGACTACTGTAGCAAGATCAATAATACAGTATCTCTTTGAAGAGAACCAATTTAGGAGGTGCAATTATCTAATTCCTTAGGACAGGTAATATTTTGACCGACATTGATTATTCCTGTGCAATCATCGCTGTATTTTCGAGTTTGATCTTGTTTAAAAGTTCCTCATTAAATTCTTGATATGGCCGATTCCCCGCTGGGATGGCCTAAAAATATTTTTGGTATCTCAGATTGTTCTGGCAATTCTCACATAGAAACTTCAATGGGAGGAAGGATATTTGATATGCTTTTTACATGTGTATCACAAACCATTTTTGGGGGAAAATCATGATAAAAGTGGCCATTTTAGGCCGTCCTGTAGGAAACTATGATCTGTGAACCGTAGATGATACAGACAACATCTTGGTGTCATTACATTCCTTATAGTGTGCTCTAACATACAGAGTATTTTTAGATTCTGAAATACACATTTTCACCTGTATTTATTAAACATAACAAATTTTAACATGAATATCTCAAAAGTACCCTTTTTGATTTTGTTCATTTATAAACGTATTGTTTTAAACTACATACTCTACAAGTACATCAAATGTCCAGAGCGGGTGCTTTGCTAATTTTGAAGTTATGATACATACAGTGAGGGAAAAAGGTATTTGATCCCCTGCTGATTTTGTATGTTTGCCCACTGACAAAGAAATGATCAGTCTATAATTTTAATGGTAGGTTTATTTGAACAGAGACAGAATAACAACAAAAAAATCCTGAAAAAAACGCATGTGAAAAATGTTATAAATTGATTTGCATTTTAATGAGGGAAATAAGTATTTGACCCCCTCTCAATCAGAAAGATTTCTGTCTCCCAGGTGTCTTTTATACAGGTAACAAGCTGAGATTAGGAGCACACTCTTAAAGGGAGTGCTCCTAATCTCAGTTTGTTACCTGTATAAAAGACACCTGTCCACAGAAGCAATCAATCAATCAGATTCCAAACTCTCCACCATGGCCAAGACCAAAGAGCTCTCCAAGGATGTCAGGGACAAGATTGTAGACCTACACAAGGCTGGAATGGGCTACAAGACCATCGCCAAGCAGCTTGGTGAGAAGGTGACAACAGTTGGTGCGATTATTCGCAAATGGAAGAAACACAAAAGAACTGTCAATCTCCCTCGGCCTGGGGCTCCATGCAAGATCTCACCTTGTGGAGTTGCAATGATCATGAGAACGGTGAGGAATCAGACCAGAACTACACGGGAGGATCTTGTCAATGATCTCAAGGCAGCTGGGACCATAGTCACCAAGAAAACAATTGGTAATACACTACGCCGTGAACGACTGATATCCTGCAGCGCCCGCAAGGTCCCCCTGCTCAAGAAAGCACATATACATGGCCGTCTGAAGTTTGCCAATGAACATCTGAATGATTCAGAGGACATGTGGGTGAAAGTGTTGTGGTCAGATGAGACCAAAATGGAGCTCTTTGGCATCAACTCAACTTGCCGTGTTTGGAGGAGGAGGAATGCTGCCTATGACCCCAAGAACACCATGCTCACCGTCAAACATGGAGGTGGAAACATTATGCTTTGGGGGCGTTTTTCTGCTAAGGGGACAGGACAACTTCACCGCATCAAAGGGACGATGGACGGGGCCATGTACCGTCAAATCTTGGGTGAGAACCTCCTTCCCTCAGCCAGGACATTGAAAATGGGTCGTGGATGGGTATTCCAGCATGACAATGACCCAAAACACACGGCCAAGGCAACAAAGGAGTGGCTCAAGAAGAAGCACATTAAGGTCCTGGAGTGGCATAGCCAGTCTCCAGACCTTAATCCCATAGAAAATCTGTGGAGGGAGCTGAAGGTTCGAGTTGCCAAACATCAGCCTCAAATCTTAATGACTTGGAGAAGATCTGCAAAGAGGAGTGGGACAAAATCACTCCTGAGATGTGTGCTAACCTGGTGGCCAACTGCAAGAAACGTCTGACCTCTGTGATTGCCAACAAGGGTTTTGCCACCAAGTACTAAGTCATGTTTTGCAGAGGGGTCAAATACTTATTTCCCTCATTAAAATGCAATTCCATTCATAACATTTTTCACATGCGTTTTTCTGTTTTTTTTGTTGTTATTCTGCCTCTCACTGTTCAAATAAACCTACCATTAAAATTATAGACTGATCATTTCTTTGTCAGTGGGCAAACGTACAAAATCAGCAGGGGATCAAATACTTTTTCCCTCACTGTATAAGCACCACCTACACAGTGAATGGGAAAATGGATTCAAAGGGAACTCCCTCTGCTGGTGCTTTGCTGAATGTGATTGGTTAATGACATATAATGTCAGTTTTTATGAATAAAATGTGTCATATCTTCAAAAGTAACAGAGCACCCCCTCTGGAAATGTGATGTATTTGAAGAGTACATTGTTCCAAACAATATGTCTAAAGATAAGCTAAATCAAAAAGGGTACTTTTGAGATATTCACGTTTTATTTTTTTATGTTGAATACATTTTTCTGAACATTTTTACTTCAGAATCTAGACAGCAAAGCTGTCATCAAGGCAAAGGCTGGCTACTTGAATAATCTAAAATATAAAATATATTTTGATTTGTTTTACTCTTTTTTAGTTACTACAAGTTTTGATGTCTTCACTATTATTCTACAATGTAGAAAATAGTAAAAATAAAGAAAACCCCTGGAATGAGTGGGTGTGTCCAAACTTTTGACTGGTACTGTATATAGATACGCTATTTATGTTTTTTATTTTTAATACATTTGCAAAAATGTCTAAAAACCTGTTTTCCCTTTGTCATTATTGGGTATTGTGTGCAGATTGATGAGGAAAACAATAATTTCATAAAATGTAGAATACAGCTGTAACGTAACAAAACATGTAAAAAGTCAAGGGGGCTGAATACTTTCTGAATGCACTGTACGTACATAAAGACAGGGTAAAATGACTAGGCATCAGGATAGATAATAATAAGAGGAAAATAATGTAGCAGCAGTGTATGTCATATGCTGCTGCTACTCTGTTCTTTATTTTGTCATGTATTATCTATCCTGATGCCTATTCATTTTACCCTGCCTTCATGTACATATCGACCTCAAATACCTCTAACACCTGCACATTGATCTGGTGCTGATACTCCCTGTAAATAGCGCAGGTTAGCATATTTCATCATGAATCTTGTTTTGGAGGCAGCTTTCAGGAGTGGTCACTAGCTGGCACAGCCAAAAAGTGATAAAATCTGATTATAAACCTATCCGTAACCTTAACCTTAACCACACTTCTAACCAAAGTGTCTTACCATAACCTTAAATAAAGACCAAAAAGCATGTTTTTGTGTTCATATATTTGTTCAATATTGCCAATTATGACGTTGCAGCTGGGCCATCTAAGGGGAAATCGCTCAGTTCTGCCTCCAGGACAAGACTTAAGACAATTAACGTCAATCTGCTATATAGCTTCATCCTTGTGTATTTTATTATTCTTGTGTTACTATTTATTAAAAAAATAGTAATAATAATTTATCTCTGCGTCATGTGCAATTCACGGATCATAGGGTCTTACAGGAGGCATGTATAGGTCTAAAATGTGCCTGAAATGGCCACTTTCATCATGATTTTCTCCAAAATGGTTTGTGATACAAATGTAAAAAGCATACAAACACCCTTTTTTCCCAATTAAGTTTCGATGTGAGAATTGCGGGAACAATCTGGGATACCAAACACATTTTCAGAATGCCATATCTGCCAGATTCTGCCAGGCTAGCTTACCCTGATTTAAAGTGTGAAATTAAGAGACATCTATGGATTTACATCGGTCAAAGTTATGTTATACCTGACTTATTGGGGGCAGTATGAGAGTAACACTACTTTCACAACAATAAATACTACAACCAATAAGAGGAAGAGCCCTGGAAGCAGGACAAGATCAGCAACAAAGCAATTTACGACTCCTCAAGCATAGAGCTAAACATTTAGATTTCATATGAATGCTAGCCACAAGTTACAATAGGACAAGAATAACACAGCAGCACATCTTTGACACAGCGCCAGACTTGGACCTCATCCTTCCTCTCCCCAAATCAGGCACTGTTCACAAGGTATGTTATTCCATTCCATTATACTGTAGTTGTTTTACAAACACAGTACAATTAATGCTTGCCATCAGAAATGGAACAAGACAAACAGTTTAGTTTGATTTTATATAGCATAATTTAGACCAATCTAACCCTTCCATACAAAACATGTCCAGCTTGTACAATATTTAGTCTACTCTATCATCCACTGTATAAATAAATAATGGGAGAAATGAGCGATCTGTCACTGCAGATGGTAGACTCGATTAGAGAGCCAGCCAACTTGTGCCAGACATAACAGACTGGAAGCAATCCTCTCTGTTTGGAAGTCATCATCACTGATGACGCAGAGCATGGCTACTGAATGAGTTGGAAGTTTGGGCTTGGTGATTGTCTCTCTGACTCTATTAACATCACCTCGTGTCCTTATGTACACTGAAGCAACAGTGAGTGGGTGTTTTCCAGAGTGCCACCAGCGTCATCAGTGATGGCTTTTCCAGATCTCTGTTCTTTGTTCAATAAGCAGGATACAGGATGATGTTGAATATCAAGTCATCCCTTCCACTTTTTCTCAGCATGCATTTCCATTGGATCTGAGCCACTAACTAATGTGAATTTTAAAATCAGGAATCTACCTGCACAATATATAATAAAGGCTGTAAAGGTTGATGGTAATCTAGAAGAAACTGGAGATACATCAACCAACATATCAGCTGTCCTGAATTCAGCTTTTATCATTAAAGTTATGCTATCTTATATATATTTTTAAAGTTAAACATGTAAAATTGCTAACTCCTCGCAAACATTCAAGACTAAAGAATGTCAAAGTTTAAAACAAATCAGTAATGACATCACCTGGACATAGTTGACAGGTGGAGTTATTTTAGAATAATTTATGACTCTTCATTAGTGGCACGACTAGTGAGCCAGACCATGCTGTGCTGACCCTGTTGAATGGTGGGGCTGGCTGTGGGGCTGGCTAGGTTCCTCCTCCTCTCAAGAGGAATGCTCTCAGTGGCCATTGAAGGCCTGTCCATTCACGGCTCCCCCACGATAGTGATAACACCTCCCTCCAGGAGTGTGAAGACATTCTCTTTCTCCTCACCCTGGTGTTATTGTGCTCTCTGCAACCACAGGGCTACTGCTCTTAAGCACCTCTCTAGTTAGCATTCACACAAAGAGCGGCGTGGTCTTCAAGGGAGGCTGTATTTGCATAGATGCTGTCAATCAGTAATTAAACAAGATTAAGATTTGAATTTCTGTTGGTTTTTAATCCCCCCTTTCAGATGGGCCTTGTCCCAGCCTGCAAGAGAAGAGACATGCGGCTTGTAGTGAGAGAGAAGTGTCTATTTGCACATTTGACTGACAAGTTGATCGCGTGTATTGATATACAAGTTGACCACTCATGTAATACACATGTTGTGCAGTCCATCATCCTCTGTCCACAAGTGGGAACTCAGGTGATGGAAGCTTATGGGAGAGCCAAAGCCCCAGACACATTTCACAGTAAATTCCTTACTTTTCACACACTGATCCTTCTGATACAGTAGCTTATATTATGTCAAGTGTCTCCGTGCAAAACATCAGCTAAAAACAACCAGACATATAGTATGACTGATTGTAATGAATGTTTTGAATACCAATGTGTCTAATTCTCTTGGGACTGACCCCTCCAGTGATATGTGCTGGCAGCTGCAATGAGGACTGTTAACACAATTCGCCTTAACAGCTGCATGAAATCATAGTCTAACAAAGTTTATTTGGTTATACATTTGTCCCGTAAGTGACTCAGGATTAGAAGTCACAAGGGCTGTTCCCAAACCAGAGTCAGATCTGGGCAATTTCAGACCCTGCGGATTTGATTAAGGCAGATTCAGATGGATCATAACGGCAGGCATATAGTCTCAGTGTGAGAGGCACTCAGCTCCTCCACTCCACAGTATCTCTTATTCATGTCACACACAGATGCTGCTCCCCTTCAGACAGCTAACTCCACCACTGTCCTCATCTGCTGTCTGTGATCATCACCTGTCTACATTCCACACAGTTCACAGTAAAAGCAATACAAATCAAACCAACAGTGCTGATTTCCTAAAAGTCTGTAAAAGAAGCACATTCTGTCCTGTGATCGATTCTGTCCACTTATCTTGCCTTCCTAGTATTGTACTTGTCCCTTCCTCGACCTTCCCACGATCTCAAAGAGGTGAGAGACCACTGGGATGTGCTTTTCTAACAAAGCAATGATGAGGAAGGGAGCCTATATGTCTAGGTGAGGCAGAGATAAAGAATTGATCGAAAAGTCCATCTATTTGACAAAAGCAGCCGTATGTATGGTATTTCTCTATTACTTCTCTTTATTGACTTTATCTGAAATCTTTGGTCGCTTTATGAATCATTATGGTATTTTCAGTTCTAGCAGGTTTTGAGATTACACACATAACTAGTACATGATACAAATAAAGATAAGAATGGACAAAAATAAATGTCTGTTTTTATGTTTACCGCTTAATCTTTCATCGTTAATCCTTTGCATACAGGTGATTTCCTTTTAAAATGCCAGAGGAAGAAATTGAGGTTCTTTCACCACTGATGCTTGCAAAATCAAATCATAATGTCAGTCATGAGACATTCCTGAGAAATAACTTAACCAAGGCACCACAGGGGGACAATCCTAGGTGCTAGAAAAATAATGTGGTTACGGTTATAAGGACCATGAGTCAAACTAAAGCCTCTCTTAATACGCATCACATAAACCACAAGCTATTTGCTATACAGCACCATTCATTTGTGGAATTCATGTTCTGGGAAAAAGTATATTAACTTCAATTTCCATGAGAAATATGATATACTTCGCAAAGCACCTACACTCCCTTCTGTCATTAGTAATGTTTTCCTTGTCAGCACACTTAAGCGGTATGTGAAGAGTAATCCTAAATAGTTGTTTGCTACACTCCCATGTTTCACATCTTCTGTCATAGCACACACAGTGTGAACTGAACTTGAACTGAACTGCACACTTGAACAGAATTTCAACTGTACACCTATTGACTGCATTCCAATTGCAATATACAGTTGAAGTCGGAAGTTTGCATACACTAAGGTTGGAGTCATTAAAACTCGTTTTTCAACCACTCCACAAATTTCTTGTTAACAAACTATAGTTTTGTCAAGTCGGTTAGGACATCTACTTTGTGCATGACAAAGTAATTTTTCCAACAATTGTTTACAGACAGATTATTTCACTTATAATTCACTGTATCACAAATCCAGTGGGTCAGAAGTTTTCATACACTGTGCATTTAAACAGCTTGGAAAATTCCAGAAAATTATATCACGGCTTTAGGAGCTTCTGATAGGCTAATTGACAGAATTTGAGTCATTTGGAGGTGTACCTGTGGATGTATTTCAAGGCCTACCTTCAAACGCAGTGCCTCTTTGCTTGAAATCATGTGACCTCAGAAAAAAAATTGTAGACCTCCACAAGTCTGGTTCATCATTGGGAGCAATTTCCAAACGCCTGAAGGTACCACGTTCATCTGTAGAAACAATAGGGACCACGCAGCCGTCATACCGCTCAGGAAGGAGACGCATTCTGTCTCCTGGCGATTAACGTACCTTGGTGCGAAAAGTGCAAATCAATCCCAGAACAACAGCAAAGGACCTTGTGAAGATGCTGGAGGAAACAGGTACAAAAGTATCTATATCCACAGTAAAACGAGTCCTATATTGACATAACCTGAAAGGCCGCTCAGCAAGGAAGAAGCCACTGCTCCAAAACCGCGAAAAAAAAAGCCAGTCTACGGTTTGCAACTGCACATGGGGTTAAAGATCATACTTTTTGGAGAAATATCCTCTGGTCTGATGAAACAAAAATAGAACTGTTTGGCCATAATGACCATCGTTATGTTTGGAGGAAAAAGGGGAGGCTTGCAAGCCGAAGAACACCATCCCAACCGTGAAGCACGGGGGTGGCAGCATCATGTTGTGGGGGTGCTTTGCTGCAGGAGGGACTGGTGCACTCCACAAAATAGATGGCATCATGAGGAAGAGAAAATTATGTGGATATATTGAAGCAACATCTCAAGACATCAGTCAGGAAGTTAAAGCTTGGTCATAAAAATGGGTCTTCCAAATGGACAATGATGTCACGTCCAGGCCTGAAATGACAGGCTGGCGTGTTTTTGCTTTGGTTTTGGTGTAGGGTTTTTATGTTCTAGGGGTTATATTTCTATGTTGGGGTAATGGTTCCCAATTAGAGGCAGCTGTGTGTCGTTGTCTCTAATTGGGAACCATATATATATTTGGGGTTTTCATTTAGGTTATGTGGGTGATTGTTTGGACATAGCTTGTTTGTATTTAGTGTGTTCATCTTCACGATCTTCGTTACGTTTATTTTTTGTTGTTGTACCCAGTTACGTGAGTTTGTTTTGTATATTAAACATGTATACTGGATGCCTCGCTGCGCCTTGTTCTGTCCATACAGAAGATCGTGACAGAATCACCCACCATAAAAGGACCAAGCAGCGAGAGACCCGGGAGTCCTGGACTTGGGGGGAAATATTAGCTGGGAAGGGACCTTGGCGGAAGACGGAGGATTATCGTCACCCCAGGGAGGAAAAGGCGGCGAAAAAGGAGCAGCGCAGGTGTGCGAAGACGGAGCGTGGGAGCTACGAGGATATATATGGAGCATGCGATCCAGAGCGAGAAAAGTTTATTGGAACTCGCCTGGCACGGAAGCCCGAAAGACAGCCCCAAAAGTTTTTTTGGGGGGGGCACACGAGGAGAATGGCCGGTTCAGGAGGGACTCCTGAGCCAACTCCTCGTGCTTTGTGGAGAGAGCGTTGGAGGGTGCGTCGCACTGAGCAGACACCGTGCTATGCAGTTGTGTGCACGGTGTCTCCAGTGCGCATGCATAGGCCAGTGCGCGAAATTCCAGCGCCACTCATCTGTCGGGCTAGGGTGAGTGTGCAGCCTGGAAGGGTGGTGCAGGCTCTGCGTGCCAGGTCCCCAGTGCGCCTGATGGGACCGAAGTATCCTGCGCCGGCTCTGCGTGCTGTGTCTCCGGTCCACGCGCACAGCCTGGTGCACGACATTCCAGCTCCCCTCATCGGTGAAGCCAGGGTGAGTGAACAACCTGGGAGAGGGGTGTCGGCTATACGCATCAGGTCTCTTGTGCGTGTAGTGGATTCAGCACATCCTGTTCGGCTCCGGCGCACCAGGCTCCCGTGCGCTAGAGAGTCCAGCACGTCCTGTTCGGCTCCGGCGCGCAGGCTCCCGTGCGCTTAGAGAGTCCAGCACGTCCTGTTCCGGCTCCGCGCACCAGGCTCCCCGTGCGCTTAGAGAGTCCAGCACGTCCTGTTCCTGCTCCACGCTCCAGGATCCCTGTGCCCGGCGTGGACTCAGCACGTCTTGTCCCTGCTCCACGCTCCAGGATTCCTGTACCTGTCGGGAGCCCAGTACGGCCGGTTCCGCTCCCGCACCAGAGTGCGCGTCACGAGCCCAGTACGGCGGTTCCGCTCCCGCACCAGAGTGCGGCGTCACGAGCCCAGTATCGGCGGTTCCGCTCCCGCACCAGAGTGCGCGTCACGAGCCCAGTGCGGCGGTTCCCGCTCCCGCACCAGAGTGCGCGTCACGAGCCCAGTTCGGCGGTTCCGCTCCCGCACCAGAGTGCGCGTCACGAGCCCAGTTCGGCGGTTCCTGCTCCCTGCACCAGAGTGCCAGTGAGGGTCCCCAGTCGGCGCCGCCAGTGAGGGTCCCCAGCCCGGCGCCGCCAGTGAGGGTCCCCAGCCCGGCGCCGCCAGTGAGGGTCCCCAGCCGGGGCCTCCAGAGAGGTCCCCAGCCGGGGCCGCCAGAGAGGGTCCCCAGCCGGGGGCCGCCAGAGAGGGCCCCAGTCCTGCAAATGGCCCAGGGCCTCCGGTGTGTGACTTCGGACCAGCACGGCCAGCACCGAGCCGCCACCTGGGACAGAGAAACCCCACCGAAGACCCCCATGGACTTTGGGTGGCGGCGTTGAGTCCGCGCCTTTGGAAGTACTGTCACATCCAGGCCTGAAATGACAGGCTGGCGTGTTTTTGCTTTGGTTTTGCTGTAGGGTTTTTATGTTCTAGGGGTTATATTTCTATGTTGGGGTAATGGTTCCCAATTAGAGGCAGCTGTGTGTCGTTGTCTCTAATTGGGAACCATATATATATTTGGGGTTTTCATTTAGGTTTTGTGGGTGATTGTTTGGACATAGCTTGTTTGTGTTTAGTGTGTTCATCTTCGCGATCTTCGTTACGTTTATTTTTTGTTGTTGTACCCAGTTACGTGAGTTTCGTTTTGTATATTAAACATGTATACTGGATGCCTCGCTGCGCCTTGGTCTGTCCATACAGAAGATCGTGACAAATGACCCCAAGCATACTTCCAAAGTTGTGGCAAAATGGCTTGAAGAGAACAAAGTCAGGGTATTGGAGTTGCCATCACAAAGCCCTGACCTCAATCCTATAGAAAATCTGAGAGCAAGGAGGCCTACAAACCTACAGACCTAAGAGGGAATTGTTACTAGGATTAAATGTCAGGAATTGTGAAAAACTGAGTTGAAATGTATTTGGCTAAGGTGCATGTAAACTTCCGACTTCAACTGTAAATAGTATATTTCCACTGTACATTGTAAATTGTATATTCAGTGTTCAGTATATCTCAGTATATTCTCAACTGTAAATTTGCCATTGTCTTCTTTGTGTGTAATTGTTCTATGTTTATTTTATCCATTTGTATTTATTGTATGTAGATTATGTGTAAATGATGTGTAATTCTGTCTGTATATTGTCTATTGCAAGCAACACCAATAACAAATTCTGGGTATGTGTAAATGTACTTGGTGAATACAGATGTAGGATCTTTAATTTGAGCCTGTTTGCTACATCAGGAAAATAATCCTGCAGCAACAGAACCTGTGAATTATTATGTGGATTATAATTAATGGACATTTTTGTAGGGGGTGATACATTTTTCGAAAGGGCAAATCAAGTCTGGAAATCAAGTGGAAATTACAAACTTTAGAAACCTTTTAAAAACTCAAATACACTACAAGTTAGCATTTCCTTCTGTGTGGGAAAATTATCAGCAACAAAAGAGTGATCAAATTAAGATCATACATCAGTAAAGGTGATTCTCATTCTGATTCTGACAGGTACAGTATGTGATGACTAATCCAAAATGGTTGTCTGCAACACTCTTCTGTCATTTTTTCCTTGTTAGCACACTGCACAGGCATGTGACAAGTAATCCAAAATGGTTGCTATCCAAATTGCAGACATATTAATTCTCATAAAAAATAGATGATGATAAATTTGATTTCGAAGGTCACAAAATGTTCATTGCATGAAATTACTTTTGCTATCCTGCAGGCAATAATTTCCGCATGACCGCCCCGTCCCTCCTAAGTCCTCCTCTCTCCTTGTCTTTTTCCTCCCAACAGAATCCCGTCCTTGGTGTGCTCTGAGGCATTACAGTGTCATGGCCCAGAGAAACATTATCTCCATTTCTAAAGTCAGCGTCCGTTCACACACCATTTTCCTACATTCACCCCCCATTTTCCAACATTCACCCCCCTTTTTCCTACATTCACCCCCCATTTTCCTACATTCACACCCCATTTTCCTACATTCACTCCCCATTTTCCTACATTCACTCCCCATTTTCCGCCAAACTCAACTTGTTGGTTGGATAATATTATTGTACGGAGAATTATGGGTCCGTTCCTATAAGTTGTAAAAATGGATATGCCCCAGCAGCACTTGGCTAGCTGGGATAGTGAAGGCGGTAGATATAAAGAATGGATGAGAGACTGAAGTGGGCTCTGCACACTCAAACGTGGCCATTCTCTCTTCCAAAGAGCCAGCACCAGTGGTGATAGGGGTCTAATTGAACATAGCTACAGATCACTTATGCTGTTGTTGGCCATATGCTGTTGCACTCCAGTGCACTCAAATGTAGGGGAGGCCTGGGAAACAAGTGTCTGCATGCAGGGATGATAAAGACCTGGTAATTACACTGTCCTCCACACACAGAACACTGTACGCATTAGACTCTTCATCTCTGCCGCCTGGAGCATGACCCCTCTCTGCCTTCCCTTTGTTAATTTGACTTAAGATACTTTATCTCATCCATCTAGAGTTAACAGAGTATATCATGTGCTCTATGTCTCCAAATAATTATACTGCTGCTCTTATACATGAGCTGTTCTCTCAGAAATTGAGGAGGACCTTGTTAAGCAAATGTACGGTGCTTTGTGCTAAGAAGCACACTTGAGTCCATGAAGATAAATAATCTACATGTAGGGCAAGAAATCCTGAAACGATTGTGTCTTCTCATAAATGATGTTAAGCGAGAGGAGGGAATAGAGCAGATATAGAAATGTTAGACCCCAATCTTATGAGTGTAATGACTCTAGTTGAAACTTTGCCGGGAGTACGTCATGTTTTAGCCCCCCTTCCCCCACCTCTGGACATGCCAGGCCAGCCAGGCAAGATAAAAGTGTCTTTATCTGTATAATGGTCTTGCGATGTCCTACCAGTGACATTACAAGTGTAGACAATGGTGGCCCCACCCTCCGCAGTCACTCCACTCCCCTCAGGATGATTGATGAGTGCAGAGCCACACCACTCCACCACTCCACTCCCTGGTTTTTTGATAGCAGAGGGGAAAAGCAGGGGGTGCCGGGGGAGGTCGCTCTAGTCTGGAGACTCAGTGACATCTGCCCTGCAGTTATTCAGAGAAATAGCAACATATTAAATCATTGTATTCATGCTCTGGAATAAGCTCAACATATCTCTCATGATTGAGACTATACATGCACACAGTGGTTAGGACACTCCATCATATTTCAGACTGATTCAAGCCTTCAGCCATGTTTCCCTGGATGACTGTGAGAACATTCTTTTTGTTCTCAAACTTCTATTGTGCTTCTTGCTTGTGTCTGGCAAATGGCCTCCTTTTCAGCACATTTACGTTCCTCCTTGGAAGCATCCCTCTACAGTTCAGATACAGCCAACCAGCGAGCCAATTATCAGACTGCGTCTCTACTAACAGACCTTGGACTCTGGCCTACAGTCTGTCTAGTGTCATTTACTCATATCAACATCACTTAGAAGTGGGTCAATACATGCCCAAACGAACTTCGAAGTAGGTTAATGAGGACTAAGTCCCCTCTAGACTGTTCTCAGAACTTAAATACTACAAACATGGAAGAGGCTGAATGGAGTCTCTCTAAGTCTAAGGTATGTTAAAAATATACTATTTGAAGAAATGTTGTTACAGCATTTAAATGTTACATGTTTAAACATTTTTGTCTTTATGACAACAAAGAGTGCCAAAATAAACTTAACAACGCACAATCAAAACAGACCGTACATACTTTGCTGTACATAATATTTTCCATACATTACTATTCTGTATTGGGTCAAGTGCTGACATATTACAGACCTCTTTGCACAATTGTGATTGAGTGTTGAGTGAGGAATGTTTTTACAGGCTATGTGACTTCTACGCTGTCCTGTAAGTCATCAGGGTTTGGACAGTTGATTTTAAGGGTTTGCAGAGCTGACAGGTTCACATTACTCAACCAAGTCCTGTTTGAGTGACAGCTGCTGAGAAAATGGGACAGTCAGTCAGTTCAGATTACAGACCAGGGGCATTTCTGAAGCACCTGCACTGGTCAGGGACAGTTACAGTCACTGCACCCAAGTGTGTTCTAGTAGGAATGTTACAGACAACTCCACACGCACTTGATGATTAGCTGTGACTCTGTCATTGAAAAGACATTGGCTATCATTGGCTGGCAGTCCTACTGTATGCAGAAGAAGAAGAATCATTGTGCTTGACGGTCTACATGCAGATAACCTGTGGTAATTGTTTATTTGTCAGTGAAACAAACAACAGAAAACATACATTGTTTTCTACCATGCATGCTGAATGGAACAAAATAACTTTAAAGTGACAGAGATATCAAAGAGTAACTATTGATATAAATATTTACAACTCTCTACAGGGAGAGCGTTGCATTCTCACATAGAAAGCACGAAGCAGGCACATAACGCCAAGCTACATCTATTAAAAGACTTCTCAGTGGTATTTTCTTAGAATGGGCTAGGCTAGAGGGAGTTCCAGTTTGAACATCGACAAAATGTTGCTGCAGGCGGAGAGAGCCAGAGAGGCCTCTCAAACGGTTCCTGTTCAGACATATAGACACTCAACAGGTAGTTTGTGGTGATTATACAGTAGGCTGCCTACCTAGTCATGCAGTGGCTCTGAAGGCTTCGCCTGCACTTTTATTGACATTACAGCCAGGAGAGTATCAAATGACTGGTGGTCCCTGCGGAAAGTTCAAATTTACAGGATACTGAAAGCGCTTTCTATGTGCCAGAGTAAGATGGATGCCCACCTAGCATAGAGTTAACTTCAACAGCTAAGCTTTATGACATTTGTTTTGCCCTATATGGTAGGTCTGGTATAACTTTCAACAATGTTTCTATAATTAGTTTGCCATTCCATAATGGAAAGTAGACGATTCCAAAACTAGACTGAGTAAGTCTCAGCTGACTGTGACTAAAGTAGTTATTTTCCAGTTATAATGACAAAAAGCAGGGCTACTTACAATTCATTAATGTGTGTTCTGCAGGACAACATACAATGGAGCCTTTTTTCGCCCACAGGAGAAAAATTCCTTTCAATTCCCAGTGAGGCGAGAGCTCCATCTTTAGTGCCAAGAAGAAGAATAGGAAAATCTTTAAATTGAGGAATTCCTTATGGTAGTCAATATACAGAACAAGCAACCCAGGCCTTGCAGTATCTATTACTTTGTAACTTTATGATGGACCATATAAATGAGGATGAAGACAGGATGCAGAATGTAGTATGAGATGTTTTCAAGTTTCTGTGTGTTTTCTAACACAGCTGGTGGTAACTAAATAGGGAAGGTTTCCAATTCCCTTACTGTTAACTCTAAGGGGTCTGGAATTTGGATCTAACTTCCAATGAATACATGTTTGAACACTTTTTTCTTCAAGAAAAACAAGTAGGCCTATAGCAATTCAACTATTACATGAGACCCAGAGACAGAAGCAGCACTAAGCAACACAGAGACAACAATTTAGAACATTAAAATTTACAGTAAAATAGACATTCATTTGATGTAGGCCAATTGTTCACAGAACAACATCAAATCAAATCAAAGGTTATTGGTCTCGTACACAGTTTTTCAGATGTTATCGCAGGTGCAGGGAAATTATTGTGTTTCCAGCTCCAAAGGTGCAGTAATACCTCCCTTACCGAAAAAAACAGCCTTCTGGCAACAGTTGTGGCAAACCTTTAGCCAAATTGCGGCAAGTTCATATTTCCACATGCAAATTAGTTTTGTGGCAAACTGGGAGGGGTTGCAGCGACTTGTGGACTTCCTTGATGCTGCTATGCTTCTCACTGAAACTGGCATTCTATATATTTTTAAGCAAGGAAACAATGCTCCTGCCTTGTATAAATTATATATACACAAATGATGTAGCTAGCAGAAACTGGGACTTAGGCCTTCTAAATCTAACTTTAAATGTGTGGCCAACTGTTCCTAGAGATCCACAATATACAAGATTTTTCTCTAGCCAATCCTCAACTCATTTGATTCAAACTAATGAACTAATTATGATATTCAATCTAGACTGGGGATTTCATCATTAAGAGACAGTTGTTTACTAGTGGTCTCTTCTTCCTGACTCAGGTGTATAAGGCTTGGGTGGAAAAAAAGCTACATCAAATTGAGTTATGCCTAATATGGCAATTCATATTATTTTTCCAAAATTAATTATTGTTAACTTACATCTCAAAGCCATGCATGCAAGAAGCCTTGACCTGGTACACACATACTTCTCTGTCCTCAGTTTGATTGAAGGCCTCAATCTGTCTTTTTGCCTTGTAATGCATTTCTTCTAGAAAGAGAGAAGAACAAGACATGATCAAGATGAGCTAGCTACTAGTTTAAAGCAATGAAACATCTAATTGTTACAAAAAATGAATGTATGGGCTACATTTATGAGAATACAACCATTTGCTTACCTTATTAAGCTCGAAGACGATATACTCTCATTTATCACTCAAAAAAAGTGTTATGAGTGAGTGCACCACAAACATCAAATCAAGTAAAATGTTATATATGCGCCGAATACAACAGTGAAACGCTTACTTACAAGGCCTTAACCAGCAATGCAGTTCTAAGAAAAATACCTAAAAAAAATAAGAAATAAAAGTAACAAATAATTCAAGAGCAGCAGTAAAATAACAATAGCAGGTTATATACATGGGGTACCGGTACAGAGTCAATGTGCGGGGGCACCGGTTAGTCGAGGGTGTTGATGCAGTTAATCTTTCCAGCGTGTTGATGCATCCTCTTCCCAATACAGCCTTTTCTACACCATGGGTAGGGGGAAGGGTATCCATCTGCAAAAGTGAAATGTTGCTTTAATGTCAAGTCAGCTCATACTGTTGCTGCCTTCGCTGTTGTGCAAGCTAACATGCTACTGAATAGTAACACTAGCATATTGACATGCATATTGGTATTAAAAGACAGCAATGTATTCACCTAAAAATATAAGTGTTTAGCTAAATCATTAGTTTGATAGCTAGTTATCACATGAATTGTGCAAAAATATGATACTGTAGCTAACGTTAGCTAGCTAGCTAGCTAAGTGCTAGCCAGTCAGTGGTGCTGACAGATTGAAACTGGTATCAACAAAATTTGTTACACTCTATCCCATAAAACAAAAACACGCTAACTAGGCATCAATTAACTAACTATTTTTAAGTTGATTGGGAAGTTTAATGAATAAGTTAGACACTCACCGGACAACTTTTGTAGGTAGCTAGCTAGATAGCTTGGTTTCCATTTTCCAACAGATTTTTCTAATCCCCCTGATTGGTCATCAACGGTTACTGGTTTTAGAACTAATGTGTTCACCAGAAACGGCTAATAGTAAACTTTGTTACTAGGGGCAATAAATATTGTTGCCACAGGTTTGCCACCGATTCAAATGTAATTTTTAGAGAATTGGCGAACTGTTTGCCACTATTGGCAATAAATATTATTGTTGCAAAAGGTTTGCCGCAGATTCACCACTAGTGACAAACATTTACAAACTTCTGGCAAAATTTTGTGACACACTATTTAGTTTGCAGCAAATTTGCCACAAAGTTGCGAGAAATTTGTCACAACAAATTAATTTTGGAAGGGCTAGCAATAAAAATAGAAAATATATCAGAATGAGCAATGTCATAGATTGGAATACAAATAAATATACATATAATGTATATAAATATACACTGAATGTACAAAACATAAAACATTAGGAACACCTTCCTAATAACTTCCAAATATTGAGTTACAACCCCTTTTGCCCTCAGAATGCTTCCCACAGTTGTGTCAAGTTTGCTGGATGTCCTTTGGGTGGTGGACCATTCTTGATACACACCGGAAACGGTTGAGCATTAAAGACCCAGCAGCGTTGCAGTTCTTGATACACTCAAATCGGTGTGCCTGGCACCTACTACCTTACCCTGCTCAAAGGCATTTACATATTTGTCTTGCCCATTCACCCTCTAAATGGCACACATACACAATCCATGTCTCAAAGCTTAAAAATCCTTCTTTAACATGTCTCCTCCAATTCATCTACACCGATTGAAGTAGATTTAACAGTTGCCATCAATAAGGGATCATAGCTTTCACCTGAATTCACCTGGTCAGTCTATGTCATGGAAAGAGCAATGTTTTGTACACTCAGTGTATATACACATAATGGTGTGTAGAGACAGTATGTGCAGTATAGGAATAGAAAAGGTGTGTGCAGCAGTATTTATATAGGATGAGCTATGACTAGAATACAGTATATACATATAAAGTGGGTAAAACTGTATGTAAACATTATTAAAGTGACGAGTGTTCAATAGTAACAGTGACTAAGGTTCAGGGCAGGGTACCGGTTGGAGGCCCGGCTAGTGGTGACTGTTTAACAGTCTGATGGCCTGGAGCTAGAAGTCTGCTTCTCAGTCTCTCGGTCCCAGCTTTGATGCACCTGTACTGTCTCCGCCTTCTAGATGGTAGCTGGGTGAACAGGCCCTGGCTTGGGTGTCTGAGGTCCTTGATGATCTTCTTGGCCTTCCTATGACACCAGGTGCTGTAGATCTCCTGGAGGGCAGGCAGTGTGCCCCCAAGCCCTTTGTGTGAAGGGGCCATTTCAGGTCGTCAGTGATGTGCACGCCAAGGAACTTGAAGATTTTGACCCGCTCCACTGCGGCCCCGTCGATGTGGATTGGGGGCGTGCTCTCTCTGCAGTCTTCTGTAGTACAAGATCAGTTATTTCATTTTGTTGACGTTGAGGGGAGAGGTTATTTTCCTGGCACCACTCCGCCAGGGCTCTCACCTCCTCCTTCTAGTCTGTCATACAAATACATATGATCACTGAACTAAAGAGTCATTCCATCTCCCTTGTCCCTTGCCACCAGTTAAACACTTCAGTCTCCACTCATGCACTGTAAAGTCAACATCCTTAAGATTCCAGTTCCCAGTCCCCCTACTCTGGACTGTCAGCACTCCTCTGTCAATCACTCTGCCAATTACACTTAATCCTCACAAAATACTAATCACTTTGTCACTTCTCATTCAAAATAAGTGTTAAAAACAGCAAGTTTTATTTACACGGGGCAAATAGGCAATTGATTCTCATGGGAATGAAATTTGAAAAGTACACATATTCACCTCTTGAATCAAGCAAATCTATACTATAGTTCCTTGCTAACAATAACTAATTGCAGTAATAATAATCCTGTGAGAACAATGAAAAATGTAACTTTCAATATTACTATATCCCTTCTCTGTTTGTTTAGCATTCTCAGTGTTTGACACTGTATTCATCACATTGTGTTTTTGTTTTCTTTCAAAATATCTACCAGCTGCTTCCAACAAATCTTTCTTGACGACTGTTCCTGAACTATGCTTATCCAACTTCATCAGCTCACGCTCATGGTTGCACAATGAGGCCAGAGTTCAATGATAGCGCATAAAATGTCTGCAATGCAATTTCTCTCAGATTTGTTCATGCTATGTTGGAGGTGTTGACTGCCAACGTTAGACCTGGAACTAGATGGGTGTCGCTAATAAACAGTCGGCTGAGTGAATATACACATTTATAATGTGGTGTAAAGACAGTATAGGAATAGAAAAAGTGTGTGCATCAGTAGTTATATAGGATGAACCATGACTATAATACATTTTATACATATAAAGTGAGTAAAACAGTACTAAACATTATTAAAGTGACCAGTGTTAAATTACTCTATGTACATAAGGCATCAGTCTCTAAAGTGCAAGGTAGATTATTGGGGGGTGGCCGGCTAGTAACAGTGACTAAGGTTCAGGGCAGGGTACTGGGCAGAGGCCAGCTAGTGGTGCCTGTTTAACAGTCTGATGGCCTGGAGATAGAAGCTGTTTCTCAGTCTCTCGGTCCCAGCTTTGATGCAGCTGTACTCTCTCCGCCTTCTAGATGGTAGAGGGGTGAACAGGCTGTGGCTAAGGTGGCTGAGGTCCTTGATGATCTTCTTGGCCTTCCTGTGACACCAGGTGCTGTAGATCTCCTGGAGGGCCAGCAGTGTGCCCACAAGCCCTTTGTGTGAAGGGGACATTTCAGGTCATCAGTGATGTGCACGCCGAGGAATTTGAAGCTTTTGACACTCTCCACTGCAGCACGTCGATGTGGATTGGGGCGTGCACTCTGCTGTCCTCCGTAGTCCACGATCAGCTCTTTCGTTTTGTTGACGTTGAGGGAGAGGTTATTTTCCTGGCACCACTCCGCCAGGGCTCTCACCTCCTCCTTCTAGTCTGTCATACAAATACATATGATCACAGAACTAAAGAGTCATTCCATCTCCCTTGTCCCTTGCCACCAGTTAAACACTTCAGTCTCCACTCATGCACTGTAAAGTCAACATCCTTAAGATTCCAGTTCCCAGTCCCCCTACTCTGGACTTTCAGCCCTCTGTCAATCACTCTGCCAATCACACTTAATCCTCACAAAATACTAATCACTTTGTCACTTCCCATTCAAAATAAGTGTTAAAAACACCAAGTTTTATTTACACGGGGCAAATAGGCAATTGATTCTCATGGGAATGAAATTTGATAAGTACACATATTCACCTCTTCGATCAAGTAAAAATATACTGTAGCTCATTGCTATCAATAACTAATTGCAGTAATAATAATCCTGTGAGAACATTGAAAAATGTAACTTTCAATATTGTTATATCCCTTATCTGTTTGTTTAGCATTCTCAGTGTTTGACACTGTATTCATCACATTGAATGTTTTTGTTTTCATTCAAAATATCTATCAGCTGCTTCCAACAAATCTTTCTTGACGACTGTTCCAGAACTATGCTTATCCAACGTCATCAGCTCACGCTCATGATTGCACAATGAGGCCAGAGTTCAATGATAGCGCATAAAATGTCTGCAATGCAATTTCTCTCATAAACAGGCCGCTTAGTGTATATACACTTATATAATGGTGTGTAAAGACAGTATAGGAATATAAAAGTGTGTACATCAGTAGTTATATACGATGAACCAAGACTAGAATACAGTATAAACAGTTGAAGTCAGAAGTTTACATACACCTTAGCCAAATACATTTAAACTCAGTTTTTCACAATTCCTGACATTTAATCTTAGTAAAAATTCCCTGTTTTAGGTCAGTTAGGATCACCACTTTATTTTAAGAATGTGAAATGTCAGAATAATAGTAGAGATAATTATTTATTTCAGATTTTATTTCATTCATCACATTCCCAGTGGGTCAGAAGTTTACATATGCACAATTAGTATTTGGTAGCATTGCCTTTAAATTGTTTAACTTGGGTCAAACGTTTTGGGTAGCCTTCCACAAGCTTCCCACAATAAGTTGGGTGAATTGTGGCCCATTCCTCCTGACAGAGCTGGTGTAACTGAGTCAGGTTTGTAGGCCTCCTTGCTCAAACACACGTTTTCAGTTCTGCCCACACATTTTCTATAGGATTGAGGTCAGGGCTTTGTGATGGCCACTCCAATACCTTGACTTTGTTGTCCTTAAGCCATTTTGCCACAATGTTGGAAGTATGCTTGGGGTCATTGTCCATTTGGAAGACCCATTTGCGACCAAGCTTTAACTTCCTGACTGATGTCTTGAGATGTTGCTTCAATATATCCACATAATTTTCCATTCTCATGATGCCATCTATTTTGTGAAGTACACCAGTCCCTCCTGCAGCAAAGCACCCCCACAACATGATGCTGCCACCCCTGTGCTTCATGGTTGGGATGGTGTTCTTTGGCTTGCAAGCCTCCCCCTTTCTCCTCCGAACATAACGATGGTCATTATGGCCAAACAGTTTTTGTTTCATCAGACCAGAGGACAGTTTTCCAAAAAGTATGATCTTTGTCCCCATGTGCAGTTGCAAACCGTAGTCTGGCTTTTTTTATGGCAGTTTTGGAGCAGTGGCTTCTTCCATGCTGAGTGGTCTTTCCGGTAATATCTATATAGGACTCTTTTTACTGTGGATATAGATACTATTTTACCTTTTTCCTCCAGCATCTTTACAAGGTCCTTTGCTGCTGTTCTGGAATTGATTTGCACTTTTCGCACCAAAGTACGTTCCTCTCTAGAGACAGAACGCGTCTCCTTCCTGAGCGGTATGACGGCTGCGTGGTCCCATGGTGTTTATACTTGCATACTATTGTTTGTACAGATGAACGTGGTACCTTCAGGCATTTGGAAATTGCTCCCAAAGATGAACCAGACTTGTGGAGGTCTACAATTGTTTTTCTGAGGCCTTGGCTGATTTCTTTTGATTTTCCCATGATGTCAAGCAAAGAGGCACTGCGTTTGAAGGTAGGCCTTGAAATGCATCCACAAGTGCACCTCCCAATTGACTCAAATGATGTCAATTAGCCTATCAGAAGCTTCTAAAGCCATGACATAATTTTCTGGAATTTTCCAAGCTGTTTAAAGGCACAGTCAACTTAGTGTATGTAAACTTCTGACCCACTGGAATTGTGATACAGTGAATTATAAGTGAAATAATCTGTCTGTAAACAATTGTTGGAAAATTTACTTGTCATGCAAAATGTAGATGTCTAACCGACTTGCCAAAACTATAGTTTGTTAACAAGAAATTTGTGGAGTAGTTGAAAAATGAGTTTTAATGACTCCAAGTGTATGTAAACTTCCGACTTCAACTGTACATATAAAGTGAGTAAAACAGTACGTAAACATTATTAAAGTGACCAGTGTTCAGTGACTTTATGTAGATAAGTCCCACAGGTCCGACATCCACACTATTTACAAGAGGAAGCGACGCAGGTACAGAGGGAATTGAGCCGGATGCCTGGTCAGGACCCGGAGAAGGCGATTGGGAAAGCTGCCGTTACCTTCAATATTACTCGCCAACGTGCAATCATTGGACAATAAATTAGACGAGGTACGATCACGAATATCCTACCAATGGGACATCAGAAACTGCAACATCCTATGTTTCACGGAATCGTGGCTGTCGGACCTGTGGGACTTATCTACATAACGTCACTGAACACTGGTCACTTTAATAATGTTTACGTACTGTTTTACTCACTTTATATGTACAGTTGAAGTCGGAAGTTTACATACACTTGGAGTCATTAAAACTCATTTTTCAACTACTCCACAAATTTCTTGTTAACAAACTATAGTTTTGGCAAGTCGGTTAGACATCTACTTTTTGCATGACAAGTAAATTTTCCAACAATTGTTTACAGACAGATTATTTCACTTATAATTCACTGTATCACAATTCCAGTGGGTCAGAAGTTTACATACACTAAGTTGACTGTGCCTTTAAACAGCTTGGAAAATTCCAGAAAACACACCGGTAAGACGAGGGGGTTCTGTGCATATTTGTAAACAACAGCTGGTGTGAGAAATCTAAGGAAGTCTCTAGATTTTGCCTGCCTGAAGTAGAGTATATTGTGATAAATTGCAGGCCACACTACTTGCCTAGAGAGTTTTCAGCTATACTTTTCGTGGCTGTTTATTTACCACCACAGACAAATACTGGCACTAAGACCGCACTCAGTCAGCTGTATAAGGAAATAAGCAAACAGGAAACCACTCACCCAGAGGCGGCGCTCCTAGTGGCTGGAGACTTTACTGCAGGGAAACTTAAATCTGTTCTACCAAATCTCCATCAACATGTTAAATGTGCAACCAGAGGAAAAACTATTCTAGATCACCTGTACTCTACACACAGAGACGTGTACAAAGCTCTCCCTCGCCCTCCATTTGGTAAATCCGACCATAATTCTATCCTCCCGATTCCTGCTTACAAGCAAAAATTAAAGCAGGAAGCACCAGTGGTCAGATGAAGCAGACGCTAAACTACAGGACTGTTTTGCTATCACAGACTGGAACATGTTCCGGGATTCATCCAATGGCATTGAGGAGTACACCACATCAGTCACTGGCTTTATCAATAAGTGCATCGAAGACGTTGTCCCCCCTATATTGGAGGTCATTTGTAATTTTTAATTTGTATTAGGATCCCCATTAGCTAACACCATAACGCTAGTTAATCTTCCTGGGGTCCAACACCAATTAACAAGACATTACAAACAACCACAATCAAGACTTCACAAACATTTAACAAGTAGACAATACAGACAATTAAAATACCTGACAGGAAACACATTGAACATTCCGTTGATACTTTCTATTTCCTCATATGGTCTATCACATTAGATGTTCTTATATTTTTCTTAAGGGTGGATTTACTTTTTGCCTGAGAAATATGGATTGGTAAAAAGTTCTATTCAGCTATAGCTCTATATAAAACTGTAGATTTAAGGTGATTTGTCCTTGGCTTGAGTTGTTTTAGCTGCCCTGAATTTGCCTGTCTGGTTTGGTGGTTATGCGTGTTGCTAGTATGTACTAATTGAACTGAAAGATACTGTGTTTTTTAAAAATATAACATTCCTAAAGAAAATCAAAAGACTAGATAGTCATTTGTTTTTAACGTGAAGCCATGAGAGATTCTGATGCATTTAATAATATTCATTCGGTTAGAGCAATGAAGAGATAATCTGGCAGCCCTGTTTTGAGCCATTTGGAGCTTTTTTCTTTGCTGCAGATGACCATATAACCGGACAGTACTCTAAGTGTGATAGGACCAGGGATTGAATCACCTGATTCAGAGTGCTAGATGTTACATACTTTGAACATTTTCTTGTAACAGCAATTCCCTTACCCATCTTACCCATCTTAATAACAATATTATCTATGTGTTCTGACCATGAGGTGTTGACTGCCAACGTTAAATCAGTATAGAGGTTGGTAACTTTTTGTGTACATTGAATTGCTAAGAGCAATGAATACATGCTGGGCTAAGAGCCTTGATTTAAATTCTCAGAGTGTAAATCGGCAGTCATTGAAAGGAGAGCAATAACAATTCTGGCCGGGGACTCAAATTTAGTGCAACATTTCACCTAATTAGTTGTTTGAACATCCGTATGTCAGTGCTAATGGACTTTTTAATCGTTAAATCCAATACTGTTTCGCTGAGGAAAGCTCTTTACACCAGTGTTCAGTGTCTAGTCCCTTTTCACTTCATGCTGTATTGTAGAGCTATTACATAACTATGATGATATGACAGTGAAACCTCATCTATCAACATAAGGGCTGGATACCGTACTGGACCCCCATCGTCCCACATCGCCATCAGCCACCACTTGGGCTGACAACAAAGATCCTAATTCTTTCCCGAGTCCCCATTTCACAGTGGAAAAGGATGATTCGCTTGTGGCTGCGCTCCCGCTGCATGCCCAGGGGAAATGCATGCTCAACTTCAAAAAGGAGGCATGATCCCAGGACAAGAGCTGAAATAAGTCAGGGAATATGCAGAGCGACGCGGTAGAGGGTCACTCTCGTTGCGTGAGCTGACATGACTGATGCTCCAGCTGAACTGATTCTGTGGAGTCAGGTCTGTTCTTTGTTGACGGAGATGCATCAGTCTATTAGGCCAGTGTTTCCTAACTCCGGTCCTCAAGTACCCCCAACGGTACACATTTCCGTTGTAGCCCCGGACAAACATGCTTCATTCAACTCATCAAGGGCTTGATGATTAGTTGACAAGTGGAATCAGGTGTGCTTGTCTGGGGATACAATAAAAATGTGTACTGTTTGGGGTACTCAAGGAGTTGGGAAACACTGTAATTAGGTGAAATAGTCACATTTTACTTCATACTTTTGTTCTTGTACTTTTTGTATTTGATGTGTGCTTCTATCAGTCCGTCAACTAAATGAGAAACACATCTCAAACTCCCCAATAGCAGCAGCAGCAGCTGCTCACTTCTGTGTGTCTCCTGTCTTTCCACTGAGAAGCAGTGGGACTGAAGTGACAAAGAGAGTGATAGAGAAAGAGGAAGAAAGAGTCCTTCATGTGGAGAGGGGGCTAAGGTGCACAGCACTCCCTTCTCAATGATGTTTTTCAGGGCATTCACTGCTGGGGCTTTGGGGACTCATATTCATGTTCGCAAAAAAGAAAAAGGGGTTAAGCTCTAAATGGATCTTAGAGGTGGAGGTGTGAAATTTGTCCATTAACCATGAATACCCCTTTTTCACCCTTCATCCCAAAGCTGTCCTCCTCACAGCCCAGAGAGGTGTCCTGAGAAAGGAAGTGATTTCAACTTTTCGAAGTCTATTAATACTAGATGACCTGTTCCCCATCATTAAACAAAGTCTGAAGTGCTGAGATGTAGGCCTTTCAGACACAAAGTTTTCACCAGAGACCAATTTTTTAAATGTATTATCTGAGGACTCTTATGTAAAAAAAAATATAAAAAAAATCACAGTCAGGGAACACATTTTTCTGATTGAATCGAATAAAACCAATAAACTAACACTAAACACAAAAGGCTCTCGCGCTTTGATGTTTTCCCACTTCACAAACTATGAATAAGTCATTCTTCATGGGATCCACTACTTTGACAATGGCCTCAATGGACTGTAAATTCCCAGGGATAATTACTAGGTAGCAGATTAAATAAACAACACATCACAGAGAATAAACATGTTAATTAAACACAGTTTCTTACAACTCAAGTCTTCTTTCTCAATGGTTTAGCCCTTTCCCAAAAGTTATCTCTTTACATGTATACAACTATTTTCTATTTTAGGTCTGAATTGTTGGATGGCTTTAGCCCATGTTGGACCATGCCCAACCTCAACAGAAGCGGAGAAATGTCTAATCAAGGAGGAAACTTGAAGGCATTGTTACACACCGGCACACCAGTGCAGGGGTCGTGGGCTCACAATTGCACATACGGAAGGCAAACTGATGTAAGGGCCTGCAAGGTGAAGATAAATGACAGAAGGCTTCCTCTTATTCTTTATTTTTAAACCCCCACCCAACAGCTCACACTGAATCACATGAGCCATGGTCTGAATGCCTGTTATGTTCTGCAAGTCTGTCAAAAGGTCTTGAAGACATATGGTGCTTTAAGGATACACTGAACTCATTTGAGATACTGTACTCGTCTGAGAAAAAAATGCTACATCCATGTGAGATTTGGAATTGAAATAAACAAAGAGATTGAAACTCTGAATTTGTATCAATCGAGAAGTTGAAGCAACAATGCATTGAGACTAATAGCTAGTTAGTTTAGCTAGGAAGAGATCATGTGAAAGCTACAAGCAACAGATTGAGATATTCAACTGATAGAATGACTATATATCTGAGAGATATTCATGTCAGGGCAAGTCTGTTAATAAGGAGTGTTAATGTAATCACAAAAAATAACTTGATGTACTTGATGATTGTTTCTTAGCCATTGGTCTCATGATAAAGAGGTAAAGATTAAGCCATGTTGAGTGGATAATTCTCTAACTAGCTAATGTGCAGTCTAATCCACTGCGGATAAACATTATAGTGCACATTCTGGGACATGAGGCTACGAAACCGCATTATGGGTTTGATACAAACACAGCCTGATGTAACCTAGTCTGTATTACTGTGGCTGATCAGTTTCTGTATGCATGACAGGTGTGAAGGCATTGATTAGTTCATTTTAAATGTTAAACTTTTAAGTTGACTTTGGTCAGCACTATGCTATACGTGGCATTGTTTGTGCTGCTTTTTTTGTGGTGGAGAAAAGTGCTGTCCATGCTCACATGCCCTTGTCTGATCATCCATCAGCTTTACCGCTTTCCCATAGAAATCATACTGTACTGTTGCCTATGTACTACATATGAAATTCACGAGGGTCATGTGATCCACCAGCCTGGTCTCATAGACCAGACGTAACATGATAAAGGTAAATACGGGACATTCAAATTAGTAAGATATGTTATATTTGGTATTGTTACACAAGACAGATGGTTACATAAGGCAAAAACAAAAGTGAGGTGGATGGGTGGGTGGGTGTATAACGCAAACGTCTAGCAACCTAAAGGTTGCGAGTTTGAATCTAATCATGGCCAACTTTAGCATTTTAGCTAATTAGCAACTTTTCAACTACTTTAGTCACTTTGCAACTACTTACCACGTTAGCTAACCTTTCCCCTAACCCTAACCTTAACACTTTTAGCTAACCCTTCCCTAACCTTAACCCTTTAACCTAACTCCTAAACTTAACCTTAACTCCTAACCCTAATCCCTAGCCTAGCTAACGTTACCCAGCTAGCTAACATTAGCCACCTGCAAATTTGTAACATATTGTATGTTTTTCCAATTCGTAACATATAATATGAAATGGGTGATGGACATCCACAAATTAATACATACCATACCAAATGTTACATATCATACTAAATGGAGTGTCTCGTATTTTCATACAGAATAATACAAAATGCTCTGAAACCAGGTTGCAGCGATCCACATGTCCACATGCCTCATGCAGCAGCTGCACCAGGAGCAGCTGCTTTTTATTGGAGGTTTTTACAAGCTTGCTGAATCCCCACAGAATGTGTCTGGCATATCATGAAATGATAAGTGTTAATCAGAGATCAGAGTCAGACCACGTCAAGGTAGCTGAACGCAATGACGGAGAATCTCAAAGAATCATCTAAATACATTCATAGAAGTGTGTGACCTAGATATAATCATATTATCAACTGCAACTTTATTTTAGTAGGAAAATCAAATCTCTGCTGAGGCAAGTCAAAACGACAAGAAAATTGCTTTACAAAAGGTTAGAGGAAACCTGCCCTTATGGACTAGAAAAACACAATATTTCTCATGGTGCAACAGTCTTAATTAAATTGACTTATTCTCTCCCGTGAGTCGATAGCCGTTTCCCCTGTCTCATCTAGCCATGGCTGATTTATGATATTTCAAGGCAGAGTAGTTTCTGGAGAGTAGTTTAAATGAAGCTTTCTTAAGTTATTATTGTTCCATTCTCACAACCCCGAGAGCACTCAGGAGGGAGGGGGTCCTCTTGTTCTCTCTCCTATTGTGGGTTATGCATATTCAGCAATAAGCTCTCTCCTTGAGAGGAGTGCTCGCCTTTACTGTCACAGCAGATAAACACAAAAGCAACCATAATTGTGCCTCTAGTTCCATAAAAATCCCATTTAAACATCCTGTCATTGATTCTATAATGCCGATGTCATGGTATTGTTCAATCTTCCTGAAAGCCAAGCATTAGTGGGACACAATGGCTCCCTTTGAAGCAACATTTTAAATATTGGATGACAAGCAAATTGCTAATTCTTACAGTTTTATAAATAATTGATGACACATTTTAGACCCTATAATTACACAGGCCCTGAGCTGGAACGACACACTGCAGTAAGCCCTTTAGTTTTACTCACTTAAACTCCTATCCAAAACTACACCACTCTTTCCTTTGCTCAGACACACACTGAGTTATGTGCTCTTCTTGAATAATGTGGTTTATGATTGCTCTTTGGAATCATATTTTTTCCCAGATAGAACCCCTTATTAATTTGGATAGACACAAAACCACTCAATGAATTAAAACTAAATGAAAGATGTAGACACAAATTATATCTCTGCATTCTCTTTCAGTTATCTAAGTTGTAGATTGTATCATAAATTATTCATCAGAGTTGACTGCACCAAAGGCTAAATTCCAGTAGGAGAGTTCTCTAATGACATCAGAGGCACATCCATGGCTTTCAGCGTCACTAAAGAGCTGCTAACATCAGGGCCATAAGTCACCTGTGTGATGTTGCTTTAGCTCTCTCTCCCTCTCTCTGAGTCACTGCTTATATTTGGACAGGTTTGTGTTTTGACTGAACTCACTGGCTCACATTCTGAGGGAAAACAACAACTTGTGATATCTTTCCAGTAGACTCACCGCCACATTCTAAAACCAAGTGGGAGCCATTCAGTTTCATAACTGAGTTATGAGGCCAAACATATACAATTATTTCATAATCAATACACCATCTGCTGATATGGTGAGAGAAAAGGGCTATATTTTTGTATGCCTTCCAACAGCAACTTTAAATAGTTAATGAATTATAGATAAAGCTAATTCACACACTATCCTTTCTAACATCAACAACACTTTTTTCATAGTCTAAATTGGTACAGCGAGGCAGCATTGTAAGGGGCTTTTTAGGGGAATGTAAGAATGTGATGCCAATGTCATACAGTACCTTTACAGAAAGGGCACAGTATGACACCAGAAGGTACAGGATTGCCACACAAATGGTTAAAATGCTCAGAAACTATGTTTTCTATTAGACCATTCATTACAGTATTCATCTACCACCTCAGCCAGTTGTTGAGGTCATCTGGCTGTGCATCGATAACCAGCAAAAATGAAGGGGAAATCTACAGGCAAGAATAATCTAAATTAAAATATCTAGTCACAGTGGCTGCCTTTCATTGGATATGGATTTGGAACCGTCAGTCTAAACAGTCAGCTGTACGATAGGACTGTCTACAAATGGCTTCTTAGTAACTGAAAATAGTCCATCCGTTAGCAGCAAACTAATTTAGAGACATTCCGTTCCATGTTGCCAGTGCTGTCCTCTGTATGCATCTACCTCTTACTGGATGGCAAAAACGGCTTGAATTGATGAGCGTACAAACAATAATTTACAATATATGTCTGGTTATGTGATGGCAATTGCAATCTGAAAGTAACTCCACATTTTCCACTTGACACAGAATTATACAGCTGAATATATTCAGTGAAGCCGTGCCTTTCTCAAGGGCAAAACAGCAGTGTCTACACCTGGGAATTAAACCTGCACACCCTCTGGCCACATGCCCATCCTCCATTGCTACTCCATTTTACCACTGGATCCCCTGAGCATTTCACTATCTGCCTGAATGGTATTTTCAATGAGTGTCCTATTCAAATGAAGACCTATTTGTATTTTCCTCCCTCATTGCAAATGTTGACATACATGCTTTGTTAAGGAGGTTAGAGAATATTCTACATAGTCTACTGTCACAATATGATATCAGGTTAGATCAAATAAGCTAACTGCAATGTAAAGTTGCTATTATGTGTCTATCCTAAGTAGGTCACAAATAAATCAAACATCTAGTTTAGAGCGAGGAGCTATTTTTAGAGACCTTCCTTGGATGAAGCTACAGCAATATGAAAAGGTCACATATTCCTGACTTTGCAGAGATGCGTTGAACGCCAACCATGGCATGAAACACAACTATGAAAACAGCTGTGCTTTAACTCATAATGTTTTGTATTAGTTTGTTTTTTGGTGTATAAGCACAATCTTACTAGGTTGCTTTGGTTAAGAGGCAAAGGAAAAAGGAGATACATTTATTTATTTTTCTATATTATGCTTGGCTATATACAGAAATATTTCAGCACTTTTCTGTCATTCAAGCAGGAGTAGATTGGCCATCTGGCATTTCGGGCTGGTACATTTTTAGCCCAGTGGGCCTGTCTAACTTGGGTTTTTAGCACAAAATTATAATTATCTGCCTAATAATGGGGGCCTTAAGGAAAAAAATGGCCTGCTATGGAGGCCTTAAGGAAAGAAATGGGCAGGTGTGGGGGCCTCAAGGGGAAAAAACTGGCCAGTGTGCTAGAAATTCCAGGGACATTGTAAGTCCCAGTCCGCCCCTACATTGGCAGGTTCATAAAGAGATCCCAAGGGACCAAGGAAGCAAGATAGTTTTACCTGTGATTTGATTTAAAGCAGGAAATTATCAGTATATTTCTATGCATGTTTATGTACATAATAGCCGACATTTAACACTAATACTTAAAAAAAACTATCTCCATCATAAATGATGATGTGCAAAAGACATCCATTAGTATTGATTTTTATGTTATGTTTTATGTGTTCAGGCTTATGTTGAAATTGGATATAAGAAGAAATAGTTTACATTCGAACCATGTCGAGATGTTAATCAATAACGAGTTTCTAAAAGGCAACAAACTTGGAAACATCTGTTTTGCTCTTTAATTACTTGTTACTTTTATTTTTTATTCTTATCCGTATTTTATTTATTTATTTTAAACTGCATTGTTGGTTAGGGGCTCGTAAGTAAGCATTTCACTGTAAGGTCTAAATCTGTTGGATTCGGCGCTTGTGACTAATAAAGTTAGATTTTTGATTTGTAGGAGCAAGCCTGACCAATAATGGCTTTGCAATGGGCTGCAATAACTTTGATAATATACATAATTTGACTTCAAACGCATCACATATATTACTGGCAGAGAAACGTTTTAGGATAGAAGATAATAACCTAGAATAGAAAACAATAAAATAAGAATAGATGCAGCAATGTCCACTCGTGATAATGCTTTCTGTTTTCCCACAACGTTTCCACCCATTCCGACAGAGGGCAACATTGTCAATAGTAATACGAGCCATATTAGGCCTACAAGAGTCACAGACTACCATCTTTAATTAATGTGAGACTCATCAGAAATATATGTTTTTGACTATATCAAACAACTTATAAGTAGTCCATGTAGTGAGCAACATCCGATAATAAATGTACTATGCGCTGCTATATTAAACCTTATGAAGGCAAAATGTATTACCTCTGTTGATTGTGGAGACATTCCCGGTGCAGGCCAACATATTCACCATGTCTAATCAACGCATATTTATACAAAATAGTCCGCACATATGTTGAAAATGATAAGTATCTCTTAATTGCCATTTATTCACTGTAAAAGGCCCAGACTGTACTATGCCGAGTCCATTCCGTCAAGGGAACGATGAACAACTGAATAATGAGAGGACTCCGCCAAGCTGCCTTGATTGGTTGGGAGGTCAGGGCTATCCAAGCGTTGCATTACGTACGCAGCAGTGTGTGCGAAGGAGTATCGTATGCCAGTTTGGAGTGTGCGCTGTACGCTGGAACTATCACTGGAAAAACTCATTGGGAGTTCAAGTTAAATAGGGACAAGATTTCACTTTATTTCCCAGCTGTTTTCTTTTTTTATAGATTCTAAACTGGATTATTCACCCGTAGCCTATCAATGTCGTGATTCGTGCACTTTGGATGAAACAGTTCAGAACGGACTTCGAACATGAGTTGGTGTCTCCAATATACAGGCAGACTGTAACATCTCAAGTGGATTGGAATTTCAATGCACGGGAGATTAACTTCCACCTGAAATAAGGATTTTGCGCATTTTATCGCGAGTGTTTTGGAGTCTGCTACTACACAGATGGAGTAGGCTATTTTGGAGATACGCAAAATGTTTTCTGTTAGAGCGTTATTATAGACGATACAATGAAATTGACTTATCTATAGACAACGGTTTCACCATACAAAGAAGAGTATAGGAAAACAAGACGTGCCAGAGATCTTTCCTGAAGCAAGGACAAAGGGTCACATGTACAGTATCGGATTGTTAAATGTGCATCAACAACTGTAAAACGCACTCCAACGCACAGGTTCGCGGGCGACGACTCCACTTGTTAACCGACTCAACATTATTTTCTGACCAGTGACATTTTGAAACTTGTAATATCAAGGAGTTTAAACGAACGCATACCTTACAAATCTATTCGACACCGGTAAAGTGATGAGATAAAGAATCCAGAACATTGTTGTATCTGAAATATACTCTTGTTCTGCTTGCATAGCCTGCATGGAACAGAGGAAACAAGATTTCATGATATCTATTCAGTGATGGTTATCATTTGTCATTTTAAACGTGGTTTTACGCATGATATACATGCGACACTAGCGAATGGGATCTAGAATTGTGCAAGATTTACACTGTATCCATTTTTGTTTTATGATTTCATCGTGCCGTTGATTAATTTTCATCACTGAATAAGCGTGGAAATGGCAGGCTCCGGTTCCAATTGGAAGTACTACCTTTGGTTTTTGACAGTCTTGTGCAGGTCGCTGTTGCCCGTGGCCAAAACGTTGGAATCGGTGGTTTGGAACTCACAAAACCCCAAGTAAGTGTTAAATGTGCTAATCTAGCATATATTAGACATATAGCCTATATATGTATTACCATGCATTGAATACAACACAACCCTCATGCTATTCTATTAGCATGCGTAAAACTTGCTAATGGTCAATACATATGCATAGGCGCCTGGACATGTTTCCAACTACTATTTGCGCTGAATGACATTCAGGGCTCTGTAATGTGCTGGCTCTGATGCATCACACAGTGTTGAATGGAAAAGCACAGGCCTACTGTAAAACAATAAGAAGGGGAGTCATGGGGAAAGCCAGACATGGTTTGATAGCCTGTACATCATAAAGGCCATATTTTAAACGATCAATGTTAAGCATAATCCAGTTCTGCCTAGTGAGTCATTCATGGATTTCTAGATGTTATGGTAAATGTATTTCATTCAAGCTATGTTTGTTATTTATATAGGTTTCATTAACTCGTGTCTGTCATTATTCAACTTCCAACCAACATTTATGAGGTGCCAAATTCACCCAGAATCATCCAGGCCCCATCATTTACAGTTAGGGTAGCCTACATCTCTACTGCAGCAGAGTGGTCTCTACAATCAAGTGAGAGGCAGCAACTGCTCCTGGTGTGTGTGTGTGAGTGAGTGTGTGTGTGTGTGTGTGTGTGTGTGTGTGTGTGTGTGTGTGTGTGTGTGTGTGTGTGTGTGTGCGTGTGTGTGTGTGTGCGTGCGTGTGTGTGTGTTTTCAGGTGCTCTCCTCTGGATGGATTGACACATTTATAAATGTGTTTTCCAAGTTTAATCCATTTCTTTCTGGCTTTGAGGATAGATACATTGCCTAATATAACATCCCCACTCAACACACTTCAGTCCTCAGAGCATAACAGGGATTTTTAGATAATATAGGCCTTTAATGGTATTTTGTTATTTGATCTAGATTAAGACATATCAAACGTCTAAATGTTTCATAGGTATTTCAATCCAAGTTATCCCTGGAATTATTTATGATCCTGCAATACCTAGTCTCCAATAGATTATATGAGTAGTTTCTGGCTGTTGAGGCCTGTCTGTCTTTAATAATGCTATAGTGTATAAAATAACATATATATATATATATATATATATATATATATATATATATATATATATATATATATATATATATATATATATATATATATATATATATATAACCCTTAGGCAAAAATCTCTTCAATCAGTAGATTAAAGTAATATGAGGGAACAAATTTAAGTGGTACCACAAGATAGCAGAGAGTGATGTCTTTTGCATATACAATTTTTTAAATATATTAATTATATTTTCCAAGCATCCAATTAGGCTTATAAGGTGAATCACACCTTTTTATAATTAACTTAAAAATCTGAAATATTGAGAACACATCTCTATTATTCTTGAAAGCAATAACCGAGGGCCTCGGTATTCAGGATTTAAACACCAGCCGTGGATGGAGTCAAGTGAAGTGGCCTAGTCCTGGCCTTGTTCACTCAACAGTACACAGTTTAAAAGAAGTCATGACACGGAACAACGTAAAAGTGCTGACAGAGACATGTCTTTAATTGCCGTTGAGCAGTTGTTAAAAAAGGGCTGTTTTGTTTTACAACAGTTGGTGGCTGTTTTCTCAAGTAAGTTAATGTTTGTTTACTTATCCACCGAGTGGTATTGCTTTGCTTTGCCTACAATGCTGGTAGCTAGGTCGTCCAGAGTGCAGCCAGACACTTAAAAGCTGATTACAGATCTGTTGAACCATGAGGCCTTGAAGACTTGATGATGTTCAAACAGGCATCAAAATAATGTAATTAAGGTAACTTCAAAACATAATAGATATTTTTTCTTTCCAATGTATAAACTGAAACTGTTCAATTTATTCAGAGCTGAGGCACGTTTATTTTGTTTATTTTGCTGAATTGGTGCAGACTAAGTTTGCTCCAACTGCACCTGTGGTTTCTGAATTGGAATGCAGCAGCCATTTTGTATCAAGTCATTGTATGTCAAACTAATTTGTTAGTAGTTCAGATGAGTTTCATTGTGTGTTCAGTGTGGATGTAAATTCAAGCTTCAGTTATCAAATGATCAGAGACCACACAAAATGTCAACATAAGTAATGTATTTCTAAGAAGACATTGTCTCAAGTGTTTTATATTGCCTTTTAACAAAACAGGCCAAAGCAAGTATTTTCAGGAAAGCTAAATAAACATTGTTTGAGTTCTTGTTGGCTGTAATGATTTTATGACTCGAGGTGATGGCCCAGAAATAGGCTTAATAGATGTCTAACTCGGACATATGGAATAACACTACCCCCATGCAAGCGCTGGCAAATCACTCTGTAAAGCAGCTTACAGGGCTTTCCACAGTAATTCCAGGCAGATCGACTCACCAATTTTTTTAAGACACATTTACGCAAAGGCCCCTGGTATACAATTTTTTGGGCTGTTAGTTGTGCATGTTCGACAGCACTTCTTATTACATGTTAATTATCATTTACAATTCTGTGATGTCCAATTTCTTCTCAATACGATTCTTGACGTCTCTGTCAATGTTGACTCAAATTGTCTGCATACAGTTTCAAATAGGACACATAGCCAATATTGATGGATCAACACTAAACTTAGCTGAGACGTACTGTATGTTGGGACTTTTATTTTGGCACTCAGTATTTCTGTTACTTGTTCAGAGTAACAGACTCCACGTGTGAGGAAAGCTTTAGGGTTGCTACTATTCCTTTCTCCACTCTTTATTATTTTCCCTTATTAAAATGATGTACCCGGCCCACCACATCGAGTCATACGCACTTCAGACACACTGTCTGCTGATTCCTCCCCAGTACCAGACCACTGGCTTGGATAGTCCACACTAATTTTACACCTATACACTTCAGAAAAGCACTCAATTCATGTAATCACATGAAGTCACACTCTAACACGTAGATAGGCCTACTGTTATACAGAGATCAAACTCGTACAGCATTGAAAAGCAGATCTAGTGATTGGGTACATGAGGAACAGCTTGTGGTAGACCAGGGAACTTCACAGAATGCGTAAGAGTGTAAACACTAGACACAATACAAAGATGAATGCACTTAAATGCAGTTGTTCTTTGATCACAAGCCAATATTTTAAGATATTGTTAACATTTTGGAAAAGTTGTTTCTTGCAGAATTCTTCTAATTTAAACGTTCAAATCCATAATAGATAAAGGTATTCCAAATTCTATTTCAGGCATATTTACAAATATTTACTATTACAATCAGTAGATTTGTATTTATTTCTGTCATATTACTGTAGGAGTATTGTTTAGTTTTTTTACAAGAGGGATGGATAAGCATAGATCATATTTTACAATACAGTTTTTTCTACCTAAGAGAAAGAAGGGGAAATATTTGATAATTTGATTTATTGATATTGAACAAACCTGTTTCTTTCTAATTTCTCAGGAGGGAATAAAATGAGTAGGTAATTGAAAATCTTACTTTCATTAACAAAAGAGATTTCCCTAAGTTCGTCTGAGAAGTGAGCTCACTAGCAACTTAAGATAGGTTTACTTGCATTTACTATATTGTAGATCTACCATGAAAAAGAGAGAATATTTTGTTCAAAGCACAATGAAATATATTATGACAAACCTTTATTTATTTTGTTATATGAGCATCTTGTTCTAGCCGTAGAAAAAATACTTGATGTCATATTTGTCATCTTAAAATGTAGTGTGTAGCAATTTCCATGTTGGGCTCACTGATATCCCACACAAACATTGAGAAAGAATATAGTAGTTTGTCACCTAGATAGACAGTGGTTATCATACATGTTTTTCGAATATTGTTGCATTACAAAGTGGGATTGAAATAGATTTAATTGTGCTTCTTTTGTCATTGATCTACACAAAATGCTCCATAATGTCAAAGTGAAAAATATTCTACACATTTTTACAAATTAATGTAAATTCAATAACAAAAATGTAGTCATTGCATAAGTATTTACCCTCTTTGTTTAGGCAAGCCTAAATTAATTTGGGAGTAAAATATGGCTTAACAAATCACATAATAACTTACTTGGACTCACTCTGTGTGAAATAATAAGGGGTTGACATGATTCTTTTAATGACTACCCCTTTTTCTGTCCCCCAAACATACAGCATCTGTAATATCCCTCAGTCAAGTATTGAATTTCAAGCACAGATTCAAATACAAAGACCACGCTTTTTGAAAGCCTCATAAAGAAGGGCAGTGATTAGTAGATGGGTAACAATAACAAATCAGACATTGAGTATCTTTTTAAGCATGGTCAAGTTAATAATTATTCTGTGGATTATGTATTAAACCAACCAGACACATCAAAGATACAGTTGTCCTTCTGAACTGAGCTGCAGGACAGGTAGGAAACTGCTCAGGGATGTCACCATGAGGCTATTATTTTAGAAATGAGTTCAATGGCTGTGATGGGAGAAAACTGAGGATGGACCAACAACATTGTAGTGACTCCACAATAATGACCTAAATGACAGAGTGAAAAGAAGAATACAAATAAACAGAATCCAAAACATGCATATGTATGCAACAAGGCGCTAAAGTAATACTGCAAAAAAACACTGCAAAGGAATACACTTTTTGGCCTAAACCACATGTCACTGAGTAACCGCCTCCTTATTTTCAAGCATGGTGGTGGCTGCATCATGGCATGGGTATGCTTGACACCGGCAATGACTGGGAAGGTTTAGGATAAAAATAAACAAGATGGAGCTAAGCACAGACAAAATCACAGATGAAAACATGCTTCAGTCTGCTTTGCAGCAGACACTGGGAGAGGAATTCACTTTTCAGCAGGACAATAATCTACAACACAAGGTCAAATCTACACTGGAGTTGTTTACCTGGAAGACAGTGAATGTTCCTGAGTGTCCAAGTTGCAGTTTTGACTTTAATCTGCTTGAAGATCTATGGCAAGACTTGAAAATGGCTGTCTAGCCATGATCCCTAAAACTTTGGCCCGAACTTGAAGAAGTTTGAAAACAATTATGGGCAAATATTGCACAATCCAGGTGTGCAAAGGTTTTATAGACTTACCTAATACGACTCACAGCGGTGAATACTTATCTAATCAAGATATATTAGTGTTATATTTTTCATTAATCTTAATCTTCTACTGACATTACATAGTATTGTGTGTAGATCTTTTTTGTTATTGTTGATTGAGTGATTGATATGATTTCTTTAAGTGTCATACACCTACTGGTGACCAGCCCACATGGGCTTACAAGACACTACTAAACACAGTACCATTTTTCTTGTACTCAAAACTAAATAAAATTTGACAAATTATATGCATACAATAATCATGGCCAGTACAGCTACCATCTAGCCACACCACACAAACAGTACATTTCTCCTTCTCCTCCAGGCATTGTGAACAATCTGAGCAATCTCAAACACGCCCTGTCTGAAACAAAATTCAAGCCTCTGCTTGTCCCCGTAACCAGAATACTTCAGGGCTATCGCCACATTTTTTTTTATATACATAAAAGAACATGTCTCAGATCGTCATACAGAGGGCTATAAAACACTAAATTGATTTTTGATTTCCTTAAGATCACACAGTAGGCAAATTCTAAAAATGATCTTCAGGCACTCTGTTAAATCTACACGTCTCTATAACCAGAGGGAGGGTGCCGGATCTGAGTTGTGCGCTAACTGACCTTTGGCTTTTTGTTAGGTTCAGGTGGACATATGGTTCAGTGGTGTAGTTCTCTTTGATGAGAGTGTACGTTCTAAGTTTAGGTTTAAACCAAATATCGGCTGCCCAATTTTCCTTTTGCATCAGAAAAGGCTTGTCCTTGATTTAATTTGTTTTACCTTTATTTAACGAGGCAAGTCAGTTAAGAACAAATTCTTATTTTCAATGACGACCTAGGAACAGTGGGTTAACTGCCTTGTTCAGGGGCAGAACAACAGATTTTTACCTTGTCAGCTCGGGGATTCAATCTTGCAACCTATCAGTTACTAGTCCAACACTCTAACCACTAGGCTACCTGCCGCCCCAACAAGTCAAAAATGTGGTTAACACCACATGGAAATTTGTTCCTTAAATTACCATATTTTTGGTGAAACTGCATTTCAGTTTCACAACAAATAGATCATTCTCTAGCCCATGGATAGAGGTCCCAGTCCCAATAATTTTTTGTGATTCTGTGTTCTGGCATATTTATCAGTCTATTCCAAAGACGTACCATGTCAGTTTGTCTATATATTGTAGATGTTGTCAGTATAGATGTGATCATTGATTTTGTAACTTTGTAACACAATAAAATGTGAAGAAATCCAAGGGGGTGAATATGTATGATAGGCACTGTACTACGTGTAGGATGCTGTTCTGCTTTTGAGACCCCTCGCTGCTAGACCTCATAAATTCACCCTGCCATCTCTCTCCCTTGTGAGAACAATAGCAATGTAATCCTGTCCTGTATTTCCCAAGATTATGGGTTATGTGTCAGCTAGACCCAAGCAGGTGGGGGCCAGTTAGTCCTACTGTATGTGAAATACAGGCAATGGCTAGCTTTTAGACAACTTGCATTTACACACTAACAATAACAGTTTCATATTGTTAAGGTCTCCTCACATAGGTTATGATAGGACACAGGAGACTGGCTGTTAAGAAGAAAAAGAGTTTGAACACAGAATCATTCCATTTGATGGTGCACTTCATACCATAATTATACTGTAGTCAATGATTCAGAAATGATCTTTGCCTTTTAAAGCCAGGGAGTATTATTTTTGTCTGTGCTCAGTGCGCTATCTTGAAATCAGACCCTCTAACTAGGTAATTTAACTAATCCCATATTAAATCCGCAGTCAAAAACAAGTCAAAAAGAGAAAGGAGACACCAAAGGTTAATGTTTTAACTATCCAGTTAATGTATTATTGAAGTTATCAATTAGGGAGTGAAACCTCTGAAATCTCACACTGTGAAGACCAATACGAGAGACTATCTGTCTTCAGTGACTGGTCTATGGTTATGTCAACAGTTCGACATTATGTTGTAAAACCGGAGAAAACATTGCATTTGATTTGTGTTTTAATTATTCACACAAAGTCACATATAGACATTTACGGATATAGCTTGGTTGGGAGATTCAGCAGCGTATGATAAATAGAGAAGATATCGAGTGGCCTGTGTGTTTAATACATTAGAGCCAAGTGGAAGAGCTCAAGCTTTGCCTGACTGTGCCATCATGATCAATGCGCCTGTGATTAAAAGTGACAGTCTAGAGATTAACTCTGTCACTGTTTAAATAGGCTGTGCCAACCCTCCAGCCTTTAATAAACCCACCCATGCCCCTGCTCCCTAGGTTTCAGCCGTAGTTTACACAAGAAAGAGATTCCTTTGAGAAGTGTCACAGGAGTGGTTTTGTTCTCTTCCTGCCCTCATCCCTTCATGCTGGTTCTGATAACGTTTCACAGAAACCCAGACCCCATCACAAAGAGGAGAGACTTAGAGCCACCTCAGGACGGCTTAGCACAAAAATGAAAGGAAAGTAAAAGCAGTCATTGTGTCATTAGGCACTCTAATATTCCACTTTTAGAAAGAAGTGGAGCTACTATTCCAGACAGTTGTCTGAGTCTACCTTTTGCAGCCATTAATGGCTTGATTCTGATCAACTGAGCACCTGAGGAAGGTCATTGTACGTACATACCATTTTTAGATACAGAAGGCATGGTTTTAGACATTTTATTATCTTGGTTAACCCAGAACTAAAGTCTTGCGTAATTGGTTAGATACTCGATTAAGTTCTGGGTACATACAGTTGAAGTCGGAAGTTTACACAGGCCACTAGATGTCTTGCTATAGATTACATAAAATCCTTGAAAGTAGCAAAATTCTGGTAGTGTACTGATAACTTCGAAAGTTTCCAGTAACATATCCTCCCTTTGTAACCCTAGTTGGAATGTAGTGGACCTTACCTTGAATACACTGAGTATGTTTACATGCACACTAATAATTTGATATTAAACTGATTATACAGTTGAAGTCGGAAGTTTACATACACCTTAGCCAAATACATTTAAACTCAGTTTTTCACAATTCCTGACATTTAATCCGAGTACAAATTCCCTGTCTTAGGTCAGTTAGGATCACCACTTTATTTTAAGAATGTGAAATGTCAGAATAATAGTAGAGATAATTATTTATTTCAGCTTTTATTTCGTTCATCACATTCCCAGTGGGTCAGAAGTTTACATATACTCAATTAGTATTTAGTAGCATTGCCTTTAAATTGTTGAAACTTGAGTCAAACGTTTCGGGTAGCCTTCTACAAGCTTCCCACAAAATGTTGGGGGAATTTTGGCCCATTCCTCCTGACAGAGCTGGTGTAACGGAGTCAGGTTTGTAGGCCTCCTTGCTCAAACATGCTTTTTCAGTTCTGCCGACAAACTTTCTATGGGATTGAAGTCAAGGCTTTGTGATGGCCACTCCAATACCTTGACGTGGTTGCCTTAAGCCATTTTGCCACAATTTGGAAATATGCTTGGGGTCATTGTCCATTTGGAAGACCCATTTGTGACCAAGCTTTAACTTTCTGACTGATGTCTTGAGATGTTGCTTCAATATATCCACATAATTTTCCTGCCTCATGATGCCATCTATTTTGTGAAGTGCACCAGTCCCTCCTGCAGCAAAGCACCCCCACAACATGATGCTGCCACCTCCATGCTTCACGGTTGGGATGGTGTTCTTCGGCTTACATACCTCCCCCTTTTTCCTCCGAACATAACGATGGTCATTATGGCCAAACAGTTCTATTTTTGTTTCATCAGACCAGAGGACATTTCTCCAAAAAGTACGATCTTTGTCCCCATGTGCAGTTGCAAACGGTAGTCTGGCTTTTTTTATGGCGGTTTTGGAGCAGTGGCTTCTTCCTTGCTGAGCGGCCTTTCAGGTTATGTTGATACAGGACTCGTTTTACTGTGGATATAGATATTTTTGTACCTGTTTCCTCCAGCATCTTCACAAGGTCCTTTGCTGTTGTTCTGGGATTGATTTGCACTTTTCGCAACAAAGTACGTTCATCTCTAGGAGACAGAACGCGTCTCCTTCTTGAGCAGTATGACTGCTGCATGGTGCAATGGTGTTTATACTTGCATACTATTGTTTGTACAGATGAACCAGACTTGTGGAGGTCTATCATTTTCTTTCTGAGGTCTTGACTGATTTCTTTTGATTTTCCCATGTTGTCAAGCAAATAGGCACTAAGTTTGAAGGTAGGCCTTGAAATACATCCACAGGTACACCTCCAATTGACTGAAATTATGTCAATTAGCCTATCAGAAGCTTCTAAAGCCATGACATCATTTTCTGGAATTTTCCAAGCTGTTTAAAGGCACAGTCTACTTAGTGTATGTAAACTTCTGACCCACTGGAATTGTGATACAGTGAATTATAAGTGAAATAATCTGTCTGTAAACAATTGTTTGAAAGATTACTTGTGTCATGCACAAAGTAGATGTCCTAACCGACTTGTGTTGTAGGGCTTGGCTAGCTTAATGTTCCGGTCGGTAGCTAGCTAACACTCACTCACTTGGCTCCTTGCACCGTCATGAAAAGGGGCATGAGGGAAGCCCTACAATATTATGTTTTTCTAAGTAGTGAGAGCAGACAATGTTGAAAAGTAATCTTTAGACATGTTGTACTTCTGTAATTGACTAAAACAAGAAGACAGCAAGAAAATTGTGTTTGAAAAGGGTCAAGTTTTTGCTGTGAGGCAATGGGGTAACCTAGGTAACCACAGGTTGTTTTCCCCACAGGCGGGCATTCTATTTAATACCGATTAGGACTATTGTTTCAATGTAATGTCGGCATATTGTCGGCAAATCCCTCAGCCCTTTCCTGGTTGCAACAATTCTAATAGTTACCTAATTTCAGTTTATGTGACAAAACAAACAAGTATAGTGTAGAGAATCATCAACCATCTAAACCGCTGTGTAATATCTTTTCCATAACCAAAAATATTGTATATTCAGCAGGTGTACAAAACCGAAAGTAAAAGACGCAAAAACAAAACTTAAAGCTTCAGTATGTAATTTTTTGGGAGAGCTGACAAAATTCACATAGAAATGTGACGTATTATATATATGTCATTCTCATTGAAAGCAAGTCAACAAAAGTTAGATCTGTTCTATATGCGCTATTTTTATCTTTCCTGTTTTCAAGTTTAGTTGTTGCCTTTTGCTTTCGGTTTTGTACACCAGCTTCAAACAGCTGAAAATACTATTTTTTGGGTTATAGAAAATATATTTTACTGCAGTTTAGATGATACAATGATTCTCTACACTATATTTGCTTGTTTTGTCACATAAACTGAAATTTGGTGAATTATAAGAATTTTGGCAACCAGGAGATGGAGGAGCTATTTCTACATAGTGCATCTTTAAGAACAGGAAGCATAGAAATAGCGCACATAGGGCATATCTACCGCTTCTTAGACTTGCTTCCAATGAGAATTACATATCTATAACTCACATTTCTATATGAATTTAGTCAGGTTGCCCAAAAAGTTGCATATTGCAACTAAATAAAATGGAACCATTCCTCTAAAACTGTCTGGCTAACTAGCTAACAAACATACAGTACAGATAAATTATAAAAATGCATTATTTTACCTAATATCTTATCACATAACTGGAAAACCATGATTGACCAACTCCCTGACCAAAGTGGCTGACCTTTATCCCATCATAAGAAGGTTCATGTCCATTTGTGTGTCTGTAGTCTGTCCACAAGAGATTAGACATTTTGAGATGAAGACTTGAGAACTGTTACCTCATCTTATGTCTATGAAAACATAGACATTTCTCCATTCTCATGTGGGCCACATTCTCCTAGCTGAGTGCTCTGTAGCTGACTGATAAGGTCACTCTAAGTGGCCTTTCCTTTCTCGTTACTTATTTAAATCAATACATGAAAAGGGAATATTCAGGGGAATGTTTTACACCATGTTTTCTCAGGGCTACTCTGGGGAGTGAGCTTTCCACCCAAATGCACTGTTAATGGATGACCCAAATCTTTTGCAGTAACATATGTATTTTCTAGCTGTTACAGTTTTTTTTTCGTGTGACGACTAGTATGTGCAGGACCTTTTATGAATCTGTTGACAGTCTGGATGTAAAGTTCCTTAGCACTGACTCATGCATTCACAGCCCTCTAAATGAAATACTGAGCTCTCTAATGCAATGAAAGATACCCAAATGCTTAAGGGACAACTAATAATTAATGTTGTCTGTTAATGTCTGATTGTTGAACATGTGTCATTAGATTGGACCCCAAAGCAGTTACCGTTACAAAGAAGCTCATATGTAGACAAAGGAAGCTGAGAAGCAGAAATCAGTTATTTCAAGTTTCTTTGAAAGGCACATTCAAAAACGTAGTACATTAGTGGTAGTCCTATAGAAAATTATATAAAATAGCCAGTGGTGTGTGGTTCGGAGAGGTTATATTTTCATTACCGACATTTTGTATAAAGTTGCATGAGAAAATGGATGCATGTGTTTTTCCATCTCTCGTCACAGCCGTTACATACAGTTGACTGAAAACCATTGAGTTCATATTTATTGGCAGAGTAGGCTGAGTCATTGTTGAGCGCCACAATAACGGCATTGTTTGGCACACTCGATCCATGACCATTCGTAAGTTAACTACGACATTCATTGAACTCTACTAAACAATCAATGGCTTGGGATAATGCAGTTGGGGGGTGTCAGTTCTACATGCCTAGCTCATGCTTGCACAAAAATGGCGGAGAGGTTACTGTACAGAATGGGGATTGTATAGCACAAGGGGAGAAGAACAGATGTTAGATGTCAGAGGCACAGATCACACAAAGGGGTATTCCACCAAACACTCTCACCTTGGAACTCAGCACACACATCGCCCCAACCAACTGTGAGATTTGGATACAGATATTGCTTTTCACAAATGGCTCCCCTAACAATGTGCTCTTTGTTTCTGAGGGCTTCAACAACATAATAGTTTTTGCTTTCACAGTTTGTAGCAGAACTTATTTTACTTATGGTGGTCTGTGTTAATAGTATGCACAGGTTTTCTCAAAAGTTGTTTTGAATCGTTATGTTTTAATGGTAAGAATGGCTAAAGGTATGGTAATGTATAGACATGCTATGTCTCTTCTTGTGTTATCTTCTATCTTAAAATCAATGTTGATATATCTTCACACACACACACACACACACACACACACACACACACACACACACACACACACACACACACACACACACACACACACACACACACACACACACACACACACACACACACACACACACACACACACACACACACACACACACACACACACACACACAGAGAGACTCTGATCGGATCTGACTCCATTAGTTACACCTATGTATTGAGCAGGATCCCAAACAGGGAAGCAAGTGGTTTGATCTTCTTCATGGAGAGGACAGCAGTAGGGAAACCCTTGTGTCTCTCTGCATTCCAAATCTTGTTCCTGGCTCTGGAACGGATGGATGTGACAGCCATTCCAAAGCCCATTAGAACTGGCGTTTCAGAATAGATTTAACTAAATGGCTGATGCCGTGAGCCTGATAGGCCTAGTCTTCCGTAAGTGTGTCACTGCGCCAGATGGACTCTTTGCTAGAATACATTTTATTATTAATTATGAAACAGACCCTTTAATTTGTACCGTGCATCATGAAAGAAATCACACAGCAGAAATGGCATAACACAGATTGATTATAACCATATAGACCCTGACTGTGACAAATAGATAACAGCCACCTTTCACATTTCATGAACATGATTTTTCTCCCTCTCTGAGGGTGCACGTCAGATGGGAGCCGCCTTGAGGTTTGCTGAGGTTTTCCTCTCTCCTTTGTCTGGCCGTCCAGCTCTATGAAGGCTAGTGATCCAATGTGTCTGTAAACCAGGGCTTTCTCCATGCCACCTTTAACCCATTCTACTGGGGCTCCTTGAAGGCCCTCTTGAGGCGTTGCTATGTGAATGACCAGCATGAAAGGATTCCCTAGTCCACTGCACAGAGTTTGGGGGGAGGAGGGGGGTGGATTAAAAGTCACGCTGTTAACGGCACAGCTCCCAAGGATTGGCGGACCCTCAAACTGCCGAGTGCCCTGGCAGCTGGAGAGGCCAGCTCAAAAGCCCCACGCCGGGAAGCATTCTCTCCCGCTCTTTACAGGAGGCTGCTAAGGAATCTGCGCATACACAGAGAGGAAAAAACAACCCCCTTTTCTCCCATTTCTTACCGAGTTTAGGCAAACTATAGACAGCCCATAATAGATGATTAGTAGTGCATATAACTTTTTACCATGTGGATTTATTTGTAAATATAAAAATACATAGTTTTTCTTTTTAGAGATTCTGAGAATAGTGGTTTTGATCTTTATAAACCTTCTGTTAGCCTGCAGTTAAATCCATAGCGGCTTAAAGCAAGTGGGATTTTAGGTCTATTAATGAATTGTTTTGATTGCTGGTTTGATGGATTAAGTCAGATAGTCACAGATTTCGTGCACATTTTCTCTTTTTATGACCCTGATGTAATTATTTTACCTGACAGTCAGGGATATGGAGAATATTGAAGACAATGCAGGCATACCAATAGAGGATTAATCCTGCAGACAAAAGCATTTGTTTTGAAAAGAGGCGGTGAGCTGTCAGGTTAAAGTTTCAGAGAGAAAAGAGGACAATGAAGTCCAAATTGAAATTCCTCCCAGTGTGGCCTTTCACATTAAAATAAATGACATTGTCTGGAGACCAGGTACTCCTCCGGGGGACTGGGCCATTGTCTGCCTGCAGTGAGGTTACAGTGTGGCCGCAGGTCACCCCGCTGAGGCTCTGACTGATGATGAGGCTGTGACATAAGCCACCGCTTCTTCCCACCGGAATGGCCTTTATGGATCTGGCAGCTTAAAAACCTTAAAGGCACTCTGAATAAAATAGGACTGAGAAACCCCAGGCTATGCATCTCTGAAGTTTTTCATAATAGCATCAACATATATGCACCTGTTATCATCTTGCCTCAGTAATGCCTCTTACTAAAACAGTAATAAGAGACAAATGTTTTGATTCAGATTTTTCAAGCAATTTTTTCAATACGGTGGTATTTGTTATCATGTGACTGTATTGGCTGGAACTTGATCACTTGACAACCACTGTTATAGGAATAGTGGGACACTGATTTACTGAGTTTATATTCTGTGTAATGAAATGTATACTCCAGTGACTGATTTAACCTAATATTTGAGTTAGAATTTTCTCCACACTAAAACTGTCTTAAAGCAATTAGTCTTGGAGCATTTGTCATGAGTGCTGGCTGGTGCCCATACGTAGCTGTAGGGGAAATTAAACGTGATTATGTAAACTAACAGATGTATTGTAAATCTAAGTCAAAGGCAAGGAGCTTGATGGGAGGGGGGAGTTGGAGCACTTGACACTTCAAACAGCTCCTTCAGCTCAACATCTGCCATATTAAAGCACCCAACATGCAATACCCAAATCCTAATAGTTATTTAATACAGGCAACAATATCCAAGCATTAGACTTCTCTCTGACATATTAGGGGAGCTGCTGTGCTCGATTCCGATGATTTCAGTGTTCCCAAATTTAGTCGGTCTGAATAATCTGCTGAAAGAAGAGGTAGGAGGAAGCTCGGAAAACAGCAGTCCTCTGGTGCATTGTGTTGGCATTAAGGTTGCCAGCTGCGTGACAAGTGTTATTATAGTGTGTCAGCATTTATCCCCTCAGAGTGAGGTTTGAAAAATAGCCTGGCTTAGCACCCAGAAAGTCTATTCAGGATTTTTAATGTATTTCTTATTTTCTGTGGGAAGGAAACAGAACCAGGGAAGAATCAAGTCATCAAGAATCGAATGTAGAAAATATCACATATGGTTAGAATAGTTTAATTTCTAAATCCCAATAAAGAGAATGAACTAGTCTTATGCAATATTCCATTAAGACTTTTTTCCTGGGAAGAAAAAGTTGCCAAAGAGGAAACTTGCTGTGATTGGACAATATGGCTGTGGTGGTCTTCTGCATTTAACATTGTGTCTGCTCAAGCACATCAACCACTTTGTATCTGTGTTCTGGTCAAGTGCTAGATGAACAGTGCATGTCCACAGTCACATTGCAAGGCAAGGTTGCAGCTGTCTCCACAAAAGGGAAGACTTGTTGGGTAGGCTCCGGTGTCAGTGTGGCCAAACTCAGTGAGATTAAGGGCCAGTATCTGTTGCAGATGGTAGTAATATAGCTTGGTGATAATATAGCTTCCCTAATAGCGTGTCTTTCCCCCTGCTGTCTTAAGCAATTAGCCAGCTGTTCCTCAAAAGCAAAACCAAATGGTGTCTTGAGAAGACTATAATTAAAAAGGAAATAACCCTACTGAAACAAAAACGGAATAACTGGACTGTCAACCTTCTATCTGTCAGACCAGAGCCGTAATACACGCCCCAGGCTAAAACAGACCTGTTCCAACTTTATCACAACAGCTTTGTTTGGATATCTCCTGTCAACTGTTGTTGGAACTCTGCCTTTTTGCAATTGTCTATTTAATTGAAATGATGCAGCAGCAAGTTTAGTATGTTCCATACAAATAGTCTGTATGTCTAGTCTAGTTTTAACCTACACTGAGTGTACAAAACATTAGGAACACCTTCCTAATGTTGTGTGGCACCCCCCTTTTGCTTTCAGAAGAGCCTAAATTCATCAGGGCATGGACTCTACAAGGTGTCAAGCGCGTTCCACAGGGATACTGGCCCATGTTGACTCCAATTCTTCCCACAGTTGTGTCAAGCTGTCTGGATGTCCTTTGGGTGGTGGACCATTCTTGATACACACAGGAAACTGTTGAGTATGTAAAACCCAGCAGTGTTGGAGTTCTTGACACAAACCGGTACACCTGGCACCTACTACCATACCCAATTTAAAGGCACTTGAATATTTTGTCTTGCCCATTCACCCTCTGAATGACACACATACACAAAGTCAAAGTCACCATTATTAGTCAGTTGTACAACCGAATGCCTTCAACTGAAATGTGTCTTCCGCATTTAACCCAACCCCTCTGAATCAGAGAGGTGCGGGGGGCTGCCTTAATCAACATCCACGTCTTCGGCGCCCGGGGAACAGTGGGTTAACGGCCTTGTTCAGGGGCAGAACGACAGATTTTTACCTTGTCAGCTCAGGGATTCAAACTTGCAACCCTCCGGTTACAAGTCCAACGCTCTAACCACTAGGCTACCTGCCGCCACTAGGCTACACAACCCATGTCTCAATTGTCTCAAGGCTTAAAGATCGTTATTTAACCTGTCTCCTCCCCTTCATCTACACTGATTGAAGTGGAGTTAACAAGTGACATCATTAAGGGATCATAGCTTCCACCTGGATCCACCTGGTCAGTCTATGTCATGGAAAGAACATGTTCTTAATGTTTTGTAAACTCAGTGTATATTTTAGTTTACTGGTTGACTTTTCCTTTGAGTGAGTTGTTAATATTGAGATTATTCACCCTTATTCAACATTGTTTTGCGGTCGTCTGTTTCTGTAAAGTTCCTCCTATATCACTGCTAATAGGCAAATAGACGGCAAGTGTATTTTATTGCTTTGGGGCCTAACTTGTTCACAACCAGCATGACAAGGAATCACACAAAGTGTTGAAAAGGTCAAAGTTCAATAAGTTGTTTTATCCTTGTTTCATCTTGACAGTAAGCAGAAGGTTCCCATCATGTGTTGGGTGGAGATTCTATTTGCATTCATATAGATGGGGCTGGCTCTTGTTAACCAACATTGTTGCGGTCAACAGGTTTTTCAAGACAGACCAGCAGTGTGATATGTTGATATAATACATCACAGGCTATGCCCTCTAACCAGAAATACATATGTAAGTTGACTGTGATCACCAGCAGTGGAATTTTTACATTGTGCTACTCTCAAGTAAACAATATGAGATTGAGTTGTCTTTCCAAATGACAGGCTGTCATTCGATCCCTTTTGTTCCCCTCGTCTACTATTACCCCATGTTCTTTTCTCATCCCCGGCTTGACTCTGAAAGGAGTCTTTTTGGTGTGGTAGTTAATAAAAGGGAGTAGGGGGCAGTCAGATGCAAATCTGGTCAGGCCAAGACATGTACTTATTTTGATTTATGTGTGCGTTTAGTGGGTTTTGGTTGAACCCATTAGAAATGACTTCTCGGTTGTGCAGGGCTCAATGTGTGAAGTGGTGTAATGCTCCTCTAGAAAATGATCTGTTTTTGATTAATGCAGTCTTACTATGCTCCTGGGACAAGTCTTGACAATGAAATGGTTGTTGTGTCATAGATGTTTGAACTTGCTCTGAGCCAGGTATTTTGTGAGCATACAAGGCTTTTTTTCCTGGGAGAGGTGTTAGCTAGGCAGAATAGTTACATTCTTACTTGTCTACTTAGGGTTAGCATGGAGACAGCAGCTTCGATATCAGCTCTTACTGCCAAATTAATTAGTTCTGTCTACTGTAATAGTGAATTAGTGCTACTGATTCCTCTTATAGGATAGAAGACACTATTCATGCCAATGCAGCCCACTGAGCGAATCAACTAATCACATTTTCCGTCTGTTTTAAATCCAAGGCAAGGGACTTTTTTTGGCCAGTTTCTTTTATTCACGTTAATGAAAGTTATATTACAATTATTGACATGGGTCTCTCAGGCTACTCAGGTTATGCATTCTTCCAGTTTGCTGAGTAAAACTTGTTTATTTGCTGGTTGTTTGGCAGAGGGTAATCAGTTCTCAGTGTGTAACCTGATCAGCAACACCATTGCGGTGCCAGATCCTCATTAAGTCCTTCCTGTAACAGTACAGTCTATGGGAATTCCCGCTGAATTCAGATCACTCTCAATCACATCAAGTTCTGCCTGAGAATGTCAGTGAACAATATTCTGCATTCACTGCAAGGTTTGTTTTCCCCTCGAGCGAGTCTCTCAGATAGGAAATATAGAGTATAGCATTGAGAAATACCATGAATAATATTATTTGTTGACAAATGCAGCTTAAAGGAGTATGTACATTGCTAATGTATTAGCTCAAAATAATTTGGAAAATGTTCTTATGAGTCTCAAGGTTATTGGAGTTTATATGAGAAAGTAACCTGTCAGATTGTATTATTGAGAGACTTTCCCCCCAGTCAGAAACATAAAGAGAGCTGCCAATCACGCATTCCATGTCAACGCTAAAGGGGGAAGGAAGGAGCCAGCCTCATCGTCTCATTCCTCTGACCTGTGGCATTCTTTCTTCCTAACCAAAGCGATGGGAATGTGGGCAGAAGTCATGGACGTATCTGGGGAACCTGCCCCAGGAATGCTCCGCTTGTCCAATTGAGTCTTGAACAATAGTTGTGATGGTTCATTTCCTAACAAAGAACGATAAATATTGAACACTGTTACAAGGGGGTAGAGAATAAATAAAAACCATTATACCTCCCATAGTTTGTTCAGTTGGATCATAAATCGTGTCTCCCTGTCAGGTTTTGTCCTGAACTACTGTTGCCATGCTTTTGCATATGGGAACTGTCCTAAGGTCATATGTGTTCTTTAGACTTATTACCGGCAAGGACTTGCTTCTGTGCTGCCGGGCGTGAGCAAGACAAATTATGCTTCCTTGCTGGAGTCGAAGTAGCTAATTATCTTGCCCAAACCAAGGCAAAACTGGGAAAGAAGCAGAGAACACATGAGCTGAAAGCAGTGTTAAGGAGAGTTTTGTCTCTTATATGCAGTGGTGTAAAGTACTTAAGTAAAAATACTTGAAAGTACTACTTAAGTCGTTGTTTTTGGTAACTGCACTTTACCATTTATATTTTTGACAACTTTTACTTTTGCTTCACTACATTCCTAAAGAAAAGAATGTACTTTTTACTCCATACATTTTCCCTGACATCCAAAAGTACTCGTTACATTTCGAATGCTTAGCAAGACAGGAAAATGGTCTAATTCATGCACTTATCAAGAGTTCAAACCTGGCCATCCCTACTGTCTCTGATTGGCGGACTCACTGAACACATGTTTTCTTTGTAAATTATGTCTGAATGTTGCAGAGTGCCTCTGGCTATCTGTAAATAAAAAGAAAAACAAGAAAATATTGCTGTCTGGTTTGCTTAATGTAAGCAAATTTAAATGATTTATACTTTTATTTTTGATACTTAAGTATATTTTAGCAATTACATTTACTTTTGATACTTAAGTATATTTAAAACCAAATACTTTTAGACTTACTCAAGTAGTATTTTACTAGGTGACTTTCACTTTTACTTGAGGCATTTTCTATTAAGGTATCTTTACTTTTACTCAAGTATGATAATTGGGTACTTTTTCCACCACTGCTTATACAGTTCAAGTCGGACGTTTACATACACCTTAGCCAAATACATTTAAACTCAGTTTTTCACAATTCCTGACATTTAATCCTAGTAAAAACTCCCTGTTTTTGGTCAGTTAGGATCACCACCATTTAAGCCATTTTGCAACAACTTTGGAAGTATGCTTGGGGTCATTGTCCATTTGGAAGACCCATTTGCGACCAAGCTTCCTGACTGATGTCTTGAGATGTTGCATCAATATATCCACATAATTTTCCATTCTCATGATGCCATCTATTTTTTGAAGTGCACCAGTCCCTTCTGCTGCAAAGCACCCCCACAACATGATGCTGCCACCCCCGTGCTTCACGGTTGGGATGGTGTTCTTCGGCTTGTAAATCTCCCCCTTTTTCCACCAAACATAACGATGGTCATTATGGCCAAACAGTTCTATTCTTGTTTCATCAGAACAGAGGATATTTCTTCACAAAGTATGATCTTTGTCCCCATGTGAAGTTGCTAACCGTAGTCTGGCTTTTTTATGGCGGTTTTGGAGCAGTGGCTTCTTCCTTGCTGAGCAGCCTTTCAGGTTATGTAAATATAGGACTTGTTTCACTGTGAATGTAAATACTTTTGTACCTGTGTCCTCCAGCATCTTCCCAAGGTCCTTTGCTGTTGTTCTGGGATTGATTAGCACATTTTGCACCAAAGTGTGTTAATCTCTAGGAGACAGAATGCGTCTCCTTCCTGAGCAGTATGATGGCTGTGTGGTCCCATGGTGTTAATACTTGCGTACAATTGTTTGTACAGATGAATGTGGTACCTTCAGGCTTTTGGAAATTGCTCCCAAGGATGAACCAGACTTGTGGAGTTCTAAAAAACAAATTCTGAGGTCTGGCTGATTTCTGTTGATTTAACCCCAATGATGTCAAGCAAAGAGGCACTGAGTTTGAAGGTAGGCCTTGAAATACATCCACAGATACACCTCCAATTGACTCAAATTATGTCAATTAGCTTCTAAAGCCACATAATTTTCTGGAATATTCCAAGCTGTTTAAAGACACAGTCAACTTAGTGTATGTAAACTTCTGACCCACTGGAATTGTGATACAGTGAATTATAAGTGAAATAATCTGTCTGTAAACAATTGTTGGAAAAATTACTTGTGTCATGCACAAAGTAGATGTCCTAACCAACTTGCCAAAACTATAGTTTGTTAACAAGAAGTTTGTGGAGTGGTTGAAAAACGACTTCAACTGTATATTTTTTTTCGTTTTCTTTCAATTAGCTTTTTCCTAGTGGCCTTGAAGGGATGTAACAGCAGAAGAGACACAATCAGAACATCTTTATGGCGGTTTTAGTTGAGCATTTCTGATTTATTTGCAGCCACTGTGTAGGAGTATATTGAAAATATTAGGTTGTATTTCTTTTGCCCTCTTTGGTATCACAGATAAACCCAATCAATGAACACTGAGTGGTTGAACATTTCTTGTATGCCCCTGATTCAAATTTCTGTCCATAACTAGTCCTAGCTAGTATTTCCTGTGATCAATTTGTGATACATTTATTTCCATGTACCATGCAGCCAAATATATTCCTGGTATGTTCTTCAGGGCACCTGCCTCAGAAACATATTACAGAGAGAATGTTGTTAAAGCCCTTTTGATACTGAACAGAAAAACTCCCCCTTTTATTGAGTTGCAGGGGATGTCAGATAAATGTAGCACTAGTCTTAATTTACACCCTCCATCCACACCTTTATCTCCAATCCCAGGTAATAGCCTGCTTTTCTCTGAACCTTATATCACAGAATGTCTCATCATGTCATCCCCATCTCCATGAGGCCGCACTGATATATTCTCACTAGAAGCACATACAGTATTACAGTCAGAGGCAGACGCCCAAATTAAACCCATTTAAGGAGCATCCTTCCCTGAGGACCTCCTGGTACAGAGAGCTCTTCTATCACTCGGTGTGTTTTGGCCACCGTTCAGATCAGGCCTGGTCGGCTGGGCTGGCTGGGCTGCCACTAGGCCCCCTGGTTCTGTAGTGGGTTTCCTCAGCTGATCAGTCCATCTGGGGTTGGGCTTCATCCAGGACTGGAAACGTGTCTCTCAGAACCACAGTGACCCTGGTCTGTCTCTGTCTCCAGCCAACTTAGAATGGACCTAGATTTGATTGATTTATGGTACAAATTTGTACATCTAAATTGAGGAGTGTAGGTAACGATCAGTATTTTCACATCTCAGAAAAGAAATATTCAAACAAAATGTTCAGTATGAGGTCTTTGTGGTCAAAGTGGCATAGTTAAGAGTTGCCAACACTCAGATGTAGGCCCTAACAGTCCATTGATGCTCATGCTGGCTTTTGCTTGCCAAGTTTTTACGGTGGTCAATTTTATTGTGATGAATCCCACCCTAATTCCTAGGCGTTATTCATAATTTAGCAATCTTGTTGGTATTTTACAGCTCAGGCTGAGACATATTTAGTCATACAGGCAGCGGGAAGGATGTGTGGAACATTTTGAAGTTGAAAAGGGAGTGTCTAAATTAGTCATGCTGCAAATACAGTACTTTACTGCTTTTGTGGCTGATGCCCTATAGCTAGTGTTTTCTGCAAGTTTATTAGTGTGTAAGCACTAGTAGACTATGATATGATTTCAAAGTATTCAACTACAGTCTGCAGTGCACTTCTATGATGTGACTGATAATTATCCAGTGAGTTATTAGGTTAAGCCATTGGTCACTTTTCGATATGTAGTAAAATGTTGCTACAGTGAACCAAACCCCAGTCACAGTCACACAACTCTTCATACTGCCACAGAATCCTCAGCCTGTTTGAAGGTAATTGGGATAATGAGATCATTCACACAGCCAGCCCTGGGCTGCAGTCTCCAGCCCACGAGAACTGAGAACTGATATACTCCAAACTGGGCTCTTGATCTGGAGGAGTCACAGCCATGTTGCCAATTACTGTATCCCTGGTAATCTCAGGCAGCTCCATGCACTGGAGACCAAAATAGACGTCAAAGCAAAGCAGATGTAATGGATTTAGTAAGGAGGGTGATTATTTCTCTCTGCCTGTAGGGGGCATCTGTCGCTGTTGCCCCCGGGCTCGCCGAGTTGCCGTTTCTCCTTCGATATGTAATTTAACATTTCTGTGAGGGTATGGCAACTTTAAGGTAACACAACAACACCCTTCTAACTGTTTAAGTGTGCCTGATCCTCTGCCTACGTACTACCAGACACTAACTGCCCATTTGCTTTTCAAAGCCGGGTTGAAGGCAAAATGTATTGGTACGTTGAAATTGCTATGATACTTACAGCAGTGCACTGGGATGCACGTGCCTTGAGTGCCTCTGTAAACCAGACTGTCAATTAGCCTATCAGAAGCTTCTAAAGCCACATCATTTTCTGAAATATTCCAAGCTGTTTAAAGGCACAGTCAACTTAGTGTATGTAAACTTCTGACCCACTGGAATTGTGATACAGTGAATTATAAGTGAAATAATCTGTCTGTAAACAATTGTTGGAAAAATTACTTGTCATGCACAAAGTAGATGTCCTAACCGACTTGCCAAAACTATAGTTTGTTAACAATACATTTTTGGAGTGGTTGAAAAACGAGTTTTAATGACTTCAACCTAAGTGTATGTAAACTTCCGACTTCATCTGTATGTACCATTTGTTTTTTATCGTTTTCTTTTCAATTAGCTTTTTCCTAGTGGCCTTAAAGGGATGTATCAGCAGAAGAGAGTTACAAACACAATCAAACACAATCAACCTGATTAAATTTTTTTAAATAAAAATGTGTACAATATGGCAATCGTTTAATAACGCTACAGTAATAATTTATTAATTTAACTAACAGTTTCAGCTGCAGTTGTCTGTCTTTTGAACAGGGATGCTACATCCATATCATATTATAAAAATATAAAATATTGTATTTTATCACAATCACAGACTTTTAGGAAAAGTTTAAAAGATTGGATGCAATGTTTAGAGCGTGTTGATTTTCTTTTTTGAGGCATTTATTTTTCTTCTCTCACTGCATAACAGCTTGTTTGGGTTGCGGTTCCCTTACCCTCAAATTACTGTCAAAGCAAGAATATGTTTTTCTGTTAGTTAATAATTTGCAGGCTTGAAGGAAAATAATACCTGCCAATCTCCATTTTTTATCCAACCTTAAAAACTAGGACCACAGGAAAACTACTTCTGGTGAAATAAACAGCAAATGTAGCCCAAGATCCTTCAACTGCAAAAAATGACTAGCAAGTTTGCATTTGTCAATGTTGTCTTCAACTGGAATTGACTGATAATTTTAAACGTTAAATAACTAAGTATTCAACGTGCACGTTTGAATGTTTAGAGTGTATCCTGCCCTCTAGCTAGCCTGAGGCCTATTGATGGAGTTGTATGAATGGTGACGGCTTTAGAGTCCCAGACTAGTTGCACCCCTCTCTGATATTCCATTGGATAGCCTAAATCCTCCAGCAACGGGGCATTGTGGGATGGAAGGGTCTGCCAAGTCATGTGCTTGAATTCCCCCTTGGAATGTGTGAAGGGGAGGTGGGGTGGGGAGAGTGTGGCCATGCCACTCATGAGAGATCTTTCCCCTCCTTGGCTGTGTGAAGATCTCAGTAGCATTGTGAGAGCATGTGAATGAATAACCTTCATTTGCATGGACTACGTATAGCAGCTCTTTAATTGGTTGCATTCAAGCCACTCTTAAGTCTGTGTTCAGTTGTTTAAAAATGTGTGTGTGTTTGTGTGTGTGTGTGAGAGAGAGATGCAGAGAGAGGGAGAGAGTTTAAGTCATGTGCATAATGTTAAAATGAGAAAAGCAGAACGCTGTGATAATGATGCACTGTGAAGTTTATCGTTCGTCTGAGGACGCCTTGGGGAGGGGGATTCTGAGCTCACTCTATAAGTGGGGATGGGCGGGGTTCCATTCAATCACATGAATTATGGTGCTGTTGATTAATAAATATAATCAATAACAAATGCAACTGAAAATAATTTTGTGTGACTACAATGCAACTTAAAACTTACACTTTATATTATTTTCCTGGCTTTGAATAAATTGACTTTAGTTTTGTTCACGGGAAAAACGTATATCAGTCTATACCTTCCTTTTGAATAAGATTAGAAAATATTTGCTCTCCCCTCCCTGTAGACTATTTAATCATTTTTAATCAGAGATGATGGGTGGAGGGAGAGAATGTGGGAAAAATTGCACAGAAATCATAACGTTTCTATGGCAACTTGTTTATTCCCGACTGGTGCATCTTGTAAATCCGATTGGCGAGAGAATGAGGCCTTGTCTCCTCCTAAGCCTGAAAGGAACTGCCCAGGCTCTAAGTGTGTAGGAGGCCCAAATGAGTGAAGAACAAAGGAGGGCTATTTTTTCAGTCTTTCACAGTTGATAATGAGCAGCGCAGACAATGGAGTTGAGTTTGCTTCTTCAAGTTTTCCCATATTGCTTGAGCTTGTCCCCTTGCACCTGGTATATTTGACACGTATTTGATTGTCGTTTTCCTAGCAGTGGGAAAGATACTGGGACATTTGCATTTTATTATATTTTTATGCCTACTTGGTTTGTTCAAGCAAAAACGTGCATCAGTGACGGTTCACAGAAGTTGATGTCTTCATTGACAGGCTGAATGAATGTCTCTTATTCAGTGTTTGACCACGTTAGTTTCCTGATATAATGGAGCCAAATGTCCGCCAGAGGTTGTAACCTTAGGAAGTGGATTTTAATGCAAATATGTTGACTCCTAAACCATCAATTTGTGATTTGAATAAAATATTGTCTTCATTTAATGTTTTTTGAGCAAAATAAGGCCTTAAAGGTTGGTTAATTTGGTTTATCACTCACTCAATGTTTTTATAATGATGAAACATTAAGATAACAATGCTGTAAAACAATAACAGAAGCTGGATTAATCCGGTGGACCCTTATCTATAAGTAATCATTCCCCACGGCTTAAAAGGGTGTTTTTCTAATGATTACTAGATTATAGACTTTGAGGGGCTGTGTCTTGAGATTGAGAGCAGCAGTCACAATATGTCTTTGGGACTGTGTCTCTGTTGGACCCCAGTGAATTTTATTTAGCATGTGAGGCTGAGATAAGGTGTTGGACTGGTACCTAATTATGTTAAACAGATCCCAGGGGCCTTGGAGTGGAGGCAGCATCAGGCCTGTCAGGCCGAGGGTGGCAACGTATGGCAGGAGATGAGGTTATGGAGGATTAGCTCAATATTGAAATCAAATCCACCCTTATTTTTTAAAATCTGTTTTCACAAATACACTCAGTGCAATATTGCTATTTGTCCCTGCCCTGGAAGACCCTGACAATTGAATTTCCAGTCAATAGTTACAATAGTTACAGATGTTATACTTGCTAGTTATTGTGCTCGCCGTCATTGTATCACTATCCAGTAAAGGACTGACCACTCACTGTTTTCTCCCACTATTGTCTGTGATTGTTTATTATGTAAATGCAGGTTACTTGTTGTAACAATGAGTTATGGTGATTAGGACATGCTTGTAACCATATGATATATATAATGCATTTTATTTGAGGATCACCATGCATCCTGAACTGAATGTTTATGTATTACAAAAATATCCTGGTGTGCTAGCTGCATGTAACATCACTTTAAAACCCTACTGACCGTGGAGAAAGCAGTAATAATACCATTCTTTCTCTGATGAAAAATGACCATTGAAAGGATTTGTAAGATGGCAACTTGAATGAAATGGCAATCATTTAGCACCCCTGATGAATATGCTAATCAATCTCATTAATATTCATTACGCTTTAAAACTCACATAATACCCCACTGTGTCTGCTGATTTCTGTCCCTGAAAATAATAGTGATGAAACCGAAAAAACTCTTGCCTGCCATGTCAAATTGTCACTCTTTAAACCGCATTTCCTATGGAAAGTGGTGGGAGGATATTCAGAGCTCAAAGCCCTAATCGTGAAGATGACCTGTAATTTCCAGTGCTCAGTCTAGAATCTGAACACTGTCTTTGCTTTGCTTCTTAGCTCTTCAGAGCAGCAGTCCTGTTTGATCAGCACAAAGGGAATGGAGGATCTGTTTGGGCATCCCTTTGTGAAATTGGTAGATGGAGTAGTAATAGGCAGTCAAAGAAAACCTGAGAAAACCTGAGACATCCTAATCAGCACAGAGGAGCAGCAGACAGGGCATTGTGTGGTTTTTAAGGTATCCTTGTCTTATATCCTTCTCTGACATCTATAGCTACTTGATTATTGTTGTTGTGCATTTAGTAAGGGTTGTGTTTTTGTAGGTGTATTATTCTCTATTTTTGTTGGACCACGCAGCGTACGGCAGGCAACCATCAACACAAGTTGCTCTGACACAGTTTATAACATGGCTTTTGTCATATTGTTCTATTGATGTACTCCATTTTGAGGCGCTTGTGTCAGACCATAACTGTGAACTGAAGAGGGGGCTACTGAGAGACTACAGAATGAGACAGTCAGTGTCTGTGTTGCAGACAGCCATGAGTTATGTGTTGCTCACTTTAGTTTAAAATACAGTTGGTTTTTATTTATTTTTTATATACTGCTAGTCGGCAGTTAAATGCAGTGAATCCTTTGTTAGGTGCATGACTTTATGCTGGCCCCTGGCCGTTTACCTTATCCTCTGAGGATCCCATGACTGTAATACAGAGGATTATAACAGAGAGAGCATTGCTGCTTTGTGGAGGATTGAGTGTTAGTTTGAGAAAGTTTGCTAACAGAGCTACATTATATACACACTTTGAAGAAAGCATTTCCATTGGCTCAGAAACACTTTGGAGACAATACGGAAACTAAAGCCAGACACCTGATCAGTCTCTGAAGAAGCCTGAGGATAAAGGCAAATCCAACAGGTTTGGGAAGCCAAACAGAGGACCCAGTGTCTGAGAGACAAAGACAACACCAAGCTAACCGCAGGGCCAGTCAAGCTGCGCTCACCCAGGCTGTGCTCACCCAGGCTGTGCTCACCCAGGCTGTGCTCACCCAGGCTGTGCACTCTGCTTCATCTTTATGTATAGTAATAGTATGCTGCTGTACAGTTCCGCTTCAGTATATAGGGAATAATGCATCATCATCTCCTAAGCTGTTAGCGAACGCAAGGGACCCTTTTTATTTTACAAATCATGAGTCCCATCATGCATAGCAAAGATCTGTAATCCCACATAGAACGTGATGACGAATGGACGACAGAACGAAAGAATGAGAGAAGGAGAGACTAATTACTAGTGAGTGAATACCGCAAGTAGAGAAACAGGGTTGTTGCAGACTGGATACTAAACGAGCTGTGGCGGATTGACATAGTGGAACCAGGGCACATACTTTTGTCTAAGATAGCATACCTTGTTACTAAGGTTTCCCACAGACAGGCAGACTGACTGACATACAGACAGACATTGCTTACTGTTGATTCATTTTTAGTGTTGGGAGAATTAGTCAGCCTCCTTCTATCCACCAGGGCCTTAAGATGAATCAGTCATGAAAGCTGTTTTCGTGTCTATTAAACCATGTTGAATTTGGTTGGGAACAGTGTGTATGCAAATGAAATGTAAATAAGGATCAAGTTGTACATTTCCGTCTCCATCGCAACCAAACACATCATCATCATCAAACTGAGCAGCATCTCTCTGGTAACTAGGACAAGGTTGTTTGGACGTTAAGCTGAACAAAAACACATTCATCACAATACCGATTTGTTTGACTTCTACAGGACCAGATCAAAAACTGCCAACATCAGCTCTTCTCTCATATTGGATTAAGCATGTCAGCAGACCTAAGGGTTCTTATCAAGAAAAGAAAAAGAAAAAGAAACCACTTGAGAAGTATGACACATCAAAGGCAATCAGCAGGTCTAAATAATCAAATAGAATTCAGCAGGGTCTGTTGCTTTGAGTTAGAGAGAGAAGATATCAAAATGAATTTGTGAAAGATAAGGTGTGGAGCATCTAGATAAGGCATGCATGCCATCTGTCCATCAGCGCTTTGTGTTTATCTGTACTCTCTCCTCACTTGGCGCAGATTAAGCTCAATCAGGGCCCGGGCAGCCCTCTGTCATACTGATTTCCTATTGACATCCGCCCTGTTATTGTGCTGTATGTTTGCTGAGGTAAAGATAGGGGATGTCTGCTTTGTTTACAGTGTTTTAAATCAATAGGCATTAATGTAAATGAATGCAAGTGTTTACATTATAACAGCTTGGGCTCTCGGTTGTTATCTGTGTGTTTGATGTTATCAACCCCAGATGTAAAAGCATGTCCCGTAGCTGTCCTCAATGGTCGGCCATGTTTATGTGGCGTTGTAAACACCCGCTCCCGCTTCCCTTAACCTGTTCCTTAGAGTTAATTCACTCATGATTTGTTTTGCACCAGCTTTAAATAACAAACAATTTACTTTAAATTAGTCACTGTTGCAGACACGGACAACACTGGTGTATTGGGTAGAGAAGAATCGCATTTTATAGAGAGTAACACACTGTTATGCAATGAATGTGATGTATGTCTAGACCTTATATGTATTGCTGTTATTAGAGTATTTGAAATATTCTTACCTTTCTCTGTCATATTTTGTCTGTTTCAGATTTCAGTATGGGAAGGGCTTGGTGATGTATCCAGAGATAGGGGACAAGCTGGACATTATCTGCCCAAAGGCAGACATGGGGCGGCCGTATGAGTTTTACAAACTATACCTGGTGAAGAAGGAGCAGGCAGACCAATGCAGCACTGTCATGGACCCAAATGTGTTGGTCAACTGCAACAAGCCTGAGAAGGACATCAAATTCACCATCAAGTTTCAGGAGTTCAGTCCAAACTACATGGGCCTGGAGTTCAAAAAGAACATAAATTACTTCATCACATGTGAGTATCTGGTATTTAACCACACTGATGCATCTTATTTTATACCATCTATAAACTTTGTATTGATGCTTAGAAATTACAACACGATTGTTCCTAGATTATTCATAGTTTAATACAGCTCCGACATGGAATAGAATTGCAAACAATTCACAAGGCTTTTCCTTAATCTATCATTTAGAAATGGGTATTGCAGTGCTGCGATAAGATCAAACAGTTGTATTTTCCATGGCCTTAAAGGGATACTTCATGATTTTGGCAATGAAGCCTTTTATCTACTTCCTCAGAGTAAGATGAACTCGTGAGTCGTGGGATGCCATTTATATGTCTCTGTGTGCAGTTTGAAGGAAGTTGCTAACTAGAGTTAGCGCAATTGCTAACTAGTGTTAGCGCAATGACTGGAAGTCTATGGTAACTGCTAACAGGCTAGTAGATGCCATAGACTTCCAGCTATTACGCTAACACTAGTAAGCATTGGCTTGCTAAACTACCTCTAACTTCCTTCATACTGGATGCAGAGACATAAAAATGGTATCCATGAGTTAATCGGACTCTGGAGAAGTAGATAAAGGGCTTCATTGCCAAAATCCCGAAGTATCCCTTTAATGTTCCTTAGTATGTCACATATAGATACTGGCTGTTTAATTGGAATACAAGGATTCTGAAATATTTTCTGTGATCTGAAAGAGACCTGTATAATACAACTGAATCGATTATCCTTCTGCTGAGCCTGAAATCGTTACAGGTTACATTAAACTCCCTCAGCACAACATAAACATTTTCTTAAGGTCATCTAACTATAATGTATGTTGAATGAAAATCTTATCAGGTAGTCCTTGGTCGGGAATGCCTGAGCAGCCTTGAGTATCTTTTGACCCGTTGTTTTTAAGTGCAGCCACTACTAGCCTAGTTCTCCCTGCTCAGCGCGACTCTAAGCGCAGAGGGGTCTCTGAATTTTCTGAGACGAAATCGTTTCTGTCAGATCCGGTCAGTTGCAATAACACTTAAACTCTGGCAGAGGGGTCAGCTCCAGTCAAGCAGGTTTGATTTGTTCTGTTACACATCGCTGAGCCGAGCCCATTGCCTCTGACACCCTAACACCAGCACATAATCGACTTCACCCGACTCCACAGGTCCACAGGCCCAAGGCTGCTTTTCTTTAACCCTTTGATCCACATGGTATGTCTTTAGATCATCACTGGTGGCTGGCTGGGGAAGGAGCTCTGCTATTTTCCTATCCTCTCACAGATCTAGCATCAGAACATCAATGACACCATAATGTCCAGTCTCACTGATAACTGGTCTTCCAACCCAACGTGGATGGCCCATAAAAACACACTGAATGACTGGTGAAGCATGAAAAAGCGCTTCCAGCTTTGATACTTCTCTAATAGGAAAGCAAACATATTGTGTCTTTGCCACAAACTGATTACATTTCTGATTATCCTTGAAAGTAGTCAGTATATTTTCCTCATGTTCTTTAGTCCTGTTCCAAAAATAACAATTTATGATGTGGTTGCAGGATTAAATGGGTCACATTTATCAAAACATGTGTGCACACGGAATGTGCAAGAGCAGTACCAGCCACACACGTACAGAACATTGGATAAGGTATCCGGTATTCTTTTGACATCATTTGATAAACAATGACTCTTGTTAAAGGGGAAATGAGCTCAAGCGCTTGTTTAATTAGTGAACTCTGCAGCTCTCTGAGTATTTGTGGATTAGTGATGAAGATGAGAGGCGAGGCACAGTGCACTATACACTGCTGATTCACTTGTTTCTTCATAAATCAAAGTGAGGTTTGATAAAGCGCACAGCGTCCATTGCCAAGAGTGCTGCTGTCTGTGAGAGTATCTCTCTGAGATCTGACTGACTTTGTCTTTGATGATCTAATCCAGGGTTTCCAAAACGCTGTCCTTACTTTACCCTCTGTAACAGTATTTCAATGTTTGGTTTGTTACATGTGAAACGCAAAGGTGCGTGTAATGTCCGTTTTTATAGTTCACTCCGTTTTCTACTTGAATCGTCTTCTTCTATATCCTCCTGGTGCATGCTACTTCCCACACCAAGCCCTGCTCCCTGTCACTCAAGGAGAGAGCAGTTGCTCGACCACGGAGTCACAACCACTTTCTTGCTGTTCATTCTGCAGCCTGCATGGTCAGATAGATGCAACAAGATGTTGGTGACACGCTGCTTTACACCATTACACTATTAGTTAGTGTATCTTACTGTCTGCAAACTACTGTCTGCTAGTTTGTCTTTTCATAGAAAGTTGTGGCTAAAATAAATATTGTTAGCCGCTAGTAAGCTGGCTAGCTAGCTTGCTAAATGTAGTAAGAGTCAGAGCAAACATAGCTATCTAATACAGCATGGTACCAGTAATGGTGAATGCATACTGTAGATAAGCATATTGTTTGTGCAACGGTATCAAAGATTTGTATAACTAATCCAAGATAGACCAGAGCCATTTCCAATGGGAGCAAATTAATCATTGTGGGCAAAACAAGGCAGAACCAAGCATGAGCTAATGAGATCCTATTGGCGCGTTCTAGAATTTATTTGCACATTTCCGTTAGGGAACGCCTACTCTGTGATAGTGATGGGCATTCCGGCTCTTTTCAGTGAGCCGGCTCGTTCGACTCAGCTCACCAAAAAAATATGTTTTGTATTTTTTCAAGTGAAACAGTTTGCGATAGTTTGACTATGATTGGTGTGAAAGCAATTCTAATTAAATTATTAAATGAAATCATACTCTACCTTAACCACAGTGTATTTAAAAATGTATTGGTTTGTTATGAAAAAGAAAGCTCAGAGAACGAATACAATATGAACAGCATAATAGAAATGGCACCATATGAAAGAAAAATAAATACCAATTTACAAAACTGCAGCATTCCAGAAATTTAAATGTAAAAAAGAAGGATGCTATTACACATGTGCATTTAAAGTCTAACTTTTTAATGTACATAAACAAATTGCATACAAATGTAACAATTAAAAACGAATACAATCTGAACAAAATAATAATAGAATATTGCACCATATCAAAGGAAAAATATTTAACAATGTGCAAAACTGCAGGATCCAACTTAAAACATTAAACTGGTCCCTCTTTTCTCTCTCTTATTTATTCCCATGTTATAACCAGCAGCACTGCAATGCTGACCATATTTTGCTTTTATGAGAGATTTGCATTCAGAAATGCAAGCTACCTCACTTTCAAGGGGCTGATGCGGTTTCTTCTCTCAGTAATTATTTGTCCCGTTTTCGAGAAGACCCTCTCAGAGAGAACGGATGTGGCCACTATGCAGAGTCTCCCTGGCTTTGTTCTTCCACCAGTTCAGAGGATCTGCAGATCTTTGGAGGAGGGGCCGCTACAAATAGGATCGGACCTCCATTACGGCATCTGCTGAGGGATTCCTTCGTGCTGCATCCCCAGTTGCTCTCTCGTCAAACAGCATCCAAACAGCAGACGTTTGTGGCACTACTGCTGGTGTGTCTGCTCCATCTGATCCCTCTTCTTCCTGTTGCCCTGGTGCCTGAGCCAGCTGACTGCTGGGGCTGTCCCTCCCTGGTGTTATTATTTAAAGAGCCTCATCAATCGCTCTGGCGTCACTGAAGACTAACTTCTTAAACCTGGTAGCACGTGATTATATTCCATTCTGTGGAACTTTCTGTCTATTGATGAGCATAGGATGTCCATCAACTCTGTCACATGTCCTGTGATTACATTTACTTCTCTCTGGTGGCTGGCTGTGATTCTCTGCAGACCCTTACACAGGAGTATCATTTTTGAGGCTGTCACATAGCTGAAAAGAGAGAACAGTAACTTATTAGTTCAGGTTCATGTTTTGTTAACTGATACTACATTCTCATCTACTGCTCATCTACATATATAATACTGGATTAAATAATGATGTAGTAATAACTGCTTACTGTACCTCGCTCCACTGATCTCCACAGTGACCTGCTCAAAGGGTTCCAGGACTCTGCACACCTCCTCCACCACCTCCCATTCCTCTTGGGTCGGAGCATCAACAGGTGCATTGACAATCGCCAGGGTAGAGATGATGGCATACTTTGACTCAAGAAACTGCTTCAACATATAAAATGTTGAATTCCACCATTGTCCATTGTTTAGGTCTCAGCTGAGGCATCCCCATCTGGCGTTGTGTAGACTTTAGTTTTTCAGCACCTACTGTGCTCCTGTGGAAGTATTCCACAGCTGCTTTCACTTTGTTCACAGTGGGCTTCATCACCTTCAGAGCATCTCTTACAATCAGGTTGATTGTGTGGGCAAGACATGGATGATGGGTCCATTTTAAAATGTTCATGGCTTTGGTTATGTTAGCTGCATTGTCGCTAACACAACAGACCACTTTTCCATCTACTTGACATTCTCTGGCCACTCTCAACAGTTCCTCTGCCAAGTTCTCTGAGGTGTGTCTGTCGCTGAACTCAAAGCAGTCCAGAATACAGCTAGACATCAAAAATCTTCAATGAAGTGACATGTAACCGACATGTAAGAAGTGGTTACCCTTGATGTCCAGCAGTCAGTGGTAAGGCAAACTGCAGTAGCTTTTTGTACTCTTTTTGTACTCCGCACTGAAGCCTGTGTGCTCTCGTACAATTGTGGAATAAGTGATTTTCCTGCTTGGAATTGTGTACATTGGATTTAGACTATTGCTATAATTTCTAAAACCTCTGTCCTCCACAATCGAAAATGGCTGGAAATCGGTGGCAATCATTTTAGCCAATGCAATATCAATTTGGCCTTGTTATTCTACAGACATAGACTTTGGCATAAACTGGTCCATAGAAGAATGCGTTGCTGTGGGTTGCGGAGTAGGCCTACTTGACTGAGTGGATACATCTCCACGTGTGGGAAATGCTGGCTCCACCACTATCACTAGCAGGCCCGCTAGTTTCTCGAAGCTCCGCTACAGCTAGCTTCACAGTTGGATACACAGTTTGCATATTCCGGTGTAGGTTATGCGTAGAACCGGCTTTATATGAGATTTTGTTTTGGCAAATTCTACACCGTGCTCTAACATTGTCTAAATTATTAAAATGCATCCAAATGTTACTGTGCTTCCGACTCATTTTCCAGCTGTTGTTTTCACAGCTGTCCTTCCTCTCTCTCCTCAGCTGCTAAGTGTATGACTGTGAGTGAGTTGGCTCGGCCCTCCCTCACACATCTTTGGTTCATTGGTTGACACTGCGTGTCTGATTGACAGGAACAACAGGTGAGGCTGTTAGTTTGAGCAGACAGTCAGAACGAATGTGTGCGCTTGAGCATTTAGGCCTATATTATTTTATATTTTTTTTTCTGTTCTGTTCTTTGAATTAGTTCATTCTAATCATTTAAATCTTTTGATTATTCATATCTTAATTTTTTTTATATTTTTATAAATAGATTCGGCTCTTCTGATATGCGAGCCGGCTCCCAACGTTCACCTACAAGAGCTGGCTCTTAGAGCCGACTCGTTCGCAAACGACCCATCACTACTCTGTGAAGTGTGCAATAACTCAATTTGCCCTTGCACTCCTTCTAAACAACACCATTTTTGGAAACTTTGGCAAAGGGTAAAGTCTACAAAAACGCAGTCCACTCTGTTTGTTACAGATTATAGTTTTGGAAACAGAAAACTGTCTGGAAATCAAATGTTTCATAGATGAGAAAATTAGAAGAATGTCGTCCAAAATCCCTCTCGCTCCATCTTCTCCCACTACCGGCCACTGGGCTTCCTCTCATCACCTAGTTTGGTAGTGAGTGGAATGCTTCACATTTATACACGTACATCTGGTGAAAAATCTGTCTCGTTGTTCTATCTGTGGCGGCATCTTCTAAATCAGAGAGGAAAAGGTGAAGCATGTATATGTTAGCTAGCTACATGAGGTAAGAAAACGTCTAATGTAACATCTAATTAGAAACACTGACCAACAATTTAGGTTGTTGCCATGTCAATAATTCCTCCGTATTAATTTGTTGTCATGTCCAACAACAATGAGCCCGGTTAAATGCACACAATAATATGATTATTGTGGATAGTCATATTAATGTAATGTTTCGTTTAAAATGTTTGCATGCTTTGCGAGAAGAACGATTTTCCTTATAATCCTGTTTACATGGACACATCTGAAATCAGGCTACCTGATGGGACTCACCAGTCAAAGTAAATGTTCTACCACAGTGACCATGATATTTTTGCAAAGCCTATTTGATTGTGTTTGGCATGTAATGTTTGTATTTGAAAACGATTTCTAAAATGTGCACTTTCAGTTTATCCGAACCAACTTCACTCGCGCATAAGAGAGAGGATTGCGCTACCGGTGCTTGCACATGCACAGATCAAATACACCACTGGAACACCAATTAAGCTGTTTACATGTCCTAATAATTTGAAAGATTGCTCTGAAAACCAGGTGTTTTAATTGGCGTCTGCTTACTTTGATTTTGACCTTACACCGATTAAGATAAGATAATTGTTTACAGAAAAACCTTTTTGACCTGAAATTAGTACTGAATGAAGGTAAACCTAAGTATATGTAAATATAAGTATGATGATTTAAGCATATGTACTTTGGATGGTGTCCATATTGATCGTGTCCCTGCTTACAAATATCTGGGCATCTGGATAGATGAAAAGCGGTCTTTAAAAAAGGATATTGATGAGTTAGTTAAGAAGCTGAGAATAAAAATGGGATTCTTCTATAGAAATAGGTCCTGCCTCTCGCTAAATAGTATAAAGCAGATCATTCTGTTTACGTTCCTAGACTATGGCAACGTCATCTACTGTATATGAACACAGCTGCCACTTCATTAAAGCCGTTAGATGCAGTATATCATAGCACTTTGCGCTTTATTACGGGAGACAATTTTAGTACTCATCACTTCATTGTCTACCAGAAAGTTTGTTGTCCCTCTTTGATGTCACGTGGTTGATACATTGCCACGTATTCATTTATAAAGCCCGGTCTCAGGGATGGCTAACTGGAAAGTCCTTTGGTCTCTACTGAGTTAACTAAATGCTGATTTACCTTTCTTGCACCTTATTTGTGGAACAATCTTCAAAATGTTCTTAAATGTGATGCTCTGGTGCCTCTAGGGCAATTCAGAAAGCTGATTGAGAACCTTATTACTGATGAATGTGTTTGTTTTTTTATGAACATGTTTTTCTTTCTGCTTGCATTTTGTATTTATATTTTGATGCGTGTATCTTCTGAAGTTTATGTAATTCAGGGCTCATATGTGAAATAAACCTTGGTCTCAGTATGACTCCCCTGATAAAATAGAATGAATGTTAAAATAAATAAGCAGAATAAGGTGTTTACATTACTATTTTGATACTTCAAATCAAATCAAATTTTATTTGTCACATACACATGGTTAGCAGATGTTAATGCGAGTGTAGCGAAATGCTTGTGCTTCTAGTTCCAACCATGCAGTAGTATCTAACAAGTAATCTAACAAATTCACAACAACTACCTTATACACACAAGAGTAAAGGAATGAATACGAGTATGTACATATAAATATATGGATGAGCGATGGCTGACCGGCATAGGCAAGATGCAGTAGATGGTATGGAGTACAGTACATACACATATATATGAGATGAGTAATGTAGGATATGTAAACATTATATAAATGGCATTGTTTAAAGTGGCTAGTGATACCTTATTTCATCCAATTATAATTATTAAAGTGGCTAGAGATTTGGGTCGATGGCGAGCAGCATAGGCAAGATACAGTAGATGGTTTAGAGTACAGTGTATACATTTGATATGAGTATGTTGGATACGTAAACATTATATACAAATTGTTTAAAGTGGCTAGTGATACATTTGTTACATCCAATTCCTATGTTTAAAGTGGCTAGAGATTTAAGTCAGTATGTTGGCAGCAGCCACTCAATGTTAGTGATGGCTGTTTAACAGTCTGATGGCCTTGAGGTAGAAGCTGTTTTTAGTCTCTCGGTCCCAGCTTTGATGCACCTGTACTGACCTCGCCTTCTGGATGATAGCGGGGTGAACAGGCAGTGGCTCGGGTGGTTGTTGTCCTTGATGATCTTTTTGGCCTTTCTGTGACATCGGGTGGTGTAGGTGTCCTGGAGGGCAGGTAGTTTACCCCCGGTGATGCGCTGTGCAGTCCTCACTACCCTCTGGAGAGCCTTACGGTTGTGGGCGGAGCAGTTGCCGTACCAGGCGGTGATACAGCCCGACAGGATGCTCTCGATTGTGCATCTGTAAAAGTTTGTGAGTGATTTTGGTGACAAGACGAATTTCTTCAGCCTCCTGAGGTTGAAGAGGCGCTGTTGCGCCTTCTTCACCACGCTGTCTGTGTGTGTGGACCAATTCAGTTTGTCCGTGATGTGTACGCCGAAGGAACTTAAAACTTTCCACCTTCTCCACTACTGTCCCCTCGATGTGGATAGGGGGGTGCTCCCTCTCCTGTTTCCTGAAGTCCACGATCATCTCCTTTGTTTTGCTGACATTGAGTGAGAGGTTATTTTCCTGACACCACACTCCGAGGGCCCTCACCTCCTCTCTGTAGGCCGTCTCGTCGTTGTTGGTAATCAAGCCTACCACTGTAGTGTCGTCAGCAAACTTGATGATTGAGTTGGATGCGTGCTTGGCCACGCAGTCATGGGTAAACAGGGAGTACAGGAGAGGGCTGAGAACGCACCCTTGTGGGGCCCCAGTGTTGAGGATCAGCGGGGTGGAGATGTTGTTTCCTACCCTCACCACCTGGGACCGGCCCGTCAGGAAGTCCAGGACCCAGTTGCACAGGGCTGGGTCGAGACCCAGGGTCTTGAGCTTAATGACGAGCTTGGAGGGAACTATGGTGTTAAATGCTGAGCTGTAGTCGATGAACAGCATTCTTACATAAGTATTCCTCTTGTCCAGATGGGTTAGGGCAGTATGCAGTGTGATTGCGATTGCGTCGTCTGTGGACCTATTGGGACGGTAAGCAAATTGGAGTGGGTCCAGGGTGTCTGGCAGGATGGAGGTGATATGATCCTTGACTAATCTCTCAAAGCACTTCATGATGACGGAAGTGAGTGCTACGGGCGATAGTCATTTAGCTCAGTCACCTTAGCTTTCTTGGGAACAGGAACAATGGTGGCCCTCTTGAAGCATGTGGGAACAGCAGACTGGGATAGGGACTGATTGAATATGTCCGTAAACACACCAGCCAGCTGGTCTGCGCATGCTCTGAGGACACGGCCAGGGATGCCATCTGGGCCGGCAGCCTTGCGAGGGTTAACACATTTAAATGTTTTTCTCACATTGGCTGCGGTGAAGGTGAGCCCGCAGGTTTTGGTAGCGGGCCGTGTCGGTGGCACTGTATTGTCCTCAAAGCGAGCAAAGAAGTTGTTTAGTTTGTCTGGGAGCAGGCAAACTAAACAACTTCTTTGCTCGCATACTTGGCCTACTGGTACACTTGGCCTACTGGTACAGTTGAAGTCGGAAGTTTACATACACTTAGGTTGGAGTCATTAACTTGTTTTTCAACCACTCCACAAATTTCTTGTTTACAAACTATAGTTTTGGAAAGTCGGTTAGGATATTGTCACGATCTTCAAAGACGGACCAAGGCGCAGCATGCCGGGTTGAGTAAAACATATTTATTTAGTTAGTTAAACTCACCAAAACAAAAGGAAGAACACAACGATCGTAACTCAACGTATAGCGCACAACAGCAACTAACACACTAAACATAAACAATATCCCACACACAGGTGGGGGACTTTACTACCTAAATTGGATTCCCAATTAGAGACAACGACTAACAGCTGCCTCTAATTGGGAACCCAAACCAACATAGAAATTATAACACAGAACAAACACACACCCCTGCTCACGTCCTGACCAAAACCACCATAGAGCAGCCAAAAGGGCTATCTATGGCCAGGACAAGACAGATATCTACTTTGTGCATTACACAAGTAATTTTTCAAACAATTGTTTACAGACAGATTATTTAACTTATAATCCACTGTATCACAATTCCAGTGGGTCAGAAGTTTATATACACTAAGTTGACTGTGCCTTTAAACAGCTTGGACAATTCCAGAAAATGATGTCATGGCTTAAGAAACTTCTGATATGCTAATTGACATCATTTGAGTCAATTGGAGGTGTTCCTGTGGATGTATTTCAAGGCCTACCTTCAAACTCAGTGCCTCTTTGCTTGACATCATGGGAAAATCAACAGAAATCAGTCAAGACCTCAGAAAAGCAACGATAGACGTCCACAAGTCTGGTTCATCCTTGGGAGCAATTTCCAAACGCCTGAAGGTACCACGTTCATCTGTACAAACAATAGTATGCAAGTATAAACACCATGGGACGATGCAGCCGTCATACCGCTCAGGAAGGAGACGCGTTCTGTCTCCTAGAGATGAATGTACTTTGGTGTGAAAAGTGTAAATCAATCCCGGAACAACAGCAAGGGCCTTGTGAAGATGCTGGTGGAAACGGGTACAAAAGTATCTATGTCCACAGTAAAACGAGTCCTATATCGACATAACCTGAAAGGCCGCTCAGCAAGGAAGAAGCCACTGCTCCAAAACCGCCATAAAAAAGCCAGACTACGGTTTGCAACTGCACATGGGGACAAAGATCGTACCTTTTGGAGAAATGTCCTCTGGTCTGATGAAACAAAAATAGAACTGTTTGGCCATAATGCCCATCGTTATGTTCAGAGGAAAAAGGGGGAGGCTTGCAAGCCGAAGAACACCATCCCAACCGTGATGCACGGGGGTGGCAGCATCATGTTGTGGGGGTGGTTTGCTGCAGGAGGGACTGGTGCACTTCACAAAATATATGGCATCATAAGGCAAGAAAATTATGTGGATATATTGAAGCAACATCTCAAGACATCAGTCAGGAAGTTAAAGCTTGGTCGCAAATGGATCTTCCAAATGGACAAGGACCCCAAGCATACTTCCAAAGTTGTGACAAAATGGCTTAAGGACAACAAAGTCAAGGTATTGGAGTTGCAATCACAAAGCCCTGACCTCAATCCTATATAACGTTTGTGGGCAGAACTGAAAAAGCATGTTCGAGCAAGGAGGCCTACAAACCTGAGTTACACCAGTAATGTAAACACCTTATACACCTGTCAGGAGCAATGGGCCAAAAAGGTATTGTGGGAAGCTTGTGGAATGCTACCCAAAACATTTGACCCAAGTTAAACAATTTAAAAGCAATGCTATCAAATACTAATTGAGTGTATGTAAACTTCTGACCCACTGGGAATGTGATGAACGAAATAAAAGCTGAAATAAATAACTCTCTCTACTATTATTCTGACATTTCACATTCTTAAAATACAATGGTGATCCTAACTGACCTAAGACGGGGAATTTTTACAAGGATTAAATGTCAGGAATTGTGAAACTGAGTTTAAATGTATTTGGCTAAGGTGTATGTAAACTTCCGACTTCAACTGTATAATCAGTTTAATATCAAATTATTAGTGTGCAGGTTAACATACTCAGTGTCTTCAAGGTAAGGCCCACTACATTCCAACTAGGGTTACAAAGGGAGGATATGTTACTCGAAACTTTCGAAGTTATCAGTACACTACCAGAATTTTGCTACTTTCAAGGATTTTATGTAATCTATAGCAAGACATCTAGTGGCCTTTTGGATTCTTCAGATTATCACAGTGTCTGTAATTATCTCACATGTAAAATATATGAAATAACTAAGTAAGATTATAAAAATGTTGTTGTTTAAAAGATTATCCTAAATATAAACCATCAATTTTTTTTACACACTTTTATTTATTTTACTATGTCAATATGTATTCTTTGTCAATGTTTTGGTGTCAAACTGGTGGCAGTTGTGAAGAAAAGTCAATATTTGGAAGAGTTAATAGAAAATAATCCTGTTGATTAGATGCTTTTTTTCATTAATTCGGCTATTTTCTCTTTAACCATATGGTCTATCTACTACAAACTCACGGGCTTTGCAACCCTAATTCCAGCTAAAGAATTTGAATAATAATTGTATTTCCATGATTCCAGCAGTTCACCAGTTAACTATGCCTAGATTATTTTGCTTATATCATGCAGCCCTGCGTGGCACCGTTTGGGAATGATAACAAAACTGCAGGAAATGCTGACATTTATGAAAATGCTGAAAATTAAGTTGGATTGAACAGTATAGAACAGTTATAATGTATGTGTTGCCACCCTAGGATAATTTACTAGTCATAATGCATATTGAAAACTTGTATTATTTAAAAACATAAAATACCATAAAATACCATTGAGTCAAAAATTTGAAAAATATCTGCATTTTCTTTCACCAGAAAATCATGAGATATCTTAAGGGTTACATTTAGACTGTACCAAGGGCATATAAAGCTGTTTTATGGGCCCAAGTAGTTCTTATGACGTTCGGGAAAATAAAGTACCTTGAAGAGTTTCCCTATTGAGGTCAGATCTTTGTTTCCTTTGACTCAAAACAGCTGACCATGAAAACTCCTCAGACAGCACAGATTCATCATACACTATATTCAATTGGTATGCCAAAACGTCTCAATCTAACTCTGGGATAACGATTTTTCTATTAGGTATCACTCTGCTGATAAGATTAAACTTCCTTGGCACTTTTATATAAATGTCTCAAGGCAATGTGACCCAGCTGCTCCAGCTCTGTGTGTACTTTAACTCTCTGTCGCTCAGAATAACTGTGTTGCTCTATGACATACTTGTTATTGCTCTGTGGCAGAGTAGCCATAATGCTTCATCACATTGTTTTATACATCTCTGTAAACATCATTAGACCAGAGATAATGCCTCTAATTTGCTCCAGTGATGGGGGGAAAATACATCACACGGAGGAGGCTAGCATAAATGTTTTATCTCACTCTCACCTCAGAATTAAAATATATGCTCTTTGGTATAGTTCCCTCACATTGTGTACACGGACATGGAGAGGATTATCTTTGTTGACTGTATGCACACGGGTATAGCTTTCTCATATGCCGTGCTTTGGGAGTCAGTTCTCGCACTCACTGCACCGCATAGTTCATCCCCACAGTAAACATACGACATGATCCGTATGGGCTTGTGGTGGACCTCTCCCCATGGTGGTGGGTCTTTCCCTGTGTGCCCCTGTGCTGAGGGTCAGCGAGTCTCAGCAGGAGGGGTGTCAGTGATAACCCACTGATGTCAACTCCAGCCTGACCACCATTTGGAAGCAGGGCCAGGCGGCCAGACCACAGGGCTGCAGTAGAAAGAAACAGACATACTGAAGTGATTATACTCCCAGATAGAAAGAAAAACAATCCCCCAAACAAAAATCCATTTTAGCATGGAGTTCTTCCATGCTAATCATCTCATGCTCTTTTCAAAAGACAACACATCCCCTACTTTGAACAATGTGTATGTCTATGGAGGTTTTTTGTTGGGAGAACCTATTTTCTAATCTGCACACTGATTGATTCCCTGTTACCCGCCACGGCTGATGGTGACGCATTGTGACAGCTGCCACTCCAGTTGGGGTGGGGGATTGGAGGCCCATGAGTGGGTTTGAGAAAGAGAGACCGAGATGTGCGGGGTGTTGTCTGTGTTTGTGTGAGTGTGTGTGGGGATATGCACATACAGTACGTGAGTCTGCATGCGTACGTGTGTGCATGTGTAATTGTGTGTGTAAGTGGGAAAGTAAGTGGGAGAGTGTGTGTGTGTGTGTGTGTGTTCGTGTGTGTGTGTTCGTGTGTGTTCGTGTGCGTGTACTGGGTGGGAGGGTGGGCTGTTGGCAGGACATGGCCATAATCTACTAAATGTCTCTGGAAACTGGGCTGATTGGCACCACAGCCTGAATTTCCATCCAGTTCATTGTAGGGGCAGAAGAGGACATGTGTGCAAGAAACTCTGAGTAGGGAGATGTTACAAGATAATAAAAACAAGACCTTATGCACTATAGTACACCTACATGAGAGGTATTGTGAAAGAAATGCTTGAAGCTCCTCAGATAACCATAGATTTGAACAATTACATAAATATAATGAGTACAATTTCAAGCAAACAAACCATTTGAATAATTTTCAGCATTAAAATGTGACTAGTTATCCCCATTATGTCTCCCGAGTCATTTGATATGGCCCCTGCTGTTACAGAAAAACACAACAAAGCCTTCCGAGGCAGCGTCTTTCAGGACCTGTTACTTCCATGGCTCTCTCACACCATGTGTAGTGCATTTGCTTCTCCCATAATCTCCCTATATTCTCGATTCAGTTCATAAAGCTCTGTGTCTGTAGAATTCACAGTAGCTTTGAAGATCTTCAATCCTGGGCCCGATTACAATTAAACTCATTCATCATGTTCCGCTAGCGTCATCTCTCGCTGACATAACTTCTCTAAAATGTTACACTGGGAACCTTGATTATAGTACTCGCAACATTAGAATGCGTTACACACAAAAAATCTGTCTATCAAGAAAAAGATGACAGAAAGGAGCTATTCAAGCAGAACATCACTGATGCTTAGTCATTGGCTGACTAGTCTCTTGTTAATTTGACTCAGTGGCTTGCTGCTTGGTGAAGTGGTTTCTATCACAAGGCCATGTTACTTGTGTATCCAGTTAACTGGTCTCTGGTTACTGGTCCAGCTCACTAACTGAGCTTGACTCAAAAGCCTTCCTCTAGCAATTAAAATGGATGTGAAACACAAACAGAGCAAAACAGCTGCTCAGGCATTACTATATTTTTATGACAGACTGCAACGATCATATATTCCCCATGTTGCCTTGTGTCTATTGTCCTGATTCCTCTTGGTCTTCCATTCCTGGCATAAACCCCCTCTGGAGGTGTCCTTCATATCAGTTTAGTCAGGAAGCAGCCAGAGAGCTGCATGAGCCTTGTCACTGAGGTAGAGGGAATCACAGTGTAATTGGGCCAGATATAGCACCTTTCCCCCCTGAGCACTGTGGATACAGGAGGGGAAGGGGGAGATTTGTCATGGAGGCTCCCTCAGACAGCTGACTCTAATCTTCAGCCCAGCCCCAGGAATGATGTCATCTGCTGCGCTCCATCTTACCTCTGACACACCATGACATCTCCACCGTCTACCAGTCTGTTTAAGACCTTAAAGGGACAGTCTCTCATCGCACACGGGCCAAGATGTAACGAGAGATACACAACTGGCCCAATATTCTTCATATGTATGCAGTGCGGGCTGTAGGCCATGGGAGAATATGCATGTCTCCTTGCGAAACTTGGGAGTTAATTGTCATGTCTTATATAGTGTAATTACTGGGATTTGGCATCAAATGAATTTGGCTTTGCCTTGACTTTTGAAAGGCGTAAATGTGAGAAAAAAGAAAAGAGAAAAAAGGGTCTGGTATTGTCTAAGAGAGAAGATAATGTGAAAAGCATGATCCTGGAAACATTAATGTCATGCTCTCCAGAGAAGTATTAAAAAGCTGGAAAAGACTGAAAAATGAAGAACAGGAAATTTACAGTTGAAAGGTTCTCTTTTTATCACTAGTTCAACTGGTCCCTGGATACTCCTAATGTTTTTTTAAAATCAGGAATAGGTCCAAATGTAGGCATAATGAAAAATGTAAGGCCTATCAAGTGTATTGTGTTGCACATGCCACAACAATGGCGCTGGAGTGTAGGACTTTTGCTCAGGGTTTAATTATCTAGGGCCTGGTTTATTCTAAAAGAGCCTCTGATTATTTATTGATAGTTATCGCAGGCCTAGACTGCACCTTGAGGGTGAGATCAGAGCCCTTCCGAAGCTGACTGGGATGCATAAGGAAGTTGAATAGCCGGTCACTTTGGAATAAAGAACAGATGATTCTGATTTTGAGGACATAACCCTGGCTTTGATGTACCGCTATGCAGCCACAGCTTTTGGAGCTGGCCTGAGCCAACATTTTTCATATGCCACAGATGAAGAATGAGAATTACCGGGTTCATTTTCTTTTACAGTGGCTGCCATGTGAGAGGGGTCAAGTTTCCCTGAGGTGGGGACCAAGGGGCTTTCCATAGTGGTCGCTGTTATAGTGTTGAGAACATGCTATTCAGATGTTTATTCAAATGATGTGAGGTGGTAACTAAACTCCTAAATCTCTGTGTGACCCACAGTGTCAAAGGCTTGAATTATATCAGACAGAAGCAGTGTGCAGTGAATAACCTTTTTTTAAACTGAAAATAGAAATTAGTCATATAGTTGTCAGTCACATGAAATATAAAGGAGTCAGTTGTCCCATAAAATAGTGTGATCCTGTGTGTTAAATAGCAACGTATATCTACCGGATCTGCATTTTTTGGTTTATCGACTTCCCTGTTCTTGACTTGTTTACTCTCTTGATGTGAATGTAATGGGCGTTTTGGTTACAAGAAGCATATTTATCGTTCGCTCTCCAGACAACACATTTGATCGCAGGCTTTGGAGTTTCAACAAAGCATATGCTTTTGATTTTTTATCTAATTGCAAACATAGGCACTGTCTAGATCATAAGCCAAGCTTTCCTTTTGTTTCCAGAAGCCTCTGCTTTCATGGTATACATCCAATCTTAGATCATTTTATTTTTGTTTTTTTATGAACTGACCTCATTGAAAGCTTGAATTTCTTAAAAGGGGCCCAATCAACAAACTACTTTCGACATTACTAGTCTGTATAGCAGTTCTGTTTTAGAGAAAGACTTTTACCCTCTTCTCTCCTTTCTCTTGTGTAGGGGTGAAGATGAGAATGAACTGGCTTTGTTTAGCTTTTTATGAGATTCCTGTGTGGAGCTGTGGAGATGATTAAAGTTGACCTTTGCTTCTTCAGAGAGTAGCTGTTTTTTCAGTTATTGGTCAGTCTCTGCTTCTTCAAAACACTGAACCATCTGTGCCTCCACATGGATCAGATCCTCTACCTGTTGCCATAGCGATGTCCCTAAGGTAGTCACCTTGGCCTTTGGGGGCCATAGAGTGAGGCATGATGGGACGTAGTGATGAGTGTAGGGTAATGAGTGCGCCCCCTGCTCCCTGTGCGTACACAGCTGAAACTAAGGCTAATTTAACACCAATTCCTGCTTTCAGGGAGCTGAGGAGAGAGGGTGTTAAGTCAATGCTCTTTCAGAAAGCTCACAGTGTAAGATCAAACTTGCAGAGTTCCAACAAACTGTCCAACAATCCTGGATATCTTTTTTTTAAACATTTAAATAAAATTGCTTGGAGAAGCCTTAGAACACGCACCGCGATTATAAATGGTAGGCTACAGTTCACTATTTTGGAACAATGTAATTTTGAATAATAGTCCATTACGATCTGAAATTTGAAAATGACTGCAGTAGTTGTGTTCACTTATATATCATTAAGATAAATGAGAGCAATCATAATCAGAGAAAAGTGTTGCTGCTAATGGGATTTCTAGCTGGATGTGAAATTCCTCTTTTTAAACCATCCATCTCAGTCCTGGCCAAAGGATTGGTTGTTGTGGAAAGTATTTCATGTGTTAGGGTTTCACAAGTCACTGATGACTTTAACCATCAATCGATGAAATCAGAAGGGCGCTATGAAAAGGTCAGTGCTGGTGCTGTCAGAGCCATCATAGACAGGGAGCACATTGAGGAAAACCAGGCACGCCCCAATCTACTGTCATTTGTCTTTGTTTATGAGCAACAACAGAGTGTGGACGCAAAACATCCTCCTAACTAGCCTTCGTCCCAGTCTTTGATGTCTCAGCTAACTCTCTATTGATGCTCTAAAACAAATAGATGTGCTAACAGGGATATTGCTAGTCGCTCTCAATTTGAAAATGTCCAACACCTCTCCACAGGTCCTTACAAATATTAACGTTGTCTTCCTTTCTCATTACATCTGAGATAAAGCTGTAAGCAAACACTCAGTGGGCATTCCACCTTTCATTTTATGAATCTACTTCTCAGAGTTGTGTCGAAAACAGTTTTACTGAAAAAATAAATAATAATAACGACATGTTGCTAAGAGCCATGATTTGTTTTGTATATCATTGATATGAGTAAAACTTCTTAAGTTTAAGTTTCTGTTGACCTTATCATAATATACTGGAGTCCCTCTTGGAACAGTAATTCAAAGTGTTAGATATCCCTGTAGAGTAGATGATAGCGTGTCCTTGGAAAAGATATTTGAGATATGTTTACTCAGACCTCAGAGTCACTCAGACAAGAATAACTATGAGATAATTGTGAAAATACACTTCATCATGAATTTCCTTGTGTGTTCTGTGTGCTGGAAAACCAGCCATGTCAGGTTTCCTGGCTTCTCAGGCTGTATGATAGGGAGTGGCTTGTATACCACCCACACAGTTAGACAATCAATATTAAGTGGTACTTCTGCGTCCAGAGAGCTGGTAGAGACTGCTGTGGGAATACACATTGAGCTGCTTTTACAGTGTCTCTTGTGTGGTAAGTACTTTGTCCTTTAAAATACAATTTGTTTTATTAGAAATAGAAAACATCAAGAAAAGTAGAGAAGCCCAATGAGAGAAACAAAATATACCTATCACGCCCACCCAACAAGCACAACCAAGTACGTATACACACCACCAAACTATGTAATATGTCCTAAGTTCTACCCCATGTATTCCTTATACCAGTTTGGGAGCAGCTCCATCTTGTCCAGTGTATAAGGGTCTGATAAGGTTTGTCCCACTGCTATCTCATTGCACCATTTTCACCAATCCATAAATGCTCCTGACATCTATTGGATTGTAGGGGGCTGTTTAGTCCCAGGGCTGTCAATTCTGTACAGAAAGGATGGTGCGACTTTACAGGGAGCAAGTTAAAATGCCATTTTCTAATTTAAACATCCATCACTTTAAATAAATAAATAAAATATAAGGATATAGTCAGGACCACAGTCCTGGGAGGCTGTGATTTGTCTATGGAAATTAGTGGAGTCTATTGGTTCAATGAACCTCCTGCCGTGTGGGGGACCGCATGACACTTTTATGTGTTTCCTATCATAGACAATGCTTGAGTTCAAATATCAAATGACAAACACTCTGCAGCACAGTAGCTGAGGAGAAGTGAGGACACACATGTTTGAAGAACCCATATATCGGTGGATAGCAGTGTGTTTTGGGGGGGTTTACTATCCTTGTGGCGACCAGAATTGTTTATTTTATTTATTTTATTGAACCTTTATTTAACTCACACAGACATCCCTGAAGTCCTCACAAGGATAGTAAAACAAGGAAAATTCGGACAAGTGGGGACATTTCGCCAGTCCCCACATGGAAAAAGGCTATTTTAGGCTTAGGGGTTAGGTTATGGAAAATAGGATTTTTAATGCTAATCAATAATTTGGTCTCCATAAGGATAGTAAAACAAATGTGTGTGTGTTTGTGTGCATGTGTGTGTGATGAAATACTGTAGGTGTTCTTGTTCTAGACTGAGGTAGTACCAAGTTATATAGATGTACCAAAAAGCTACACAGATCTGAAGGCTTTTTTATATTTGTCTCACCTGTTATACTGAAGACTAACTGCAGTATGTTCACAGGATGTGATGTGCTGAGGCATGACGCTACAATTATGCTGTATATACAGTAGGATGGGGGTTGTCCCCATATTTGAGTTGTCCCATGGAAAAAGAGTTTGGAGAGTGTAAAGTCCAGCTGGTGGTATAATATATGGCATTTAGCAGATGCTTTTATCCAAAGCTACTTACAGTTATGCAAGCATACATTTTATATAAGGATTGTCCTGGGAATCGAACTCACAACCCTGAGCTACAAGCTCCCACAGTACACTAAATATCACATCTGCGTATTGAAGAGGGAGTGAATAGACGCCAAAGCACTTCAGCTCCAGTGTTAGAATGCTGGCAGGCTTCTCTCTACTGGAAGAAAAGCGATATGTGAGGCTACACCATTCAAGTAATATGCAATTTCCATCCCTACATTGCGCCAAGATTTCTGTACGAAAAGAAAAGAAAGAAAGATCTAACTTTGTCCCTAGGGAATACTACCTAAGTCAAAGGTTCTTGTGTATACCTAAAATCTGCCTACTTAAAGAAAATCTTTTGTTTCATTTTTATTTCATCATATTTGGAAGTATGCAGCATAGGATAAATATGTGCACAGAAAATAATAGGTTAAATAAACATGTTGCCATTACGTTCTACTTTTCACGCCACGATTTCTGTTTTAATTCCTTTCTGAAACTGTTTTGATCCCATTCTATTTGATCCCACTCTACGTGAATCAGTTTGGAATGAAAAATGACATCCCCTCTCAACCATTGTAAACCTTGTAAATCCCTATTTTAGTATGACCTTGAGAATAAAGGATCTTTGAAAGCTGTATTCAGCAGTATCACATTTTTGTTTTCAGTAGTTTTCAAATGAATCCCTTCTGGTGTCTCTTGAAGGCTTGTATATTATCTCTGTAGTTTCTTTCGAGCGAAATCAAATAATCCCAGCTTGCTGGAAGAGCCTTCGAGGCATTGTCTCCTCTGTCACTCTGCAGCACCCGAGTTTGGGTTTCAGTGAACAGTGGTAGAGAGTTACCCAGAACAAGTATTTTGGGGTCTCTCCAACTCACTATCTCAGTCAAAAACGCTGCCTCACCAACGGTAAACAATTACAGTGCCTGTGCATCATCTTTAAACATGGGTTACAGCTTTGATCTGTGCTCTGTGTGTAATTACAGCTATGCCCGTTAAACTGGGGATTTGGGCAAAACTAGTCATTCCCTGGTCCCTGTCAAGCTCAGACAGCCAACCCAATACATAAATGAAGTCACATGGAACCGAAGTAAATGTTGACTTTTCAATTTACACTTGACTGCTGTCAAAATGAAAAAAGACACATCTGAGGGCTTTTCATTATTGCTACCTTGCTGGAGTGTTTATAGCCATACAGAACCTTGTTGTGGAAATATTGAGCACATGTCTCTCCCGGATGTGCTTGAAAGACAACACTCATAACCCACAATTAAATGTCTGTTCAAACACAGGCACCCTCTCAGGTGCCCTCTATGCACCTATAGCCATTTTAGCAGCCATGGGGACACTCACAGATCCTGCAGGTTCAGCGGGGGAAATAAAAAATGTGTCTCCTTTAATTTCTGTTAAAGCCCTGCTTTGGTTCTGATGTCGAGTAGTGAGCCTATGGTCGCATTCTGATGTGAGGCAGGGAGACGTTGGCGGCGGCGGAGCTGATCTCCCCCCTCCTCCCCCTTCCTGGTCTGGGACTCCCCGCTCCCATGGTGCAGCTGGCACCCGGGATTTAAAGGTCGTCCTTAATATCATTGGCGGAGCTGAGTGTGCTGTAATCTCGCAACAGCTCTGAAATCTCCCCTCCAGACCCTCAGCTTAATTTGGCAGCAGGCTGGTCAACTGTGCCTGATCTGATGGGACAGCCTTAGGCCTTAGCCACTCTCCATTGAAGCCCTAAAATAACTGCTTCCAGTCCTAACCCAAATCTTCAGCATCTTAATATCTTACTGATCGTAAACACGGCCAAAACCCAGCTTCTCCCTAAAGATAGTGAGTCCAAAATGTTCTCAACATTTCACAAGCATATAATTATAATTATAATCTGCATAACATACCACCATTTCTTACATTTCCAGATTTTCATATGTTTTTCTATATGCACAGAGTAGCTAGCTGCCAATGTTTCCAGTGTCCCCTGTGTGTCTGTATGATGTGGGTCAGAGTAGCCGTCTCCTTGTCTCAGAATGCTGAATCTTACTCCAGTTTCTGTCAGGGTGGCTGCCTGGCGTAGTCCTTGGAACACAGTTGTCAGTGCTCATCTGGGAGTTGAGTTTACAACGACCCATTCTATCCCCTAAGCCTATCACTCATCAAGGCTTTTTAAAGGTGCTTTGCACTGTTTGCTTGCTTTGTTTTCTCTGTGCCTTTCCTGTCTGTTTGTCCTGAGGTTTTAAAGCGGTGGGTCAGTGAAGGTCCTGTCACCACTGGAACAGATTAACTGTGTTTCTGTCAGATGGGGCAGAGCTCAAACATGTCAGATGGTGTTTGGGGCAAAGATGCCACTAGTAGTTACAGTAAGTTACAGGAAAGAATACAGAAGCGGTGGCCCAAACATTATGGGCATGTGGTCCTGTATACAGGAGAGTTCTGTAATACCCCTAAATGAATATGTAATAAAACATCATTTATTGAGGAATTTTAGACATTTTTGCAAATGTATAATAATTACAGTACAGATGGACCTTGTATGCCACATGTTGATTCATGCATGCATGAGTACATGTTCTTGCTCAGTGAACACTTGTACAGGACCTTGTACAAGTGCCTGTCTATGCATTTTATAGAAGCATGCTACAGAGCACATTAAGAATTCAAAATGGATTGCATGACTTTTTGTTTTTGGAGGTTGTCTTTGTTATTTGATCTAAGTACACACAGAATACTATTTTTTGGACGAATCGTGTTTGCTTCTAAAGATTACGTGCATTGGTGTATATGTGGTGATGTGGTATTGGCTGCAGTCAGAGGAACATCCATACAAACGGAAATGACAGTTAAGCTTGGAGATATCTCAGTATTTTGTTTGTTGGCTAAATGAGGATAAACCACAGAGAATGTCAACCATATAACAAACTGTCTTGCTTCATAACCTCACCCACAGTCTTACAATGAGTAAACACGTCTCCCTTCAGATTGGCTTATGTTTAAACAAGCAGCACAGTATCCGTGCTGTTGCAGTTCCATAATTCAAGAGGAAACATGTTGGAGTTAATTAGAGGTGCTAAAGGAAAAAACATAGAACGGTACACCATTTATTTTACAGTCATGACAGAAGCCTACCTCGGAGCAACACACTAAAGAATATAGAGCATATTCTTGGCAAATTAATTATGTGCTAAAGCCAGTTGCTTCCCTCCCCCAGTGGTAAAGAGCCAAACAACCATGCTATGATTCAAACGGAAGGGGATTTTTTATCATTTGTGTCCTTATCTCGTGGTAGCTATACAGCAGGGAGAGTGGGGAAGAGGTCATCATTTCAAGGGGTTTGTGAAGGAAGAAACCACATAGAAAAAGTGGTAAGGAAGTTAGGTCCAAAAAACTGATTTCACTAAGTTGTTGTGGTTTCATGATGCTTGTATCTAAACCAAAGTAGATCATTTTAAGATTGTGTTATACACCAGTTGGGGTCTCTATAAGCTTCAATATGAGGTCCTAAACCTAGTATGAATGTGCATCCTTGTAGCTGTGTGGCCTAATATACCGTAAAACAATTAAACGCAGTCTCAAATTGACGGCTGTCACTTTTAATAGCTGGGCAACGGCACACATTTCAGCAAATTAACATCTCTTTCAAATAAACGCTGGGTCTAAATGAATTGGTTACAAAGTTACTGTGAATTACCATTAATTGTTTACGAGGTTAAATGTTTGATTTGTTACATAAAAAAAATTCAGTAATGACTCAACAAAAATTACTGCAGTCATTTGTTTTTATCGACAGTAAGAAACTGCAAGCCATTGGTTGCTAACAGCTGAGAACTGCTAGCTACAGTACCTGGCGATCACAAAAACAGTCAACAACTTCAGGAGTACAGAACCCTAGAAATTGACAGATCACCCTCTAGTGGTGAAAGTGAGAACGGGCAAAAATGCTCAGTCAGAGGAGAGTAATAATTATTAAAGGAAATAAAGGAAGTAATAAAGGAATTATTTTTTTATTTTTTTTTAAATAGAGACATAAGACAAAAGAAGAAGTTACACAGTGTGTAAATTATAATTCATTAGTGAAATTGATTCAACAATTCACTATGAAAATGTGATTGTGTTGAATTGCGTTCAGGAAATAAAGATAGACATGGTTTTAGAAGGTAGTGGTAATATTTCATTCAGTGCAGAAATTTGTAGGTGGCTTAACTCAGGGTAAGTTGTGCCAAGAGACCACATTTTTTGGACAAGCTTTGTTTTCAAAACTGTAATATTTACATAAATTCTGATTATTTCAAGGGATACACACATCCTGAAATATATTTAGATTTAAAAAAATATCTCGCCAAAGAATGCTATATTTCCCTTGACGGAGTGATGCTGAATGTAAAAAATCGCTCGGCTTACCCCACCCTTTCCTAACTCCTTTTTATTTTGAGCACCATATATTAACAAAGGGTCCCATCTCAGTCATATAAACATACATTTACATTCTGATACAATACAAAGGCTATTTTCAGTTTCAATAACCAAAGGTTATTCTGTCTTTTTTGTACTCTTGCATTAGCTCTCTCAATGGAATTGAACAAGCTATAGTAGTATAATAAAAATAATTCTCAGACCTGCACTATGCACTTTTTGATTCACATTCTTTGGATATAAATAAACATTTGTCCTGATAATTTGAGGTGGTAAAATACCAATAGTTTAGTAATGTTACAGATAACGGAGAAGAGGTGTTTTAATCAACTTAAATCATTGATCTATTGGATAAGAAGGGAACTTTTTGTCTACAGGCTGTCAGGCAAGACGTGTCCCCAGTCCCTAAACTAATCTGTTCATATCTCAAGATGTCCTCAAGATGTTTTTCGTACACTACAATACAGTTAGGGACAAATGACTACGTTTTCCTAGTAACCCCAAAATGGAATAGTTTGAGGATTGTCCTTGAATTTCTATTTTATGACTATTACTATTTTTCCAGACTCTGTTTCATTGCAAGAGTGCAGTATCTTTGTTGAAGGTGAATGATAGAGACCGGTGTTGTTGCAAGACAGAGATATCTTTCCAACATCTCAGAGCCCCATAAGTTGTGAAACGTGACCCCTAGTTCACTTGAAAAAAGAAGTCAGTTTCAAGAGCTGTGGAAGAGATGGGACTGCTGATGACCTCATCCCCACACCCTGCTTCATATCCTGTGTTAAATGATGTTTTCCCAGTTCAAAGGTTGGCCTTGACAGTCCTTGAACCAACTAACTATTTCCTCATTGCAATGGTGAACAACAGTATACAGTGTTTACAACAATAGCAGACAACTGCAATGCATGTTATATAATTCCCTTATCCTTCCTCAGTGATGCTGTGATTTCCTTTCCTAGAATCTAACAAAGTGTTTCTCTGATGGGCAGCAGAGTGGGCCATATTGGGAGGCCTTGTTGGATAGAGTTGTCTTGTCTGTCTCTCTGCCCTGCTTCTCGCGGGCACGGTGGCATGCTCACATTGTGCATGATGACTCGGTCGGAGCCTGGCACCTCTCCCAGGCCTATGCATCTTAATAGTTGTGACGTCATTCAAGACAGCAGGGCTCTCTCCCACTCACCGCCTCAACCTTCCACTAACTGAGTGTTAAGGATCCATTCTGTAAACTAAAACACAATTTGTTCTTCGGGTTAAGTGCTGTAAGCTATTGATTGCTCCTGTTTTTATCGCATCCGTTCTCACTTCATGAGTGCTCTAAACCTAATAAGACAATCCCACATGTTCGATGACAGAATTCCCATTGAACCTTATTTAAATGTTGATCTATCAAGTGAAGGGTTCTGTTTGTGGAATACAGGACAACTATAGGATGTTTGAGACAGATGGTTTCTGAGAAACATGCTGAGTCTACTTCGTGGTCAATGCAATCAGAAAAGACTAATGAATTGTCTAGGATTTTTCTTCCCTTGCTCCATCAAACCATTCAAGGTTAGCTTGTCACTTTTATTTAAAGCCAACATTAGTTTGCTGGGGCCTCTCTCGGCTGATGGAGAGGTCTCAATTGGTAGTAGTAGTGAAAGAGTGTAACATAAATTACCCTGCATGATAGAGCATGAAATGTGAAGGAGACAGGCAGGTAATGTAATCAGCTAAGGTCAAGGCTTGTAGATTGATAAGGCTAGGTTCCATGTTTAATCTCTGCATGGGCCAATAGTCAATGAGATTGTCTTCTCACTATACCTCTGAAGCTCCTTACCTTAATGAATCAGTTTCCATTATAATGTTTCTGCCAATATATTCAGGGTCTCATTAGTACATTGGCGTCAATGTAAGCTCCTTTTAAGCTTTGCCTGTAAAACAAAATAACTCAAATTCTCCTTTTGTTCTATCTGGCTACGCCATAAGAATGAATTGCTAATCCCAAATGTTTGTAATGAACCCAGTTTGGTTTGTCTTCTGTCTTCTAATTGCATCCTTGAAGAATGAAAAACTAAATGTGGGAAAGAAAGAGAGAAATCGGGTTCACAGGCCTCCCATTCTGTGTTGTTGAGCAGTTGGTGATTTGAGCCAGTGGTGTGGTGGGATACCTCTGCTGGAGCAGCGCCACATGCCCCATTCTCACCGGCCCACCGCCATTGTGACTGGGCTCCACTGAGAGGGGCTTTGATTCTCCTGGAGAGGGACCTTATTAGTCAAACACTCTCCTACATGGCAACTCATTCATGACTCTTAATGAGGGGGGAATCTGGACCAGCTAATAAGGTGGCCGTTCCTTTAGTGCCTTGTGAGGAGGAGAATGGAGCAGATGGAGAAAAAAGCGGAGGTTTCTGGAGGTGAAAATACCCACGGAGCAGGTCTGAAAAGAATCAAACGGGGCAGGGTGGGGCACCGGCTTTCACTGGCATGGAAACCGCCCCCTTGTATCTATGGGCTGAGAGAATTATCCAGAACCCGATCCATATTCACACTCCTTGGTCTTTTCTGTCCCAACTTAGACTAGAGAGTTCCAATTGCGCCCCGTTTCTGTGACTTAAGTCCTTGGGAAGCAGAGCTGACAGGAGAAACACAGGGAGACAGAGACCCTATTGGCTTCCCCTTTCCCCTGGCCTCCTCAGCTCCCCTCAGTGGGTATTGATTTGAAGGAAAGCCCCTCAGAGATAAGGGCTGCAGGCCACTGTGCCACCCAGTCTCTAATTACAGGGCATGCCGAAAGAGAAAGCTAAGCCCCTGGCATTTGCAGCTCGCCATAATTGCTTCTGGCATAACTTGCCTTGCCAAATGTTTGGTACATTTCTTCAGCAAAAAGGAAAGAACAAAAACCTCTTTAAGCTTTGGAGAGGAGGGGTAGAGAGTCAGGGGGGGAAGGTGGGTAAAAATGTGATTACCACACATAGAAATGTTGGACTATGCAGTGTGTACACCTTCCTCTCTCCACATGTATGATTTCAGCAGTGTTTTGAAAGCACCACATTCCCCTGGGATCAGATTACTATCAGAGCCATGTCTTAGTAAGAGGAGAGCCCACTCAAGGGCTTTTCATCATCCATTTTCATCATTCATTTCCTTCCTCGTGTACAGATATATGCAGCGCACACAAGAAGAATGTATAGAGAGCCTTGTATTTATGTGGTGCTCAAACTACAACCCGAGCGGACATTACCAGTGTGCGGTTAAAAGATGAAAACCTGTTGTAACCAACAACAGGTTTATACCTGTATCTACATTATGGGGTTAGAAAAGTGTTTTCTCAGCACAAGTGGTTAGATGATATCTTATGAGGCTTGGACAGCAACCATTGTGTAGTTTTCTGAATTATCTATTAAATAATTGCATCCATCAGTGTGCAGTGATATAGCCATATATAGAGATTTATAGAGATCTCTTCATGAATGAACAATCAAGCCGTACATTAATTCTGAGTGGCTGTAATTATTATTTATGTTCCAATGCTGTTTCCTGTCTCTCATCACAGCCACTTCCAATGGGACCCTGGAGGGCCTGGAGAACAGGGAAGGAGGGGTCTGCAACACCCTCTCTATGAAGATCGTCATGAAAGTGGGCCAGGGTAAGTAAACGTCTCTGTGGACTGGCTGGAACACCAGAAAAACAGTCAAAGGCAGCCACGATAGAGTCAGGCAGGATATAACTATGGATGAGTGATAATGAAAGCTTTGTACGGGGAATGTCATTACGAGGAGCATTTCATGAACTATTGTTCATATAACCAGACAACCAGGCATTGGTTTTTACAGTGGGATACTCCACTCCGCTACTCACAGTGTGTGGAGAGTCGTCTAGTGACTTCATCTCTCATAAAATAAGGGCCTCAGACATCACATTTCACTCCATTCTTTACTTTTCTTTTTTAGAAGGGGAAGATGAAAAAAAGAAAAGCTCTTGTGCAAATACAGACAAAGACACACTGAACACTTTCTCACACATACCAAAAGAACTCCCTCACACAATGAGAAAATGAAAGCTGTGGAAAATATTCAGGACATTCTCGGAGAACATGTTACAGGCTACCTGTTGTCCTATTACTTAGACAGCCTGTCGGTCTAACATGAATGAGATTGCTTTGCCTGAAGAGCCCAGGTTTCTCACACACTGTCACTCTCTTTAACATATTTAAACCTCGTCTCTCACACAGTGTCACAAACTCAAATAAGTGTTGACATTGTTATCCAAATGAGGCAGCAGCCTCCGAGTGCTCCTTAACAGAATGTCAATGCATTGAGATAAGTGGGGCAAGAGTTCCCAGGCATTCTACATTGATGTGATGTGGGCTGTCTAATCTGCCATGGCATGCCCCCACTAGCTTTTATAAATAACACTGTGCAACATGTATACGCATTTGTCTCAATAAATTACCACACTGACAGTGGATTACGAGGCCAACACAAACCATTTCAGCAGAAATCAATGTGATGAAGGAATAAAGACATTTACTGCATGCACCATCAGCCGTGTAAAACAGATGAGACCACTGGAAAAAAAACTGAGGTCTCCATATAGATACCATCAATCATCACATGCACTCTCCCTCTCCTTAACCCCTCACTGGTATATTGGCCCACTCATCTGGGTCTGGCGTCATGCTAGGAGTGTCAAGGTCGGTCTAAAACCCTGCCCTAGTCCCCGTCACGTCCTAAACAAACAAGCCACAAAGAGAGGGACGGCCGATAAGACTGATTCTACACATATGGGCTGTTACCGCATAGGCTGGGGATTATTTTTATAGCTGACTTGAGATAATAATTATCATCATTGGCTTGACATTCCTTTTGTCTTTCTCAAGACTTGTTTGTGTAAAGGTGTGTTTAATAGACGGTAACCACTATGATAGGAGCTAGGAAACCGTCAGAAGAGTATATAGGCTATGTCATTAACATTGCTGTCTTGTGCAGGCTGTTACAGTTGGAATGCAACAGTTTATTTCTTTATGATTTGGAGCAATGACGTTACTGACGCTAGGTCATAGTACATTCAGCTGTGTGTTTGCAGAAGGATTGGGTCTTATTTTCAACCAGTGAGTCATAGAAACTCTATTGCCACAAATAATGTGGACACAAAGAAACAAATCACATACAATGAAGTAATGAGGAAATAGTATCGTTCCTTTGTTTTTATTACACTGACTCACCCAGGACAACGGTCACTAAAGTATGATTGTAAACAACACACAAAACAATGAACAAAACAACAACACAACATGTTAATAGAAAATTATATACAACACAGTACTAATCACTTGGTAAAAATACAAATTATTATATGCATATCCATATCTTTTTCATGGAGAGAACTTTGTCTCTAACAAAATGCATTTGTTAACCAAAATGTCAATGATTGGATACGATTATATGACTAATATCTGAATATGTAACAACAGTTTGTGCTATCCGGAATCCTTGAGACGTCCCTACCCTAAACCATAAACCTAACCTTAACCCTAACCATATATCTTACCTAACCCTAACTTTAACCCTTACCTTAACCGTTTGTAATGTCAAATTCAATGGGATGACTTCAGAGTTGGGACGTCCCAAGGAGCCCGTTTAGACTTTTCCATGAAACAACAGACTGTGACAGAATCAGCTGATGAACTTCCTCATACTGAGTCACTCTTGTATTACTGCACACTGAGATTTAATTTATTGATTTGTGTGTGAACATTGAATTTTATGCAGTTATCAGACTATTCACCCATGAAGATGGTGTGGCACCGTATGCTGGTTAGTTTAAATGGAGGTTGATGGCTTTGATGGCTTCTCTCTCATCTCTAACCAAAGCTTTTACAATGTTAGTATAATGAGCAAGAGCAAGGCTTGTCAATGTTTGAAACTGCTGAATTGACCACTTTGATATTTATAGCTAAACAGGCTGTCATGTTAAGATGTGTGATATTGTTTTGGGGGTGGAGGTTCTTCAGTTGTCATTGACAGCCCCATATGTTGTGCTGCACATTAGGAACCAGCACTCAGCAGTAGCAGACATCACACCACCAATTCCTCTGGCACAATAGTTCTCTTAACTGTAATCAAACTGACAAACTGAGGGTGCCATTTCGATCAGTGATTCTCAACTGGTGGGTATCAACCCAAATTAGGTTTTGAATGGGTAGCGACAACCAGGTAGAAAGTGTGTAGAAATTATAATGAACCTATACTTGTTTATAATTTAACCTGTGAACTATTTTTCTTCAATCACAGTATTCTCAATATAGAGTTATTAGCAGTGCTATTTCGCGGATTTGGTTGATTTTGTGGTCTCAAGCCAGCGAGCTTAACATTCTTCATCAAGAATATGGGCAAAATGTAATTACTGACAATTAAAAAGTTGGGACTGTTGTTCCCTAGTCATATAATTGGTACATTTACTATCAATATAGTATAAAAAATAGTTTTCCAGATTATATTTTAGGGAAAAAAATGGTGATGCAAATATTGGATCGCAACTGAGACAACATGGTTCAAGTTGGGTCACAAGGCAAAACCAGTTGAGAACATAGCACACTATAGCAGCCATATGAACTGGTTTAAAATGAGCTGTTTAAATGAATATCAGTATGCCTTTATAAATATTGTGTTAACATCCAAAGAGACACACAGCGTTCTGGTCATATTTATAGCTATGTGAAATGTATTTTTTAAACAGGCTGTCATGTTAAGATGTGTGATATTGTTTTGGGGGTGGAGATACGGTGCCACACCATTTTGGGGCGGCAAGTAGCCTAGTGGTCAGAGCGTTGGGCCAGTAATGGAAAGATTGCTGGATGAAATCCCCTAGCTGACTATGTAAAAATCTGTCATTCTGCCCCTGACCAAGGCAGTTAACCCACTGTTCCCCGTTAGACTTGCCTAGTTAAATAAAAAAAATAGGCTGTCATTGTAAATAATAATTTGTTCTTAACTGACCTGCCTGGTTAAATAAAGGTGAACATCTTACATTTAAATATACTTTTTTTATGTTTAAATTTATTAGGATCCCCATTAGCCGACACCAATTGTGACTGTTAGTCTTACTGGTGTCCAACACATAATGAAAAAGACATTAGACAAAAGACTTTACATTTTACATACATTTAAAAACTAGATCATGTAGTGTGTGTGTGTGTGTGTGTGCATCTATCAATTACACATACATGTTAGTACATACACACAAGTAGGTCACATGGGGAAGAGGCGTTGTGCCATGAGGTGTTGCTATATTTGTTTTTTGAAACCAGGTTTGCTTTTCACTTGTGCTATATAAGAGTTCCATGCACTCATGGCTCTGTATAGTACTGCACGTTTCCTTGAATTTGTTATGGACCTGGAGAATGTGAAAATAACCCTGGTGGCATGTCTGGCGGGCTAAGTGTGTGTGTCAGTGCTGTATGTAAGTTGACTATAAAAACAATTTTGAATTTCCAACACATTAATGTTTCTATAAAAACAAGAAGTGACGCAGTCAGTCTTTCCTAAACTTTTAGCCAAGAGAGACTGGTATACATAGTATTTAATATTAGCCTTGCAGGACTTGCTTTGTGGAGTGTGGTGTCAAAAAAGCAGAGGAACTCTTTATTATGGACAAACCTGTCCCCACCTTTACACCCATTGAATCTATATATTTTGACCATGACAGTTTACAATCTAAGGTAACACCAAGTAATTTAGTCTCCTCAACTTGTTCAAAAAAGAGTAGAGGGCCTACAGAGCTGCCCTGCGGTACACCACACTTGTTTGACATTAGAGAAGCTTCCATTAAAGAAAACCCTCTGAGTTCTATTAGATAGATAGCTCTGAATCCACAATATGGCAGGGGTTGAAAAGCCATACCACAAAAGTTTTCTCAACAACAGGTTATGATCAATAATATCAAAGGCTGCACTGAAATCTAACAGTACATCTCCCACAATCTTCTTCTTATTCAGTTCTTTCAACTAATCATGAGCCATTTGTGTCAGTGCAGTACACGTTGAGTGCCCTTTTCTATAGGTATGCTGAAAGTCTGTTGTTTGTTTGTTTACAGAGAAATAGCGTTGTACTTGGTCAAACATATTTTTTTCCAACAGTTTGCCAAGATCTGGCAGTAAGCAGATAGGTCTGCTGTTAGAACCAGTAAAGGCCGCTTTACAACTTGGGTAGTGGAATGACTTTGGTTTCCCTCCAGGCTTGAGGACAAAAACTTTCCTCTAGACTCAGATTAAAGATATGACAGATAGGAGTGGCTATAGAGTCAGCTACCATCCTCAGTAGCTTTCCATATAAATTGTCAATGCCAGGAGGTTTGTCATTATTGATTCGATAACCATACTTTTTCCACCTCTCCCACATTTAACTTTACAAAATTGTTACTTTTTTTTATGCATGAGTACGATGGCTCAATGTTCGTTGTTGGCATTTCGTGCCTAGGTTTTCCCAGTTTTGCCAATGAGGTAATCATTAAAATAATTAGCAACATCAAATGGTTTTGTGATGAATAAGCCATCTGATTTGATTAAATTAGTTTTTTTGCCCATTATTTCATTTAAAGTACTCCAAAGTTTTTTTTTCATCATTCTTTATATCATTGATCTTGGCTTCACAATACAGTTTCTTCTTTTTGTTGAGTTTAGTCACATCATTTTGCAATTTGCAGTAAGTCAGCCAGGGGTGCAGCCAGACTTATTAGCCACCCCTATTTGCCCCATTTCTTTCAACCATACAGTTTTTCAATTCCTCATCAATCCATGGAGCTTTAACAGTTCTAACAGTCAGTTTCTTAACAGGTGCATGTTAATCAATAATTGGAAGAAGCAATTGCATAAATTCATCAAGTGCAGCGTCTGGATGCTCCTCATTAATCACATCAGACTAACAAATATTTTTAACATCATCCACATAAGAGTCACAGCAAAATCTTTTGTATGATCTCTTATACACTATTTTAGGCCCTGTTAGACCTCTATCAGGGCTCTTAAAAATGCCATTCTAACAATAGAACAATTGGATATTTAAGTGCTACTTGTTTCCTTGATTTAGTTTAGAATATTTTCTACAAACTATTAGAGTAAAATTATATCCAAGATCACAAAGTTCTCTTGGGAGGAGGGGCAGTAAAACAGCATATGTACACCAGAGAATGCTGGTGGGAGGAGTAAAGTCTCATTGTAGAGACTGGAATAAATTGAACGGTATCAAACACATCAAGCATATGGAAACTCTGTTCTATTTATTGTATTGACTGTTCCATTCATTCCATTACAGCCATTACAATGAGCCTGTCCTCCTATAACTCCTTCCACCAGCCTCCTCTGATGTACACTTCAATGATTTTCCAGTCGATGAAATCTCCCTTATTGCCAGTGTATTCAGACTACTCCCCTTATGCTTCTACATCAATGGCACCCAGGGGAACAATGCAATAAGGGTAACACTTTACTTGACACCGCTCATAACCATTTCATAATATGTCACAACAGCTGACATAACTTGACATAACATGTCATAATATGGTTATGACTCTGTCATGACCCATATTTACACCTGTTGTGACACACAGTATATTACATTATTTTATGGCTGGTTATGACACCTACATTTATTCAAATATTTTATTCAGATAATTTTTTTCCCTGCTAAGAAGTTTCCTTTTGTTTGAAAGTTTGTTTCTAAAATCCTTTGTTGTAATGACTTCTTTACAGTCATGTTTTTTTCATCATATTTTAAATGACTTATAGAAAATATGACAGTGTCATAAAGCATTATGACCATCCTGTGTCACTTTACTTGGACTAAGAAAATGCACTTTATGACAATTTCAAGAAGCATTATGACCAATATAATCATATAAGCCAGATAGGCCTATCACGTGCATGCTGTTATATCGTTCAAAAAGAGGGTGTCTTGTCCTGCTCCTGAAATCTGCTCCTGCATTCATCCCAGTCATCAGCAACAGAGCATTGGGGTAGGTGTATGTCTGACATCAATGTGTGTGCAATTACAATTATTTAATATGGTCAATAAAAAACAACCATAAACATACAGTTGACACGTAGGCTATGGTGTAATGGAATATTTTGCCTTGTGTGGTAGGTTTCGTGGGTTTTGACACTCTTATGTAGGCGTCATAACCAGCCATAAAATAACACAATATACTGTATGTCACAACAGGTCTAAATATGTGTCATGACAGTGTTATGACCATATTATAACAGGTTATGTCAGCTGTTATGACATATTATGACATGGTTATGACCATGTCATAACGTGTTATGACGCTATGTGTCAAGTCAAGTTTTACCGCAAAAAATAACTAATGCCTTTTTTATAGCTTCATTTGGCAGGTTATAGGAGACACTGTCATGCATGCCTCAAACTTGATATTCATTGGCTTTAATTATGACATAAAATTGGGGTCAAAGTAACTGATTACTATGGCTCTCATTCCACACCCCATTTCAAATCTTTATTGGAAAATGATAATAAAAGGACCAACAGCATTTACAATATTAACATTGGAATCTAACTTTGTTAACTTTCTTCGTCCAAATTGCAGACCCGAACACGGTTGTACCGGACCCAGTGATAACAGTGAAGCCCAGCCAAGAGGAAAACGCTGTGAAGGAGACAACCACCAAACCAAATAAGAAGAAGGAGGGCAGTGGTGGGGCCGTGGAGCCAGGCAATAAAGGTGAGGATGCTCAGACTTGTGGGAAAACGAGTATTTGCCACAGTATGACCCCTGTTTCCCAGTTTTGTGCTCTAGTCCTTATTATCAGTGTTCAAGATTTGACTGTAACCTTCAATGCCAAAAGGTCATGGTTTTGCTTCCAATACTGTATCCCACACTGTGAAACCATTGTTCTCTGCACAATGCTCCGCCACATCCGCGACACACACACACACACACACACACACACACACACACACACACACACACACACACACACACACACACACACACACACACACACACACACACACACACACACACACACACACACATACAGTATTGTATATCTAAAACTTGTGGGGAAATCCAATTCAGTCCCATTCAAAATCCTATTTTCCCTAACCCCAAAACCTACCCTTAACCTTAACCTTTAACCTAACCCTAGCACCTGACCCTAATTCTAAGCTTAACACTAATTCTAACCTTAACCCTAAACCCACTAGAAATAGCATTTGACCTTGTGGGGACTAACAAAATGTCCCCAGTTGGTCAAATTTTTGTTTGTTTACAATTTTTGTGGACACACACAAACACACACAAACATATTCTATTTTTCCCTTTTGGTTTGAGAAAGTTACACTGATCCACTTTTTTAAATTATGCTGAGTAGTAATGTAGATAGACACGGTGCTCAAGTGTGGCAATGAAAAATTAAAATCCTAGCTGTTAGGCTGAGATCTAGCCGCAGATAAAGAGCAGGATTTCTGCACATTGGAAAGATCCATTTGTATTTATTTTGCTAGGGTTTCAGTCACCAGAATGGTATTTTTTTTACGGGAGAAGCAGAAAATGCTGAAGTTTATATAGGTTTAGAAAGTCATTTGGGCCCAAGGGTTCTGGCTCTGCTGCAGGACAAAATAAAATCAGATGTTCTGGAAAAAGTGGCCTTCCCTCTCATCGTGGACAGCTGCCAAGTCTCCCACAGTGCGGTTTTCTTTCAATATGAAGGTTTGGCAGACATTTTTCTTGATGTGTGTTTCTTTGAACTTTTGTTTCTGTCCTATTCCTTTAACTGCATAGAAGGAAGGAGAGCGCCGCCATAACAACCTGTTGAGTCTGACTTACCCGAGAGCTCTCATACCTCGGGTGAAGAGGAATGTAATAAAGGTCGATGGTTTATCATGCCTGTCTGCACAGCTCCACAGCTGAACATGGCCAAATGCACACAACTGATCCAAAGCCAATCAGGACAGCAGACAAAATATGCATGGGTTTATTGTCAGAGCTGGCAGCAGGACCAAAATGATACGTTTCAACTTACAAATACTTCATCATTTAAACATTTAGGGATACTTTTTGAAGGTTTATCCCTCTGCTATGAAGTTAAAAGATACAGTGAGATATTCGTTACAATGCTTTGCCTTTGTTGTGTTGAAGCGTCACCCTGCTTTGACAGAGGAGCACAGATATCATAGGTAAATCCAATCAGATTTTTACCTTGTCAGCTCAGGGATTCGTCCCACCAACCTTTTGGTTACTGGCCCAACGCTCTAACCACTAGTCTACCTCCCGCCCCAGGCAGTGTGTGTTGTAGTGTCAGTGTAATAATGTCTGAGTGTGTGAGTCCAGTGATTGTGCATAGATTGAATGTAAGAGAGTCATAGCAAAAAAGGGTCAATGCATTAGTCTGCGTAGCCATTTGATGAAATGTTCAGCAGTCTTATGGCTTGGGGACAGAAGCTGTTCAGATGCCTTTTGGTTCCACACATGGCGCTCCAGTACCGCTTGCCATGCAGTAGCAGAGTGAACAGTCTATGGCTTGGGTGGCTGGGGTCTTTGACAAATTTTCCGGGCATTCCTCTGACACCGCCTGGTATAGAGGTCCTGGATGGCAGGGAGCTCGGCCCTAGTGATGTACTGGGCCGTCTGCACCACCCTCTGTAGCGCCTTGTGGTCAGATGCCAAACAGTTGCCATACCAAGCGGTGATGCAGCCAGTCAAGATGCTCTCAATGGTGTAGCTGTACACCTTTTTGAGGATCTGAGGGCCCATGATAAATCTTTTCAGCCTCCTGAGGGGGTAGAGGCGTTGTCATGCCTTCTTCACGATTGTGTTGGTGTGTGGACCATGTTAATTCCTTAATGATGTGGACACTGAGGAACTTGAAGCTCTCAACCTGCTCCACTACAGCCCCATTTATGTGGATGGGGGCTGTCTCATCGTCGTCGGTGATCAGGCCTACCACCATCTGGCATCAGCAAACTTAAGGATGGTGTTGGAGTCGTGTGCGGCTTGACAGTCGTGGGTGAACAGGGAGTACAGGAGGGGACTAACCATTCTGAAAAATGCTTTTAACAAGGGAAACTGCTTCCTTCTGCCAATCATTCAATCAATATAAATGTAAAATGTTGTTTTTAAAGAGGTTAAACCTCTTTAATTTGTATGCACATTTTTCCTGAGCTATTAAGCTCTTTGGAAGCAGAGATAAATAACACGTTCTGTACAGTCGTTCATGCTCAACATCTAAATTAACCTGGGTAGAGAGATAGCCAGAATAGATTTCTATAAATTATTCAGAACATTCTGAAGTGTTGGCATGGGTCCACAGTTAGGTGCAAATGTGAAAATGTGTTCACTCAGAAGTCATTTGAATAATTCTAGTGTTTCATAATCATTCAGACGATCTTGAGGAAAGCCAATGTTCCGTGTCACGATAACGTCCTCTTATTAACTGTCAGGTGGTCTTGACTTCATTAATGTGAGCAAGAACAAAGTAGTCTTTTGTTCACTCAACATATTTTTGACAAGCAGGAAAATAAAAGCATTGGGGACCGACAGACTTCCATTGCCTTCAACACACACATTGGGCTCTATGGTCTCATGTACGATCAATAGTCTGTTGTTTTCCATCTGCCAACTTCAAAATGGGATTTCCTTCCGCTTTCATCAAGGTCATCTTACCCTGCAAAATAAATCCATCCCTCCAACCCCAGTGTAAACATACAGTGGCTTGCGCAAGTATTCACCCCCCTTGGCATTTTTCCTATTTTGTTGCCTCACAACCTGGAATTAAAATAGATTTTTTTGTTTGTATCATTTGATTTACACAACATGCCTACCACTTTGAAGATATAATATTTTTTATTGTGAATTGTAGAGCCACCTTTTGCAGCAATTACAGCTGCAAGTCTCTTGGGGTATGTCTCTATAAGCTTGGCACATCTAGCCACTAGGATTTTTGCCCATTCTTAAAGGCAAAACTGCTCCAGCTCCTTCAAGCTGGATGGGTTCCACTGGTGTACAGCAATCTCTAAGTCATACCACAGATTCTGGGCTTTGACTAGGCCATTCCAAGACATTTAAATGTTTCCCCTTAAACCACTCAAGGTTTGCTTAGGGTCATTGTCCTGCTGGAAAGTGAACCTCCAGCAAATCTCTGGAAGACTGAAACAGGTTTCCCTCAAGAATTTCCCATCCAGCATTCCTTCAATTCTGACCAGTTTCCCAGTCCCTGCCGATGAATAACATCCCCACAGCATGATGCTGCCACCACCATGCTTCACTGTGGGGATGGTGTTCTCGGGGTGATGAGAGGTGTTGGGTTTGCCCCAGACATAGCGTTTTCCTTGATGGCCAAAAAGCTACATTTTAGTCTCATCTGACCAGAGTACTTTCTTCCATATGTTTGTGGAGTCTCCCACATGCCTTTTGGCGAACACAAAATGTGTTTGATAGTTTTTTTCTTCAAGCAATGGCTTTTTTCTGGCCACTCTTCTGTAAAGCACAGCTCTGTGGAGTGTACGGCTTAAAGTGGTCCTATGGACAGATACTCCAATGTCCGCTGTGGAGCTTTGCAGCTCCTTCAGGGTTATCTTTGGTCTCTTTGTTAACTTTCTGATTAATGCCCTCCTTGCCTGGTCCGTGAGTGTTGGTGGGCGGCCCTCTCTTGGCAGGTTTGTTGTGGTGCCATATTCTTTCAATTTTTTAATAATGGATTTAATGGTGCTCTGTGGGATTTTCAAAGTTTAGGATTTTTTTAATAACCCAACTCTGATCTGTACTTCTCCACTACTTTGTCCCTGACCTGTTTGGAGAGCTCCTTGGTCTTCATGGTGCTGCTTGCTTGGTGGTGCCCCTTGCTTAGCGGTGTTGCAGACTCTGGGGCCTTTCGGAACAGGTCTGTATATATACTGAGATCATGTGACACTTAGATTGCACACAGGTGGACTTTATTTGACTAATCATGTGACTTCTGAAGGTAATTGGTTGCACCAGATCTTATTTAGGGGCTTCATAGCAAAGGGGGTGTATATGTATGCACGCACCACTTTTCGGGTTTAAATTTTGTGTATGTCCATTACATGAAATCCAATTAAAAATCAAATTAAATTACAGGTTGTAATGCAAAAAAATTTGAAAAACGGCAAGGGGGATGAATACTTTTGCAAGGTACTGTAGCTAGCAGCCTCCGGTTTGACAGTGCGGCAGCAGCATTGGGCAGGTAGGCAGTCAACAGTGGAAGCTATGCTCCCAGGCAGGCAGCCCTCAAAGCTGTGCTCCCAGGCAGGCAGGCAGCAGTGGAAGCTATGCTCCCAGGTAGCAGTGGAAGCTATGCTCCCAGGTAGATAGGCAGCAGTGGAAACTGTGCTTCCAGGCAGGCAGAGCTGGGATGCAGTGGAGTATAAATAGTGAAGAAAGGGAGGGTTAGGGAGGGAGGCTTCAGGACCACACAGGAAATAGGCATGCCACTCTAATTGGACTCAGTCCTCATCCTCTGTGTCTAATGAGAGACTGGTGTTTTCTTTTCCCTCAAGCCGGTAATATACATTTAAACAGTTTCTCTTCCTTTACCCCCTCATGTGGAGTTATAACATATGGCTAAACATACACAGTTTAATCCTCCCCTCGCTCTCAAGATGCATGCCAAGAGAAATGAGCTATCATCTGTCTAAAACTGACACCCCCACATGCTCACAAAGGCCACACAGAAAGGAAGCCCCTAGTTACTCAGTCAATTCAGAGAAATAGTGGAAGAAGCCTTTTTTCTCTTTGAGAACCCATTTTCACACTCGCAGGGTTCCACCTCTATCATGATCAGCAACAGTACAGCTTTGTCTGACAGTCTGCCAAGCAGACCACCGCTCGTTCTTTCCCTGCTGCTAACTGATTCCTTTTTTTCTTCCATCAACAGACACCATGAACCAGGACAACAAGTCAGACTCGTCCGACTCAGCGGAGGGTTTCTTTGCCTCCAAGCCAGCGCTGTTTGCAGTCATTGGGGCGGGATGCGTCATCTTCCTCCTGATCATCATCATCCTCATCGTCCTGCTGATCAAGCTGAAGAAGAGGAACCGCAAGCACACCCAGCAGCGGACCACCGCTCTGTCACTCAGCACACTGGCCAGCCCCAAGTGCTCTGGGAACGCCGGCTCCGAACCCAGTGACATCATCATCCCGCTACGGACTACAGAAAACAACTACTGCCCCCATTACGAGAAGGTGAGCGGGGAATACGGGCCATCCGGTTTATATAGTCCAGGAGATGCCAGCGCAAAGCCCAGCCAACATCTACTACAAGGTCTGAGGCAAAGACTATGTCTAGGATGCTTGCTGTAGTGGAGAATTCTGGCCTACCTTTTACTACCTTGTCCGTCTGATGTTGAAAGACACTTTTGATGTTCAAAATAGTGACACAAGAACAGAAATGAAAGAATGTTGTCCTGGACACAGTAGTTGAAACATGTTTTATGTTTCCGGATAGGCCAAAGGCAGGTTTTGGAGGGTTTGTGTAGTCTTCTCTTCCTGCTTCAAGCTAGAAATGTTAATTCACCCAAGTTTTGCTACACTGTGTGTCTGAGAAGACTGTAAGATGGTAAAGCCTATGGCGTGGAGAAGCCTTCACTCTGACAATGGAGACAAGTTGCAAACAGGGTATACTACACATACAAAGGACCCTGCAATAGGGCTGTCACTCATGGGCTCCATTCCTGTAATGAAGCCTCCATGGTTTGCTCAGAGACAGAAAAAGGCACAGTGTGATGACAGCAAAACACACTTCCCTTTCACAACAATGTTTTTTATCAGTCACCTACAGTAGCTTCCTTTTCACCAGTGTCTGCTCCTTCAACATTGTGTTTCTTTTCTACTGAATATCTAGTTAATACATGCTATATTATGGTAAATATTAATACTTCTACTGAATAACTAGTTAATACATACTATATTATGGTAAATATTAATATTTTTCATGTGTCCTTTACTGATACTTTGTCACATGTAGGAGGATCTGTGTCATTAATGGCTTTTTTGAGGTTGTCCACTCTTTCTGTTATATATAAAAAAAACACTTACCTATGTAGGTCCCATAATTGTGTTCAGTACGTGTCTCCTGTTATACTTCTTTAAGCGTGTCTGAACAGGCAAAGTCAGGTATGCAACTGTGGGGGGAAAAAACTAGCAACGAACATGTCTCACCCTGGATGTGAATTAATGAAAGACAAATAGCTCCTACTCAATTGCGGTGAGAGGTCATCATGACTGAAATCAATTTAAAGAAAACTAAAAGGTTATGTTTTAAAATGACAGGTCACTTCTGTGTCTGAGCGGCCTCAAGGGTTTTTCGCACCGAGTTTTCCCCTTTGTGAAAAAGAATAACAAGATCAAATTTGTTTGAGCAGAAAAAAGTGTGGAAGCAATTAAGATGTTATCAAAGGAGCAGAGCCTTTTGCTCCCACCTAAAGGCCGTGCTCTCAGAAGAATTGGATGACTTCGGTGGGAATGATTTGCGTTCACCGAACGGTATGACATTTGTAGTGATAGTTCTGCGCCCGGAGACAGCGGAATGCTAGGGATGTAGCTAAGGATGGTTTTATTGTTTCACAAACACATTCATGTTTTAGTCTGAATTCATTCATAGCCACTTAGGCATGGTGCCTGGATCATTCGTGTGCTCAGAATGAGAAGGGGATGCAGGTAATGTCCAACATTTTGTGCATCTCCATGAAAGCTTGTTTGAGGACAATGGAAAGAGTTTGGCAACCAGCTCCAGTCCCTATTCTCCTCAGCTGTGCGATGATGGGAAAACCAACCCTTTTAAAAAAAACACAGCGCAGACAAGAGAGGTACAGAGTGGACACTAAAAGTAAGTAATGATTCTGCTACATTACAAATTGTTGTACAAACGTAATTGCAATACAGTACATATTTATCTTAAACTGTTCCTACTCACAAAAAGGCTTTTTTAATTCCTAAAGAGTTTTACCCTTGTTACAACCGCAACGGGATGGCGCTAAAACATCTTTGGTGTCTTCAGGAGGACTAATGACTTACCATTCCTATCACCTGGCATCCTCAAAGACCAGGCAAGATTACACTGGTACCAAATCGTTTTCCAGATGAATCATCGCATATGTTTTCTGTTTCAATATTTTAACCCCTTAAGTGGGTCCCATAGCCTAGTCGTGTGTGTTTATTTTGAAACAAGATAGATACTGTCATGTATTACAGTAGAATTACTCTGGCATACTTTTCATGTTGATAACAATGAGATTATTTTAAGTTATTAAGAAGTTTAGCAACGAGAGCAGGACATGTGCCACCAGTTTGTTGGCATTGTTTCAGATAAGAGAACAGATTCACTGTTATTTAGATGGATGTGACTGTAGACTGACATATTTGTTTTCTTTGAGGGTTAGAGCAGATTGACTTTTCTTTTGAAACATTTGTATTTTATTTTTTTCCAGTCTGGATTTATTTGGATAAATTAACATTGCTTTGCTCAAAAATAGCCTAAAAAAATGTCATTTGCCTTCCCAGTGTCTTGTACATTATCACTTACATTACAGAAATAAATTATGTCTACAACATATGCAAATATGTCTCTAACCATGATTTGACATTTTTTAAACATATTTTGTTTGTTTTGAACTGAATTATACTGTAACTAAGTTTTATCAAAAAGTGTTAAGAATAAAGCTCAAATTAAGTCAATGACAGACTGGTGACAAACAGAATCCTAATTATTTAGATATTGAACAAGCATTATTTTATTGTTGTGTGTTGTTTGTCATTGGGTAAAGGTATAGTTTATTACACAATGATCAGCTTCACAATGTTTAAGGATAATGTGTACACCACTGTGCGATCTTATTTACAGTAACACAACACCCTGTAGTCCTAGAAGTAACATGTGATGTCCCTTTACTGCTTGTTTATTATTGTTTGATTTTTGGTAGTGCAGTGGCCTAAAATAATGTAAATATGTGAAAAAGTAACATTTTAAAGTTACATTTAATAGAGCCTCATTTATGAACGTAAAATTCTTTTTTTTTATGCAGAATCTTGTAAATAGGTGTGTTTTTGGAAAGACATTTTGTATAAATCTTGATTTTTTTTTATAGACAAGAATAGATGACACAAATCTCTTAGAGTGGGTGTTTAAGTGCCAGGCCTTGCAAGGAAAGAAGAAAATTGTATCATGGTTCAACAAATACATACAAACAACATGAGAAAAATTATTTCCCCTCAGTTTCATTCTTGCTGTCACAGACTGTGTGTGGGTGGGTGGGGGACTGGATTAGGTGTCTAGAGAAGGGCCAGATACTCTCCTATACATTTTATAAATTTTCTCTGTGACACAGTCACCTCTTGAAATCGATGGATCTGTTAGTGAACTTAAAAACAGGGTATGGTGAGCAACCAAGTAAATACTTGATGCCTTGATGTTTTGATCAAGATGAGTCTGGAGTATAATACAATGCTCCAAAGGTAAAAAATAAATGTTTTACCCATGCTGATTAGAAATAGTTAGATGAGCAATACATTATTACGGGCATCTTTCCGTGCAAGTTTTCCTAAACTCTCTGCATGGTCTCACAGACCAAGGATACAGTAATTTCATCTCTAGTCGTGAGAGTCCAAGGTGAAGAAGAAGCATCATGCTCGGAGGAGGTATGCTGAGCTTGCAACTTTGGGTAATAAATAAGGCCAGCATACATGGCTCTATCTCAGTCCTTCGACACCCCTCAAGGTGAAATGGACACGCTCTCTTCACCTCCGCAGATTATCACGATATTATCTCTGGCTCTCTCTAATGAGAAAGCAGCTCAAGCCCCAGACATTTCCTCAGCTATCAGCCACACAGCCAAATTCAGCCCACCTCTGCTGTGCTGTGTATGGTGGCCAGGCCACTCGCACAGTTAAAAAATATTACAGCAGTGCTTAGCAACCTGATAGCTGAAGTGTGTGAACTCAAAACAACTCCATACTATTGGAGTAAGAAGGAAAATATCTACATTATTTTGTTTGGTTTTCCTGCTCAATACAATTTAAACAGTAGTGGCTTGTTCAGTGTGACTGGTTGCTCACTTTCCCTGACCTCAGTAAGTCATTATTGTCATCGTTGTATTTCTGTTCATGATTCAGTATTATTTTCAATGTACATGTATGCAATCCCAGTGAATGTGTGTTTTTTTTGCGTCTGCTCCATGTTCATATATTCTGCCTTTCATTCACATGCAGCTTCAACCCATGTTCACCATAACCAGTTACTATGGAATGGAAATTCCATGAGCCAAGTTTGAAATCCTGATATTGCATATTGATAAATAAATTTTTCCTATGGAATTTATCTGGTGTTGTCTTTTATTAAAAAAATCGGTAACATATGGTGCACAAAACTGCACAGTAGAATGTGTGTCTTACGCAAGGCACCACTGTGTGTACAAAACATTAGGAACACCTGACAGACTGACGAGGTGAAAGCTATGATCCCTTATTGATGCCACCTGTAAAATACACTTCAATCAGTGTAGATGAAGAGGAGGAGACATAAGCCTTAAGACAATTGAGACATGGATTGTGTATGTGTGCCATTCAGAGGGTGAGTGGGAAAGACAACAGATTTTAGTGCTTTTGAAAAAGGTATGGTAGTAGGTGCCAGGCGCACCGGTTTGAATGTGTCAAGAACTGCAATGCTGCTGGGTTTTTCATGCTCAACAGTTTCCTGTGTGTGTCAAGAATGGTCCACCTCCCACTGGACATCCAGCCAACTTGATACAACTGTGGGAAGCTTTGGGGTCAACATGGGCCAGAATCCCTGTGGAACGTTTTCGACACCTTGTAGTCCATGCCCTGATGAATTGAGGCTGTTCTGAAGGAAAAAGGGGGTGTAACTCAATATTAGGAAGTTGTTCCTAATGTTTTGCACATGCAGTGTATATCTCAACAGCCACATTTCGTAGCTGAACAAAATAAATGTTGTTTTATCATTATTTTACATCCAAAACTTTGATCTGTCTCTGTAAGACAGGTGTTCCATCTGAAGCCTGTGTTTTAAATAGATGGCTTAGAGAGTGCTGCTGGATTCACAGATTCTCTCTTTCTCTCCTCTTTAACATGCAAAACGTTAAGTAAATACTTGACTGGGTCCAATATGAAGCACATATGGCATGTCATTTGCCTTGTGCCAGGGATTCAAACACTCAGGATGTTCTCTGAGAGATACTCCAGACATCTTGCAACCATGGAGAGGCACTTGGAGTGCATGCATGGAATTAGATTCACAACCTCTGAGAGTAATGCAATATAGGCAACAGCCTGGGGGAAGATATGCTCATCTGCCATTAAGCTCAGAGAGAGTTTGTTTATTTGGATTCCCATTAGCTCCCATTAGCAGCATCTATTCTTCCTGGGGTCCACAAAAAAAGCACAAAACATAAAAAGTAACAAAACACTGATAAACTGTTAGACAAGGGCAGTAACACAAACATTAAATACAGTGATATGCAAACAATACAAAAATAAATAAATAATAATTATACAAACAATAAAACAACAACAAATTGTGTGTTAGTGTGTCTGTGTGTGTGTGGTTTGCCTCACAGTCCCCACCGTTCCATGAGATATTGTTGGATCTTTTTAAGGTAATTTTGCTGTTTGCGTCAGTAATTGGAGGTGGAAGGGAGTTCCGTGCCTCTATAATACTGTGCGTTGCCATGAATTCGTTTTAGACTTGGGGACTGTGAAGAGACCCCTGGTGGCATGTCTTGTGGGATATGTATGGGGGTCTGAGCTGAATGTTATTTGATTATGCAGACAATCTGGAATTTTCATTACAGTAATGCTTCTCAAAAAAAAGTAGATCAGAAAGAGTTAATCTCTCTTCAACCCTCAACCAGGAAAGACTGGCATGCATGTTGTTTGTGTTAGTTCTGTATGTACATTTAAGGGCAAGGTGTGCTGCTCTGTTTTGAGCCAGCTGTAGCTTTGCTAGGTCTTTCTTTGCTGCACTTGACCATATTACGGGACAGTAATCAAGATGGGACAAGATCAGAGCCTGAACAACTAGTACAGTTGATTGTTGTGCAATAAACACAGAACATATTTTAATAACAGACATACTGTACCCTTTCCCATCTTCGCAACAACTTTGTCAATATGATTTTAATGTTATAGTTAGCTTCCTCAACTTGCTCATCCCCAGGATAAGCCTGCAGGAAGGGTACCACATGAGTGAGGAGGATGTCTTCCCTGTAACGCACAGTGTTGAGATTGCCTGCAATGACAACAAGCTCAGTCCAATGATGCTGTTTTTTATTAAATTTTTATTTCACCTTTATTTAACCAGGTAGGCCAGTTGAGAACAAGTTCTCATTTACAACTGCGACCTGGCCAAAATAAAGCAAAGCAGCGCGACAAAAACAAAAACACAGAGCTACACATGGCATAAACAAATGTACAGTCAATAACACAATATACAAATCTGTATACAGTGTGTGCAAATGAAGTAAGGAGGAAAGGAAATAAATTGGCCAATAGCGGCGAAATCGGAATTTTGATAGTCGGAATTTTACATACACCTTAGCCAAATACATTTAAACACAGTTTTTCACAATTCCTGACATTTAATTCTAGTAAGTTAGGATGTGTCAGAATAATAGTACATAGAATGATTTATTTCAGCTTTTATTTATTTCATCACATTCCCAGTGGGTCAGAAGTTTACATACACTCAATGAGTATTTGGTAGCATTGCCTTTACATTGTTTAACTTGGGTCAAACATTTCAGGTAGCCTTCCACAAGCTTCCCACAATAAGTTGGGTGAATTTTGGCCCATTCGTCCTGACAGAGCTGGTGTAACTGAGTCAGGTTTGTAGGCCTCCTTGCTCGCACATGTTTTTTCAGTTCTGCCCACATGTTTTTCTATAGGATTGAGGTCAGGGCTTTGTGAAGGCCACTCCAATACCTTGACTTTGTTGTCTTTAAGAAATTTTGCCACAACTTTGGATGTATGCTTGGGGTCATTGTCCATTTGTAAGACCCATTTGCGACCAAGCTTTAACTTCCTGACTGATGTCTTGAGATGTTGCTTCAATATATCCACATAATTTTCCTTCCTCATGATGCCATCTATTTTGCGAAGTTCACCAGTCCCTCCTGCAGCAAAGCACCCCCACAAAATGATGCTGCCACCCCCGTGCTTCACAGTTGGGATGATGTTCTTCGGCTTGCAAGCCTCCCCCTTTTTCCTCCAAACATAACGATGGTCATTATGGCCAAACAGTTCTATTTTTGTTTCATCAGACCAGAGGACATTTCTCCAAAAAGTACAATCTTTGTCCCCATGTGCAGTTGCAAACCGTAGTCTGGCTTTTTTATGTCGGTTTTGGAGCAGTGGCTTCTTCCTTGCTGAGTGGCCTTTCAGGTTATGTCGATATAGGACTCATTTTACTGTGGATATAGATACTTTTGTACCTGTTTCCTCCAGCATCTTCACAAGGTCCTTTGCTGTTGTACTGGGATTGATTTGCACTTTTTGTACTAAAGTATGTTAATCTCTAGGAGACAGAACGCGTCTCCTTCCTGAGCAGTATTGTTTGTACAGATGAACGTGTTACCTTCAGGCCTTTGGAAATTGCTCCCAAGGTTGAACCAGACTTGTGGAGGTCCACCACTTATTTCTTTTGATTTTCTCATGATGTCAAGCACACAGGCACTGGGTTTGAAGGTAGGCCTTGAAATACATCCACGGGTACACCTCCAATTGACTGAAATGATGTCAATTAGCCTATCAGAAGCTTCTAAAGCCATTACATCATTTTCTGGAATTTTCCAAGTTGTTTAATAGCACAGTCAACTTAGTGTATGTAATCTTCTGACCCACTGGAATTGTGATACAGTGAATTCTGTCTGTAAACAATTGTTGGAAAAATTACTTGTGTCATGCACAAACTAGATGTCCTAACTGACTTGCTAAAACTATAGTTTGTTAACAAGACATTTGCGGAGTGGTTAAAAAACGAGTTTTAGTGACAACCTAAGTGTATGTAAACTTCCGACTTCAACTGTATGTGAAGATGAGGATTTGCAAGTACAAATACTGGTGTGCAAAAGAGCAGAAAAACTCAAACTAAATATGGGGATGAGGTAGGTAGTTGGTTGGATGGGCTATTTACAGATGGGCTGTGTACATCTGCAGCGATCGGTAAGCTGTTCTGACAGCTGACGTTTTAAGTTAGTGAGGGAGATATAAGTCTCCAACTTCAGTGATTTCTGCAATTCGTTCCAGTCATTGGCAGCAGAGAATTGGAAGGAAAGGCGGCCAAAGGAAGTGTTGGCTTTGGGGATGACCAGTGAAATATGCCTGCTGGAGAGCATGCTACGGGTGGGTGTTGCTATGGTGACCAGTGAGCTGAGATAAGGCGGAGCTTTACCTAGCAAAGACTTGTAGATGACCTGGAGCCAGTGGGTTTGGCGCCGAGTATGTAGCGAGGACCAGCCAACGAGATCATACAGGTCGCAGTGGTGGGTAGTATATGGGGCATTGGTGACAAAACGGATGGCACTGTGATAGACTGCATCCAATTTGCTGAGTAGAGTGTTGGAGGCTATTTTGTAAATGACATCGTCGAAGTCAAGGATCGGTAGGATAGTCAGTTTTACGAGGGTATGTTTGGCAGCATGAGTGAAGGAGGCTTTGTTGCGGAATAGGAAGCCGATTCTAGATGTAACTTTGGATTGGAGATGCTAAGTGTGAGTCTGGACACACCACCTCAGACCATGAAGGACCCTCCACCTCCAAATTGATCCCACTCCAGAGTACAGGCCTTGGTGTAACTCTCATTCCTTCGACGATAAACGCGAATCCGACCATCACCCCTGGTGAGACAAAACCGCGACTCGTCAGTGAAGAGCACTTTTTGCCAGTCCTGTCTGGTCCAGCGACACGGATTTGTGCCCATAGGTGACGTTGTTGCCGGTGATGACTGGTGAGGACCTGACAAACAACAGGCCTACAAGCCCTCAGTCCAGCCCCAATCCCGACACTACCAGGTGAAATGCAAGGCGCCAAATTCAAAATCCAAAAGTTGAATTATTAAACATGCACCAATATACAAGTGTTTCATACTCATCAAAAGCGATCGGTACTGCATTCATATGCCCTTATATGGGCATTTTCATAAGGGAGGGGTTCCAAATGAGGCACTCTGTCAAAACCAATTTTTCCAGGACAGAAATTCCTCGGGGTTTCGCCTGCCATATCCGTACTGTTTTACTCACAGACAAATGGTTAACACTTTTAGAAACTTCAGAGTGTTTCCTATTTAATAGTACTAATTATGTGCATATCCTATTTTCTGGGCCTGAGTGGGAGGCATTTTACTTTGGGCATGCCAGACTCTCCAAAACCGTCACCTCGGGAGCCGCTCCCTAAGAAGTTAAAGTTTTCTTTACTGACCATCATTTTCACTTGTCTGACAGCTTGCATGATGACGAGTTTATCACACGACTGCCCTATCTGGGTGATGTTTTTTCTTGCCTGTGTAACCAACTTTACATAGCCCCCCAGAAGAAAGGCACACAGACACCCACACTTCAGGTTGACTCGGTTTTTATCTGCAGTAAAAGATATCAAACAGTGATGACAGGCATTGACAGGACGGTCACAGCCACACGTTCACTGTTCTCAGTTTATCTCTCTCAGACTGAATCCACAAAGTGACTGTATAGTATACATGCGTTGCGTTTAGAAAAATAACAAAAATACATACCTGCAGTAAAATATATCAAACAGTGATGACAGGCATTGACAGGACGGTCACAGCCACACGTTCACTGCTTAGGTAGGACATAAGATATATTTTAGATAGGGGCAACAGTAGTAATACATACCCTCAATGTTAAGTGATATTAATCCATAAATACAGAGCACAAGTACAACCCTTTTATATACAACTTTTAAGGTAGTAAGAAAATAAACATTCATTTAATATTTCAATAAGTCAAATGCTAGCAAATCACCTGCTGGCAATAAATAGCGTGACATCATCATTAACATGGCTAGCTAAACCAGCAAAAACTTGGTTAACTTGCTGAAATAGGTATTCAATACATTAACGGTAAAATAAATATATACATAGCCACATTCGCTAATGACTTTAGGATACATGAACCAGTTTTCCAAAAACACTATTATGTTATACAGTTTCAAACAGTTTTTATATACAGAGGAAAGAGACACGAACCTGCTCTCAGATGATCTCTCTCAGACTGAGGAGCAGGCAGACCAACTTCCCAAATAGGGGAGAAGCACTCAAAACCCACTAGTTGTTCTTTCAAAGAAAATAATACAAAAATGGTAAGTCTGAAGACCTATCGTATTACCAACCTTACTACAACGGCAGCAAAGATTTATTATGAATTCAGTAATACAAAATGAAATGAAACATTATTTATATCACCCCTTTTCCTGAAGTAAATGGTTTCACCCACTACTCTACCGCGAACTGCGGCGTTCTATGATATCTACATTGCGCGCGAGGTTGATGTAACTTTGTTACACCTGAATGATCTGAATCTAGGATTACAGGGACTCTCCGCAACTATATTCAATGTGCGGGACAACAGGCTATGTGTCACGTCCTGGCCACAGATAGCCTTCTGGCTCATCTAGGGTGTGTTGGTCAGGACGTGATCAGGGGGGTTTGGGTCTATGTTTTATTTTCTATGTTTGGGTTTTTGATGGTTCCTAATTAGAGGCAGCTGTTTGTTGTTACCTCTAATTGGGGACCATATTTAAGTTAGTTCGTTTCCCCACTTGCGGTGTGGGTCATTACTTTTTGTGCTACACCACGTCTGATTGTCGGTCATTGTTTTTTGGTTGTGCCATAGTTTCACAAATTAAAAGATGTGGAACTCAACGATCGTGACAGAATGACCCACCAAAAAAGGAACAAGCAGCACGCCCCCGTGGAGGAGAAGACCTGGACCTGGGAGAAGGTTATGGGCCGTAGTGAGACCCTTCCTTGGCGGGAGTCGCCAAGGAGAGACGAAGGACAGCGACAACACCGGGGTCCGAGGCCACAACAGCCCCAAGATTTTTTTTGGGTGGGGGCACATGGGGCTGGTGGTCAAGATGAGGTTGAGAAGGGAGCCAAAGCCCGAGTTGAGGACCATAGAGGAGTTCAGGATAGAGGTACAGGCGAGGAGTGAGCTGCAGGACGCATGGTGAGACCTACACCGGGTCCACACACCAGACATGCAGTGCGACCTCCGAGCCCGGCACGTCCTGTCCATGCTCCACGCATCAGGTCCCCTGAGCGCCTTCAGGGCCCGACACGTCCTGTCCCTGCTCCACGCATCAGGCCCCCTGTGCGCATCCAGAGCCTGGCACGTCCTGTCCCTGCTCCACGCATCAGGTCCCCTGTGCGCATCCAGAGCCCGACACGTCCTGTCCCTGTTCCACGCATCAGGTCCCCTGTGTGCATCCAGAGCCCGACACGTCCTGTCCCTGCTGCACGCATCAGGTCACCTGTGCGCATCCAGAGCCCGGCACGTCCTGCCCCTGCTCCACGCATCAGGCCCCCTGTGCGCATCCAGAGCCTGGCACGTCCTGTCCCTGCTCCACGCATCAGGTCCCCTGAGCGCATCCAGAGCCCGGCACGGCCTGTCCCTGCTCCACGCATCAGGTCCCCTGAGCGCATCCAGAGCCCGGCACGTCCTGTCCCAGCTCCACGCACCAGGTCCCCTGTGCGCCTTCAGAGCCCGGCACGTCCTGTTCCTGCTCCATGCACCAGGTCCCCTGTGCGCTTTCAGAGCCCGGCACGACCTGTTCCTGCTCCACGCACCAGGTTTCCTGTGCGCCTTCAGAGCCCGGCACAACCTGTTCCTGCTCCACGCACCAGGTTCCCTGTGCGCCTTCAGAGCCCGGCACGTCCTGTTCCTGCTCCACGCACCAGGTCCCCTGTGTGCCTTCAGAGCCCGGCACAACCTATTCCTGCTCCACGCATCAGGTCCCCTGTGCACTTTCCGAGTCCGATGACTCCTGTTCCTGCTCCACGCACCAGGCTCCCTGTGCGCCTTCAGAGCCCGGCACGTCCTGTTCCTGCTCCATGCATCAGGTCCCCTGTGTTTGCCTTCAGAGCCCAGCACGTGCTGTTCTTGCTCCACGCACCAGCCCTACTGTGCGTCTCCCGAGTCTGATGACTCCGGCTCCACGCACCAGGCCTCCGGTGCGTATTCTTGGGCCGGCACGGCCCGCCCCGGAGCCGTCGCCTGTGTGTGGAAAATGATTTAAGACTGAGACTCTCTCCCATACAACCCAACATTGCAGAGTTATGTGCATAATTTCAAGCGCACCCTTCTCATTAACCTGTGGTGAGTTATTCACAATTGTTGATGAACAAATAAGGTTTTATATGTAAGATGGTTAAATAAAGAGCACAATTATTGATTATTATTATTTGTGCCCTGGTCCTATAAGAGCTCTTTGTCACTTCCCACGAGCCGGGTTGTGACCAAAACTCACACTAATTCTTATGTTTAATAAATGCATTGTGTGGTGTGTGTGTGGCAGGCTTACAATGATGGCAAAAAACAACATTTGAGTGTGCTCTGATCCTGGTGCTAAAGGGGGTACACAGCTGGAGGTTGAATGTTTGAAGGGGTACGGGACTATAATAAGTTTGGGAACCACTGCTTTATACCATACCAAACTGTTACTGAAGAGAGGTAAGAATAATGTGTGTTATGTATGAACTAAGATTGCTAGGTGAACTTGAACGGAGCAGGGAGGGGGTGATGAGTATGTGTGTGCAGGTGTGTTAGCTTACCAAATGCTACCTGTGGCCAGTGACGGACTTCTCCGTCACCAGGTCTCATTTGGAGACTCTGGTATGCCATCCACAATAACCTTATTCCTTCTGGATTGTCCCTCTAGATCAGTGGTATTCAACTCTTACCCTACGGGGTCCAGAGCCTGCTGGTGTTGCATTCTACCTGACAATTAATTGCACCCATCAGGTGTTCCAGGCCTAAATCAGTCCCTGATTAAGGCGTCCGCATGGTTCCCAGACGAAACAGTTCGGAAGAGTTTATGCATATATTATGACAACATTTTGTTAGTTTTTGTTAGTTTTTTTTTTACTTTGGTAAGTTTTTTTGGCTGTTCAGGCACAGATTTGTACTCTAGGCCAGCCAAAGTTTGGGAGCCGAAGTCTACACTCCTTCGCCCGTGATTGGTCAACTGTAGGGATTCTTCAATAAAGCCTTTGTTGTCAGTGAGAGACTCATTTTTGTGCAATTTTGTTATTGAGAAACACTGCATCAAACATCTTAGTTAGATGTAAAATTTAGCAACTAAGATCTCCTCGGCAGAAATGTCAAAATTAATGCCAGATTTATTGAGTCATCTTAAGTTAATTCTGACTATGCTACGACATCTCAAATTAGACAAACAGTACTATTGCCGCATTTTTCTCGTCTTTCAAGTGAAGACCTTTAAAGGGAGTATGTGAGAACACTCATTATGTTTGCCTAGCCGACCTCGGCGGCTAGCCGCCAGCCGAACTGAAGCATGATGATGCTTTTAGAAGGGAACAATGAAAAAATGCAGTGGAACTGGCTTCCGAGGTACAGAGTTGAGTTTGAGGGCTCTAGTCTGTTTTACAAGTCATCTCTAATAATGATGCAAAGAAAGTGCTATTGTCATGTAGTAAATGAGAACTTGTTCTCAACTATCCTACCTGGTTAAATAAAGGTGAAATATTTTTTTAAATCTCATGTACACTTACAGTTTGTTGCCATCTTGCTGCTAGTCTCTTTCATGACATCCACCTTTCCCTTGGAAACTGTTACTAAGGTCTTGGCCTTCTCTGTTCAGATCGTCCATTCTTTTGTTAGTTAAGTCCACCAGTATTTGGACAAAGCTCTTGAAGCTATTTTCCTGTTACAGTTACAATTGCTTGTAGACATCATGTTGGTGATTTAAAAGATCACGCACCTGTGATAGCGAAACACTGTCCTCTCCATTACTCCAACCTTTTTTGAACTTTGGCCGGCATACGTAGGCTAACGCTGGTACTCCCCACAATTCCAGCCAGCAAAGATTGCAGGGCCGATGAGAGAGAGACAGAAAGTGAAAGAGAGTTTTATTGTACACTTCCTCTCCACTGACTGCTTCGTTGATGCTATCCATTTGTTCTGAGCCTCAGCGCACAGCACACATGTAATGAGCAAATGTTGTTCTCTTGGCTGGAACTAGTACAGGAAGTCTTGAAATGAATGTGTATTTGCATGTTGGTCTCTAACTACAGCATGTATAGCTATGCTGCTGAGGCATCCTGTCATTTTAAATCCTGGATTTTTGACAACCAAACTGCAGATTGATCCAAATGTACAAATAATGTGTTGTTGCGGTGATCCCTATTAGCTCCCTGAAGTCCTCAGTTCCCACAACAAGTATTTGTACTGTATACGGTAGCAATTAAAACAATTCTTCAAGGTGATCATTTAATTTAGATATTGCTGATTATTTTAATCAAAGACAATCACTTCAAATGGAAATCCAATCAAACACAATTTTTTTATGGTATTAACTGGAATGAAAAAGAAGAAAAAGTGTTTCTCCCCCCTTTTCACAGTATGACCTGAATTGTAAGGTATCCTGCCTCATAGGGTTTTCTAGATGTTTGTACGAGGCATTGAATTGCCTCTTAAACAGATGTACCAGGGGTACTGGTTGTCAGCAAAGGCACCCTCCAAAACATGTTTCATCCTCAACTCTTTCTAACACTCAGTTTGTGAAAAATCAGCACATACTTCTTTGGCATCTCAAAAGTTTCATAAGAGCCACTGTCAGCGAATATCTTCTCATGAATATTAAAAAATATACTTTTAGCGCTTTATGGAGTGAAAAAAACTGGAGGGACAAATCATTTCATGCAACCCCTTCAAGTGAAAAGTGAATGCTAACGCTGATAAGTTGGGAACTTTCCGCTCTTTCCTGCCACTTTAATTTGTTTATCTAGGAACAGAACAGCAGAGCTAGAGAGTGGTGCTGGGCCATGTGATCTTGTAAGGCAGCAGACTTCCCATTGGAGAAAGGGTTCCACCTCTCCTGACCCCTCACTTCAATATGAGAATTAGAATAAAGAGATCTATGCTGTTATAAAACATCCAGGAGGGCCACGTATTATCTAGCGTTTGAGAGAATCAGGTCTGCTTTTACTGTAAAAGACTCAACAAGACAACAACCAAGGGATTCACAGGAAGACCAACAATGTGTTCCAATCTGAAAAAAAACGTTTATATATATATATTTAGAAACTGGGTGGTACCAGCCATGAACGCTGATTGGCTGACAGCTGTGGTATATCAGACCGTATACCACAGGTATGACAAAACATTTATTTTTACTGCTCTAATTACATTGGTAACCAGTTTATAATAGCAATAAGGCACCTCAGGGGTTTGTGGTATATGACCAATGTGCCACGGCTAAGGGCTGTGTCCAGGCACGCCACGATGCGTTGTGCCTAAGAACAGCCCTTAGCCGTGGTATATTGGCCATATACCACACCCCCTCGTGCCTTATTGCTTAAATATGAATATATATATACACTACCGTTCAAAAATTTGGGGTCACTTAGAAATGTCCTTGTTTTCCATGAACATATACATGAAACGAGTTGCAAAATGAATAGGAAAAAATTGTCAAGACGTTGACAAGGTTATAAATAAGGATTTTAATTGAAATAATGTCCTTCAAACCTTGCTTTCGTCAAAGAATCCTCCATTTGCAGCAATTACAGCCTTGCAGACCTTTGGCATTCTAGTTGTCAATTTGTTGAGGTAATCTGAAGCACCTCCCACAAGTTGGATTGGCTTGATGAGCACTTCTTACGTACCATACGGTCAAGCTGCTCCCACAACAGCTCAATAGGGTTGAGATCCGGTGACTGTGCTGGCCACTCCATTATAGACAGAATACCAGCTGACTGCTTCTTCCCTGAATAGTTCTTGCATATTTTGGAACTGTGATTTTGGTCATTGTCCTGCTGTAGGAGGAAATTGGCTCCAATTAAGCGCCGTCCACAGGGTATGGCATGGCGTTGCAAAATGGAGTGATAGCCTTCCTTCTTCAAGATCCCTTGAAATCCCTGTACAAATCTCCCACTTTACCACCCCCAAAGCACCCCAGACCATCACATTGCCTCCACCATGCTTGACAGATGGCGTCAAGCACTCCTCCAGCATCTTTTAATTTATTCTGCGTCTCACAAATGTTCTTCTTTGTGATCCAAACACCTCAAACTTAGATTCGTCTGTCCATAACACCATAACACCTGCCTATCTTAATCTTTTCTTTTTATTGGTCAGTCAGAGATATGGCTTTTTCTTTGCAACTCTGCCTAGAAGGCCAGCATCCCGGAGTTGCCTCTTGAGACTGGTGTACTATTGCGGGTACTATTTAATGAAGCTGCCAGTTGAGGACTTGTGAGGCATCTGTTTCTCAAACTAGACACTCTAATGTGCTTGTCCTCTTGCTCAGTTGTGCACCGGGACCTCCCACTCCTCTTTCTATTCTGGTTAGAGACAGTTTGTGCTGTTCTGTGAAGGGAGTAGTACACAGCGTTGTACGAGATCTTCAGTTTCTTGACATTTTCTCGAGAATAGACTGAATATACTGACGAGAACAAGAATAGACTGACGAGTTACAGAAGAAAGCTCTTTGTTTCTGGCCATTTTGAGCCTGTAGTCGTACCCACAAATGCTGATGCTCCAGATACTCAACTAGTCTAAAGAAGGCCAGTTTTATTGCTTCTTTAATCATAACAACAGTTTTCAGCTGTGCTAACGTAATTGCAAAAGGCTTTTCTAATGATCAATTAGCCTTTTAAAATGATAAACTTGGATTAGCTAACACAATGCCATTGGAACACAGTGTCACAAACTTCCACCGAAGTCGGTCCCTCTCCTTGCTCGGGTGGCATTCGGCGGTCGACGTCACCGGTTTTCTAGCCATCGCCGATCCACTTTTCATTTTTCCATTGTTTTTGTCTTGTTTTACACACCTGGTTTCAAACCCACAATTACTTGCTCATTATTTAACCCTCTGTTCCCCCCATGTTTGTTTGTGAGTGATTGTTTGTTTGGTAACACGGTCCGTTATTATGGGCTTGGAATTATTGAGTTGTAATTGTTATATTGTTGAGTAAATACGTTGATTACTCATATCTGCTGTCCTGCGCCTGACTCCGCTTCACCAGCTACACACAGGATCCTTTACACACAGGAGTGATGGTTGCTGATAATGGACCTCTGTACGCCTATGTAGATATTCCATAAAAAATCTGCCATTTCCAGCTACAATAGTAATTTACAACATTAACAATGTCTACACTGTATTTCTGATCAATTTTGTGTTATTTTGTTGGACAAAGAATCAGCTTTTCTTTCAAAAACAAGGACATTTCTAAGTGACCCCAAACTTTTGAACGGTAGTATATATATATATATATATATATATATATATATATATATATGGAACAATCAATAAGCAACGGTTTAAACCCAACTAACATCATGGAGATGGTAGAAGTCATTGATTATTTTAACATAAGAGCTTTAATGATGCTAATCTATACAGTATTACTTTCATATACAGTTCTCCTTCAACTTTTCACATTGCAAGCCACGCATTCATGATTGTATCTCATCATGTCTGTAATATAGAGTGTAGAGGACATTTCTCTCTTTGACGTGATTTTCTCATCAAAGATGAAAGTAGAGAGACAGAGATCACTCTTCTAGGAATGACCATAAGCAACAAATGTATTACCACTGAATGTTTTCAACAGTAAATTTCCTGACACAGCCTGCAGAGATAACACTCTGCCCACAAATTCTGATTATCTGGCTTTTGCTGTCAGACTGGTGCTCAAATTCACAGTGAAATTACTTTTCTGGGGAAAGTTTATGTTGCAGACACTCCGAAGTGCATTTTAATGTCATGGGGAAAAGTAGTTCCCCCCTTCTCCTGTATGACGGAGTGTTTGATCTCCCCATCACTGTGAATTCTCATGCATATCATGAATGTTTGTGCTGCGACTAGAATGAAAAATAACCACTTCCTGTGACATGAAAAGGGCCGACTCTCGACCTTCACCCCCTCATGACATCACTCAGCGATCAATATGCTACACTCTTAGAAAACAAGGTGATATCTAGAACCTAAATGTGTTCTTCGGCTGTCCCCATAGGAGAACCCTTTGAAAATCCCTTTTTGGTTCTAGGTGGAACCCTTTTGGTTCCAAGTAGAACCATTTTGGTTTCCAGGTAGAACCCTTTCCACAGAGGGTTGTACATGGAACCCAAAAGAGTTTTACCTGAAACCAAAAAGGGTTATCCTATAGGGACACCTTTTGAACACTTTTTTAAAGAGTGTAGGGGTGGTCTTAATGCACACTCCTACACAATTAGAAATGCCAGACGGGCTCTCTTGATCACTATTAATCAGAATAATTAGAGAGTGCTCTTCTCGACCATTGATGGCCTGATAAATCCTACCCCAGCAAACCTATGTGAACTTTCCTATACATCTAAAAGTGATGAGTTTGCGGAAATATTTCAGAGATAAGATAACCAACATTAAGATGGGTGTCAGTCAAGTAAAACCTCATGAGAGGTTTGATGATATGTGCCCTAGCTACCATGCAAAGGCATGATGGATTTATTTTCCCTGGTTGACACAGACATGCTCCGGAAAGTGATATCACAATAAAAGCCTTCTACCTGCCTTCTCAATCCTGTCCCCATCACCTTCTTCAAAACAATATTTAATTGCGTATCTGAAGAAGTGCCAGCTATTGTTAATCACTCCTTGTTCATGGGCACTTTCCCCACTGCACTAAAAACTGATTTTGGTAAAACCCCTTCTGAAGAAAAGTAATTTAGATTCTTAAGCTTTTAGCAATTTTCAGCCAATCTCCAACCTTCCATTCTCCAGCAAAACTGCTAAATTATTTTGAAAACAGTATTTTTGAAAAATTCCAATCTGGTTTTCGTGCCCAGCACAGAGACAGCCTTAGTTAAAGTGATAAATTATCTTAGACCCAACACAGATGCCAAACTGCTCTCTAATTTAAGTGCTGCATTCGACACTGTTGACCATGATGTCCTTCTGGGCAGACTGGAGAGGCGGGTTGGCCTCTCCGGTCCAGTTCTAAAAGGGATTAGGACCTATTTAACCGGTCGAGAGTTTGTCACTTTGGTGAACATAGCTCAGAGAAAATACATATCACATGTGGCGTTCGACAAGGTTGGATTTTGGGTCTGTTACTGTTCAGTTCATATATGTTACCCCTTGGCAGCGTTATCAGAAAGCACAACATTGATTTTCATTGCTACGCAGATGATACAGAGCTTTACATTTCTGTGTCAACAGATGATTTTTCCCCCACTGATAAATTATTAGACTGAATTAGTGATTTAAATAGTTGGATGGCTCACAACGTCCTCCAGCTAAATCAAGACAAGACTTATTGTTGGAGCCAAAGCACAGAGAAAGAATCTAGCCGCACATTTTAATTCATGGGCAATAAAAACAAAACACCTAGGTGTTATTTTAAATTCTTCACTAAATTTCGAATCACATTTCAGGAATGTGACCAAAATAGTTTTTTTTTACCTCCTGAGGAACGTTGACTCTCTCAGGCTGATACAGAGAGATTCATCCATGATTTTATTACAAGCAGGCTTGACTACTGTAATGCTCTCCTGTCTGGTCTACCCAAGAAAGCCATTGGTCAACTGTAAAACATACAGAATGTTGCAGCACGGGTACTGACCAAGACCAGACGGAGACCACACATGACACTGGTTTTAAGGTCTCTGCACTGGCTTCCTGTGAGTAGAATTCATTTTAAGATTCTTCTATTGGTTTTTGTATCAATCCACGATTGTGCACCCCAATACATGTCAGACATGCTTTTAAGTTAAGCACCCAGTAGGTCCCTCAGATCCTCTGGCACTGGCCTTTTAACTATCCCAAAGCCTAGGACCAAGAGGCATGGAGAGGCAGGCTTTAATTATTATGCCGCAATCTCTGGAGTAGCCTGCCAGATAACCTGAGGGGGGCTGATACTTTCGACATATTTAAAAGAGCTCTTAAAACAAATTTACAGCTTTGCTTTTTCTTTGGGTGCTTTTTAGTTGTTCAGTTTGTCTCATTCTTTTGTTTTCAATCTTATGTTTGTTGTGTAGTTAATATTTCAGCTTTGATTTTAACTTCTTAGGGAGCGGCACCCGAGGTGACGGTTTTGGAGAGTCTGGCGTGCCCAAAGTAAAATGCCTCCTACTTAGGCCCGGAAAATAGGATATGCACATAATTAGTACTATTGGATAGGAAACACTCTGAAGTTTCTAAGAGTGTTACAATATTGTCTGTGAGTATAACAGAACTGATATAACAGGCAAAAACCCGAGGAATTTCTGTCCTGGAAAAAGTGTTTTTGACACATTGCTTCATTTTGAACCCCTCCCTATTGAAAACAGACATACATAGGAGTAAGATTGCAGTACCTATTGCTTCCACTGGATGTCAACAGTCTCTAGACAGTGTTTGATGAATGATGTTTAGTTGCTCTGGATGGTAATAGAAGAAGAATTTTGAAGTGGTCATCGGATGTAAACAGAAGAGGAAGCGCGTTCACGGGCTCGCGCGCGCTGTGTTTTTTTTCCTTTCCTATCGTCCAGTTTATAATCCGGTTGAAATATTATAGTAAATAGACATAAAAGTGTTTCTAAGGATACATTATCAATGATATTTGATGATTCTTGGACAAGTGTATAGGTATAGGTTGAACGAGTTCTCTTCACGGTTCAATGGGCGAGTGGATGCTGTATTTTATAAACATAATGCGCCAACCAAACAGAGATTTATGGATATAATAAATTACTTTTTCTAACAAAAGAACCATTGGATGTCTTCGTTGGACACTTGGGAAGCCCTCCGCAGAAGTTCTTCAAAAGGTAAGGTATTTGTTTTCGCTGTGTTTTGTGTGAACCGCGATGGTTTATGAATTTATGCTAATAGAAAAATATTGGAGGTTCTACCCTCAAACAAGTTGTGCTTTCGCCGTAAAGACTTTTTGAAATCTGACAACGCTGTGATATTGGCAAGAAGCAGAGCTTTTGATGACTATGCAACACTTGTATATTAAAGAATGTTTAATAATTCAACTTTTGGATTTTGAATTTGGCGCCTTACATTTCACCGGGTAGTGTCGGGAGTGGAGCTAGCGCCCCACTGCTCCCTAAGTAGTTTTTCATTGTTTTTTCATGTAAAGCATATTGCATGACATGTCTGAAATGTGTTGTATAAACAACGCTTGATTTGATGCAGTAATGATTCATAATTTCTGGTTTAATGAAATAATTACATTTACTGATGGCGGTATCACTAAGAAATGTGTCTAATTTATCCCCATTATATTATACTTTGAGATTTATAAACCGTTTAGGCGTTACTGCCCTTTAATTCCTGTTAAACTAACATTTAAATAATTAAAAAAACATCAATAAATTGCAGGTGTTGGTATGACATTTTAATGTGCTGGATACTTGTGATATACAGATATCCAAGATACAGGATGTCATAATGAGGGTAGTTACTGTAATTTACTGACAAATAATGTGAATCCAGTCACATTACAGGTTAGATAACCAATTGCAGACAAATCTGAGGCTCCACTGCTTCCCCTGGAAGCCTCAACAGACCAATCCACATTCTAGGTAATGCACTGGACCGGATCCTAACACACACTCTGTCACTGCATGGGGTGAATGCTAACCAACACAGGATATGCTCATGTTAGAGATTCATATGGTGTTGCAGATTAAACTGCTAAATATATTAAGGTGAGTCAGCTCATTTTCCTATAACCTTGGAAATTATCAGGCATGCACTTCATGGCTGAGAGCATTACATTTTTCTGCCGGTTTCAAACCGTTGCTGGCTACACATATCTCCTCCGGCCATCTGATAACTGGGTACAGTACATGACAGGCTGGCTGATATATGTCTTGGAACAGCCACCGGATTGTTTTTATGAGTGTGGAGATGAAGACAGGTTGTGGTTTGTTTTAAACTATTACCTTGTTGGTGGACATGGGAACCCTGAAATTCCACCAGCATATCAAGACAAGCCAAAACACAGCCGATACTGAATACTCAAAAGGAAATAAAGCATTCTGATGGTTTAATAGTTTTGTCTATTAGATGACTTTACATCGTGACGGGACATTCTAAAAGTACATATTAAATGTTTTTGAGGACAACATATGAGGACAAACATGTGCTTTAATCCCTGTCCCATCATCTCAAATTGCACATGATAAATTATTGCTAAATTGCACATTGATAAATTATTGTCTCATGATCCCAATGATTACATGATTCTCAATGTTTCACTGTTGGCCTACTTATTGAATTATTTTTGTCACTGTGAGTATGGTAACACTGATGTAAAATATGCCCATCTTTTTTTTTTTGGGGGGGTTCTCACCTATCTACACACAATACCCAATAACGAGAAAGGGAAAACATGTATTTATTGAAAATTAAATACAGAAATAGAGCAAACCCCCGAGTTACATGTTAGACTAACAACTGCCAAAGGTGATTCTTTCTGAGGAAGTATCTAAGGAATTTGCACACCTGGATTGTTCAGTATTTACACATAATTATTAAAAAAATTATTCAAGCTCTGTCAAGTTGGTTGTTAATCATTACTAGACAGCCATTTTCAAGTCTTGCCAAAGATTTTCAAGACGATTTAAGTCAAAACTGTAACTAGTATACTCAAAGTCATCTTGGTAAGAAACTCCAGTGTATATTTGGCCTTGTGTTTCAGGTTATTGTCCTGATGAAAGGTGAAGTTGTCTAACAGAGTCTGTTGGAAAGGAGACTGAACCAGGTTTTCCTCTAGGATTGTGTCTGTGCTTAGCTTTATTCTGTTGTTTTTATCCAAGAAAAATCCCAAGCACTCCCATGACATTTTAGTCATTTAGCAGACACTCTTATCCAGAGCAACTTACAGTAACATTTTTCTATTCTGGTCCCCCATGGGAATTGAGCCCACAACCCTGGCGTTGCAAGCGCTATGCTCTACCAACTGAGCCACACAATGCCACAATCTCCATACTTAAGAACATGAAGAGTGGTACTCAGTGCTGAGTTGTGTTTGTCTCAAACAGAAATAACACTTTCTATTTCAAGGCATGAAGTTAATTTCTTTGCCACATTTTTGCAGTTTTACTTTAGTGCCTTATTCTGTACAGGCTTTCTTCTTTTCACTCTGTCATTTAGGTTAGTATTGTGGAGTAACTACAATGTTGTTGGGTCCATCCTCAGTTTTCTCCTCTCACAGCCATTCAAATCGATCTGGACAAGGCTTTCGACTCTGTCGATCACCACATTCTTATTGGCAGACTCAACAGCCTTGGTTTCTCAAATGATTGCCTCGCATGGTTCACCAACTACTTCTCTGATAGAGTTCGTTGTGTCAAATCGGAGGGTCTGTTGTCCAGACCTCTGGCAGGCTCTATGGGGGTACAACAGGGTTCAATTCTCGGGCCGACTCTTTTCTCTGTATACATCAATGATGTCGCTCTTGCTGCTGGTGATTCTCTGATCCACCTCTATGCAGACGACACCATTCTGTATACTTCTGGACCTTCTTTGGACACTGTGTTAACTAACCTCCAGACGAGCTTCAATGCCATACAACTCTCCTTCCGTGGCCTCCAACTGCTCTTAAATGCAAATAAAACCAAATGCATGCTGTTCAACCGATTGCTGCCCGCACCTGCCCGCCCGTCCAGCATCACTACTGTGGACGGTTCTGACTTAGAATATGTGGACAACTACAAATACCTAGGTGTCTGGTTAGATTGTATACTCTCCTTCCAAACTCACATTAAGCATCTCCAATTCAAAATTAAATCTAGAATCGGCTTCCTATTTCACAACAAAGCATCCTTCACAATGCTGCCAAACATACCCTCGTAAAACTGACCATCCTACCGATCCTCGACTTCGGCGATGTAACTTATAAAATAGCCTCCAACGCCTTACTCAGCAAATTGGATGCAGTCTATCACAGTGCCATCCGTTTTGTCACCAAAGCCCCATATACTACCCACCACTGCGACCTGTATGCTCTCAATGGCTGGCCCTCGCTTCATACTCGTCGCCAAACCCACTGGCTCCAGGTCATCTACAAGTCTCTGCTATGTAAAGCCCCGTCTTATCTCAGCTCACTGGTCACCATAGCAGCACCCACTCATAGCACGCGCTCCAGCAGGTATATCTCACTGTTCACCCCCAAAGACAATTCCTCATTTGGCCGCCTTTCCTTCCAGTTCTCTGCTGCCAATGACGAACTACAAATAACTGAAGCTGGAGACTCATATCTCCCTCCCTTACTTTAAGCACCAGCTGTCAGAGCAGCTCACAGATCACTGCACCTGTACATAGCCCATCTGTCAACAGCCCATCCAAATACCTCATCCCCATACTGTTATTTATTTTATTTATTTTGCTCCTTTGCACCCCAGTATCTCTACTTGCACATTCATCCTCCGCACATCTACCATTCCAGTGTTTAATTGCTATTTTGTAATTATTACACTTCCCTGCCTTTTCTTACCTCATTTGCACACACTGTATATATATTTTTCTATTGTGTTATTTACTGTATGTTTGTTTATTCCATGTGTAACTCTGTGTTGTTGTATGTGTCGAACTGCTGTGCTTTATCTTGGCCAGGTCGCAGTTGTAAATGAGAACTTGTTCTCAACTAGCCTACCTGGTTAAATAAAGGTGAAAAAAATGTGTGAAATCCCTGAGCAGTTTCTTTCCTCCCCGGCAACTGAGTTAGAAAGGACGCATGTATCTTTGTATTGACTGGGCGTATTGATACACCACCAAAGTGTAATTAATAGCTTCACCATGCTCAAATGAATATTCAATGTCAATATTTGTATAATGTTTACCATCTACTAATAGGTGCCCTTCTTTGAGAGGCATTGGAAAACCTCCCCGGTGTTTGTGTGTTTGAAATTCATTGCTCAACTGAGGAACCTTAAAGATGATTGTATGTGTGGGGTACAGAGATGAGGTAGTCATTCAAAAATCATGTTAAACACTATTATTGCACACAGAGTGAGTCCATGCAATTTAATATGTGACTTGTTAAGCACATTTCTACTCCTATTTAGGCTTGCCATAACAAAGGGGTTGAATACTTATTGACTCAAGAATTTAAGCTTTTAGTATTGTATTCAGTTGTAAACATTTCTAAAACATAACTCCACTTTGACATTATGGGGTATTGTGTGTAGGCCAGTGACACAAAATCTCAAGTTAGTACATTTTAGATTCAGGCTGTAACACAACAAAATGTGGAAAAAGTCAAGGGATGTGAATACTTTCTGAAGGCAAAATTTCAACTACTATTTTTGTGCTGTAAAGTAAACATAGCCAAACACCAAAACAACCATTGAAGGGGTTGTCTAATGCTTCATAGACTGAGCAGTGCATAACTGTTACCAAAATCCACTCACCCTCGTACATAATGTAGAGTTCAGTTCTATCACTATCAATTGTGTCATGTGAAAAGTGCGAAGCGGCAGCCCCGGTATCTGAGTCATGACCTAAGTCTAGGAGCCTCGTGCAGACGGTGGCAGTGAAGGGGCAGAGGTAGGGAGGAGACTGTAATACCATCTAAACACACCAACAACCTACAGCGCTCCCAATCACTGTCACAAAGGCAACATCCCCCATATCTGATTCAGGTTGAGGCAGAACTTAGCGGTTTTCGCTAGAAGGGCCAGATGCATCGTAAAAACGTATTAAAACAAATATGTGCTTTTAAGTCTAATTTTAAGTTAAAGTATAGGCATTAGGGTCAGCAGTGTGATTAAGGTTAAGGTTAAGGTTAGGGTTAGGTTTAAAATCAGATTTGATAACTTTGTGGCTGTTCCAGCTAGTGACCACTCTGCAAAGCTGCCTCCAGTACATTAGTCATGTCAATAAACACCAATCTTCATATCTGATGGGCATCATCCAAGTCTAGATGGAAAAGGTACACTATTTAGTCTATTGTGACACCTTCCGTTGAATTTAGAAATATGTAGTGAAGAGGAAACACATTTGCAGCTCTTTCTTGGTTTCTACAGAAGATGGGTACAGTATGTTGGACAATGAGTGGAAACATGTCCATCCTACTTCAGATGTTTATTTTTGTGTGGTTTGAATCATTGCTTCTGATTCGAGTGTCTCTGTGCAGAAAGATAAATAATCCATTCTCTGGCTTTAATATGTTATTATCTATATTTGGGATCTACTTTTGGGATGCTAACTACAGTAGAACTGGAATCATTTAGTCTACGATTTTGTACATGTTCTTTTTTGTGAAGGGAGGCGGGTTGATTTGGTTAAGGCTAAGCAATGTTATCCTACAATCTTAAGAGAGAGCAGAGGGAAATGGTAATTTGAATATCATGCACAGTCATGGCTTTAGGACCTGGACCACTGCCCATTCAATGGTGCCTCTACCCCAGGGCCAGAGCAAGGGGCCTCCACGGCTCTTAATACAGCTAGCTGTATTAGTCATACACAAAATGGTGCGATCTGATCAAAGACCATAGCAATGTGAAAAGCGTACAGTATGTGTTTGTGACTTGCAGTAACATTTCAACTAACTATCTACTAACCGTAACCTTAACCCTAAATTTAACCCTCACCCTAAGCCTAGGCTAAAACCTTACCCTAACCTTTATTCTAAACCAAACCGTAACCTTAGCAAGCAGTTGCTTATCAACAGATGGCTTATTGATAATATGACCATCTGTAGAACATCTACAGATGTACTATCCGGACTATCTGAATGAAGTGTGACCCAGTGTAATTATTTTTTACAACAAGGGATACAGTATATGTTTGTTAAAAAAGGTATGAAGGGAATTCATATCATATTCTTTCACGTGTCTTTTCACTTCATATACTGTGAAACCATTTGTTTTCTATCAAGCAACAGTAGCCATACGCAACCCTCCACTCCGCCTGAAAATGAAGATAAAGTAAATATTCATGTTGGAAAAAGAAAGCAAGTCTGTCCCACATCCCATTCATCTCTGCTCTGAGTAATCTCCATGTACTGTATTCATAACTTAAATACTAGTGTTAAAGCTATTGCAGATGGGAGGGCCTTTGCAGATGACAGTGGAATGACAGTGTTTATGATTCATTATAAATCCCCTGACAATAAAATACACATCCTGAGAAATAAAATCAACGCTGCCAAGAGGGCTGACTGTCATGTTATTCAGAAGATTTAAACAAATGGCAATTTACTCCTAACAGTATGCTTCCTCTGTGAGTCAACCAGACAATGAGAAATAAGACAGTAGTGGTTTACTCAAGCCTTTAACTAACGTGTTAGAAAACAGTCCTCCAGTTATATGTGTGAGTGTGTGTGTTTTAGAAGATAATACACCTTGAATGACCCTAAATAAACCACAAATGTTTCCCTCTAGGATTCTCATAAACAACTAACTAACTCTGTGATAGAGAACCTGCAGCGTTAGATTATTTAAATGAAACTAAAAAGCAAGGGCATTCAGTTGGTTTTAGCTTATGAACCCTGCATTATGACTACATCTGCAGACAATTAGACTTAACCTCTGACATTCCCAGGCCCCATAGCCAAACCGCTCAATAAGCCTCACCATTTCAATCAATTCATCTCTGCACACTAACATTTGGTATCAATTAAAATATTTCTCATTGGTTTGGGAGGAATTATGTACAGTAGCTAAATATCCCACACTTACTCCTTGCAGTAAAACAAACCTCAAAAAGCTTATTCATGTGAGTTTTCCCCACAGAAACACTAACACTAAGGTGCCTGAGGCTCTTGGAAACCTGTTACGATTAGCAAGCTTTGACACATTTACTGAACACATACACACATCGTTAAAAGTCACAGTGTGTGAAAAATGTCCCATTTGTTGTCTTAGTCTCCTGGTATTTACCTTTAAGTCATTTAGCAGACGCTCTTATCTAGAGCGACTTACAGGACAAACTAGGATTAAGTGCCTTGCTCAAGGGCACATCGACAGATTTGTCACATAGTCGTCTCAGGGATTCAAACCAGCAACCTATTGTTTTACTGACCCGACACTCTTAACCGCAAGGCTACCTGCTGCCCAACAGCCATTGTATTATGAGGTTTGTAGGTTGTCACTTTCTTTTTCTCTCTCCCTCTGTCACACACACACACACACGCACACACACACACACAACCACACACTCATGCATACACTCATGCACACACACACAGTGATGAGGGAGGATGTTTGGGAATGTCAGGTTTAATATTGCCTTCCTACTCTCGACCGGAGCCAAATAGCCTTAGCTTAAGACAAATAACCAGAACGTCTGTCAGGGAGCTTTGCAGACATTATGTATGGAGGAGAAAGAACAAAAAAAAGACCAAGAAAAAAAACATACATTTTCACAGCTCCAATTGCAGGGCAGGAAAAGTTGCTTTCTTGGGAATTAGGTGCGTTTGTGCGTGTATGTGCATGTGTGTGTGTGTGTGTGTGTGTGTGTGTGTGTGTGTGTGTATGATCATAAGTGTGAGATTCTTTCACAGTTTCTCACAGCTTTCTTTCTTACAGTATATTTTATTCAACTGCAGTACATCATTTCACAATGCATGTCACATTGAACAGGATCCATTAACACTTTCTCGTCTGTAACCTTGTGCCTTGACGGCTTGAACAAAAATCATCATCTTATCTGGGACATTCACATCATGTGTGGAATACTGTGACACAGCCCACAAATTGCTACACCGTATTGTTCATCACACGATCATTTCTGGAGGTCTGCCTGTATATATGATAATGTGCTTTCCACTTTCGCCTGGATATTGAGCAGCAGCAGACTGACTGATGATGCATTACAGACTCATCCACAACCACCACATGAATTAGTAAAATTGTTTCACTTTCCAATTTGTACACAACCATACCTACAAATATAGACTTTGTTTCAGAGGTGTTTCTAACATGTTTATGCTTTTATGTGTAGGTGATGGACAGTATGGTTGATGTTAGTGATTATAGTGATAGTGAACAACCAAAACACGCACTTGAAGATATTGTTCTTTGAGGCTTTATTTGTTGTGATAGGAGAGCTACATTGAATTCACCTCAACACGTCAATACAGAGAGGTAAACGGTTTTGTTGACATGCCAAAAAAGGTTCAACACAGTTGAATGTGAACATGATCAGACTGACACTTAATTAAACTGTTCTCAGACGTGTTAGGACACCAGCATGAAGGACATGCCAGGTGTATGTGTCTCTCTCTCGCTATCCCCCCTCTCACTCTCTTTCTCCAGTGCATGTGTGCATTATTGTGTCTGTGTGTGTTAGAGAGGAGCAGGGGTAATAATGTATGTCCTTCATGGATTGTCAGAGTGCCTGCCATATGGGGCTTCAAAAAGTTTTGGGGTCCCCTGCTGCAACTGCATCTTTCATGATCTTTCACAAGCAGAGGCAGAGGATGACATCTCAAGTCTATTGCTCTACAGAAAACCAAGGATATTGATTTTCTCCTTTTAATTACAGTACATTGAGGATAATAGATTTTCACCTTTTGAATGATTACAAGTTAATGGCACATCTAAAAAACATTTTAATGTAGTGTGATGATTGTACAGTTTATGTAATTGAAGTAAAAATATTTATGTGAATGTAGAAATACATAAATCGTATTATTAATAATACTATTCCTAATAATAATAATTTGTATTATTAATAAGTAATAATAATAATACTTAATAATTATAATTCATAATAATGTATTACATTTCTAAAGCGCTTTTCATTATACAAAATAATCTCAAAGTGCATAAAATACAGGCCAACTGACACAAAGAACCCAGCTAATGCTACACGGGACAAGGACCCCAAGGAGCACAGCTATCAACAAAAAGCCTTCCTAAAAAGAAAGGTCTTTAGGCCCGTTTTAATGGAGCCCAGAGTCTGTGGTGCCTTCAGGTGGTCTGAGAGGGCATTCCAGTGACTGGGGACGGAGTAGGTCCTGGGGGTTGTGAAGAAGCAGGCTATTGCTTGACCTGAGGATGCAGGTGGGATTGTGGAGGGAGAGCAGTTCTTTGAGATAAGGAGCATTGCCATGAGTACACTGGAAAGTCAGCAGGACGGTTTTGAATTCAATCTGGAATGAGACGGGGAGCCAGTGCAGAGATGCCAGGATGGGGTGATGTGATGGTGTTTTTGGCACTCTCATCAGGATCCTGGCAGCACTGTTCTGGATGTATTGCCGCTTCTGGAGACTCTTGTCAGGGATCCCGATGAAGAGTGTGTTGCGTTAGTCCAGCGTTGAGGAGATAAAGGCATTGACATTGCATCAGACTGAGTGAGTGTGGGACGGAGTTTGGCAATGTTCTTGAGGTGATAGAATTACGCAGTTGTTTGATGTGGCTTTCAATGGTCAGGGAGGAATCAAGCTATTCACCATGATTGGAAGCTGAGGGGGGATGTTCAGTCCTACAATGGTGAGGTGTGTTATTGGTACTGGACCTGGTAGAGGGTGCCAACAAGTAAGGCCTCGGTTTTGCTGCTGTTCAGTTGAAAAAGGTTTTGCTTCATCCATTGCCTCTCCTCAAGGCAGGTTTTCAGACGGGCACATGCATCAGATGGACTCAGGGCAGTTTTTGCATACAGCTGGATGTCATCAACATAGCAGTGGAATGAGATTCCAATGCCGGCTGATGACACAACCGAGGGAGAGCATGCACAGGACAAACAGGATAGGTCCAAGAAAAGATCCTTGTGGGACATCGCAGGTGACATGGTGGGTCTGGGACATGGACCAACCTAACGACGCCTACTCACTCCTGAGAGGTAGGAGTGGAACCAGCTCAGGGCTGTTCCAGACAGTCTGATGGTGTCCCCGAGGCATTCCAGGAGGATAAGGTGGTGGAGAGTGTTAAAACCTGCTCTCAAGTCCAGGAAGATCAGGAGACAGCATCAGCCACTACTCCAGGTCGTGGGCCAGACGGAAACCTGACATGAACTTCTCAAATAGGTTGTTCTGATTGAGATGGTCCTGGAGTTGTTCAGCATCTTATAACTCCAAGTACTTGGATAGGGCTATAGTGATTTTGTGTATTTTTGTGTCTTCAGTAATTACAGGGAAGAGCAAAGTATTCCATGCCATGTTTCTGTCCTTGTTTCTAGGCTGAAAACAGTGGTAGTGTTTTTGTAAACAAAATCCCATAATGTAGAACATAATTCACACATCCTCCAAGATGGATGCTTTTGTGTAGGGTCTTTCACGATTGCTCCCCTTCTGTCACCATGTGTTCTAAATTAGCTATCTATATACAGCAGCCAGAAATAGCTTCCAGGTCTTTATACACCAGCATGGGAGACCAGAATATAGCATAGCCTTCCAAGAACACACACCAGATCTTTATTTTACTTTGGAGAGATAAAATGGAGCATGAATATTACAGATTATTGGGGCTGATAGGCTTAAACATGCTAAATGTATTAACAATTTGGAAATGTTGATATAACATATCACAATCGAGAGGTAACAGATACAAATCTTCTCACAGATGGCATGACAGTATGAAGTAACCTTTTTTATTTGTGTTTGTGACACTAGAAACTCAGTTTGTAATTTCAAGCAGATAGTACATAGAGATTGTATAAAGTGACGCTTTGGTTTTACATGGACATGAAATTGACTCATCAAAGCAAACTAGTCCTTTTATAAGTCATCTATGACCTTATTTGATTTTTTTCTAAATTGTGAAAAGCAAAATGCAACCACTACAATAAATATGAGTTATAGCTCCTGGTTAAACTCAAGCAGGTGTTTCTTTCCGCTGTGTCAAGCTTTGGTATGGTCCATGATCCGTTCCAGCAGGGTGCACCATCTTTTTTCAAAGCTCTTTTTATATCTTCTGCTGCCCAGCAAAATCAAAACTGAATAGTTTGAATAGTTGGCCATGAGGCTTCCTGGCGACGGTTCCATCAGGATGACTATGATTTTCTCTCAAGCATGCAATCCCCCTAAAATGTGGTATTTCCTTAGTCAGTTGTCAACAGATAAACCCTGATAAAAAAAAATGGTACCATGTATAGTACAGTATTTTCCTCTCAATAATGTTCTCTATGTACTGTAGATGGTAAATTCAACAACTTGTCATTGAAAATTTGCCAAAGTGGAAATTACTGAACTTTTCAGTTTTCCTCAGATCACTGCAGTGGGCACATCTGAAGATATGAAGTTTAATTTCAACTCTCAAACTCTGCTCATAATGCTGTCAGTAAGATAAATGGATTACTGTAAGATAAATGGATTACTGTAAGATAAATCAATGACTGTAAGATAAATGCATTACTGTAAAATAAATGGATTACAGTATGTTACCAGAACAGCTGTGGAATAAGGAGCATTGCTCTCATATCCAAAAGTGTAAGTTTTCCTATCAGAGTTCTCTGGCACTCCCAGTACTCACACATCAACCCCAGAGCACTCAGGCCTGGGATGCAGAGTAGGGGGTGGAACTTAAAAAAACATGTGGATGAGATTAAGTGATATCATGTATCACACATGATGACTTTTGCAGCCCTCCCATTAGAAGGAGTGCAGAGCACAACCCAGGAGATAACATCTGAACTGGGGCAGAGCTCTGCTTTTCACCATTTAAAAAATAGGATGCCTTAACTTGTTTTAATATGAGTGAATATAAGTGAATGCAAGATAATATGAGTTCATCGTTTTCATGCGAACAAGCATGATGTGACTGAAAACATGACCACCTCAACTCTAAATGAATGAATCAGCAAGCCTTGTATCTGTATGAGTGAATTCCTTGTACAGTACAGTAGTTTGACTAGGCATAAATGAAAGAGTGAGCTTTACATCATCAAAATGGATGAATATGTAAGGATTTTATTCTCACCACTGGAAGGCATTTTAAGTCTGTCACTTTTGAAACAACAGAGTAGGCAGTTAATAACTGTGTGGATGAAAGGGCCAAGAACATTTATTATGAGTCTGTCCACAAGCTTGTGGTACACACATATTATGACCACAGACGTCATCCACATCCACAGTCATTATTTTAATTAGAATAATTTTGGAGGCAACACCAAAGTTTTGTGTGGACTTGTTTTGCACAATTACTTCAATGTGTTAATTGACATGACCTTACCTTCGTGAGAATGAATCATTTGATTATACACAATCCTGCATCAGGTTTATATGCTGTGGTCATATTTGCTCATCAGTGCATACAATATGTAGCTTTGATTTACAGTACACACATGCTGTGTACACAATTACACATGGGTGCAGACATGCTTGCAGTATACATTGCATCCACTGTAGATAAACTCCCCATACCATTACATTTATGTCATTTAGCCGACACTTTTATCAAGGGCAATTAGGGTAAAGTGTTTTGCTCAAGGGCACATCGTCAAACTCTTCATCTAGTCGGCTCAGGGATTAAAACCAGCAACCTTTTCCAACCTGCCCCAATGCCCCTAACCACTAGGCTACCTGCCTCATGTTTTAACTTAAATGGTAAGAGTAGAGTAGACACTCAAACTGGGGTAGCTAGGATATAGGATGACATAACACTCATACATTAACAACATTTACTGTATAGAGTTACAGCCATATGAAATGGACATCTTCACACAAACCCTCCAGTGGAGGAGAGGATAACGATCCATGTCTCTGGATCAAGATGTGGATCTAAAGTGAGCTATGGCCACACGGACAAGCGGAAAGACGGGGTGAATCAACCTTGGCACGGAATTTTCAAGAATCCATAAGATGAAGTGCGCGTAGACACGGTCGGAGACAATGACTTAGAGATGGTGTGTCTCAGGAGGACAACACATGGAAGTCATCAGAGGCATGGAGAGAGATGTGACTGGTAGAGAAGCACGTATATTGAGGGAAGTGTGGGTTTTTATGGTGAGGAAGAGAAGGACCAGGACAGCGTGCGTTTAGCTGAAAGCTCTACCCACTCTCATGCATGGGACACAAATTACTAACCCATATGTAGGGATTTTATAGAAACTGCAGTGACTAAATTCTTTCCTAACAGCCTGCTAAGAGATATAACAGAGCATGTGCATTAAATAACAATTCCTGATGGAACGGGCCCAGAGGCAATTGTGTCGGCTCCCCCTCTCCGTGTTGGTAGGAAAAGGTCATGATAAGAGAGCATACAAAGCAAGTGATTCAACCTCGCATTTACAACAGGGATAAAGTGGAGCAAACAAAATGCATCCATTCAGCCTTGTTGAAAAATATAATCTGACCACGATAATACTAGAAAGGAACCTTGAGAGGCTCCATGTTCTCATGCATGCCCCCAGATCCCCCCCAATCATCATTCAAGGGTGAGGACTGGAGGAAACAATAAGCAGAGCCGGGGTTCTCTTGGCTCTTTGGGTGTCCACACTTAGGAAAATATGCAGTGTTGTCAGTGTCGCTCTGGCAAAACAATTATTTCATCAGGTTACTCCTGCAGGCACCTTTGACAAAAGGCTCCAGTATTTAATTGCACCCATTCCATACAACTGGATCATGATTGGTTACACTTGGGAGTCTCCAGTAACAGGTCTTGTATATTAATGAAGGATTTGAAACTGTATCACAGCCAAACACTTTTCTCTGTTGGGAAAATGGCCTCCCTACATAGAAAGAGTATGAACCGGAAAATAACTGTTTAAGGCAACCACAGTCCTTATAAACACAAAAAAATGCAATTGATGCTGTTTTATTGAATTACACCAGTTGATTGATGCTCATAGCAGTTCCGCCAGATGTAAGATACATTACACTTCAGGCTGTACACTATCTATCATCTCAACGCATTTCTCTTTGTAAGAAAGGACAAAGACATAATTTTTTCCTAGTTCCTGGAGGCCTTATTTTAATCTCCACTTTAACAACACCACTTTGAATCAAAGATTATCTTGGTAAATTTTATTTTGCATATAAACAACTAAATTATTCCCAAAGTGCAATGGTGTTTTAAATTACTGCCACTATTGTTGTTAATTTCAGGGCGCAACATGCCAATTCCTTTTCTCTGATAAGGGCCTCTTCTAATTGTGGGGTTAGTTTAGATCCAAGTTGTTTGGCACAGTTCATGTACTCTGTTACAGGGCATCTGTCGGCTTGACTAGTCCCAGCTTTTTTGGCACTCTGCTCATTTTCTTTGAGAGAGCCAGGTAGAGAGAGGGAAAGGCTGAGGGGCACAGAGTGAAAGAGTGAAAGAGAGAGAGAGAGAGAGAGAGAGAGAGAGAGAGAGAGAGAGAGAGAGAGAGAGAGAGAGAGAGAGAGAGAGAGAGAGAGAGAGAGAGAGACTGTTTTATGGAACAAGTATTTTTCCATTTAAATAACTGATGGCTTGGTGGCAGCTTTCCTAGACTGCGTTGGCGCACAAAACCGCATATATGCGTAGGTGGACTCAATTTAGCATACAAAGATTAAAGTGTTGGTTCAATTAAATTTTATGTGAACGCCTCAGCGTGCATGTGCAATACTGCATTTTAGCATGTTTTATGTGGAAACAGGTACAATTTGCGATGATACGAGAATTGCCATTCAGGGAATGAGAGAGCGTATTATATTTGCCTCATTTCTTGATTATTTTATGGATGTCCAAACTGAAATACAGCAGAGAAAACAATGATGCATTGTTGAAATTGTATGCACTAGTAGAGAAGATATTGCAATATACTCTTTATATAAACAGCAAAAAAATTATCCAAGGGTTTAATGAGACAATATTACAAAGCTTTCTACATCTCTGTGAGGACATTGTACCAGAACACCTGCATTTATGGGTGACATCATCTGTGGATATAGAAGATAAAATACCTTTTCTCACTGAGGAAATTATGGAATAGAATCTCATCATGAGCACATTCTTTCATAATATCCTGTGCCTCCCTGGGGCATAAAGTAGCACAACAATACACAGTAAAGTGATGATCATAGGCTCATAAATAGTGATATATAGGCTTTCAAATGGCCAACATTGCCTAGATCATTATAGTATTCATGGTGGATGTTCAAGAGACAGAAGGTTGAAGAAGCAGTTATGCAAGTCATTGATATGTATATTTGAAAGTACCATTAAGTACAAATTAGATTAGGTACAAAATGCTCAAAATGCACACACATACATTACAATGTGATTCTCTGGAAAATAAGTTAACTGCTCAGACTCCTGGCCTGATCATTGTCAGCCTGTTGTTTCGGGTGGTTTATGTTGATGCTACGCTGGCAGGAAAGATGCTGTATTGGATCTGAATAATACTGCGCAAAATACTCTACAGTATGGTTCTTAGCCAGACTTAAAAGTGAAGGTTAATTGATGATTTATCATACTCTACTCATATGATGTTACATTAAAGCCATTCATTATTCAGTAAATGTCTAATAAACTAAGGGCAATGTTTAGATGTCCATTGTCTTTCTTTAGAATCTAATGGGTTTGATAATGCAAATGCCTCACTGGGAGGATCCTCGCATCACTCAAACTCATTAAAGTAAAAAAAAAGTGTCTTCTCAGTAAAAAAATTCAACAATTAAAGCTCCAGTGCTCATGCTGTGGGTTACTTCAAATTCTCTATTCGCCCACAAAAACAAGTCTCCCCCATAAAATGGTCATTGTCATCTGAAATATATTGTATGTTGCTAATCTCTTCTTATGTCAGTGAATGAGGAGATGAGTGGACAGCTGTCAGTGCTCAGCGTGACTCATTGTTTTTTACTTCAGAGATGACAGCACCCTGCTATACCTGGCCATTTGGGGAAGATTTACTTGCCCAGTTCACACGGAGGACCAACAAAACATGATTTGCATTCAATGCCTTTACCATTAACGTTATCCGATATGCTATAAGAAAGACAACAAACAAAGTCCTGTTTTCTCATTCAACTTCTCATTCTGCGCATGATTCATGAATTTCTGATTGAAAGTGGGATAGACCACTGTATTCACAGACTTGGGCATAATAATATAATATAGTATAATATAATATATGCCATGTTACAGACATTTTTATCCAAAGCGACTTCCAGTCATGCATGCATACATTTTACAAATGGGTAGTCCCGGGCATTAGACACTTCCAGTTTTTGTCTGGCCGGAACATATTGTATGTGGCCAAAGGCATTGCTAATGTGTTCCCTCCAAGCTCGTCATTAAGCTCGAGACCCTGGGTCTCAACCCAGCCCTGTGCAACTGGGTCCTGGACTTCCTGACGGGCCGGCCCCAGGTGGTGAGGGTAGGAAACAACATCAAGTTTGCTGACGACACTACAGTGGTAGGCTTGATTACCAACAACGACGAGACGGCCTACAGGGAGGAGGTGAGGGCCCTCGGAGTGTGGTGTCAGGAAAATAACCTCTCACTCAATGTCAACAAAACAAAGGAGATGATCGTGGACTTCAGGAAACAGGAGAGGGAGCACCCCCCTATCCACTTCGAGGGGACAGTAGTGGAGAAGGTGGAAAGTTTTAAATTCCTCGGCGTACACATCACGGACAAACTGAATTGGTCCACCCACACAGACAGCGTGGTGAAGAAGGCGCAACAGCGCCTCTTCAACCTCAGGAGGCTGAAGAAATTTGGCTTGTCACCAAAATAACTCACAAACTTCTACAGATGCACAATCGAGAGCATCCTGTCGGGCTGTATCACCGCCTGGTACGGCAACTGCTCCGCCCACAACCATAAGGCTCTCCAGAGGGTAGTGAGGACTGCACAACGCATCACCGGGGGTAAACTACCTGCCCTTCAGGACACCTACACCACCCGATGTCACAGGAAGGCCAAAAAGATCATCAAGGACAACAACCACCCGAGCCACTGCCTGTTCACCCCGCTATCATGTATACACTGTACTCTAAACCATCTACTGAATCTTGCCTATGCCGTTCGGCCATCGACCCAAATCTCTAGCCACCTTAATAATTATAATTGGATGAAATTATGTATCACTAGCCACTTTAAACAATGCCATTTATATAATGTTTACATATCCTACATTACTCATCTCATATATATATATATGTATATACTGTATTCCATACCATCTACTGCATCTTGCCTATGCCGGTCAGCCATCGCTCATCCACATATTAATATGTACATACTCGTATTCATTCCTTTACTCTTGTGTGTATAAGGTAGTTGTTGTGAAATTGTTAGATTACTTGTTAGATACTACTGCATGGTCGGAACTAGAAGCACAAGCATTTCGCTACACTCGCATTAACATCTGCTAACCATGTGTATGTGACAAATAAAATTTGATTTGATTTGATTAATGTGTTTGCTTTGACACAGAGACATACTGTACGCCATCCAAGCAGTGACCTATTCACATCTGCTCTGCTTTATGGAGAGGAGAAAGGTTATTTTTACGGTGTAATGGGGGAAAAAATCCTCAAACACACATCAGTCTCACTCTTGGGTTTACCAGTCTGCACACATAATTTCATTTTATTTACATGCTAATATGCTGAGCAAGTCGAGTGGAGGTTTGAAAATGCTTGAAGTCCTGCTAGACTAAAGCAGAGACATATCACTGACACAGATCAAGAGTTTAGATCCATAAAAGCACAAGATCAAAATGAATGAACCTCCAGATCTGTGGTGAGGCTTTGCATACATACTATCCTTTTTATGTGCCTCCTCCTAAACCAAGTGCAATGAAATGTACAATTAAATTGACTCAAGCATTTATGAGACTAAAAATAACGAGAGCTGCAGGGGTTGCATGCCCATACGTTGCCCTGGGTCTGCCCTATGTATCTGTGACTTTGTGAAAGAATATAGGTGGCCCAAGTTATGTTTATTGCAGCATCTGTTCTGCATGGAGAAAAAAGGCACAGGGAAACTGAGCGATGGCTTCCCCAGCTGTGAGGCAAAAACACCATGGAGGATACTCTGACTGGATATCACACTTGATTGCAGTTACACTACTAATCCAAGGTGAAAGCTGTCAACTTTTGACTCCAACCATGTTTGCTGGTCTCACAAATGTGTATTATGGTAAATGTATAGTAACATTGTGTAAGATACTTTCACATTATGGTCAAACATTGCCGGGGTCAAATGTTCACCTCTTAAACTTTAACATTGCAGTTATAATTTATTACAAGAGTTAAGTGATTAATATTTAGAGACCTACAGTATACAACACATAACAAAACACTTTGGGTAGAATCCAATGTGATAGGTGCTCTACAAACTGTCAAGTCATCCATTATAATGTACGTTTTCACAGCATCTCCTGCAGTTGTGCACACAATATGAATATACACGGGGACCTTTGAATCAATATATATAGTGAAAAATTTAAAAAGTTATCCTTTTTAGATAAAACTATACTAAATATATTCACGTCACCAAATAATTGATTAAAACACACTGTTTTTCAATGAAGGTCTACAGTAACCTCAGCGGCACTCGAAGGACAGCTAGCTTCTGTCCTCCTCTGGGTACATTGACTTCAATACAAATTTAGGATGCTCATGGTTCTCACCCCCTTCCGTAGACACTTACACAGTAATTATGACAACTTCTGGAGGACGTCCTCCAACCTATCAGAGCTCTCACAGCATGAACCGACATGTTGTCCACCCAATCAAAGGATCAGAGAATGAATCTAGTATTGAAAGCATAAGCTACAGCTAGCTAGCACTGCATAAAATGTTGTGAGTAGTTGACTCAAAGAGATAGAAAGACAATAGTTTTTTTTACAATTTAAAGTCTTCCAATATGAAGGAGAAGCAAGAGAGAGAGAGAGAGAGAGAGAGAGAGAGAGAGAGAGAGAGTCAGAGCTAGCTATATTTCATAGTATATATATTTTTTCATGACTTAGCTAGTATCAAATGCAGTTAGCTAGTTTAGCCTACTCAAACACCCAGCTCAAACAGAGAGGAAGGGGAAGGGGAGGTAGTTGACTATGGCTACCCAATAGTGGAACTCTTTCAAGTCATGAAAAACTTTTGGTTTTATTTATTTATTGCCACCGGGGGCCCACCGATGTAACTGCTAAACTGCTTGCTGCTGACTGTACACTGTACCGCGTGATTGTAGAGGGTTTACTAATGTCTTAGTTCCAGTGGCGGTTGGTTTAAGATGAGGGAGGATGATTATGTAGATAATGATGTAGGCTGTGTGTAGCGATTAGCGGTCATGAGCCTGGTCACAGACAGATGATGTGTTGTGCACTGAAGTCCACAAGCAAAGGGAAAAAGTGATAGGAAGAGAGCGCATAGATAGATGCAAAAATGAATTACAACAAGCTGTTTGTATGTGGCTGCTATTATAATTAACTGTGTTCGAGTATGATCAGGAGTGTATTCCGATTCTGTTGAAAAATATTTCTTAAACTGAATTTGTCCAATGGAAACTCTCGTTTGCAACTTTTGGACTAATGACTACACCCTAGATCAGCCAGATGCACCCTAGATTCGCCAGATGCAGGCAAGAGTGTGCAACACGGTATTGAATGTGTCACTGTCTGTCACCTTGATTGCTCAAAATTCTCTCGACCTATATTGTAAACTTTCATGGATAGGCTAGGTTGTAACAACCTCATGATGGGTACAGGGAAAATTCGTAGGCTAAACCTATCAATGTTACATTGAGCTGGGTGAATGGAATATGAATGACAGTCATCCAATATGATGTGATAGAAGACCATGTTCATATAACAAATTATCATCCTCCCCCATCCTAAACAGCACCGACCGCTCGGCTTTGAATAGAATAAGAAAAATGTATGTAAGCTGTATTTTCCTCTTTAATACACAAAGAAATATCAAGACAAGCCCTAGCATCTTAATGACCTTAAAATGCTTTTTTCTCTTGAGGATAATAGTAAGCAGGTGTTTTTCTGAATTCAGAGAGATATTCTTATAAATTCATATGATGGCTGCAGAATGCACAACTGTGGCATATTTATCTTATTCCCAACGTATTTTACCATCACATGCTATACAGTAATAGAAGCCCAGGGCATATGTAAGTATTTTAGAGCTGGCATAGCGCTTCAAAAGACCAGTCGACTGTTGATTGCCAGCTTCCAGATTTAGTGTCACTGCTCCAAATACAGGGACAGAAATGTTTCATTAAATCCACTGGCAAACAGCTGGATTCCCCCTTCATAATTGGAGCCATAGGCACATATGAAAAGTGGTATCCATCAAGTGAACAGAAATGCCATTACCCTGCTGAAGATAAGGCAGGAGGAATAGAGTGATCATTAGCAGGCTGATGTCCTACTTTTGTCTTATCAAAGGGAAGACTGGTTTTCACTAAGCTTTGAAGTTTGGGGACAGCCCCCTGCAAAGCTTTTAAGTGGATGACAGGTATGATTGAGTGATGCTTATCAATGAGGTTCCTCTGTTTCAGTGAAGAAAAGAAAAACACTCTTGCTGTTCTCCTCAGTGTGTCCTTCATCATAGCTGCATTGATGTGTGGGAGAGAGACAGAGACAGGGAAGACTGATCATGTGCACTTTTCTATGTCAAACACCAAAGTGTTCGGGGGTTCTTCTCAGACAGAGATATTATAAAGATTAGGAGTAGCTTTGACAGTAATGTCAAACGTGTGTCTTCATTTTACTGATCATTATCTGTATACTTACTGTCATTCTTTACGCACGCACACACACACACACACACACACACACACACACACACACACACACACACACACACACACACACACACACACACACACACACACACACACACACACACACACACTCACGCACACACACCGATCCCTCTTCACCCTGCCCACCCCATGCGGAGCTGAAAACTTTTGAGAGGTTACAAACACCCCTGTCTCCGCGCCTGCGGAGGAGTTCACAGGGATCTGGGGATAAGCGTTTGATTTGTGTTGTGGGTGCTTTGACATGCCTAATATAAGTTCATAAATCAAAATGCCAAAGACATGTCAGAGTTTGTTAGGCTGTGGAGGTGAGAGGACCTCCTCAGAAACAGCAGGCCAGTGACAGTTTAGCCCAGTTGGTAGAGGAGTGCAGCCAAGCTGAGACGGCATTCTTCTTCCCCCAGAGCTAAGCCCAATGTGACTTGGCTTTTAACGCTTTCGAGATAATGTTATGAAAGAACAGTTACGGAAGTCATATGAAGAAGCAATCGAGACCATCAAAGAATATCAAGATACATTTCCTGTATGGTATCATCGAAATGACATCCATGTGCAATTTACGTATTGTATATAAGGTCATTCCATGTAAAAGGAATCATGAACAGCAACATGTGAAGTTCTGTTACCAACATGTGAAATCCGTTACCAAAAAGCCACATATCTAGAAGATATTTCTCTCCCTCCTGAGGAGGGAGGATGATGAAAGTTCACTAAAGTAACAAGTAGAGGTACACCTATCAATTAGTTACTGTTTTTACCTACAGTTCCAGTCAAAAGTTTGGTGACACCTACTCAGTTTGTACTATTTTCTACATTGTAGAATAATAGTGAAGACATAAAAACTATGAAAGGCCACATGTGGAATCATGTAGTAACCAAAAAAGTATATTTGAAATATATTTGAAATTTGAGATTATTCAAAGTAGCCACCCTTTGCCTTGATGACAGCTTTGCACACTCTTGACAATCTTTCACCCAGCTTCATGAGTTACTCAACTGGAATGCATTTCAATTACCAAGACCATATAATGGCAAGAACAGCTCAAATAAGAAAAGAGAAACAACAGTCCATCATTACTTTAAGACATAAAGGTCAGTCAATACGGAAAATGTCAATATCTTTGAAAGTGTTGTCGCAAAAACCATCAAAGTGCTATGATGAAACTGCTTCTCACGAGGACCGCCACAAGAAAGAAAGACCCAGTGTTACTTCTGCTGCAAAGGATAAATTCATTAGAGTTACCCGCCCCAAAATTTGCTGCCCAAATAAATGCTTCACAGAGTTCAAGTAACAGACACATCTCAACATCAACTATTCAGAGGAGACTGTGTGAATCAGGCCTTCATGGTTGAATTTCTGCAAAGAAACCACTACTAAAGGACATCAATAATAAGAAGAGACTTGCTTGGACCAAGAAACACAAACAATGGACATTAAAGTGGTGGAAATGTCCTTTGGGCTGATGAGTCCAAATTTGAGATTTTTGGTTCCAACTGTCGTGTCTTTATGAGATGCAGAGTAGATGATCTCAGCATTTGTGGTTCCCACCGGGAAGCACAGATGAGGAGGTGTGATGGTGTGGGGGTGCTTTGCTGGTGACAATGTCAGTGATTTACTTAGAATTCAAGGCAAACTTAACCAGCACGGCTACCACAGCATTCTGCAGCAATACACCATCCCATCTGGTTGCGCTTAGTGGGACTATCATTTGTTTTTCAACAGAACAATGACACAACACAACTCCAGGCTGTGGAAGGGCTATTTGACCAATAAGGAGAGTGATGGAGTGCTGCATCAGATGACCTGGCCTCAACAATCACCCGACCTCATCCCAATTGAGATGGTTTGAGATGAGTTGGACCGCAGAGTGAAGGAAAAGCAGCAAACAAGTGCTCTGCATATGTGGGAACTCAAGACTGATGGAAAAGCATTCCAGGTGATGCTGGTTGAGAGAATGCCAAGATTTTGCAAAGCTGTCATCAAGGCAAAGGGTGGCTACTTTGAAGAATCTAAAATATATTTTAATTTATTTAACACTTTTTTGGTTACTACATGATTCCATATGCGTTATTTCATAGTTTTGATGTCTTCACTATTATTCTACAATGTAGAAACTAGTAAAAATAAAGAAAACCCCTTGAATGAGAAAGTGTGTTCAAACTTTTGACTGGTACTGTATATCAATTTTGCATATTAATTATTAAGTGATTAAAACTTGAAATACTATTGCCAAATCGGTAACAGGATTTCAGAAAAATTGGAAACGGAATTTCTGCAATTGAATTGGCTACAAATCATAGTAGTCACAAACCTCAGTTGGATCACCTGCTACTGTCCTCCAGCATACGGTTCAACTCATTACTGTTTTCTTTCTCTTTCTGATGTCTGGTGGTAATAGCACGAGTGCCCATATGGAAAATAATCATTAAAATCAAATAAGAATCTTGTATGGCAGATGAAGATTTTTTGTACAAAAATCTAATTTTGTATGTCTTGCCTTATATATGACAGCAGCAGACTATGTTCGATAATGTCAAAAGCTGCACTAAAGTCTAACAAGACAGCCCCCACAATCATTTTGCATCTGTAGAAGTTTGTGTTTATTTCTCAGCCAATTAGTCATTTGTGTAAGTGCTGTGCTTGTTGAGTGTCCTTCCTTATAAGCATGCTGAATTCTGTTGTCAATTTGTTTACTGTAAAATAGCATTGTATCTGGTCGAACACAAATTTTTCCAGAAGTTTACTAAGGGTTGGTAACAGGCTGATTGGTTGGCTATTTGAGCCAGTAAAGGGGGCTTTACTATTCTTGGGTAGCGGAATGACTTTAGCTTCCCCCCAGGCCTGAGGGCACATGCTCTCTAGTAGGCTTAAATTGAAGATGTGGCAAATAGGAGTGGAAATATCGTTGGCTATTATCCTCAGTAATTTTCCATCTAGGTTGTCAGACCCTGGTGGCTTGTCATTGTTGATAGACAACAATAATCTTTTCACCTCTTCCACACTGACTTTACGGAATTAAAAAGTACAATTCTTGTCTTTCATAATTTGGTCCGATATACTTGGATGCGAAGTGTCAGCATTTGTTGCTGGCATGTCATCCCTAAGTTTTCTTATATTGCCAATGAAAGAGTCATCAAAGTAGTTTGCAATATCAGTGGGCTTCGTGATGAATGAGCCATGAGCCGAGTTGGCTTTTTTTCCCAATTTTTTTTTACATTTAACGTGCCCCAAAGGTTTTACTATCATTCTTTATATAATTTATCTTTGTTGCATAGTGTAGTTTCTTTTTTCTTTTTCTTTAGTTTAGTCACATGATATCTTGATTTGCAGTACGTTTGCCAATCAGTCGGGCTGCCAGACTTAATTGCCATACTTTTTGCCTCATCCCTCTCAATCATACCATTTTTCAATTCCTCATCAATCCAAGGGGATTTAATCGTTTTTACAGTCATTTTCTTAAAGGGTGCGTGCTTATTAGTAACTGGAATAAGTAGTTTCATAAATGCGTCAAGTGCAGCGTCTGGTTGCTCCTCATTACACACGACAGACCAGCAAATATTCTTTACATAATCAACATATGAATCACTAAAGAACTTCTTGGAACTTCGGATTTCCTAGATATGGCTATTATATTGTGATCACTAAATCCTATGGATTTGGATACTGTTATGGAACAGAGACTCAAGACAAAAGGTTACAAAAGAGTAACAGGTTTAATGAAACAATGAAGGTGAGTCCCAGTGGTAAATTGCAAGAGAGAATTCCTCTGTTAGGTGACGATGGGAAATCCTGACAGGTTATAGATTACTTGTCGATGATGATGGAGGTAGCCGGATGATGATTACTGGAATCAGGAAGACGAAGGAGACACTGGAAGGCAGATGAATAAAGCTGGCATCAAAGGTATCAGTCAGAGGAACAGGGAGTGAGTCCTTACTCAAACGAGACCAGACAAAGTGACTGTGTGAAGAGAGTGGCTTTATTCTGACGATCAAATGACGTGCAGGTGCGGGTGATTAGAACTCAGGTGACAGTGATCTCTGTGATTGTGTGGTGGTGGAGCCTGGTTGATCCCTGACAGTACCCCCCCCTCCACGACCCGCTCCTGAGGGCAGAGGACCCCGACGTCGTGGTGGTGGGCCTATTCCTCGGGGTGCTGGACGATCTGGGTGAGTTTCATGGAATGTGGTAAGGAGGGTTGGATCTAGGATATCTTCCCTGGGTGTCCATGAACGTTCCTCTGGTCCATAGCCCTCACAGTCCACCAGGTACTCCAGACGACCACTACGGCGCCGGGAGTCCAAGATTTCACGGACGGTGTAGACCATTCCATCCTCCAGCACTAACGGAGGAGGGGGTTCCTCTGTCGGGACAGGCTCTGTGGAGGGAACAGAAACAGGTGAATGATAGGGCTTGAGGAGTGAAACATGAAAGGTAGAGTGAATCCTGTAGTGTGCTGGTAATTGCAGCTGGTAGGTGACTGGGTTGATCTGTCGGGTGATGGTGAAGGGGCCAACGTATCTGGGACTCAGCTTCTTGCAGGGCAGGCGCAGCTTGATGTCCCGGGTTGAAAGCCAGACCTTCTGTCCTGGCTGGAAGGTAGGTGGTTCCGCTCTCCGAGTGTCTGCTTGGATCTTTTGTCTGTGCACTGCCCTTTGAAGATGATGATGAGCATCGTCCCAGACCCTCTCACTCTCTCGGAACCAAAAATCGACGGAGGGGACGTCGGAGGGTTCTCCAGAGGGTTCTCCGGACCACGGGAACAGGGGAGGCTGGTAGCCGAGCACGCACTGGAAGGGAGTGAGTCCAGTGGCAGGCTGCCGGAGGGAGTTCTGCGCGTACTCGGCCCAGCCTAGGAATTGATTCCAAGAGTTCTGGTGGCCGTGGCAGAAGGTTCTCAGAAAGCGTCCAATCTCCTGGATCTTCCTCCCCGTTTGCCCATTTGTCTGAGGATGGTAACCAGAAGAGAGACTGACGGTCACACCTAGAAGTCTGAAGAAGGCCCTCCAAACCTGGGAGATGAATTGGGGGCCTCGATCCGACACAATGTCCTCAGGAATCACAAAGTATCGAAAAACGTGAGTGAAGAGTAGCTCGGCAGTGCTCATAGCAGTAGGTAGACCTTTCAAAGGAATCAGACAACAGGATTTGGAGAATCGGTCAACAATAACTAGGATACATGTATTACCTTCGGATGGAGGTAGGTCGGTGGCGAAGTCTACTCCTAGGTGTGACCAGGGGCGCCGGGGAATGGGCAACAGATGGAATTTGCCGGATGGAAGATGGCGTGGGCTCTTGGAGATGGCGCAGTCTGGACATCCCTGGACGAACCTTCTCACATCCCTGGCCATGTTGGGCCACCAGAAGCGATCTTGTAGCAGTGAGAGGGTATGGTTGTCCCCTGGATGACCAGTGCCCACAGAAGAATGTGCCGAGTGCGTGAGATTAGTGCGTTGTGACCTGGGAACATAAGTGTGACCGGGTGGACACTCCGGCGGAGATGGCTCGGAGGCACTGGAGGAGGAAAGCTGCTGATGGATGGACCACTGGATGGGGCTCAGGAGGATCTTTCGAGGTAAGATGGGCTCCGGATCTTCAGTCTTCTCTTCGGGGTTATGAAGATGGGATAGAGCATCAGCTTTGAGATTCTTAGTACCGGGACGATAGGAGATGGTGAAATTGAATCGAGTCAAAAACAAAGCCTGTCTTGCCTGTCTGGGGTTGAGGCGTTTAGCATCTCGGAGATATTGAAGATTTTTGTGATCGGTGAGAACTGTGAATTTCTCCTTGGCACCCTCCAGCCAGTGTCTCCACTCTTCTAATGCGAGCTTTATGGCCAGTAGTTCTCGATTACCAATATCGTAATTGATCTCTGCCGGGGACAGTTTCTTTAAGAAGAAGGCACATGGATGAGGATGTGCTGGATTCCCCTGCTGCTGCGATAGCATCGCTATCGCTAAATTAGAAAATCCGAGGAAACATTGGAGCTCTTTGATGGTGGTAGGTGTGGGCCAGTTTCAGACCGCATTCACCTTCCCCTCGTCCATCTGGATGCCGTGTTCACTGATGTTATAGCCGAGAAACTGGATGGTAGGTTGATGGAAGGTGCATTTCTCGGCCTTGAGGAATAGGCTATGTGCTCTGAGGCGTTGGAGGACCTCCGCAACGTGACGGCGATGTTCGGCTAGGCTCGGGAATAGATCAGAATATCATCTATGTGAGACGATCACGGTACGATGAAGGAGTTCCCAGAGCACCTCGTGCATAAAGTCCTGGAATACGGAGGGAGCATTAGCCAGTCCATATGGCATAACCAGGTATTCGTAGTGTCCAGTAGGAGTTATGAAGGCCGTCTTCCATTTGTCCCCCTCACGTATCCGGACGAGGTTATACGCGCTGCGGAGGTCCAATTTAGTGAACAAGGCTGCTCCACGAAGTTGTTCCAGGGCTGCTGGGACGAGAGGAAGTGGGTACCGTTGTTGAGTGCTCAATAGTCTATGCAGGGCCTTAAACCTCCGTCCTTCTTTGCCACGAAGAAAAAACTCGAAGCAGCAGGGGAAGTGGAAGGGCGAATGTAGCCTCTTCAATTTACTCCTTCATGGCCTTCTGTTCCGGGAGTGATAGAGGATAGATCTTACCGTGGGGCACTGGTCCATCCGGATGGAGGTCGATGGCGCAGTCCCATGGCCGGTGTGGCGGCAACGACGATGCTCGTTTGGGGCAGAATGCGTCACTGAAGGGGGCGTAGCAGGCTGGAATATCGACGGACTGTTGTTCCACCGGGATTTCGATGGAGGTTGACTGGACCGGTAGAGGAATCACAGGTTGAGGTAGGTGTGGAAAACAGTCCGGGAAACAGCAATCGCCCCACTTCAGGACTTCTCCGGTGGTCCAGGAGAGATCTGGATCGTGTTGCACTAGCCATGGGCGTCCTAGAATTATACCAGCGGTGGAATTCTCCAGAACCAGGAAGGAGATGGATTCTGTGTGTAACTGTCCCACTTGTAACTGGATAGGTCCCACTGTGTAACGCACATTGTTCTTGTTGAGAGGATTGCCGATTATCGAGTGGACTTGATAATGGATCTTGTTGGACCTCCTCTGGAGGTTGAGCTGGCGGCAGAGGGAATCGGAGATGAAGTTCCCAGCTGACCCAGAGTCGAGGAGGGCGTGTCCTGGAAGAGAGACATGTGAGGCAGAAAGGATGACTTCAGTAGTAAGCGGTTTCATATTTTCTGATGAGTAATGGATGACACTCACCATTGGTCGTGGTGGACGGATGGGACAGGCAGAGATGATGTGCCCACCATCGCCACAGTACAAACATAGGCCCTGGGTCAGCCTCCTCTGTCGCTCCGTGTCTGAAAGACGAGTGTTATCCAGTTGCATGGGTACTGGTTCTGGAGAGCTGGTAAATTCTGGCTGGCGAGACAGAGTAGGTGTCTCTGGATGGCAAGATGAATGAACCGTTCGAGACCCATGGAATCGTCATATGCAGCGAGATGCAGTCGCAGTCGTGGATTCAATCCCTGCCGATAGGTGGTGAGGATCGAGCGCTCGTTCCACCCACTGGCCATCGCGAGAGTCCGGAACTTGAGGGTATAATCTGAAATGGAATCTTTATTTTGACTGAGATTGTATAACTGCTCACCTACAGAGGAATCGTCATCAGCAATCCCGAAGACATCACGGAAGTGAGTGACGAACTTGTCCAGTGATTGCGTGACGGTCAAGTTGTGATTCCAGATAGTTTGGGCCCAGTGGAGCGCTCGTCCCACCAGCAGGGAAATGATGAATGCTAGCTTTGCTCGTTCGGAGGGAAAACGAGGAGACTGCATCTACAGGGCCAGCGAACACTGCAGCAGAAAACCGGCGCAATCCTCCGCCAAGCCCGAGAAGGGCGCTGGATTGGCCACGGGACTGGAAGTTACTGGTGGTGAAGTAGGAGTGGTGACGGGTGATGCGGAAGTGGTCGAGGAAAGTGCACGTTTGAGGGCATCCACTACCTCCTGAAAAGGATCTGGGGAACTCATCCTGTTGCTTTGATGTGGTCTGGTCTTCTGTTAAGAGTGGTTACAACATGCTAATAATGGTCCTCTGAATGCATAAAAAAAAGGTTTGGTATACCATCCAGCCCTAGAGTTTTCCCAGGCTTAAAGACTTTAAGTCCGCTGCAGATATTTTCATTAAAGCAGTATCTGTCAGGGATCAACCAGGCTCCACCACCACACAATCACAGAGATCACTGTCACCTGAGTTCTAATCACCCGCACCTGCACGTAATTTGATCATCAGCACAGTCAGCATAAAGCCACTCTCTTCACACAGTCACTTTGTCTGGTCTCGTTTGAGTAAGGACTCACTCCCAGTTCCTCTGACCGATACCTTTGATGCCAGCTTTATTCATCTGCCTTCCAGTGTCTCCTTCGTCTTCCTGATTCCAGTAATCATCATTCGGCAAGTAATCTATAACCTGTCAGGATTTCCCATCGTCACCTAACAGAGACATTCTCTCCTGCAATTTACCACTGGGACTCACCTTCATTGTTTCATTAAATCTGTTACTCTTTTGGAACCTTTTGTCTTGAGTCTCTGTTCCTTAAATGGTAGATTATCAGATACTCAACAAGAAGGTCTGATTTCATTATAACTTAAATAGGACCCAAGTAGGAAATATAAAGATCCAGTCCATTTAAATCATTGGAGGCCCCTTATACTTCAGTGTTGTGATGCAAAAATTCTAGCAAAGTGCATAACTCTTCGAACTAAAAAGGTATTGCAGAATATTATTCATCCTAATCGGACAGGTTTTTTACATGGACGACACATTGGAGATAATATAAGACAATTATTGGAAACAATAGAACACTAAGAAAAATCTGGGAAACGAGAACTGGTATTCATAGCACCCTTGAAAAGGTTTTTATAAAGTATGACTGGAATTTATATATAAATGCCTGGAATATTTCAATTTTGGAGTAATTATTTTACAATGGTTTAAAGATATGTATAGTAACCCCAGGTGTAAAATAGTAAATAACGGCTACTTCTCAGAAAGACTGTCAAGAGGAGTAAAACAGAGTTGGCCACGTCGGCATATCTATTTATTATGGTAATCGAAATGTTAGCTATTAAAATCCAACAATGATATCAAGGGCCTAGAAATCCAGGGCCTAGAAATCAAGGTGTCATTGTACACTGATGATTCATATTTTCTTTTAAATCCACAATTTAGATCCCTATACTTTTTCTAACCTCTCCGGATTACAAGCAAATTATGATAAGTGTACTATATACTGTATCAGGTTTTAAGGTAAGACCCAGATGCAGACAACGTCGGAGTAACAACAGTTTATTAATCCGACAGGGGCCGGCAAAAGACAGGCCAACGGCAGGCAGGGGTCAGGAATCCAGATAGGTGGGGCAAAGGACAGGACGGCAGGCTCAGAGTCAGTGTAAGCAGAGGTCCGTAATCCAGATAGGTGGGGCAAAGTTACAGGACGGCATGCAGGCTCAGGGTCAGGGCAGGCAGAATGGTCAATACTGGGAAAACTAGGAAACAGCACTACAGACAGGACAGGAGCAAGGGGAAAAACGCTGGTAGGTCTGAATGAACAAAACAAACTTGCAACAGACAAACAGAGAACACAGGTATAAATACACAGGGGACAATGGGGAAGATGGGCGACATCTGGAGGGGGGTGGAGACAATCACAAAGACAGGTGTATCAGATCAGGATGTGACACAATACTAGGTATTGGATTACAAAAAAATATACATTTTACATTACCCGTTTGGTTTACCAAGGAAATTATCTGACGGTGAAGTGGACATACTCTGTATTCATATCCCGAAAGAAAGAAATGATCTCATTACAATACATTTCAATAGAAAGTTTGCAAAAATAGATACGAACTTGCTAAAGTTATACTTAAATCCGAACTGGTTCTCTAGCAGATTAGTAAGAATGTCTCACCCCATGTTCAAGAATGACCTTTTTACACCTCTCACTTTCTGTTATTTGAAAATGAAATAATCTCCACAATATCACTATTTTTAAAACAAGCCATATAAAGTTGGTTGCAATTTCAGTTTAATCCACCAGAAAAGACAGAACAAGTATTACAACAAATTCTATTAATATTCAAATCAAATATTAAACTCAAATATACTAATTGATAAAAAAAAACAATATTTTTGGATAAAGGATATCTTAAATAAGACTGGTGGAGTTATGTCACACCTGTAGATAACAAAAAACATATGGAAATGTCTGCCATAGAAGAGCCCATCCAAGAAGGCTCAAGGTCATTGGCCACAGATAAAATGGCGTCAAATCACGCTATATCTACCGTAGCTTTGATTGAACTGATCATGTCAGCATCATACGTTCAAAATCTTAGCTAGCAATCTAGACAAGCATTCACCATCATGAATCAAGTCGACAATCTACTGTCAAATCCTTTTCAATCTATTATGGACAAAACGTATCAGTGCTCATCGGCCATTGGACATAAACATTACACAACAAGTTGGAAATCGCAAATTCAACAATGAGTGGTTTGGAAGGAATCAGTGGCTAACTGCAAGCATTGCAAAGCAATCACTAGCTTGCTATTCAGTGGAGAGGGTTTGTGGTCCAAGTCTGGGTTTAAGGGTCTCTTTTCCAAGCTTAAAAGAATAAACATTCACATGCAACACTATGAGCCGGAAAATGTTGAATACATTGGCCAGGCTGTCAAATCTCAGACTTCAGTGAGTTCAAGACAACTGGGAATGAGCTCCAACTGGGAAAATACGTTTTAAACAGTCATCCAACTCGGAATTCCAAGTCGGGAACATGGGCCTTTTTCTAGAGCTCTGACCTGAAGATCACTGACGTCATGATTCAACCTTGTTTTTTTTCAGAGTTCCATAAATCCAGAGAATGCCAGACTTTGATGACAAAGTTTGATGACAACATTTTCCCACAAAAAGGACCGCCGTGCCACTGTCCTGTTCAAGTGACCTAAACACAACAATGTGAGTCTAAAAATGTGTTGTATACTGCTGCATAAATGATGTAATATGCCAGGAGATATGTATACCGCAGCTAAGAAAGTAATACAACGTATATTTTGTGTAGTAAGCTGTTAGTAGCCCGTGTACCAACCTAATAATTTGGTCCCTTTCCCCCTCATAACCTAGCCTACTGTTCTGACTTGGTGGTGCACATGTAGCCTGTTTAGAGAAATGGCATATCGTAAGAGCTTTCATTGTCTGCTTATATGCTCCCTTTATTTATTCTACGGTTCTGACTTGGTGTACAGGGAGAATACTGTAAGAACGGCCCATGTTCGGAGTTCTGTCGCTGTACATTTCAAGTACTGAACAAATAGTTATATTGACTACGCCCAGCTCGTTCATTTATGTCTCGAAATTACGGATTGCCTCTTATCCGCTCTTCGTTCCCTTATGCCATAGTTTGTACATCTCAATTGTCAGCCGTAACACCCATGTTTTGAAAAAAAGCAGTAAATGAGGCTGAATAAACTGTTTCGCTGCCAGACAAGGCCCCGCTGATAGCCAGGTGTAGCGGTGGTAACGATTCACTCCATGGTGCTGAAAAGAAAGCTCTGCTGTTGGGACAGCTTTATGTAGGACCTAACAGTTTGTGGGCAACGTTTGTACCCTTTATAGTGTAATTTATTGATTGTTTAGTGTTGTGTTGTGTAGTGTAGTGGCTTTGCTGGCATGCATAATTTTTTTGAGTTTGCCTCACCAAGATTTACATGCTAAAATCGCCACTGCACTCATACGGTGTCTATACACAGTGACCTGAAATATATTTCCACATGTGTAGTATAGTGCATTCTCTAGATTGAGAAATAGGGTACTGTATGTATGCCATGTTTAAAGTAAATGTCTAGTGTTTCCAGACTTGTCTGAAATATGGCCTATAATTTATTACAATACAGTGCATTTGGAAAGTATTCAGACCCCTTCCCTTTTTCCAAATTGTGTTACGTTACAGACAATGGAGGCTGCTGAGGGGAGGACTGCTCATAATAATGTCTGGAACGGAGCAAATTAAATCCATGTGTTTGATGTATTTGCTACCATTCCACTAACTCCGCTCAAGCCATTACCACAAGCCCGTCCTCCTCAATTAAGGTGCCACCAACCTCCTGTGGTGGGGACAGCAGACTGGGATAGGGATTTATTGAATATGTCCGTAAACACACCAGCCAGCTGGTCTGCGCATGCTCTGAGGACGCGGCTAGGGATGCCGCAACAGGGCTGGTTTTCTTTTTGTAATCCGTTTGAGACGTTGAATTGCGACTCCACTTTGTCTCTATACTGACACTTTGCTTGTTTGATTGCCTGACAGAGGGAATAACTACACTGTTTGTATTCGGCCATATTTCCAGGCGCCTTGCCATGATTAATTGCGGTGGTACGTGCTTTTAATCGTCACAGTGGGTACAACATCTCCTGTACACTTCCGTATGAACTGTCTCACCGAGTCAGCGTTTACGTCAATGTCATTATCTGAGGCTACCCGGCACATATCCCAGTCCACGTGATCGAAGCAATTTTGAAGCGTGGAATCCGATTGGTCAGACCAGCGTTGGATAGACCGAAGCACGGGCGCTTCCTGTTTGAGTTTCTGCCTATAGGAACAAGATGGAGTCATGGTCAGATTTGCCAAAAGGAGGGTGGTGGAGGGCCTTATATGCATCGCGGAAGTTAGAGTAGCAATGTTTGACTGTGTTACTCGCTCGTGTACCGCAATCGATATGCTGTTAGAATTTAGGTAGCCTTGTTCTCAAATTAGCTTTGTTAAAATCCCCAGCTACAGTAAATGCAGCCTCAGGATATATGGTTTCCATTTTGCATAAAGTCCAGTGAAGTTCCTTGATGTCCGTCTTGGTATCCGCTTGCGGGGGTATATATACAGCTGTGACGATAACTGAGGAGAGTTTTCTTGGGAGATAATACGGTCGGCATTTGATTTCGAGGAATGCTAGGTCAGATGAACAAAGGGACTTGAGTTCCTGTATGTTGTTACAATTACACCATGAGTCGTTAATCATGAAACATCAACCCCCGCCCATCTTCTTACTGGAAATATGTTTATTTCTGTCGGTGCGATGCACTGAAAATCCCGTTGGCTGTATGGACTCTGACAGCATGTCCCCAGCTTGCCATGTTTCCGTGAAACAGAGTATGTTACAATCCTGGATATCTCTTTGGAGATCAACTCTTGCCCTGATTTCGTCGACTTTGTTAACTAGAGACATTAGCGAATAATATACGGTGGCTGGTGTGCGTGCATCCGAAGCCTCACTAGAAGACCGCTCCGACACACTCTCCTCCGGTGGCGTTGTTTTGGGTCAGCCTCTGGAATCAGTTCAAATGCCGTTGGAGGTGCAGACAAAGGATCCGCTTTGGGAAAGTTGTATTCCTGGTCGTAGGGCTGGTTGTGCTGGTAAGTTGACGTCTCTCTGATATCAAATCGTTCTTCCCGGGTGTGTATGTAATAACACTTAAGGTTTTCTTGGCTAACAATGTAAGAAATAATACATAAAAAAACAAAATACTGCAGTTTCCTAAAAACTAGCAGCGAAGCTGCCAACTCGTCTCAGCCATATGCTCCTTGTCAGTAACAACCTGATTCTCAACATTAAGGGACATGGGCAGCTGTGAGGGGGAGCGTTTATTCTCCAGGTATTTCACGGTTTTCCAGAACTTCTTGGGGTTAGACCCACAGAGAGAGAACTGCTCCTTAAAGTAACTAACTTTAGCCTTCCAGATAGCCTGAGTGCACTTACTTCTCATTTTCCTGAACGAGAGCCAGTCTGCTTGAGTATGCTTGTGCCGGAGCCTTGCGCCAAATGGAATTCTTGAGGTGGAGTAACTGCCGGTCCTCATGGTCCTCATTTTCTTTAAGTGGCGTGTTTGTTAACAATACCACTGAATTTTTTAAAAAAGAAGGTCAATGCGTCTTTGACAGAGGTGATCAAGCTGATTTTATACTGTCGTGTCTCTGACTATGATTAAATTATATGATATGTTATTTTATCAAATTGATTACATAACATTTCATTGATTACGTGATTGAATTAAACCATGCAACAATTAAACCATTAATAACCTGGGGCACCCCGGAAGCATTAATTTTCATAGAGCGGTTATCTCCCAAATCACCTCTCTTAAAGATCTGAAGATCTTTAATGTCAATAGCAGTCAATTATTAATCCTCACCTTATTCAGTCTCATTCTGATGGTCGTAAAGTACTTGGTTATCTGCACAAACCCTGGCTAACAAGGTGAATCAGCAATACACAAATTGGCTTAATTATATATTTACTAAATACCAAAATAATCACACTGAGTTACATATATATACACAGGATATATCATACATCAATTACTAATCATGTCATGAAAATCCCCTAGTGGGCTAACCCGATATGACGGCTGGTTACACAAAGGAAGGGGATTGGGTTTGAATGAAAGAGTGGGAAGACTGAGGGACAAAGGGATTGGGTCTCTATCGGACCTTGAGAAGCTATGCTACCGTAAATACATAATCTTATGCATTCTAATAACCGCCCATGCGGAAAAGGAAAATGCAAGATATATATTTACTCTGAGCTGCGCTTCATTAGATAGGTCGAAGATGGAAGACTGGTTTGCTCAGCAGAGATCGTCATTGTCCTTTGAAGAATATTTATGGTCGTAGTATTGTAGAGCGGATACATTGAAATACCCTGTCGTTCTTAGGATATTGTCTGTCCTTTCCTAGGCCACGACGTCTAGGATGGATCACTTATTCACTATGTCACCCTTACATTTCTACATAAAGGGACCCGTGCAAAATATAGCCAGAAAGACAATGCCAGCTAACTGTCTAAAGCCAAGGGAGTGGATGTCGATATTATTTAGACAAATTATTCCAAAAAGAAAGTATTCCACTAACACAGAAGACCAACAGAGATGGAGTTCACAAAAATACTTGGATCAGATGGAAACTATGGTGAGTGTTAACATTTGCTAACAACCTACATGTTTAGCTCATACAATGTTTCTACGGAGCCAACGCCAAAGTTCATATAGCTAGCTATTGTTAAGTTATATATTTTTTTACAGTCTCTGAGTTATACATTAGCTAGCTAGCTATCTTGTAATTTAGAGGTAACATTAGTTTAAGTCAAGTTACAGTGGGGCAAAAAAGTATTTAGTCAGACACCAATTGTGCAAGTTCTCTCACTTAAAAAGATGAGAGAGGCCTGTAATTTTCATCATAGGTACACTTCAACTATGACAGACAAAATGAGGGGAAAAAATCCAGGAAATCACATTGTAGGATTTTTAATGAATTTATTTGCAAATTATGGTGGAAAATAAGTATTTGGTCACATACAAACAAACAATATTTCTGGCTCTCACAGACCTGTAACTTCTTCTTTAAGAGGCTCCTCTGTCCTCCACTCGTTACCTGTATTAATGGCACCTGTTTGAACTTGTTATCAGTATAAAAGACACCTGTCCACAACCTCAAACAGTTACACTCCAAACTCCACTATGGCCAAGACCAAAGAGCTGTCAAAGGACACCAGAAACAAAATTGTAGACCTGCACCAGGTTGGGAAGACTGAATCTGCAATAGGTAAGCAGCTTGGTTTGAAGAAATCAACTGTGGGAGCAATTATTAGGAAATGGAAGACATACAAGACCACTGATAATCTTCCTCGATCTGGGGCTCCACGCAAGATCTCACCCGTGGGGTCAAAATGATCACAAGAACGGTGAGCAAAAATCCCAGAACCACACGGGGGACCTAGTGAATGACCTGCAGAGAGCTGGGACCAAAGTAACAAAGCCTACCATCAGTAACACACTACGCCGCCAGGGACTCAAATCCTGCAGTGCCAGACGTGTCCCCCTGCTTAAGCCAGTACATGTTCAGGCCCGTCTGAAGTTTGCTAGAGAGCATTTGGATGATCCAGATGAGGATTGGGAGAATGTCATATGGTCAGATGAAACCAAAATAGAACTTTTTGGTAAAAACTCAACTCGTTGTGTTTGGAGGACAAAGAATGCTGAGTTGCATCCAAAGAACACCATACCTACTGTGAAGCATGGGGGTGGAAACATCATGCTTTGGGGCTGTTTTTCTGCAAAGGGACCAGGACGACTGATCCGTGTAAAGGAAAGAATGAATGGGGCCATGTATCGTGAGATTTTGAGTGAAAACCTCCTTCCATCAGCAAGGGCATTGAAGATGAAACGTGGCTGGGTCTTTCAGCATGACAATGATCCCAAACACACCGCCTGGCAACGAAGGAGTGGCTTCAGAAGAAGCATTTCAAGGTCCTGGAGTGGCCTAGCCAGTCTCCAGATCTCAACCCCATAGAAAATCTTTGGAGGGAGTTGAAAGTCCGTGTTGCCCAGCGACAGCCCCAAAACATCACTGCTCTAGAGGAGATCTGCATGGAGAAATGGGCCAAAATACCAGCAACAGTGTGTGAAAACCTTGTGAAGACTTATAGAAAACGTTTGACATCTGTCATTGCCAACAAAGGGTATATAACAAAGTACTGAGATAAACTTTTGTTATTGACCAAATACTTATTTTCCACCATAATTTGCAAATAAATAAATTAAAAATCCTACAATGTGATTTTCTGGATTTATTTTTCTCATTTCGTCTGTCATAGTTGAAGTGTACCTATGATGAAAATTACAGGCCTCTCTCATCTTTTTAAGTTGGAGAACTTGCACAATTGGTGGCTGACTAAATACTTTTTTACCCCACTGTAATTTGTTGGTGAGCTGGCTTGAGGATTTATCTAGCTAGCTAGTAGCTAATCTTAGCTAGCTACTGTCACCCAGTTAGCCCAGAACAGATCGCAGATTGTGGCTTTCTCTAGGACGGACTTGCTCACAATCCTAATCTGCCAAATATCTGTTTTCCGTTGGAGAATTTCCAGAACCTTGACAGACCTCGGATGTAGTAAAGAAAGAAACACAGACCTCACTGTGTTTTGATAGGATTTACACAGTTATAGTACTGTGCATAGCTGATATGATGTTCATGAAGATACTTTGTCATTTGAAGACACTTTGTCATTTACAGGACTTGAAAGAGACGAAACACAAATCAGATCAGCAGAGACAAGCAGCTGTCTTCACAGTGGCTGAGGTGAGTTTCTCTGTCCATTCTCATTTATATTTATCATGTGTGTTGTGGCTTTCTTTCTTTCTTTTTTGTGCAAAGTACATTAGAGCAAGGTTATAATGCAGTAATGGAAAATTCTAAAACTGAACCTACATAATTCAACTTTGAATATTGTTTCCTATTACTTGTATATGACAATGTCCCTCAAGAAACAGAGGATACCAGGGATACCCACTGACATGGACTTACAGAAGACCAAAGTCACATCTCGATTCTCTCCTTTACTTTGAGACACAACACTATGGGTGTGTTGGTTGAAGACCTGCTGACACGTCTATGGTTACATTCTGCTGGGACAAGTGCAGTTCCAGCAAGCAAGTATTCTTTTGAGAAACCACTAGCTGGTATTGTAGAGCAACATGTATGTCATCATTACTGCAGAGTATGTACAAAATATCTTGGCAATTCACAAACGAAATAAGAAACCCTCACATGTGTATTGTTCCTCATTCGTAACAGTGAAAGACAGTTTATAGGAAAGACATTTACTTATCAATGTCCCTATGAAGGATTAACTGAAAGATCTTCTTGCGAATCAGGGCATCCATGATGTATGTTTTCATGCTGATAACAGCAGTAGACATGTAATACGTGATATAGATGAAGGCACTTTACATCAGACCTTGAAGGCAAAATGTGATGATGATTTCTTGTCCCCTACATTTAATTGTGATGGTGTACTTGTCTTTCAGTCCTTTAAATTCTGTATTTGGCCAATACTGTGTTGTGTCAATGTCATACCCCAAGAGAGTAGAGATAAGCATGTGCTTTTATGTGGTTTGTGGTTTGGATCCAAAAAGCCTGTTACTTCAAGCCTTTTATGAAGGAATTACTACTCTTCACTTGTTTCAGAATTTATCCGATTAAAATCCTCAAATATAAAGGCTGAGTGGGCCCACAAAGGACCCCAGTGTATTACGCTTTGGCTTAGATGTAGAAGTGAATGAATATTGAATGTCGTGCTCTTTTCAGTGACTCTACAACTCCAACAAAGTACACTAATGCTTTGTGTGTATGATCGATAGTGTAACTATTTAGTAGACATTACCATAAAGAGAATGACATTCATATCCATATTTATGCATTTCTGTGTAGTACAGATCAGAGACCCATGAAGAAATTCTGTTACAGCAATTCTGTTGCCTGGTATAAATCCACTTCATCTACTGTAATTCAATAACCAAAATAGATTTTTTCAAAGTCAAGGTGTCATGTCATAGCTGACACCACGTTCTTTCTGCAGAAGTTTTGGAAAATGTGGTCACATAAAAAACTGAGGGAGGTTTTACATAAATTCATTTACCAATCTTTGCATTTGCAAAGTTCTTCCTGTAAATGTGTTTTTGCAAAATGCTCAGTGTAAATTGTTAAAAGTAGTCCTTGCATATATAGTCTATTGGTTTGTTAAACTTTGAAATCAATGGTTTTCATTTGGCATACATTTTAAGTAAATTCTGTTTCCGCATCAAGTTTAAATTAGTTTTGATTGCTAAATTTGAATGTATTTCTCTCAGATAAATGTGCCTTCAAATCTTGACCAAACGGTTTAATTCGCCTTGCCACTGAAATTTTTTTTTAATGAACAAAAGCTCAATCACACTACTATTTGGCAGGGTATAAAGTATATTCTTAAAAGGCTATGATTGCACTTTCATTATTAACTAGCTATAATTACATTACCGATTAGGTGAGAGAGCCCTTGAATGATGAAACAGGAGCAACAAAAGAGAAGATGTATGAGAGGCCTGTTACTGTACATTACTCAATGTTACCCACATCCAGAAACTATGATTGCCCTCTAGGGTTCACAAACCAAAGCACAGATTTTTTTTCTTTGTTCTCTCTATCTCTGTACAGCACTTCAGCTTAATTTAAAAACTGTTGAAGAAATTAGGAGAATAAAACCCCACACCTTTACTACCTGAAATAAATCAGAATTCTCTGCTTATGTAAACATTTGAATTGCCTAAACATTCCACTGTGACACTGTGGAACTGCAGCAGGCCTACATTGGCATACCCCCCCCCATAGACTTAATATGTGTCGAATTGTAGGGAGTTAGCTTTAAAATGGCAACATTTTCTCTCAGCCTCATTGCAAAATGTATAGAATAACATGAGATTAGCTATAAACCTGCAAATGTTGCTCTTTGCCCCATGGCAAATATGTAGAATTGTAGGATGTTAGCTGTTTTTGGGGGGGGGGTGTAACGATGTACGCTGAAAGTCTGGAAAGCAAGTTCAGAGAGTGATAACATTTAGTAAATAAATGAACAAAACAAGAAACACGAACAGCGCACCGACCTGAAACAGGTACAATGACAACTGTGGAAGAAACCAAAGGAAGTGACATATAAAGGGCAGGTAATCAAGTAGGTGATGGAGTCCGGGTGAGTGTCATTATGCGCCTAATGTTGGTGACAGGTGTGCGCCCTAACGAGCAGCCTGGTGACCTTGAGGCCGGAGAGGGAGCACACGGGACAGGGGGGTGGCTTGCTCAGATCTTGTGGGGGGCCTCACAAAACTGCGGTACGCCACTGTCGGTCTACCTGAACACACATCAATGTGAAACAATATAGGGCTAGCTATGATGTCTTTTCATCCCCTGACTGCCAATAGTACTCAAAGATTGATCACTTAGCAACAAGTGCATCAGCCTTGTCTGGTCTACTCAGGCGTGAATAATTACTAACCAAGCTAGACGACACTACTGTTTCAGTACATACACAGCTTTTCACAATGAGGCCCAATAGTTACTGTATCATGGGAATCACAGGCTTTCAAAAGTAAAAAATGTATTGAACCACTGCACTTTGGCACTGCCAAGAAGAATCCATATAATTACAAAACCCAAGAGCTGAAAGCAAGCAGTCAGTATTGTGGTATAGTGTAGGATGAGAAGGAGGAGGCTGAGGCAAACAATAGTTTGTTCATTTCAATTTTCCTCTTCACTCTACAGTAATGGAGTTTCTATGGTGTCACAGCTGAGAGGCATGGGTAGAGTGCTGATGAAATTGTAGGGCACAACACTTTACCTATGAAGGAGACAACATGATAGATTATATAAGAGCAGTTGACTACCGAGTGTGCATTCAGACACTTGTGTCCAAATACCAGCCAGTTCCACAACTGAAAGCTGACTCAATTGAGTCACATGGGAAAACGTTTAAATGATTGTTTCCACAGCTATTCGCCCAGCGCTTGTTATAGGCTTGCAGTTGCAGAAGAAGTAGTGGCATAAAATAGGACAGTGCTCTAATTCTCAGATGGTATTTATCAGATGGTGCAGAACGGATGGGAAAGGTTGAATTGTATAGGGGTGACATTGATTTCAATCTTTCCACTTTAAGTTAGGACACTGTTCGCAATTACACTATCTGAAAGGGTAGTGAGGAGGCTTTTATTAATAGCACATTAAAAAATATGAAGAAATAAAAACAACATTAAGTAATTTATTTTGGGTACAATCCATACTTTCTTGTGTTGTTATAATTAGTATCAACATTTCTATTTCTATCTTCTCAAGAGAGAAAAGGTCTGATTGTCCTTAGGATCTGTGGAGGAGTTGTACAGTATCTTGGCAGCAAATACACATCTGCTAATTACAGGATTCCCTGACAATTTAACAATCATTGCATTATTTACATTATATAAATGTGAGTTCCCATATGTGTTTCTAAACATGCAAGTGTGTGTCTGTATGTTATACCTCTCTCTGTATGTTATACCTCAGGCATTACATAGGCCTAGCAGCCAGAGCGGAAAGTCCAGTATCATGAATCATGTCATTCCTGTTTACTTGCATTCGCATAAACTATGCTTCACTTTGGTAGATTTTAGGGGGTGAGTGCATATCTAATCCATTATTAATGTCTTTTAGCATGGTTGAACAGATTTCAAGATGGGTTGCCTCATTAAATAATTGATTTAGCTCTCAACATACTCATGAGGAAGCCATTCTAAAGTAAGTTATGCCGCAACTTATCAGCTGACAATTAGAGCATGTTTCCCATTGAAAAAATAGGCCAATGGAACACTCATCAATAATAGCAATGGGGTAAAAACTGTCACGCCGTGATCTGTTTCACCTGTCCTTGTGATTTTCTCCACCCCCTGCAGGTGTCGCTTATTTTCCCCAGTGTATTTATCCCTGTGTTTCCTGTCTATCTGTGCCAATTCGTCTTGTATCTTTCCAAGTCAACCAGCATTTTTCCCATTCTCCTGATTTTGCATTCTCCTTTATCTAGTCCTCCTGGTTTTGACCCTTGCCTGTTTCTGGACTTTGTACCAGCCTGCCTGACCATTCTTCCTGCCTTGACCACGAGCCTGTCTCTGTACCTCCTGGACTCCGATCTGGTTTTGACCTTTTTGCCTGTCCACGACCATTCACTTGCCTACCCCTTTGGATTAATAAACATTGTAAGACTCCAACCATCTGCCCCCTATGTCTGCATTTGAGTCACGCCTTGTGCCTTGATAAAAACTATTTGAAATTAGTTAGAGAAGTAGTATCAGATTATGATAGAATGAGATGCATAAACTCAGTCTGAAAAAATATGGAACACACTGCACGTATCCGTTTCAGTTATGCAGCAGAAATTAACAACTAAATGTATCAGGAATTGCACAACCTAAATGGCTAGATTTAGACAAAGTTGAGTTTGACCTATAAGATGTCAGCTTGTTGTTGCATATATAATTTCACCTTTCCCAAATTCATCTCTTTGAATACTGTTTCTTGTGAATACATCCCGGGTATAATACATCTAGCGTGTTTTGTGCCTGATTCAGATGTGTCTGCCAGAGTCAGTGTCCATGCAGCCTGTTGGTCCTGTTCTGCTTCAGTACATGGGTGAATCGATCCATTGAGGCTTAATTCCTGGCTACATTAGGCTGAATGGGCTAAAGAGCTGTTGTTACTCGATGCCCTAGCAGCCGTGGAGGCGCCGCTGTCTCACTGGCATTGCTCTGCTCTGTCAGCAGTCCTACCAGACCGTGAACACTGACAGAGAGAGAAAGAGAGCACAAGAATGCTGCCACTGGCCAACCCCCACCCACCTACAATGGAGACCTAATACAATGACATAAGCAGTTTTTCAAGGCTCGCCCCTGGATGCCTGAGCTCTGACATCTCCCAACATTCTTTCACAGTTTTAGTTAGGGAACTCTCTTTCCATGTATGCTATTATGATACAAAGAGCCATGTCATGGTTTCATTTTGTTGGGCTCTTGCATGCCCCTATTTTTGTCCAAAGTAATCAGCCGTACTGCTGTCATATAATATTAGAGTTGAAGGGACGATATTGGACCAGTTCATAGAAAAGGAGAGATTAGGGCTCAATTCAATTAAACTTTCATTGCATTATTTACTTTAATTGATATCTAATGTGATAATGATCCTCAACCCTAATCCTTAACACGGGGGCCCCTCAGGGGTGCGTGCTCAGTCCCCTCCTGTACAGTCGTGGCAAAAAGTTTTGAGAATAACACAAATATACATTTTCACAAAGTCTGCTGCCTCAGTTTGTATGATGGCAATTTGCATATACTCCAGAATGTCATGATGAGTGACCAGATGAATTGCAATTAAAGTCCCTCTTTGCCATGTAAATGAACTGAATCCCCCCAAAAAAACATTTCCACTGCATTTCAGCCCTGCCACAAAAGGACCAGCTGACATCATGTCAGTGATTATCTCGTTAACACAGGTGTGAGTGTTGAGGAGGACAAGGCTGGAGATTACTCTGTCATGCTGATTGAGTTCGAATAACAGACTGGAAGCTTCAAAAGGAGGGTGGTGCTTGGAATCATTGTTCTTCCTCTGTCAATCATGGTTATTTGCAAGGAAACACGTGCCGTCATCATTGCTTTGCACAAAAAGGGCTTCACAGGCAAGGATATTGCTGCCAGTAAGATTGCACCTAAATCAACCATTTATCGGATCATCAAGAACTTCAAGGAGAACGGTTCAATTGTTGTAAAGAAGGTGCACAAGAAAGTCCAGCAAGCGCCAGGACCGTCTCCTAAAGTTTATTCAGCTGCGGGATCGGGGCACCACCAGTACAGAGCTTGCTCAGAAATGGGAGCAGGCAGGTGTGAGTGCACCTGCACGCACAGTGAGGCAAAAACCTTTGGAGGATGGCCTGGTGTCAAGAAAGCCAGCAAAGAAGCCACTTCTCTCTAGGAAAAACTTTAGGGACAGACTGATATTCTGCAAAAGGTACAGGGATTGGACTGCTGAGGACTGGGATAAAATCATTTTCTCTGATGAATCCCCTTTCCGATTGTTTGGGGCATCCGGGAAAAAAGCTTGTCCGGAGAAGACAATGTGAGCGCTACCATCAGTCCTGTGTCATGCCAACAGTAAAGCATCCTGAGATCATTCATGTGTGGGGTTGCTTCTCAGCCAAGGGAGTGGGCTCACTCATGTTTTTGCCTAAGAACACAGCCATGAATGAAGAATGGTACCAACACATCCTCAGAGAGCAACTTCTCCCACCCATCCAGGAACAGTTTGGTGACGAAAAATGCCTTTTCCAGCATGATGGAGCACATTGCCTTAAGGCAAAGTGATAACTAAGTGGCTTGGGGAACAAAACATTGATATTTTGGGTCCATGGCCAGGAAACTCCCCAGAACTTAATCCCATTGAGAACTTGTGGTCAATCCTCAAGAGGTGGGTGGACAAACAAAAAACCACAAATTCTGACAAACTCCAAGCATTGATTATGCAAGAATGGGCTGCCATCAGTCAGGATGTGGCCCACAAGTTAATTGACAGCATGTCAGGGCGGATTGCAGTGGTCTTGAAAAATAAGGGTCAACACTGCAAATATTCACTCTTTGCATCAACTTCATGTAATTGTCAATAAAAGCTTTTGACACTTATGAAATGCTTGTAATTATACTTCAGTATTCCATAGTAACATCTGACAAAAATATCTAAAGACACTGAAGCAGCAAACTTTGTGGAAATTAATATTTGTGTCATTCTCAAAACTTTTGGCCACGACTGTACTCTGTACCTGTTCACTCATGACTGCATGGCCAGGCACGACTCCAACACCATCATTAAGTTTGCTGATGACACAACAGTGGTAGGCCTGATCACCGACAATGATGAGACTGCCTATAGGAAGGAGGTCAGAGACCTGACCGTGTGGTGCAAGGACAACCACCCTTCCCTCAACGTGATCAAGACAAAGGAGATGATTGTGGACTATAGGAAAAGAAAGACCGAGCACGCCCCCATTCTCATCGACGGGGCTGTAGTGGAGCAGGTTGAGAGCTTCAAGTTCCTTGGTGTCCACATCACCAACAAACTAACATGGTCCAAGCACACCAAGACAGTGGGGAAGTGTGCACGACAAAACCTATTCCCCCTAAGGAGACTGCAAAGATTTGGCATGGGTCCTCAGATCCTCAAAAGGTTTTACAGCTGCACCATCGAGAGCATCCTGACGGTTGCATCACTGCCTGGTACTAGAGTAGTGCGTATGGCCCAGTACATCACCGGGCCAAGCTTCTTGCCATCCAGGACCTCTATACCAGGCACTGTCAGCGGAAGGCCCTAAAATTGTCAAAGACTCCACCCACCCCCTCCCTCCCCCCCTTACGCTGTTGCTACTCTCTGCATAGCCACTTTAATAACTCTACCTACATGTATACCCCCGGTATATAGCCCCACTATTGATATTTACTGCTGATCTTTAATTATTTGTTATTCTTAACTCTTATTTGTAAGTAAGGATTTCACTGTAAGGTTTACACCTGTTGTATTCGGCGCATGTGACAAATAAAATGTTCTTTGATTTGAGTTGTCCAATGACTGAGAATTACTTCTAAGAAAAGGTGGTGTCTGCTAAATCTCAGTCTGCACCAGTGGAATTGCAGAATTGCAGTACAGTAATACCCTGGATTGACACAATCGTGTCTTGAGCGTGAGGCCTTTCCCTTTCTGCTCCTTGCAGATTTCAAGTGGTCCTCAGTGGAATACTTAGCGGGCCTTGGTAGGGCACTCAGGTTCAGCACCTTTAAGGTTCTGCACCTTCACTGATCCCCACTCATTCTCCCTCTGTGAATCCATTCACCCAGAGGTTAAAAGCCTCTGATGGCATTACTCCTATCTGCACCGCTCTACTTCCGTCTTCCTCCCCTGAACCTCCCATGAAATAAATAGATCTATAAATAAGAGAGCACTGAACAGGCCACACTTGATGAAATGTCAAATCATTGGCTCAGGGTAGAAAAAAAATGACCTTTCCCATTTCCTTAAAAAACAAGTTTAACCAATGACTTTAAAGAGCAAAAGACAAAGTCTGACCTTTTTACTCTGGCTTTGGATGATTTTGCCATGTTTAATAGTGTTTAAAGTGAGATGTTTTGCAATTATCCGTTTGTCCACTCTTTTTCAAATACACTACATTTTGGAATTGACTTTAGGTTGTCTAGCCTACCTCTTTGTATATATGTGTTCCTGTTCTTCCATTTAAATCGGCCTAAGGTTGTCTTATTATGAGAAAAAGCAATATCTGACCGTTGGTATCTAAAACAGCCTACAGGCAAGCCAATCAAATAATTGCAGTCTATTCTGGAAACAAATTACACCCTTAATAGCGCTAATTACCCCACTTGTTGATGTAATGGAGAGGTACCTGTTGTCATTAGGTAGAAATGTTGCAGCGTGCCATTTAAATTGTTACCCCAAGACGGGGGTGTTGACATCTGAACTGCCCAGACAGTGCTGCAGAATATCACTGGTCAGGTGCCCAATTAGCTTACAGACTAAACCATTTATCTTTCTCTCAACATCTTGACAGCATCTCAGAAGAGAAGGGGGATGGGTCTAATAGACTTTAATCAGATGGTATGAATAAATAAACATCAGAGATTCAAAGAGTAAGCAGATGTGTAGCTTTGAAGTGTTTGAATAATTTGTTTTGTTGAATTCTTATGTCATTGTCTTCCTGAGGAAGGGAGATTAAAATAACTTTGCCAATTACATAAGCAACGGCGAACGTTATGCACACAAGTTCATAATGCTAGGCACAGGAGACAATAAAAAAGTATAATATAGCAGACAAGGTGCAGGTGCACTATATTGTTAAAAACTGTGCAATTCATTGAAAATTGAACATACAACTCAACATTAACTGGTATTGCAAGTGGATACCATTTTCTTTCACATCACATTGAGCAGGGACCCTACAGTCTCTGAGTCCGAGAACAAGGGAATTATCTTTTAACAGACCACCTAGTCACCCATTTGCACCCAACTCCAGTGAACTTCTCCAATTAACAGACATCCTGTGGGAGACTTCTGACTGCCACAACAATGCTTAGCTGCATGCTTAAGTGTTTCTTTGAAAGGCAGAAAAGTAACTTGAAGCAGGTATTGCTTTACCCTGACTGCTTTACCGTGTCTACTTGACTAATGTATTGTATTTCATCTTACTGTAAAAAAAGGCACTGCTATCATTTCACCAACCTCTAACTAGCCCTGATGCACAGTAGTGCAGTGGTAGTGCAGCATTAGTCCCATGTAGCTGTGTACCCCAAATCAAGTCAATAAGGCTAGTCAGATGATCATGACCCAGGGCTGCATACAATTTTAGTGAATTTCTCTTTCTTATTGCTTTGTGACAGACATGTCTATGGATCAATAGTCAGATGGTGACGTCCTTTCACCTAAATATATAGCAATTTGGACATTTGGAAACCAGTTGCCATATTTTCTGCGAGAAAATGTGATTATTGATCTTGAGGAATGCTGGAGAAGAAATGTTCAATATATCCTCCACCCCCAGAGAGAGGAAATTAAGCGTCCATGAACACACGCCCCGCCACAGCATGAATCACAATAAAATTAGAGTGACAATATAGATTTACAGCAAATGAAGACTTAATTCAATCCACTGTCAACATCTCTCCGTCAATAAGGTTTATAACCTGTATGCAGACAGCAGCCTATTGAGTGTAATGTACCACATATACTGCTGAAATAGATGCCAGCGGATGATGATTTACATGTTTTTATTTAGTAAAATACCCTCTGAAGCCTCAATGGTTTTGCTGCTGTTCTTTAGTGTGACACATTTGTGTGACAATAAAAGTGAGTTGAGTGTCTGATACCAAAATTGAGAGTGATTTATGCATTGGGTTAAAAGCTCTCAACAAATTGTTTTAATCAGTGGTGCTAAGAGTTACAAGACTCAATAAAGCCAAGGATTGTTGTAGAGCTATATACTCACATAATAGTCTACTCATATTGCATTTATTGCATATAATCTATAATGTTTTGATTGAGATTAAGTAAGTACTGTAGCTAGTGTCTAGGGCTGTATATATGTCTTGGGTTGGTATGGTTGCTGTAGTCATCATCTGTGTATTGTTGTTATAGGTAAACATACCGCTTTACCTTACTTTTTACTAACGGGTATGTATAATTGGTATCCAGATTTGCTATAGTATACATTTTCATTAGTTCCCTACAGACATCTCAGGAGATGCAAGATCACAGGGATTAAAAATAGCAGCGATTGTTTAATGACAAATGCAAATGAGAGAGTATTGAGTATGCAGCAAAATGTGGCCTACCCTAACCTGCCAAAAGCAACAACAGACAGGGACCAGTCAAGCGCAAGTGCAGCTTTGCACATTTATATGCCCATCGGGTGCTTCACTGCATATTTAATTACAAACACTGCAGTACAGAGTGCGATGTCTGCTCCATTGGGAGAGAGGTGCAGGGTTGGACAGCACCCTAGTTACTGTCAGATGCAATGAGAAAAGGAAATGACAAATCCTGTCCCAAATGGTTCAAACATATTTTTTTGGGATGACATTGCCTGAAAGCGACAACACTAATGCAACAATATTAATGAATGATCAAAGCACTAAGTACTATGTCCCATCATATCTGTGGAAATTCCTCTGTCTATATTCAAATCAAATGTAATTTGTCGCCTACACAGTTTACAGCAGGCATAAAAGGTGCAGTGAAATGCCTTGTGTGCTAGCTCCCTCAGCACTGCAGTACAATAACCAATATCAATAACAAGTTTAAAAAAAAAAAAAGTAATAGAAGAGGTAGTATGCATAGTAATAGACTGATATATATACACAATAAGATATACAGTAGAGATAATGAATGTGCTATGTCAAGTATGACTGTATTTACAAATATAAAGTGGCTAGTGTCTTGGTCGCGCATTTGAATAAATAGTTATAGAACAGCAGTTTTGTGTGTGTGTGTGAGAGTGAGTGAGTGAGTGTGTGTGTGTGTGTGTGTGTACCTGTGCTTGTGTTTAAGGGCTGGACGTGTGGAGAGTCCGTGCAAATAGTGTCTAAGGTGCAGATAGTCTCACTGTCTATTGCTGACAACACCAATTTTATGTAAAATTCTGGGAATGTGTAAATGTACTTGGTTAATAAAAGTAATGCTGATTCTGATTCCGATATGGTCTGTTTTTGATGTCTTTGGAGTTTAATGCTCATGCAGATAGGAGGCGCTACTGATTTCCTCAGATGATTTCCTTACAGACTATTGACTAACTGAAGGTGTAGATGATGCATCTAGTTGTCTTCCATAATCTAAAACGTATCCCTAAAATTATTACTCTTCAAAACTCTCTAATTTAAGATGTGTAAAATACTTTAGATCCAGCCCTCTTTGATCAAAGCAAGTCAAATGATAATTCTGCTGTGTTTACGTTATGATTATAGTTCTAGAAGTAGTCTACTTGGCATGGCATGCAAACATAATCATATTAACAGATTTCATATGTTGTATCTTTAAATTCATCATCAGTTGTCAGGATTAAAGCAATGCACTGTTCTGGCGGCCTTGATATGGGCCATTTAAAGATGCAGCTGTTTGCGGTTATGTTACGTTTCAGGTAAATTGGTTTTGCTAGTCTTGTTACGTAAACACTGTGTCATTGTGGAAGTCACAACCCATGGCCTCATTACTATTAGAAGTGGTGAAAGAGTATTGGGCCAAATCTGAAAGCAATTGCAGGGCACACCTCATTTATGTTATTGGTCCTCAGATTAATTAGAGAAATTCTCAAGAAGACTGAATAAAACACAGTGGGTTATTAGCAAGGGAGGTTATAGTGCGTGGAGTGGACTGTTATGCCACAACACTCCTAATCTTCCACTCACAGTTGACCATTTCTCAGTTATGGTAACTGTCATTGGATGCTGAGCTTAAACTATTATAAAAAATCACCATTCCATGCATCATGACACCATAACTAGGCCTACTTTTCATTACATGCTTTATTTGTATTATCCTTTATCTAACCAGAGACGTCACATTGAGATTGATACCTCTTTATTAAGTGAGCCCTGGCCAAGAAAGCAACATACATAGTAACAGTGTCTTTAGAAAGTATTCATACCCCTTGACTTATTCCACTTTCTGTTGTGTTACAGCGTGAATTCAAAATGGATTAAATATATATTTTTGTCACCCATCTACACACAATTTATTTAAACTAAATACAGAAATATCTCAGCTAGATAAGTATTCACACCCCTGAATTAACACGTTAGAATCACCTTTGGCAGCGAGAGTCTTTCTGGCTAAGTCTCGAAGAGTTTTGCACACCTGGATTGTACAATATTGTACAATATATTATTATTTTACAAATTCTTCAAGCTCTGTCAAGTTGGTTGATTATCATTGCTAAACAACCATTTTCAAGTCTTACAAAATATTTCAAACTGATTTGGCCTCATGTTTAAGGTTATTGTCCTGCTGAAAGGTTAAACTTGTCTCCCAGTGTCTGTTGGAAAGCAGACTGAACACGGTTTTACTCTTGGATTTTGCCTGTGCTTAACTCTATTCCATTTCTTTTATCATAAAAAGCATACCCATAACATGATTAACAACTCATGTACTGTTGTAAATCAAATCAAATCAAATGTTATTTGTCACATGCGCCAAATACAACAGGTGTAGACCTTACAGTGAAATGCTTACTAACAAGCCCTTAACCAAAGTTTTAAGAAAATACCTAAAAAAGAAAAGAAAAAATAAGAGATAATATTTTTTTTAAATTAAAGAGCAGCAGTAAAAACAATAGAGGGGCTGTATACAGGGGGTACCGGTACAGAGTCAATGTGTCAATGTGCGGGGCACAGGTGTCGAGGTAATTGAGATAATTATGTACATGCAGGTAGGGTTGTTAAAGTGGCTATGCATAGACAATAACAGAGAGTAGTAGCAGTGTGGGGTGGTGCAAATAGTCTGGTTGGCATTTGATTAGCTGTTCAGGCGTCTTATGGCTTGTGGGTAGAAGCTGTCTTGGACCTAGACTCGGCGGTCCAGTACTGCTTGCAGTGCGGTAGCAGAGAGAACAGTCTATGACTAGGATGGCTGGAGTCTTTGACGATTTTTAGGGCCTTCCTCTGACACCGCCTGGTATAGAGGTCCTGGATGGCAGGAAGCTTGGCCCCTGTGATGTACTGGGCAGTTGCCATACAAGGCAGTGATGCAACCGTCAGGATGCTCTTGATGGTGCAGCTGTACAATCTTGGGAGGATCTGAGGACCCATGCCAAATCTTTTCAGTCTCCTGAAGGGGAATAGGTTTTAGCGTGCCCTCTTCACCACTGTCTTGGTGTGCTTGGACCATGTTAGTTTGTTGTTGATGTGGAAGCCAAGGAACTTGAAGCTCTCAACCTGCTCCACTACAGATCCATCGATGAGAATGGGGGCGTGCTCGGTCCTCTTTTTCCTGTAGTCCACAATCAACTATTTTGTCTTGATCACATTGAGGGAGAAGTTGTTGTCCTTGCACCACATGGTCAGGTCTCTGACCTCCTCCCTATAGGCTGTCTCATCATTTACTGTGATCAGGCCTACCACTGTTGTGTCATCAGCAAACTTAATGATAATGTTGGAGTTGTGCCTGGCCATGCAGTCATGAGTGAACAGGGAGTACAGGAGGGGACTGAGCACACACCCTTGAGGGGCCCCCGTGTTGAGGAACAGCATGGCGGATGTGTTGTTACCTACTCTTACCACCTGGGGGCGGCCTGTCAGGAAGTCTAGGATCCAGTTGCAGAGGGAGCTGTTTAGTCCCAGAGTCCTTAGCTTAGTGATGAGTTTTGAGGGCACTATGGTGTTGAACGCTGAGCTGTAGTCAATGAATATCATTCTCACATAGGTGTTCCTTTTGTCCAGGTGGGAAAGGGCAGTGTGGAGTGCAATAGAGATTGCATCATCGGTGGCTCTGTTGGTGCGGTATGCAAATTGGAGTGGGTCTAGGCTTTCTGGGATAATGATGTTGATGTGAGCCATGACCAGCCTTTCAAAGAATTTCATGGCTACAGACGTGAGTGCTACGGGTCGGTAGTCATTTAGGCAGGTTACCTCAGTGTTCTTGGGCACAGGGACTGTGGGGGTCTGCTTGAAACATGTTGGTATTACAGACAGGGAGAGGTTGAAAATGTCAGTGAAGACACTTGGCAGTTGGTCAGTGCATGCTCGGAGTACTTACTTGCCTCGAAGCGAGCATAGAAGTTATTTAGCTCGTCTGGTAGGCGCGTGTCACTGGGCAGCTCTCGGCTGTGCTTCCCTTTGTAGTCTGTAATAGTTTGCAAGCCCTGCCACGTCGGATGAGCGCCGGAGCCTGTGTAGTACGATTCGATCTTAGTCATGTATAGCGTGATTTCTTATAAGCTTTCAGGTTAGAGTCCAGCTCCTTGAAAACGGCAGCTCTACCCTTTTGCTCAGTGCGAATGTTGCCTGCAATCCATGGCTTCTGTTTGGGGTATGTACGTACAGTCACTGTGGGGACGACGTCCTAAATAAAGCCAGTGACTGATGTGGTGTACTCAATTCCATCGGAAGAATCCCGGAACATATTCCAGTCTGAGCTTGCAAAACAGTCCTGTAGTTTAGCTGCTTCATCTGACCACATTTTTATAAAAATAAAATTATAAAATTATAAAATTTTTGCTTGTAAGCAGGAATCAGGAGGGTAGAGTTATGGACAGCTTTACCAAATGGAGGGCGAGGGAGAGCTTTGTACACGTCTCTGTGTGTGGAGTAGAGGTGGTCTATAGTATTTTTTACCTCTGGTTGCACATTTAACATGTTGATAGAAATTCGGTAAAACTGATGTAAGTTCCCTGCATTAAAGTCACTGGCCAATAGGAACGCCGCCTCTGGATGAGCGCTTTCCTGTTTGATTATGGCGGAATACATCTCATTTAGTGCAGTTTTAGTTCCAACCTCGCTCTGTGGTGGCATATAGACAGCTATGAAAAAAACTGATGAAAATTATTTTTATTTATTTTTTATTTTACCATACCAGGTATGCTAGTTGAGAACAAGTTCTCATTTACAACTGCGACCTGGCCAAGATAAAGCACAGAAGTTTGATACATACAACAACAAAGAGTTACACATGGAATACACAGACATACCGCCAATAATACAGTAGAAAAAATATATTTAAAACAAATAATAATTATGTCTATATACAGTGAGTGCAAAGGTAGGATAAGGGAGGTATGGCAATAAATAGGCCATGGTGGCAAAGTAATTACAATATAGCAATTAATCACTGGGATGGTAGATGTGCAGGAGATAAATGTGCAAGTTACTAGGGTGCAAAGGAGCAAGATAAATAAATAAATACAGTATGGGGATGAGGTAGTAGGATGGGCTATTTACAGATGGGCTATGTGCAGGTGCAGAGATCTGTGAGCTGCACTGACAGCTGGTGCTTAAAGCTAGTGAGGGAGATATGAGTCTCCAGCTTCAGTGATTTTTGTAGTACGTTCCAGTCATTGGCAGCAGAGAACTGGAAGGAAAGGCGGCCAAAGGAGGAATTGGCTTTGGGGGTGACCAGATATACTGGCTGGAGCGCGTGCTACGGGTGGGTGCTGCTATGGTGACCAGTGAGCTGAGATAAGGCGGTGCTTTACCAAGCAAAGACTTGTAGATGACCTGGAGCCAGTGGGATTGGCGGGCTCCTCCCCTTCCGGAGTACGATGTTGCCGGTTTACTAACCACCGGCACCTGCTCTTCATCAATAAGCACACCTAGACTCCATCACTTCGCTGATTACCTCCCCTATATCTGTCACTCCCGTAGTTCCATTCCCCAGGTAGGATTGACTGTGTTTCATGTCTGTACGCTACTTGTGTATCTTGTTCGATGTTCTGTTTAATATTAAACTCACCACCTGCACTTGCTTCCCGACTCCCTAGCGTCCACGTTACAGGTATTATGTGTAGATTGATGAGAAAAAATGTAGGAAAAGTCAAGGGGTCTGAATACTTTCCGAATGCACTGTACTGTTTTGACTGAAATCTGCTTGAAAATCTATGGCAAGACTTGAAAAGAGTTGTCTAGCTGTCACGATTATCTTCCCGAAGGGACAGACCAAGACGCAGCGATGTAGCCAGAATACATGATTTATTGAAACACGGGGACAGAACGAAAACAATAAACGAAGAAACACGACGAGAGCCCTAACGCTAAATACTAAACTCAACACAAAGAACTAAACCTAACCACGACTGGCGAAAACCTAACCTAACCACGAACGGAGAAACCTAACTAGACATGAATGGAGAAACCTAACTAGACACGAAAGACAAGAACCCGACTGAACCTGAAGAACGTAACATAAACACGATAAGCATGACATAAACAATAACCCACGAAACAAAAGTGCAACTCCCAAATATATATATGGTTCCCAATTAGAGACAACGAGACTCAGCTGCCTCTAATTGGGAACCATTATCCCAACATAGAAATATACACCCTAGAACACACAAACCCTACACCAAAACGAAACCAAAACGCTCCAGCCTGTAATCTCGGGCCTGGGCGTTACACTAGCAATGATCAACAACCTATTTGACAGAGCTTGAAGAATTTTTAAATAATAACGGGGAAATATTGTACAATCTAAAAACAGGCTTTTACTTTGTCATTATGTGGTGTTGTGTGTATTTATTTTATTTCACCTTCATTTAACCAGGTAGGCAAGTTGAGAACAAGTTCTCATTTACAACTGCGACCTGGCCAAGATAAAGCAAAGCAGTTCATCACATACAACAACACAGTTACACATGGAGTAAAACAAACATACAATCAATAATACAGTAGAAAAAAACAAATCTATATACAAAGAGTGCAAATGAGGTAGGATAAGGAAGGTAAGGCGATAAATAGGCCATGGTGGCAAAGTAATTACAATATAGCATTTAAACACTGGAATGGTAGATGTGCAGTAGATGAATGTGCAATGTAGAAAAACTGTGGTGCAAAGGAACAAGATAAATAAATAAATACGGTAGGGGATGAGGTAGTTGGTTGGGCTATTTACAGATGGGTTATAAACAGGTGCAGGGGTCTGTGAACTGCTCTGACAGCTGGTGCTTGAAGCTGGTGAGGGAGATAAGTTCGTTCCAGTCATTGGCAGCAGAGAACTGGAAGGAGAGTTGGCCAAAGGAGGAATTGGCTTTGGGGGTGACCAGTGAGATATACCTGCTGGATACAGTGTATACTGTATGGGTGAGAGAAAAATAAAAAATTTACTCAACAAAATGTGGAACAAGTCAAGGGGTATGAATACTTTCTGAAAGCACTGTACATATTGATAAACACCATATATAAATGTATTTAAATTAATACACACTAAATATAAACATGACTGTTTTACTGGTATGTTCGCTATTGCAAGTTCGTGACTATTTTCTGAAGGGGGAGAAGCTATATAACAACCATTGTGTGTAGTCCAGAACTGATCAGATTTAGTCCACTTTCACTATGGCCTATCACAATGCCCTACATGTTTTACAAAACCTCAGGAAAAAGACACCTATTGATTTAGGACTATCAACATCCCTCAGACGTATTGCCTTACAGGCTGACCTCTGTGTAGAAAATAGAATCTGGTAATGGATTCAATGATGGATGATTGTGAAAACACTGCATTCAACACTCATCTCCAAACTGTTTCTATAAGCTATTTTGTACTTACAGAGCCCCTAGTTTGATTATTATTCTAAGAAATATTTTGCTAATCAGGTCTCCTGAGCCACCTACACTCTTAATATTTCAGTATGTTAAATTGAAATTCATAGAAACATAATGATGAACATTTGTGTACTTTATATTTTTCATATACAGTCTCAAAGTCACCATTATTAGTCAGTTGTACAACCAAATGCCTTCAACCGAAATGTGTCTTCCGCATTTAACCCAACCCCTCTGAATCAGAGAGGTGCAGGGGGCTTCCTTAATCAACATCCACATCTTCAGCACCTGGGGAACAGTGGGGTTAACTGCCTTGTTCAGGGGTAGAACAACATATTATTTTCCTTGTCAGCTCAGGGATTTGAACTTGCAACCCTCCGGTTACAAGTCCAAAGCTCTAACCACTAGGCTACCTGCCGCCCCAGTCTGACACTAAAAGGAAAACATTGTGTTGCAATGTTCTCCAGTCACTTCAATGCATATTTACAGCAACACTGTCACTGTGGATGAAAGTAAATAGGTGTGTGATGAATACTTGTGTATTTGTGTGAACTCTACCAGGGAGTGAGTCCAAGTGACTTGTTAAGCACTGTTTTACTCCTGAACCTATTTACGCTTGCCATAAAAAAGGGGTTGAATCCTTACTGACTCAAGACATTTAATATTTTCATTTTTAATTAATTTGTAACAATTTCGAAAAACATAATTCCAGTGACACAACATCTCAATTTAATACATTTTAAATTCAGGTTGTAACACAACAAAATGTGGAAAAAGTCAAGCGGTGTGAATAATTTCTGAAGGCACTGCAACACAACATAAAACACAACATCAAAACACAATATTAAACATAAAAATCAATTGTTGTGAAAATGGTGCATAGTGCATAAGAAAGCTTAAAAGAGCAGGTTTAAAAACGTGCAATTCATGGTCAGCAGCCCTCCAATCTGTGATTTAAAATCATCAATCGGAATAAAATGACCTACTTTCAGGTCGTTCTGCAAAGTGTTCCAACATGATGGGTTAGCAAAGCTAAAAGCACTCTTACCAGACCCCATTCTTGTGTTTGGGGAATTATATAAAATACAGTTTTGAGATCTCAGACGGTAATGTCCATGACTAGGTAGGGTGAACAAAGTGCTTGGCAGCTGCCCTAAGATGGCCTTGTAGACAAAGATGTACCAGTGAGTCTGTCGCCTTACAGTTAAGGATGGCCATCCTGCTAACTGATGTAAGGCACAGTGATGTGTAAGAGGTCTTGTGTTTGTTATAAATCTTAGAGCAGCATGTTAGAGTGTGTTTAGTGTGTGCAGCATTGGAGGCTCTTCTGAGAAGGAAGGGGAGGACATTCCTCCTCAGTGAATTTCATACAAATAAAAATAGTGAAACATTTAAAAAGTTATTATTTTTAGATAAAACTATACTAAATGTATTTTACATGTCACCAAATAATTGATTCAAACACACTGTTTTGCAATGAAGTTCTACAGTAGCTTTAACAGCACTCTGTAGGGTAGCACCATGGTGTAGCCGGAGGACAGCTAGTTTCCGCCCTCCTCTGGGTCCATTGACATCCAAGGATGCTCATGGTTCTCACCCCTTTCCAAAGACTTACACAGTAATTATGACAACTTCCAGAGGATGTCCTCCAACCTATCAGAGCTCTTGCAGCATGAACAGATATGTTGTCCACCCAATCAAAGGATCAGAGAAAGAATCTAATACTGAAAACATAAGCTACAGCTAGCTAGCACTGCAGTGCATACAATGGGGTGAGAAGTTGTCTCAAAGAGAGAGAAAGACAATAGTTTTGAACAAATGTATTTATTTAAAAATGAAGGAGAAGCGAGAGAGAGAGCAGAAGAGAGAGAGCTAACTATATTTCGTTGTTTTTTTTAATTCAACTTTCACTTTCAGCTTGGGAAGGTGACAACAGTTGGTGCGATTATTCGCAAATGGAAGAAACACAAAAGAACTGTCAATCTCCCTCGGCCTGGGGCTTCATGCAAGATCTCACCTCGTGGAGTTGCAATGATCATGAGAATGGTGAGGAATCAGCCCAGAACTACACGGGAGGATCTTGTCAATGATCTCAAGGCAGCTGGGACCATAGTCACCAAGAAAACAATTGGTAACACACTACGCCGTGAAGAACTGAAATCCTGCCCGTCTGAAGTTTGCCAATGAACATCTGAATGATTCGGAGGACATCTTGGTGAAAGTGTTGTGGTCAGATGAGACCAAAATGGAGCTCTTTGGCATCAACTCAACTCGCCCTGTTTGGAGGAGGAGGAATGCTGCCTATGACCCCAAGAACACCATGCCCACCGTCAAACATGGAGGTGGAAACATTATGCTTTGGGGGTGTTTTTCTGCTAAGGGGACAGGACAACTTCACCGGATCAAAGGGACGATGGACGGGGCCATGTACTGTCCAATCCTGGGTGAGAACCTCCTTCCCTCAGCCAGGGCATTGAAAATGGGTCGTGGATGGGTATTCCAGCATGACAATGACCCAAAACACATGGCCAAGGCAACAAAGGAGTGGCTCAAGAAGAAGCACATTAATTAAGGTCCTGGAGTGGCCCAGCCAGTCTCCGGACCTTAATACCATAGAAAATCTGTGGAGGGAGCTGAAGGTTCTAGTTGCCAAACGTCAGCCTCAAAACCTTAATGACTTGGAGAAGATCTACAAAGAGGAGTGGGACAAAATCCCTCCTGAGATGTGTGCTAACCTGGTGGCCAACTGCAACAAACGTCTGACTTCTGCCATCAAGGGTTTTGCTAAGTACTAAGTCATGTTTTGCAGAGGGGTCAAATACTTATTTCCCTCATTAAAATGCAATTCCATTTATAACATTTTTTACATGCGTCTTTCTGGATTTCTTTGTTGTTATTCTGTCTCTCACTGTTCAAATAAACCTACCATTAAAATTATAGACTGATCTTTTGTCACGATCTTCGGAACGGACAGACCAAGGCGCAGCGAGGCATCCAGTATACATCTTTATTAATCAAACGTAACTGGGACAAAAACAACAAAACAAACGAAGATCGTAACGCTGACCATAACTTGTCACACAAACAAAGCTATCACCAAACAATAACCCACAAACCCCTAGTGAAAACTACAAACATATATATGGTTCCCAATTAGAGGTAACGACACTGATCTGCCTCTAATTGGGAACCATTACCCCAACATAGAAATATATAACCTAGAACAGAAAAAACCCTACACCAAAAACAAAACTAAACACTCCAGCCTGTCTTCTCAGGCCTGGACGTGACATAATTTCTTTGTCAGTGGGCAAACGTACAAAATCAGCAGGGGATCAAATACTTTTTCCCCTCACTGTACATGATTGTAGTGTGTTTACTAACGCAATAGTTCTCCTCTAACATTTTCCCTTTGCTTGTGCACTTCAATGCACAACACATCAGCAGTCTGTGACCAGGTGAATAAACCTTTCCAAGCCAAACCATATCATAATGGCTAACCTCTACACAGCCTACATCGCTATCACCATATTAGCTAACGTCAAAGCTAGTCAACATAGCTACTAGTAGAGCGTGAAGATGTGAGAAATAATTATAGAACAAGCAAAATGATCATGTTGTTTGTATGTGGCTGCTATGAAAGGGAACTATGTTAGCGTGTGATCAGGGGTGTATTCATTCTGCCGATTCTGTTGAAAAAAAAATCTTAATTGGAAATAAATGGAAAGAAACGGGGATAAACATACCTGAATTTGTCCAATAGAAACTCTCTTTTGCAACTGTTGGACTAATGATTACACCCTAGATCAGCTAGATGCCGGCAAGAGTGTGTAAGATGGTATTGAATGTGTCACTGTCTTTCACCTTGATTCCTAAAATGTTTCTCTCGACCTGTGCCCCTGCGTTGTAAACTTAATTCATAGGCTAGGTTGTAGCAACTTCACGATCGGTATAGGGAAAATTCCAGCATCATGTAGTAGCCTAAACCTATTGATGTTACTCTGAGCTGCATGAGTGGAATATGAATGACAGTCATCCAATATGCTGTAACAGAAATAATGCCATGCTCATGAATTTGTTTTGGGTCCTAACTCATCTTAAACATCACTGACCACCACTGGTGTGCAGGTAAGACCCCAGGGCACTTATGTACAGAATATCACCATAATCCAAAAAAGTGGCTGCAACAGTTTTTTCTGGCTTGAAATGAAAAACAAGACTTGTTCCTTATAAACAAACAAAAAAAAGACAGAGCTTCATCAAGGTGAAAAATAACAAGGACTTATATGATGACGCCACCTCTATTGATCTGTTGAATCACAGTGACATGTTATGAAAAATGTCATATTATCTTAACACGACAAGGTTATGAAAGCATTATGCCAGCACGCAGTTTGCTTCTTTTTCATTAGTATAATAGTATGGGTAAATAAATGTACAATGTACGGTGTCTTCAGAAAGTATTCACCCCCTTGACTTTTGTTGTGTTACAGCCTGAATTTAAAATGGATTCAATTTAAATGTTGTGTCACTGGCCTACACCAAATACCCCATAACGTCAAAGTGGAATTATGTTTTTAGAGATGTTTACAAATTAATAAAAATTAAAAGCTGAAATGTCTAGAGTCAATAATTATTTAACCCCTTTGTTATGGCAATCCTAAATAAGTTCAGGGGTAAAAACGTGCTAAACAAGTCAGTTAATCAGTTACATGAACTCACTCTGTGTGCAATAATAGTGTTCCACCTGGTTTTTGAATGACATACCCCACACATACAATTATCTATAAGGACCCCAGTCGAGCAAGCAGCGAATTTCAACCAGAGATTTAACCACAACAACCAGGGAGGTTTTCCAATGCCTCGCGAAGAATGGCACCTATTGCTAGATGGGTAAACACACAAAAAAGCAGACATTGAATATCCCTTTGAGCATGGTAAAGCTATTAATTACACTTCGGGTTGGTGTATCAATGCACGCAGTCACTACAAAGACACAGGCGTCCTTCCAAACCGAGTTACCGGAGAGGAAGCAAACGGCTCTGGGATTTTCACCATGAAGCCAAAACAGTTACAGAGTTATAATGGCTATGATAGGAGAAAACTGAGGATGGATCAATAACATTGTAGTTACTCCACAACACTAACCTAATTGACAGATTGAAAAGAAGGAAGCCTGTACAGAATACAATTATTCTAAAACATGCATCTTGTTTGCAGCAAAGCAAACAAACAAAATGTGGCAAACAATCAACTTTTTGTCTTGAATACAAATTGCTATGTTTGGGGCAAGTCCAGTAGAACACATCACTGAGTACCACTCTCCATATTTTCAAGCATAGTGATGGCTGCATCATGTTATGGGTATGCTTGTCATCTTTAAGGACTGGGGAATTTTTCAGGATGAAAAAAGAAATGCAACGAAGCTAAGCACAGTCAAAACCCTAAAGGAAAACTGGTTCAGTCTGCTTTCCACCAGACACTGGGAGATGAATTCACCTTTCAGCAGGACAATAACCGAAAGCACAAGGCCAAATTTACACTGGCGTTGCTAACAAGAAAGACAGTGAATGTTTCTGAGTGGCAGAGTTACTGTTTTGTCTTAAATCTGCTTGAAAATCTATGGCAAAGCTTGAAAATGGTTGTCTAGCAATGATCAACAATCAATTTGACAGATCTTGAAGAATTGTTTAAATAATATTGGGTAAATATTGTACAATCCAGGTGGGCAAAGGTCTTAAAGACTTACCCAGAAATACTCACAACTGTAATAGCAGCCAAGGTTATTATAACATCTATTGACTCAGGGGTGTGAATACTTATGTAAATTAGATATTTCTGTATTTTATTTTCAATAAATTTACTAAAATGTCTAAAAACACTTTTTTCGTTATGGGGTATTGTGTGTAGAAAAGTGAAAGAAAAAATAACATATTATTCAATTTTGAATTCAGGCTGTGACACAACAAAATGTGGAACAAGTCAAGGGGTATGAATACTTTCTGAAGGCACTGTACATATTGATAAACGCCATATTTACAGGTAATCACAAAGTTTTCAGATCCCTTCCCCTTTTCTACATTTTGTTACGTTACAGCCTTATTCTTAAATTGATTACATTAAATGTTTTCCTCATTAATCTACACACAATACCACATAATGACAAAGCAAAAACAGGTTTTTAGAAATGTTAGCAAATTTATTAAAAAAAAAACAACAGAAATATCTTATTTACATACGTATACAGACCCTTTGCTATGACACTCCGAAACTGAGCTCAGGTGCATCCTGTTTCCATTGATCATCCTTGAGATGTTTCTACAACTTGATTGGAGTCCACCAGGGGTAAATTAAATTGATTGGACATGATTTGGAAAGTCACACACCTGTCTATATAAGGTCTCACATATGACAGCTCAGAGACAGGATTGTGTCGATGCACAGATCTGGGGAATGGTACCAAAACATTTCTGCAGCCTTTAAAGTCCTCAAGAACACTGTAGCCTCCATCATTCTTAAATGGAAGAAGTTTGGAACCACTAAGACTCTTCCTAGAGCTGGCCGCCTGGCCAAACTGAGCAATCGGGGTAGAAGGGTCTTGGTCAGGGAGGTGACCAAGAACCTGATGGTCACTTTGACAGAGCTCCAGAGTTGCTCTGTGGACAACCATCTTCCTTCCTGAAGGACAACCACCTCTGCAGCACTCCACCAATCAGGCCTTTATGGTAGAGTGGCAAGACAGAAGCCACTCCTTAGTAAAAGGCCTGATGAAACCAAGATTGAACTCTTTGGCCTGAATGCCAAGTGTCATGTCTGGAGGAAACCTGGCACCATCCCTACTGTGAAGCATGGTAGTGGTAGCATCATGCTTCTGGATGCAACAACCATTGTGTGTTGTCCAGAACTGATCAGAGTGAGCCAACTTTCACTATGGCCTATCACAATGCCCTACATGTTTTACAAAATCCTCAGGAAAAAGACATCTATTGATTTAGGTTTACAGGCTAACCTCTGTGTAAAGAATGTCTCCCGGTAATGGATTCAATGATAGATACATGTGAAAACATTGCATTCAACATTAATCTCCAACCTGTTTCAGTAAGCTATTTTGTACTTACACAGCCCCTAGTTTGATTATTATTCTAAGAAATATTTTGCTAATCAGGTCTCCTGAGCCACCCACACTCTTAATATTACAGTTTGTTAAGTTGAAATTCATAATATGTAATGATGAACATTTGTGTAATTTATGTTTTTCATATCCATATACAGTTTGACACTAAAAGGAAACATTGTGTCGCAATGTTCTCCAGTCACTTCAATGCATATTTACAGCAACATTGTCACTGTGGATTTAAGTAAATAGGTGTGTGATGAATACTTGTGTATTTGTGTGAACTCTACCTTGTTCCAGATCTGTCTGAGTAAGAGACTTGAGAGATTCACTGCTTTAATTAAGATTAACAAGCTCAAGCAGGCTTCCCTCACAATCCCTCATCTGGCGCAATAACAATGAGGAAGCTTTAGGCCCTGGAGACCAGAATATCACAGAGTCTGCTCTACTGGGGAAGGAAAGAAGGAATTCATTCAGCGGTCAGCTATTGCAAAATTCATTTCTCAAACTCACCTGACAACTATGTTTAACCATGTCATTCTGCAAGTCTATTTTTCATTGCCATTGTTAACATTTAGCTGGAAAAGATCATTGACAAATCCTGGCGGCCTCTGATTGGATAAAGGAAGGCCTTTACATTGTGGGCCTGAACACCTAATTGTCTCAGGCCAGCCAACCAGGTGGACCAGCAGCCAACACATACAATATACCACCATATATAGACCAGGTACAACACAAAATAAAACAAAAACATACAGTACAACATCCCAAATGAACAATCAAACCAGCAGCAATTTAAAAAAGGATAAAAGAGAAGATGGGGAAGGCTGGGTATGTGGGTAATGAGATCCTTATTCTATTTTATTTGTATCTTTATTTGTTTTACTTTGTTTGTGTAAAAAACAGAAGCCTAGCATCACTTTTGATACCTACCAGCACCAGGGAACTTTTCCTCCGGTATGTTTTCTACACACCTTTGATTAACTTCTTAGGGGCTAGGGGGCAGTATTTTGAAGTTCGGATAAAAAACGTGCCCAAAGTAAACTGCCTGTTACTCAGGCCCAGAAGCGAGGATATGCATATGATTAGTAGCTTTGGATAGAAAACACCCTGAAGTTTCTAAAACTGCTAATATTATGTCTGTGAGTATAACAGAACTGATATGGCAGGCAAAATCCCGAGCAAAATCCATCCGGGATGTCTGAATCAGTCACACTGTTTTCAATAGGCCAGCTATTCAAAGCCTCATAGTTTAACCCCCAGATTGCAGTTCCTATGACTTCCACTAGATGTCAACAGTTTTTAGAAAAAGGTTTGAAGCTTCAATCATGAAAATCAAGGGAGTAAGACCACTTGTTCCTGAGTTCACGTCAAGTGTCCTGTTTTGGATTTTGCGCGTAACAGGGAATGCGCGCTCAGTTCTTTTTCTCTTCTATTCAGCAGGTTATATTCCGTCTGAAATATTATAGTGTATATTCATTTTAGGGTATCTGAGTATTGATTACAAATGCTGTTTGACTTTTTTCGACGAACTTTATGGGTACTTTTGGGATATCGTTTGTCTGCATGGATGAAAGCCTTTGGGCAGGTGGATTACTGAACAAAACGCGCCAACCAAACTGAGCTATATGGATATAAAGAGGAACTTTATCGAACAAAAGGACCTTTTATTGTGTAACCTGGACGCTTGGGTATGCCATCAGAGGAAGATCATCAAAGGTAAGCGATTTATTTTATGCTATTTTTGAGTTTTGTGACACCTCTGCTGGTTATGTTATTATGCTAATTGAGTTTTTGAGTGGGGCGCTGTCCTCAGACAATTCTGTTCTGCTTTCGCCGTAAAGCCTTTTTGAAATCTGACAATGCTGTTAGATTAACAAGAGTCTAAGCTTTTGAAGGGTGTGCATTTGTATTTGTATTTTCATGAATGTTTGAAATGAGTATTTTTGTAATTTGAATTTGGCGCTCTGCATTTCACCGGATGTTGTCAAAATCGATCCCGTTCACAGGATTGGATCCGTAACAGGTTTGATTAAACTGTTAAAAGTAATTGTGCCCAAATATGGTATATGAAACTGAAACAGTAAACACTGTATAAATGTATTAAATTCCATTGTATATGTTGTCGCCATCTAAATAACTACAATACTACAGTAGAGCCATCACATTTAAATCCATCAAATATTCCTCACATGGAATAGCCCGCTTTACTAACTGGACAGTGTGCCTAAAACAATAATCTCATGGTAATCTAGATGGCAGGTAGCCTAGCAGTTTGCAATTTTGAGCGTTGGACCTGTAACCGAAAGGTTGCTGATTCGAATACCGAGCTGACTGTGAAAAATATGTTGATGTGCCATTGAGCAAGGCACTTAACCCTAATTGCTCCTGTAAATCTCTCTTGAAAAAAGCATCTGCTAAATTACTAAAATGTAAATGTAAAATAAGACAATACTACATTTTTTCTGTCTTTCTGAAAATCATATCCCACTACTTTAAGTATGAAAATCTACTAACTGAGATTACATTTTTTTGAAATTGGTTATAAATTCAGAATTACTATAATACGATCAGTACAGTCAAAGTTCTCGGATCTACAGACAGGAATATGTCTCGAAGCCCTCTGTATCCTTAGTAATGACCTCCATTTAGATTTTTTGAGGGCATTGACCTAGTTTCACAGAAGCTTTTAGAGGGAGGAATGACAGGGAGAGTAAAAAATAACGGAACGCATCACACAGAATAAAAGAGAGTGAGATAATGTAAGATTAAGTCAACAATCCAGTACAGTATCACAGAAAGTCATACAAAACTAATAAATGTTTAATTATTTATAATAGAGGGTTAGTGGTTTGTTTTCAAAATATTGACGACGTTGAGGGTGGGAAGCTTTCAGTCTGTGTCCCTGTTGGTTGTCAGAGCTACCCTGCCCAGAAGCCCTCGTCCAGCCCCCACAAGTGAATCCACTGGATATAGTTGATCTGATGAAAGGGAATTAAATTGTCATCGAAAGCGGCTTTCATCTGGGCCTCTGCCTGACGGACGATTAGAGCTCGCTTGTCTGATTACAGACACAGAAGGTTGATTTCTGTTCATTCTTGCCTAGTCTACTTGCTTTTAGAGGAAAGCGTGTCATTTTTGGAGTCCAGGCAGTAGCAAGGGGGAAATTAATAATACAAATAATGTATTACTTCCTATAGCGCTTTACATAGAATCTCAAAACATTTCAAGAGAGAAAACCATACAAGCATTATATCATGACAAGCCAACCAATAGAGGCCAAGTCTTTGAAAGCTACATCCTCCGAAGATGGAGAGGGTCAGTTCATGGCTTGAGCAGAGGGATCTGGTCAGAGGATGGTAGATGATGGTGATGGAGTCTGCTGATGATCTTGTCAGAGGGCAAGTCTGAGAACCAGCCTGTCTTATAGCCACTGGACGTCTCCTCTTCCACTCTGTGTAGCACCCACTTGGATGATGCCTCAACAGCTCTGGGCACCAGAAAGCTCACCACACAAAGTTCAGAATATTAGCCAGTAGTCCTCACTACGAGCCCTCTACCTCAGCACTGCCGTATTACTCGGTCTCCTATTCCTTTCACACTTCAGGTGACTCTTCTAATTATGTACTCAGAAGATCAGGAATTGACAGCCAAGTGAAACAAAAAAGCTCGTACAGTGTCCAGATGCATAAAATAAATAAAAAAGAACATTAGCCAGCTATTATTATTAGGTTATATCGTCTCAACGCCTCAACGCCCCTGGCCCTCTAGGCTGTCTTTCAAACTGTACAAACTTATATTCCACACATATTCCCATAGTTATATAAACAGTATCCATTTTAAAATCCTTGAATGTACCCAATTTTGAACAAAATTATTATTACATTGCAATAAGTCAGCTTCGTAAGGGAAGCTGGTTTGTTTGATGATTCATGCATGTATTCTTTCAGTGAAATGAATAACAGATACACTACATCTCCAAAAGTATGTGGACACCTTCTCGTAGAAAATCTCAATGGAGTTGGTCCCCCCTTTGCTGCTATAACAGCCTCCAATCTTCTGGGAAGGCTTTCCACTAGATGTTGGACCATTGCTGCGGGGACTTGATTCCATTCAGTCACAAGAACATTAGTGAGGTTGGGCACTGATGTTGGGCGATTAGGCCTGGCTCGCAATCGGCATTCCAAATCATCCCAAAGGTGTCCGATGAGGTCAGGGCTCTGAGCAGGCCAGTCAAGATATTCCACACTGATAGCGACAAAGAATTTCTGTATGGACCTCGCTTTGTTTACAGGGGAATTGTCATGCTGAAACATTGAAGGGCCTTCCCCAAACTGTTGCCACAAAGTTGGAAGCATAGAATCGTCTAGGATGTCATTGTATAGTGTGGCGTTAAGCTTTCCCTGCACTGGAACTAAGCTTTTATTTCTTCTTCTGTATCATAAATCCAGCACCCATAATCCTCATCTTTGTGTAACCACCAATACACATCATGATTAAAATCAAATCAAATGGTATTTGTCACATACATGTGTTTAGCATATGTTATTGCGGGTGTAGCGAAATACTTGTGTTTCTAGCTCCAACAGTGCAGTAATATCTAAGAAGTAATATCTAACAATACACACAATCTAAAGTAAAATAATGGAATTTAGAATATATAAATGTTTGCACGAGCAATGTCAGAGCAGCATAGACTAAGGTAGAATAGGATAGAATACAGTATATACATATGAGATGAGTAACGCAAAATATGTAAACATTATTAATGTGACTAGTGTTCCATTATTAAAGTTCCCAATGATTTCAAGTCTATGTATATAGGGCAGCAGCCTCTAATGTGCTAGTGATGGCTATTTAACAGTCTGATGGCCTTGAGATAGAAGCTGTTTTATAGTCTCTCGGTCCCAGCTTTGATGCATCTGTACTGACCCCGCCTTCTGGATGAAAGCAGGGTGAACAGGCAGTGGCTCGGGTGGTTGTTGTCCTTGATGATCTTTTTGACCTTCCTGTAACATCGTGTGCTGTAGGTGTCCTGGAGGGCAGATACCTTGACCCCCGGTGATGCATTGGGCAGACTGCACCTCCCTCTGGTGAGCCCTGCAGTTGTGGGCAGTGCAGTTGCCGTACCAGGCGATGATACAGCCCGACAGGATGCTGTCAATTGTGCATATGTAGAGGTTTGTGAGGGTTTTAGCTACCAAGCCAAATTTCTTCAGGCTCCTGAGGCTGCATCTTATTCCCCACACTGGTGAACCATTTCAGTTTGTCAGTGATGTGTACGCTGAGGAACTTGAAGCTTTCCACCTTCTCCACTGTGGTCCCGTCGATGTGGATAGGGGGCGTTAACCCTCTGCTGTTTCCTGAAGTCCACGATCAGCTCCTTAGTTTTGTTGACGTTGGGTGAGAGGTTATTAGGCAATATCTCGAGACAAGACCAAATATATGGCTCTACCTGGTATTAATTTAACGACACCTTGCTTAATGATAGAGAAAATTACCTAACAACAGAAGATTAATTGACTAAAGAATATATTTCAAGTGAGTCCACATGATAAGGCACCCAACGGAGAGTGAGGTGTTTGTCTTTAGATCTCTTTCACATCCTCATCCAATCTCAGATGATCATGACATATTGTGACTGGTAATTTCATGTTTGTTGATACCTTACCATTATAATGAAGCATACAGCTGTATTGAGCACATAAAGCCCAACAAAGAGCTCTCTTGGGAGAAGATTTACATTCCAGAATTACCTCAAATATTGCTAGTTTGATGTTGTCAAAGGAAGGAGTTAGTCTAAACACATTTAGCCAAAACCCACAAGTGCAGCACTTTCTCTCATTCAGGTTAAATTACTGTATTTATTATTTGCAACTTTACAACTTTTATAACCTTGCAAGAAGCTGTAGCTGGAAGGTGGGTGTGTATTCAGGTGTGAAATTAATGCTTCATGTTTGGAATTATATTGAGAAACAACATTCTGCCCCTGAGATGATACAATAATGTCTGTTGATGGCAAGCATTGGGCAATAGTGTCTGTTTTGTATGCATGCTACTCACTCAGCAGAATGGAAGTGATTGTGAGTGTGTTTTAACTTTTGTACATTCAATCAGGATTTTATGATAATCTCAAACAGGGATTTTAAACAGACGGTACAATGTTTTGACGTTTTGGAGCTCAGCCCAACCTCACTCTCAGAAAGGAAAATATATTTTCTCTTGTCCTAACTTGCCTAGAGGGGTTTTAATTCATTATGACCTACCTATTGATTAGTACTACCCATGCACATAAAATCAGCTTTTACTTAAAAAGCTTGACTGTATGAACTTCAATGTAGCTTAGTGCAGGAACCCCTTTTGACCTTGTCAAAGTTCTTTGTGTGAGTGTTAGATACGCTTTTATTCAGACCAATTTGAGGGGATGATTCACTTTTTCTAATGTAAATGTTACGTTTTTTTCCCCCCTACATATTTATTTGATACGAAAAGAAGGATAAAAAGTATTGCCAGACAGACTTTTTCATAAAATAGTATTTTCTGAAGCGTATTGAAACATTTAGAACAATATGATTGTACTTAAAAGGTTGTAAATTATCTGAGGTCATCTGGCTAAATGACCTCAACTCCTGCCCGTTAAACACACTGTCACAGGTAATTGTTTTGCGGCAGTTAATTGGCCTTTTAATCAGGGAAGTCTGACAGTTTGATGATCTAAAACCACTACCAAAACAGCTATTAAAGAACTATTATCATTATAGCGTATTTTCACACAAATCTAGAGACATTCCGGTATGAGAAACACATTTTTAGGTTTCCCATATAAACACGTTCAGCCACCGTGCTCTGGATGTTGACTCATTTTCAAAGTGGAGAGGGGCATTAAGCATCATGAAGTGGCTGTCATTACTGAGAGTACTGCTGAGTGATGACATCACAGTAGGTGTTACAGGAAATTGAGGAGGAAGCTAACGTCTCGGCCTACATGTTGCTGCCATCATAAATCCTTCATAATGATCAGATGTGTTTGACTCAGGTGCTTTGCTCTGTCTGTCAAGAATAGCTATAAATGCAATTACTTCTTTCCCTATTCTAACCTTTGCATTGATGAGAATTATAGATTATATTCACCTCTGACAGACACATGCTTATTCTAGAGTAAAGAGTCCCAAGATCAGTACGACATGACTCAACTCCTACACACATTCTTTAGTTATAGTGTTGTTAACCTATAGTAGCTCATCCTCTACATTTTTTGGGGAAGAATTACTCCATCAATGATTTTTGTTTTGACAGCAGACATCAATATGGTATTTTCTTAGTAAATGTATAGGAAGCTTCTTTGGACTGGATGCTTAATACAATCATAAATGCATACATACTTCATTGTTGTGTGATAATATTAAATACTTTTTTTATGGAGCTTAAAAGAGGATAGCCTGCTACTATAGGCACCTGATGCATTGGTGCCCCATATAGTGCATTCATAGTTGTTTGTGGGCTGAACCTCTTAGGGATACCTGCGGCGCTAGCGCCCCGTTCCCGACACTACCCTGTGAAATGTAAGGCACCAAATTCAAAATCCAAAAGTTGAATTATTGAACATTCATCAATATACAAGTGTTCCATACTCATCAACTGTTGCATAGTCATCAAAAGCTCTGATTCTTGGCAATATCACAGCGTTGTCAGATTTCAAAAAGGCTTTACGGTGAAAGCACAACATTTGATTGTTTGAGGATAGCGCCTCACATATTTATTCATTAACATAAATTCATAACCAGCGCGGGTCTCACAAAACCCATATAAGAGCTAAAATAAATCACTTACCTTTCGAAGAACTTCTGCTGAGGGCATCCCAAGTGTCCAAGGAAGACATCCAATGGTTCTTTTGTTAGAAAAAGTCATTTATTATATCCATAAATCTCAGTTTGGTTGGCGCGTTATGTTCAGAAAATCCACCGTCGAGTCACCCGTTGTACAGTGAAGAGAAAGCGTTGAAATTATACCTATCAATTTTGCCCGAACAAATCAAACATCATTCATAATGCATCCTTAGGTATCCTTTTATTAATATTAATGATAATATTTTACACGGATGATATCCTAAACGATATGAAAGGAAAATAAAGTGGGGCGCGCTCACAGTCTCGTGCCCGGGAAATGTTATTGACATCTGTGCTTCCTTCAGTAATTCTTCTTCTGTATGGTTCTGTTCAGTGATAAAGCCTCCAAACACTGTTCAGAGACTGTTGACATCTAGTGGAAGCCATAGGTACTGCAATCTGGGAGCTATTATACATGGATTTCAATAGGAAGTCTATCAAACAGAGGAAATGTCACAAAGAAATAATTCTGGACAGAAATTCCTCGGGTTGTCGCCTGCTATATCAGTTCTGTTATACTCACATACATTATTTTAACAGTGTTAGAAACTTCAGAGTGTTTACTATCCAATAGTACTAATTATGTGCATATCCTCGTTTCTGGGCCTGAGTGGCAGGCATTTTACTTTGGGCACGCCGGACTCTCCAAAACCGTCACCTCTGCTGCCGCTCCCTAACTAGCTAACACATCTAATCTTCTTCATCCATTTTCCACAATGTGAAGATAAAGACATTTTGTTGCATCGGTTAACTTTGAAACACCTATTTTCACAGTAGGGGACAGATTATAGCTGTATAGTACAAGTGGCTTCCCTTGGAAACAAATAACCCAGCGATATCATTTTGACAGTGTGCTATTGTAGAAGAGTAACAATCCCATTGCCTGGATGCACAGCTGAGGGGCCTTAGAGCATATCCCACATCAGGTCTTACTGCACGCACACCAACCATTACAGCACCGCCAATTTCTGAGAGATGCTGTTGAGCTGGGTCAGGGAAATGGAACCTTAATTAACTTTTTTTCTGTATATAACTAAAATGGGTTCTATGCTTGTTTTTATGGCACCCCTACAGGTTCTATATAGAACCAACTTTGGTTCAGTGAAGAAGAACCCCTGTTGTTCTGATCAAAGAACCCTACAAAAGTGTTCTATATAGAACCTTTAGGGTGTATACATAGACATGCGACATCTAATGTTAATACGGAACCACTGTAATTTCTCTTGTAACATGTTGTTAACGTGTTGTTACGAAGTGGATAAGAATTTCTTTATTCCATTTCTAATATATACTGTACAAAGGAAACAGAAATGGGGGTTCAATGTCAAATTACTAACATAGTTGTTATGCAGTATATTTCAGAATTCTTTCTGGAGCAAACATTTTACATTCAACAAATGACGAATATTCCTCATTTAGGTAGGTCATGTAACAGACAATGTTTAACACAAAGTTAATTAATTTGATTTCTTGGAATGTAATGTGAGATAATAACTATGACAGGCAATAGGAAATTTCATGTTTAATATTTTGCTTAGACATCCACACCTGTGGTCGCACGCTCAACAGCAGGAGAGGTCTGAGCAAACAACAACCCGCCTTAAACACACACACCGCCTGCACACACACACACTGGATGCACAAACACACACACACGTACCCATGTGCACACACACACTTGTGCACTCCCGTGCACACACACACACACATTATCTACACCTCCATTATTTTAGCAGTATGTATGTTTTCTTCTGTACTAACCCTTCTTCTGATGACCCTGCCTTATAGTGGGTCATCATCAGTGTTCATGAAGAGGTCAGCCATAACAAAGCTGGAAGAAGCAGAGGGATGATGAATGCTTGTGTGGCACTGTGTGCACAGGCAGTATGCTCACACAAACCGTGGATGGAGTTCAGCACGGGATGGTGAAGACTTGATGGCCATTGGCAGAGAGGTGTTCCTGTCAGGACACAGGCTTATTGCCAGTGCCTACTGGATTGGCATGGTACTATTTCATAAAGAGTATGCCTTCAGAAAGTATTCACATCCCTTGCCTTTTTGCACATTTTGTTGTGTTACAGCCTGTATTTAACATAGATTAAATTGAGAGTTTTATTCACTGGCGATTTTTATTAGCCTACTCACAATATCCAATAAGGTCAAAGTGGAATTAAGTTAAATGAATGAGTTAAAAAATTAAAAGCTGAAATGTCTTCAGTCAATAAGTATTCAGCCCCTTTGTTGTGGCAAGCCTAAAGAAGTCTAAGGGTAAAAATGTGCTTAACAAGTCACATAATAAGTTGAATGAACTCACTCTGTGTGCAATAATAGTGTTTAACCAGATTTTTTTAATTACTACCACACATACAATTATCTGTAAGGTTCCTCAGTTGAGCAGTGAATTTCAAACACAAATTCAACCACAAAGACCAGGGAGATTTTCCAATGCCTCGCAAACAAAGAGCACCTATTGGTAGATGGATAAAAAAAAGAAGACATTGAATATCCCTTTGAGCATGGTGAAGTTATTAATTACACTTTGGATCAATACACACAGTCACTGCGAAGATAAAGGCGCCCTTCTTACTCAGTTGCCGGAGAGGAAGGAAACAGCTCAGGGATTTCACCATGAGGCCAATGGTGACTTTATAACAGAGTTGAATGGTTGTGATAGGAGAAAACTGAGGATGGATCAACAACATTGTAGTTACTCCACAATACTAACCTAATTGACAGACTGAAAAGACGGAAGGTTGTACAGAATTAAAATATTCAAAAACATGCGTCCGGTTTGCAATAAGGCACTAAAGTAAAATTGTAAAATAAAAAATGTAATGAATACAAAGTGTTATGTTTGGGGCAAATCCATTACAACATATAACTGAGTACCACTTGCCATTCTCTATCAAGCATAGTGGTGTGTGCATCATGCTGTAATTGTTAAGGACTGTGGAGTTTTTCAGGATAAAAATTTAACGGAATGGAGCTAAACACAGGCAAAATCCTAGAGGAAAACCTGGTTCAGTCTGCTTTCTACCAGACACTGGGAGATGAATTCACCTTTCAGCAGGACAATAACCTAAAACACAAGGCCAAATCTACACTTGCTTTCCTATAAGACAGTGAATGTTCCTGAGTGGCCGAGTTACAATTTTGACTTAAATCCGCTTGAAAATCAAAGGCCATTGCTTGAAAATATTGTACAATCCATGTGGGGAAAGCTCTTACAGACTTACTCAGAAAGACTCACAGCTATAATCACTGCCAAAGGTGATTCTAACATGTATTGATTGAATACTTATATTAGTGTATATTAGATATATTAGTGTTTTATTTTTTATAAATGTTTTACAAATGTTAGAATATCATTTTTCTTCCACTAACATTATTGTGTATTTTGTGTGTAGATTGTTGACAAAAAATGACAATTAAATAAAAATGTAATTCCACTTTATAACAAAATGTGGAAAAAGTCAAGGGATGTGAATACTTTCTGACGACACTGTATGGCAATGAGATATACAAGAGGTGTTTGCTAAAACACATACAGTACACACATTATACAATTATGAGATAAGCTTGACATTACACAGTTGTACTAATTCTCCCTTTACTGTACTTCTAGGACAGGGGCTCCACTACTGCACCCCCAGGTCACATTTCTGATATCCCTGGGCAGACTGGGGCTGAGAAGAGGACGGCCCCAGGCCTCTAGGTCAGCCCTTTCCCCAGAGGCCTGCCATCCAGGAATTCCCTTCCCTCATTCAGCCTGCATAATGACTGACCAAGGGACATGACCACATTGGTAAATCACAGTTAATATCTTCAATATGTGACAAAGTCACCATACGAGGGAGAAAACATCTGTCATGCTTAATACATTTGCCGGTATTAGCATTTAGCAAAAAGTTAATGTGTTTAGTTACAGTTGAAGATAATCCTGGCTTATCATAACTGCCTGTGTTTTTAGACACAAGCTATCTACCAGGCATACAGTGGAGTGAATACAGGGAAGTCAGTAGTATTTTTTTAGCAGGAACTAAAGCTATGTCTCATCTGGACAGGCCACCTTCCAGTGACTAATTATATCACAAGTTCAATGCCCTCACCTTGCTCAATTATTCATACGGTACATTCCCTTCAACTACTGTACCATGCTGGAACATTTACCCTGTCTCTTTTAGCTGTTGCAAGGTGTCAGGGAGCAGGCCTATTTGGAACATTTACCCTGTCTCTTTTAGCTGTTGCAAGGTGTCAGGGAGCAGGCCTATTTGGAACATTTACCCTGTCTCCTTTAGCTGTTGCCAGGTGTCAGGGAGCAGGCCTATTTGGAGATGTTGGGGTACGGAAACACTTAAGATATTTTGCTTTGTTAAGGTCCTTTCATACTTTGCATCATACTTCTACAATTATATTCAGTAGCTATTTTTCACATACAAGATCTAGAAAAGTTAACTTTTTTATTAATTTTGTAATTTTTATTTGTCTTACATTCTAAACACATGGCACAGCAGCCTACTTCATTTTCACAATTGAGAAATAGCTCAGTTAAGGTCAGGAGAAAATATATTATGAAAGTCCTATACTGTTTGTCATTGTATCTGCCTCTCTTGATGTAATCCCTCCAGACAAAACTGTGGTTCACCCATGCCTGTCTCATCACATTCCAGAACCATGTTCCAAAACTGTGCATTTTTCTGTGGGTTTGCAAGAATACAAGTCCGCTAAGGGATTACAGTCAAACACAATGATCCACCTCAGTGTATAGAAAATAGAAAGCTTGTTGTTAGCGTACACAGTTTAGTACGCGTTATAGCGTTTGCAGTGAAATGTTTATGTTTACTAGCTCCTGACAATGCAGAAAAATGTCAAACAATAAAAAAAAAAATAATAATCAAGAACGGCGGGATTAATTACTGCAGTGGGCTAAATCAGGGTCACATAGAGTGTTTCTTGGTCGTTTTCAGTGGCGACCCGTCATTCAGGGCAGGTGGGGCTCTGAATGTTTTGAGCCCCACCTTTTTAGCTAAAATTAAATAAATAAATAAAACATGTTTGCATGTTTTGCATGTTATTTTGACATTAATAAGTGTCAAATGTCAGTTTGCAAGCAATGTAAAAATTATTGAGTTAATAAAACCGCATACAAACTTGTTTCAGCCTAGCTCAGTGCTTTCTGTTGTGATGGGGCAGCCAGCGGAAAAAAATTGAACGTAGGGTTTGGTAATGTTCTCTAGTTGCGCCGTGATTGGGTAATGTTCTCTAGTTGCGCCGTGAATGGCTCAGTGTTTTGTCACTCATGGGGACACTACGTCACCGCCAAATCTAATGGTAGAGCTCAAAAATTCAATCCCCTTGGGTGCTGCCATAGAGTTAGATCAGAAGTGCCCATCTAAGAAGGCTCAAGGTCATTGGCCACAGATAAAATTACGTCAAAGCATGTTATATCTACAGTAGCTTTGATTGGACTGATGTCAACATCCTACTTTCAGAATCTTAGCTAGCAAGATTGCGGTCATCATCATGAATAAAGTCGACAATCTACTGGCAAATGCTTTTTAATCCTTGTCATATGAAGAGAAATAATGAAGAGAAATTATAGATAAAATGTATCGGTGCTCATCAGCCATTGCACAATTACACAACAAGTTGGAAATCGCAAATTCAACAATGAGTGGTTTCGAAGGAATTAGTGGCTAACTGCAAGCATTGCAAAGCAATCACTAGCCTGATATTCAGTGGAGTGGGTTTGTGGTTCAAAGTCTGGGTTTAAGGGTCTCTTTTCCAAGCATAAAATGATAAATATTCAACATTGGCCATTCTGTCAATCCTGCATGATTTCTGCTGCTCAAATCAGACTCCAGTGAGTTCAAGACAACTGGGAAATAAGGTTTGAATGGTCATCCAACTGAAATAACATGTGGAATCATGTAGTAACTAAAAGAGTGTTAAACAAATCAAAAAATAATTTTGATTTTAGATTCTTCAAAGTTGAGAGAATGCCAAGAGTGTGCAAAGCTGTCATCAAGGCAAAGGCTGGCTACTTTGAAGAATCTCAAATATAAAATATATTTTGATTTGTTTAATACTTTTTTTGGTTACTACATTATTCCATATGTGTTATTTCATAGTTTTGATGTCTTCACTATTATTCTACAATGTATAAAATAGTTAAAATAAATAAAAACCCTTGAATGTGTAGGTGTGTCCAAACTTTTAACTGGTACTGTACATCACAGAAGACTGAAATATAACAAAACCGTTTGACATAGAAACACAGGATTTTCAGCTAGTTTGTTTTTTACAATGTTTATTAAGGATGAAATTATTAACAATATTAATAACATTCCACCCATGAGGCCACTGGAGGGCGATTTGGTAATTTGACTGCAGGAAAGGGCTACCAACCCAAATAGCACTGTAACAGTAATCAAATGCAATCTATACGTCTGTACAGTGGGAGAATTTACACAAGATCAGCTAAGAATGATATGTACAGCAGGAGATACAGTATATTAGAGTAAGCTATGTCAAGAATCCAGTGTATAAATAAATATGCTGTGTGGTGCATAAACAGTGTAACTAGAATGCAATATATGGCAGTAGAGATATTATGATGAGCTACGTCAGGGACATATTATTTAAATACACGTTGTGAAACGGGAAGTGACCAGTGGTTGGCTGCTGCTGGACAGCAGTGTTGGCTGTGTGTGTGAGTGTGTATGTGAGTGTGTGTGTGTATGTACGTTTGTTTGTGAGTATGAGGTGTGTGTCTTTCTTGGTGTACCCAGTATTATCTTAAAGCACAATGTTGATACAATTTTTCACCAACTTGTTTTGTTTCTGTTTGTAGTTAATTTAGTATGTTGCCTATAAGCAGTTTGACTACAGATGAGAAAGCATTTCAACAACCAGGGCATTGTTTGACACCTTGAACACTTTTTTTTATATTATTAGGTCAACAGTAAAGTAGCTAAGTCTGTATATATAAAGTATAAAATATGTAATGTAATGTTCAGTCTGGCTGACTCCTCCAAGCGCAAAGAATGTCTGGAATGGAATGTCACAACACTATAATTGCTGAAATGTGCATATTGTTTTAGTGTTGGTCACAACTGTCATTGTGTATTGCATACAGACCACCTAATTCAATTTTAAGATTTGATTTTCCTTCACCTGCAAATCTCTGTATCCCCAAATGATTTTACTGTAAACTTAGCTAAAGTAATGTGGAGACACTGTCTGGCACCAATAGTGAACAAAGGAGACACGTCCTTCCCCTCTGATCCTCTGCTGAGTCAGAGATGTAGTAGAATAGACTTGAAAAATAGAATACAACAACACAACATAGCAGAGGTCCCTGAAGCTGTCACCCAGAAAAAAAATGGCCTGACCATATGGATCTCATTGAGGGACTGGAAAACGGAGGTTAGATGATCGTATTGTTTGCACATAATAAATTAATTCTCAGACCTCTCTCCAAAAACAACACACATCCACTTCTATTTCATTCACCAGTTGAAAGTCACTCAAGGCCCCACAACAGCAACAAAACAGGGATGTGGTTTCATGGTTCCATGCTTAACTTTGTATTAAAGGTCCAATGCAGCTGTTTTTATCTCAAAATCTATTTCTGGGTAACAATTAAGTACCTTACCGTGACTGTTACCATATTCAAATGGTCAAAAAGAAACAAAAATGTAAAAACATTTCCAAAGAAACATTTCTCAAGCAAGAATTCTCACCAAAACAGGCTGGTATTTCAGGCGGTCTTTTCAAACAGCTCTTACACTAAAAAGGCATTATTATGATTTTCACAATTTCACAGTATCATAGTGTGGAACAATATACACTGAACAAAAATATAAATGCAACATGTTGGTTTCATGAGCTGAAATAAAACATCCCAGAAATGTTCCATACACATCAAGAGAAGCTGAAATGGTGTAACCACATGGACACCGTAGTGAAGAAGGCACGACAGCGACTGTTCAACCTCAGGATGCAGAAAAAAGGCTGCATCACAGCCTGGTACGGCAACTCTGCTGCCGTGGACAGCAAACCTTTTTAAGGGGTAATACGTGCATCATCAGGGACCCCCCACCCCCTCAACAGTTTTTACTCTGCCTCCATCCCAATGGACATTTATTCCTTACTGCCACAGTTGTTATTATGTATATGTATATAATGGTATTTATATATATATATTTTTTTTTTTACAATTTTCATTATTATATTTCACTAGTCCTGCGTGTTGGAGCGCAAAGTATTTCTGTTTGTAATAAAGTCACTTTGTGGGGAAAAACTAATTCTGATTGGCTGGGCCTGGCTCCCAGGTGGATGGGTCTATGCCCTCCAAGGCCAACCCATGGCTGCACCCCTGCCCAGTCATGTGAAATCCATAGATTAGGGCCTAATGAATTTATTTCAATTGACTGATTTACTTATATGAACTGTAACTCAGTAAAATCTTTGAATTTGTTGTATGTTACGTTTATATTTTTGTTCAGTATATATAACAAAGGAAAATCACATTTTTGACTGCACTTGACCTTTAAGTAGCACAGCGTTAGTAAATGTACAAAGACACTGTTACTATGTTTACTAAACATTTTGTAAACATGTACTCCCGAGTGGCACAGTGGTCTAAGGCACTTCATCTTAGTGCAAGAGATGTCATTGCAGTCACTTTGTTCAATTCCAGGCTGCATCACATCTGGCTATGATTAGGAGTCCCGCAGTGCACAGTTTGGCTAGGATAGGATGTTGTTGTAAATAAGAATTTGTTTGTAACTGTCTTGTGTAGTAAAATAATTCACCCCTATGGGCAATGAAGGTATGGAATATAAAATTGTACTTTGATTCATGTATATTTAAAAACCAAATGGATGTGCCTTATTATGAATGCAAGTATTCAAACTAACAAAAAAGTTTGTTTACTGAAATTACCCACATCCCTCTATTTGCAGTGGCCAATAAAAAGTACTCTTCTGTTCATTAAAAAGTGAACAGCTTACTGTACATTTATGTAGACACTCTTCTCCAGAGTGACTTAAAGTAGTGAGTGTATATATTTTCATACTGGTCCACTGTGGGAATTGAACTCACATGCCTGGCATTGCAAGCACCATGCTCTACCAACTGTGCCAAATGGGACCTTGGGTAATGTAGTCCAGACTTGGTTTGCAGTGAGGGAAAAAAGTATTTGATCCCCTGCTGATTTTGTACGTTTGCCCACTGACAAAGAAATGATCAGTCTATAATTTTAATGGTAGGTTTATTTGAACAGTGAGAGACAGAATAACAACAAAAAAATCCAGAAAAACACGCATGTGAAAAATGTTAGAAATTGATTTGCATTTTAATGAGGGAAATAAGTATTTGACCCCCTCTGCAAAACATGACTTAGTACTTGGTGGCAAAACACTTGTTGGCAATCACAGAGGTCAGACGTTTCTTGTAGTTGGCCACCAGGTTTGCACACATCTCAGGAGGGATTTTGTCCCACTCCTCTTTGCAGATCTTCTCCAAGTCATTAAGGTTTCGAGGCTGACGTTTGGCAACTCGAACCTTCAGCTCCCTCCACAGATTTTCTATGGGATTAAGGTCTGGAGACTGGCTAGGCCACTCCAGGACCTTAATGTGCTTCTTCTTGAGCCACTCCTTTGTTGCCTTGGCCGTGTGTTTTGGGTCATTGTCATGCTGGAATACGACCCATCATCCATGACCCATTTTCAATGCCCTGGCTGAGGGAAGGAGGTTCTCACTCAAGATTTGACAGTACATGGCCCCGTCCATCGTCCCTTTGATGCGGTGAAGTTGTCCTGTCTCCTTAGCAGAAAAACACCCCCAAAGCATAATGTTTCCACCTCCATGTTTGACTGTGGGGATGATGTTCTTGGGGTCATAGGCAGCATTCCTCCTCCTCCAAACAGGGCGAGTTGAGTTGATGCCAAAGAGCTCCATTTTGGTTTCATCTGACCACAACGCTTTCACCCAGTTGTCCTCTGAATCATTCAGATGTTCATTGGCAAACTTCAGACGGGCATGTATATGTGCTTTCTTGAGCAGGGGGACCTTGTGGAAGCTGCAGGATTTTAGTTCTTCACGGCGTAGTGTGTTACCAATTGGTGAGATCTACGAGGTGAGATCTTGCATGGAGCCTCAGGCCAAGGGAGATTGACAGTTATTTTGTGTTTCTTCCATTTGCGAATAATCGCACCAACTGTTGTCACCTTCTCACCAAGCTGCTTGGCGATGGTCCTGACATCCTTGGAGAGCTCTTTGGTCTTGGCCATGGTGGAGAGTTTGGAATCTGATTGATTGATTGCTTCTCTGGACAGGTGTCTTTTATACAGGTAACAAGCTGAGATTAGGAGCACTCCCTTTAAGAGTGTGCTCCTAATCTCAGCTCGTTACCTGTATAAAAGACACCTGGGAGCCAGAAATCTTTCTGATTGAGAGGGGGTCAAATACTTATTTCCCTCATTAAAATGCAAATCAATTTATAACATTTTTCACATGCGTTTTCTGGATTTTTTTTATGTTATTCTGTCTCTCACTGTTCAAATAAACCTCCCATTAAAATTATAGACTGATCATTTATTTGTCAGTGGGCAGATGTACAAAATCAGCAAGGGATCAAATACTTATTTCCCTCACTGTATTAATAAGCCATTCAAGGTCTGTTGCAGTCTTGACCTCCCATTCTTCTTGAGTTGATATTGCTGTGGGAAATGGAAAAAATCCCACTCCCTTCAGAATTTAAGATACATGCCCTGATTACATGTCCTCTCACATGTTTGAAACAAAAGAAAGCAGGGGAAAATGCAGAGAAAATACCCACTACTTGGCAGCTATGTAATTCGACCGAAATGGCTTTTATACATCCTAATACATTCTCAAAGGATTATGGGTTGAGAATCAGATATTTGATCATGTTTAAACAGATTACTTTAGATTTTTTTGGAATAAAACTGACATAAATCCCAATTTTGATAGCATGTAGAGTGTTTTTGATTGGAAATCATCTTGAAAGTCAAAAAGGCTTTGTCAGCATCTCAAAGAAGTTTTGATTTGTGTTGAAAAGGATTTAAAAGTTAATGGGAACCACTGTGAAAGATGTTGAATATTGATACTGTTACTTACACATCAAGTTGAGATTGAATAAATCAACTGAATTTAATCTAAGACTCTGTAGTATGATAACATACACTTCTGTAAAACCGTACTAAATCAAACACTTAAAACCTGTTAAACTCTGAGCGGTTGTTTTGGGCAAAAGGAAAAGTGAATAGGAAAATCAGTTTGAAGTTTCCTCACCTGTCTGTGTATTATTTTTTCTTAAAATCCATAACTTGAAAGCCCTGACTGCTAAGGTCAAAGCTGTCATTAAGGCAAATGGTGGCTACTTTGAAAAATCTCAAATATAAAATATATTTTGATTTGTTTAAAATAAATTGGGGTTACTACATGATTCCATAGGTGTTACTTCATAGTTTGGATGTCTTCACTATTATTCTACAATGTAGAAAATAGTACAAATAAAGAAAAACCCTTGAATGAGTAAGTGTGTCCAAACTTTTGACTGGCACTGTAACATTAAGTCCACCTGCTTTTTCCATGACATAGACTGACCAGCTGAATCCAGATGAAAGCTACCATCCCTTACTGATGTCACTTGTTAAATCCACTTCAAACAGTGTAGATGAAGGGGAGGAGATAGGCTAAAGAAGTATTTTTAAGCCTTGGGACAATTAAGACATGGATTGTGTATGTATATAATTCAGAGGGTGAACAGGCAAGACAAAATATTTAAGTGCCTTCGAATGGAGTATGGTAGTAGGTAGCAGTTGGTAGCAATGGCACCGGTTTGTGTCAAGAACTGCAACACTCCTGGGTTTTTCCTGTGTATATCGAGAATGGTCCACCACCCAAAGGACATCGAGCCAACTTGACACAACTGTGGGACAGATTGGAGTCAACATGGGCCAGCATCCCTGTGGAACGCTTTCGACACCTTGTAGAGTTTTTTCCCCGACACAGTGAGGCTGTTTTAAAGGAAAGGGGGTGGTGGGGGGGTTCAACTCAATATTAGGAAAGTCTTCTTAATGTTTTCTTCACTCAGTGTATAATGGTGTGTATAGACAGTATGGACAGTATATGAATAGAAAAGGTATATAGAGCAGGTCACAAAGGATCAGCCATGACTAGAACACAGTATATACATATTAATTGGATAAACAGTATGTAAACATTATTAAAGTGACCAGTGTTCAATGACTCTACGTACATACAGTTGAAGTCGGAAGTTTACATACACTTAGGTTGGAGTCATTCAAATTCATTTTTCAACCACTCCACAAATTTCTTGTTAACCTCTTTCAGCTAGGGTCCCATTTTCCGAATTTTCGCCTGTCTGACGTGCCCAAAGTTAAATGCCTGCCACTCATGGCCAGAAACTAGGATATTCACATAATTAGTACTATTGGATAGGAAACACTCTGAAGTTTATAAAACCATTAAGATATAGTCTGTGGGTATACCAGAACAGATATAGCAGAGAAATCTCTGTCCGGAATTTCTTTTTCTGTTCCCTTCCTCTCACTTTGAAGCCCATGTAATATAAATCTATGGGGAACAGGACACAGGTTGCAGTACCTATGGCTTCCACTGGATGTCAACAGTCTCTGGAAAGTGTCTGGAGGAAAAAGCTCTGAGTGGATCCTTATAGAAGAAGAATTACTACCGGAAGGGCAAAAAGGTAAACAAAAGTGCACGTTCACGAGAACGTGAGCGCGCCTAGCTTTCTTTTAGCTTTTAACGTTTCAGTTACCGTTAGTGTAAAATATGATCGCTATTATTCATAAAAGAATACATAAGGATGCATTATTAATGATATTTGATTTGTTTGTGAAAAGATGAGAGGTATAACTTGAACGTGATCCCTTCACTGTAAAACGGGCGAGTAGACTGACAATGCTTGGTGGAGTAGCTGAACATAACGTGCCAACAAAACGGATATTTATGGATATAATGAATTACTTTTTCTAACAAAAGAACCATGGATTCTCTTGTTTGGACACTTGGGAAGACCTCAGAAGAAGTTATTTGAAAGGTAAGCGATTTATATTAGCTGTGATATGGACATTTTGAGAACCGAGCTGGATATGAATTTATGCTAATGTGGAAAATATGTGAGGTACTAGCCTCAAACAATCAGCGGGATCCTAGCGGGATCCGTGCGCAAAGAGGTTAACAAACTATCGTTTTGGCAAGTCGGTTAGGACATCTACTTCGTGCATGACACAAGTCATTTTCCCAACAATTGTTTACAGACAGATTATTTCACTTATAATTCACTGTATCGCAATTCCAGTGGGTCAGAAGTTTACATACACTAAGTTGTCTGTGCCTTTAAACAGAAAATGATGTCATGGCTTTAGAAGCTTCTGATAGGCTAATTGACATCATTTTCAGTCAATTGGAGGTGTAACTGTGGATGTATTTCAAGGCCTACCTTCAAACTCAGTGGCTCTTTGCTTGACATCATGGGAAAATCAAAAGAAATCAGCCAAGACCTCAGAAAAAAGATTGTAGACCTCCACAAGTCTGGTTCATCCTTGGGAGCAATTTCCAAACACCTGAAGGTACCACGTTCATCTGAACAAACAATAGTATGCGAGTATAAACACCATGGGACCACACAGCCGTCATACAGCTCAGGAAGGAGACACAATCTGTTTCCTAGAGATTAACGTACTTTGGTGCGTAAAATGCGAATCAATCCCAGAACAACGGCAAAGGACCTTGTGAAGATGCTGGAGGAAACAGGTAGAAAAGTATCTATATCTACAGTAAAATGAGTCCAATATCGACATAGGGACAAAGATCATACTTTTTGCTGAAATAAATCATTCTCTCTACTATTATTCTGACATTTCACATTCTTAAAATAAAGTGGTGAACCTAGCTGACCTAAGACAGGGAATTTTTACTAGGATTTAATGTCAGGAATTGTATTTGGCTAAGGTGTATGTAAACTTCCGACTTCAACTGTATATAGCATTTTGTTGGTGGAAAGAATTTTATATAATAATTTAAATTTAAAAACACTAAGTGTTGAATCAAGCATAGTTTTTTTTGTACCAGTTCATAAATCATGTGCCATGGAATTGGTACATCAAAAATCTCTTCCCATTTATTTTGCAACCTGTATGGTTGGGACTTGACTCGAGACTCGAAGGTTAAGACTTGAGACTTGCTTAGGACTTTTGACTTGGTCCCATCTCTGCAGGCATCCTTCCTAACCCAGTTGCCGGTGAGGACTTAGGAGTACTTAGGGAGCACTACCCGGGGAAATGTAAGGCGCCAGATTCAAAATCCAAAAGTTGGATTATTAAACATTCATCAATATACAAGTGTTTCATAGTCATCAAAAGCTCTGCTTCTTGGCAATATCACAGCATTGTCAGATTTCAAAAAGGATTTATGGCGAAAGCACAACATTTGATTGTTTGAGGGTAGCACCTCCAATATTTTAACCATTAGCATAAATTCATAAACCATTGCGGTTCACACAAAACACATTTCACAGCGAAAACAAATCCCTTACCTTTTGAAGAACGTCTGCTGAGGGCTTCCCAAGTGTCCAACAAAGACATCCAATGGTTAAAAAAAAAGTCATTTATTATATCCATAAATCTCAGTTTGGTTGGCGTTTCATTTTATTGCAATGCATAAGTTATTTTGGACGCATATGTTTTCAAATTGCATCGATTTTTTTAACCCACTACCACATAGTCTTTGAAACCGAATGCCACAATTTTTAGGACCGATGATACCCTGATGCAGAGGTGGCATAACAGGTCCCAGAGTGGTGGGGCAAATTGTTTTACCTGGGCCCGGAGCTTTTCCTACTCTGGTAACCTAACTAGGTATACATCAAGACTCTATTGGTGTGACAGTGATTAATTAGTAGTTGTAAGCAGGTATTTATAAGGATTCACAAGGTCACATCGACAGAATTTTCATGACCCTAGGGAGGATGAAAACCCTGTCAAACTGCAGCAACCTTGTGCTTTGTGTGAGAAAAATTACCTATTTACCTGATTTGTTTAGCTTAGGGAGCGGCTCCCGAGGTGACGGTTTTGGAGAGTCTGGCGTGCCCAAAGTAAAATGCCTCCCACTCAGGCCCAGAAAATAGGATATGCACATGATTAGTACTATTGGATAGGAAACACTCTGAAGTTTCTAAGAGTGTTAAAATATTGTCTGTGAGTATAACTGAACGGATATAGCAGGCGAAAACCCGAGGAATTTCTGTCCTGGAAAAAGTGGTTTTGACACATTGCCTCATTTTGAACCCCTCCCTATTGAAAGTGACCTTATATGGGAGTAAGATTGCAGTACCTATTGCTTCCACTGGATGTCAACAGTCTCTAGACAGTGTTTGGTGATGTTAGGTTGCTCTGGATGGTAATAGAAGAAGAATTTCGAAGTGGTCATCGGATGTAAACAGAAGAGGATGTGCGTTCACGGGCTCGTGCGCGCTGTGGTTTTTTCCTTTCCTATCGTCCAGTTTATAATCCGGATGAAATATTATAGTAAATATACATTAAAGTGTTCCTTTAGGACAGTGGTGGCACCTGTTTCGCGCTTTGCTAGACAATGTTCTTTGTGCAGCAACCTGTAATTTCTGTTAATCTGATTGGTCAAGACACAGAACAGAACTCACAGAACCTACAGCACTCTGATGTAAACGACAGATAGTGCTCAAAATGACATATAGAGTCTCTCGAGTCATATAGCTCAAGTCCATGTTATGCTCAGAGTCATAGATGCTTAAGTTGAAGTCGAGTGGATAGTATTTTTCTATTTGTCAAGTCTCAAGTTACAAAATTTGCGACTGGAGTAGTACTCGAGTCCAAGTCACGTGACTCAAGTCCAAAGTTCCCGCTAAACTGAACGTGTGCGTGGGCATGTAGCTCCCCCAGGACTACCATGCAGAAGAAATATCAGCCCACGCATAGAAGCACAAGATATAACTTTAACTTTCTAGAGTTTTCCCCCTTAGTTAACACTCTCAACGTATCCCTTTGCTGTGGGAATTGTGATCGAATCATCGCAAAACTAGCCACTTTCAATGCAACATACCGAAACAAAACTAACTATGAAAGACTTAGTATGCAAAACTAACTATGCAAAAGATTTTGTTGTAGGAAGAATGCATCCGAGTAGGATTCTATTGCATTGACAAGCACGACTCAGCCCATAATCAGCGCTACAGTAAGCCTATATGCATATAGACCGTTGCCATATACTGTATGGATCTGTGCCATTCACTATGAACTGGACCGCATTTACAGCATGGGAGGTTGTGAGTAGATGTGCTTGTTTTGAGATCAAAGTGAGAGCTGCATGTAGCCACATGTGCACATTTGTTAATATCCTTTGCTAGTTAGTGAGTTATTAGCCCAGTTATAGATAATTTGTAGTCAGCAATGGGGGAGTGATTGCTTCCTACAAGAGCACAAAACATGTGCATTTCTAGACATATATGAAAAGCGAGTCGAGTAAAGAGCTTTCTTTGTGGCATTGTTGTATTTTGATACACGCTTGAATAAGCTAAGTATCCAATAGGCAGAGGCTAGCATCATTTGTCTGATTCCCTGTGATAAAGGTATGGGAATAATAATAATAATTGTATTTTGTTTCTTGTTTCTTGCATCCAAAAACACTACAACATTTCCAGTCACCTCCTTGTCTGAAGGACAAGTGGATAAACAGGTTAATGTCAAGCCCTCATGGAAGTCTCATGGAATGTAGGCCTACATTGAACAGCATAAAATGGCTGCTACTGTAGGCTGAATGATAGAACAGCAATTTCCATGTTAAAATGTTATGGGATGCATTTTCTCTGTTGTTTTTGATGGTAAGTCAAATATCAATGTATGATTCACAATATTCCAATGTACACACACTGTTACTAAAGTTAGGCATCAGTCTCTATGTCTAGTTCACAGCATTTACGGCTCCCCAACCCCCTGTCCCAAGGTGAGATATGAGGTTTCATTGGTGGCCAATAGAGATATAGTTTCCTTCCTGCCGTGTGGGTGGACCGTCTCCATAGATTACGAAAATACCCCTAACCTCTGTAAATGGCATATCCCAGTGTTAATTGCCTGCCGGGACTTTGTTCAGCCGCCTTCATAGCGTAATGAGGCCTCCTTGCCTTGCTCATGATGGATGACATGACGACCTCTCAGGATCAAATTCCAATCATCAAACTGGAAACAATTCAATACTTAAGACTGAATGGCATTTGCATGTTATGAAATATTCATATAATTTTTGATATGATAATCATGGTGGCCCTCTGGTTTTCTGTCATGCTCACAACTGATGGAATATTTCCGTCTTGCCTCAAGTCACAACCCCACCCCTGAGGTGTGGATTTCAACACTGACTCATACCACACATCATGCACTTTAGCTACTTGCAAAAAAAGAACATTTTAGTTTCACCATTTAGTGTTCATTTTAAACAATTACACAGTCTTAATAAAAGTCGCTTCTTCATTTAAATTGTAGCATTTTATATTTTTGGCGGACATTTTACATTTTGGCACAAGTAGAAGCAAGTTTCCTTACAATACTTATTTACTCTACATGTACATACAGTATACCTTACTGTGTAGCATGGGCAAAATAACTCTGGAAGGTTTTTTATGACTCATTTAGCTATTCTTTGTATGTTTTTATAAACTAAACTGTAGTTTAAATCTCTCCCAAAGATATCTGGCAAAGACCTTAACATAAGGTATCTGGTTTGGTAACAGGATAATGGGGTAGAAACATTTACCAGCTCTCCACAAAATATTTGCTCAGGTAAAGATATCTTCCTTATTGGATTGGGTGGAGAAGAAAATGGCACAGCGATATAGTCACTATGATCTGATGGATGTCTAGTATGACTCATTTCCTGAAGCTAAAGTTAATGCAGAGGAGTGCATCAAAGAGCAGTGGCCTTGATCATTCCAAAAGGACAGGGCCCCCATGGGCTTTTGCCACAGGTTCAAGATTCCTTGCCCTTGGTAATATTTCAAGTGGCATAATGACTCGATTTACGATGTTTTTGCTGCGGCCAGATTATTACTTCCACATGTGTATCAGAATCTCTAGGTGCATTGACTTTGCATTGACTTCAGTTTTTTCTGTCTAGGTTGAGTCATGTTTTCACTTTCTTCAGTGCCTAGCCACTGAAAAGAACCGTTTAATTTTATCTTGTTGAAATTATCACAATGAGGAAAGGCACCCTATCATTATGGCAGTGGTGGTCCCCCCTCATGAAGTTCACATTGAAAGATGAATTACAGTAAAATTCATGTGAATAACATCCTTAGATCCCCACCTCTCCTCTGCTTGCACATTTACCTAAGGGCAGGGCTCTCCAACCCTGTTCCTGGAGAGCTACTGTCCTGTAGGTTTTCACTCCAACCTTAATCTAGCACACCTGATTCTAATAATTAGTTGGTTGATAAACTGAAACAGGTTAGTTACTTATTTACAGGACGGTAGCTCTCCAGGAACATGGTTGGAGACCCCTGCCTTAGGGAGTTTAAAGTTAATAAAGATAATTCTACACATACCATAACAGGGATTAGAATGTTGTCCTGGGAAGTGAGATAAGTAGCCAATCTTACAGAGCAAAAGGAACCACCTTTTTTGTTATCGCAAGGGTGTATCATTGTTCAATAAACTGTGAAAAGCAGGGTGCTGGCTGTGAAATGTGCAAATGTAGCCTGATAATTATGTTTTTTACTTTGTGGGAGCACACTACTAAACTCTGAGTCGAGGACAGAATTCCTTTGTCATAAAACCAGAGACCATATGATTGCACAGTCTCCTGGGAGACAGGGATTATTTCCTTTCCACTAGCTTACCTGCTGATTGACTCCATTACACACTTGATCACTGTTTTACAGTCTGGGCGTGTTGGCAGTTTTAAAATGTTCAAGGCCTTGCATCTATGGGGCCATCTATGAAAGGGTTCCTTGAGGTCAAGATTGGAGGAATTGCGGTGCAGAACATAGATTAATGCAGAATGATTATCTAATTCCACTGCACATCCTGCAGCACATTACCTTCTGTCAAGTCATGTGATACAAATGGGTACACTGCACATGATACAATAGGTATTTGATGATAGCAGATGGGGACTAGAGAGAGAGAGATGAAGATCAGATACCCTCTTATCTCCTACATAAAAGGCTTTGAATCATTGATTCACTGAGAGTGCGGTAAGCATTCCGTTTTTTACTGTCTGAAAGTAGCAATGTGATTTAGTCATACAGATATGATTAATTTCAGTATTCATACCTACTTTTGTCAGATATAATGCAAAGTCTACCTGGGACCGTCTCTTTCTGCTTAGTGCTAATATCATGAAAATTAGATCATTGGTGGTAGATTTCCTGGTGGTTGATCCCCTGGTGCTACTTACATTGCCACTGCATTCTATGAATAATTGATTGATGATTTTTGTACCTTGAGTTTAGGTCCAGAGAAACCACAAGTATTAGAAAATCTACTCCTAGAATACCCTGATCCAGTTGGTTTTAGGGTTTTACAGTAGAGAAGTGGTTGGCTTCCTAACTGCCTTTGCGTGGAGACTGTAGCTTGACACTTCATTATGTCAGGATCCTGACAAAAGTTTCTTTTTAAATGCTGTAACTGCAGAATAACGGCCATACTCTGAGTGAAGATGGGACTTGGTTCAGAAATGCAGTTTTTCCTTTCCTCTACAAAGAGAAAAGTAAAATTTGCTGAGAAATATCAACTGCTCAGGTGCATTTGATATAATCGGATCTGTAATATCATTCAGATAGTTGAATATCAAATACAGTGTGTTGCAGAAGAAGAAAGACTGTCTTATTTGGAGAGAAACAATGTCATTAAGATTATCAACATCATCATTATTGTCCTTCCTTTGTTGATTTGCAAAGTTATGTTTTCCTCAAAAGGCAAGCTAAACACAACCTCATCTGCCAAAGAAAACAGAGACGTATTTAATCTGACCATTTAAAGCCAGGACACGCTTTAAAAACCCCAGGGGAACATCCAGGGCTGACCATGTTTGTTGTTTCCCATTTATCAGATGAGCAGCTGACATTTTTTCAAAAGAGGAATATCCAAATTGGCCTCTGCAGTTGTAGTGTGAATTACATGCTAATGTTAGAAGATTACTTGGGCCATAATAATAATTACTTATTGAGTTTGCAAATGCCTCTGTTTGAATTTTTACATTTATAATTAGAATGTTCTTCTCCTCTCCCATTTATAACACAGTTATCTCAGGTTCCTCTTTGATCATGTGTGGCAAGAGCTGTTTTCCCCAGGAGATTTCTGTAAAACACTATATTACTAACAGCAGTGAGATACTTTCAAAGTGCTCAGTGTTGGCTCTGACCTACAGGGGGATGTAATGTATTAGGCTTTAATATACAGGGAATGGATGTTCCTACAGTAGTTACTGTACACAGTGGCACACAAAAGGCATAGAATATTACACAGACATTACTTAATATTTTATAACGGCAAACTATTGCAAAGGAGTGTTCTCAATAGTTTCCAAGAAAGTTATCGTAATTATTGTGATTAATAACTATTTCTCTACTCACTTTGAAACATATATGAAGTCCACCTACAGTGAGGGAAAAAAGTATTTGATCCCCTGCTGATTTTGTACGTTTGCCCACTGACAAAGAACTGATCAGTCTATAATTTTAATGGTAGGTTTATTTGAACAGTGGGAGACAGAATAACAACAAACAAATCCAGAAAAACGCATGTGAAAAATGTTATAAATGGAATTGCATTTTAATGAGGTAAATAAGTATTTGACCCCTCTGCAAAACATAATTTAGTACTTGGTGGCAAAACCCTTGTTGGCAATTACAGAGGTCAGACGTTTCTTGTAGTTGGCCACCAGGTTTGCACACATCTCAGGAGGGATTTTGTCCCACTCCTCTTTGCAGATCTTCTCCAAGTCATTAAGGTTTCGAGGCTGACGTTTGGCAACTCGAACCTTCAGCTCCCTCCACAGATTTTCTATGGGATTAAGGTCTGGAGACTGGCTAGGCCACTCCAGGACCTTAATGTGCTTCTTCTTGAGCCACTCCTTTGTTGCCTTGGCCATGTGTTTTGGGGCATTTTCATGCTGGAATACCCATCCACCCATTGACAGTTCTTTTGTGTTTCTTCCATTTGTGAATAATCACACCAACTGTTGTTACCTTCTCTCCAAGCTGCTTGGCGATGGTCTTGTAGCCCATTCCAGCCTTGTGTAGGTCTACAATCTTGTCCCTGACATCATTGGAGAGCTCTTTGGTCTTGGCCATGGTGGAGAGTTTGGAATCTGATTGATTGATTGCTTCTGTGGACAGGTGTCATTTATACAGGTAACAAGCTGAGATTAGGAGCACTCCCTTTAAGAGTGTGCTCCTAATCTCAGGTCATTACCTGTATAAAAGACACCTGGGAGCCAGAAATCTTTCTGATTGAAAGGGGGTCAAATACTTATGTCCCTCATTAAAATGCAATTCCATTTATAATATTTTTCACATGCGTTTTTCTGGATTTTTTTGTTGTTATTCTGTCTCTCACTGTTCAAATAAACCCTACCATTAAAATTATAGACTGATAATTTCTTTGTCAGTGGGAAAACGTACAAAATCAGCAGGGGATCAAATACTTTTTTCCCTCACTGTAAATCAATTGAGCCTCGTTTATGAGGTCTATATTGTATATAACAGGGTTTCCTGCGTTAGATACTGTATGTTGAAGTTCGTCAAGATATTGTGTTCTTCAGAGAATTAGGGTATTCCTGGCACATATCCGTTTGGATCTAAACGTTGTCACTAACCAATACAGGTATGTGTTGGAGGATTGGAGTGTGAGGGCCCTACTTTATTCTACCAGCATGTCAACCACTGCCAATGTTAATGTATAGTAGACTGTAGTGTTGAGTAAAGCATTTCTGTGTTGGCTCTGAGCTGCCAGCGGAGTCTTGACACCTGACTCTGATAGATTATTAAATGTCACACATACCCCAACATCAATGGAATGCAAATACAGGTGTTTAAATATTCAAAGAACACAGAGGAGCATCACTCAGAAGCTGGCATTTCAATGTAAATGGCATAGTCTCGGACCAATGACATTAAGGATATTGGAACAGAATAACAACATGGCCTTCGAGATACACTACATCACCAAAAGTATGTGGATACCTGCTCGTTGAACATCTCATTCCAAAATCATGGGCATTAATAGGGAGTTAGCCCGAACCATGATTAACAGCCACAGACCATTATTCCTGCACCAAACTTCACAGTTAGAACTATGCATTGGAGCAGGTAGCAATCTACTGGCATCTGCCAAATCCAGATTTGTCCGTTGGACTGCCAGCGTGAAGTGCGATTCATCACTCCAGAGAACGTGTTTCCACTGCTCCAGAGTCCAAAGGCGGTGAGCTTTACACCACTCCAGCCGACGCTTGGCATTGTGCATAGTGATCTTAGGCTTGCTTGCGGCTGCTCGGCCATGGAAACCCATTTCATGAGGCTCCCGAAGAACAGTTCTTGTGCAGACGTTGCTTCCAGAGGCAGTTTGGAGTGTTGTAACAGAGGGTAGACGATTTTTACGCACTACGCACTTCAGCACTTGGCGGTCCCGTTCTGTGAGCTTGTATGGCCTACCACTTCGCAGCTGAGCTGTTGGAGCTCCTATACGTTTCCACTTAACAATAATAGCACTTAGATTTGACCGGGGCAGCTCCAGCAAGGCATACACTTGACGAACTGACTTGTTGGAAAGGTGGCATCCTATGATGTTGCCACATTGAAAGTCACTGAGCTCTTTAGTAAGTCCATTCTACTGCCAATGTTTTTCTATAGAGATTGCATGGCTGTGTGCTCGATTTTATACACCTGTCAGCAACAGGTGTGGCTGAAATAGCCAAATCCACTAATTTGTATATACAGTGCATTCAGAAAGTATTCAGGCCACTTGACTTTTCCCACATTTTAGCCTTACACTAAAATGTATTAAATAAATGTTTTCCCTCATCAATCTACACACAATACCCCATAATGACAAAGTGAAAACAGGGTTTTAGACATACAGTATTTACAAATGTATAAAACAAATATCATTTTACATAAATATTCAGACCCTTTGCTATGAGACTCGAAATTGAGCTCACGTGCATCCTGTTTCCATATGCAGCATTGAAGGTCCCCAAGAACACAGTGGCCTCTGTCATTCTTAAATGGAAGAAGTTTGGAAGTCTTCCTAGAGCCAAACTGGGCAATTGGGGGAAAAGGGCCTTGGTCAGGGAGGTGTCCAATAACCCAAAAGGCAGCTAAATGACTCTCAGACCAGGAGAAACAAGATACTTTGGTCTGATGAAACCAAAACTGAACTCTTTGGCCTGAATGCCAAGCTTCACGTCTGGAGGAAGCCTGGCACCATCCACACAGTGAAGCATGGTAGCGGCAGCATCATGCTGTTGGGATGTTTTTCAGCGGCAGGGACTGGGAGACTAGTCAGGATCAAGGGAAAGATGAACAGAGCAAAGTAAAGAGAGATCATTGATGAAAACCTGCTCCAGAGCGCTCAGGACTTCAGACTGGGGCGACGGTTTACCTTCCCAACAGGACAACAACCCTAAGCACACAGCCAAGACAATGCATGAGTGGCTTCGGGACAAGTCTTTGAGTGGCCCAGCCAGAGCCCGGACTCAAACCTGATCGAACATCTCTGTAAAGACCTGAAAATAGTGGCGCAGCGATGCTCCCAATCCAACCTGACAGAGCTTGGGAGGATCTGCAGAGAAGAATGGGAGAAACTACCGGTGTGCCAAACTTGTAGTTTTATACCCAATAAAACTTTAGGTTGCTTCAACAACGTACTGAGTAAAGGGTCTGAATAATTATGAAAATGTGATATTTCAGTTTTGTATTTTTTATAAATTTGCAAAAATGTATAAAAACAGTTTTTTCTTTTTCATTATGGGGTAATGTGTGTAGATTGATGAGGGAATAAACTATTTAATCAATTTTAGAATAAGGTTGTAGCGTAACTAACTTTGGAAAAAGTAAAAGATTGTGAATACTTTCCGAATGCACTGTATAGTGTATTACTCTACCGGGAATCTAATAAATAAAAATCTCTATCTATAGTTTTTAAATATATAATATATTATCAGTAATTATTTATGGTTTAATTCTGCAGTCTGGGGTCTTCCCATTGTGTGGTCTTCATGTCTGAAAATACATCAGATTTATTCAGCATTGGTAGGAGGCATATGCGTTTTTTCAGAGTTGTAGAGTTGTAGTACATGTTATACATACTGTGATCTATGTAGAATATCCTCCCATCACTGTGGACCCTCCCAGCCAGGATAAGATCAGGGATAGCACAAACATTACTCGCACCATCATTTTCCCCCTTAAAATCAACCATTTACTCAGCAATTTTCAACTTTAAGAGGCTCACCACATTGGGCTACTAATTGCCTTCCTAGAATGCTATTATTGGGTATTATGTCATTGTAAAGTTACTGGCAATGGCTCGAGTGTTAAGGCAGTGGTTCCGTAGTGGAAGGAGTCAGGTGCAGGAGGTAATTGCGTGTGAAAGGTATTTAATAAAGTCACCAGTCACAAACAATACACTCTGGCAAAGCAAAATACCCACACAAATTAATAATAAACGGGCACAAACAAGCAACCCAGCAAACACGAGAACCAAAATCAAATTGCCCTCAGTACACAGACTGGGAAATGCAACGATGACACAAAGACAAAATAACAATCACGCACAAGGGGAAGAGGGGAAAGGTAGGAATATAACAGGGGCGTGATTGGGAGAAAATGTACAACAGGTGTGTACAATCAAGACAAAACTAACAGACACATGAAAAGGAGAGCGGTGATGGTTAGAAAACCGGTGACGTCGACCGCGAACACCGCCCGAACAAGAAGAGGGACCGACTTCGTGACATCGAGGTCAGTTGGGTCTAGCAAGGTCTCCTCCTCATGTGCACAGGAATCTTCAACCTGGGATCTTCCTGTTCACAGCCAGGAAATACAGTGGGGCAAAAAAGTATTTAGTCAGCCACCAATTGTGCAAGTTCTCTCACTTAAAAAGATGAAAGAGGCCTGTAATTTTCATCATAGGTACACTTCAACTATGACAGACAAAATGAGGAAAAAAAAATCCAGAAAATCACATTGTAGGATTTTTAATGAATTTATTTGCAAATTATGGTGGAAAATAAGTATTTGGTCAATAACAAAAGTTTATCTCAATACTTTGTTATATACCCTTTGTTGGCAATGACAGAGGTCAAACGTTTTCTGTAAGTCTTCACAAGGTTTTCACACACTGTTGCTGGTATTTTGGCCCATTCCTCCATGCAGATCTCCTCTAGAGCAGTGATGTTTTGGGGCTGTCGCTGGGCAACACGGACTTTCAACTCCCTCCAAAGATTTTCTATGGGGTTGAGATCTGGAGACTGGCTAGGCCACTCCAGGACCTTGAAATGCTTCTTACGAAGCCACTCCTTCGTTGCCCGGGCGGTGTGTTTGGGATCATTGTCATGCTGAAAGACCCAGCCACGTTTCATCTTCAATGCCCTTGCTGATGGAAGGAGGTTTTCACTCAAAATCTCACGATACATGGCCCCATTCATTCTTTCCTTTACACGGATCAGTCGTCCTGGTCCCTTTGCAGAAAAACAGCCCCAAAGCATGATGTCTCCACCCCCATGCTTCACAGTAGGTATGGTGTTCTTTGGATGCAACTCAGCATTCTTTGTCCTCCAAACACGACGAGTTGAGTTTTTACCAAAAAGTTATATTTTGGTTTCATCTGACCATATGACATTCTCCCAATCCTCATCTGGATCATCCAAATGCTCTCTAGCAAACTTCAGACGGGCCTGAACATGTACTGGCTTAAGCAGGGGGACACGTCTGGCACTGCAGGATTTGAGTCCCTGGCGGCGTAGTGTGTTACTGATGGTAGGCTTTGTTACTTTGGTCCCAGCTCTCTGCAGGTCATTCACTAGGTCCCCCGTGTGGTTCTGGGATTTTTGCTCACCGTTCTTGTGATCATTTTGACCCCACGGGGTGAGATCTTGCGTGGAGCCCCAGATCGAGGAAGATTATCAGTGGTCTTGTATGTCTTCCATTTCCTAATAATTGCTCCCACAGTTGATTTCTTCAAACCAAGCTGCTTACCTATTGCAGATTCAGTCTTCCCAACCTGGTGCAGGTCTACAATTTTGTTTCTGGTGTCCTTTGACAGCTCTTTGGTCTTAGCCATATTGGAGTTTGGAGTGTGACTGTTTGAGGTTGTGGACAGGTGTCTTTTATACTGATAACAAGTTCAAACAGGTGCCATTAATACAGGTAACGAGTGGAGGACAGAGGAGCCTCTTAAAGAAGAAGTTACAGGTCTGTGAGAGCCAGAAATCTTGCTTGTTTGTATGTGACCAAATACTTATTTTCCACCATAATTTGCAAATAAATTCATTAAAAATCCTACAATGTGATTTTCTGGATTTTTTTTTCCTCATTTGTCTGTCATAGTTGAAGTGTACCTATGATGAAAATTACAGGCCTCTCTCATCTTTTTAAGTGAGAGAACTTGCACAATTGGTGGCTGACTAAATACTTTTTTGCCCCACTGTAAGTCACACAAACAGGAAAGAGCAGTGAGAACGGCAGTACTGTCCAGATGATAACTTGTCATTCTGGCCATGATGATGCGTGACTAGACCCTATAGGTAGGGCCTGGGGGTATTTCTTGACCGTTTGACATACTGTACTTTGTGTTGCACAACAAAATAAGTTGTGCAATCCAAAAAAAGGACACAATAAGCACAATAATCAGAGTACACAATGTATTGTTTATGTTTATAATACAGCATATGACCAATAGTCTGGTAAATAGAGAGTTTGAAAAAACAACTTGTTTTGAGAATGAATAAACTCTAATTTTGCTTTCCAGTCACATCATTAGTCAGTGACAAGAGCCACTTGAAGCATTGGTGTTGTCTCTGATTTGTATGTTTATTATTATTTCATGTAACCAGAGGTTGGATTGGAACAACTGCAATCTTATTTATTCTTTCTCCTTGAATGACAGTAGTAATTTGTGAATTTGTCAAGTGATTGACCACACAAGAGGGGTAATGCATGCAAGGCAATAAATCATGTGTGTTTGCATTTAGTCAGACTAACTTAGAGAGACAGAGAACCCTAAGGACCAATCATTTTCACAGCCTTGCCTTGTTTCCACTCCCAGACACCCTTACAAACGTATTTTACGACAACACACTTTTTATTACCTGTTGGAGCAATCATAAGAGAGACTTACAAGTTGTGCATAGAGATGGGACCAATGTTCATTGCCTCATTTTGGCTTAATGTCTTTGTCCTTAGTTGTAAAGCTTCAGCGTGCCAATTTGATTCTTGTCATCCACTTAAATCACTGATATGGGCTGCCCCTGAGACAGGCTGTCGAGTTATTAGTAATGAGATTCCTTTGGCTGTAATTAGGTTCAGAGTAGGCCAGGTAATGTCCCCCTCTATCCCTGGATTCATCACATCAATATGGTTTAGGGTGACTGGAGGAAATAGCCCAAACCTACAGTATAGTTTCTCAGTCAAAATTGAAGAGTTGTTCAGTACAATGCCTTGGACTATACTGTAGCAAATCAGGAAAGATTTGTGGCAAATCTAAAATGGCAAACATCATAAAATATCACATTATCGGATCCAAAATGCTTTCAAATGTTCTGTTTTAACGTGCAATCACACAAACCTCACTGTGCATTCAGACCAACTGATTATAATTTTTTTTATAAAAGTAATGTCATGTAATGAAATATATAATAACTACGGTATGTAAATGCGTTCTAGCAAAAGTGGGACAGAAAAACTGATAAAGTAGGCTGTGCCATCTGCCATTTTCAAGGGTAGTCAGATGCATTACACATGTCCAATTTCCATGTGTGTACATAAACAAACATTATACTTCACCGACTATTATAAACCCAACACATGAACAGGTTTTAAATGGAATGAAACAAATGTGTATGGCAGATAGGAAATCTTCCACAACCAGACATTCCTCTCTGAAATGACATTTTGAGTGGTTTTCCTTTCCAGAGTGAACCATTTCCTGTTCGTGATGTCTCTGAACTCATTCGTGGCTTAGCTTCCTGAACAGCCCAAGTCCGGACTCAGAGAACAGAATCGTCTTACAAACCGAACTGTTCATATCAAAACGATGGTGATATTGTAACTAATCACCTGGAAAGCGATTCTTCTTACAACATACCAAAACAAAAATAGCTAGAATCCTACGTCATAGATAAACATACAGTGGGGTCTGGAATTATTGGCTTCTTTGATAAAAAATTAGCTAAAAAGATTGTAGAAAATAAACAATACAAATACTGAGCTATATTGTAAAATAAATAAAATAAAAAATGATATTACACTATATATACAAACATATGTGGACACCCCTTCAAATTAGTGGATTTGGCTATTTCAGCCACACCCGTTTCTGACGGGTTTATAAAATCTAGCACACAACCATGCAATCTCCAGAGACAAACATTAGCAGTAGAATTGACTTACTGAAGAGCTCAGTGACTTTCAACGTGCCACCGTCATAGGATGCCACCTTTAACATGTCACATCATAGGATGCCACCTTTCCAACAAGTCAGTTTGTCAAATTTCTGCCCTGCTAGAGCTGCCCGGTCAACTGTAAGTGCTGTTATTGTAAAGTGGAAACGTCTAGGAGCAACAATGGCTCAGCCGCGAAGTGGTAGGCCACAAAAGCTCACAGAATGGGACCGCTGAGTGCTGAAGCGCGTAGCAGGTAAAACAATTTGTCCTGGGTTGCAACACTCACTACCGAGTTCCAAACTACCTCTGGAAGCAATGCCAACACAATAACTGTTCATCGGGAGCTTCATGAAGCCTAAGATCACCATGTGCAATGCCAAGCGTCAGCTGGAGTGGTGTAAAGCTCGCCGCCATTGGACTCTGGAGCAGTGGAAACGCGTTCTCTGGAGTGATGAATCACGCTTCACAATCCGGCAGTCCGACGGACAAATCTGGGTTTGACGGACGCCAGGAGACTGCTACCTTCTCCAATGCATAGTGCTAACTGTAAAGTTTGTTAAAGGAATAATGGTCAGGGGCTGTTTTTCATGGTTTGGGCTAGACCCCTTAGTTCCAGTGAAGGGAAATCTTAATGCTAAAGCATACAATGACATTCTAGACCAGTGGTTCCCAAACTTTTTATAGTCCCGTACCCCTTCAAACATTCAACCTCCAGCTGAGTCCCCCTCTAGCACCACAGTCATCGCACTTTCAAATGTTTTTTTTGCCATCATTGTAAGCCTGCCAGAGGCAGAGAATTATTTATTTCAGCTTTTATTTCTTTCATCACATTCCCAGTGCGTCAGAGGTTTACATGCACTCAATTAGTATTTGGTAACATTGCCTTTAATTTGTTTAACTTGAGTCAAATGTTTCAGGTAGCCTTCACAAGCTTTCTACAATAAATTGGGTGAATTTTGGCCCATTCCTCCTGACAGAGCTGGTGTAACCTAGTCAGGTTTGTAGGCCTCCTTGCTCACACACACATTTTCAGTTCTGCCCACACATATTATATAGGATGGAGGTCAGGGCTTTGTGATGGCCAGTCCAATACCTTGACTTTGTTGTCCTTAAGCCATGTTGATACAATTTTATTTTACTAGGAATATTTTACTCAAGAATAAATTCTTATTTTCAATGACAGCCTAGGAACAGTGGATTAACTGCCTTGTTCATTGTATGATTCTTTTGTGTGCAAATGAACTCAAGCTTACGGACAATGTCAAATGTGATATAGCGAAGCACCTGAGTGAGTTGGGTGCGCAATTACACAGATAGTGCTGCCATATATTTTGTGAAGTGCACCAGTCACTCCTGCAGCAAAGCACCCCCACAACATGATGCTGCCACCCCCGTGCTTCACGGTTGGGATGGTGTTCTTCGGCTTGTAAACCTCCCCCTTTTTCCTCCAAACATAACGATGGTCATTACGGCCAAACAGTTTTATTTTTGTTTCATCAGACCAGAGGACATTTTTGCAAACCCTAGTCTGGCTTTTTTATGGTGGTTTTGGAGCAGTGGCTTCTTCCTTGCTGAGCAGCCTTTCAGTTTATGTCGATATAGGACTCGTTTTACTGTGGATATAAAAACGGTTGTACCGGTTTCCTCCAGGATCTTCACAAGGTCCTTTCCTGTTGTTCTGGGATTGATTTGCACCTTTCGCACCACGGTACGTTCATCTCTAGGAGACAGAACGGGTCTCCTTCCTGAGCGGTATGACGGCTGCATCGTCCCATGGTGTTTATACTTGCGTACTATTGTTTGTACAGATGAACGTGGTACCTTCAGGCATTTGGAAATTGCTCCCAAGGATGAACCAGACTTGTGGAGGTCTACTATTCTTTTTATGAGGTCTTGGCTGATTTCTTTTGATTTTCCGATGATGTCAAGCAAAGAGGCACTGAGTTTGAAGGTAGGCCTTGAAATACATCCACAGGTACACCTTCAATCGACTCAAATGATGTCAATTAACCTATCAGAAGCTTCTAAAGCCATGACATAATTTTTTGGAATTTTCCAAGCTGTTTAAAGGCACAGTCAACTTAGTGTATGTAAAGTTCTGACCCACTGGAATTGTGATAGTGAAATAATCTGTCTGTAAACAATTGTTGGAAAAATGACTTGTGTCATGCACAAAGTAGATGTCTTAACCAATTTGCCAAAACTATAGTTTGTTAACAAGACATTTGTGGAGTGGTTGAAAAACTCCAACCTAAGTGTATGTAAACCTCAGACTTCAAAGTTGTCCCACTAGCGGGCCACCTAGCCCTAATTAAAATAAAGTGATGATCCTAACTGACCTAAGACAGGACATTTTTACTAGGATTAAATGTCAGGAATTGTGAAAAACTGAGTTTAAATGCATTTAGCTAAGGTGTATGTAAACCTCCGACTTCAACTGTAGGTACGTGGTTGCAAAGGGCGTCTTAATAGCACGATTTGCCAAGGCAGAAAACTCTGAGTGCAGCCCAATCCAGAAATCTGGCACTGGCTTCTGAATAAATTCAATTCTTGTTGCAATTTCGATGAGCCTCTCTTGTTCAGATATCGGTCAGTGGACTGGAGGCAGGGCATGAAAGAGATAATGAATCCAGTTGTTTGTGTCATCCGTTTCAGGAAAGTATCTGTGTAATTGCACACCCAACTCACTCAGGTGCTTCGCTATATCACATTTGACATTGTCCGTAAGCTTGAGTTCATTTGCACCCAAAAAATCATACAATGATGGAAAGACCTGTGTGTTGTCCTGGTTAATGCAGACAGAGAAGAGCTCCAACTTCTTAATCATAGCCTCAATTTTGTTCTGCACATTGAATATAGTTGCGGAGAGTCCCTGTAATCCTAGATTCAGATCATTCAGGCGAGAAAAAACATCACCCAGATAGGGCAGTCGTGTGAGAAACTCATCATCATGCAAGCGGTCAGACAAGTGAAAACTATGGTCAATAAAAAATGTCTCTCAAATCTCTCAATTCTCGCTGCCCATGTCATTGCATAGTGCAGAAAATACACGAGAGTTCAGGGGCCTTGCTTTAACAAAATAAAAAATGTTCACTGTAGTGTCCAAAACGTATTTTAAGCTGTCAGGCATTCCCTTGGCAGCAAGAGCCTCTCGGTGGATGCTGCAGTGTACCCAAGTGGCGTCGGGAGCAACTGCTTGCACGTGCGTTACCACTCCATTATGTCTCCCTGTCATGGCTTTTGCGCCATCAGTACAGATATCAACACATCTTGACCACGAAAGTCCAATTGATGTCACAAACCTGTCCATTACTTTAAAAATATCCTCTCCTGTTGTCCTGGTTTCCAGTGGTTTGCAGAAGAGGACGTTTTCCTTAATTAACCCCGCAAAAATGTATCGGATCTATACCAGGAGCTGTGCCTGGCCCGCCACATCTGTTGACTCATCCAGCTGTAACACATAGAATTCACTGGCTTGTATGCGAAGCAGTTATTGTTTCAAAACATCTCCTGGCATGTCACTGATTCGTCGTGAAACAGTGTTGTTTGATGTTGGCATTGTCTGTATTGTTTTTTGGCCTTTTCCCCCAGCATTGTACCAGCCATATCCACGGCACCAGGAATAATTAAGTCCTCCACAATAGTATGGGGCTTGCCTGTCCTAGCCACTCAGTAGCTCACCATATAAGAAGCTTCTAGCCCCTTCTTATTAATGATATCTGTTGCTCTTTATACATCTTTCTTCTCGAAAGTAGTCTTAATTCCAGCTCAAAAAACTCTCATGGCTTATTTTTCTAATTGACATGTTTTGTTTCTAAATGACTGCGCAAAAGTGAAGGTTTCATCGAGTTGTGAGATAGTACTTTTGCGCATATAACACGCTGGGGCTTAGGAAAGCCACTACTCCCAATATAAGTGAACCCCAAATCAAATCAAATCCGATGTTATTAGTCACATGCGCCGAATACAACAGGTGTAGACCTTACAGTGAAATGCTTACTTACGAGCCCCTAACCAACAGTGTAGTTTCAAAAAAATATTGATAAGAATAAGAGATAAAAGCAACGTAATTAAAGAGCAGCAGTAAAAAATAACAATATATACAGGGGGGTGCCGGTACAGAGTCAATGTGCGGGGGCACCGGTTAGTTGAGGTAGTATGTACATGTAGGTAGAGTTAAAGTGACTATGCATAGATGACAACAGAGAGTGGCAGTGGTGTGGAGAGGGGAGGGGGCAATGCAAATAGTCTGGGTAGCCATTTGACTAGATGTCGAGGAGTCTTACGGCTTTGGGGTTGAAACTGTTTAGAAGCCTCTTGGACCTAGACTTGGCGCTCCGGTACCACTTGCCGTGTGATAGCAAAGAGAACAGTCTATGACTAGGGTGGCTGGAGTCTTTGACAATTTTTAGGTCCTTCCTCTGACACCGCCTGGTATAGAGATCCTGGATGGCAGGAAGCTTGGCCCCAGTGATGTACTGGGACGTTCGTACTACCCTCTGTAGTGCCTTGCGGTCAGAGGCCAAGCAGTTGCCATACCAGGCATTGATGCAACCAGTCAGGATGCTCTCGATGATGCAGCTGTAGAACTTTTTGAGGATCTGTCATGGTGTGCTTGGACCATGTTAGTTTGTTGGTGATGTGGACACCAAGGAACTTGAAGCTCTCAATCTGCTCCACTGCAGCCCCATCGATGAGAATGGGGGCGTGCTCGGTCCTCTTTTTCCTGTAGTCCACAATCATTTCCTTTCTCTTGATCACGTTGAGGGAGAGGTTGTTGTCCTGGCACCACACGGACAGGTCTCTGACCTCCTCCCTATAGGCTGTCTCGCTGTTGTCGGTGATCAGGTCTACCACTGTTGTGTCATCGGCAAATTTAATGATGGTGTTGGAGTTGTGCCTGGCCGTGTAGTCATGAGTGAACAGGGAGTACAGGAGGGGGCTGAGCACGCACCCCTGAGGGGCCGCTGTGTTGAGGATGAGTGTGGCGGATGTGTTACCTACCCTTACCACCTGGGGGCGGCCCGTCAGGAAGTCCAGGATCCAGTTTCAGAGGTAGTTGTTTAGTCGCAGGGTCCTTAGCTTATTGATGAGCTTTGAGGGCACTATGGTGTTGAACGCATTTTCACATAGGTGTTCCTTTTGTCCAGGTGGGAAAGGGCAGTGTGGAGTGCAATAGAGACTACATCCTCTGTGGATCTGTTGGGGTGATATGCAAATTGGAGTGGGTCTAAATCAAATTGGAGTGGGTCTAAATCAATGTAGTTCTTATCATATTTGTGCCTCTTCGATGGTCCAACGTCCCTGTCTGTTGTTCGGTGCTTTCCTGGGTAAGGGGGCAGTAGCTCTTCGGCTACATCAGATTCACAACTGTCAGTGTTCATGCTAGCTGGGCTAACAATAAATGTAGAATTACAGATGCTAGCATTGGATGTGCTCGTGGAAGCAGAACAACTTGTGTCGTCGACAGGTGCAGGTGTAGTACTGCTGGTAATAGCAGTACTACCAGTAGAGCTGGTATGTGTATCTATGGACGAATGCCTTACTAAATGGACTGCTTGAAAATGTGAAGATTTAAAAAAATATTGTTATTATGTGAATCACATTTTTATTTGGCGTACCCCCGACGGCATTGCGCGTACCCCAGTTTGGGAATACCTGTTCTAGACGATTCTTTGCTTGAGACTTTGTGGCAAGAGTTTGGAGAAGGCCTTTTCCTGTTTTAGCATGGCAATGCCCCCATGCACAAAGTGAGGTCCATACAGAAATGGTTTGTCTAGATCGGTGTGGAAGTACTTGACTAGCCTGAACAGAACCCTGACCTCAACCCCATCGAACACCTTTGGAATGAATTGGAATGCCGACTGCAAGCCAGGAATAATCGCTAAACATCAACGCCTGACCTCACTAATGCTCTTGATGCTGAATGGAAGCAAGTCCCCACAGCAATGTTCCAACATCTAGTGGAAAGCCTTCCCAGAAGAGTGGAGGCTGTTATAGCAGCAAAGTGGGGACCAACTCCATATTAATGCCCATGATTTTGGAATGAGATGTTCGACGAGCAGGTGTCCACATACTTATGGTCATGTAGTGTATTTTATACACATACAATTTCTCAGAGAAAGAGTTTTTTGTTTCACAAGTAATACAAACAAATATGGATCAAAATGATTGGATCCCCCTGTTTTGAATACCTCTATTTTCATGTCATATGACCATAGCACCGGTTCCAATCCAAGTGCCAATGCCCTTTAACAAACTCCAGGTGGTGCTATGGTCTGATGACATTAAAATCAAGGTCTTTGGCCACGCACACCAATGGGAGGTTTTGGTTTTGAAAGAAAAATGAATGGGCAGAAAATATATCATCCCTATTGTAAAATATGGATGTGGATCTTTGATGTTATGGGGCTATTTAGCTTCCACTGTTCCTGGGGCCCTTGTTTAAGGTCAACTGTAACATGAACTTTACCAAGTAACAGGACATTTTAGGCCAAATCCTGGTTGCCTCCCCTAGGATGCTGAAACTTGACCTCAAGTGAACCCCAAGCACACATCAAAATCCACAAATAAATGGTTAATTGACCACAAAATCTGCATTTTGCAATGGCCATGTTAGTCTCCGGACTTGAACCCCATTGAAAACATGTGGTTTGAATTGAAGAGGCTAGTCCACAAGTGCAGAAGAAGGATATCAAGGATCTGGAAAGATTGTGTACGGAGGAATTGTCTAAGATCCCTCCTAATGTGTTATCCAAATTCATAAAACATTTTCGATAAAGGCTAAGTGTCATTATCCTCGCAAGGGTAGGGTGCTGGAGTATTGAAAACAGGGGATCCAATCATTTTGACTCCTATCTTTAAATGTATTACTTGTTAAACAAAATCTCTTCCTCTGAGCAATTATATTCATTTAAAAATAATATAATTTTTGTTTTGCATACAATATAGCTGGTAGTTGTATAATTTATTTTATACAGTCGTATTTGCTGAACTATATCAAGGGACCCAATAATTCCAGACCCCACTGTATGTGTGTGGCTCTGGTATATACTGTCACACATGATTGGTTATTGTATATTTCAACGTTGAATGAACATGAGGAGATGAAAAAGAAAACACTCAAAATCTTTTTTGTTTTCATAGGTGTGGCCAAAGAGACAGAATTGGTTACTTCACATGCAGTATTATAAATCCAAAGGGAGATGTTTTGCTCTAACACAATATTTCTATCAACAAATGTCTCGTCAGTGTGGACAGAAATTGATATATTGAAAGTAAAAATAAGCAAAACTATTACAGTGATTAATATCTAATAGATATACATTATGTACTGTACCTCAAGAGAGAACTAAATTGTAGGGTTCTTTAATTTCTCATTATCAACAAGAATATGCAAAAAGGTCAAATAATTATATTGGTCGACTACAATTGTAACAATGACATTATTCATTCAAGACTAAGGTCTAATTTTCCCATCGTGGTGCTGAGTAATGTATATAACAAATAGATCTGTATATTCCAACCTTAAAATTACCCTGGAAATGAATAGGGTGAAACATAAATTTGGGGAGGAGGAGGCATAGTAATCCAAAATAATGTTTAGCAGACATCCCAGGCACCAGCAGCATGAGAAGACAGGGAGCTGAGCTGAACACAGTTGGCAACAAGCAGGCCTAAAGGAATACTACACGCCAACATTGTCATATTCAGCCACAAGAATGAACTCTGTGAGGGAGCTGGAGAGACCAAGGCAAACCAAAAGCAATTCAGATTCCTGTTTTCAAGTTGCTGTTCTTAATTGGAACCAGAAGCTCCTCTCGCCTGTTCCTTTTTGGGTGGACAGACCTGTTGAATTCTGACACACCGAATCTTCTTGTCTTTGAAGAAATCACTCACTAAATGCAGCCCGAAACCAATGCCACAGGAATCCATGATGTTATTCACAGAGGATCTGTTGAACTCTGCTGAAGTCCAACTCTTTGTTGGGATGGAAGCACTGTAGGAACCCAGAAACCATATCTTGTTCATAGATAGATCCTTCTAAGTGTGGTCTTCCTTGTCTTCCCTGAGAGTTTCCTATCCCTCTATGGGGTTATGGAGGCATAATCCCCTGATACAGCACCCACAATTCCTCCTAGTCCCTGCATACGGTTCTTGAAAATATAATTTTACTTCTCCATACCGAGATGGGTCTCTGTGGTAGCGTTGTTCCAATGCAGTCATATTAGATGGTTAATTTCATCACTGAGGGAAAGCCTTGTTCATGTGCCCAAAAATGTCCAAGTTGGTAACTGGGTGTAGCATTCTCTCATGCACTCTCATTAGGGTATAAAGGCGAATACATCTGTCCACATTAGGGTTCAGTTACAACTTGTTAGACACAGCTGTGTTTGCATCAGCCTCTACGGGCTGCTCTTTACTGGGACAGGGCGAATAGGTGGCCAAATACCATTAGCATGCTTCAGATCACAGTTTACATTGGGGAATGTAAAGAAAACAGCAGACATGCAACACGTGAAAGGGCAAGTTTTTAAACATTTTTCTGAATGCACAGTATGCTTCTAATGGAACATCTGCCTGAGGCTCCAAAGACAAACTTTATGAGGGGTAGCTTAGAGAGATCACAAGTTGCAACTTATCAACATACTGTACATACAGTGCTGACATTTTATTGTTTACGACTATACTTTTGTTTATAAAACTTACCATTGAAAATTCCCTCTGTAAATCTTTATCTGTTATGCTTGACACATTTTTCTATCTAAATAAACACCCCAACACTTAAGTTTATGACAGTTGAGGAAGTGAGCATAAGCAGGAAGCTCCTCTTAAAGGCGTGTGAATGTGAGCAAATTCAGCACAGCCAGTTGAGCTTACAGCAAGGCTGTTTTACAGGATGTTTTTAGAATCCAGAGGAAACGTGTTGGTTTAGCACATGTTCTACTGCAGTTCTGCTGCTAGGCTACACAGTGAGGTATAGATACGGCGCTTATGATTTAAATGGAGTCACAGTCCATTTGTCCCGACAGTGTTTCTGTCCAGAATGAAATGAGCCGTGTTGGATTGCTAGAGATGGCTGCCTCTCCCTTTCACTCTCATTAATCTGATCCGTGCGTGCCCAAATCCAGATTGGCAGAGGCATCATGCATATGCTTTGCTGTCACGCAAACCAGATTTCCCCCACTGCAATATGCTGTAATACTAATTTCAAGCCATTGTGAACCAATTGCAATTAAGGTTTCCATTCATTCGTAATGCTCCTTTGACAAAGAAACAAGATCAGGTCATAGAAAAGTATTGTTCAAAATCCTCTGGACTTCTATTTCCGGCCAAAGGTGTTCTCTAATTGACCACACCTCACTTGAGGGTAATCGATTATGACGATATTATCCCCCAATGACACATTCACTAGTGATCTGCCAGCCTTAAGGGAATGGGGGATGCTTCACCTTCTTGCCAAAGAAATGGAGGAGAGAAAAGACTGTCTCTACAGAAAGCCAGCGGGAAGTGAAGTCATCAGAAGAACGATTTGCTTGGCTGCAACTTCCCCATGAGGAAAAGCAGTGGAAATTCAGAGGCTCCCTGGAACAATTTAGAAATACCATGAAGTTACTTTGGAAAGACTTCTAATGTGTAAGCTTGATGCCACATGTTCACGTTAGTCTTTTAGCACGGAAAACTGGAATCAATTGTGGCGAGGGCTTTGTGATATCACGTCTGTCTCTTCACAGATCATTATGGGCTGGTGTTGCGAACAGCTTTGTTCCCCTGGGGTCACAAGGTCAAAGGTTGGAATCCACTGTTAATATGTACAGTATGTGTATGCTTGCTGGGAGTCCTGAAATGCTGCTAAATAAAATATGTTCAAATTAATATATTTGTCTTCACAACTGGTCTGGAAAGCCCTTTTGTGACAGGCTAGAGAATGCAGTTGTTACTGCTTTCCTATGAAAATACACCTTACATTTTCATCTTGTGCTAACAGAATAAACAACACATTATACAGTACATGTCTTTAAGGGGGCAATCAGCAGTTGCTACATCCATTTTAGGACCTATAAATTAATGATATGTACCCATTGATTCTAAGAAGAATGTAAATAATAAATGCCTCATGAGCTTAGTTCTGTCATAACCCATCAGAACCCAAAATATAAGCTTGTTTTACAACAATGTTTGTAAACAAAAGTAAATGTAAACAAACACTATGTAGTCTCAAAGCTCTGTCTATAATTTTGAGAGTGGTTAAATTTCTAAAGCCCCATCTCTCAGGTTTTTACCGAAACAGGATCAGGGACAACATTTGGTTATTATTTCTGCTGCTGATAGCTGCTTTAAGTCAGATGAGATGTTTTGATATTGCCTTTGAGAAAATGAGTTAATTTGAATGAATCCTCTACCTTTCTCTTAAATGTACCATGATGTCTCTCAGCTGTGTGAAGTTCATTGGAAAGGTACCAACAATATGAAGCTAGGAAACAGAACCTTCTAGCATGAACATTCATTTAATGACACAGCTGCAGTCTCAGGTTTAATTGAGTTGTGTGTGTAGTGTGATAAGAGGGAAGACTTTACCCAGGCACTTCAGGAAGGTCTTTCCCACAGAGCATGACAAACTCTAGCTGCAGAGTAAGCAGAAACAGCAGAGAGGGAAGGGAACATGAAGGGTAGAGAGGAACTTTCAGACAAACATTTGTCCCATTTAACAAGTTAGTGCTTTACTTATGTGATTTCGCTGAACCATCTCTGGCAGCAGAATATCCCCCATGTGTAACTATTTGATATGCACAAAAGTTTAACCAATATCATCAGTAGGCTTTAACGTGAAAATAACCAAAACAGAACAATTACAAACTAGGGGATAAAAGGCATTTTGACAGAGCATTAAAGGATATGTAAAACCTTGTGATCCAAAGTTCAATATTTACCCCTAATTGAACGTTGATTATTCAGCTGTGTCTCATATGAGTCCTTGCTCCGGACAAGTCCCATAAACAGGAACTGCAGCTGGGCTACTTTGGTCTCACATATTTGCTGGATTTCAAGTAAAATACTGTTTTATTTACACTGGAATCTGAAATACAGGACCTCACACACAAGTCAACTATTAAGTTCTTAACTATTTTTGTGGAGACATTCCTTGAACTCAAGATGCTAACATTTTGTGTAACCTTTCAGTGAGCTAATCTATTGGCGCTTTCAGTACAATGCTGAGCAACAGCCCTGGGCAGCCTCTGCTGTTCTATGGAGGTGTCAGATATGTGTTGGGAACAACTGATGCACTCACGCATTAAATGTCAAGATCTGACATATCACCAACACAACATGTAATGTGGTAAATGGTAGGATTGGTCACAACTACACTTTAGTTATGATGCACTGTTATGAATGCCTTCGTTATGATGACACTTTTGAACACCTTTGTAACCTGTATTAACTCTAACCTGAAACATTGGCTTGAGGCAAACAGGATTAATTTAGCTGTGCCTGGCAATACCCAGTTGTGTTCACTTCTTTATTCCCTGAAGCATGTCAGTATTAGGAGGGATTTCAAAGGCCTTGTCTACTGGGTGAGGCCTGTTTGCGGAACAGTGTTGGAGGTTAGAACTACATAAACACTACAGGGATGCTTTTATACTGGAACATCAGCACATTTTCACTGAACACAATGTCAGCAAAAGAGAGTTATCTGGGTCAAGGGAAGCAATGTATCACACAGGCAACACATGAGGCAGGTTGGAGAAAATTCAACCTGCTCTTCAAGTTAATACAGTAGCAAACCCCTAGATGGGTAACCGCTATGTTCACTGTAGCATGGTTGAATACCAATGTCCATTATAGACATATTGTATCATGTAGATGAGAAGACCTCACAGCTGTATGATACACTAGACACGTTTTATGGGTTACACTAGCTAGAAATTGTATGCCAGATAATGTGATATAAAGATTTTGGTGTCCGTTACTGGGTGTTACAGGAAAGCCCCATACAAACAGCCGCCATAAATTTGTCAACTACCCTGTTCTTCGCGATACTTTCTTTGTTCTCGCTTTAGTGAAAAAGTATCTTATAAATGTCAGTTTCAAGTTGCAGGTGGTAAAACTTTTTTTTTTAACTCACAAAGATATTACATCCATATTTTGTACTGTGCAAAGTGGTTGTAGTAGCTGCCGCACATCTAGCATTTCCCAGCATTTTTGCAGGAACAAGTTGTTTCTAGAAGTATATGACAGAGCATCATTTAGTGCAACTAAAACAAATATCTACACACATGCAAGACGCCTATCTCACTCGATACAAAACATGGATTTAAATATCTTTCAGAAATGTCTGGTTTTTGTAAAACACCTGCAACTGGAAACAAAACATTTAAGGTAATTAACTACAATGGCCATAATTGATTGCGTCTACATGTCCAGTCTGTTTTTTTTACTCCTGTTATGTAAAAGATACATAAGAATGCATGATGGAGAGGGATACAGCATTTGCTTTGCGAGGTATCTCTACCTGAAAATACATGATCTAAGTGATTGATAGTTGATATTCAGCAGTCATAAAAGTATGCCTTATTTACTTCGAAGAACTACTTTGTCAGACAGCATAGGCAGCAGCTCTACAGAGATGAGATGATGACTTGGAATGAAATAGTAAAGTCACAAAATAAACAAATATAATTTACCCAACAACTGAAATATGTTATAAAAGTAAAGAATGTGAAGAAATTATTATTAGTAAGTGAGGCAGTCACTACCATCATGGGACTTTTATTAATTGTTTTATTCTGGTTTATGTTGTTTTTACAGCATTCAACCCACATAATGCATAGTGCATTCAATGAAAATTTGTTTTAATCAAAATCGAAATTATTTTTCCAGAATCGAACCGAAACCGACCTCAAAAAGCACTAATCGCTCAGCACTACTGGCTTTACAGTCTGTAGTTATTGATTACACTTCCTCAATATGAAAGTGAGGTCAGTTTCCCCAGTGATCCAATACCTCACAAAAGTCTATAATACTGTTGCACTCTATCAATGATATTAGGCTAGGGAATATTTCCTGTTAACTGTGTGCTGCAGGTTTAGTAACTCTACAAGCCTGCAGATGTGGTCTTGAGACTTACTGGTTGCTGTAAAATACCCTTCTTATTAGATAATTTAGAGATTGACATCAGATTGTTTCAAACTCCTCCAATTCTATAGGACTACTCTGTACGTTTCTGAGATTTGTGAAAATCTAAATTTTCTCTACATTTTCTGTTGAACAGAGGCACCTTTTACAAAGCTTTGCTGTAAATGGGGCTTATCAACCTGATTTTAGTGTATGACCTTTGCAAAGGCTCTCAGGGATGCTGGAAATCTAGCTTCAGAAAGTTGTTATATAACCAAAGATGTGTGGTTTCCATTACTGGGTATTACAAATTTGCCTATACAAAACGTCACCAGAGATGTATCATCTAACTTGGTATTGGTGATGCTGTCTTCGTTCTCGATTTGGCCAAACATGTATCTTCTAAAATGTCCCTGTCCAGTTGCAGGTGGTGCCCCACCTGTTTTGAGCCCCACCTGTTTAGCTCCACCTGTTTTGCATGTTACTTTGGAATTAATACGTATCACATATCAGTTTGCAAACAATGTAAAAAAAATATATCATTGAGTTAATAAAGCCGTGTACAAACATGGTATTTTTTTTGCTTTCTTGAGTAAGGCAGCTCCAAAATGCAGGTGTTTCAGCCTAGCTCAGTGTGTTCTGTGGTGGTGGGGCAGCCAGCGGAAAATACAGAGAGTAGGGGAAATTATAGATAAAACGTATTGGTGCTTATCGGCCATTGGACATAAACATTACACGACAAGTTGGAAATCGCAAATTTAACAACGAGTGGTTTGGAAGGAATCCGTAGCTAACTGCAAGCGTTGCAAAGCAATCACTAGCCTGTTATTCAGTGGAGTGGGTGTGTGGTCCAAGTCTGGGTTTAAGGGTCTCTTTTCCAAGCTTAAAAGGATAAACATTCCAACTCAAAACAAGTGGAAACTCGGAACTGGGAAATATCAGACATCAGTGAGTTCAAGACAACTGGGAACTTAGCTCCGACTGGAAAAATACGTTTTGAACGGTCATCCAACTCGGAATTCCAAGTTGGGAACTTTGGCCTGAAGATCACTGACATCATGATTCGACTTAGTTTTTTTTCCCAAGTTCCCAGCTATTTTGAAAGCACCATAAATCTAGAGAATGCCAGACTTTGATGACAACATTTTCCCACAAGGACCACTGCACCACCTCCCTGTTCAAGTGAGCACAGCACAACAAGGTGAATCCAAAAATGTGGGCACCATTTGTCACCGTTAGTGTGAAAGTAATGTCTTGTTTAGTGTTGTGTTGTGTGGCTTTGCTGGTATGCATCAAAAACATTTTTTTGCCCCACCAAGATTTACATGCTAAAATCGCCACTGGCCAGGTCTAATTAAATTGTTTACGAGGTTACCATGAATTGTTTACAAGGTTTAATGTTTGATTTGTTACATGAAATAACATTTTTATCGCTGGTAAGAAACTGCTAGCCATTGGAATCGAGAACGAAGATATTATCACCAATACCAGGTTAGTTTAAAAATCTCTGGTGACGTTTTTTATGGGCGAACCTGTAACGTCCAGTAATGGATACCAACAATCTTTGTTTATTTCACATTATCTGGTGTACAATCTGTAGCTACTGGAGATCTATCTATGTGTTCCACCACCAGGTGCAACACATCAACTCTAATTAAAAACACTAACATGCAGAGATTGCTGGACATTTCACATCACAATAAGGATGCATCATCATCACTCAGGCTCTGACACCTATCATAGAAATACTTGACAGTGGTCCAAATGCTACCCTGCTTTAGAATGATTTAGGCTCCATCTCAATGTTCTGTCAGGCCTCACTCAGAATCCTGAGGGGGCAGCAGGCAGTGCTCACGAAACAGCTGCTGTGTGTGCTTGGCCCTGGGCCCACACCACATTAGATAAGAGTCAACATTTCATTATGCAGGGGGCTGTGGCAGCTCAACCCAAGTGAACACCTAGATGGGCTAGTGGGAGCCCAAGCATGCCACCTGGTCTCAGAGCAGGCAAGGAGATTGGGTGTATCAACAGCACTAATGACCAGCCAGAAATTAAATTGTACATATGCTGCACATAGTGGTTGCGTAGTTTTCTTAACAAACACGTTCAGTGTATGATTAATCTATCCAGGTATTACACCTAAACTGAATCAGTGCCCAGTCAACTAGCATTATGTACTAATTGCAAACAAAATATGCCATCATCCTATGTGGTTAGCCTTGGTGGACTGTGCCTTGCCAACCTTACTTTTTAGTCCTTTCTGAAATGAAATAAAGGTTCAGTTGTTAGTCCGCATAATAATCCAAAAGAAAGTCCAGAAGAAAAAAACGAAATATATAAGCTAGGCCTTAGGTCCTTTAAGACTAACAGCAATAGTCCACAGGGGGAAAGTATTTTGACAATCAATGCAATATCCTTTTAACCAGGGGTTTTCAAACTGGGGTCCGCGATAGTACAGCAGGGGTTCACTAATTTAAAAAATATGTATTTTTTTATTTTTTTTTTTGGGGGGGTTATGTGAAAAATAGTTATTATGAATATTGCTAGCAGCAACAGAATACCCTCATGGATACCATTCTTATGACTCAGCATCCAATTTGAAGGAAGTTAGAGGTTCTGAAGTTTCACAAGCCAATGCAACCTAGCGTTAGCGCATGCTAGCTGTTCCTGTGCATCCGACTCTGGGGAACTAGATAAATGGCTTTATTGACAAAATCTCAAACCATTCATTTAATATGGAGGATATAAACAGCCATTGGCCCTAGTTACATTTCTAAAAAAAAATTACAGGTCATTTTTGGGATGGTAAAACGATTTTAGTGTCAACTTAAATTACCAAAACTATATATATAAAGCATGCAGAAAAGATATTGAACTATATATATTTTTAGATGAGAACTAACAATCAAATAAAAGCTAGACAGTCAAGGAGAACCAAAAATTCCAACACGCCTATTGATTTTGTTATCCTGTTTGAGCAGAGTAGCACAGCATTAGCTATGGAAATTAGCTTAAAACTGATTTTTTTTTTCTCTCTCAGCTCAATTGATGAATGTGTAGAATTTCTGAAAATTTGATTTTCAAAAGAAAAATGTTCTCTACTCCGCCAAGATACCGTACCTTTCTAGTTAATAGATGTTAGAGTTTACACTTCCTCTTCCAATGAACTGTGGGGAGGTCAAAATAATGAGACTGTCTACCAAATCTATTCATTTTTAAATGGTAATTACATCTACTTGCTATTATGATTATCCTGATGATAAGACAAGATGTGACTTCTATAAACAGTTTCCTAACTACCAAACATTTCTGACCACAACATAGGCATTTTCTGAATTAGATTTGCTCAACTCCTGTGTCCTCTCTCCTCCGTCCTCTCTGGTAAACGAGGAGAGGGAAAGTTTATGAAAATGCGCTTGTACAAAACGAGACTCTCCTTCTCCAATTACTTATCATCAGGCAAATTACGTTTACAGGCTGGAATCCCAAAATAAATGTATGAATTTAATTAGCTGTGCAAGACATTTTATTGATAAAAAGGATAAGTAGCATTTCGTTTTTCAATGTTTACATGCTTTTCCTCCTTAGAGAAAAGAATAGCTTATACGAAGTGTGGCAGATTTCAAAACTTCTCAGCAAAGGACTCAAGTGGGAAACACTTGCTTTGGAGGAGGGTAGGACCTTCTTCCGTTTGCCTACTAACAAATTGACATACTCCTCGACCACTCAACCACTTATCTGTTTCTGGGTCACGGGGGAGAGAGGACGGAGGAGAAAGGACAGAGGATGGACTTTTGATCAAATGAGAAAAGCCAAGACATTTCAGAGCCAAGGTAATGCCATAAGTGATAACTTTGCCATTTGCATCACATGATGGGCAGTGTCCTCTTACCTGTAATCTCCTCACGGCAAATGGTAACAAATTAAGCCCGCATGAAGGCTACTTTTGAAAGTACGCGGGGCATGTGATGTCACCGCGTAACAAAAAACTGTCATGGTTCCACCTGTCACCAGAGAGCGGCAGAGACAGTCCTAAAGTCATTAACGATACTCAGGTGTGTCCAGTTTACTCATTATGATTTCCCTGTTAGAACTGTTAAACTGTCAAAATTATGTTTCTATGCAGGACAAAAATCACCTTGCTTTTCTGGTTGGCTGGCAAGTTTCACCATCCAATTATTTCAGATCTAAAGGAGTGTGGTGATACGTTGGCACATAAGAATTATTCAAATGTCAAATATTAGTCAATTATTACATTCTATTGATGCTGACTTTCGTGGTCTACCTGAGACATGAAACAGATAAGTGGGAGGGCATACAGTCTGTCGCAAATGTATTAATGCGTAATTTGCCTGAAAGGGTAATGGGCACACTTCAACCACTACATTTATTTTTACTGGTGTGATGTCATTGCGTCCAGATATCTAAATGGAAACGCAGCCTAACAGGCAATTGTCACATCTATTTTCTATGCAAACTTTCTAAATGTCGAAAAATTGTTAAAGGTAACATAGCTACTAGCTATAAAAATATGCGTATTTTCCTGCCAGAGATGTTTCTATCAAATTGACTTGTTGCACATAAAAATACTTTTTGCAGTTAAATTCCCAGTTTACTTCGATTTGATAGTTATTACATCAACATTTGCACATTAAAAGCGTTTACACCAACATTTGTCGCATAATTAATTTTACCCACATTGTCTAGTGTATTTTGTTTTGTCGACATTTGTAAAGTTTACTGAAACATTTCTGTTTCTGTAACGCCCAGGCCTGGGTTTACAGGCTAGAGCATTTTGGGTTCATTTTGGTTTAGGGGTTTTCACAGTTCTATGGTGTCTAGTTCTATGTTGGGTTAATGGCTCCCAATTAGAGGCAGCTGAGTCTCGTTGTCTCTAATTGGGAACCATTTATATGTTTGGGAATTGCACCTTAGTTTCGTGGGTTATTGTATGTTCATGTCATGATTATGTTAGGTTCATCAGGTTCTTGTCTAGTTAGGTTTCGCCGTTCGAGGTTTAGTTAGGTTTCTTCCGTCGTGGTTAGGTTTAGTTATCTTTGTGTTAGTTTAGCATTTAGCGTTAGGGCTCTCGTCTTGTTCATCGTTTTCTTGTTTTGTTCCGTCTCGTCTCGTCTGTGAATAAATCATGTATTCTGGCTACATCGCTGCGTCTTGGTCTGTCCCCTCAGTAGAGAATCGTGACAGAATAACCCACCAACAAAAGACCAAGCAGCGAGAGACCCGGGAGCTTAGCTCTTGGGAAAAGGAGCAGCGCAGGTGTGCGAGGACTGAGCGTGGGAGCTATGAGGACTTATATGGCGTCTGGACCCCGGAGAGAAAAGTTCATTGGAACTCGCCTGGCACGGAAGCCCGTAAGGCAGCCCCAAGAAACTTTTGGGGGGGCACGAGGGTTGGCCGGTTCAGGAGGGACTCCTGAGCCAACTCCTCGTGCTTTATGGAAGGCGTGGGGAGAGCGTCGCAGCGAAGGGAGGCCGTGCTATGCAGTGTTGCGCACGGTTTCCTATAGGGATTCAGAGGCCGGTGCGAGTGATTCCCGCTCCACTCATCAGTCGGGGAAAATAAGGGTGCAGCCAGAAAGAGTGGTGCCATCGCTGCGCACTAAGTCCCGATGCGTCTCCTGGGACCCGGATATCCTGCTCCAGTTCCGTGTGCGGTGTCTCCGATGCGTGTCCGCAGCCCAGTGCGAGAGATCCCAGCGCCACTCATTGGTCGGGCCGAGGTCTGTGTGCTACCTGGGAGAGTGGTGCCAGCTCTGCGAGCCAGGCCTCCAGTCGCCTTTTAGGACCAAGCTATCCTGTGGTCCTACGGGCAGAATCTCCGGCACGCATCCACAGCCCAGTGCGAGAGATTCCAGCTCCACTCACCCGTGAGGCCAGGGTTAGTGAGCTAGCTGGAGGTATGTCGGCTCTCCGTATCAGGTCCCAGGTCCGGGTGGAGGTTTCTACACGTCCAGTCCCGGTTCCACGCTCCGAGATCCCTGTTCCACGCTCCGAGATCCCTGTTCCACGTTCCAAGATCCCTGTTCCACGTTCCAAGATCCCTGTTCCACGTTCCAAGATCCCTGTTCCACGTTCCAAGATCCCTGTTCCACGTTCCAAGATCCCTGTTCCACGTTCCAAGATCCCTGTTCCACGTTCCAAGATCCCTGTTCCACGTTCCAAGATCCCTGTTCCACGTTCCAAGATTCCAGCTCCGTGTTCCAAGATCCCAGTCCGTGTAGTGGTTTCCGCCGCGTCCTGTCGGCTCCGGCGCACCAAGCTCCCGTGCGCTCCGAGAGTCCAGCACGTCCTGCTCGGCTCCGCGCACCCAGCTCCCGTGCGCTCCGAGAGTCCAGCACGTCCTGTTCGGCTCCGGCGCGCAAGCTCCCGTGCGCTCAGAGAGCCCAGTTCGGCCTGTTCCGCTCCCGCACCAGAGTGCGGCGTCCCGAGCCCAGTTCGGCCTGTTCCGCTCCCGCACCAGAGTGCGGCGTCCGAGCCCAGTTCGGCCTGTTCGCTCCACGCACCAGAGTGCGGCGTCCGAGCCCAGTTCGGCCTGTTCCGCTCCACGCACCAGAGTGCGGCGTCCGAGCCCAGTTCGGCCTGTTCCCGCTCCACGCACCAGAGTTCCAGTGAGCATCACGAGTCCAGTACTGCCAGTTCCTGCTCCACGCACCAGAGTTCCAGTGAGCATCACAAGTCCAGCACTGCCAGTTCCTGCTCCACGGACCAGAGTTCCAGTGAGCATCACAAGTCCAGCACTGCCAGTTCCTGCTCCACGGACCAGAGTTCCAGTGAGCATCACAAGTCCAGCACTGTCAGTTCCTGCTCCACGCACCAGAGTTCCAGTGAGCATCACAAGTCCAGTGCGACCAGTTCCTGCTCCACGCACCAGTGTTCCAGTGAGCATCACAAGTCCAGCACTGCCAGTTCCTGCTCCACGCACCAGAGTTCCAGTGAGCATCACGAGGCCCAGTTCGGCCTGTTCGCTCCACGCGCAGAGTCCCAGTGAGCATCCACGAGTCCAGTACGACCAGTTCCCGCTCCACGCACCAGAGTCCCAGTGAGCATCACGAGTCCAGTACTGCCAGGTCCTGCTCCACGCACCAGAGTTCCAGTGAGCATCACAAGTCCAGTACGACCAGTTCCTGCTCCACGCACCAGTGTTCCAGTGAGCATTACAAGTCTAGTACGACCAGTTCCTGCTCCACGCACCAGAGTTCCAGTGAGCATCACAAGTCCAGTACTGCCAGTTCCTGCTCCACGCACCAGAGTTCCAGTGAGCATCACAAGTCCAGTACTGCCAGTTCCTGCTCCACGCACCAGAGTTCCAGTGAGCATCACGAGTCCGATAGGGCCAGCTTCTGCTCCACGCACCAGAGTTCCTAGAAAGGGTCCAGGGCCTCCGGTGCGTGACATCAGACCAGCACGGCCAGCACCGGAGCCCCACCTGGGACAAAAGGAACCCACCCTAGATCCCCCCACAGGCGTTTGGGCGCGTCCGAGTCCGCGCCTTTGAGAGGGTACTGTAACGCCCAGGCCTGGGTTTACAGGCTAGAGCATTTTGGGTTCATTTTGGTTTAGGGGTTTTCACAGTTCTATGGTGTCTAGTTCTATGTTGGGTTAATGGCTCCCAATTAGAGGCAGCTGAGTCTCGTTGTCTCTAATTGGGAACCATTTATATGTTTGGGAATTGCACCTTAGTTTCGTGGGTTATTGTATGTTCATGTCATGATTATGTTAGGTTCATCAGGTTCTTGTCTAGTTAGGTTTCGCCGTTCGAGGTTTAGTTAGGTTTCTTCCGTCGTGGTTAGGTTTAGTTATCTTTGTGTTAGTTTAGCATTTAGCGTTAGGGCTCTCGTCTTGTTCATCGTTTTCTTGTTTTGTTCCGTCTCGTCTCGTCTGTGAATAAATCATGTATTCTGGCTACATCGCTGCGTCTTGGTCTGTCCCCTCAGTAGAGAATCGTGACAGTTTCCATAAGACCTGCTGTTTTATACGGCATGCACTTTACTCGCATAAAAAGGTTAGATGGAAGCCTGGTTGCTTACAAAATTTTCGAAACATTTAAAATATACTTTGGAGAGCTGTAAAACAATGACAGGTAATTTGTTGTATATTAGTACTTCATGCAGAGATATAGCAAGATTTTTCTAATAATTTTGTACTGCATCCATTTTGAGATTGCGAATTAAATAGTAACTGTCTGACTAGTCCATACATTGAGTTTTCCCCGTGAACCTGAAAACCCTGAACAGATTCATAATATTTACAAACTGTATATAACTAAGTCATTAATCTCGCTTCATGAATCATCCTCCTGCTGCTGGGACAGTTTATCACATATTGGCTGCCAGCAAGTTAATTTCTTTATTTTATGTTCCACAGGCATCCACAGGCTCAGGACCAAGCTCAGTTGTATACTGGGCTCAGTGGTTCTACTGTACTTACTCATGGTTAAACAGCGCTCTGACCTATTGTCATGCAGCTGCAAGCAAGCATTTGATGTTGGTTGATATCATTTAATGGAACTGTCTTGTTGAACTGTCAGTATGCTTCTGTAAAATAACAAGAAAATGTTAATTATATTGTACTGTATTATATTGCTCGACAATGTCAAAATCTAAATGAGGCCTTTCAGTTATAGATCCTGTAGGATCCTGAGTTCCACTCTCATAAATATATATATACATTATATAAAAATATATCATTTCTTAGGGCATATTTTCCTGCTCATAGCCTATAGTACAATACCTGTCACCAATTCAGCATGGTGAAAACACAGCAGTCAGTGGATACGTTTATGGGTATATGTTTTATCTTATTTACCTTTGCATTTATTCACTGGGCAGCTTATCCAAAGAGACTAGCAAGGCCTGCATGGCATGATTATGCATTGAGTGCAAGAAACAAGGAAAGGTAAACAAGAGTCTTAACAATAACACTTTACATCTTCAGCGCTAGTCTGTCACGCAGTGCTAAAGATACGTGAGGGTAACTAAAGTATACGATACATCACTCTGGCAAGCATTTAGAATTTATAGTGTTCAGGGGTTGGAATTTCAGAGCCAAGGTAATGCCATAAGTGATCACTTTGCCATTTGCGTCAAATGATGGGCAGTGTCCTCTTACCTGTAATCTCCTCACGGCAAATGGTAACAAATTAGGCACGCATGAAGGCTAATGATACATATTTTACACATGTTGAGTAGCTATTTAGGAGCATCTTTGGGCACAACAATCTTCTCATTTAAGCCAGATGAAACGCCACACCACACTCACTGCCAGGGATATGGGCAAAGACAGTCAGTCAGCATATTGTGGGGGTGAAGGCTGCGGAAAACAATGGAAAATAAATGCCCAGAAGACTGTCCATCTCCAGCAAGGCGTGCATCCTTATGCTCCACAGGGAGTACTGAGTTAACTTATTTTTGGTTGTGTGATTGACAGGACGGAGCATGTAGTCATTAGCCTCCTGGTTTGAGAGCTCAGTAGCTTGTGGGAGTAGCAGCAGCTTAATTCATACAGCCTGTGGCGGAGCAGCTGTAACACGCAACACTGCCCTCAGCACCAGAAGAGACACAGGGACGACAGAAGCAAATGGCTGCCTAGATGTGCCCTTCATGCACTGGGAAGATTTCAGATGTTTCCTGCTACTAGGGATAACTTCCTATGGTTGACATTACACCTCATTCTGGAAGTAGACCTTATTATCTGACTAAGTAGACCTTAGTCAGATAAAAGACAAAATTATTGAATGATGGTTGAATCCATAATACAAACATAATGTAATTTATATAGGCTAATTAATTTGAAGTACGTTGAGCAATGACAGCAACAACACATATAGATATACCATGTATCTGTTACTGATGTCAAAGATCATTAGACATAATTAATTAGCCCTGGAGCTCTGTGTACTCTAGACTGGGCTTTGTCCCTGTCACTAAATCAATCCCCCTGGACTGATGGCTGGTCTGACAGAGCATGACAGGCCGGAGCCCTGGATCAGGGTCAGGATTAAAGCAGAGGCATTGATCAAATGTTAAGCTTCACCTCATTAGAGGTGTCTGTGTCTGATACACCAAAGTACTTCAGATAAATAACCTGTAAGGCTATGTATATACTGTGTGTATCTGTCTATTCAAGCATACAGTTGATAAGATATCAAAAGTTTTCACAAGTGTAGTCGAGTTGGTATCAACTCACATTCAATGATCAACTCATAAGCAAGTGAATCTCTTGTACGTTACAGTATACACTGAGTGTACCATGACATAGACTGACCTGGTGAATCCAGGTGAAAGCTACGATCCCTTATAGATGTCACTTGTTAAATCCACTTCAATCAGTGTAGATGAAGGGGAGGAGACAGGCTAAATAAGTATGTTTAAGCCTTGAGACAATTGAGACATGGATTGTGTATGTGCGCCTTTCAGAGGGTGAATGGGCAAGACAAAATATTTAAGTGCCTTTGAATGGGGTATGGTAGTAGGTGACAGGCGCACCGGTTTGTGTCAAGAACTGCAACGCTTCTGGGGTTTTCACACTCAACAGTTTCCCGTGTGTATCAAGAATGGTCCACCACCCAAAGGACATCCAGACAACTTTACACAACTGTGGGAAGCATTGGAGTTAACATGGGCCAGCATCCCTGTGGAACGCGTCCATGCCTAGACGAATTGAGGCTGTTCGGTGGGAAAAAGAGGGGTGCAACTCAATATTGGAAAGGTGTCCTTAATGTTTTGTACACTCAGTGTACACTGCTATGCCCATTAATACCCTACAACCCTTCTGAACAACTAGAGCTGAAATAATGACTCCCATAGAAACCTTTAGAAATCAATATGCTGTCTGCTAGAGCTGTGACCTATTTGCCCCTCCCTCCCTCTAACTCAGCCCAGTTATGTCACTGCAACAGCACACAGATTGTTCCACTGCATGTGTGCCTTAAGGGATCACATCGCTAGCGCCCCATTCCATAGTCATCAAAAGTCTTGGCAATATCACAGCGTTGTCAGATTTCAAAAAAGGCTTTACGCCGAAAGCACAACATCTGATTGTTTGAGGATAGCACCTCTCATATTTATGCATTAGCATGAATCCATAACCAGTGCGGGTCTCACAAAACACATATAAGAGCTAAAATAAATCGCTTACCTTTGATGATCTTCTGCTGAGGGCAATCCGAAGTGTCCAAGCAAGACAATCCATGTTTCTGTTGTTGGAAAAAGTAATTTATTATATCCATAAATCTCCGTTTGGTTGGCGCGTTATGTTCAGGAATTACACCGTCGGAGTCGCCCGTTGTACAGTGAAGAGAAAGCGTTCAAATTATACCTATCATCTTTGCCCAAACAAATCAAACATAATTTATGTATCCTTAGGTATCCTTTTAAGTATATTAACAATTATATTTCACACGGATAGCATCCTAAACGATATAAAAGGAAAATAAAGAGGAACGCGCACACGGTCTCGCGCACCGAAAATCATATTGACTTCCTGGGTTCTCTTACCAAATCTTCTTCTATAAGGCTCTGTTCCATGATAAAGCCATGCCACACTGTCTAAAGACTGTTGACATTTAGTGGAAGCCATAGGTACTGCAACCTGGGAGCTATTTTACTGGAAATCCCATAGGCAGGCTTTCAAAATGAGGAAATCTCACAAAAGAAAATTATGGACAGACATTTCTTGGGTTTTCGCCTGCTATATCAGTTCTGTTATACTCACATACATTATTTTAACAGTTTTAGAAACTTCAGAGTGTTTCCTATCCAATAGTACTAATTATGTGCATATCCTAGTTTCTGGGCCTGCGTGGCAGGCATTTTACTTTGGGCTGGCCAGACTCTCCAAAACCGACACCTCTGCAGCCGCTCCCTAATAGGTTAAAGCTGTGAAATTAGCTCCTCCAAAAATTCCACAGCTTAAAAATACAACAAACACTGACAACAGCAAAAAACTAGGATTATTTCGAAAAAGTCTACACTGACTAGTAGCCTAATGCAAATCACTGCTTCACAGTTTTTCACCTATAACACACTGTGACCATGCTACAAGTTTACCGACCATATGGAATATTGAAAACCATGAAACTGCAAAGTAATTCATTTGAAAAAAAGACCAACACAATCTTCATACTTACTATAAAGTCTGCCTGAATGGCTGTAAGTTGTGTACAGTTAGTTAATGGGCTTATCTATGACAGTAACCATGTTCATGAACCCCACTGTTCTGCTTCCCTCAGCCTCTTGAAGGACATACAACCTTCCAGCCACTCCAGTCTGTTGAGACAGTTCCCTTAGATAATAGATTTCTCTGTGGCATTACTTTAGCTATTGTGGGGTTCTTTCGTCCCTGATTCACTGGCAGGAAGTGAAGCAGCTGTGTGCTATATAGCATCCTGTGTGAAACACAGGGCGACACAGAGTTCTGAATTAACCGTCTGTAACCTGGGTGGAATTCTACAGGGTCAATGATCTTCGTATGAAAAGGAAAGCAGGAAATGGCGAGTACACATGAGACATGCACACACACATGCACACACACACACACATATTCATACACACACACAGTAATTGCCACACACTTGTTACATGCACAGGATAACAAACAATTGACAGAATATATGTGTCCAAAATGTTGCTTTTATTCACTCAAAACAAAAGCGCTGTCTGGAGAACTGAAAGGTTTCATGCTGTCTGTTTGTGAGAGTGGCATGGTCTGAAAATCACAGTGAGGCTCCATTAGGGATGTTACATCTGCCCTGCAGCTATGGCATGCTTCTTTTGTGCCCCCTCCCACCATGACTCTTATCTATTCAAAATGAGCAAAGCAAACAAGATAACCCAAAAAACGACTCATTGCTGCAGGGGTTTATGAATGCCTGCAAACTGGAGCTCCTAATGGTTTCTGTGTGCTTGGGAGCGAGGCATGAAAATCAATATCATCTGACAAGGCATTGTCTGACTGGCCATGGGTACTTTATTGGCTCAACACATTGGCTAGCAAAAAATCTTTAGAAAATACTGGATGACAACTTGGTAAATTGGATGACTAAACCTCTTAAAAATACACACAAATGCAGAGTTTGAACTTGAATACAGAAACTTCAGTTGAACTTGATAAATTCTTGATGGAATCCTGGATGAAGTCTGTGCAGGGTCAACAACCATTGCAATTGTGGATGAATCATTTCAGGAAAATCACAGAGCAATGTTTGCAAAGAGTGGACTGCACTATTACTTCAGTTGGTTAACATTACACAAAATAAGCTAAAGAGTGTACATGCATTTAACCTGCCAACTCTACAAACAAAAGATGTACGTCTTCTTGAAAAGGCTGTTGAATAAGTGAGATTTAAATTACTTTACCTTTGGAGGACAGTGAAGCAGGGGCACTCTCTCTTAAGAGATCAACGACACTGCCCAAGTCATAAACAGATGGGAGTGTATTTAATGTTCCCGCTTGAACAATTTGTTAACAATTTGTGGATGTAAAACATTTGCTTGGGGATTTTAGACCCAAATATTTATGTGTATTGTTTTTTGGAATGCTTTCAACACTTCCTAAGGACACACTGACTTCTTGAACCTCAAAGGACATGAAACATATGGCAATCAACAGTTGCATGCAGTACGCTCCATGGTTGTCCTAACAAAAGTAAGGTAATTTAATTGGTTTAATAGTATCTACTTGTGGTATTTTCATTACATTAATGTTTTCATTTTATGCTGGTGGATACTAACTGTATAATAGGGTTGTGTAAGTAAAGAATCCAAGCCTACAGAGTGACAAATGACTCATAAAAGGCGGCCAATTTAAGACATATTTTCACTTCTGGATTGCATTGTGAGCTCCAGCAGACCAATTTGTCTTTCTGACATTGGTAAAACAAACAATGCTTATAACAATCAATATCATAACTAGGCCAAAGGATTTGCTGTTCAATCTATTTCATGCAAAACATAAAAGGTCAATAGTATAACGTAAATTAACCATAGCTCCATTGATCCATTGGACAAATTCATTCAGAACACATCTAAATTATATTCTTGAATTAACTTAAACTTAATTTGTCCCTTGATTATAGTCATGTATCATATTTTTCCACACAGCCATAAATTACTGAGTATGTATAATGTATTTGGACCATATTGCTCAGATACATGACAGCTACATTAACTGGCTCTATTATGGTAGAAGTGGTAGGATGTTGTTGTAACAGAAGTGGTAGAATGTTGTAGTAGAGGTGGTAGGATGTTGTAGTAGAAGTGGTAAAATGTTATAGTAGAAGTGGTATGATGCTACCAAAAAAGTACACAAAAGCACCAGAGAATCTCTTTAACACATCATCATCATACACCATGCTACCTACCTGACAAGCATAAAGCTTTCTTCTCCTCTTGTTTTTAACATCTCATCTGCAGACGAAGCTAAACACAGCAGCCTATTGATCTGGAGAGCTCTTGGAATCTCTGTTCCCCATCAAAGCAGCAAACAGGCCAGTGGCAATGGGCCCAGAGGGACGGCTCCATTAGTGTCCTACAAAACGCTCAAGGACCACAGAGGAGGAAGGACACTACATGATGCAATTACTGCAAGGCTAAATGCTTTAGTTTTTTTATTGTTGTTGCTAAGACTAGTAATGAGTAAAACATTTAGAGTCCTTATTATATTGGTTGTAAGAAATTGTTTTCTTTACCTCGAATGAACAGTCTAAATGAAGGATGATGGAAGAGTTATCTGCAGCTGCAGTGTCTCAGTTAGAAGGTCAGTCACATATTAAGAGGAAAGGTCGTCCATAAAACCTAACAAAATCCTACTAGGGCCTATACCATTTGTAAATATGAGTAAAACTTACGGACAAAGCTTTTTCAGGGAGAGTGAATGGCACCAGCATTAACACATTTCTTCACTAAGTAAATTATGCTTCTGCTTCAATTTCAAGATTGCGTTCTAGTACTGAACTTGTGGGTAGACCTGACAGTCCCAATTGGCTTGTTGAAAACATACTACACTGTGCTGTTAAAATGTTATCAATAATTCTGTGTGTGCCAGATGGATACAATTTCAGTTTTAAAAGATGCATGAAAGCATTAGCAACTTACTAAACTGTTAATGAAATGTGCAGTCAAAGTCAGTGTTTAAAAGCTACATTGAAGACAGCCCATGACTGAGTCAGCCTTATAGAATGACCTGGATAAATGTTTTCAGGACAAAAAACTGCATCTGCCATCAGCACTTTGAAGCCCAAGTCAGAGCAACTCAGAGTCGATAATAACTTTGGATATCAGAATAATTATGGATATCCAATGAATAATTAAAGATAAATTCCTAGACTGCACAAACTTGTACTTTTGTCCAATTCCCTTAAAAGTGTGGGCTTTGTTGAGCTTTCTAACTTTCATTGACAGGGATAAAGCACAGACAGGTTTTGACACAGACCATGATTAATTTAATGTTGACTGAGTTAAGAATGTATGAAATAGCATTTTTTTTTCAGTCATCTACACACAATTCTCCATAATGACAACATTAAAACAGGTTTTAAGAATTTTAGAAAAGTATTATTTCATTGAAAATTAAATAGAGAATTATCGCATTTACATAAGTATTCACACTTATGAGTCAATACATTTTAGAAGCACCTTTTTCAGCGATTACAGCTGTGAGTCTTTCTGGGTAAGTCTCTGAGCTCAGGAACATTCACTGTCTTTTTGGTAAGCAACTCCAGTGTAGATTGGCCTTGCATTTTAGGTTATTGTCCTGCTGAAAGGTGAATTCATGTTCCAGTGTCTGGTGGAAAGCAGAATGAACAAGGTTTTCCTCAAGAATTTTGCTTGTGCTTAGCTCCATTCCGTTTCTTTTTTATCCTGAAAAAAACCCAGTCCTTAACAATTATAAGCATACCCATAACATGATGCAGCCACCACTTTGCTTGAAAATATGGAGAGTGGTACTCAGTAATGTGTTGTATTGGATTTGCTCCAAACATAACACTTTTTATTTATGATAGAATTAACAGTGCCTTAATAATTATGAAAGAGTACAGAATCATGTGTACCAGTGAGTAATATGCTATTCAGTTACAGTTGAAGTCGGAAGTTTACATAAACCTTAGCCAAATACATTTAAACTCAGTAGTTCACAATTCCTGACATTTAATCCTAGTAAAAATTCCCTGTCTTAGGTCAGTTAGGATCAACACTTTATTTTAAGTATGTGAAATGTCAGAATAATAGTACAGAGACTGATTTATTTCAGCTTTTATTTCTTTCATCACATTCCCAATGGGTCAGAAGTCGACATACACTCAATATGTATTTGAAAGCATTGCCTTTACATTGTTTAACTTGGGTCAAATGTTTTTGGACCATTCCTCCTGACAGAGCTGGTGTAACTGAGTCAGGTTTGTAGGCCTCCTTGCTCGCACACGCTTTTTCAGTTCTGCCCACATATTTTCTAGGGGATTGAGGTCAGGGCTTTGTGACGGCCACTTCAATACCTTGACTTTGTTGTCCTTAAGCCATTTTGCCACAACTTTGGAAGTATGCATAATTTTCCTGCCTCATGATGCCACCTATTTTGTGAGGTGCACCAGTCCCTCCTGCAGCAAAGCACCCCCAAAACATGATGCTGCCACCCCCGTGCTTCACAGTTGGGATGGTGTTCTTTGGCTTGCAAGCCTCCCCCTTTTTTCAACCAAACATAACAATGGACGTTATGGCTAAACAGTTCTATTTTTGTTTCATCAGACCAGAGGACATTTCTCCAAAAAGTACGATCTTTGTCCCCATGTGCAGTTGTAAAGCGTAGTCTGGCTTTTTTATGGCGGTTTTGGAGCAGTGGCTTCTTCCTTGCTGAGCGGCCTTTCAGGTTATGTCGATATAGGACTTGTTTTACTGTGGATATAGATAATTTTCTACCTGTTTCCTCCAGCATCTTCACAAGGTCCTTTGCTGTTGTTCTGGGATTGATTTGCACTTTTCACACCAAAGTACGTTCATCTCCAGAACTCCTTCCTGAGCGGTATGACGGCTGTGTGGTTCCATTATGTTTATACTTGCGTACTATTGTTTGTACAGATGAACGTGGTACCTTCAGGCGTTTGGAAATTGCTCCCAAGGATGAACCAGACTTGTGGAGGTCTACAATTTTTTTTATGAGGTCTTGGCTGATTCCTTTTGATTTTCCCATGATGTCAAGCAAAGAGGCACTGAGTTTGAAGGTGGGCCTTGAAATACATCCACAGGTTGACTCAAATTATGTCAATTAGCCTATCAGAAGCTTCTAAAGCCATGACATCATTTTCTGGAATTTTCCAAGCTGTTTAAAGGCTCAGTCAACTTAGTGTATGTAAACTTCTGACCCACTGGAATTGTGATACATTGGATTATAAGTGAAATAATCTGTCTGTAAACAATTGTTGGAAAAATGACTTGTGTCATGCACAAAGTAGATGTCCTAATCGACTTGCCAAAACTATAGTTTGTTAGCAAGAAATTTGTGGAGTGGTTGAAAAACGAGTTTTAATGACTCCATCGTAATTGTATGTAAATTTCCGTCTTCAACTGTATATAATGAATAGGAATTGTGTGGGTTGAGATTATTAAATATAAAAGCGCTAAACCTCTCTCTAAAAGCTTCACTTATTCAAAAGTTTTACTTGAATCCTAAATGGTTCTCAAGTAGATTACTAAGAAAAGCTCATCCATTGTTTAAAAATTGCCTTTTTGCCTTTGTGCAGATTGACATTTCTCATTTTCGATTAATTGAAAATTATACTTTTTTCAAAGTATCTCTCTTTTTCAAACAAGCATTGCAGCGCTGGCTACAATTTCAATTTTATCCCCCTGAAATGTCACGATCTTCATAACTGACAGACCAAGGCGCAGCGAGGCATCCAGTATACATGTTTATTATACAAAAACAAAACTCACGTAACTGGGTAAAACAACAAAAGGTAAACGTAACAAAGATCGTGACGCCGAACACACTAAACACAAACAAGCTATGTCCAAACAATCACCCACAAAACCTAAATGAAAACCCCAAACATATATATGGTTCCCAATTAGAGACAACGACACACAGCTGCCTCTAATTGGGAACCATTACCCCAACATAGAAATAGAACACCTAGAACATAAAAAACCCTACACCAAAAACAAAACAAAACACGCCAGCCTGTCATCTCAGGCCTGGACGTGACATGAAAAGATAGAACAAATACTATAACAAATATTATGGCTGAACTGAAATGTGCCGGTTGATAAAATACCTGTATTTATGGGAAATATCTTTGAAAAGGTTATTTTGTTCTTAAATGATATTCTAAATTGGAATGGTATAGTTATGTCCTTCATGGAGTTATCATAAATGTACGGGAAGGTCTGCTCAATCCAAGAGTACATCCAATTGATTACAGCATTACCCCAAAAATGGAGGATGCAGGTGGCAGCGGGAGGAGGTAGGGATCTGGTCTTTCTGCCCAATATAAAGGATCAAAACTGGAATAAAAATAGCATAAATAGGAAAGTATACCAGTTTCATTTGAGGACCAGGATGTTGACAACTATGCCATACAGATTGCAAAATAGTTGGGAAGAGATTTTTTATGTACCGATTCCATGGTACAGGGTGTATGAGATATATAAACCAGGTAGGCCAGTTGAGAACAAGTTCTCATTCACAACTGCGACCTGGCCAAGATAAAGCAAAGCAGTTGACAAAAACAACAACACAGAGTTACACATAAACAAACGTACAGTCAATAACACAAAAGAAAATAAAAATAGAAAAATCTATGTACAGTGTGTGCAAATGTAGAAGAGTAGGGAGGTAGGCAATAAATAGGCCATAGAGGTGAAAATAATTACAATTTAGCATTAATACTGGAGTGATAGATGTGCAGATGATGATGTGCAAGTAGAGATACTGGGGTCCAAAAGAGCAAGAGGGTAAGTAATAATATAGGGATGAGGTAGTTGGGTGTGCTATTTACAGATTGGCTGTGCACAGGTACAGTGATCGGTAAACTGCTCAGAGAGGGAGATATAAGTCTCCAGCTTCAGGGATTTTTGCAATTCGTTCCAGTCATTGGCAGCAGAGAACTGGAAAGAAAGGCGGCCAAAGGAAGTGTTGACTTTGGGGATGACCAGTGCAATATACCTGCTGGAGCGCGTTCTACGGGTGGGTGTTGCTATGGTGACCAGTGAACTAAGATGCATCTGCCTGAAGAGACAATGGACTTCCCCAAGGAAGAGGTCCCAGCTCCTCCGTCAGTAGTGATTTATTTATATATTTCCCCCTTTCAGGCATGAATTCGATTTTTTATGTATTAGTTCGTCAGAATGTTACAGATGTTAACTGTGCGTTATTTAGTCAGCAGCAAACATGTGTAAAACAATATAAATGTGTTATTTGTATGTTTAGATCACTTGGAAATTAGCCATTAGCCATTTTGCTAGCTTGCTAGAAGGCTGCTCACTTCCGCGAGGTGACTTCGTGATCAGAGTGTGCCCGAGAGAGACTGCGTGCACAGCTCCAGTGTGTGAGCAATGGAAAACGTTTGGGAAATGTGAATGTTGATGTGATCTAATGCACTAAATACAAATTAATACAAGGTTATACATGTTTACATGAAGATATTTTGTGCATTTGTGAAACATTATATATGTAAATGGTTGATGATTTTATATGAAAAACACTCATTTACAAGTGACTTGAAGCCAAATCTACATGTATGTGTGATTTATTTCTATATTTCCCATTTTCAGGGGTATAACATATTCACAACAAAAAGTGAATTGCTTTTCCACATGTTTTGCAACATTACTTTAGTGCCTTGTTGCAAACAGGATGCATGTTTTGGAATATATTTAGTCTGTACAGGCTTCCTTCTTTTCACTCTGTCAATTAGGTTAGTATTTTGGAGTAACTACAATGTGTTGATTCATCCTCAGTTTTCTCCTATCATAACCATTAAACTCTAACTGTTTTAAAGTCACCATTGGCCTCATGATGAAATCCCTGAGTGGTTTCCTTCCTCTCCGGCAACTGAGTTAGGAAGGATGCCTGTATCTTTGTAGTGTCTGGGTGAATTGATACACCATCCAAAGTGTAATTAATAACTTCACTATGCTCAAAGGGATATTCAATGTCTGCTTTTTTCTTTTTACCCATCGAACTGTATCAATAGGTGCCCTTCTTTGCGAGGCATTGGAAAATCCGTGTTTGAAATGCCCTTTCTCGACTTAGGGGCCTCACAGTTAATTGAGGTAGTCATTCAAAAATCATGTTTAAACACTTATTGCACACAGAGTGAGTCCATGATACTTATTATATGCCTTGTTAAGCAAATGTGTACTCCTGAACTTATTTAGGCTTGCCATAACAAAGGGGTTGAATATTTATTGACTAAAGCTTTTCATTTTCTATTCATTTAAAAAACATCATGGGTATTGTATGCAGGCTAGTGACAAAACACTTCAATTTAATCAATTTAAAATTCAGTCTGTAACACAACAACATGTGGGAAAGGTCAAGGGGTGTGAATACTTTTTGAATGCACTGTATGCTATACTGTATACCTTACAGCCACATCTAATGCATAGCTACGGTCAACTGAATGTGGCTAAATGACAGATGTTCTAAATCAACCTAGGCCTATATGGTATTGCATGCCATGGTAACAGCCACACATTTTTATGTTGGATCTAGGGAGCCATGGTTAGCATATCTGATGTGATATTCTGGGTGAGTGTACGAGCGGTGCAGTGCATCACAGACGAGCTTTGACACATACCACCAGGTGCTTATACATTGATGCTTTACCACAGGGACATCTTAACACATAATGACTGACGCTGACACAATGCCAAAAACCCTAAGACAAAAACTAGCACATCTGGAGCTTTTGCGATATACAAACACTGCTTGAAAACAATATGATGAGAAGACATGGAAACATGCACAACTCTCAATGGGCTCCGACACATTCTGAAACTATGCCTACCTTAATTTAAAAGTACTACATTTTTTACAAAAGTAATTTTTTTATGCACAATTGCCATGAATTTTACATGGAGGAGAATTTCAGGAAATGTCTCTGAGGAGCCAGGGATGCCCTGTGACACTTTCCAATGGATGTGAAGGTTAGACCTGTACACTGTGATAAAAATGTGTTCACATCACCCTTGTCTCAACGTCCTGGAAATTTACATTTTGAACGTGCAGTCCTGATTTTGTCAGTGGCTTTGCCTTCCTTTGGGGCTATGGCACTTTAAAACTGTCAGTGATGGCTCTCAATTCTCATCTGACGCGGTTAAACTCAATGGTCATCACAGATCAACTAAATCTGATAATAACTTAATTGAGAGCACCTGTGCTGGAAAACTATTAAGGCAGTATTGCAGCTTTAGTGGTCCTGAGAAAAATGACATCTTCTATGGCAATTGAACTGTTCAGTGTACTGTTTGTATGAATATTTGAATGGACATATTAATATAGTTGAATGTACATATTCTCACAGAGGACAGTATAAGCCCAATGCTCACACATGTCAAAGGTATTCCCTAATGTTCCTAACTCCCAGGCTAATCCTGTTATAGAGACGGGCTGAAATGGAGAAAAAGCATTTAGTAAATGAAATCCCTTCTCTTAATGAGAAAGAGCATGCTTTCATAAGCTTTTTATCAATTAGCTGGCACAGTAATGAATACGTAAATAAGTATGCAGTAGTCTTTTTGTATCCTCCTAAATATAAAAACCCAGATGAAAGTATTATTAGCTTATTCATATCAAGAACCAAGAAATGGCTGTATCCCAGGTCCTGCACGTTTGTCACTTCATGTTAAAGGTGACATTTGCCTCATATGTTAGAGATTTATATGTAAACAGGCATGTTTTGATTACAATTCCAGTACTGTGAAGGAAGTAAAGGCTTGAGGTTGTTAACTTCTTAAATAGAAAGACTTTGATACTTTCTACAGAAATCCCCTCCCTTGGGAAACATTTGTTTGGGGAAGCATGTACATCACACCGACACATCTGTCTATTCCATCTCATTCCCTTAAAAATAAACCCATCTTTGCCAAGAATATCTAAAGTGAAGGATGATAAATAGCAAATTCATGTCTGGTGTCAGCCTTAGCATTCATTATTTAGATATATACATGTGGCTGACCCCTTTAACAGGTCACAGGTTACTTGGTCCAATAAATAGCAGTGGAGAACCCAACACCTCTGTAAACTGACAACTTGAAATGTGCACTCAGGAAGATGTGGCAAGAGCTTTGCATAAAACACCTTTGTAAAAAGCCATCGCACCATGTCCCTGATCAATTTAGAGTCTGAGTTATTCTCATAAAGAGCTAGGCCCTTTCCTAGGCTCTTTTTATGTCTACAGTAACGGGGAAGCATGCAACTGGTATTTCATAATGTTTCAAAATTGTATCTGTGTGGCATCAGGAGAGGCCGGACATAGATAATGTACAGTATGTGGCCAAAGCATTTGTATTTAAAGGAGCCTGTTTATGTGTCTAGTGGCTTTGATCAAACACTTTCAATTTATATATAAAATGAACTGATTAAAAGTGAGCGGTAGTGTAACTGCAGTAACTTTCCCCGGCAGGCTGCTCTGTAGTGGTAAGCTATGTATATGTGTCAATGATAAGAGTCCCACTGATGTAAAAGGGATTATCATTACATAAAACTATAGATATCATGGAATATGTTCTTTAAGTCTGAGAACAACCCATGTGGCTTCACCCTCAAATATGATGAGCACTTCGGAAAGACTAAAAGCTGTGAGACAGCTTCACTGGCTAAGAGACAGACAAACTACTGTACAGAGATAAAAACCTGAATGTTTGGTCCTGTCTGCTCCTTTTCTTTACTCTATTAATACTGATTACAAAAAGATAATGGCACTCATTAATGAGCCCACCACCATTAACATACTAATATCCATGAAAGCTGATAAGGATTCCCCATTTCCTATTGATGGCTCTCTGTGTTAATATCATTCATTCACATGCAAATGATATTAGTATGGTTGGCTCACCTGTGGTGTAATCGCAGGGCCAAGTATTCAGACATTATTTCCCACTTATAGGCTCATAAAGAAGGAGATTTATGTAAAAAGAAAAAGAGATCCCATCTGGTGTGATACAGTTTATAGGGGCATATACAACGTGATCTGCAAATCCTGCAGATTAGACTTTGAATTAGTATTTTGTTGCTACCTAAAACGCTTTGTGAAAGACAGTTAATGACATAGAGGGGACTAATAGGGAGGCTTGCTAGCTCGATGACATGACCACATCTACCCCTTGTGGCGGGAACCATGTAAAACAGTTAGGGCGAGAACCAACAGTAACACAAATTACTGGAAATGTATTCCTGCACTAGAGGTGTGTGCTCATATAGTAGAGCAAATCAGGATAAAAAGGTAAGCCTATTAGTTAATTACATTATTTTAAAGGGACTTGTATTTGGTTCAACATAATTTATTTTAAATTATTTGGAAACAATGTTGTTTCAACCAGTGTGTGCCCAGTGGGAGTTGGCTTGGACAACAGCAGTGACCCCTCAAAAATGTATCCTCAGTGATTTCAAATGGAAAAGTCCTTGGATGAGCTTCAGCATATTTGATCATTGTGAAAGGGTTGGATTCTACAGCCATACAGTGTCTTCAGAAAGTATTCACATCCCTTGACATTTTCCACATTTTGTTGTGTTATAGCCTGAATTGAAAATTGATTAAATTGAGATGTTTTGGTCACTGGCCTACACACAACACCCGATAATGTCAAAGTGAAATTATACATACAGTACCAGTCAAAGGTTTGGACACAGCTACTCATTCAAGGGTTTTTATTTTTACTAGTTTTCTACATTGTAGAATAACTATGACATCAAAACTAAGAAATAACACACGGAATCATGAAGTAACCAAAAAAGTGTTAAACAAATCTACATATTTTTTACATTTTAAATTCTTTAAAGTAGCCACCCTTTGACAGCTTTGCACACTCTTGGCATTCTCTCAACCAGCTTCACCTGGAATGCATTTAACAATTATCAGGTGTGCTTTGTTAAAAGTTAATTTGTGGAATTTCTTTCCTTCTTAATGCTTTTGAGCCAATCAATTGTGTTGTGACAAGGAAGGGTTGATATACTGTACAGAAGACAGCCCTATTTGGTAAAAGACCAGGTTTTTAACCAAATAGCATCCTTAAATTTAAGACACAAAGGTCAGTCAATCCAGGACTTTTAAAGTTTCTTTAAGTGCAGTCGCAAAAACCATCAAGCGCTATGATGAAACTGGCTCTCATGAGGACTGCCACAGGAAAGGAAGATCCAGAGTTACCTCTGCTGCAGAGGATAAGTTCATTAGAGTTACCGGCTTCAGAAATTGATGCCCAAATAAATGTTTCACAGAGTTCAAGTAACAGACACATCTCCACATCAACTGTTTAGAGGAGACTGTGTGAATCAGGCCTTCATGGTCAAATTTCTGCAAAGAAACCACTACTGAAGGACACCAATAAGAAGAAGAGACTTGCTTGGGCCAAGAAACACAAGCAATGGACATTAGACTGGTGGAAATCTGTCCGTTGGTCTGATGAGTCCAAATTTAGATTTTTGATTACTGGTGACACTCTCAGTCAAATCAAATCAAATCAAATCAAATTTATTTATAAAGCCCCCCTTACATCAGCTGATGTCACAGAGTGCTGTACAGAAACCCAGCCTAAAACCCCAAACAGCAAGCAATGCAGGTGTAAAAGCACGGTGGCTAGGAAAAACTCCCTAGAAGGCCAAAACCTAGGAAGAAACCTAGAGAGGAACCAGGCTGTGAGGGGTGGCCAGTCCTCTTCTGGCTGTGCCGGGTGCAGATTATAACAGAACATGGACAAGATTTTAAAATGTTCATAAAACAGGCAGAACAGTTGTAACTGGAGAAGCAGCACGGCCAGGTGGACTCGGGACATCCGGGTAGGCCTTGAGGAATGGTCCTAATGCTCAGGTCCTCCGAGAGAGAGAGAGAGAGAGAGAGAGAGAGAGAGAGAGAGAGAAGAAGAAAAAGAAAGAGAGAGATAATTAGAGCGAGCATACTTAAATTCGCACAGGACACCAGATAAGAGAAGAAATACTCCAGATATAACAGACGGACCCTAGCACCCCGACACATAAACTACTGCAGCATAAATACTGGGGTGAGACAGGAGGGGTCGGGAGACACTGTGGCCCGTCCGACGAAACCCCGGACAGGGCCAAACAGGCAGGATATAACCCCACCCACTCTGCCGAAGCACAGCCCCCACACCACTAGAGGGATATCTTCAACCACCAACTTACCATCCTGAGACAAGGCCGAGTATAGCCCACAAGATCTCCGCCACGGCACCAGAAGCCAGTGACTCAGCCCCTGTAATAGGGTTAGAGGCAGAGAATCCCAGTGGAGGGAACCGGCCAGGCAAAAGACAGCAAGGGTGGTTCGTTGCTCCAGTGCCTTTCCGTTCACCTTCACACTCCTGGGCCAGACTACACTCAGTCATAAGACCTACTGAAGAGATGAGTCTTCAATAAAGACTTAAAGGTTGAGACCGAGTCTCGTCTCTCACATGGATAGGCAGACTATTCCATAAAAATGGAGCTCTATAGGAAAAGCCCTGCCTCCAGCTGTTTGCTTAGAAATTTTAGGGACAGTAAGGAGGCCTGCGTCTTGTGACCGTGGCGTGCGTGTAGGTATGTACGGCAGGACCAAATCAGAAAGATAGGTAGGAGCAAGCCCATGTAATGCTTTGTAGGTTAGCAGTAAAACCTTGAAATCAGCCCTTGCCTTAACAGGAAGCCAGTGTAGAGAGGCTAGTACTGGAGTAATATGATCAAATTTTGGGGTTCTAGTCAAGATTCTAGCAGCCGTGTTAAGCACTAACTGAAGTTTATTTAGTGCTTTATCCGGATAGCCGGAAAATAAAGCATTGCAGTAGTCTAACCTAGAAGTTACAAATGCATGGATTAACTTTTTCTGCATCATTTTTGGACAGAAAGTTTCTAATTTTTACAATGTTACGTAAATGGAAAAAGCTGTCCTTGAAACAGTCTTGATATGTTCGTCAAAAGAGAGATCAGGGTCCAGAGTAACGCCGAGGTCCTTCACAGTTTTATTTGAGACGACTGTACAACCATCAAGATTAATTGTCAGATTCAACAGAAGATCTCTTTGTTTCTTGGGACCTAGGACTAGCATCTCTGTTTTATCAGAGTTTAAAAGTAGAAAATTTTCTGCCATCCACTTCCTTATGTCTGAAACACAGGCTTCAAGGGAGGGCAATTTTGGGGCTTCACCATGTTTCATCGAAATGTACAGCTGTGTGTCATCCGCATAGCAGTGAAAGTTAACATTATGTTTCGAATGACATCACCAAGTGGTAAAATATATAGTGAAAACAATAGTGGTCCCAAAACAGAGCCTTGAGGAACACCGAAATTTACAGTTGATTTGTCAGAGGACAAACCATCCACAGAGACAAACTGATATCTTTCCGACAGATAAGATCTAAACCAGGCCAAAACTTGTCCATGTAGACCAATTTGGGTTTCAATCTCTCCAAAAGAATGTGGTGATCGATGGTATCAAAAGCAGCACTAAGGTCTAGGAGCATGAGTACAGTTGCAGAGCCTCGGTCTGACGCCATTAAAAGGTCATTTACCACCTTCACAAGTGCAGTCTCAGTGCTATGATGGGGTCTAAAACCAGACTGAAGCGTTTCGTATACATTGTTTGTCTTCAGGAAGGCAGTGAGTTGCTGCGCAACAGCTTTTTCTAAAATTTTTGAGAGGAATGGAAGATTCGATATAGGCCGATAGTTTTTATATTTTCTGGGTCAAGGTTTGGCTTTTTTAAGAGAGGCTTTATTACTGCCACTTTTAGTGAGTTTGGTACACATCCGGTAGATAGAGAGCTGTTTATTATGTTCAACATAGGAGGGCCAAGCACAGGAAGCAGCTCTTTCAGTAGTTTAGTTGGAATAGGGTCCAGTATGCAGCTTGAAGGTTTAGAGGCCATGATTATTTTCATCAATGTGTCAAGAGATATGGTACTAAAAAACTTGAGTGTCTCTCTTGATTTTATGTCCTGGCAAAGTTGTGTGGACTCAGGACAACTGAGCTTTGGAGGAATACGCAGATTTAAAGAGGAGTCCGTAATTTGCTTTCTAATGATCATGATCTTTTCCTCAAAGAAGTTCATGAATGAATCACTGCTAAAGTGAAAGCCATCCTCTCTTGGGGAATGCTGCTTTTAGTTAGCTTTGTGACAGTATCAAAAAGAAACTTTGGATTATTCTTATTTTCCTCAATTAACTTGGAAAAATAGGATGATCGAGCAGCAGTGAGGGCTCTTCGATACTGCACGGTACTGTCTTTCCAAGCTAGTCGGAAGACTTCCAGTTTGGTGTGGCGCCATTTCCGTTCAATTTTCTGGTAACTTGCTTCAGAGCTCGGGTATTTTCTGTATACCAGGGAGCTAGTTTTTTTTTGGCAAATGTTTTTGTTTTTAGGGTGCAACTGCATCTAGGGTATTGCGCAAGGTTACATTGAGTTCCTCAGTTAGGTGGTTAACTGATTTTTGTACTCTGACGTCCTTGGGTAGGTGGAAGGATTCTGGAAGGGCATCTAGGAATCTTTGGGATGTCTGAGAATTTATAGCACGACTTTTGATGATCCTTGGTTGGGGTCTGAGCAGATTATCTGTTGCGATTTCAAACGTAATAAAATGGTGGTCCGATAGTCCAGGATTATGAGGAAAAACATTAAGATCCACAACATTTATTCCACGGGACAAAACTAGGTCCAGAGTATGACTGTGGCAGTGAGTAGGTCCGGAGACATGTTGAACAAAACCGACAGAGTCGATGATGGCTCCAAAAGCCTTTTGGAGTGGGTCTGTGGACTTTTCCATGTGAATATTAAAGTCACCAAAAATTAGAATATTGTCTGCCATGACTACAAGGTCCGATAGGAATTCAGGGAACTCAGTGAGGAATGTTGTATATGGCCCAGGAGGCCTGTAAACAGTAGCTATAAAAAGTGATTGAGTAGGCTGCATAGATTTCATGACTAGAAGCTCAAAAGACGAAAAACGCTGCTTTTTTGTTTTTGTAAATAGAAATTTGCTATTGTAAATGTTAGCAACACCTCCGCCTTTGCGGGATGCGCTGAGGATATGGTCACTAGTGTAACCAGGAGGTGAGGCCTCATTTAACACAATAAATTCATCAGGCTTAAGCCATGTTTCAGTCAGGCCAATCACATCAAGATTATGATCAGTGATTAGTTCATTGACTAGAACTGCCTTGGAAGTGAGGGATCTAACATTGAGTAGCCCCATTTTGAGATGTGAGGTATCACAATCTCTTTCAATAATGGCAGCAATGGAGGAGGTCTTTATTCTAGTGAGATTGCTAAGGCGAACACCGCCATGTTTAGTTTTGCCCAACCTAGGTCGAGGCACAGACACAGTCTCAATAGAGATAGCTGAGCTGACTACACTAACTGTGCTAGTGGCAGACTCCACTAAGCTGGCAGGCTGGCTAACAGCCTGCTGCCTGGCCTGCACCCTATCTCATTGTGAAGCTAGAGGAGTTAGAGCCCTGTCTATGTTCGTCGATAAGATGAGAGCACCCCTCCAGCTAGGATGGAGTCCGTCACTCCTCAACAGGCCAGGCTTGGTCCTGTTTGTGGGTGAGTCCCAGAAAGAGGGCCAATTATCTACAAATTCTATCTTTTGTGTGGGGCAGAAAACAGTTTTCAACCAGCGATTGAGTTGTGAGACTCTGCTGTAGAGCTCATCACTCCCTAACTGGGAGGGCCAGAGACAATTACTCGATGCCGACACATCTTTCTAGCTGATTTACACGCTGAAGCTATGTTGCGCTTTGTGACCTCTGACTGTTTCATCCTAACATCGTTGGTGCCGACGTGGATAACAATATCTCTATACTCTCTACACTGCCAGATTTAGCCTTAGCCAGCACCATCTTCAGGTTAGCCTTAACGCCGGTAGCCCTGCCCCTGGTAAACAGTGTATGATCGCTGGGTGATTCGCTTCAAGTCTAATACTGCGAGTAATGGAGTCGCCAATGACTAGAGTTTTCAATTTGTCAGTGCTAATGGTGGGAGGCCTCGGCATCTCAGACCCGTGAACGGGAGGAGTAGAGACCAGAGAAGGCTCGGCCTCTGACTCCGACCGCTGCTTAATGGGGAAAACCGGTTGAAAGTTTCTGTCGGCTGAATGAGCGACACCGGTTGAGCATTGCTCCAGCATTTCCTTCCAGAAGCCGTGAGAAAATTGTCCGGCTGCGGGGACTGTGCGAGGATTTCTCGACTATCTGTACTTACTGGTGGCACAGACGCTGTTTCATCCTTTCCTACACTTACATTTCCCTTGCCTAACGATTGCGTCTGAAGCTGGGCTTGCAGCACAGCTATCCTCGCCTTAAGCCGACCGTTCTCCTGTATGTTATGAGTACAGCGACTGCAATTAGAAGGCATGATGTTAATGTTACTACTTAGCTTCGGTTGGTGGAGGTCCTGACGAAACACGTCCAGATAAAGCGTCCGGAGTGAAAAAGTTGAATGAAAAAATAAACGGTAATTACAAAGTAAAAACCGTAAAACTGTCAGGTAGCAAAGTTAGGTTAGCAACCAGTGACTTATTTAAATTTCAATTACACTTAACCAGCATGGCTACCACAGCATTCTGCAGTAATATGCCATCCCATCTGGTTTGCGCTTAATGGGACTATCATTTGTTTTTCAACAGGACAATGACCCAACACACCTCCAGGCTGTGTAAGGGCTATTTGACCAAGAAGAAGAGTGATGGAGTGCTGCATCAGATGACCTGGCCTCCACAATCACTCGACCTCAACCCAATTGAGATGGTTTGGACTGCAGAGTGAAGGAAAAGCAGCTAACAAGTGCTCAGCATATTTTGGAACTCCTTCAAGACTGTTGGAAAAGCATTCCAGGTGAAGCTGGATGACAGAATGCTAGAGTGTGCAAAGCTATCTTCAAGGCAAAGGGTGGCTACTTTGAAGATCATATTTTGAATGGTTTAACACGTTTTGGTTACTAATGATTCCATGTGTGTTCTTTTATAGTTTTGATGTCTTCACTATTATTCTACAATGTAGAAAATAGTAAAAAGAAAGAAAACCCCTTGAATGAGTAGGTGTTCCAAACTTTTGACTGGTACTGTATATATTAAACAAATTGAATGAAAAATGAAACGCAGAAATGTCTTGAATCAATAAGCATTCAACCCAATTCTAAAAATGTATCTCTACAGAAATAAGTCTAATCACCCTCAGCCCCCAGCTGTGCCCTGGACACCATATGTGAATTTATTGCCCCCCATCTATCTTCAGAGTTAGTTCTGTTAGGTGACCTAAACTGGGATATGCTTAACACCCCGGCAGTCCTACAATCTAAGCTAGATGCCCTCAATCTCACACAAATCATCAAGGAACCCACCAGGTACAATACTAAATCTGTAAACATGGGCACCCTCATAGATATTATCCTGACCAACTTGCCCTCCAAATACACCTCTACTGTTTTCAATCAGGATCTCAGCGACCACTGCCTCATCGCCTGCATCCGCTATGGGCCCGCGGTCAAACGACCACCCCTTACCACCGTCAAACGCTCCCTAAAACACTTCTGCGAGCAGGCCTTTCTAATCGACCTGACCAGGTATTCTGGCAGGATATTGACCTCATTCCGTCAGTCGAGGATGCCTGGTCGTTCTTTAAAAGCAACTTCCTCACCATCTTAAATAAGCATGCCCCTTTCAAAAAAAGTAGAACTAAGAACAGATACAGCCCTTGGTTCACTCCAGACCTGACTGCCCTTGACCAGCACAAAAACATCCTGTGGCGGACTGCTATAGCATCGAATAGTTCCTGCGATATGCAACTGTTCAGGGAAATCAGGAATCAATACACGCAGTCAGTCAGGAAAGCAAAGGCTAGCTTCTTCAAACAGAAATTTGCATCCTGTAGCTCTAACTCCCAAATGTTTTGGGATACTGTCAAGTCCATGGAGAACAATAGCACCTCCTCCCAGCTGCCCACTGCACTGAGGCTAGGTAACATGGTCACCACTGATAAATCCAAGATAATCGGAAATTTCAACAAGCATTTCTCTACGGCTGGCCATGGTTTCCTCCTGGCTACCCCCGGCCAACAGCTCCGCTTGCCCCGCAGCTACTTGTCCGAGCCTCCCCAGCTTCTCCTTCACCCAAGTCCAGATAGCAGATGTTCTGAAAGAGCTGCAAAACCTGGACCCGTACAAAACAGCTGGGCTAGACAATCTGGACCCTCTCTTTCTAAAACTATCCGCCGCCATTGTTGCAACTCCTATCACCAGTCTGCTCAACCTCTCTTTTGTGTCGTCCGAGATCCATAAAGATTGGAAAGCTTCCGCGGTCATCCCCCTCTTCAAAGGGGGTGACACTCTAGACCCAAATTGCTATAGACATATCCATCCTGCCCTGCCTCTCTAAAGTCTTCGAAAGCTTAGTTAATAAACAGATCGTTGACCACTTCGAATCCCACCATACCTTCTCCGCTGTGCAATAATGTTTCCGAGCTGGTCATGGGTGCACCTCAGCCACGCTCAAGGTACTAAATGATATCATAACCGCCATCGATAAAATACAGTACTGTGCAGCCGTCTTCATCGACCTGGCCAAGGCTTTCGACTCTGTCAATCACCGTAGTCTTATCGGCAGACTAAATAGCCTTGGTTTCTCAGATGACTGCCTCATCTGGTTCACCAACTACTTTGCAGACAGAGTTCAGTGTGTTAAATCGGAGGGCCTGTTGTCCGGACCTCTGGCAGTCTCTATGGGGGTTCCACAGGGTTCAATTCTTGGGCTGACTCTTTTCTCTGTATATATCAATGATGTCGCTCTTGCTGCGGGTGATTCCCTGATCCACCTCTATGCAGACGACACCATTCTGTATACTTCTGGCCCTTCCTTGGACACTGTGTTAACTAACCTCCAAACGAGCTTCAATGCCATACAACACTCCTTCCGTGGCCTCCAACTGCTCTTAAACGCTAGTAAAACCAAATGCATGCTTTTCAACCGTTCGCTGCTTGCACCCGCCCGCCCGACTAGCATCACTACCCTGGACGGCTCTGACCTAGAATATGTGGACAACTACAAATACCTAGGTGTCTGGCTAGACTGTAAACTCTCCTTCCAGACTCACATTAAACATCTCCCATCCAAAATCAAATCTAGAATCGGGTTTCTATTTCACAACAAAGCCTCCTTCACTCACGCCGCCAAACTTGCCCTAGTAAAAACTGACTATCCTACCGATCCTCGACTTCGGCGATGTCATCTACAAAACAGCTTCCAATACTCTACTCAGCAAACTGGATGCAGTCTATCACAGTGCCATCCGCTTTGTCACCAAAGCCCCTTATATCACCCACCACTGCGACCTGTATGCTCTAGTCGGCTGGCCCTCGCTACATACTCGTCGGCAAACCCACTGGCTCCAGGTCATCTACAAGTCCCTGCTAGGTAAAGCCCCGCCTTATCTCAGCTCGCTGGTAACCATAGCAGCACCCCCCGTGAGCACGCGCTCCAGCAAGTATATCTCACTGGTCTCCCCCAACGCCAATTCCTCCTTTGGCCGCTTTTCCTTCCAGTTCTCTGCTGCCGATGACTGGAACGAACTGAGTATGGTGAAGTTATTAATTACACTTTGAATGGTGTATCAATACACCCAGTCACTACAAAGATATAGGCGTCCTTCCTAACTCAGTGGCCGGAGAGGAAGGAAACCGCTTTGGGATTTCACCATGAGGCCTATGGTGACTTTAAAAGATGTAGAATTTAATGGCTGTGATAGGAGAAAACTGAGGATGGATCAACAACATTGTAGTTACTCCGCAATACTAACCTAACTGACAGAGTGAAAATAAGGAAGCCTGTACAGAACACAAATATTCAAAAAATTGCATCCTGTTTGCAACAAGGCACTAAAGTAATGTTGCAAAAGATGTGGAAAAGTAATTCTCTTTATGTCCTGAATACAAAGTGTCATGTTTGGGGCAAATACAAATACAACACATTACTGAGTACCACTCTCCATATGTTCAAGCATAGTGGTGGCTGCATCATGTTACAGGTTTGCTTGTAATCATTAATGACGGGAGTTTTTCAGGATAAAAAATAAACGGAATGGACCTAAGCACAAGCAAAATCCTACAGGAAAACCTGGTTCAGTCTGCTTTCCAGCAGACACTTGGAGATGAATTCACCTTTCAGCAGGACAATAACCTAAAACACAAGGCCAAATCTACACTGGAGTTGCTTACCAAGAAAACAGTGAATGTTCCTGAGTGGCCCGAGATACAGTTTTGACATAAATCTTAATAAATCTATGGCAAAACCTGAAAATGCTTGTCTAGCAATGATCAACCACGCATTTGACAGCGCTTGAAGAATTTTAAAAATAATAATGGTTAAATGTTGCACAATCCAGGTGTGGAAAGCTCTTAGAGACTTACCCAGAAAGACACAGCTGTAATCGCTGCCAAAGGTGCTTCTACAAAGTATTGACTCAGGGGTGTGAATACATACTTATATTTCATTTTCAAGACATTTTCAAAAATTAAAAAAAAAAAATGCTTTCACTTCGTCATTATGGGTATTGTGTGTAGATGGGTGAGATTGAAAAAAAGATTTATATCCATTTTGAATTCAGGCTGTAATACAACAAAATGTGGAATAAGTCAAGGGGTATGAATACTTTCTGAAGGCACTGTATGTCCTGCAATAGTAATACAAAACTCCCCCTAAAATAAAGTTAGCTGACTCTAACTTTATGCTTTGTTATTCAAACAAAAGAACAACAAATCACATGAAAACATAATTTGCATCACCAGAATACAGTACATTCTGTGGGAGTATAGCTCATAAAATCCAGAGAGCTTTAGTGGGAGGGATGGGACAGCTAAAACAAAAATAAATATGCTCCATGCCCATTCTCTGTGGTCTTCACACGCATGCCAATGCTAACAGGGGAGCTCACAATCCTGAGATGACTGCCACGCCTTGACTTGCTCCACAGCCTGATAGGGTCAGCTGAATTAATGCGATCCAGAGAGCCATTTTTACACTGCGTATGCAAATTCACGGCAATATGGAATTCTGTTTTAACAGTTTTCCATGCAACCTCTCTGTGCCCCTATAAGAGGTTAGAATAAATCCGCAGAGGGTGATGTGAAGCCTTTGAGAAAACTATGCAGCGTGGTCCAAGACCATGAACTCTGAGATGCAGTGAAATCTGGAAGTAATTTCCATTGCATTTTGGGATTTAGGATGACATGCCCGCTTAATTTCCTTTGAGGAAATACAACCCGTGGGTATAATTATAGCATTATTGCATATACAATCCCATATTGTTTATTCAATACAAATTAAAACACAGCTCTCAAACTTATAATGCCAAGCAGATAAAGAAAGGCCAGGCGGAATTCATTAGGTTGTGGCGCGTCCTCTACTTTCCCTGTAGATGGCAGAAATTAGGGAATATGATTAGAAGAGACAAAGGAAAAGAAGAAAAAAAAAGATTCCCTGTTCAGATATCCTTGAAAATTGTATTTATTTATTTATTTTATTGAACCTTTATTTAACTAGGCAAGTCGGTTAAGAACAAGTTCTTATTTACAATGACGGCCTACAATCAAAATAAGCTGAACATAAGGAAAGGAAAAACAAACCTATTTAATGGAGCGATGTGACTTCCAATCACTCTAAAATATTATAATACAAAAAAAAAAAAACTTTCACTTTAACATTTTTATATTCCTTTGTGCATTTATTGGTCTACAAGTTATTAAGACTTAAAAGGGCATTTTAATTGATATTTTTTTAAGGAGTGTGAACGCTCAAGTTAACCCGAGGGAGAAAAATTAAGTGAGATGAGAAGTTCTCCGTAAGATTGTTTTGCTTTTGGGGTGTGTGTAAAAATAATCACAATGTGTAACAAAAGTTCTTCCACCTGCCAAAAAAAACCTTGGCAAAACGTAATAATAACTGTCATGAATAAGCATTAACAAATTATTTATTAATAACGTACATTGTACTAATTACATATTGTGTATTTCATTATGTATAAATATTTGTATTAAATAATGTTAAAAGCATTCAAATTAATTTATAAAATGTATACAAAATATTTACTCATTTATTCACATTTATAAAATGTATATTGGCTTCTTCATGAAAATTATGATAAGGTGTAACAAATCCTTTACTGGTGTTTAGTGTCATGGTGCAGCCACAGCAGTGCCCCGGACCCCTGTTCTGTTGAGCGGCATGACACAGTGAGAGTGAGACATAAAAGGCCTTCAGGTCAAAGCAGTGAGAGGTGCACTTCTGAGCATGCCCTACCAAGTGTAAAGTGCACTGAGCAGATGTGGTTCCTGCGCTGAGGTCATGCAGGCTACACGTCTGCCTAGGGAAAAAATGCATTTGAAAAGAAAAAGGTACAAGGAGAAATTATGGCACCCATTAATCAACAAGTTCAATCTAGCCCTGAGGGCGAGAGACCAAAAACATGGTACCTTTTTGAAGGTTGTTGAGAGGGCAGTGGTAAGGGAACACAAGGCATGGGGGTTATGAGGGTTATCGTCTAACATTTGAGGACTAAATAAAACAACAGCTAAGGCTGGAGAAATAATCCTCTCTCTGTAGTTTAAATTGATGAAGGCTTTTGAGATTGTTACTTGGTGCATCACAAACTAACTGGATTAGTTGGTCCCAACAATTTCCCTAATGTTTCAAATAGCGTGAGTAATTGTCAATCCAACCCTAACTACTATTTTTCACGCCCCAAAGTAGCTAAACAACTACATAATCGCAGTAATTTTATTTTGACTATATGTTTTGTTTAATCATAGCTGTAAATTGTTTATACAGTAAAATGTGTTAAACCAGGCTGTTTATTTTATGTACAGTTGAAGTGATGCAGCCCTCCTACAGTAATTGAGTTACTACTTTTTTCCCTATCCCACATATACCACTGTAAAAATAGATTATCGGTCTAATATTGCTGTCTCATTTAATGTTCTTGTCTGCTCGTAGAGACACACATCATGTCTCTGTAGTACCTATATAATGCTGAATCCTCTGTTGAGCAGTGAGGGTTTGATTACTTTTCCTCTTAAGTTCATGTTCCTGTGGAAGATGAATTTCATCCTATGTGCTCCCATAGTAGATATGGAGGCAGATCATGTTTTCACATCCATTAAGGGGAGCCATCTCATCCAATCATTCCCTCATCCTGATCAGCAGCACTCAGCTAGGCTCCACTAGCAGCTGCCTGGTTCCCTTCTCTATTAACCTGTCATTGTTAGATTGGGTCAGGGAACATACAGTAAAGTATGCCAGTACCCTGTTGACATACATTTGTACAATTCTCTGTTTAGGTACAAACCAGGACCAAACAGTTAGTTTAAAACTAGACTTGTATAGACTTGGTGGGGCTGGCAACGCTTTCCTTTTGTTTTTAAGTTACTGTAGCTAACACAACCCCTCTAACAGAGTGTGTCACAGGGGCAGTCTGGAGCAGGGGACAGAATGCTATTTATTAGCTGAAACAGAAAAGCAGGTGATGTCATGTGACAGAGTCGGCGAGGGACATTGCTGCAGGTCAATACTTCCAGGTTGATGTCAGTCCCAATCTGAGATTTCACTAACACATTGTCAGAAAGAATATAATAATCGTGGCTTTCAATATGGGAGTCCATGGACAGCGCTGTCCCTTCTAAAGGTTTCCCACAAGGGCAGAACACCCTAAATGCCAAACATCACAGTTTCCCAGCAGGGCACTGAGGAAATAGCCGTGTCGTCGTTCTCCTTCCGTGATTTTTTCAACGCACCATAAACTTCGAAGCACTAGATTACTGATATTGTTGTTTTTACTCTTCATTGTTATTCGTTAATCACTTTGTATTTATTACTTGTGTCACTGTTTATAGTTATATTTGATTTATTGTTGCATTGTTTAAAAAGGATCCGTAATCATTTCACTGTTAGTCTACACCTGTTGTTTACGAAGCATGTGACAATAACATTTGATTTGATACTGCATAAACACAGTGCTTCTTAGCTTCGTATACATGCACTGTATGGTCTCTTCATTTTCTAAATGTTAATCCGAGCATGATGTCAAATGTTTTTCCTAAACAAAATGTGCCTTTGTCTCTTTAAGATCCCAACTAGGTCGCTAGCAGAGCTTGCATTCCCAGTTTCCCACTGTCTCAGAGGAGCTGATATGATTGGTGCTGATGAGGTCCATTTCACATAACTTAGTTCATGTGGGCCCAATGTCAGGAAGTATCACTTCCACACGAATGCTCCTCAATGGAGAGCACAAAAGGCCTGCCGCTTGAACTTGTAATCCAAAACTTGCATGTCTATTTACTTCAAAATAAACCGTTTGCTTACGTAAGGGGTCCGAGCAGGGTCCTCTCCAATGTTTTTTGTTTCATTGGCAGTTTTACAAGACTACATAGAAGCAACTTTGCTCGGAAAGCTGACCAAATGTTGAAAAGTTGATAGTTTACAATGAAGTAACAAATGACCATATTTTAATCACTTGTTGTTTTATACAGCTATAGGACTAGTAGCTGTTGTTTGCTAGTGTTTTGCAGTAGGTCTGTGCTCACTTTTAAAGAGCATTGTTTGTTTGATTGACTTATCTGTTTTGCAGAAGGCAGGGTTTTTTCATGGCATAGAGAATACACTGCAGGCTGATTAATTACATGGGCAGATAATTGATAGTGTTGTGGTCAGCCAGTCCACCATGCAAACCTCCCATTAGATGTAGCTAAGTTGAGGTTCTGGAGGGCTGGAAGGCAGGTTTCATAGGACTATGGGGATCTCAGCAGCAATCCAAATATCATAAGACATGGCAAGCAAGCCAGTAGATGCCATGCTTTAGTCATGAGTAGAGAAAATGTCCATGCAAGATAGGATTTTCTATGTAATTTTACGGGAACCTCCCATCACTTTGAACTAGGGGGTTAACTTTGGGACAGAAACATATTTAATATCAGCAACGACATGATACACATCGTCTTGTAAAAGAAAGCCCTTTTGATATTAGGGTGTAAATCAATGAATAGTAAATGCTCCATTGGGACTTGAGGAGACATCTGCCATGTCTAACAGTCATATGTCGTTGCATCCATTGAGTCTCTTCTCTGGTTTCATCTCAAAGGCGTTCTTCTCTTTTGATATGATATATTCATGTCAATTTAGGAATGGAAGTGCATAATGTTTTGATTTACATAATAGTTTAGTATGTTGTTTGATATACATCCACCATATTTACATGTCATGAAATAATTCACTATATTTGACAAGATACATGATAATGAAATTATTTGTATCAACAGTGCAATGAACCAGAGCTCAATATATTCAGACAGATGAAATGTTACTGTCAAAAGACAATACGGTGTACTTACTGCATGCAATGACAAAAACTGTCTTTGATTGTAATTCCTCCAATCATGTTGGAATAGGTATACCAATACATATTGGTATTCAGACAAAGTAACCTACTGTAGGCCTATACTTTACAAATGAATTTAACATGAATCAACTTGAATTAATCAGAATTTTACTGCAATAGCTGTACTGCTGTACTGTACTGCTGTACTGTAGCTGTACTGTGGACGGCTTTGACCCTACCTACATGTACAAATTACCTCAACTAACCAGTATGCGTGCACATTGACTCGGTACCGGTACCCCCTGTATATAGCCTCGTTATTGTTATTTTATTTTGTTACCTTTTATTCTATGTTTTACTTTAGTTTATTTAGTAAATATTTTCTTAACTCTATTTCTTGAACTGCATTGTTGGTTAAGGGCTTGTAAGTAAGCATTTCACGGTAAGGTCTACACCTGTTGTATTCGGTGCATGTGACAAATAAAATTTGATTTGATGCATGAATTTGTACCATGTGACTGACCGAGCGTACATGTCTGTTTACAAGCCTTACTGTTCAGATAGATAGTGTGTGATAGTGATAACCAGGAACTCACCCTCCCAGTGAAACAAAAGGAGCATGTGATCCCTCCCCCAATTACTGCTCTCTAATCGGATCATAATGCGTGGCCCCTTGGTGAGGCAAGCCTGATCACACGAGTAATGAGAGGATTAATTGTGTATCAACAAGGTGCCCTTCTCGCTTGATTGAGATGTCACCGAGGCTGCAGACTGGTGCCCGTCTGTATTAACCACATCAGTGAGCCATTATCTCCACAGGGCAGCATGAGAGAGAACCCCACTGTTCCTGTCCTCTCAATCACCAGCTAGCGCCAAGGACAGCACAGCATCATGCATCTCTATTGAGACTTGTTACGCTCACTTGTTGTGCGGTACTTTATGGGTGGTACTAGATAATTGTATTATAGATATATTATTGTGTTTGCAAATATTGAGCAAATAAGGCTTCTTGCCATTCCATTGCTTAGGTATTTCTCCTCTAGTCCATATTCCAAGATGCATGAACTGTGCTATTGACTCTCCAAATGTATCTCAATGTAACTTTTTCTACACCTGAACACTAAGTGGAAAACTGCAGGACTGACATAAACCTGGACTGGCTCAATTTGGAGGCAATCACACATCAATGTACATCAATGTAGTACTATGGCATGATTTCTGTATTGTCTTCACAGTTTAAGAGCCATTAAAAACAACAAAGATTAAGACTGGGGCAAAGGTTCCTCATTTCCTGGGTAAATGCCTGGTCTGTGGTCTCAGTCTGTTGTTACTTGACATGCTGGACTTGCACTTTCATGGTTTTGAGTTACACACTCAATTCTCCAAACGTGAATAATGCATTTCATGCCATCATTTCCTATATTAATGGCCTAACCCACTTCATTAGTCCCTGTTGAATTGATCTGATATTCAACCTCTAGGTCATGTAGTGTACATGTAATCTCATCTATACGTTCTGGTGCTGATATGTAATGCATGCCAATATTGGCAAGATTGCTTGTAGTGTCAGATTTCTCTAAAGTATCACCCCCTACCATTAACACACTGCAGTATCGCTCCACATCGATGATGTGACTATTTCCTGTAACGCAGGATGGATAGAATAAGAGCTGATCTCCCCCAGGGATACAGGGAATAATGGAGGGAGAAAAGGTCAATTTAGAAACACGTAAAAGTCAGCAGAGCAGAGAACTTCTGACTGAAATGTGGTGCTAGTAGTTGTGCTAGTGGGCTTTAGACAAAATTATCCCCAAAACACAATAACACTGTACTGTAAATGAAACACGAACTGTATGCAACCTTTTTACTTGTCATATCATCCGATTGTGTAGAATTATGAATCATCTCCAGGTATACACCATCGTATGAAACATTTTTGCAATTGTTTAGAACCTATGCAAAATACATTTGCCTTTCAAAGTTAAATTGAGGAAGCTGATCCACTAAAGAAAGGGCACAGGTAAACTGAGTAGGCTTATATATTTATTTCCAATGTACATTATTCAATGTATAAACATCTTTCAATAATTTTGCCTAGTTACTTGGCTGGATAACCCTTTGACCACTAAATTCTAATCAAAGTAGTTCTGCTTCTCCTTGAACAGTCTCGTCAATATCCAGAACACAACTTTGACTTAATGCTGCCACCAAGTGGAACTATATGATAAAAGTCTATAGGTCGTCAGCTGCTGAGCAGTTGTAAAGTAGGATCATCATAGTATCATCAACTCCCTCTCTCTACCGCACCTGCTGTCTCGACCTCTGAATGCTCGGCTACGAAAAGCCAACTGACATTTACTCTTGAGGTGCTGACCTGTTGAACCCTCTACAACCACTGTGATTATTATTTGACCAGCCAGGAGAGGACTGGCCAACCCTCAAACCCTGGTTCCTCTCTAGGTTTCTTCCTAGGTTCCTGCCTTTCTAGGGAGTTTTTCCTAGCCACCGTGATTCTAGACCTGCATTGCTTGCTCTTTGGAGGTTTAGGCGGGGTCCTGTAAAAGCACTTTGTGACATCTGCTGATGTAAAAAAGGCTTTAAAAAACAATGTTATTGATTGATTGATAGGATAGTAAAACCCTACAAAGACAATAGATATAATCTACAATTAGAGAACATAAAAGCATAATGGTAAAACACTTCTACAAAATGTAGGCTGTAATTCAATCGTAATGGCCTAATTTAAATGTCCAGCTTGGTCACTACAGCTGCGGTGGCTATAAGGTGACAATAATGCATTCTCCTCCCCTCAGCAAGCCCATGTCATATAAAAACAGATCAATTTAACATAGCCCATTAAGTTAGGAATGACAGCTTGTCGGTATTGAACACCACAGTTCTTATTTCAACATGCCCCTGTTCCTCCTTATACAGCTGACACTTCTTGCACTCATTATTGCTGGGATAATTATTTATTCTAGGAAAAACTGAGTTATTTCACATATTTGTACAACATGTATGCTACTGCTTTAGTTCAATAATGTTAAATACTGATCTACAAATTGCTGTAATTACATGGATGGATGTGCTTCTGTACACCACCAGGTGGCAATCCAGCTCTGTAAACGCTTAATCTGTTCTTGCACATCAAACACGTCAGGCAATAAACAAGTTTTATTCAATGTGTGGAAACTCCTATTTCCTCTTGGAGAACATCCTACCACTGATGAAAACAGGCTGCTACCAGAACTCTCCTATCCCATACTGAACAAAGAAAGATCAACATTCACACATTTGCACAAAACAATATACATATATTGTTTGATTATTTTGTCAATCACGTTTTGTAACATTTAAGGTTTGTTATATTTTGTGAATATTGTTTATAGTTGTAGGCCTACTAAGTTCATGCATGTACTGTAACTATGTCCTGTAAATTGGCACACAATACAGTCTATGACTAAACCTGTGGCTGTTCTGTAAATAGTGGATAAGATCTGTCCTCAAAAGCAATATTCTCTAAAACATCATATGTTGTACATGAATTGGGTGCAGTGACTTGGGAATTTGATTATTATTTTCCTTCATACATACTCTGGTTGACCCTGGAGCAATTATTTTGAGTCCTATTGTACTGCATTCGTTTGCACAGCCAGACAACTTTAAGTGGTTTCAAGGATTAATTAAAAAACCTAAGATTGATTAAATGAAGGGTATAAAGTGAAGTGAAGTGTAGTGTAGTAATTTAGACTTGATCCCTGAGTTTTACTTACAACCTGAGTATTGTTACATGCACACAATAACGCGATTATTGTTGATAGATTAATACAATTGTTTTATTAAAACATGTACATGCTTTCCAAGAAGATAGATTTCCCTAATAATCCTGTTTACATGGACAAATCTGAAATCAGGCTACCTGAAAATAGCAAATCAAAATAAACGTTCTACCACAGCGAACATGTTATTTTTGGGAAGCATATTTGATTCTGAATCCGGACATATAAAGTTTGTATGTGAAAACGACTTCTACTACCCATGCATTCAGTTGTTCCGAACACACTCCACTAGCACTAAAGAGGGAGGTTTGCTCAGCTCGTACTAGCACATGCGCAGAACAAATACACCGCTGGATCGCCGATTAAGGTGTTTATGTCCTAATAATTCGAAAGATTTCTCAGAAAACCAGGTGTTTTATTCAATGTATGCTTACTTCGATTTTGACTTTACCCCGATTAAAACAAGCAGAGTAAGGTGTTTACATGACTATTGCATAATCTGCCTGCTGCCATAATCCATTTAATATTGAATTATTAGTGTGCATGTAAACGTACTTAATGAAAATCTGCCTGCCACAGCTCTCATTACCTGTGCATGAGTGGCTTTTCTGAGCTTCACATCCTCATTGCTTTTTAAGCAAGTCCCAGTTCAACCCAGCTGGAGTAGGGATAACCTTTTCCCTTAAAAGTTCGGAGAGTCTGGCGTGCCAGAAGTAAAATGCCTGTTACTCAGGCCCAGAAGCTAGAAGAGTATTGGAGAGTATTGGAGTATTGGTAGTATTGGATAGAAAACACTCTGAAGTTTCTAAAACGGTTAAAATAATGTCTGTGAGTATAAAAGAACTGATATGGCAGATGAAAATCTGAGGAAAATCCATTCAGATTTTTTTTGTTGAGCTCCCTGTCTATTGTTATCCTTTCCCTACTGCAAATTGAAAGGAATAGCTCCCAGATTGCAGTACCTATGGCTTCTACTGGATGTCAACAGTCTTTAGACAAGGTTTCAGGCTTGTTTTTTGAAAAACTAACAAGTAATAGCTGTTTTTCCCAGTGGACTATGGAGTGGACTGTACTGTTTGGCGTTCATGGTTGAGTGAGCGCGCCTCGTTTTTTTCCTTTTCTATTGAGCAGGTTATTTTCCGTCTGAAAAATTATCATTCATATATATATTAGGGCACCCGTGGATTGATTAGAAATGTTGTTTGACTTGTTTTGACGAACTTTACCGGTACTTTTGGGATTTCGTTTGTCTACATGGTTGAACGCCTTTGAGCATGTGGATTACTGAACAAAACGCACCAACCAGAGTTTTTGGGATATAAAGAGGGACTTTATCGAACAAAATGACCATTTATTGTGTAGCTGTGACCTTTTGGATTGCCATCAGAGGAAGATCTTCAAAGGTAAGCGATTTATTTTATCGCTATTTTTGAGTTTTGTGACACCTCTGCTGGTTATGAAATTATGCTAATGGAGGTAGTATGCAGGGCGCTGTCCTCAGACAATCAAATGCTATGCTTTCGCCGCAAAGCCTTTTTGAAATCTGACAGCGCTGTTAGATTAACAAGATTCTAAGCTTTTGAATGGTGTACAACACTTGTATTTTCATGAATGTTTAATATTACTATTTTTGTAATTTGAATTTGGCGCTCTGCATTTCACCGGATGTTGTCAAAATCAGGATCGGCTCCCTAACAGGTTTTAACAGGCTGCTCAACAAGGGCTGTTGCCTCTCATGCAGAGAGGGTACTTAATTTAAGGCTAGGCGTCCCGCTAGCGGGACAACTTCCGGTGAAACTGGAGGGCGAGCAATTCAAGGAAATAATCATAAAAATTACGGATACTAAACATTTAGGAAGTGTCTTGTATCGGCTAAAAGCTTAAATTCTTGTTAATCTAACTGCACTGTCCAATTTACAAATAAAATAAAATGTTATTTGTCACATACACATGGTTAGCAGATGTTAATGCAAGTGTAGCGAAATGCTTGTGCTTCTAGTTCCGACCATGCTGTAGTATCAAGCAAGTGATCTAACAATTTCACAACAACTACCTTATACACACAAGTGTAAAGGAATGAATAAGAATATGTACATAGAAATATATGGATGAGCGATGGCCGAACGGCATAGGCAAGATGCAGTAGATGGTATAGAGTACAGCATGTACATATAATATGAGTAATGTAGGGTATGTAAACATTATATAAAGTGGCATTGTTTAAAGTGGCTAGTGATACATTTATTACATCAAATGTTTTATTATTAAAGTGGCTAGAAATTTGAGTCAGTATGTTGGCAGCAGCCACTCAATGTTAGTGATGGCTGTTTATCAGTCTGATGGCCTTGAGATAGAAGCTGTTTTTCAGTCTCTCGGTCCCAGCCTTTGATGCACCTGTACTGACCTCGCCTTCTGGATGATAGCGGGGTGAACAGGCAGTGGCTTGGGTGGTTGTTATTCTTGATGATCTTTTTGGCCTTCCTGTGACATCGGGTGGTGTAGGTGTCCTGGAAGGCAGGTAGTTTACCCCCAGTGATGTGTTGTGCAGACCTCACTACCCTCTGGAGAGCCTTACGGTTGTGGGCGGAGCAGTTGCCGTACCAGGCGGTGATACAGCCCAACAGGATGCTCTCGATTGTGCATCTGTAAATGTTTGTGAGTGTTTTTGGTGAAAAGCCAAATTTCGAGGCGCTGTTGCACCTTCTTCACCACGCTGTCTGTGTGGGTGGACCATTTCAGTTTGTCCGTGATGTGTACCCTGAGGAACTTTCCACCTTCTCCAGAACTGGATAGGGGGGTGCTCCCTCTGCTGTTTCCTAATGTCCACGATCATCTCTTATGTTTTGTTGATGTTGAGTGAGAGGTTATTTTCCTGACACCACACTCCAAGGGCCCTCACCACCTCCCTGTAGGCTGTCTCGTCGTTGTTGGTAATCAAGCCTACCACTGTAGTGTCGTCTGTAAACTTGATGATTGAGTTGGAGGCGTGCATGGCCACGCAGTCATGGGTGAACAGGGAGTACAGGAGAGGGCTGAGAACGCACCCTTGTGGGGCCCCAGTGTTGAGGATCAGCGGGGTGGAGATGTTGTTTCCTACCCTCACTGGGGTGAGGAAGTCAGGAAATCCAGGACCCAGTTGCACAGGGCGGGGTCGAGACCTAGAGTCTCGAGCTTAATGACGAGTTTGGAGGGTACTATGGTGTTAAATGCTAAGCTGTAGTCGATGAACAGCATTCTTACATAGGTATTCCTCTTGTCCAGATGGGTGTGCAGTGTGATTGCGATTGCGTTGTCTGTGGACCTATTGGGGCGGTAAGCAAATTGGAGTGGGTCTAGGGTGTCAGGTAGGGTGTAGATGATATGATCCTTGACTAGTCCCTCAAAGCACTTCATGATGACGGAAGTGAGTGCTACGCCCCGATAGTCATTTAGCTCAGCCACCTTAGCTTTCTTGGGAACAGGAACAATGGTGGCCCTCTTGAAGCATGTGGGAATTGCAGACTGGGATAAGGATTGATTAAATATGTCCGTAAACACACCAGCCAGCTGTTCTGCGCATGCTCTGAGTACGCGGCCTTGCGAGGGTTAACACTTTTAAATGTTTTACTCACATTGGCTGCAGTGAAGGAGAGCCCGCAGGTTTTGGTAGAGGGCCGTGTCTGTGGCACTGCATTGTCCTCAAAGCGAGCAAAGAAGTTGTTTAGTTTGTCTGGGGGCAAGACATCGTGGTCCGCGACGGGGGTGGTTTTCTTTTTGTAGTCCGTGATTGACTGTAGACCCTGCCACATACCTCTCGTGTCTGAGCCGTTGAATTGCGACTCTACTTTGTCTCTATACTGATGCTTAGCTTGTTTGATTGCCTTGCGGAGGGAATAGCTACACTGTTTCCGGTTGCCTTGCCCTGATTAAAAGCAGGTGTTTGCGCTTTTAGTTTTGCGTGAATGCTGCCATCAATCCACGGTTTCTGGTTGGGGAAGGTTTTAATTGTCACTGTGGGTGCAACATCACCAATGCACTTGCTAATAAACTCGCTCACCGAATCAGCATATTCATCAATGTTGTTGTCCAAAGCTATGCGGAACATATCCCAGTCCACGTGATTGAAGCAATCTTAAAGCGGGGAATCAGATTGGTCGGACCAGCGTTGAACAGACCTGAGCACGGGCGTTTCCTGTTTTAGTTTCTGTCTATAGGCTGGGAGTAACAAAATGGAGTCGTGGTCAGATTTGCCGAAAGGGGGGGGGGGCTTTGTATGCGTCGCGGAAGTTAGAATAACAATGATCCAGGATTTTGCCAGCACAGGTCGCACATGAGAAAAATATATGCTGATAAAATTTAGGGAGCCTTGTTTTCAGATTAGCCTTGTTAAAATCCCCAGCTACAATAAATGCAGCCTCAGGATATGTGGTTTCCAGTTTACATAGAGTCCAATTAAGTTCTTTCAGGGCCGTCAATGTGTCTTTTTGGGGGGCGATATACGTGACTGTGATTATAATCTAAGAGAATTCTCTTGGTAGATAATGCGGTCGGCATTTGATTGTAAGGAATTCTAGGTCAGGTGAACAAAAGGACTTGAGTTCCTGTATTTTGTTATGATCACACCACGTCTCGTTAATCAAAAGGCATACACCCCCGCCCTTCTTCTTACCAGAGAGATGTTTGTTTCTGTCGGCGCGATGCGTGAAGAAACCAGGTGGCTGTATCGACTCTGATAACGTATCTTGAGTGAGCAAAGAACGTTACAATCTCTGATGTCTCTCTGGAAGGCAACCCTTGCTCGGATTTCGTCTACCTTGTTGTCAAGAGACTGGACATTGGCGAGTAGTATACTCGGGAGCGGTGCGCGATGTGCGATGTGCCTGTCTACGGAGCCTGACGAGAAGACCGCTCCGTCTGCCCCCTCTGCGCAGCTGTTGTTTTGGGTCGCTGGCTGGGATCCGATCCATTGTCCTGGGTGGTGGTCCAAACAGAAGATCTGCTTCGGGAAAGTCGTATTCCTGGTCGTAATGTTGGTAAGTTGACGTTGCTCTTATATCCAATAGTTCAGGCCGGCTGTATGTATTAAACTTAAGATTTCCTGGGGTAACAATGTAAGAAATAATAATACATTAAAAAAACTAGATACTGCATAGTTTCCTGAGAACGCGAAGCGAGGTGGCCATCTCTGTCGGCGCCAAAAGCAATTGGGATATAAAGAAGGAGGCGTTACAGCAAAAGCATGCCATGCGATTGTTTGAGGACGGCGCCCCACATCAAAATATTTTTCCACCAGCACAGGTTTCATAAATTCACAAATAGCGATTAAATATTCACATACTTTTTGAAAATCTTCCTCTGATTTGTCATCCAAAGGGTCCCAGGTATAACATGTAGTGTCGTTTTGTTGGATACAATCCTTCTTTATATCCATAAAAGCCAGTTTAGTTGGTGCCATCAACTTGAGTAATCCACTCGTTCAACATGCCAAGATAGGAATCCGAAAATCTTCCCCTAAACTTTCATCAAGTCAAAATACTGTAACGACCCTGGGTTTATAAGCACGGATATCAACTTTGCCGCTTGAGCATGCTTTTGTGACACAGTTGATAGCGCGCTGGACTTTGGGCTAGAAGGGTGAGGGTTCGAGACCTGCTCCCTGCCTGTTTCATTACATTGGTGACAGAAGTAAAAAACGTTGATACAAGTTAACCAGCTAGCTAGCTGACTTATGTGGCTAGCTACCGAAGGTGAGAACAGGGGTTGAAAATGCTTAGTGGGAATCCGAAAGTGAAGGTGGAGGTAGGGGACGATTATGGCCAAGGAGGTGCGTGTGCATGGACGTCGGAGGATCTGGCTGCGGAGATCGCCAGGGGCGTTGGAGCCCAGAGGCCGCTTGAGGGAGGACGTTAGAGTGATGGCGGCTGAAGCGGGCAGGATTGCTTCGTCGACTGTGTTTCGCACGGATTCTGGTGGGCGGACCGAAGGGGTGACGTCGACGCGGCGGGACGAGGGAATCTGTGGCTCAGGATGTAAACAAACATGGCGGCGCCCAGTGCCCGGTTGTGTCCGTATCTGTTAAGTATTCCGGTAAGGCGGATTGGGAAGCTTTTCATGCTCAGTTTGAACTGTTAGCTCATTTTATGGGGTGGTCGAATGAAGAAGGACAGACGTGATTATGGTGCTTTAGTGGGAGCACTGAGGAGGCGCTATGGACAGTGTGTACAGCCCGGGCTGCTGCGCTCTGAACTGAGAAATAGACGCAGGCAGCCTGGAGAGCCGCTACGGGTCCTAGCTAATGACATTGAGAGCCTCTCTCGGCGGGCATATGCTCACATAGCACGGGACCAGTTCATACAGGCGCTCTCTCCTACGGAGCTGCGCATACAGACCCAGCTGGCTCATCCTGAGTCATTGCAGACAGCCTTGGAGATGGCTTTGGACAGGAAGCTAGTGTGGGCTGGGGCTTCAGCTGGGGCTTTGGTGGGGGTGCAGGGAGACAGACCCACTGTGCGGACTGGGGAGCAGAGCAGCCCCGAGCCGGAAAAGCCTGCGTGGGTGGCTGAAATGACTGAAGTCATTCGTGCTGTGTCGCTACAGGCGGCACGAAACACACGCACTGGTCCCAGGGTCTGCTGGGGTTGTGGCCAGCCAGGTCATCTGCGCCGGCATTGCCTCATGTCCACCAGAGCTCAGGAAAACGGCTTGGGGTCCGTATAGACCGGGTAGTGCGGACCCCTGGCTTTCTTTCCCAACCACCATCGTCTTCAGGAGGAGCCCACCGGCACAGACGGGGGAAGCAAGAGAACACTGTCTGCAGTGAGGGAGATATGGGGGAGGAATTGTGTTGGTCTTGACCCCGAGCAGCAGGAACGGTTGTGGCAGTTGCTGTTTGAATTCAGAGACAGCTTTGCGCTGAGTGAGGAAGAGGTGGGTCAGACTCATCTGGTGCAGCATGAGATCGATACAGGTGATGCTCGACCCATCAAGATGCGTCCCCGCCGTATTCCGCTGGCACGCCAGGAGGCGGCAGACAAGGCTGTGTTGGAGATGCAGCGGGCAGACTTCATCGAGCCCTCAGACAGCCCCTGGGCGGCGCCAGTCGTCATGGTTCCTAAGAAGGGGAGCAAGCTGAGGTTCTGTGTGGACTACAGGCGGCTGAATGAGGTAACCAGGATTGACTCATACCCCATACCACGTATCGATGTGTCGCTGGACCTGGTTAGGGGGGTCCTCCTGGTTCTCCTCACTAGACCTCCGCAGTGGCTACTGGCAGGTGCCCCTCTCCCCAGAGGCCAGAGCCAAAACTGCGTTCTCCACTAACAGAGGACACTGGCAGTTCAAGGTCCTGTGCTTCGGCCTGTGCAACGCTCCAGCTACTTTTAAGCGTTTGATGGACAGGGTGCTGGATGGTATCCCCAGACAGCAGTGTCTGGTATACCTCGATGACATCCTGGCCCATGGCAGCTCCTTCCAGTCAGCCCTGGTGGCGCTACGGCGTGTGCTGGAGTGGGTGGCTGCCGCAGGTCTGAAGCTCCACCCCAAGAAGTGCCACTTCATGAGGAGAGAGGTGTCCTTCTTGGGCCACCGAGTGGGGAAGGAGGGGATCAACACCATGGAGGGTTAGGTGGGGGCTGTCCGAGACTGGCCCACCCCCACCGACCAGTGTCAGCTGAAAAGCTTCCTGGGCCTGGCCTCGTACTACAGGAGGTTTGTACGGGGGCTTCTCAAGCGTCGCCGCTCCCCTAAACCGCCTGCTGCCGAAAGACAAGGCCTTCACTTGGACAGTGGAGTGTGAGGAGGCCTTCAACACCCTCAAACGTGCACTGATCGAGGCCCCCATGCTCGCCCCCCCCCGACCTCACCTTGCCTTTTATCCTGGACACAGATGCAAGCAATGTGGGCATGGGTGGGGTGCTGGCCAAGGTGGGGCCAGTGGGGGAGAGGGTGGTGGCGTACTTCAGCAAAACATTTGACAAACATGAGCGCCGCTACTGTGTTACCCGGCGGGAGCTCCTTGCTGTTGTGGCTTCCGTCAAACACTTCAAGTACTACCTGGGTGGCCTGCCCTTTACGGTAAGGACTGACCACTCTGCTCTCCAGTGGCTCATGTCTTTCAGAGAGCCAGAGGGGCAGGTGGCACGCTGGTTGGAGGAGCTTCAGCCGTATGACTTTACAGTGGTGCACAGGGCAGGGGCACGCCACTCCAACGCCGACGCCATGTCCCGTCGGCCCTGTACTGCAGACGGCTGCCGCCACTGTGAGCGGAGAGAGGGACGTGAGAGAGAGCTGTGTGCAGAGGAGGGGGTCTGTGCCACAGTGTGTCGGGCGAGCGGGCCTGTCTGCTGTGAGCTGCAGACTGTCGACGTGGCTTAATGGGGGCAGCAGCAGGGACGGGACACAGACCTATAGCCAGTGCTACAGTGGGTAGAGGTGCAGGTGAGGCCACTGTGGGAAGAGGTGACAGCACTTTCACTCGCGACCAAAGGGTTGTGGTCAAAGTTTGAGAGACTGCGGCTGGCTGATGGCGTGCTACAGCGGGCATGGAAGGAGTCAGCTACGGGAGAGGAGAGGTGGCAGGTGGTGGTCCCAAAAGCACTGCGGAGGCTGTGCTCCAGAGTACTCATGGGGGGACTGGACACTTTGGGGTCACAAAAACACTCCGCCGCCTCCGTCAGGGCTTTTACTGGTGGGCAGCACAAGAGGGATGCCGCTGTGACAACTGCACAGCGAGAAAGGGCCCCCCAGGACGCTCTCATGCTCAGCTCCAACAGTTTCCAGTGGGGGCTCCCATGGAGAGGGTGGGAGTGGATGTAGTTGGGCCGTTCCCCACCACAGACAGTGGAAACCGCTAGGTGCTCACGGCCATGGACTATTTCACAAAATGGCCCGAGGCCTATGCTCTGCCTGACCAGGAGGCAGAGACCATCGTCAATGCCCTGACAGCAGGGATGTTAAGCAGGTTTGGAGCTGCGGAGTCCATCCACAGCGACCAAGACAGAAACTTTGAGTCCCGTGTTTTCGCCACCATGTGTGAGAGGCTGGGTATGCACAAGACCCGCACTACTCCTCTCCATCCTCAAGTGATGGCCTTGTGGAGCGCTTCAACAAAACGCTTGGACAGCAGCTGGCCATCGTCTCTGCCAAACACCAGTGTGACTGGGACAAGCACCGCTCCACTGTCCAAGACTCCACCTTCTGCATGCCTGCCCTCCTCATGCTGGGGAGAGAGATCCGCAACCCTGCGGAGATGGCGTTTGGTCGGCCCCTGGACAGCCCTCAGGTTCCCCCTTTTGCCGGAGTATGCCCGGAGACTCCAGGACCGCCTGGAGACAGCCCACACCTTCACCAGAGAGCAGCTGGTGAATGCAGGTGTGAGGCAGAACAGGACCTATGACATGCACACCCGGGGAAGGCACTTTGTGGCTTGGGAGCTGGTCTGGGTCTACAGCCCCCTAAGGAAAAAAGGCAGATGCCCCAAGTTGGACAGTCACTGGGTGGGACCCTGCAGCGTCCTGGAGAGGGTAGGGGAGGTTGTGTACCGGGTGCAGCCTTCTCCCAGGGGGAGAAAGGTGGCACTGCACCGGGACAGGTTAGCCCCATACAGAGTGGCCTCTTCTTCCCAAACCTCAGGGACCCCCACAATTCCCCTCTCTGGCAATTACATTCTCCAGACAGCCCACTCCCCCTGTCTCCCTCCCTGTGTCACCGCGTGGTTCCCCGGAGCCACGGACTGTATTCCCCGTTCCCGCATCCCCCATATCCCTGCCTTCATCTCCTGGGTCCCAGAGGGGCAGCCCCCTGCCACGGATGGAGCCCCGTTTCACATCGGGACACTCTGTGACCATCACGGCCACACAGGCAAAGGAGACCTCCGGGTCGCTTCAGAGACTTTGTTTGTTCCCTCGGAGATGAGGGACTTTGTGGTGGGGGGGCTGTGTAGCGACCCACACAGACAGCTGTGTGTTATCTGTTGGGTTATTAGTTGGTTGTGCTGTGCTTACCAGTACCCAGTGTTCGCGGGGTCCGACATGCCAATCAACCTGCTATCTGCCAATCATGGGAATGCCTGGAATGTTCTGATGCGGGGGGTTGGAGCATTGGAAGTTAAGACCAGGTTTAGCCATTGTTCTCTCTCTTACGTCTGGCCTTAACAAGAGAAGGTCGCGGTTGGTTTGTGGGGTATATTTCATTTAGTTGGCGTGTGCTACGGCCAAACAGTAGCCTGTGTTGAAGTTGGGCTAATAAACCGTAAATTCGTAACTCAAACCTCTGTCTAGACAATTGTTCCTTTTATGATTTAGTCAGGTCACTACACTACGTTTCTATTTAATCCTCAGGTACCCTAAAATGGAATATAATATTTCATACGGAAAGAAGTATGTTCAATAGGAAAACGATATTAGCAGGTGCGTGTCATATTCCTCGCACACATACAAAATTTCCAAGTCTGGGTCCCTGTGCTAAAACGTATTATTCTTCATCGTTTTTGAAGAAACAAGCCTGAAACCTTGAACATTAAGTGCTAACACCCAGTGGAAGCCATAGGAATTGCATCCTGAGAGCTAGATTTCAGAATGCCCCTATACATTCCATTGTAAGAGCATGGTTGTTTTTTGGGGGGATTTTCTAATACCATATCTATTGTGTTATAGTCTCCTAAACTATTTTAACATTTCTACAAACTTCAAAGTGTCTTCTTTCTAATGGTACCATATAAATGCATATCCTGGCTTTGGGGCCTGCGCAACAGGCAGTTTACTTTGGGCACGTCAGTCAGGCGGAAATTGAGAAAAAGGACCCTAAAATTCGAGTATGGTTGTATTTGCCTTACACTCATTAATAGACACGTTTGATCTCAGATGTCTTAATGTACAGCCTCAGTAAGATGCTTCATGAAAACCTTTCATAGCATTTTGACGCTAAAACAATTGATCTGGCAGTGAATTCCACCTGACATCATCTCCCAAGTGACCACTTTTTCTTGCAGTTTCAATTCATATTTAATTTATCATATTAAACTAAAATAAACTATTAAAAAGCATATACTTATCAGGAGACAGATATTAAGTTGTTAACTGCCACTGCATTTCTCTCTGGACATTGCTGTAAGCAGCAGGCATGATAACTGGGTTCTACTGCACAGCATACAGTGGCTTGTAAAAGTATTCATTAATATTTTTTCTATTTTGTTGGCTTACAACCTGGAATTAAAATTTATTTTTTTGTAGGTTTGTAACATTTGATTTACACAACATGCCTACCACTTTGAAGATGCAAAATAAATAAGACAAAAACTGAAAACTTGAGCATGCATAACTTTCAACACCCCAAAGTCAATACTTTGTAGAGCCACCTTTTGCAGCAATTACAGCTGCAAGTCTCTTGGGGTATGTCTCTATAAGCTTGGCACATCTAGCCACTGGGATTTTTTCCCCATTCTTAAAGGCAAAACTGCTCCAGCTCCTTCAAGTTGGATGGGTTCCGTTGGTGTACAACAATCTTTAAGTCATACCACAGATTCTCAATTGGATTGAGGTCTGGGCTTTGACTAGGCCATTCCAAGACATTTAAAACATTAAAATACACATTACAGAACAGAGTTGTGACAAAATAATACAAACTGGAATTAATCTCATGTAAGTGTGCATTCCTTTTTAAATCCATATCAACCACTTTTCCTGCTGTGGTTTCCATATATAGTGCGATAGTACTTCAAGCATCAAAACTTAATTCAAGCACATTTTATTTCTCAACTGAATAGACAAATCAAATTCAAAATAACATTACTGTATGTCACTGCTCCACATTTAATTCTAAATCAACATAACAATTCTTACAGTATATAAAACATAGCCAAAATGCTTCATAATACATTTCAAAAGGGGCCATAGAGTGCAAATCTCTATGTACATTTGATTTAATAAGTATGTACAACTGTCCCGCTTCTCTCACATCCCTCTATTTGAACTGGTTATCGATGAGGGTGCCTTTCATCTTTGTTGTCTTTGCCTCCAGTTCAGCCTGTTGATAGAAATACAAATAAAAAAGTTTAGAAAAAAGGCCCAGTGAAGTCAAAATTATATTTTCCCTGTGTTTTGAATCATATTGTACAACAGCTGATGAAACTAACACTGTAAAAGTCTAAACAAATTTGAAAAGTGCTATTTCCTGATAATACAATCTACACAGGACCTTATAAATCAGCAGGTTTTGCATGGGTGGAGTTTAGGCTTGCCTGGTGACATCACCATGCGGTCTAAGTTTTATTATAAACTGGGCAGTCTGAGCCCTGAATGCTGATTGGCCGTGGTATATTACGGGTATAGTGATATATGGCCAATATACCACGGCTAACGTCTGTATCCAGGCACTCCGCATTGCGTCGTGCTTAAGAACAGCCCTTAGCCGTGGTATATTGGTCATATACCACACCCTCTCGGGTCTTAGTGCTTAAATAAACCATTATCAAAGAAAGTTCAGAATCTCTGCCAAGCTATTTGTTTATTGTTGACAATTTTAATGGAAAACTATTACAGTAGGGTACTAAAGTGTTACCCAAAAATGATTTTAAGGTGAGATAACGGTTGCATTGGGCATGTGGGGCCTTCAAAAGGAACAACACGTAATATTTCAGCCATTAATTGGATTTCTTTCAAGGACACTGCTTAGAAAAGGTTAGAATGGCTTTGTATTGCTTCTTACCTTATCATAATCCACAAAAACATCCATTGCCAGGATGTGAAGAAGTTTTGTATTGCTAATGTTTCTGCTATTGTTGTCAACTTTTAACAAGAATCAATCGTGATACAGGAAGTTGTACACACACACACACACCAGGCTAGTTGGGATTTTTTTATAAATAAGCTAATTTGCAGCGTTCCAAAAAGTATATTTTATTTGTGGATTTCTATTCCTTTGCTACTGCTGGTATGTAGAGTGCACTCAGAAAGTATTCAGCCCCCTTCATTTTTTCCACTTTGTTTCGTTACAGCCCTAATTTAAAATGGCCAAAATAAAAAAGTGTCCCCCTCAATCTACACACACACACTACCCCATAATGTCAAACCAAAAACAGATTCAGAAATGTTTGCAAATGTATAATAAATAAAAAGGTCAATATCACATTTACATAAGTATTCAGATCCTTTACTTAGTTAAAGCACCTTTGGCAGCGATTCCAGCCTTGAGTGTTCTTGGGAATGACGCTACAAGCTTGGCACTATTGTATTTGGGGAGTTTCTCCCATTCTTCTCTGCAGATCCTCTCAAGCTCTGTCAGGTTACATGGGGAGTATAGCTGCACAGCTATTTTCAGGTCTCTCCAGAGATGTTCGATCGGGTTCAAGTCCGGGCTCTGGCTGGGCCACTCAAGGACATTCAGAGACCACTCCTGCATTGTCTTGGCTGTGTGCTTAGGGTTGTTGTCCTGTTGGAAGGTGAACCTTCACCCCAGTCTGAGGTCCTGAGTGCTCTGGAGCAGGTTTTCTTCAAGGATCTCTCTGTACTTTGCTCCGTTCACCTTTCCCTCAATCCTGACTAGTCTCACAGTCCCTGCCACTGAATATACACCCCCACAGCATGATGTTGCCACCACCATGCTTCACCGTAGGGATGTTGCCAGGTTTCCTCCAGACGTGACGCTTGCATTCAGGTCAAAGAGTTCAATATTGGTTTCATCAGACCAGAGAATCTTGTTTCTCATAGTCTGAGAGTCCTTTAGGTGCCTTTTGCCAAACTCCAAGCGGGCTGTCATGGGCCTTTTACTGAGGAGTGGCTTCTGTCTGGCCACTCTACCATAAAGGCCTGATTGGAGCGCTGCAGAGATGGTTGTCCTTCTGGGAGGTTCTCCCATCTCCACAGAGGAACTCTGGAGCTCTGTCAAAGTTATCATCGGGTTCTTGTTCACCTTCCTGACCAAGGCCCTTCTCCCCCGATTGCTGAGTTTTGCCGGGCAGCCAGCTCTAGGAAGAGTCATGGTGGTTCCAAACTTCTTCCATTTAAGAATGATGGAGGCCACTTTGTTCTTGGGGACCTTAAACGGTGCATACATTTTTTGGTACCCTTCCCCAGATCTGTGCCTCGACGCAATCCTGTCTCGGAGCTCTACGAACAATTCCTTCGACCTCATGGCTTGGTTTTTCTGACATGCACTGTCCACTGTGGGACCTTATATAGACAGGTGTGTGCCTTTCCAAATCATGTCCAATCAATTGAATTTACCACAGGTGGACTCCAAGTTGTAGAAACATCAATGATCAATGGAAACAGGATGCACCTGAGCTTACTTTTGAGTCTCGTAGCAAAGGGTCTGAATACGTATGTAAATAAGGTATTTATGTTTTTTACAAACCTGTTTCCACTTTGTCATTATGGGGTATTGTGTAGATTGATGAGTAACACTTTTTATTTAATCCATTTTAGAATAAGGCTGTAACGTAACAAAATGTAGAAAAAGTCCAGGGGTCTGAATAGTTTCCGAATGCGCTGTATGTTATTGATATTTGGCACTAGTTGCAGGTTGAAATGTTACATGTATACCTTTAAGTGTATGACCAATACATAACAGTTGTGTGGTTGTGTACACTTGGTAACAGAGTCAGAAATCCTATCAAGATCACACACTAGGATCAGGATAAAGCTCAAACACTTGACAGGAATGGAATCCTCACCAGCTCTTGTAGTCTCTTCTTGCTCATCCCCTTCCTTTCCAACTGCTTCTCAATCACTTTAGCATTCTGGGCATACGAGTCAGCAATTTCTCTCTGAAGAAGATGAAACAGACAATAATATGTACTGTATAATCATCTCTACTGTTTCTCAGCACATGTTCATCCAGCCAGCAACATAATAATTTTAGGGTTGGGAAAATGACTTGCATATAATCTTCAGGTTTAAGATTAGGCTTCAAACTGAAGATTTCATTTAAAAAAAAATGTTTTTATCTCCAACACGCACACAAGAAACACCATAACTGCAAACCTACCGCCTCAATTTCCTCTTCCTCCTCATCAACGGTAGACACGGTGACAGAGCTGAATTTCCCCATGTCTTTGGTCCTTTTTGTCATCATTACCTGGTATAAGGATGAATAAAAAAAACACTAAACTCAAAGGAACATTTGTATCCGATTTTTCCTCATTGGAGTTATAGCTGTTGAGCTATCAATGAAGTGTGGGAACATAAATGGGATTTCATGTCCTGTCTGTCTGCACAGAAATACTGACTGACAGCACAATGGACAAATTTTACACACTAAGCCTTTACACTTTTCAGACCAATCATGTAATAAAAAAGCAATTACTGGGCCTCCCGAGTAGCGCAGCAATCTAAGGCACTGCATTGCTGGAAGCGTTACTATAGACCCGGGTTCATTCCCAACCGGCCATGGCCTGGGAGTCCCATAGGACGGCCCACAATTGGCCCATTGTCGTCCGGGTTAGGGGAGGGCTTTGTTGGGGGTGCTTTACTTTACACCTTCGCTTCTCCGGAAGATCAAAATTGGGAAGAAAACTATTACTGTGTAATGAATGCAAATTATCAGTTTAACTAAAAAAAAACGGAAAATCTGAGGAAACGTGTCACATACCCTGACTTTTTTAGGAGCCTCTGGCTTTTGACTGTAGACACTGGTATTCCCAATCCCAAGTCCAAACTTGACAACAGCTCCATCAACAATAAATGTAACTGGGGTATTCTTCATTTGGTGTTGATAGAAAAGTAGTAGGCCACATCTGTTCAGAAAGACACAGAACAAAAGAAGACAGAGGTCAGCCAGTTTTGAAAAGTAACATTTGTATTCTATTTTGTTCACTTGAGTTTACTCTTCCATTTTCTTAAAGTTCTTTGTGTTATAGTTATATTTGTGGCTGAGTACAGAGGAGAGTTTCTCAGAGGCTTTGGATGAGGACCAAAGAAGAGCAGGAGAGAAGAAATAGGTTACATAAAATGTAACTAAACAATAGTTATAAATAATATTACAGCGTATAACAAGTACATTTGTCTCAAAGTTGATTAAGAGTAGGCTATTTGGCCTACAGTTCAACTGTGAGACTTAAAATCACTCGTAAAATTATACTGTAAAAATCAAACATACTTTCCACATTTCTTGCGATACTGCCTTTCAATTCCCTCTGCCCTGTGATGAAAAAAAACAATACCAATCTGCATACGTTTCATATTTTGGGTATTTTTTCAGTGACACATTTACCAACTGAAATTGAGTAGCCAAATACAACATAGCAATTTTCAACACATTTGAGATCAAACTGATGAATACTGATACAGATGGGTTGTGTGGAAGGCTCATCAGCATGATATTTAGATAGTAGACCAAGACTAGTGGTGAACTTTCCAGTACCTTTTTATGTAAACATTCTCATCGTCTTCTACATTACAGAACTTATGTGCATGTTTGGCAGCATCTATTACTCTTGCTTTGTCTCGTGGCCGCATCGGTAGTTTCTCCAGTTGACAGTCTGTAAAATCAAGGGGAAATAACATGATGGCATGTCAGTTTCGTGTCCTAATACAACATTTGACAAGTCTGCAAAAACAGACTGTATTTTCTCTAAGGTAGCTCAAGATTGTGAAACCATAAGCTGAACTATGGTAAACCAAGACAATATAAAAAGGCTTAAACAACACATTCTTACTTCACCTCCACTTTATAGCTGGGCAATAGGCATCCGAAATAACCCGACACATTGTCTGCTTATTCAATACTCACCGGAAATAACATTCCACCCTGTAACAGCGCGTGATACAGATGGTTTGAGGTCAACGAAAATAAATGCACTAATGGCTGTGGTGTGATGAAATATTTGAAAGCTTTCTCCTGTCTAAGTAATTGACTGTGAAAAACCTCAATGTAACTTTCCTGCCTTATCTATCAGCCTGTGTAACACATTACTGTTGGCTAGTGCTAAGCTAACATTTGTGGTGGTGGTAGCAGAAGTTAGCTAACGTTACCTACATACCTGGGGACACATTTACCCGGAAAGCTAGCTAGCGCTCTATCTATGCCATGTTATTCTTCATTAACTAGCTAACTAGAGATCAAATACAGAACTTTCTGTACACATTTTGAATACTAGAGCTAGCCAACGTTTGCTAACTACCATGGCTAGCTAGCTAGATAATTGCTAACTAGTTAGCTACTTACCGAGAACCAACACCATTTGCCCACACAGACAATAATAAACATGAAGAGGCTTTTCTCCGTCATCATATTCCTCTCGATCTCGGGTGTCTGAACAAACAACACTTCGTGAGACGACTTTCGGCATTGTTCCTAAAGTTAGCTACTTCAAATTGGGCAAACAGGGTAAGCAAAAAAAGAAGAAGTCAATAGACAGAAAACGTTTTGGTTTATCTAACTACGTTAGCATGCTGCTAGCTTGTCGATTAATGATTACGTAGACATTAGTACGTCATATAAAGGCTTGTATTAAACGTTCCTTGTCCAGCACTCCCGATAGATGGCGGTGTTGAAGTAAAATATCAACCGTTTTATTGTTATCGCTTTTGTACTATTTTCACAAGTACGTGGTACATTTTCACAACTTTTAGTATAAAACTTCAAACTGGTCACACTTGTAACGCAGCCAGTCTTTCATTCAAAATCGGTCATTCATTTGGATTGTGAAAACCTCTCACCACACAACAATTGATTCAACATATACATTGAATGTGAAATGTAATGAGTGTATCGGTTTAATCACCAAAACACAACATATTGGTATCTCTTAAATTTCGTCGTTTTAACTACCAGTGAATCAAAATGCAAACAATGCAAGATATGTGTTTCAAATTGCTCTTAGAAGTGCTGAAATATGTAAATGACACATTCTTTAAAAAAAATTAGCTAGGCAAATAAGTTAAGAACAAATTCTTATTTGCAATGATGGCCTACCCAGCCAAACCTGGGCCAATTGTGCACAGTCCTATGGGACTCCCAATCACAGCCAGATGTGATACAGGCTGGATTCAAACCAGGTACTGTAATGACACTTCTTGCAGTGAAATGCAGTGCCTTTGACCACTGCGCCACTCAGGAGCCCATTAGTCAATACACTTACATTGCGCAACAAAATTAACAGTAAATCTATAATTTCCATAATATCTATCCAATGTGTAATCAAAGGTGTGATCAATGAAAACCTCTACAATCATTCATGCAAAAAAAACATACTTTTCCAGAAAAAAATGCAACATAGGTGTACTGTCTGTAATCAAATGTAAAAAAATAAATGAAAATAATGAAAATAAAACATAACATTTAGCACGCATTAATTTTCACCAAGCCTGTCTTGAGCATTTGGCCATAAATTCTCATCCACATCACAGGGAATGTCCTCTTTTTTCACGCACTGCAGGAAAGACCTTTTGGCATGACAAATCCAAGCTTGACATTGGTCTGCAGTGATGTCGTCGCATGCCTCATCCATGGCCAGGAGAGTGGAACCACACCATCTTCCTACCACACCATTTTCAGAGATAGCCGCACACATGGAGATGTTTCCCCCCACGTCCAAGTGACGGTTACCCGTTGGCCCGATGAGGTTCCGCCCATGGCCCTGAGTTTTGGCAAGGTTGAAGCCTGCTTCATCAACAAAGATATACTTGTGATGGTTTACAGCAGCATCAAGCACCATCACCCTCTAAACATATATTTTGGTTAGTTATTTTTACAGTATAGTTCTAATAGGATATTGTGAAGTAGCATGCACATCAAATAGTAACAGTAATACAGTATATAGTGCTGTACCTGAACATACTCGGCCCGCAGTTGTTTCACCTGGTCATTGTTTCTCTCAAAAGGCACCAGGTAAATGTGTTTCATAGATACCTTGTGACTCTTCAAAAGGCGGGCGATTGTTGGTATGCTGATGGATGCCACATTGGCAAAGATGTCATCGTTCTCCTCAATGGCCTGCTTTATTTCGGACAGCCGTATGTCATTCCTGGCCCTCACCATTTCCACCACTGTCCACTCCTGCTGGTCGGTCAGCACTCGGCCACCACCATGGGGTCTTCTGTCAATTCTGAGGGTAGAACGGAGTATACTGTCAATAGATCATATTGGAAGAATACTGTAACATGTTTTGTGAATGAACACGCATTACAATATGTCATTTATTGTAAATGTAATGGTAAAGCATAAATGGTAAGCATATCCAGTTGATCTTTTCAGATTGGGGTGAACTAATAGGGCAGCCTCTGCCACGGTAAGGCCTCTGTTTACCACATGGTCAACGACGATGGGCCTGACTTCATTAGACAACAGTTCCCTGGCGTCTGCCTCCCTCTCTCTGATGACCACTTTTTTGAAGGGGCCCATACCCACCTCACTGACAGGCCCGTTGTCCACGAGCTCTTTGATTTCTTCCTCTCCCTTGCTGTCTATCCTTCTCCATGTTGAAAGAAATTGCAAGTGCTCACACATCCCCTTTTACATGTATATGGTGACCAATTTTAGTTACCACTATGTGAAATCAATTAGCAATAACGAGTAGTCATTATGTATGGTTATCATGTATCATACATGTAATTTAGATGTTTATACTTTACAAACACACATTTAATTTCTGTAGTTTTCAAAGTCCATATATATAGTAGACAAACCAGTTTAAAATCTATAGGTTTACCAAATGGTTAAGTGATTAACCATTAAGTGCAGTTGATTTCATTGATGGTCAAATGTATTTCAACAAATAAGAAGATAATCATATTTTACTAGGCAAGTCAGTTAAGAGAAAATTCTTATTTTCAATGACAGCCTGGGAACAGCAGGTTAACTGCCTGTTCTGGGGCAGAACAACAGATTTGTGCTCAGGGAATTGAACTTGCAACCTTTCAGATACTAGTCCAACACTCTAACCACTAGGCTACCCTGCCACCCCATATGAAAAGTATTGTGACCATTGCATTGTGAAAGGCAATTACTTTATATAAGGTATTTCTTGATGAAACCCTGATTAGGTTTGGTGAAAAATCAAGGCAAAGGGTTGCTGCTTTTAATAATCTAAAATATAAAATATATTTTTATTTGTTTAACACTTTTTGGGTTATTACATGATTCCATTTGTGTTATTCTACAATGTATAAAAAAGTACAAATAAAGAAAACCCCTTGAATGAGTAGGTGACTAGTGTCCCATTACTAAAGTGACCAGTGATTCCATGTCTATGTATATGGGGCAGCAGCCTCTAAGGTGCAGAGTTGAGTAACCGGGTGGTAGCCAGCTAGTGATGGCTATTTAGCAGTCTGATGGCCTTGAGATAGAAGTGGTTTTTCAGACTCTCGCTCCCAGCTTTGATGCACCTGTACTGACCTCGCCTTCTGGATGTTAGCGGGGTGAACAGGCTGTGGCTTGGGTGGTTGATGTCCTTGATGATCCTTTTGGCCTTCCTGTGACTTGGGTGCTGTAGGTGTCCTGGAGAGCAGGCAGTTTTTATTTACTTTTTCACCTTTATTTAACTAGGCAAGTCAGTTAAGAACAAATTCTTATTTTCAATGATGGACTAGGAACAGTGGGTTATCTGCCTTGTTCAGGGGCAAAACAACAGATTTTTACCTTGTCAGCTCAGGGATTTGATCTTGCAACCTTTCAGTTACTAGTCCAATGCTCTAACCACTAGGCTACCTGCCGCCCCAGTGTGCCCCCTCAATTGTGCATCTGTAAAAGTTTGTGAGGGTCTTAGGGGACAAGCCACATTTCTTTAGCCTCCTGAGGTTGAAGAGGCACTGTTGCGTCACCTTCACCACACTGTCTGTGTGGGTGGACCATTTCAATTGAAAATATGCTTAAAGTTTTGATGATTTGTTTTCAGTTTTGTGCTAAGAGTTGTGAAATTTTACAACATACTCCTGAAAATTGTACCAAAGCGATAAAAACAATTTTTGTAATAAAGCAGCTAAAAAGTAGAGAAATACAAAAACCCTGTAAATTCCTTTTGGAAAAAACTGTTAAATCTGAAACTGGATGTCACTCTTTTTATGATTGATGAGACACCGCTCCTCATCCAGACAATAAATTATACTATTGACTCAATATGTGATGCTACTGTTAACTCATGCAGTGTACAGTACCAGGTAGTTAGTCAAGAGATCACCAGCTATTGTTGTATTGTTTTCTGTTTTTTGACACATTGGCAGAGTAATTGTATGAGCAGATGTTCAGCCAATGCAATGTGTGTGTGTGTGTGTGTGTTTGTGTGAGAAAGAGTGAGTGAGTAAGAGAGAGAGAGAGAGAGTGTGTATGTACTGTATGTGCTCTGCACTGCATGCACTTAACTGCAAGTGGTTATATGTTTGAGAGACCTGACAGTGGAGCCTCAGCCTCGCTTGCGATCACTTGGATCAGGACTACAGCAAGAGAGATGCATCTCGCTATTGCTCCTATAATGCACCCTTTAAGCATCCTCATTTATATTTCTCTGACAGATGTCATAGGTAAGTCAGTTCATTTGAGTATCAATAATAGGATAAAAACTGTATAGACAGATTCAGGCATGATCAAATTATTATTCTATGAGTAATGTGCACTTCATTCTCATTAGTGAAAAGTGAGGAAGTTGAATGAAACTGTTTTATGCATGGCACAAAGTCACTACAGCTTATTTGTGATTACATACACGGATGGTTTGAATTGCCTGTGAATGTCTGCTAAATAATATATGAATTTCCCTCCTGAGTATAATGTGGCCATTGACACGCAGCATTTCATTATACTTGTTTTTCATTAGTCCATTAAGTATGACATCTCCCTCTAAATAATGTTTTAAACATTAAGGTAACAGCAATTATGATTCTGAATATGAGTGTCATACAATTAATCATGTATTAACCCATTTGGATAATAATTATATCTGTTACCTATATGGTTTCTCATCACCATCCTTATTGTATGAGTACTGAATGTTAGTTTATGCATCAAAACAACAAAGGTACCATAGAGGGTATAATTTGAAACACTGCCAAAAAAAATGCTTTTCACTACAGGAATAACCCTTCTGCTCAAAAATGATTAGTATTCATCATATGTATTATTACTGTTATATCTCTCTCAGTAGATGAGAATCATAACCAGATTATTGTATGTTTAAATCCAACTCATTTAACTCAAATCAGAAACACGTTCATAATTAAAAATAACCAGTAAAAAAACAATATCTCTTGAGAACGAGTGTGGATGGAAGGTGATGAGGAAATTGTATCAGTGTGATGCCACGCAGCATTCCTGAATACATTAGTGTCTCTATAGAGTAGACATACACTCATTTAGATACAGATTTTGTTTGGATTCCCCTTGTCGTGTATTTTGCAGTGATTGTTTGCAGAATGTGAAATAGTGTTAAACATGGAAGGACTTGCTGTTGTTTTATGATGAGAAAAGCACTAATGTAAGACACATATTTAGTAACTGCACTGAAGCAATGTATGATTGAAAGAACCACATGTTTATGGAAGTTGAACTGTTGAATGAGTTTGTGTGGTATCCCACTGGGCACACCATGTCATTTCAGCGTGGATAATTGGGTAGTATTTGGTTGAGACGTCGATCAATGAGATTACAACCTACAAGCAGCGGCCAGTTGTTAGGTACACTACAGACAGTCAGGAGGCCGTAGCTTGCTATATAAATCAGGCAGACAGGCATGGATGTGGCAGGTAGCCTAGTGGTTAGAGCATTGTGCTATTAACCTGAAGGTTGATAGATCAAATCCCTGAGCTGACAAGATGAACATCTATTGTTCTGTCCCTGAACAAGACAGATAACCCGCTGTCATTGTAAATAAGAATTTGTTCTTAACTGACTTGCCTAGTTAAGTACCATTTTTTTTCAATTGAACATTAGAATGGGCAAAATTAGTGACCTAAGTAACTTTGAGCCTGGTATGATCGTCAGTGCCAGAAGTGCCGGTTCCAGTATCTCAGAAAAGGCTGGCCTCTTGGGCTTTTCACGCACGACAGTGTCTAGGGTTTACAGAGAATGGTGCAACAAACAAAAAACACCCAGCAGCAATAGTGTGAGTGAAAACAGCTTGTTGATGAGAGGTCTAAGGAGAATGGCAAGAAAGGTGCAAGCTAACAGGCGGGCCCCAAATAACGGCGCAGTACAACAGTAGTGTGCAGAACGGCATCTCGGAACGTACAACTTGTCAGTCCTTGTCACAGATGGGCTATTGCAGCAGACGACCACACCGGATTCCACTCCTATCAGCTAAAAACAAAAAGAAGCGGCTCCAGTGGGCATGCGATCAACTTCACTACACAATTGAAGAGTGGAAAAACATTGCCTGGTCTGACAAATCCCAGTTCTTGAATCGTCAGGATATGGCAAATAACAGCATGAGTCCATGGCCCCATCCTGCCTGATGTCAATGGTACATGCTGGTGGCGGTGGTGTAATGATGTGGGGAATGTTTTCCTGGCACACGTTAGGTCCCTTGATACCAATTGAAGAATTCAGGCTGTTCTGGAGGCAAAGGGAGGTCCGACCCAGTACTGAATGGTTGTACCTAATAAACCGACCACTGAGTGTATAGTTCACCCACTCAAAAAGACAGCCAAAATTTGTTGAATTTTCAATGTGTTATCATTATGCTTTCAACCATCTGAAAGCACAACCAAATTCCAGTGGAAAAACAATGTCTGATATGTTGCTTATTTATACAACAGTGTTATCACTGTGCTTCATCTAATAGCAGAACCAAATTACCTGGATTGCAGTTGCGATTACATGAAAAGTACATGGTGCAAGTGATCAATGCCGTTCAAGATTCTGCACAGATTATTACAGCAATTGTGAAGATTTCTTTAGTCCTGCTAAAACCTATGCATGCTATCTTGAACACGTACACCTCATATATGATTACGTAAGAAGAAATGTATAGTTACAGTAACCTCAATGTGGCCCTGGATGTGATACTCATTTTTCAGTTGAATGTTTCATTAGTTTAAAAGCCTTAACTTTAGGCTATATACTGTATTACAAAAGTAATATTGAATTGTGTTTGATTGACAATGCAGACAAATATCCATATTTGAAGGATATTTAACTTCTGCTTGGATAGTTCCATTTGTGCCACTGACTTAGTCTGCCTTTAATTCCAGTTTGTCTAGAAATTTATAATTTTGGATTAAATGAAAGGACAAAATCAAATCTAATTTGAAATGCACCTTTTACAGATTGATTTGATTTTAGACATAAATCCAACATATCAATTATTAATTCAGTCATTGGCACAGATAGAACTATCCAAGCCAAAGAAACATCTCCTTGTCGGTTTTTGGTTGTGTTGACAACCAAACACAATTCAATATTTAAGTGATAATGCCCTTGAAGGCGGTGTTTGGAGGATATATTGGCACGGGTGTTGTTTCTTCGAGGGCTGGAAAACCGTGCCAATATAGCCTCCGAACACCGGCTTCGAGGGCGTTATCACTTAAATATTGAATTATCATATTAAAATAATGATTTACATTTTTTTATTAAAAAATATATTTTGATAAATGTATTAATACCATTTCATCCTTCCTCACGATATAGTCTCAACACAAATCTAGGGTTGCTATCCATGCCGGCTGGTCATTCATTCTATCGGTTCGGTTGCCAGAGACTCGACCCAGTTGTTTAGTCTTTTTTTCTGGATCTATAGACGCCACCCAGTCATTCACTTTTTAATGTTCTGTCATACTGGCTGGCAACGTTCTTTTCCCTTGCTTGCTAGCCAGCCAACTACCGCTAACTTAGTTGTGTCAAACAATGCAGCCAGAAAACATCAAATTAGTTGCATTTGTTTAAGATGTTTCTAATGACATTTATTTGGATACATCCATAACAATGCTAATGAAGGCGCAAATTCACCTGGCATAGAACATGTGCTTTCTCATCAGGACACTGTTGTTCAGAGGAGCTAGCCAACAACACAGCTAACAGAGTCACTTCAAACTGAAGCTGGAAAGAGTGCAAACTAGCTTCATTTCATTTTACCTGTTTTCTATTGATATTTCTTTGTATATATCCATAAAAAGGACGCTAGTTCATGATTTCGGAGAAAAGCTGCCTGCCTGTCTGTCTCATCCCGACCAGTTCATTACTATGCGACAGCTGGAGATCGAATTTTAATATTGAAACAATGTACAAAATGTCGGAGAGACAGACAGCAAGGTTTATACAAATCTCCGCTGTTGAAAACTAAACGTTAGTCTAAAAGAAATGTGAGATCATGTCTAGATGCTTTTTATAGTGGAGATCAAGTTTATAAATTGCCTGACTGGGCTGATGAGACAGTGGATTGCACATTCAGATGGAACAGAGTAAATCTGCATTTTAACATTATAGATTTAGCCGGTGGTATCTTGTGGAATGGACACCGGCTAGAACGCAGTTTTAACCAATCAGCATTAGACCCACCTGTTGTATAATATTAAATATCATTACATTTGAAATCGGATTCTACCTACGTGTGTATTTATCCTACTGTTTTTACCAAAACAAATGTTTTTAGTTCAATTCTGGATTTAATTGAAACAATTGTTGATGACTTAAATGCTACATACTGTAGGCCTAAATATAATTGATATGAGTGATAAAGTATGGTCACATTCCATTTGCTTTATTAAACCTACCCTTTGGAATGACTTCTATAGCAACAGGGAATCTATCTTGTTTTTCAGTGGAGTTCTCTCAACAATCATTCTCACGATAGCACAAAGGTAATAGTCAGTGACAAATAGCATAGCTAAGCAGGGCTTTGTTAAAACCTTGGTTGGGAGTCCAAAGGGTAGCTGTAGATTGATAAATTCTCCTGTAGGAGGAGCTGCCCAGACTGATAGTGGAAATAACGTTGAACATATTTTATACACGGTTTGTCTATATCGGAATTTGGTTAGCATTATGAAATAATCCTGTGGTTGAAATGTCACCCTAAAAACAACACATCCAATCTACTTTTTTCAAATCAAATGTATTTTCCACATAGAAATAGGTTGACAAATTATAATGAAACTGATTCAACCAGTTTGTGCCAAGTGGGATGTTGCTTGTGATTATGCAGAGCATCACATTTACGATGTTAAATGTTAAATGTACAGTAGTAAAATGATGTGAAACTGTCTGTCTTAATTTCTTTGGGTATCTCAGTTCTACAAATACAAACAATTTATTGTAAAGTGAACTTGTATAAAGTTTATTTTTTTATACACGTGTGGCAAACTGTTGTAATAATTTAGAAGAAAAACCTCCATTCCATCCCCGGAGCTGTTCCACTGCCACTATGGGGAATGTGGGGGAACGAAGGCGAACCTGCGTGACGTCTTGAGGCTGTGAGGTCACACGACTGGTGGCAGATCAGTCAGCGCTCTAAGCACAGCTTCCATCAGTCATGTGACCTGACAGCATCTCGAACTGAGACATCTTGAAAAGGCGGCAAAAACTACCATCATAGATGTCATGTATCATCAAGGTCTTTGATGTAGGACTGTCTACTTGTTATATATCAAAAAGCCTGTTCATTTGTTTTTATTTAAATCACTGTATTTAACCATAGGCGCTCAATTAATAAATGTCATGCATAATTTAGAATACATCTATGGTCTCTATATGAAATATGACAGTGACAAATAGGTGCACTTATCTGTTTTCTGATACCTCCAAGCAGGCCATATACAAAGCCATTGTGCTCATACAATGTTTCAGTTTTTCATAAGTTATTTTCCAATAATGCAAAGTTCAAGAAAGATTAAACATTTGTTTATTTTTATTATATAAATAGTGACACAAGGAATAAATGCACAGTGAAAACAATAATGAGTAACAAGACTTTGTTGGGTGTTACAGCCATGAATTTAAAATTGTTCAATTGAGAGTTTGTCACTGGCCTACACACAATACCCCATAATGTCAAAGTGGAATTGTGTTTTTAGAAATTTGTAATAATGACCTACAAATAAAAAGCTGAAGTATCTGGAGTAAGACTAAATATTCAGCCCATTTGTTATGGCAAGCCTAAATGAGTTCAGGAGTAAAAATTGTTAACCATGATTTGTAATAATTTAGCTAACATTTCTAAAAACCTGTTTTCGCTTTGTTATTAAGGGATATTGTGTGTGGATTACTGAGGATTTTATTTGGTCCGTTTTATAATATGGTTGTAACATAACAAATGTGGAAAAAGTCAAGGGGTCTGAATACTTTCGAAGGAACTGTAGATGTGTGAGATTTTTTTATATTTTTTTATTCAGGCTGTAACAACAAAATTTAGACGGGTAAAGTGACTAGGCAACAAGATAGACAGTAGCAGCAGTGTATTTGGTGAGTGTGAAAGTGTGTGTGTGTGTGTGTGCGTGCGCATGTGTGTTTGTGTGCGTGTGTGGCGTCAGTATGCATGTATGCGCATGTTGTGTGTGTGGGCGTATGTACTGTATATGTGTGTTGGGGTGTCATTGTAAGTATGTGTGAGTGTGTGGGTAGAGTCCATTGTGTGCATAGAATCAGTGCAAGAGAATTAGAGCAAGGGTCAATGCATATAGTCCGGTTAGCCATTTGATTGGCTATTTACCAGTCTTGTTTAGCAGTCTCACTGCTTGGGGGTAGAAGCTGTTCAGGGTCCTGTTGGTTCCAGACTTGGGGAAATGGTACCACTTGTCATGCGGTATTAGAGAGAACTAGTGCTTCGATGGCTGGAGACTGACCATTTTTGGGACTTCCTCTGACACCACCTGATATTGCCTATGTGACTTAATTATCTTGTTTTTGATTGCTTCTATCCATTGATACTCGAAATACGGCCATGCTCTCGGAACCTGAATAAGAAAGTTGTTTAACGTCGTTTTGGATTGAATCAGATATGCTTGAGTGTCTCCTCCAGAATCATCCACAGACAGCAGCCTCTATCCTGGTGTTGATGTCTGCCCACTGGGCCAGTTCCCCTGTGGCAACCTGTCTGTGTGCCTGCCCCAGCTCTACCACTGCAATGGGGTCCAGGACTGTGCTAACGGAGCTGATGAGGAGAACTGTGGTGAGTCTTGAACCACAGCAGCTACAGGAGGGCAAACAGATGGTTAGTGTGCAGTGTCTGGTTGTTGAAGTGGGAGGGAGGGCAGGGGTCGGGGAAATAGGATAGCATTCAGAAGACTCATTTCTGCTTCAATGCATCTGCAGTGAGATATTCATGAAGCAATTTGTCAAGGTCACACAAAATATGAACAAACATGTTGATAACTTCACACAATTAAGTTCCGCACAAAGATATACAAATGCACAAAAATTCTATGTCTCTATCATCTTTCCCTGTACAGTGGACAACAGCGGGTGGCCACATCTTTTTGATGCCTTTATGAAGAAAAATGTTGAAGAGTCCAAGGAATGCAGTGAGAATAAATTATCAGAAGCAAATGCAATTATTTACACATCTAATGTTGCACTGCTTTAAATAAATACATTAACTAAAGCTAAAAACGTATCAACCCATTTTAAATATGAAATCATACATTGAGGTCATCCATTCACATCCTTCTGTTACTGTAAATAGCCTAAATAATTTGAGCAATTCTAAGAAACAATCATTCCAGGAAATGGTATGTGGGGCATCTGCATGTGTGTACATGTTTCTTCTGTGCTTCTCTCCTGCAGTGCTGGACGTGTTCCCAGAGGTATGCTTCTGTGAGGCCGGGAGAGTAAACTGTAACAAAAAGGGACTACTCAGCGTCCCAGCTGTGTCTTCCAATATAACAGCTCTGTGAGTATACCCTTGTGAAGTCTAACACCAGAGCACAGTTACATGTATTGCTAGAGTAGATTCCTATTGTAACATCTGGACAAAATGTGTACATCTATGATGCTGTATTGGCAGTCAAACTAGCAGCTCTCTACCCTCAGTGAGCTGAACAGCAACCAGATAACAGCTCTCCAACCAGACCAGTTCATCCGCTACAGACACCTTGAGAGACTGTGAGTGTGAAACCCTTTTTGACCTTTCCTTCTTTCTCTGCACTTGACTCTTAATGACTCTACATTGTAAAGTGACAAGTGTTTATGTTCAATCTGTTTAAAGGTCCTGAACAGTCAAAAAATAATAATAATTCAGTTTGGATGATATTTGGGTGAAACCAGATCAAATGGGATGATGAAAGTAGGAATAATTACTGTTGCTGGTACATTGGTAAAGTTTGATCATTGATTATTGGGCAGGTTAGCATTTTTCGTCATGAATCTTATTCTGGAGGCAGCTATGCAGTGGTCACTAGCTAGCACAGCCACAAAGTCATAAAATCAGATTTGAAACCTAACCTTAACCACACTGCTAACCCTAACCTTAAATGAAGACCAAAAAAGCAAATAGAATTTTTACAGTATAACCAACTTTGACTTTGCAGCTGTAATATCTAAAGGGGAATCGCTCAGTTCTGCCTCCAGGTAGTACTGAGCGATTAGTGCTTTTTGAGGTCGGTTCGGGTTTCGGTTCGAAAATGAAAAAATAATCACGGTTTTGATTATTCTTTTTTTTTACATAAAGAATGCACTATCCATTATGTGGGCCGAATTCTGTTAACACAGAAAACAGTTAATAAAAGTCCCATGATGGTAGTGAATGCCCAGTACTGATTATCACTTGTTAACCATCATTTATTCACATTACTTTAGTTGTTGTGTATAGTACATTTGTTTTATTTGATGACTTTATTATTTAATTCCAAGTCATCATCTCATCTCTATAGAGCTGCCGCCTATGCTTTCTGACAAAGTAGTTCTTCAAAGTAAATAAGGCATACTTTTATAACTGTTGAATACTAACTATCAATCCGCTAGATCCTGTATTTTCAGGTAGAGATGCCTCGAAGCAACTGCTTTCAATCCATCTTGATCTTACCTTCTCTCTATCTTCACAGACCGGACAAATAGGCGCGCAATGGATTATAGTCAGTGTAGTTAATCACCATGTTTTCTGCACTAAACTATGTAGAATATTGGCCTATATGAAACTAACAAGAGAGCCTACATTTTGTCCATGATGACTCTTCAGAACTCCCACCCAGTTGTCATGTCAACACACCTGTCAGTGCCTCTGCGAACTGCAACAGATGAGATATGTCAAACCTGAGATGTATAATTTATGACGTGAACCCAGACTTTTCCCTGTCCAGTTTCAGCTGAAATTGTCCAACATGAACTGAGTTACTAACTTGATATAACAGTGCTGGCAGTTTCATTTTAGCTATACATTTTACCACCAGAATTTTGTTTATATCAATGCTGTTACAACAACCAAATAATCACCATGATGTGATGTAGGACAGGATTGGATGTTGCATGCAATATCAATCTTGTTTGCTTGAGATGATCTCACTGCAACATTGTGTCCATGTTGCTTGACATAGGAGTTTCAAAGAACTGTCAGTCAAGGTGAGCTCCCCACCCACTCAGCCTATTAGCTTCCCACCAACTCAGCCTGGTTCTTCAGCCTTACTGATAGTTGGAAATGAGAGATGATGTACATTTTCTCAAATTCGGAGCATTTTAAAACGGGAACAAATATTGATATTTTACTTGGGAAATAGGATGACTGTTCAGGACCTTTAAATGCATGCAATTCAAGTTGTATGTCTAATGTGAATTAGTCTTCATTCATATCACAAAGAGGGGTTGAAACCCTGGACAATAAAATGCCACAAAATAATTTGTTTGTTAAAAAATAATGAATTCAATCAATGTTTCTATTCATGCTATTGAAAAGGCAGAATGTAGCGGTACCTTTACCTTCAACAGCGACTTCTGTTGAATGTTCAAATGTTTTGTGGAATGTCCTACATAAATAATTGTCCAGATTGTCCAGTCTCTCTTTGTTACACCATAACAGAGGGTACTGCACCCACCAACAATGTGTGGCCTTGAGTGGTACAGTATCTCCATTCAACTGAATGATAAAGCCAATGTTAGAAAGTTGTGTTTGTCACCTACTAACATAATCCTCAGTATATTTATCCTCGCTCTAACGATCGTCATGTAGTTTTGTCTCATTATTGATGAGATCTTATTTTCTTTCTCATTATACCAGGGCTTTGTCATTAAAGCCTTTGAATATGTTTCTGTTCCACAGACACCTGGAAGACAACAGGATCAAAATAATCTCCAAGCAGGCATTCTCAGGACTCTACTCACTAAGAAGACTGTAAGTCCTAATTCATTATGGGCCACGGTCTGACCTGCGGTACCATGCGTACATCCCTACATCACCACTAATGGTTGCCCTACATCACACTTCATGAAAAAGGTATTGTAAGTTATGTAGTATGTAATACTGTAGAATGTGTAAGTGGGCCAACAATTTGTGTTGAGCTCCTTGAGAACAAAATATGTAGGGAAATCAAAGAGAACCAGTCAATGAATACACTGACTCATTTACTGGCGCCTCCTTGAGAAGTGTAAATACATTCAGATACTGTAGTCTTTCTCCGCTATTCAAACCTAAGACGTGTGAAGTGCCCAGGTCCAGTAGACATAAATCAGATGATGCCCGGCTGGTCTAGAATTAAAAGGAAGACATGAAAACCTTTCATCCACCTCCGTCAGGATTTGTACAGAGAACAGGGTATCTTGGAGATTATATACTAGTCACTCTGACAGATAGTCTAGGATAGTTGACAGCAAAATCAACTACTCCTACTTTTCACAGCTATTTTCACATCCAGCTTAATGTTAGTGGGAAAGGGCTGGTAAGTAAGCATTTCACAGATAAGTCTACACCTGCTGTATTCGGCGCATGTGACAAATAAAACGTGATTTGATTTAGTGTCTCTCCTCTGCATTCCTGAGGGTCCCAGGGTGTTATCGGTGTAAGGCTGGGGGAAACAAACAATGACGAGGAAAATGTGTCAGTGCTCTGTCCTAATAGTCTCAGATAGAATTTGCATGAGGAACAAGTGGATGTGTTACCTTACCTTACCACATTCCATATTACTTGCATACAGTGGAAAGTTCAAAGTGCAGAAGTAAGATCTGCAATTACAACTGTCCCTTTGTCAATATTGTTTTCTTTACTATATTATTATTGTTATCTGGCTTTTCATCTTAAAATGTACATCCTCATCCCCTTTGATGTATGTTTTTCCCTCCCTGTAAAACTGGCCTGCTGTGATAAGATTTCTCAGTCAGAATCGGATTACATCGTTGAAGGCTGGCATTTTTGGAGACCTCTCAAACCTGGAGTGGCTGTAAGTGAACTGGTGTGGAGGATTGTTTTCAGTGACCTTAAAGACACCTTCATTAGGAAATGCTTCAGTCTCTCAGTGGGATTCATGAGATTTCTGGCAGTATCTATCAGTAGACAGTATTTATCTCATGGATACAAAAACACCTGTATATCTTGTTGGAAAATGTGCTGCACTGGGCAGTTGTTCTCATTGACTTTAAAGGGATAGTTTGAGATATTGGCAATTAGGCCCTGTTTTCTACATACCCAGAAACAGATGAACTCATGGACACCATTGTTGTCTCTGCGTGCAGTTTGAAGGAAGTTGGAGGTCGTCTCTGGAGCGATTTCTAACTAGCGTTAACACAATGACTGGAAGTCAATGGGATCAGCTAGCTGATTGCGCTAATGCTAGTTGATCCCATAGACTTCCACTCATTACGTTAATGATAGTTAGCAATTGCTCCAGAAACTACCTCCAACTTCCGTCAAACTGCACACAGAGACATACAATTTGCCAAAATCTTGATCTGTTTAAAGCCAACTTCATTCTCTGCCTCAGAGAATGCCTCAGTTTGTGCTGCACTATTTTCCCAAGAAAGCAATGAGGATAAGGTATGATACAGTGTGACATTTATAGTGTAGCTAACAATCCTCATGTGTGATACATTATGTTATGATATCAGGGCCCATGTGCCAATGCCCCCTAAGACTGTTCTTTGACAACAGTGATTACAGCTCACGTATAGCTGCAGAAGCTCTCTATTCCTTTTGTCTAATGTGACGGATGTGAAACTCGTGACGATTACATGATCGAAGTCAACAAACATAGATGTCAAGGGTGGAATAGGACACATAAATTGATATATTTCTGTTTCCTCTGGGTGTAGGATTCTTGACGAAAATAGAATCACATCTATGAGACAGAAATCGTTTGAGGGCCTGAAATCTTTATTTTTTCTGTAAGTATCATGCCACTGTGCTTCTCACTTTAAGAGCTCATGAGATATGCATCATCATTTAACCAACACACTCTTTAAATTTAATTTGGCTGCAGGTCTTTGCTGAATAATTCCCTAGAATCCATCCCCAAGAAATCTGTCTGCCTGGAAATGCCTAGATTAAACTGGCTGTAAGTAACAGAATAACATCTAACCCACTATGATGGATAATATATTTTATTGTATTTGACAACTCTTAATCATGTTTCCTCATAACCATGTTTATTATTTATGACTGTTTGCCATAATCACTCTGCAACAGTATCCGTTTTTAGAAATGTATCATTTTCTCGTCAAAACACTACTTTGAGTATTTACCAACTACCAGATACTGATATCATGAATTAATGCCAGAATGGTCTGACATCTTTTTCACAGAGAACTGGAGGGGAACAGGATATCATCTTTGTGGGTTTCCAGCTTTCAAAACTGCACCACTCTGACAGTATTGTGAGTTTTGTTTAATTAAAAATATATATTTTCCTCAAATCCTTTACAATATTTTGTAATCTTTGTACCAAATCCAATTGCATAGAATGCCTTCACAGTCATGAATTAATTTTACAACAATTACATCTACACTAGAGAGATGAACGCAATGAAAGAAGACACTTGCTTGGTTTTCATATGATTTATATTTCAAAATAAATGTTGCCCTACCTTAAGGACAAATTTCCTGCTGTAAAACCCAGACTGGTAAGTGGCGCTGGTGCTAAAGCTATGTACTTCAGTCTGGAGCCTCGGCACTATTACAGCTGGTAATGAAATTCAGTCTGAGGGAGAGAGACCATTGGAGCCCACACACATTAAGTTGGCAGTTTCTATCATTGGTGATTACGCTCTCCATCACACATGGCCTTAGAGGCAATCAGTACAGTCAGGGAAGAAAAATTCTGAAATGTGTGGGGTGTATTAAAGCTCAGACACCGGTAGGATTGTCAAAAGTTTGCCTGCCTAAAGTACTTAACACCTCTGAACAGAGTGTCGGCAGTCAATCTGTTTGTGTTCACACAGCAATGACCTTGGAAGTCGTCAGCCACTCAGCTTTAAAATAGAATTGCTTGGCAATGCATATCTGTGCGTATTGCTTAGGGTCTAGATTCGAAGATATCTGCAAAAATGTTGATATTTTATAGAAAGCCCTTGTTGATACTAGCCAGATGGCTACAGCTAGATTACTACCTAGCAAGATGACGAAGAAACTATTTAATTCTCTCTCATAATCCCATAATGAGTTGGTTGATACATCTTATTATTGTAATCCTTTTTTAAATATTTGATTAGGGTTGTTGACGTCAATCGCCTGTATTCAATGGCGAGAGATGCTATGCTACTAGCCTCATTTCATGAACATGTATAGCCATCTTGAGGCAACTCCAATATAATGTGTTTTTTTCTCAAAGTTAATGGGATTTAAAGTGTCCTACATACAGTACCAGTCAAAAGTTGAACACCCACACCTACTCATTCAATGGTATTTCTACATTTGTACTATTTTTTACATTGTAAAATAATAGTGAAGACATTAAAACTATGAAATAACACATATGGAATCATGTAGTAACCAAAAAAAGTGTTAAACAAATCAAAATATACTTCAAAGTAGCCACCCTTTACCTTGATGACAGCTTTGCAGACTCTTGGCATTCTCTCAACCAGCTTCTTGAAGAATGCTTTTCCAAAAGTCTTGAAGGAGTTCCCACATATGCTGTGCACTTGTTGGCTGCTTTTCCTTCACTCTGCAGTCCAACTCATCCCAAACCATCTTGATTGGGTTGATTTCGGCTGAATGTGGAGGCCAGGTCATCTGATGCAGCACTCCATCACTCTCCTTGGTCAAATAGCCCTTACACAGCTTGTAGGTGTGTTTTGGGTCATTGTCCTTTTGAAAAACAAAATGATAGTCCCACTAAGTGCAAACCAGATGGGATGGCGCATCATTATGTGTCCACTATCAAAATAAAGAAAGTTGCACACTACATATATATATATATATATATATATATATATATATATATATATATATATATATATATATATATATATATATATATATACTCTCCCAACAATTTAATGGGTATTTACCAACGTTATATAGACAAACAGTGCAATTAGTGTAATCAATGACAGTGGTGAGAGGTGTGTCGTATTGATAAAGTTAATTACAATTAATTAGTGACACTGTTAAAAAAGATGATATAGTATATGGCATATTAAATATATTATTCTATTGTTATCATATAGAAACATAATGGAATATTGTACATCATATTGGCATTAACATACATTGTTTCATTCAATTTCACATAATTTTGTATTCCATTGTTGTTACATATAATAATGGTTCAACCTTGATATATAACGAACATCATCAACAGGGGGAACATATTGGGTATCTACTTAATAATCTGTAAAAATATATATTTTTATGTATAAGACTTGTTCATGATGGAAAACATTTTCATAAGAAGGGCCTGAGATCAAAATCAATATTCAGACCATTAGGGGTCAGTGTTTTTAGATAGAATTGTCACGTCCTGGCCATAGATAGCCCTTTTGGCTGCTCATTGGTGTTTTTGGTCAGGATGTGATCAGGAGTGTTTTTGGCTCTAGGGTTATATTTCTATGTTGGTTGGTTTGGGTTCCCAATTAGAGGCAGCTGTTAGTCGTTGTCTCTAATTGGGAATCCTATTTAAGTTGGTTCCCTGCCCCACTTGCCTTGTGGGTTATTGTTTGCATTTGTGTGTGCCACACCTGTGTGACGGTTTGTTCGTTGTTTTTTTTGCATTTAATTAAAGTATGTATACTGGAAATCTCACTGCGTCTTGGTCTGCTCCATCAACAAGCCGTGACAGAATAACCCACCTAAAAAGGACCAAGCAGTGGGGTCTGCAGGAGTCGTGGACATGGGAGGAAATCCTGGCTGGAGAAGGACCCTGGAGTCAGGCGGGGGAGTATCGCCGTCCCAGGGAGGAGTTGGAAGCAGCGGCGGCAGAGCGGCGCTTCTATGAGGAGAAGTATGCGGGAACACGGAACCTGTGCGTCTTCAGAGTCCGGCACGACCTGTTCCTGCTCCACGTACCAGGCTCCCTGTGTGTCTTCAGAGCCCGGCACGGCCTGTTCCCGCTCCACGCACCAGGTCCCCTGTGCACCTTCAGAGCCCGGCACGTCCTGTCCCTGCTCCACGCATCAGGTCCCCTGTGCGCATCGAGAGCCCGGCACGTCCTGTCCCTGCTCCATGCATCAGGCCCCCTGTGCGCATCGAGAGCCCGGCACGTCCTGTCCCTGCTCCATGCATCAGGCCCCCTGTGCGCATCGAGAGACCGGCATGGACTGTTCCTGTTCCACGCACCAGGCCTCTAGGGTGTCGTCCCAGCCTGGCACGTAATGTTCCTGCTTCACGCACCAGGCCTCTAGGGTGTCGTCCCAGCCTGGCACTGACTGTTCCTGTTCCACGCACCAGGCCTCTAGGATGTCGTCCCAGCCTGGTACGTACTGTGCCTGCTCCATGTACGGTGCGTCTTCTCGGACCGGTATGGGCCGCACCAGAGCCGCCGCCAAAGGCGAAGACCCACCCGATGGACCCCCCCAGTGACTTTTGGGCACAGTCGAGTCCATGCCTTTGGGGGGGGGGGGGTACTGTCACGTCCTGGCCATAGATAGCCCTTTTGGCTGCTCATTTGTGTTTTTGGTCAGGAAGTGATCAGGGGTGTTTTTGGTTCTAGGGTTATATTTCTATGTTGGTTGGTTGGGGTTCCCAATTAGAGGCAGCTGTTAGTCGTTGTCTCTAATTGGAAATCCTATTTAAGTTGGTTCCCTGCCCCACTTGCCTTGTGGGTTGTTTGCATTTGTGTGTGTACCTGTGTGCCACACCTGCATGACGGTTCGTTCGTTTATTGTTTTTTGCATTTAATTAAAATATGTATACTGGAAACCTCACTGCGTCTTAGTCTGCTCCATCAACAAGCCGTGACAAGAATATCCAGTAGGCCTCTCTTTGTAGTAGTAGGATCTCAATGTTACCACCTCTTCTCGGTAGAGCAACATGCTCAATGCCTATGTATCTCAGGGAGGAGACAGGATGGTCAGCCTCAACAAAGTGAGCTGCTATGCGCTGCTTTAATTGTCTCTTTGTTTGTCCTACATAGGCTTTGCCACATGAACAGGTGATGAGATAGATTACTGCCTTGGTCTTACATGAGATGATACCCCTCACAGGGATCTTTCGACCTGTATGTGGGTGTGTAAAGAAGGATGTTTTTTTGGTGCTATTACACTGTGCGCATGAGCCACATTTGTAGTTTCCATTTGGGATAGGTGTCAAGAGTGTCTGAGTAGGCTCAGGGGGCATGTCAGATCTCACCAAACTATCTCCAATATTGCGACCACGCTTATAGACCACCATTGTGGGTTCCTTGAAGAGGTGTGCAATATTTTTGCAGTATTGCAGAATACAAAAGACAGTTGCGTTTTTCTTTGGTTGATTTTTTTTTTTGTTGTAATTCCTCTTTTGGTTTTTGAGATTTTCATCATTGCCGCATCAAGAGTTTTGTCCTTGTAGCCTCTCATTTTGAATTTCTGTCTTTTTTTTTTGCATTGTTGTCAAAACTCCCTAGTCAACATCGGAACTGAACCTAATTAAAACGATGCCGAATGGAGCCTTTTTGAATATAGCCCACAACAACGAGACAACATTTTAGTAACAGAGTCTCTATTTGTTCGGCTAGAAGGCACCTGGGAGAATCTTTGTAAAGAATTCCAAGACTTTTCATTTAAGAAAACCAGAACACATCGTCACTCTAAGTGAATATGTTCGAAATGGAGTTATCCCACGTGGACTACGTTGGCGAAAATAACCTTCACTTGGCCAACGCACTGAAGAGTTTTGTGAACGATGGTGTGCTATACTAAATAAATGTTAATTGGACCTGATGACTCTGATAATTGAACAATTTAAAAAGGGATATTATCGAGATCTCAACCTCAGTTGAAAATTCACAGCAAGCTCTACAAGATGAGCTTAATGACCCTATTAAACTGGATGATCTCATTAAGAGTAATGCTGATCTTCAGACTAAGATTGCGACCGAATTGAAGGAGAGGAAAATCAAGAAGTATAAACGTGATTTGGAAGATAAGAACAACGGACTAATATATATTTAGCGAGACTCTAATCACAAGAAAACAAGGAACCGGAAGAGACAAGCCGATGACAAACGCAGAGTGCCTCTGTCAGACCAACTATCCACAGACCGCGCTAACTCTGGCTCCTCTACCAACGGTGAGCGTTTTTTCTACAACAGAGGGCGGGGACACCGGGGACAACGTCGAGGCCAACACCACAAGCACGTAAGAGGGTTCGAGACACACGTCGGGGGAAAAAGAAATCCACTACCACCCCGCGACACTTATCAATTGAGACCCAGGACGAGCCCACAGTCCAACAGGAGCTAAATGTCTTCAACTTATCAAGTAAGACCCTGACATCCGCTCACCTCAGTGTTCTCAATAAAGGGTTAACATTTGTACCCACTGCATACATTAATGACTTTGGTGTCCAAACAGATCTATTTAAGTTTTTTCATAATCTGAGATTGCGTGAGTTTTTTGATGAGTGATACTTACATGACTCCACTTGAAGTGTCATCCTCAGTGAGATATATGCATAGGTCTACCACGCCAATCAATAGACTTACCTGATTGTTGAAAATTATGTAGGTGACTTACTGAAAGGCAAACAGAAACACAAATGGCTCTTAAGGACTTAGTCAGATCCTTCCATTATCATAAAGAAATGTGACAAAGGAGGAGGAATTTGTATACAAAACAAATGTGACTATGTGAATGAATGTCGCCGACAACTATCTAAAGGTGACTTCAATTGCAATCTGAATTCCCTAAGATACCAACTTTCTATACAGTCAAGAAACTACACAAACAAGTATCTCCTCCTCCAGGTAGACCCATTGTAGCAGCAATCGACTCTGTGACATCCAACATTTCTAAATTTGTGGATTACCACATTAACCCGATGGTTGAGAATCTCCCATCTTATGTCAAAGACACTAGTCACATGATCGAATTGATAGAGGGCTTAGGAAAGATACCAGAGGGCACCCTGCTGGCCATCGAATTGATAGAGGGCTTAGGAAAGATACCAGAGGGCACCCTGCTGGCCACCACACCCCTTACTTCAAGAAATACACTAGTCACATGATCGAATTGATAGAGGGCTTAGGAAAGATACCAGAGGGCACCCTGCTGGCCACTTTTGATGTGGAGAGCTTGTACACTAACATCCCACACACTGGAGGCTTGCAGGCGCTGCAACACTTCCTTCAGCAGAGAGACTCTACCCTTGGTCCATCCAAGGATTGCATCTTACTACTTACTGAACTGGTATTATCCCATAACTATTTTGTCTTTGATTAAGACTTTTTGCTTCAAATTTGGGGTGTAGCCATGGGCTCCCCTTTTTCCCCCAACTATGCTAACCTGTATGTGGGACAATTTGAAGAAACATTCCTTTTTAAAACAGACACACACCCCTTACTTCAAAAAATACTCCTATGGAAGAGATACATAGATGATGTCTTTGTGCTCTGGGAAGGAAGTCAGCAGGAACTTAATGAATTCCAAATTCTACTAAATGAGAGCTCTGAATACCTCAAATTCACCATGCAGACTGATGAGAGAAAAATAAACTACCTGGATTTATGGATTATCAAAGAGAATGATGCATTACACACAGACTTACACACAAAGCCCACAGATCGCAATACCTTGCTATGTGCGAATAGTATGCATCCCCTTCCCCACAAGAATGGTCTACCATATAGCCAGTTATGCAGAGTTAAATTTTGACAGCAATGCTAAAAAAAATGACAGATAAATTCAAAATGAGAGGCTGCAAGGACAAAACTCTTGATGCAGCAATGATGAAAATATCTCAAAAACCAAGAGAGGATTTACTAAAAAAATCAATCAAAGAAGAAAAACAACGCAACTGTCTTTTGTACTAAGTACACCAAAGGTTTGGAGAAAATGAAAGCAATCCTGAAAAAACACTGGCATATTCTGCAATCAGACAAAAATATTGCACACCTCTTCACGGAACCCACAATGGTGGTCTATAAGCGTGGTCACAATATTGGAGATAGTTTGGTGAGATCTGACATGCCCCCTGAGCCTACTCAGACACTCTTGACACCTATCCCAAATGGAAACTACAAATGTGGCTCATGCGCACAGTGTAATAGCACCAAAAAAACATCCTTCTTTACACACCCACATACAGGTCGAAAGATCCCTGTGAGGGGTATCATCTCATGTAAGACCAAGGCAGTAATCTATCTCACCACCTGTTCATGTGGCAAAGCCTATGTAGGACAAACAAAGAGACAATTAAAGCAGCGCATAGCTGAACACTGCAGCTCAATCAGGTGTAAGAACATTGACTATCCAGTAGCAGCTCACTTTGTTGAGGCTAACCATCCTGTCTCCTCCCTGAGATACATAGGCATTGAGCATGTTGCTCTACCGAGAAGAGGAGGTAACATTGAGATCCTACTACTACAAAGAGAGGCCTACTGGATATTCTATCTAAAGACACTGACCCCTAATGGTCTGAATATTGATTTTGATCTCAGGCCCTTCTTATGAAAATGTTTTCCATCATGAACAAGTCTTATACGTTAAAAAATATATATTTTTACAGATTATTAAGTAGATACCCAATATGTTCCCCCTGTTGATGATGTTCGTTATATATCAAGGTTGAACCATTATTATATGTAACAACAATGGAATACAAAATTATGTGAAATTGAATGAAACAATGTATGTTAATGCCAATATGATGTACAATATTCCATTAGGTTTCTATATGATAACAATAGAATAATATATTTAATATGCCATATACTATATAATCTTTTTTAACAGTGTCACTAATTAATTGTAATTAAATTTATCAATACGTCACACCCCTCACCACTGTCATTGATTACACTAATTGCACAGTTTGTCTATAACCTGGTTCAAATATTTATGACATTACCCTGAGGAAGGCACAGTGATGCCGAAACGTTGGTAAATACCCATTAGTACCACACCACATCAATACAGTTCAAATAACAATACACAATAAACTTGCAAGTAACCTCCCTTTAAACTAAAATGTCAACCCAAATACTTCTGGCATGGCAATAATAGTGTCACGACTTCCGCCGAAGTCGGTCCCTCTCCTTGTTCAGGCGGCGTTCGGTGGTCGACGTCACCGGCTTTCTAGCCATCGCAAATCCATTTTTCATTTTCCATTTGTTTTGTCTTTGTTTTATACACACATGGTTTCAATTCCCCAATTCAATGTTCATTATTTAAACCTCTGTTTTCCCCATGTTTGTGTGCGTAATTGTTCCAATTTATGTCAGTCCATTTGGTGGGCTTGGTATTTGTTTCTACTTTGTAAATATTTTGAGTAAACTACGTTGTGTTGCTCGTCTCTGCTGTCCTGCGCCTTACTCTTTTGCACTACTACACCAAGCCTTCTGACAGAATTACGCACCTAAAGAATGGAGTCAGCAGGAGCAGACACCCCCGGGTTTGCGGTCGAGGAGCGCGTCCAGCAGCACGCGACCATGTTGCAACATCTCGCCACCACCATGGATCGCGTCCTGCAGACGATGGACCGTTGGGAGAGAAGAGGAGTTCCTCCAGCGCCTCTACCAGCACCACCACAGGCACCACTGCTCAACCCTCCTTCATCCGGTCCCAGTGGGATTAGGCTCGCGCTCCCGAGGGAGCATGATGGGACGGCTGCCGGATGTCAGGGGTTCCTATTCCAGCTGGAGCTCTACCTGGCGACTGTCCATCCGGCTCCTTTGGGTCGTGAGAGCGTGTCCGCCCTCGTCTCCTGCCTCTCAGGGAAAGCCCTGGAGTGGGCCAATGCCGTATGGGGGGAAGGAGAAGCGGCGTTGGACCACTACGAGGATTTCACCCGCCGCTTTCGGGCAGTTTTCGACCACCCACCTGAGGGTAGAGCGGCGGGTGAACGTCTGTTTCACCTGAGGCAGGGGACGAGGAGTGCACAAGAGTTCGCCTTGGACTTCTGGACCTTGGCCGCCGGCGCGGGATGGAACGACAGGGCCCTGATCAATCACTACCGGTGTAGTTTGCGAGAGGACATCCGTTGGGAGTTGGCCTGCAGGGACACCACTCTCACCTTTGACCAGCTGGTGGACCTGTCCATCCAGCTGGATAACCTGCTGGCTACCCACGGACATCCAGATCGGGGCCTGTCGGTTCCATCCCCCAGCACCACCGCTCCGACGCCCATGAAGCTGGGAGGTGCTGCACTTAGTGCGACCGGAGGAGGGACCGGTCCATGCACCATCTGTGGCTGCAGATGGTGCACTGCCAGTCGGTGCTGGGGAGGTTCCTCTGGGAGTCGAGGCAGCAGGCAGGGCACACTCGTGTCACCTCAGGTGAGTCGGCTCCAGGCTCACCCAGAGCCCCCTGTTGCTCACATGTTTTTGTATATAAACTTTCCTGAGTTTTCCCCACATTCCCAACAAAAGGCGCTCGTAGATTCAGGCGCAGCTGGGAATTTTATTGACCGATCATTTGCCCATAGTTTAGGGATCCCTATTGTTCCAGTGGACATGCCCTTCCCAGTTCACGCCCTAGATAGTCAACCATTATGGTCAGGGCTAATTAGGGAAGTCACCGCTCCACTGAGCATGCTGACGCATGAGGGTCACAAGGAGAGAATTAGTCTCTTCCTTATCGATTCTCCTGCATTTCCCGTGCTGCTGGGCCTACCCTGGTTAGCCTGTCATGACCCCACTATTTCGTGGCAACAGAGGGGTGGTCGCAAAAGTGCTCAGGGAGGTGTTTAGGGGTTTCCGTCGGTGCTACTACGGTGGAAAGTCCAGAGCAGGTCTCCACCGTGCGCATCCCCTCTGAATATGCCAATTTGGCTCTCGCCTTCTGTAAAAAGAAGGTGACTCAATTACAACCCCATCGACGGGGGGATTGTGCAATAAATCTCCTGGTAGACGCAACAATTCCCAGGAGTCACGTGTATACCCTGTCGCAACAGGAGACGGCGGCTATGGAAACATATGTCTCCGAATCCCTGGGGCAGGGGTACATTAGGCCCTCCACTTCACCTGCCTCCTCAAGCTTCTTTTTTGTGAAGAAGGATGGAGGTCTGCGCCTGCTCCTCTGGTCATCTTCCTCCCTCACAGGGTAACACCACGATCCTGGTCGTTGTGGATTGGTTCTCTAAGTCCTGCCGTCTCCTCCCTTTGCCCGGTCTCCCTACGGCCCTACAAACTGCGGAGGCCCTGTTTACACACGTCTTCCAGCACTACGGGGTGCCTGAGGACATAGTATCTGATTGAGGTCCCCAGTTCACGTCAAGAGTCTGGAGGGCGTTCATGGAATGTCTGGGGGTCTCGGTCAGCCTTACCTCTGGTTTTCATCCCGAGAGTAACGGGCAGGTGGAGAGAGTAAACCAGGATGTGGGTAGGTTTCTGCGGTCTTATTGCCAGGACCGGCCGGGGGAGTGGGCGGCGTTCATCCCCTGGGCAGAGATGGCTCAAACTCGCTCCCCCACTCCTCCACTAACCTCTCCCCTTTCCAGTGCGTTCTGGGGTACCAGCCGGTTCTGGCGCCTTGGCATCAGAGCCAGATCGAGGCTCCTGCAGTGGACGACTGGTTTAGGCGCTCAGAAGAGACATGGGACGCCGCTCATGTGCACCTTCAGCGGGCCGTGAGTCGTCAGAAAGCGAGCGCAGACCGTCACCGCAGTGAGGCCCCGGTGTTCGCACCGAGGGACCGGGTCTGCCTCTCGACCCGAACTTGCCCCTCCGCCTGCCCTGCCGGAAGCTGGGTCCGCGGTTTGTGGGGCCATTCAAAGTCCTGAGGAGACTGAATGAGGTTTGCTACAGGTTACAGCTTCCCCCAGATTACCGTATTAACCCCTCGTTCCATGTGTCTCTCCTCAGGCCGGTGGTGGCTGGTCCACTCCAGGAGTCTGAGGTGTTGGAGTATCCTCCGCCCCCTCTGGACGTCGAGGGGGCCCCGGCGTATGCAGTTCAAGCCATACTGGACTCGAGGCGTCGGGCGAGGGGTCTTCAGTACATTCGTGGAGTGGGAGGGGTACGGTCCGGAGGATAGATGCTGGGTGCCGGTGGAGGACGTTTTGGATCCTTCGATGCTGCGGGAGTTCCACCGTCTCCATCCGGATTGCCCTGCGCCTCGTCCTCCGGGTCGTCCCCGAGGTCGGTGTCGGGGGGGGGGTACTGTCACGACTTCCACCGAAGTCGGTCCTTTTCCTTGTTTGGGCGGTGTTCGGCAGTCGACGTCACCAGTTTTCTAGCCATCGCCGATCCATTTTTCATTTTCCATTTGTTTTGTCTTTGTTTTATACACACATGGTTTCAATTACATGTTCATTATTTAACCCTCTGTTTTCCCCATGTTTGTGTGCGTAATTGTTCCAATTTAATGTCAGTCCATTTGGTGGGCTTGGTATTTGTTTCTACTTTGTAAATATTTTGAGTAAACTACGTTGTGTTGCTCGTCTCTGCTGTCCTGCGCCTGACTCCTTTGCACTACTACACCAAGCCTTCTGACAAATAGTCCAGCGACACTGAACATCAAAGGGAAGCGCATTGAAAAAAAGAAAGTCTGCTGCAGTGAAAAGCACTGGAGCGATAGAGGGGAGAGAGAGAGGGTCTTAGTGGCAGCGCACGGTGAAGGCTCCATGCAGGATTTTACCACAAGCTAGCTATATGTGAATCGTATTAAGGTAGTTAACTAGATGAACAGGCAAAAATTATCTAAAACTAATGGGTAGACGTCAATTCTTTGTGGGTAGCTAGCTAGCTGACAATTCTTTATTGGCTATCTGGCTAGCTAACAGTAGTAGCTATCCAGTTTGCCCTATTGACATACTATGGGTTTGAGATTTAAGGGCATTGTAGGCAGGTAAACATGCCAAAATGAACACAGCATGTACAGTGCATCACATTTTTCCACATTTTGTTACGTTACAGCCTTATTCTAAAATATATTAAATAAAACATTTTCCTCCTCAATCTACACACAATAGCCCATAGTGACAAAGCGAAAACAAGTTTTTAGAAATGCTTGCAAATGTATTAAAAATAAAAAAACAGATACTTTATTTACATAAGTATTCAGACCCTTTGCTATGAGACTCGAAATTGAGCTCAGATGCATCCTGTTTCCATTGATCATCCTTGAGATGTTTCTACAACTTGATTGGAGTTCACCTGTGGTAAATTCAATTAATTGGACATGATTTGGAAAGGCACACAGCTGTCTAAATAAAGCCCCACAGTTTACAGCGCATGTCAGAGAAAGGAATTGTCCGTAGAGTTCCGAGACAGGATTGTGTCGAGGCACAGATCTGGGAAAGGGTACCAAAACATTTCTGCAGCATTGAAGGTCGCAAATAACACAGTGGCCTCCATCATTCTTAAATGGAAGATTTTGGAACTGGCCAAACTGAGCAATCAGGGGAGAAGGACCTTGGTCAGGGAGATGCACAAAAACCTATGGTCACTCTGACAGGGCTCCAGAGTTCCTCTGTGGAGATGGGAGAACCTTCCAGAAGGAAAACCATCTCTGCAGCACTCCACCAATCAGGCCTTTATGGTAGAGTGGCCAGACAGAAGACACTCCTCACATGACAGCCCGCTTGGAGTTTGCCAAAAGGCACCTAAAGAACTCAGACCATGAGAAACAAGATTCACTGGTCTGATGAAAGCAAGATTGAACTCTTTGGCCTGAATGCCAAGCATCACATCTGGAGGAAACCAAGCACCACTCATTATCTGGCCAATACCATCCCTACGGTGATGCATGGTGGTGGCAGCATCATGCTGTGTGGATATTTTTCAGTGGCAGGGACTGGGAGACTAGTCAGGATCGAGGGAAAGATGAACAGAGCCAAGTACAGAGAGATCCTTGCCAAGTACAGAGAGATCCGCTCCAGAGCACTCAGGACCTCAGACTGGGGCATTGGATCACCTTCCAACAGGACAACGACCCTAAGCACACAGCCAAGACAACACAGGGGTGGCTTCGGGACAAGTCTCTGAATGTCCTTGAGTGGCCTAGCCTTAGCCTGGACTTGAACCCGATCAAACTTCTCTGGAGAGACCTCAATATAGCTGTGCAACGACGCTCCCCATCCAACCTGACAGAGCTTGAGAGGATCTGCAGAGAAGAATGGGAGAAACTCCCCAAATACAGGTGTGCCAAGCTTTTAGCGTCATACCCAAGAAGACTCAAGGCCGTAATCTCTGCCAAAGGTGCTTCAACAAAGTACTGAGTAAAGAGTCTGAATACTTATGTAAATGTGATGTGTTTTATTTTTATTTTACATTTGCAGTTGCATTTGCAAACATTTCTAAAAACTTGTTTTTGCTTTGTCATTATGTTGTATTTTGTGTAGATTGAGGAAGAAAAAAATCATTTTTTTAATACATTTTAGAATAAGGCTGTAACATAACAAAATGTGGAAAAAACACTTATAGGGACATTTATTTTGCAGGGCTCTTCGAAAAAACAGAATACAAACCATTGAAGAGGGAATATTTTTTGGAATGCCAAACCTGATAGACCTGTGAGTTAACTGTACATAACACAACATTATATGGGTCAAATAATGCTGTAAAATGTCCAAATACAGTAATCTATTTCATTGTTGAATTATTTTTTTTGTCATTCCAGGGACATATCTGTAAACAAATTTGAGGAGTTCTCCTCAACTATGTTTAGAAATCTTCAAAACCTGAAACAGTTGTGAGTATATCCAATTGCTATTTGAATCCTAGCCCTAATATACACTGAGTATACCAAACATTAGAAACACCTTCCAAATACCCTCAGAACAGCCTCAAATCATCAGGACATGGACTCCACAAGGTGTCGAAAGTGTTACACAGGGATGCTGGCCCATGTTGACTCCAATGCTTCCCACAGTTGTGTCAAGTTGCCTGGATGTCCTTTGGGTGGTGGACCATTCTTGATACACACGGGAAACTATTGAGCATGAAAAACCCAGCAGCGTTGCAGTTCTTGACATAAACCGGTGTGCCTGACACCTACTACCATACCCCTTTACATTTACATTTGAGTCATTCAGCAGATGCTCTTATCCCTTTACATTTTAGTAATTTAGCAGATGCTCTTATCCAGGGGAATTAGGGTTAAGTGCCTTGCTCAAGGGCACATAGATTCGAACCAGGTCTCAGGAATTCGAACCAGCAACCTTTCAGTTACTTGCCCAATGTGCTTAACATAGGCTACCTGCCAACCCTTTCAAAGGCACTTCAATCTTTTGTCTTTCCCATTCACTCTCTGAATGGCACACACGCAATCTATGTCTCAATTGTCTCAAGGCTTAAAAATCGTTCTTTAACCTGTCTCCTCCCCTTCATCTACACTGATTGAAGTGGATTTAACAAGTGACATCAATAAGGGATCATAGCTTTCACCTGGATTCACCTAGTCAGTTATAGAAAGAGCAGGTGTCTTAATGTTTTGTGTACTCAGTGTATATACTATTTTGAAAGATGTTCTTGTTACTTAGAATGGATTTACTGAAAGCGTTTGATCCACTTTGTACAATCAAGTAGGAGAAATTCTAACTTTACATTGTTGAGTTGCAGTTTATTAACTGTTCAATGAGTCTTCCATCAACCTGGCCTTGAGGCCATGTTGACCACGGAGACAGGGGTGATAAATCAAAGTGATATAATCTGCCCTGTATTGATGCCCCCCCTCTTCTCTCAGGAACATCTCAAATAACCCTCTGACTCATATCTATGATGATCAGTTTGACATGTTTGTCAATTTGCAATCTCTGTAAGTAATAGTGTTTATTTCATACGGTGCTTATGTGTCATGGTCTACTAGCTTTATGGAATTGGAGAAAGAGTAACGTTTTTGCTCCCCTCAGGAGTATAGAGGAGGTTGAGATACCAAACATCAGTATTCAGATGTTTCGCTCTCTTAGCAACTTGTCCCATATGTGAGTATATATTCTGTCTTCATTTATTATTCTTATGTCATCAACATTTAATTTCAAACTGTATAAACAGTAAGGCACTAAGCATGTAGAAGCTTCTAATTGGGATTTAATTCATTTAATAGTGTGTTAGAAGCTTACTTTGCAGGGTAAACACACGGGATAAATATAGCATGCGTAAATGTCAAAACATTCATTGCCAATTACCTACCAACAAAAACTTTATTCATGGCTTCTTGTGCACGCATAATACAGGACTTTTTAAAAGTGTTTGATAAGCTACTTACAAATAGTGGATCAACGACTTGTTAGCAGCTTATACAGGCTTAATTGGGCCATTATACAGTAAATGGACTCCTAACAGCTGTATTGCTTGGTGTACAGTGAGGTGTTGTTACTACAAATAATGTTTAATCAACAATAATGGTCAGGTCCACACTGCATATAAAGCACCAAAGCCTAGTTAGAGGGCAGTTTAGCACTCTGTATAACTGTATCCATTTGTTAGATAATGTCTCTTCATACAACTGTCAACTATATCAAGATAAAAGTAAAACTTCAGAAGTTTGTTTGAAGGTGATTAATTGTGATATTTTTTGTATATTCTTTCTTGACACAGATATTTTAAGAAATTTGAATACTGTGGCTACTCTCCTAATGTGCGAAGTTGCAAGCCAAACACTGACGGAATTTCAACATTTGAGAATCTTCTCGCGAACATCATCCTTCGTGTTTTTGTATGGGTGGTGGCCTTCATCATCTGCTTTGGCAACATCTTTGTGATCTGCCTGAGGTCTTGCATTGCATCTGAAAACCAGCACCACACCATGGCCATCATATCACTGTGCTGTGAGTAGAATACCTCAACACTATGAGGGCAGCAATCACTTCTCATTACCTTGTACTTAGCTAACTCATTATTTATTGAGATTCATAAAACTCCTCTCATAACAAAGTATACTTACTAACTAAGAGCCCTGAAATCCATGCTATATCTGTTAGGTGCTGACTGCCTCATGGGAGTTTACCTGTTCTTCATCGGTGCGTTTGACATCAAGTACTGTGGAGAGTACAACAGACATGCCCAGCTGTGGATGGAGAGCCTGCAGTGCCAGTTGATTGGCTGTCTGGCCATGCTGTCCACTGAGGTGTCAGTCATGCTTCTGACCTACATGACTCTGGAGAAGTACCTGTGCATTGTGTTCCCCTTCCACAACTACAGAGCCGGACGTAAACAGACGCTCTGCTACCTCATCTTCATCTGGGTCCTGGGCTTCATTATTGCCGTCATTCCCTTATGGGACAAGCAGACATTCGGGAATTACTACGGCAGGAATGGAGTGTGTTTTCCACTTCACTCAGACGAGATGGAGAAACCAGGGGCCCGATGCTACTCCACTGGAATATTTCTGGGTAAGAGGAACATTCGTCTGATCACATAAAAAAATACGCTGAAAATACATATTTTTGGTTGAAAATGTGTCCTTTTGTTTGAAGATGTATTGTGCTCACTGGGAATCAACAAGATAATGAGGATAATGTAAGATGAGGTTGGAATTCCACAGGCCTTGGATTGTGTTCTATGTATTTCCCGGGGGGGACATGAGACTGCCATGAAAAAAGGGGTTTATAATCTCATCATCATCATCTTAGATCTCAGCTAGACTTTTCTCTCACAGCGATAAGGACTTGTTATATACCAATTAGTTCTATTCAGTTCCAATCAGTTCAAATCTCCATGAGAAATTTCAGCAAGTTTTGCAATACCTTTACGCGGATTGTGGTTTTACTGACATAATTTTGTTTTATTCAATACATATGTTAGGACGGGTATATTGTAAAGTGTAATGGAAGCATGCTTTTCACATTTTGTCTTTCAGGGTTGAATCTCTTTGCATTCATCATGATCGTCTTCTCCTACACCAGCATGTTTTACTCTGTACAGAAAACAGCCAAGACAGCAAGACAGTCTGTCTACAACAAGGAGGTCTCTATAGCCAAGAGGTTTTTCTTCATCGTTTTCACAGATGCCATGTGTTGGACACCTATATTCATCCTTAAGATCCTCTCCCTTTTACGAGTGGAAATAGCAGGTAAACCAGATATATGTGGTTACATGATTACTACAATTAAATTGCTATCATTCTGTTTAATCTTTGTGAACTCTTCGTCCTCTTCCTCCGGCTCCTCCTCCACCCTCTCCTCTTCCTCTTCCTCCCTGTCCTCCAGGAACGATCGTTCTATGGGTGGTGATCTTCATCCTGCCCATCAATAGTGCTCTAAACCCCATTCTGTACACCATCACTGCCAGCTCCTTCCAGGAGAAACTCAAACTCTGCTTGAAGGCCAAGTGCAAACAGGCTGGGCACAGGGAAACGTCCCAAAAAGTATCTGAAGTCTACCAGAACCCCAGCGCTCCCCCTTAACAAAAATGACCCTCTGAGTCAGGGAGCTGGCCAACCGTCCTCTTGGAGAGCTACTGCCTGGGTATGCAGGCTTTTGTTCCAGCCCTTCTGGAGCACACTGAATTTAAAACATCAAGATCTGGCTAAGCTTCTGATTAGTAGGATCAGTGTGTTTGAGCAGGGCTTGAGCAAAGCCTGCATGCTGAGTGGCTCTCCAGGAGGAGGGTTGGCTACCCATGTCCTTATTTATTTGATAGGGGGGAGAGATGTATTCTTGTAATAATTCGTTACCAGCAAGAGAATGTTTTCTGGGAACCAATTTATTAACAAATGTTTTGTGTGAATACAGTTATTGTAAACACAGATGTGCAGAATCACAAATTATTTTGCGTACCCAATTGATATTGCACAAATTGTATTATTATTTTTTTTTTTATATATATATATGGAATTGGAAAGGTGTAAATGAGTGAGGTGTTTTGGGTTTTAGGGTGTGACATTTGCTTAGGTTTGATAAATTTGACATTCGGATGTAATGTTACTACTTGCCTCTGAAGCTCAACTGTGACAATTGAAAACAAATTATGATGGAGAAAAAGGTCCCGGGGGGATTTTGGGAGAGAAATTACACATTTCACAAATCCAGGACTCAAAATAACATTAATTTGTTTTTCAATATTTGTTTATTGATTTTCTACTCTATTTTACAGTCAGAGCAGTATAATACAAATAGGTAGTAAAGGAAGAGTAAATAGTAATATACGAGACAAATAAGATGAACACATTGTTGTGGGCTAAAATGCAAGTTATTTACAACTGCTTCATTGAGTACAATACAATGGCTTGTTATGTTACAAAAATTATTCACTCAAAACAACCCTGTAGTTCACAGATATGTAATACTTGTGTTTATGGCTATTACTTCCCCACAATTGTTTAAATTATGTTCATTGCATTAGTTATTCAATGGGAGTAATCCCATTTAGGTGCACGGGTTATTAATGTATGTATGTAAAGCATATGGCATAAGAAAACACTGAAAAAAGTTACATGCATTCAGTCATTGCACTTCCACCCATTGCATAACTCAGATTAAGATTAGATCTAATTAAAAATCATTCCTGTACATAATGCCCAACAGAAAAATACGTCCATGGTTCGATTCTGTACAGACAGAGGTAGTCACATACTGTGACTCATACAAAGACTCATTCATACAGACATAAATAAAACACGGATTACTGCGACACAATAAAATACAATAATACTGCACACACACAGTAATTAAGCAATCTACACAAACACTGTCTAAAGCTCAGGTTGTCTGTCCACTTTTGGAGCATGTCATGATCCTTGTCCCTTCTCACTGTGATCGCAAATCCTGACACAAGCAATTACTCATGAATAAATGTTCAATTGACATCAAAGCGTGAATTATGCAAATGTTTGAGCTCCATGCTTACATCTTATAGTTTGGCCCTTGGTGGACAGATATTTGCCTATTTCAAAAATGGCTCTGTTCCTATTTCTAAACTTCTGAATATCTGAGGAAGAAGAATGATCGCTATAGCTCAGCAGCTAAGCAATAGCTAAATTAGAGTGAGAGAAGGTTAACCAGTTAGACTTTTAAAGAGAAGAGTAAAAATCTGAGACATAACAGGAAATCCAGAGTAGAGTCCCCTCTTATGATAAACACTTGAGTAAAACAAAAAGTTACTAAAAATGTACAGCTGAAGCAAGGCCTGAAAATACAGTGTTTTAAGACACACTACCACCCACTAAGGTGCCTCAGTAACAAACCCTTTTCTCTCTAACATCTAAGTATGTTTGCATTATCAACACTGAGGCTAGCTATTGAAATAGCAAGGTAAGGTGCCATTCAAGTTTGAGACATCTAATGACAATAGTGAAATATATTAGCTCTGTGAATTTATCATGAAGAAATTGCATAGCATACAGTACAAACATGAATGGTTTCTATAGAGCTCTCCTGAATTACTGTGTAAAGCTGGTTACAGCTAAAAACATTCCATGGCATTTTGGCATCATCGCCATAAGTCTTGCTCCTTTCACAGCAGCATTAACCCTTTCAGTCCCGAGACACCAGCAAAAATTGGCTTTTCATTTATCTGCATGTCCAGCCCTTACATTTAGCTTCACAATTAAGTGTTTTACCATTTTCTTTTCAGGGCAACCAGGGCAACAATGTGACAAACAGTTGCATTCATGTGTTTTATTGTCAAAAGTCAATAAAAAAATTAAAGCCAAAGCAAAAACCAGATAAAAATGAATTGATATGAATGCTGTAAGTACAGAAATGGTTTGCTCAGTGGGAAATTAATATCCAACTAGTCAATGACAACTTTGTGGAATTTGTGACAGCAACTATGTGTGCTTATTACAGTATTAGACGCTATGTCCTGGGATTTCCTATGATCTTCTATGTAGAAGAACCCCTTACCTTCTAACACCTCTTTTTTAGCTTGTGTGTCAGAGCAAAACATGTTACATGTGTGTATTTGTGAGAATCCCAGCTTTTCATAGATAGCTTTTAATAGTGTAGCTCAAACCATTCGGACTCTTTTATTTTGTAAAAAGATCCAGCCCGAGCACTTTCGGGATCCACCAGTCTCACAGACTCCGCTCTAGCTCAGCCCCGTTAATCACACAGATGCAGAAGAAATAGATGAATCCAATAGTACAACCCAGAAGTCTGTAGCTCAAACACATGATGTTAAAAGGGTTAGAAGTCCAAATTGTGCGGATGTCGCGTGGGGACTCAAAGTTTTCAAAATAATGGCTTTTGCATAAAGAAACTGTCTATTTTCTTTCTTTCAAAGTACTTTTTAATGTTTTAGGGTCAGTTAATGCATAGGCTGGTTTAGATGTGTAAATATTGCTGACATTTCCTCAGTGGCTCCTCATGGGGCATCAGTGCAATTTGAGTGAGAGTCCACATCCTGACAGTCCCCTGTTGATGACACTGGAGAGTTTCAGGCAGATGTAATATAATGCTACAGATAGGCACCCTTCATTTGAGTCATTGTGTGCTGTAGGCAGCACGTGTCTCAAGTGGGCCGGCGGTCCGTCTCAAAGTTCAAAGCTTTGTCTCGGTTCCTTTCACTGTCAGCCCAGGGAAGGAGCCCCGTATCCTAGCAACCTCCACTGCACAGAGATGGCCAAACACTTTGTTGTACCACTCAGGTGATCGTCCCCTGAAAAATTACAACCAAAGGTCAAATAAGAGATTCGTATCCAATTACACAATTCAAAAGCAGGGGAGGTACCCCCACTCCTCAGAAGGAGGTTATTTCACACATGTTTATGTTGCATGATTATTTGAATGGTAACAATGCCAATGTTTGAAAGTTCCAAATTAATTGCATGAGCTCTAGGTCAATGTTGTTCATAGACATTTAATCAATTAGCCATTTAAATCATTGAAATACATGAGTCCAGTCCAATGGAAAGTAATGCATAGATGAGAAGCTGGATTCCTACCTGAGGTCTGCTCTGCAGTAATGCGTCAGCCTGGACCGGCCCATCCCTGAGGGCTCAATCAGAACCCGTGAGGTGAGCAGCACTGCCCGTAGCCCTGCCTCCAGGTGCACATTGTCATGGTCCACAGAGGAGGACACTAGCAGACACAGGCCCTGAGGAAGGTCACTACACCACCGCCTAAGAAGGAGAAAAATACAGCAAGGGTCATTACTGTCATATTGTGTTAAAATCAACAGCCTGAGGCAAGATGTAAAGGTCCAATGCAGCAGTTTTCATCAATATCAAATTCTTTCTGGATTATAATTAAGTACCTTACTGTGATTGTTTATTTTATTACCATTTTAACTGAAAACAAAATAGATTCTTAGCAAAAGGCAATTTCTCAAACAAGAGCCAGTTATTTTTTCTTTTTGTCAACACTCCAATCAGAAATTAGGAGAACACTCATTTAGAATGCCTGAAGCTTTAACAGTACTTGAGTATGTGTGTGCGTGTGTGTGCGCACGTGCACACAAGTGTTTAACTTCAAGAACATTGATCAGAGGAAGTAGGCCTACTTAAACATTGGGAGCATAAATAGCTGTATGTTAGTGACTTTGTGTTGTTTATGGTGAAAATGCCATGAACTCTCTGGGAGTGGTCTGAGTGGGAAAGGTGTATTAACTAATTTACAGCATAGTGATATCCCCATGGAAGGCCAAAACTCCATCCCACCAAAACAGACAGAAGTGTCAGGCAGTCTTCTCAAACAGCTCTTACACTAAAAGGGCATTATCATAATTTTCACAATTTCACAGTATTATTCCAACCATTTTTGACTGCACTGGGCCTTTAACACCGCACATTACTGAACCGACAACGACTACCCCTGCGAAAAGGGTAGACATATGTATGATCGGCTTCTGGCCACTCTGCCCTTCCACCAATGTCTCCAAATGAAGCCTTGGATAGAGCTCCAGGCAAGACAGACAATTATTGAAGAGCTAATCTCGTCCTCCATGCATACCTCAGCACTACGAAGTCCCTGCGGGGATGAGGTGCCATGCTGTCTGTCACATAGTGATACACCTCTGTGTTGTTCTCTAGAGCCTCGATTACACGGCTGTGGAGCAGGTCGTCATCCCACAGGTGACGCTCACGCAGAACTCTGTGCAACACTGTCTGGGGCGGGGCCTCAATCTCGGTTGTCACTTTCCAAAGACGGATGGGATGGCCGTCCCCTACCTAAATAAAACAAATGGATTGTGAGATTATGGTTCAGGATTGAAAAGTATACTGTAGCTTTAACAAGCCAGCTAACATGCCATCACTCTTCAAAATGGACAGAATTTACTTCATTCTAACAGCCAAAGAAGCTATGCCAAATTCAATTATCCATTGAGGCTTATGGTAAAAAAGGGAATTAAAAATGTTCCAATCATACAATGATTGGAGGCCATACTGTTGTGACAAAGTAGGGCAAAATCAAAGCAAAATGTTTCTTCAATATAACAACATTGACAAACATGGACCTCTGAGTGAATGACCTGCAGAAAACACTAATATTAGTACGCACTAGTGCAGGGGGAGGCAACTAGATCCAGGCGCGGGCTGATAGTTGTCGGATCGAATGGTCGGGGGGGGTAGAAAATAATTATAATAATTTGTACACTGCAAATTGACCACAAATAAGGCCAAAAAGAGATTGTATTTGAAAATAACAATAATTTCATACCTTGATTACATTGAGACACGATCACATGTCTCTTTTTTTGTGGGAATACTTGGGAACAGACTTCCTTGGGAACAAAAACTTACTTGAGAACAAAAAATCACTTGCATGCCAGTTTTGCCTGTTGCCGACCTCTGCACTAGTGTTATTGAGCAGTACATTCTGGTTTTGTATGAGAACAGACAGCATAGTATCAGCATGCAGCAGTGTCACTGAGCAGTACCTTCTTGTATGTCAGCTCTGTGTTTTCTGGGCCCAGGGCGCTGTGCCATCCTTTGCTCTTCTCTGTGGACTCCCGCAGTAGAGCCTGTATATTATCCTCCAGGTAGGCTCTGTAATCCACAGGCTCGCCCTTCATGTTCAGGCCCAAGCCGTGGAGAGGGAGTGGCTGGGCATCTGCTGCGACGTAGGAGTTCCGCGACTGCAGCATCATCTCATGAGGGATCTGTCGCACCAGATTAGTGGTCAACTAGGTTATTTTTTTAATTAATAAAAATATATACAGTGAGGGAAAAAAGTATTTGATCCCCTGCTGATTTTGTATGTTTGCCCACTGACAAAGAAATGATCAGTCTATAATTATGGTAGGTTTATTTGAACAGTGAGAGACAGAATAACAACAAATAAATCCAGAAAAACGCATGTGAAAAATGTTAAATGGAAATGCATTTAATGAGGGAAATAAGTATTTGACCCCTCTGCAAAACATGACTTAGTACTTTGTGGCAAAACCCTTGTTGGCAATAACAGAGGTCAGACGTTTCTTGTAGTTGGCCACCAGGTTAGCACACATTTCAGGAGGGATTTTGTCCCACTCCTCTTTGCAGATCTTCTCCAAGTCATTAAGGTTTCGAGGCTGACGTTTGGCAACTCGAAACCTTCAGCTCCCTCCACAGGTTTTCTATGGTATTAAGGTCTGGAGACTGGCTAGGCCACTCCAGGACCTTAATGTGCTTCTTCTTGAGCCACTCCTTTGTTGCCTTGGCCGTGTGTTTTGGGTCATTGTCATGCTGGAATACCCATCCACGACCCATTTTCAATGTCCTGGCTGAGGGAAGGTTCTCATCCAAGATTTGACGGTACATGGCCCCGTCCATCGTCCCTTTGATGCGGTGAAGTTGTCCTGTCCCCTTAGCAGAAAAACACCCCCAAAGAATAATGTTTCCACCTCCATGTTTGACGGTGGGGATGGTATTCTTGGGGTCATAGGCAGCATTCGTCTTCCTCCAAACACGGCGAGTTGAGTTGATGCCAAAGAGCTCCATTTTGGTCTCATCTGACCACAACACTTTCACCCAGATGTCCTCTGAATTATTCAGATGTTCATTGGCAAACTTCAGACGGGCATGTATATGTGCTTTGAGCAGGGGGACCCAGGATTTCCGTCCTTCACGGCGTAGTGTGTTACCAATTGTTTTCTTGGTGACTATGGTCCCAGCTGCCTTGAGATCATTGACAAGATCCTCCCGTGTCGTTCTTGGCTGATTCCTCACCATTCTCATGATCATTGCAACTCCACGAGGTGAGATCTTGCATGGAGCCCCAGGCCGAGGGAGATTGCCAGTTCTTTTGTGTTTCTTCCATTTGTGAATAATCGCACCAACTGTTGTCACCTACTCACAAAGCTGCTTGGCAATGGTCTTGTAGCCCATTCCAGCCTTGTGTAAGTCTACAATCTTGTCCCTGACATCCTTGGAGAGCTCTTTGGTCTTGGCCATGGTGGAGAGTTTGGAATCTGATTGATTGATTGCTTCTGTGGACAGGTGTCTTTTATACAGGTAACAAGATGAGATTAGGAGCACTCCCTTTAAGAGTGTGCTCCTAATCTCAGCTCGTTACCTGTATAAAAGACACCTGGGAGCCAGAAATCTTTGATTGAAAGGGGGTCAAATACTTATTTCCCTCATTAAAATGCAATTCCATTTATAACATTTTTTACATGCGTTTTTCAGGATTTTTTTGTTATTCTGTCTCTCACTGTTCAAATAACCCTACCATTAAAATTATAGACTGATAATTATTTTGTCAGTGGGCAAACGTACAAAATTAGCAGGGGATCAAAAACTTTTTTCCCTCTCTGTACATATATAGCCGTTGTCATGTACAGTGCATATAGAGCAGCCTACTGAATTCCTCTGTGAAAGTACATCAAGTTCATATCCGACATGGCATTTACTCTATACACTGTAAAACCATGTCTATTTAAATTTTTCTTATATAAATGCTTTCTAAAAAAATAAACCACTCTTCAAAACGCTCACATTTTTTGGACAATAAATAGTCAATGCATGTGGGCGCTGTTTTGTTAGAGATTGATTGTTCTGAGGGATCATCCAATTTAGAAAAGAGATTGTTTTACTTCAAGGACTGTGCATATATTATGTATAATACCTGGAATAATTTCTTGCACTCCACAATCATGTGGCTGAGTCCTTGAGTGGCAGCCATGTTCTCACTCAGGTCCTTGTGGTCTGGTTTTCCCCCTGCCCCCCTTCGGTGGATTAATCTTCCACAAAGATGGAACATAGTCAACACACATCACAATCATTCTCTCAGATTTGATCATTCTCACAATCATTCTGTCAGATTTTCAACAGCAGTACAATGTTGTTAATATGCAGCATTTTGATGAGGAAATAGTCAAGAGGAAATTAAATGGTCCAAAACTGTCAGTCAGTCTGTAGTTTTGTTTGGGCTTTATTTTGACATGATACGTCCATGAGGATATTAATATGCAGCAGTTCGTACATTTCTTTAGCCCAGAGGAAAACCACTGGTCCAATGCTTTTGCTAAAACCATTGGTTTAAGCCATTGGTCTTAAATGGATAACTGCTAGCTTTTCTCATAGGAAAACCTGGCACAATTAGCCACGATGCTGAGCAGATAATTAAATCTGGTAACTAAATAATTAATTAACCTATCATATACCTTAAACGGTAGAGCCATCATCCGATTGCATTTGATAAAGGTCAATTTGGCCACCAGAGGAAGGATGTTAAACCATCCAACTGCTTGGATTAGTTTGTTATCAATGGTCTTGATAAGTGGAATGTGCTGGAGTGTGCCAATATATTTGAATATGGCTGTCAAAGTCAACCCTCCCATCAGAAGTTGGGAGAACATTCATTTAGAAATCCTGAAGCTTTAACAGTACTTGAGTATGTGTTACTTGTGTGTGTGCACACAAGTGTTTAACTTCAAGAACATTGATCAGAGGAAGTAGGCCTACTTACACATTGGGAGCATTAATAGCTGTATGTTAGTGACTTGTGTTGTTTATGGTGAAAATGCCATGAAAAACATTAAAATTGATGAGCTATTGATAAGAGCAGGTAAACGAGTAATCTGTTTGGAGAAGGGGATTCTAAATACATATAGCAATTGTTTTAGATGATCCCTGGAGATGAATGTGAAACCAGTCATATGGAAACAAACCGTAATATCATCATTAACTCGATTCATTATGTTAACTTCCTTGACAATGCTACTGATGTTACACAAAATTCAAAAGGCCTTAAGGCACATTTCCGGATATATGACAGAATTCCCTGTTTTTGCTTACCGTTTCGTACAAATCTATGTGCTTTTATGGGAAAAAAAATAACATCTACAAGGATTATACGTAGCTACATCCATTGTAAAACGAAATCAAAGACAATGGTGGTCTTGTTGTCAAGGGTTTGTATTTTTTCCCCTATTATATCTGGTTGGTGGCATAGTACGCTAAGACAGTTGGACAGTTGTCTCATTGTTCAATGGTTGAGTTCAAAACCAATTTAGGGTACATTTTCTTTAAGGAAATGTCACTCCACTGTTGGTCCTGAAGTCAAATAACGAATAAAATGCATTTAAAAATATATAGGCCTACATTTAGGTGTACACATCTATGCAATATATCTATTATAATACTGTATGATTATAAGGCCCTAGCAGTGTTTGTGAACAAGGCTGAAAAAATCTTCACTCTTAATCTTAACTTTCAAGGTGATGACTGCAATTTTCTCCTCAACACCGCAATAAATGAAAATCTGAATTTCGAAGGAAAAATGATCACTCCCTGAGGGATTTGATTTTACAGTGAAAGTGGTGATATATGTCAGGAACTTGGTGCTTTACACTGTGAGTTAATTGTAAAGACATACTGTATTTGCATGTGATGTAGTTAATTTGGTTATCAGAACATGCCAGTGAACTTCAGGTAAGAATGTTTTAGTGACTAAGTGTTGGAATCAGGGCCAACTACGTTGTCAATTTTAATTGGCTGAAAATAATTGAGTTACCGGGTATAATTACCTGCAAGCTGGTTGGCCCCAGCTTCGTGGCTAATTGTGCCAGGTTGGCCCAAGAGAAAACCTCGCAGCTAGCCATTTAAGACCATTGGTTTTAACAAATGGTCTTAAAACAGGTTCAGGAGTATGGCCCCTGTCAGTCCTAGGTAGTTGGGTTTGTACTATATTTTGAATTGACACATATGAGGATGGGTAGAACGGAACCACTAAAGCATGATTAACTAATTACTTGCCACCGGGTCCTGCCTGTGTAACTGCTAAACCACATTCTGACTTTGCACTTTACTGCATGATTGTAGTGGGTTTACTAACACGTCAGTTCTAGAAGTTCTAGTTGACTATGACTTGACAGCGATGTAAGCTGTGTGTAGCGTTTAGCTGTCATGATATGAAGGTTTGGCTTGGAAAGTTTGCCTGGTCACAGACAGCTGATGTGTTGTGCACTGAAGTCTACAAGAGAAGGGAAAAGGTGAGGAGGAGAGCGTGTAGATAGTTGCGAGAATAAATTATATATACAATTAGTGAAGTGTTCATGCTGTTTTTATGTGGCTGCTATGAAATTGAACTGTGTGTGATCGTGATGTATTCATTCCGCAGATACTGTCGAAAAACGCTTCTAAAACGGAAACAAACGGAACTAAACGTGAATTAACATAACTGAACTTGTCCAATAATAGCTCTCATTTACAACTGTTGGACTGATGATCACACCCTAGATCAGCTACTGTATATGCAGGCAAGAGTGTGCAAGGCGGTATTGAATGTGTCACTGTCTGTCACCTTGACTACTCAATTCTCTCAACCTGTGCACATACATTGTAAACTTTAATTCACAAGCTAGGTTGAAGCAACCTCATGATGGGTACAGGAAATGTTCCAGTATCATGTAGTAGCCCAAGCCTATCGATGTTACATTGAGCTGGGTGAATGGAATATAACAGTCATCCAATATGCTATAACAAAAATAATCATTTTTAATCATGCTCCTTCATCTTAAATGGCACCGACCGCCAATTTTGTCTACAGATACATCGCATTCTGACCTTGACTTAATTCCCAAAATATTCTACCACCTTTACACGTGAGGAAAGCTACCATCCCTTATTGATGTCACTTGTTAAATCCACTTCAATCAGTGTAGATAAAGTGGAGTAAACAGGTACAAAATAAATGTTTAAGCCTTGAGACAATTGAGACATGGATGGGCAAGACAAAAAATGTAGGGGCCTTTGAACAGGGTAAGGTAGTAGGTGCCAGTTGAACTAGTTTGTGTACTGCAACGCTGCTGGGTTTCACGCTCAACAGTTTCCCGCGTGTATCAAGAATGGTCCACCACCCAAAGGACATCCAGCCAACTTGACACAACTGTGGGAAACAATGGAGTCAACATGGGCCAGTATCCCTGTGGAACGCTTTCGGCACCTTGTAGAGTCCATGCCCCGACGAATTGAGGTTGGTCTGAGGGCATATCGGGGTGGTGCAACTCAACATTAGGAAGGTGTTCCTAATGTTTGGTATACTCAGTGTACATTTATTACTGTCTAGTGTCACTTTAGTGTTAGTTTCCTTCAATTTGTAGACAACATTTTGCATCAATTTATTCCATTCCGTTTACCTTTCTTTCCTCTGTCACGTCAGTGTAAATTGTTCCTGATGGTCGCTTGCAATAGCGGATCATATTAGGCTAACATTGTGCAATAATTTGGGACATGTAGCGCATTTGAATAATTATGGAACTCAGACCACACTTAGGAGTTTAAACCTGGAGCATGATTCACGACGACTGGACCGTTGTCAAACAGTTCAACGATTAGTGAGGATTAGCGTAGATTTATAGGACTATTGTTCAACCCCTATTGTCCACTTTTAATGGATTGAAATTGAATATGAATATGTTAAACAAATCAAAATATATTTGAGATTCTTCAAATGAGTAGGTGTCCAATCTTTTGACTGGTACTGTATTTAGATGGCTTTCTTTTATATATCCCTATGTTCAGAATTCGTTCTCTCCATGTATTCGAGTGAGTTTGTCTACAAAATTCTTATTAAAAAAGGCACACCATATTTAAAAGGATGGCTTAAGATCAATTTACTGAAAACCCTATTGATTGAAAACACCACAAGAAAAACTGTTGGCCAGAAAGTGGGAGGGTTTTCAGCAGTTGAATTACATTTATTTAATGTGCACAAGGTAGCCACACCTGTAGAGTGCATTATGCGCCTGCAATAGGTAAGTCTGAATACCAACTACTGAGAAGTGCATAGGAAAGGCGTGTCTAGGAAAAGCGTAACTGTCCTAAGTCTGAATCGGCCCCTAAGTGCCAGGCAAAACAAATCAAAACATGCCATGATGAAAACATACACAGAAACACGAATACCAGTACATACCTGGGGGAGGTGCCCTCTTTCTTGGAGATGTTTAGGTGTAAGATGGAGGGGGCCAGGCACACGGCCAGGTTCCCAGCTGTCATCTGGTTCTCCTCAGCAGAGGCGATGTCACTGAGGAAGTAGAGCAGGGTCTGCAGTACCTCCCGGTTCTCATCAGGCAGAAGGATGACTGCAGCCTGGGCCGCGTGAAGACGCATGTCCTTCGGGACACCTGGGAAACACACATGACCGATACATCTGAACGTCAATTGCAATGTTGATTTTAAGATCTTAGCATGATACTGATGACATTTGAATGCACCTGGTAATTATAGCAGTAGACATTCCATATACAGTTGAAGTCGTAAGTTTACATACACCTTAGCCAAATACATTTAAACTCAGTTTCACAATTCCTGACATTTAATCCTAGTAAAAATTCCCTGTCTTAGGTCAGTTAGGATCACCACTTTATGTTAAGAATGTGAAGTAGTGAGAATAATAGTAGTGAGAATTATTTCTTTCAGCTTTTATTTCTTTCATCACATTCCCAGTGGGTCAGAAGTTTACATACACTCAATTAGTATGTGTTAGCATTGCCTTTAAATTGTTTAACTTGGGTCAAACGTTTTGGGTAGCCTGCCACAAGCTTCCCACAATAAGTAGGATGAATTTTGGCCCATTCCTCCTGACAGAGCTGGTGTAACGGAGTCAGGTTTGTAGGCCTCCTTGCTCGCACACGCTTTTTCAGTTCTGCACACACATGTTATATGGGATTAAGGTCAGGGCTTTGTGATGGCCACTCCAATACCTTGACTTTGTCCTTAAGCCATTTTGCCACAACTTTGGAAGTATACTTGGGGTCCTTGTTCATTTGGAAGACCCATTTGCGACCAGGCTTTAACTTCCTAACTGATGTCTTGAGATGTTGCTTCAATATATCCACATAATTTTCCTGCCTCATGATGCCATCTATTTTGTGAAGTGCACCAGTCCCTCCTGCAGCAAAACACCCCCACAACATGATGCTGCCACCCGTGTGCTTCACGGTTGGGATGGTGTTCTTCGGCTTGCAAGCCTCCCCCTTTTTTCTCCAAACATAACGATGGTCATTATGGCCAAACAGTTCTATTTTTGTTTCATCAGATCAGAGGACATTTCTCCAAAAAGTACGATCTTTGTCCCCATGTGCAGTTGCAAACCGTAGTCTGGCTTTTTTATGGCGGTTTTGGAGCAGTGGCTTCTTTGCTGAGCGGCCTTTCAGACAAAATTCACTCAACTTATTGTGAGAAGTTCTGCCTGTTCCATTAACATTTTCAAATCTTGTCCATGTTCTGTTATAATCTGCACCCGGCACAGCCAGAAGAGGACTGGCCACCCCTCACAGCCTGGTTCCTCTCTAGGTTTCTTCTTAGGTTCTGGCCTTTCTAGGGAGTTTTTGCTAACCACCGTGCTTTTACACCTGCATTGCTTTCTGTTTGGGGTTTATAAATACATTTTATTTGATTTATAGGATGCGTTTTACTGTGGATGTACATGCTTTTGTACCTGTTTTCTCCAGCATCTTCACAAAGTCCTTTACTGTTGTTCTGGGATTGATTTGCACTTTTCGCACCAAAGTACTAGGAGACAGAACGCGTCTCCTTCCTGAGCGGTATGACGGCTGCGTGGTCCCATGGTCTTTATACTTGCGTACTATTGTTTGTACAGATGAACGTGGTACCTTCAGGCATTTGGAAATTGCTCCCAAGGACGAACCAGACTTGTGGAGGTCTACAATTTTTTTCTGAGGTCTTGGCTTATTTCTTTTGATTTTCCCATGATGTCAAGCAAAGAGGTACTGAGTTTGAAGGTAGGCCTTGAAATACATCCACAGGTACACCTCCAATTGACTCAAATGACGTCAATTAGCCTATCAGAAGCTTCTAAAGCCATGACATCATTTTCTGGAATTTTCCAAGCTGTTTAAAGGCACAGTCAACTTAGTGTATGTAAACTTCTGACCTACTGGAATTGTGATACAATGAATTATAAGTGAAATAATCTGTCTGTAAACAATTGTTGGAAAAAATACTTATGTCATGCACAAAGTAGATGTCCTAACCGACTTGCCAAACCTATAGTTTGGTAACAAGAAATTTGTGGAGTGGTTAAAAAAACGAGTTTTAATGACTCCAACCTATGTGTATGTTAACTTCCGACTTCAACTGTACATCATAACCAGACATCAAATACAGACATTGACTTAATGCCATGTTTGCAAAACCTCGATAAACCCTAACTCTAGCTGTAAAATCCCAGCTGGAGGACATCAGAGTACAGTATGATTACCGTGCCTATCAATTAGTTGATTGACTTCTCAAAGGAGACTTTATCTAGTCAATGATTTCAATCTGATAAGTGTATGCTGAAGGGCAATTTAAACCAGACACAGGGGTTCAGAGCTTCCCAGAGTGGATGAGAGGGGAGCACTTAGAGCCACTGACTCACATTGGTAGATCTGCAGGAAGGTTTCAGTGAGCTTGGTGGTGAGGACAGGCTCAGGCAGGTCTCTGAAGTACTGTTTCAGCAGGTCAGCCACATCGTAGGCTGATTGGCCCTGGTACTTCACGTGGTCTGGGGAATTTTCATTCAGCTGCCGCAGAGTCTGGATCCGAGACTTCACCCCAGACTTACGGAAAATGCCAACCTTGACAGGAATAGGAGAGAAAAACAGTTGATAATGTCATTGGTGTATTAGCATCATTCATAAACTTCAATGCATGATAATATATAATGTATCACCAAGTACATGAAATCTCACTACAATAGAAATACAGTAACATAACATATCTGGAGTGGAACACATACTAAAATTATAAGGTTATACACACACTGTAGCATGAGGGAACACATTTACTTTGAGGGGATGAGAGTGACTACCTTTTCCAGACATTGGCTGCGGAGGTAGCGCATGGCCTGCTGGATGCTCTGGGGTAGGGGTTGCCCACTCCTTTGGACATTGATGATTGGTGGGACACCAAAAACCTGTTTGTCCCTGTAGTCAGGGACCTTACTCCTCTTCATAAACTTAGGAATAGACCTGCCAAAACAAAGGTAAAGGGGGACTAGATTCAATCTTTTCATGTAGATTTCACCATAAAGGTTGTTAGCTGAAATACATGTAATCTTGTCAAATTAGATGTGTTGTGGGTGATTTTGTAGTCTAATCGGAGTGGGAAAAGGGTAGAAACTATGCAAACAGCACCACAGGTAACATTAGATATTTTCCTTGGACATCTGATGTCTTTTTTTGGATTAAAACTGTTTGAACTGTTTGGATGAAATCTGTTTGGATGTGTTGTGGGTTAATTGGTAGTCATTCAACTGGGTGGAAAAAAGTTACCCAAACAGCACCACAGGTAACATTAGATATTCTCCTTGGACACCTGATGTCTTTTTGGGATGAAAACTGTTTGGTCTATCGCCAAATCCTAATCAGTCTATTTTGGAACAAAATGGTTAAAATTTTGTCTGATGCATATTCACATAATGCTTTTACACTAAGGAATGAAGCCTAATTGGGTGACAGCACATGGCTGATGATGCAAGAGAAATTCAAGTTTGAACCTTTTAGGATGGAGAATAAAACCTGCTAACTGAGCATGTGCTAAAATAGTCACTGCGATTATAATCGTTTCTTTGTGTATGATGTGATTGATTCTTGAGAAGCAAGAGTCATTCGCATGAGAAATAAGAGGCTGAATGAGACACAGTTGCAAAATTTTACAAATCTAACTTTTTAACAGATTTCTTTATGGAAAACAGGTTTTCCTTTTATATTACTACACATTGGCTGCATAAATGTAGATCAAAGGCCTTGCCATATGGAAAAATTTATACGATGCATTTTAAAAAGCAATATCCTTAGCACAAAACAATACTCACTGCCCTGATTAAATGCATATGAAAAGGACAGTATAATAGAGCGCACTTCCCTACGTCTCTGCCTTTTATCTATATTTCAATCTCCACTCTCCACACCCAAGGGCCCTCCACTCACCAGCTCCAGCCATGTTTGTTGGGTTCGCAGTACTTCTCCATTATAGCAGTGAGCCGGAGCAGAGAGAACTTTTGCAGAAGGTTGAGCTGAGCAGCTGACTGGCGGTTAATTTCCTGGGAGGCTGAAGTCAGGCTCGGCCTGTGGGAATTCTGGAAACTATGCCACCGTAGCTTCCTAGAGAGAGGGGAAATGTATTGGGAATAAAGGTCAATGTTTTGATCTATAGCGATGCTATGAGTGTCCATTTGTGTTATATCTTAGAGGCGATTAAATCAATTAATTTATGTGTTGTTACTATTATACTGTCTAAATGTCAAGAGCTATTTGGCATTTGGTGAAATATTGGTGAACCTGAACATGTTATCATTTTTATGTTTAACAATGCATGTTTACCTGCTTGGCCTGGTTAAGGAAGCACCCACTCCTGAGTCCCTTCGTTCTCTTGTCTCAACATCCTCCACCTCATTCAAAGAGTTTCCTGTGCTGTCGTAGTCACTGGCCATTGTGCCTACATCTGACATAGACTGCTCCTCAAAATGGAGGCTGGAGGAGAATGTTGTTTCTCTGGTCTCGTCAGTGTCCTCCTCTTCCTCATGCTTGTCACTGAGCTCCTGACACACCTTCTTGGACCACTGATCTATATTCTGCTGAAGGCCATGGACATGTTGAAGGATATCATCCAGGTGCTCAAAGACCTTTTCTCTCAACTCGTCTGAACTGCCACTAGCCTCATTCACATTGTCATAGATGCTCCCCACTGAGGAACACGAGTTTCTTCTTCTAGGAAACATGTTGAATTCCTGGGACTCGTGACTGCTGCCCAGGGAGAGGTTGACGTCCTCCATCTGCCATTCACGCAGCTCGTGAGAGGTGGAAGTAGTGCACAGGCTCTCGATGGATAGGGACTTGGGGAACGTGCCTGGCTTGTGGTCCATTGGCAGATGAACCAGACAATCTAGTCCATTTTTATAGCCACTCTTCTGAATAACCTGTTTAGCCCCCTTCCACACTGCCATGTCATAGTCCTCTAGATAGAGCCAACTGCTCTTCGCATTAGCTCTGTCCACTACTGGGGACCTACGGCCTGTACGACAGATGGTATGGGCTTTTCTGCTGTAATTTACACTGCTCTTTTCTGTAGTGTTATTTTTTAAACCAGGTAGACTTTCATTGGAAGTGCAATGCAAACTGCCAGGGGTTAGAGGGAACTGCAGCGGAGAGGTCACAACTTGGACATCTGTCACTTCCCTCTCTTTATCCTTTCTCTTGAATGACTCCATTCTCTTCAGGAAGGTATTGGAACACCTCTTGGTCTTCTCTCTGCTGACAGGAACAGTAACCAGGTCTTTGGGAGACACAGGCTGGTCCTCACAGGCGGATCCATTGGGAGAGTGGGAACCATGGGAGTCATGGTGGGAGTAGGGCTCTGCCGTGCTGGTGACCTGACTGGAGGGGTTGCTGGACGTGGTACCTCTGTCACTCTTCACACTCAGGCTGCTACTGCTGTGAGTGGAGGTGACCTCCAGGTTGCTGAAGTCACTCAGGATGCTCTCACTACTGGCCGAGGCCCTCAAGGGGCGCAGGGTGGTGGAGGAGTTGACCTCCATGCTGGGGAAGATGTGTGGTGAGAGGGTACGCAGTCGCGACCATGTCTTACTCTCTCGCTGGAATGCCCAGCGGTCACTGATGGCACACAGGTCATCCTCCTCAGAGTCTTCACTCTGCATCAGATGAGAGACAAATGAGAGACCATTTTATAACATGGTTATGGAAGGATCATTTGCATTGACAAGGGCTATGTCTAAGTGCAAAGCAAATATATACTTATTTGTGCACGTACGATGGAATATAAAACAATTGTAATATACAAGGCCGTCAAGCAAACTCAGTTAAACTGTGAAAGTCAGAGAGACATGTAACAAACTATAGCAGTGGATCTAGTGGCTGGCCTGCACACAACAAACTTTGAGACAGACAGATCTTATGTGCAGGTCTACTCACCTGTTTGCACTGAAAATGGACCTCCAGTCTCATGGAGGCACACTTGTTCAAGGTTGACAGCCTCCTACATGGAAATGAAATTCAGAGAAACAGTCAGTGACCACCGTTTTCTTCATGCAGCATCTCCTTTCCATAGAGTTGATAAGGCTGTTGATTGTGGCCTGTGGAATGTTGTCCCATTCCTCTTCAATGGCTGTGCGAAGTTGCTAGATATTGGGGGGAACTGGAACCTACTGTCATACACGTCGATCCAGAGCATCCCTAACATGCTCAATGGGTGACATGTCTGGTGAGTATGCAGGCCATGGAAGAACTGGGACATTTTCCGCTTCCAGGAATTGTGTATAGATCCTTACGACATGGGGCTGTGCATTATCATGCTGAAACACAGATGAATGGCACAACAGTGGGCCTCAGGATCTCGGCACGGTATTTATGTGCATTCAAATTGCCATCTATAAAATGCAATTGTGTTCGTTGTCCATAGCTTATCCCTGCCCATACCATAACCTCCCTGTTCACAACGTTGACATCAGCAAACTGCTCGCCCACATGACACCATAAATGCAATCTGCCATCTGACTGGTACAGTTTAAACTGGGATTAATCTGTGAAGAGCACACTTCTCCACCGTGCCATTGGCCATCGAAAGTGAGCATTTGCTCACTGAAGTCGGTTACGACACCAAACTGCAGTCAGGTCAAGACCCTGGTGAGGACGACAATCACGCAGATGAGCTTCCCTGAGACGATTTCTGACAGTTTGTGCAGAAATTCTTTGGTTGTGCAAACCCACAGTTTCACCAGCTGTCCGGGGGGCTGGTCTCAGACGATCCCGCAATTGAAGAAGCTAGATGTGGAGGTCATGGGCTAGCGTAGTTACACGTGGTCTGCGGTTGTGAGGCCGGTTGGACGTTCTGCCAAATTCTCTAAAAGGGCGTTCCAGGCGGCTTATGGTAGAGAAATTAACATTAAATTCTCTGGCAACAGCTTTGGTGGACATTCCTGCAGTCAGCATGCCAATTGCATGCTCCTTCAAAACTTGAGGCATATGTGGCATTGTGATGTGTGACAAAACTACGCATTTTAGAGTGGCCTTTTATTGTCTCCAGCACTAAGTGCACCTGTGTAATGATCATGCTGTTTAATCAGCTTCTTGATATGCCACACCTGGCATGGATTATCTTGGCAAAAGATAAATGCTCACTAACAGGGATGTAAACAAATTTGTGCACACAATTTTTGAGAAATAAGCTTTTTGGTGTCACGTCCTGGCCACAGAGAGCCCTCTGGGTTCTCTATGGGGTTTTGGGCCAGGACGTGACCAAGGGTGTTTAGCGTTCTTTATGTTGGTTTTGGTTTGGTTCCCAATTAGAGGCAGCTGTTAGTCGTTGCCTCTAATTGGGAATCCTATTTAGTTTGTTCTCTCCCCACCTGTGTTTGTGGGTTATTGAATGTGAATGTTTGTTTTTGTGAGTGCCTGTGCACTACACATAGTCTTACGATCGGTTGTTCTTTGCGCCTTGGTCCGTTTATGTCAACGATCGTGACACCTGGATATTTTATTTAATCTCATGAAACATGAGACCAACACTTTACATGTTGCGTTTATATTTTTGTTCAGTGTAGATAGCTATCTATAAACTATCTGACAATAGCAATATTCTCTGCCTCAAATTTCTTAACAATAACAAAAAAATAGGGACATGTCGTTGGTAGGTCGTTTAGCTTGTAGGTGTTGATAAGAAATAGAATTGTCAGTATTCACAAAAACAAAACATTCTGTTTTTCATGTCAATGTGTAATATTTTCAATGTTTTTCAAGGACTACTCCCATGGCTCCCCTAATTGTGTTCCAGATCAGTTTGCATCTCATGCATTAGTTTTTATTTTTAAGGGGTTATTTTAGGTCCCACCCAACGTGATAGTGAATGAAAACACATATGCCAACCTCTGTCCCCGTCCCCCCCGTCCCAGAAAAAGAAATTCAAGAAGGCTCACACATCGTTGATGGCTCAAAATGCATTACTTTTTCAGAGCAAGAGTATGCAGACATGCAGGCCTTGAGCCAGGCTGTTTTATTTTTACATCACGCCACCCCAGACTGAATTTCACACCATGTCAATTGCTGCACCACAGATTTAAATGAGTCTGTATGTGAGGCATTTCACTAACAGGTTTATTTAGGAAAAATTTGTCAAATTATATGTCATAAATTTCAAGTCAGAAAGTCTATAGTGAACTTTAACACATTTCATTTTATGCTTGATTCATGTCCTTTTTCTGAAGACAGACAGCGGTTCAACTTTTCTCTTACAGCTCAAAGTTTCCATAGTTGGAACTTGAAGACAGTAAAAAGGTTTGTCTTTATCATTATTGTATCGTATCATATTGAAAGGCCCTCTCTGCCTTCATTATTTATGCTGGTGTTGAAGACAAGCTAAGACATTGACAATTTTTTTCCAATAATGAATGAGATATAAGACTGACCTTAAACATATCACTGATTAATGGTAATCAATGTAACAATGTCACTCAATTATTATCTTTTCATAAGAAATCTTGAGAAACATTTGATTAGTCATACATGCCTTGTTCTCAATTACATATTTATTGGAATGCCCAGCTGTTCTATATTTTTTAGAAGTGTATATTTGTATTCTGAGAGCATAGATTCATAGCTACTCCTCTGAGGACAACCTGGCAGCATAGTGACTCTGGGAGCTCAGGTGATTTACTGGGATTTGATTGGCAATTCAGTCACCATGTCTCTACTGCTCTTCAACACACATATACACACACACAGAAACACACACACACACAGAAACACACACACACACACACAGAAAGTCTATAAACTCAAGTTATAGTTTACCACCAACCAGAACACTGTTCAACAGAGTACTGATGTTCGAACTGATGTTCGAGTTAATAACCAGCAGTGAAAATCCTCTTTATCACACCTCAAAAGATGGATATGGGTATGAATAATTATTGTAATTATTCTTAACAAAAAGTTTAAAATAAATTATTGTATTTATAATAGCAATGATAACAATCCACATCGTTATAGTGGGATTCTTTTACTTCCCAGAAAACAAATACAAATAATTTTAATTCAACTGAATTTTTAAGAATTGCAAAGTCATTACCAACAATGCATAGCATACCTCATAGTACGAGACTTGGGTGCAGACGTGAAAGGTCATGGAAATGTGAATGTCTTACCTGCATAGTGACTTCAGTGAATCCTGGTCCAGAAACTCATGGTCTTTTTTCACAGAGGAGATGTCTAAAGGAAACTGTCCTGCTGCAGATCAAGAGAGGTGGACATGTTAATAGATGTGTTTAGACAGCATATGGCCACATCAAAGTTTAAGAATGTATTGCAGGTAGGGTATACTGTTGGGTGATTTGATCAGGTTCTAGGAAAACACAACCAACATCTGAGGGTGGTCCCATGTAGCTCAGTTGGTAGAGCATGGCGCTTGCAATGCCAGGGTCCTGGGTTCAATTTCCATGGGGGACCAGTACGAAAAAAGTATGAAAATGTATGCGCTCACTACTGTAAGTCGCTCTAAGAGCGTCTGCTAAATGACGTAAATGTCTATGATATGAAATTCATGCCAACCGGGCATGTGCAGACATTCATTTTGAGACATGCTGCCTGCAGTCCTTGGCAATGCATGCATTTTATACAGTATTATGTATTCACGACTAAATCAGCAAAATTATACTGTTTTACAAGCCTTTACATTACTGATCAATGACTGGATGCTATGGACTAATCTCCAAATCTCACTTTTTACAGTTTGATTAAAACTGTAACAAGTGGTTAAATTCTATGTGGCTTTACGAGGGGCTATTTTTGTGTGCGTAGGGATATTAGAGAAAGAAAGCTGTTCGTCACACAACATTCCAGAGGCTTCTCATTTCCAGCTTTTGTTTCTCTCTACTTCCCTTTTGCAGAGGCTACACTGTTAGGAGAGGGTGCTTTCCTTACATCTGATGAGTACTACCTCCTGGCATTTAGAACAAAGTTGATAAACAATTAAGATTGTTTAGATTAAGGCTGAGAATAAGGAGATTATTTGTTAACATATACAGTACCACCAACCAACTGCAAACATAAACAAGGTTTAGTCAAAATGCTTTCACTCTTGTCTTTCACTGCAGCTTATTCTGACTGGCAGTGGTGCATTTCCTTCATGTCTAATTCATGTGAATTATCAACATTGAATTTTGGGCCTATTCACATTTGTCAGACTTTGATCTATGATTTACCTGTGGAGTTCATTCTCCGTAGAATATGCATAGCAACAACCAATAACAACCAGCGATTTGCTCAATAATAATTGGGTATTGCAATTACAGTGCCTTGCAAAAGTATTCATCACCCTTGGCGTTTTTCCTATTTTGTTGCATTACAACCTGTAATTTAAATAGATTTTTATTTGGATTTCATGTAATGGACATACACAAAATAGTCAAAATTGGTAAAGTGAAATGAAAAAAATTACTTGTTTCAAAAAATTCTAAAAAATAAAAAACTGAAAAGTGGTGCGTGCATATGTAATCACCCCCTTTACTATGAAGCCCCTAAATAAGATCTGGCGCAACCAATTACCTTCAGAAGTCACATAATGAATCAAACAAAGTCCACCTGTGTGCAATCTAAGTGTCACATGATCTGTCACATGATCTCAGTATATATACACCTGTTCTGAAAGGCCCGAGAGTCTGCAACAGAACTAAGCAAGGGGCACCACCAAGCAAGCGGCACCATGAAGACTAAGGAGCTCTCCAAACAGGTCAGGGACAAAGTTGTGGAGAAGTACGGATCAGGGTTGGGTTATAAAAAAATATCAGAAACTTTGAACATCCCACGGAGCACCATTAAATCCATTATTAAGAAATGGAAAGACTATGGCACCACAACAATCCTGCCAAGAGAGGGCCACCCACCAAAACTCACAAACCAGGCAAAGAGGGCACTAATCAGAGAGGCAACAAAGAGACCAAATATAACCCTGAAGGAGCTGCAAAGCTCCACAGAGGAGATTGGAGTATTTGTCCATAGGACCACTTTAAGCCGTACACTCCACAGAGCTGGGCTTTACGGAAGAGTGGCCAGAAAAAAACATTGTTTAAAGATAAAAATAAGCAAACACTTTCGGTGTTCGCCAAAAGGCTTGTGGGAGACTCTCTAAACATAAGGAAGAAAGTACTCTGGTCAGATGAGACTAAAATTTAGCTTTTTGGCCATCAAGGAAAAGGCTATGTCTGGCGCAAATCCAACACCTCTCATCACCCCGAGAACGCCATCCCCACAGTGAAGCATGGTGGTGGCAGCATCATGCTGTGGGATGTTTTTCATCGGCAGGGACCGGGAAACTGGTCAGAATTGAAGGAATGATGGATGACGCTAAATACAGGGAAATTCTTGAGGGAAACATGTTACAGTCTTCCAGAGATTTGAGACTGGGACGGAGGTTCACCTTCCAGCAGGAAAATTACCCTAAGTATACTGCTAAAGCAGTGGTTTAAGGGGAAACATTTACATGTCTTGGAATGGCCTAGTCAAAGCCCAGACCTCAATCCAATTGAGAATCTGTGGTATGACTTAAAGATTGCTGTACACCAGCGGAACCCATCCAAAGGAGCTGGAGCAGTTTTGCCTTGAAGAATGGGCAAAAATCCCAGTGGCTAGATGTGCCAAGCTTATAGAGACATACCCCAAGAGACTTGCAGCTGTAATTGCTGCAAAAAGTGGCTCTACAAAGTATTGACTTTGGGGGGGTTTCAGTTTTTTTGTCTTATTTATTGTTTGTTTCACAATAAAAAATATTTAACATTGTGTGAATCAAATGATCCAAATCCCAGGTTGTAAGGCAACAAAATAGGAAAAATGCCAAGGGGGGTGAGTACTTTCGCAACCCACTGTAAATTAGCTTTCAACCTTATGAAAGCAGCATGTTAAATTATCATGTTTGCTAGACATGAGGATAGCTTGATTAGAAGACTGCTGAGTGGAGGCAAATAACACTGCTCATTGACAGCTTCTGAATCATAAGTGATATGTAGCCTACAGTCAGGTTTATTTTGGTACCCAAATTTAGCTCTAACACCCTCTAACACAGTACAGTAATTGGTGATGGGAGATGATTACATTGTGTATATAGCAGCAAATGCAGTTTGTTTCATTTTACTATAGTACTGTGCATGCATTGATGAGCTAGAAGTTCATGGATGCAAACCTGTCTGTACTGTAGGAGCTAACCAAACACAACGGGTCTCTCTGGACAATAGTAGTCATATTAACTTGGTTGACCATTATAGAGTCTGGAGTCCATAAACCACAGGGACATCTATTGATTACCTTCGTAGAGCTGGGCATATTGCGGAAATCCAGCAGCCCGCAGCCAATTACAAGCTTCTTTAGCCTCCAGTTCTGAAAAGGAAAAAATTAAACGCATAAAGATACACAGACACATGTATTGTACTACAGTTACAACCTAAGGACGTATTCTAAATGAAGGTGGTTAGGTGGTTGCTATGACTTGACTTGTTACATAAAGCCAGAAGTTACGCAATAGTTTCACTTTACATATTCCTCCAACCAGATTCGGAGAGCCTGATAGAAGGCAATGATGATGGCCAAATGAAAGACCCCAATGCACAGAGGCAAAGCAGAGGCTTATCTATCAAGTTGGTTTATCATTTCATTTGGCTTTACAACTTTCAACAGTTTAACAATACTGTCACTACTGGTGCATGACATTGGCTTCACGCAAGCAAAATTTGATTGTCAATGTGGCCTTTTAGCAATATAGTTTGTTCAGATAACCACCTGGCAACATAAATTGAGGTAAATATAACATATTTATGAGGTCTGACCACAAAATTCTAATATGTGAAGAACATATCCTCAGAAGGTTACAAATGAAGCCCATCATGAAATTCAACCTATGTTTTGAAAATTCTGAAAATGTTTATTTTTTTAATTGTACATTTGTCTTCCTGCTTAGTAAATATTTAATTAGTAGCCTACAACGTTGGATTTTTAATGGAGAGACAATTGATAGATTGTGTGTGTGAATACCTCTCTCTATATGAAGATAGTTTATCTAAAAGGTAGTGAATGGACATACGATAACCAGTGAGCCTTTCACACAAAGACCTCTTGCATCAGTTTACTGTACTATAGCCTACTGTATGTTTGACTCACGTCTAAATTGTCCCTCTCTTTTCCTCTCCGGGAGACTCCGCCTCCTTATGACATTCCTTAACTCCCATACTCCCAGAGCTCTGACTGGATATCATAACTGAGGCCTGTGTTCTCAAGCACTGTGCTATCCACAAGGGAAAGCCTGAAACTCCAGCAGTAAAAGAGAATTTGTGAAATAGGTCTTCGCAACACCAACTTTCAGAAGGTATAGAGCGGTATCTGAACAATTGCCAAATTACCCGTCTAGTCAGTTATTCAGAACATCGTAATTGATATCAAAGGAACATGAACTAAATCTGTGTGGCCTATATCATTATTGCGATGAGTGTAATTGTAAGGAACCTCTCGTTAATTCATGAGTTCCAAGCTGAAAGACCTGTAGAGTGAGCTGTGTGGGTCCCCGGGGAAGCCATGCTTCCTTCCCATGCAGATATCTCCTCCCTAACTGCTCTACCCTACAGCAAACTGGCTCCAGGAAAAGGCCTGTTGTAGCCTATACGCAGACTCATTGGGATTACTCATTGAATACATACTCAAACAGTACAAGCCACCCACTGAAACTAAAATAGCTACATGACATACACTTCTACCATTGAGACTTGGTTAGCCTCATGCCTTCTTAGTTCATGGGTTTCTATCACATATTTAAGCCAAACCAGCAGAATCATCTCTGCTTTGAGGTCAGTAAGCAACATGATTAATTTTCAACAGGCAAGTCAAAACCTAAGACACCCAAGAAGAAAAACGAAGAAACTACTACAGCAACTGACGTTTAAAAGAATTCTCCTTCACTGCAAAAATAGTGTAATATTCCATATCCTGCCTCTCATCTCTAAAGATCGACTGTCCCTTCCCTGTAATCAGTCAGAGAAGCAGCTGGAAATCTGTTGAAACTTCAAACAGATTTGCCTTGAGGAAAGTGCAGCATCCTGACCAGCGCTACCATCTGGTTTTCCTTCTCTACGGTTTTCATTTGAGCCGCCTGCCAATTGGAGTCTAGTCCTTCCCTCATGCTGAGGCTTGAAGCCGTCCTCTGAACATTGACACCATCAGATACCTGAACAGCTGAGACTTGGGGAGTATTAACAAGTCATCATTCAGAGCTCCTTACAAGGAAACACTGATCATGTTCTCCTCTGACTTCTGCACTTCACTGCCACCATCAACAAGCGTTATTGCTGCAAGATAATTAAGTATATAATATGGATGCCATACTGAATTTCTACAAGTGCTGATTGAATTCCTTAAATTGGCAGCAGATGTTTACAAAAAAATAAGGGGATTTGCTGCATTCGTGTAAATCATAATACAGTTGAGACACATATACAACAGTCTTTTCATTCATCTGCACAAGTTGGACAGAAGGTGAAGCAAAACATTTTTATGAGACTTGTTGCTATGCTTGATTAGACAGTGAGTTTTGACCAGTCACGTTCTATAGATTTTATGACTGTTGTGTCTGAATGTAAATGTGGCTGTCTCCAGGGGTTGGGGGTGAACGGAAGGGAGGACTATCGTTCTGGGGGTGAGAGGTGAGCAGGAGGGCTGCCTGCCTATCTTTTTCCTGCCTGCCTGTCAAGTTGACTTGAAGGTTAGACAGGGAAGACCTGGTTCTCTATGAGGGAGCAGAGTGCTTCCTTTTTTTCAAGAGTGAAGTGAAGGTTAACCACAGAGCGAGCTGTTGTTTCCCTGTCTGGGTGTGAGGTGAGCAAAGGGGCAGAACGGTCAGTGCCCATCTCTGGGTTTGGTTGGGGGAGAGAGTACTGATCAGGAGAGGTGTCTGTCTCTCTGGTGGTGGAGGTGTTGCTTCTGTTTAAACTCTTCATCTGAGGAGCAGATGGTTTGACACCACAGAGAAAGAGAGAGCCATGCGGGGCAGACTGGGTAGGGTGGATGGGAGGCTAATGGCCGACAGGAAATCCCCAGCACTGGGAGGGAGTGTTGACACAAAGGGAGACGTTTATACCACAGAGTGTCCTAAGGGGCTCTGCATATTTTATGATATAGTGTGTTCTCTGAGGGCACCAATTACTATATAACCAATCGTTTACGTGCTATCTAATGATCATGCTCTTCTCTGACTGCTGTACTTCTTAGGGGAGTTTCTGAGGACCATTAAAACCAGAAAATAAACTAGGCAACATTGTGATTGGCCTAAAAAGCCTTGCTGTGGTACGGGTTCCACATTCTTAAATGTATTACCTAAAAATCTCCAAAAAGAAGAATGATATGCTTGTGCCTTTTTTCATACCATTTATATGTGATATACCATTTTATACCTTAAAAAAAAAAAAAACGTTCTATTTTAAACTACTTTTATTATTCACTGAATTAATGCAAATGTTATTATCAGTGCTTTGCCATAAACACAAGAATAACACCGTGGCCCAAAGATAGAGAGGGGATATTCTCTCAGTAACCACAAATCCCTGCATTCCCATTTCTCTTTCAAAACTGAATAATTGGTATTGTTCGCAGGAGATGTAAGGCCTCCATTGTTTCAAACCCAACTTTTCAATGGACGGCTAAGCTACCACAATGTAAGCCATTGATCACCAAAGGTTCAAAGCCCACACGATCAACAAGTCTTACTGTACATTTCCATTTGATTAAAATTCCAGCAGGATTGAGCGTGTGTGGTGACATCAGGAGTTCAAAGGTCTCATTTTCTTGACACAGTAGATGGCTTTAACATTATGGTTAGGCATATAACATTATAATATATAATTAGCATAAGGTAAAAAGCTGTTTAATTGTTCACTACAATGGGCTTTAAAAATGTATCAGAATGTATTTAGAAGTAGATACAGCTGAATAATGACTCTAAAAATATAATTTATTTAGAAGACAGAACGTGATGTTTTTCAAAGCTTTCTAAAACATACCTTTCATTCTATGTTTTTAAGTCTTAATCAGTAAAATCATAATAGATCTTTCTTAACTTTTTTTAATAAGAAGAAATCAATCATATGCTCTAAATTGTCCCTCTCTTTTTCTCTCTGTTAGTCTCCATAATATACTGACATGTAAATAAACTAACTAAAAATAAAATCATATTTTCAGAAAGGATAAGTCTCATACTCACCATTTTTTCCAAGCAGTTGCTGAAACTTAGTCCGACCACTCATTAACAAATAAAAAGGGCATTGAAGCCCAAAAAACTCAACAGTAGCCTGGTGGTGGAGGTCAAAACTTTACAGATTCCATAAGTGATTGAGAGTTAGTTACACAAATCCAAGAAGAAAAGTTTCAAGCAGGCAAAAGAAACCAAGCAGGAGAACAGAAGCCAGAGATTCCAAAGTTATGGCTACTTTTCTATTTGCGAACAACTGTACCAGCCTAACAGAACCTGCCCTTCATGACCCCATTCATGCTGAAAACCATCTGGTTCCTCTTGAACAACTGTCCCACCTCAGACACCCCACCCCCCTCCAGGAAGGCCATACCATTTGAGCTAGTGAAGGGGTGAATTACAGGCTTTCGCAAACTCCAACACAGCCTTAAAAACCACAACTTTAATACAGAAAGATGATTCATTTCATCCTTTCAAACTATAACTGATGGCACAAGTATAATGTTTTATTATTTTACCTAACTACCCTAAATTTAGGCCTAAAACTGTTTCACTGACTAGCCTTTCAGAGCTTAAGTAAATAACTTTCATGTTTAACTTCTAAAATCTATGACACCTCTGAAAAAGTTATTTATTTAAACTTTTTAAACATATCTCTGAAGCTGTCTCAAATGTTATCAAACCAAACATGATGAACTGTATGCTGTGTGAGCTCTGTTTACACAGCAGACTTGTTGAAACAAGCCAACAAGCCAGATTTGAGTAAAGGAAACAATATACAGTGCCTTCAGAAAGCATTCCTACCCCTTGACTTATTCTACGTTTTGTTGTGTTACAGCCTGAATTCAAAATGGATTAAATAGATTTCCCATCACCCATCGACACACAATATCCCATAATGACAAAGTGAAAACATGTTTTTAGAAATGTTTGCTTTTTTATTGAAAATGATATACAGAAATATCTAATTTACATAACCTTTCACAACCCTGAGTCAATACTTTGTAGAAGCACCATTGGCAGTGATTACAGCTGTGAGTATTTCTGGGTACGTCTCTAAGAACTTTCTACACCTGGACTGTGCAATATTTGCCCATTATTATTTTCAAAATTCTTCAAGCCCTATTAAATTGTTGTTGTTGATTATTGCTAGACAACCATTTTCAGGTCGTGACATAGTATATCTAAGTCAAAACTGTAACTCGGCCACTCAGGAACATTCACTGTATTCTTGGTAAGCAACTCCAGTGTAGAGGTGAATTCATCTCCCAGTGTCTGGTGGAAAGCCTGTGCTTAGCTCCATTCCGTTAATTTCTTTCCTGAAATAATCCCCAGTCCTCAACGATTATAAGCATAGCCATAACATGATGCAGCCACCACTATGCTTGAAAATATGGAGCATGGTACTCAGTAAGGTGTTCTATTGGATTTGCCCCACATTTTTTGGCAGTATTTAAAAAATATATATTTAACCTTTGTTTAACTAGGCAAGTCAGTTAAGACCAAATTCTTATTTACAATGATGGCCTACACCGGCCAAACCCGGACGACGCTGGGCCAGTTGTGCACCACTCTATGGGACTCCCAATCACGGCCGGTTGTGATACAGCCTGAATTCAAACCAGGGTGTCTGAAGTGACGCCTGAAGCACTGAGATGCAGTTCCTTAGACTGCTGTGCCATTCGGGAGCCACTCGGGAGTATTACTTTAGTGCCCTGTTGCAAACAGGATGCAAGTTTTGGAATATTTGTATTCTGTACATGCTTCATTCTTTTCACTCTGTCAATTAGGTTAGTATTGTGGAGTAACTTCAATGTTGTTCATCCATCCTCAGTTTTCTCCCATCACAGCCATTAGTATGTGTGGTGTACAGAGATTAGGGAGTCATTCAAAAATCATGTTAAACACTATTGTTGCACACAGAGTCCATGCAACTTACTATGTGATCTGTTAAGCAAATTTTTACTGCTGAACATATTTAGGCTTGCCGTAACAATGGTGTTGAATACTTATTGACTCAAGACATTTCAGCTTTTCATTTTTTATTCATTTGTAAAAATGCCAAAAAACATAATTCCACTTTGACACTGGTCAGTGACCAAAAAATCTAAATTGTATCCATTTTAAATTCAGGCTATAACACAACAAAATGTGGAAAAATTCAAGGGGTGTGGATACTTTCTGAAGGCACTGTACATCCCTGTCATGTACAACTGGGAAAACATCTGGAAATCACTAAAACCAAGACCAAATACACATACTATTGTTCAAGACAAAATTGTGGTTTCAGCACTTGTATCATCACATTACTGGCTCAAATAGCCAATCAATCAGCCTGTTACCAACCCTTAGTAAACTTCTGGAAAAAATTGTGTTTGACCAAATACAATGCTATTTCACGGTAAACAAATTGACAACAGAATTTCAGCATGCTTATAGGGAAGGACACTCAAAAAGCATAGCACTTACGCAAATGACTGATGATTGGCTGAGAGAAATGATGATGAAAAAATTATTGTGGGGGCTGTCTTGTTAGACTTCAGTGCAGATTTAGACATTATCGATCATAGTCTGCTGCTGGAAAAATGTATGTGTTATGGCTTTACACCTCTTGCTATAATGTGGATAAAGAGTTACAGATCGTGTTCTTTAATGGAAGCCTCTCAAATAAAATCCAGTTAGAATCAGGAATTCCCCATGGTAGCTGTTTAAGCCCCTTGCTTTTTTTCAATTTTTACTAACAACATGCCACTGATTTTCAGTAAAGCCAGAGTGTCTACGTATGCGGATGACTCAACACTATACACGTCAGCTACTACAGCGACTAAAATGACTGCAGCACTCAACAAAGAGCTGCAGTCAGTTTCAGAGTGGGTGGCAAGGAATAAGTTAGCCCTAAATATTTCTAAAACTAAAAGCACTGTATTTGGAACAAAACACTCACTAAACCCTAAACCTCAATTAAATCTTGTAATAAAGTTTATCATTTTAAAAAGCTATCATTAGAATCATTATCATTTGAAACCCCTTTTGCAAGAGTTGCAAAGAAAAATACATATCTCAGACTGGCCAATAAAAATAAAAGATTAATATGGGCAAAAGAACACAGACACTGGACAGAGGAACTCGGCCTAGAAGGCCAGCATCCCGGAGTCGCCTCTTCACTGTTGACGTTGAGACGGGTGTTTGCGGGTACTATTTAATGAAGCTGCCAGTTGAGGACTTGTGAAGCTAATATTAATAATATATTAATATGTCAATCTCTCCTGGCTTCTTTTATTTATGAGTGGTATTGACATGTTGAACGCACCGAGCTGTCTGTCACCCATGCATACCCCACAAGCCATAAGAGGTCTCTTCACAGTCCCCAAGTCCATAACAGACTAGGGAGGCATACAGTAATACACAGAGCAATGACTACATGGAACTCTATTCCACATCAAGTAACTAACGCAAGCAGTAAAATTTGATTTAAAAAACAGATAAAAAAAACACCTTATGGAACAGCAGGGACTGTGAAGCAACACAAACATTGGCACAGACACATGCATATACACACACACAAACACACAAACAAACACGATAACATACACACTATACATACACAAGGATTTAGTACTGTAGATATGTGGTAGTGGTGTAGGGGCCTGAGGGCACACAGTGTATTGTGAAATCTGTGAATGTAATGTAAAATTGTATAAACTGCCTTAATTTTACTTTGGCAGCAGTTTTGACAGCAGATAATGGGGATCCATAATAAATACAAATACTTGACATCACTCTTTGGGGTGTTTGTGTGGGGTTTGTGGGGTTTGTGGGGTTAAATGACATACTGAAATACTGTCTGTAGTCTTCTTCAAATCTTTTTCCTTCTACTTGTTTTGTCCCTGTCTGTACAGTATCTTTGCCTTTTGAGAGGTCAAGCTCAAGGCCAGCGGACCTAGCTGTTATCGTATTGTAGAGCAACACAAGTTTAACCTTCCACATAAAGCTTTGCAATAGCACACTATATGATGGCATACTCTTCATAACTGTTTCCAGATAAGCTAAATCTACCCGAGGAAAGGCCATTAGGGCCTGATATTCATGATCAGATCAAAGTTCAGAAGCTGTTTGGAACTTTCTCTCTTTTCATTTTCCATTTCTATGACTAATCCATGACAGACATTTCCTTGCATACCGGCAGATGGGTTCAGAGGGAGATATGGCCTTCTGGGAAACTACAGTAAATATGTAACACAGACAGCAAAAGGAAAAGGTGTGGTACAGAAGAGCTGACCTCTCAGGAAATGAGTTGTTAGAGGAGGCTGGTAGACTAGAACATGTCATAATGGCATAATCTTCCCAAACACGGGTCTGCTTCTCTGATCTTTTTCTTTGCGCAATTAAACCTTACTTTCGAACATTTTTCTAAAACATCTTATATACCCTGCTGTAATATTCCCAACACACAAACATTCAATATGTACAAACACTCACATTTCTCACATGGGTCATAAACCTGCACCTGCTCCTCAAATTTCAATTTTGGAACACAATGAGTAACTACAAATCAATCATAAATCAATAAAAAAGAACAGACCATACACTGTTTATATCTCTTCCTCTACCAGGATGACATGTGCCCAATACCTCACACCATTGTCATTCCTCAGAGTGGGTAGTCCATGTGATGCTGTGTGCCCACCTAGTGCTTGACTTGGGTAAGAGCTCACCGGAGCTGAGTACCATTACCTCAAATCTTCTACTGTTTGAGCTCCTGCACCTCTTATAGAATATCTGCTCAAAAGTATTGTGGAACTCCTGCACCTAAATAATAAACAGTACCGGCATCCGAAATGAATACCGTCTCCTATTTCTGTCAAAGTCAAGCACTGGTGCACACCACATGGCTGCGCTCGATGCCACACAACTTTCCTTCACCTTCATTAAAAACAATACACTAATTTAAAGCATGCTGTGTGTCTGTCTATGCATCTGAGTAATGTTTGTCTCATGCACCTGAAGAAATTATATATAATATGTCAGATACAGCCTTTCAGTCTTGTTTAATCTCAACAGGATTTTTCCTTTTTACTGAGTGCATCGCCTGCCCTAACTCCTGAATCATGCCACCTCTTACTATAGTATAGGACAATTTGTGCAATGCCTGGTAGGATAGAACATGCTTTGTCTGGGATGTTATAGAGGAGAAACACTTTCACAAGAGAGATATAGAATAGGGACAATGATCAACAACATTTCCACATGATTGTAATTACCTGTGCAACTGTCAGAGAAAGAGCATTACCATAAATAAGATGTTTAAATTATAAATTATAAATTGTACTGCTTTGCAGTACATGTACATTCTGACATCAAGTCCTATGCATGAGACTAGGACATAATCCACCCATACAGTTTTTTCCCTAAACATTGAAGATCGTAGTATTGCTACTTTCAGTAGCAATAAGGTAATGTATTTAAAGGAGACAATTCTAATCTCATCTAGATCTAAAAAGCTCTAAAATCTTTTATAGTAGAAAAAGCACCACCCTCAGCCCTTCACCATGTTATTAATGGCACTGGGCTGTCTCTAGGGAAACCATGGCCTTTAAACCTGAGCCTGTGATTGGAGAGCAGCGTTTGCTTTATTAAGCCTAACATATCTCGTCTATGGAACTGAGTTCAAATGGGCTCAAAGGTAAAGGATGAGAGGAAATGACAAATATAATGAAAAAATTTGGAACACAAAAGGGACTGCTCATCTTGTTGCATTTCACAATATGAGAAGCATGTCTTTCTGTTTATTAGTAAATACATACATGACAACACAGCTAGCTCATGAAAGACAGTTGTGTTGTGAAGGCTGCATTATGACTGGGTGCCCTGGGTAGCTTGCTATTTGGAGGCTGTTGATCAAAGGTGAGCCTTCTTTAGATAGAGCTAAAGCTATTAAAGGATCATCTGGATGCATCCGTAGCCTACCTAAACATATTTTAATATAGCCTATAGCTCTGTCTTCAACAGCACTCTGTTGTAGGCAACAATACCATAGCTTAAATTGATGTGCCATCCTTTCCCAGTAACTAAACTAAAATTAATAGGTTGATCAGGATTTGCAGCCAGCCATTAATTGAGTGGAGAGTGCAGCTGTGAAGACAGCCTGGCAGTAAAAAAATTAATAATTGATGTTTTGCGGTGGTTGCCTATTTAATAGATTAACCAATTAAAGACTTAGGCACAGCCTACTTTTACAATTTACCTTCAACATGTTGTTGGTCTAAATTCCTTTGCAATAAAGCACTCGCTTTATGCGTGCAGTCTTGAGTTTGAAAAGTTGGGGACTTTGATTAAAAACCATTACAAGTTTCACTATCCATTCTCCGCAGCAACCCTTGTCCATTATACATTTCTTTTGACTTTTGAAACTTCATGACCTAGAGCCTTTTCCAGATGTAGTGTGTGAAGTAATTTGTAGTTCTGTCCTGTATTCAGTGAAGATATGCTGAATTCATCTCTCTGACTTTCCCGATGCAAAAAAGCTACAGTACTCTCTGGTGTGGTGTGGGATATTAATTTCATGGCTATAATTGTCCTTCAAATCATGATGCATAGCGGATTTAAAACAGCAGTGTAGACTTCTACTTTGAAGATGAACAACAAGTGATGTTCAGTCAGAAGCTAATATAACCCATGTCCGGAATTCAATAAATTGTCCATTGCATTCTAAAAGTATTCATACCTCTTCCCTTTTTCCACACTTTCTTACGTTACAGTCTTATTCTAAAATCAATTAAAGAAAAAAATGTCCTCATCAATCTACACACAATACCCCATAATGACAACATGAAAACAGGGTTTTAGACATTTTTGCAGTATTAAAAATAAAAAACAGAAATACCTTGTTTACATAAGTATTCAGACCCTTTGCTATGAGACTCGAAATCGAACTCTGGTGCATCCTGTTTCCATTAATCATCCTTGAGATGTTTCTACAACTTGATTGGAGTCCACCTGTGGTAAATTCAATTGATTGGACATGATTTGGAAAAGCACACACCTCTCCATATAAGGTCCCACAGTTGACAGTGCATTTCAGAGTGAAAACCAAGCCATGAGATCAAAGGAATTGTCCGTAGAGCTCCGAGACATGATTGTGTCGAGGCACAGATCTGGGATAGGTTACTAAAAAATATGTTCTGCATTGAAGGTTCCCAAGAACACAGTGGCCTCCATGATTCTTACATGGAAGAAGTTTGGAACCACCTAAATCTTACTAACTCAAAATGAGCAATCGGGGGAGAAGGGCCTTGGTCAGGGAGGTGAGCAATAACATGATTGTCACTCTGACAGAGCTCCAGAGTTCATCTGAGGAGATGGGAGAACATTCCAGAAGGACAACCATCTCTGCAGCACTACATCAATCAGGCCTTTATGGCAGAGTGGCCAGACGGAAGCCACTCCTCAGTAAAAGGCACATGACAGGCCGCTTGTAGTTTGCCAAAAGGCACCTGAAGGACTGTCAGACCATGAGAAACAAGATTCTCTGGTCTGGGAACCAAGATTGAACTCTGGCCTGAATACCAAGTGTCACGTCTGGAGGAAACTGGCACCATTCCTACGGTGGAGGCAGCAACATCCTGTTGGGATGATTTTCAGCGGTAGGGACGGGGAGACTAGTCAGGATGGAGGCAAAGATGAATGAAGGAAAGAACAGAGAGAAACCTGCTCCAGAGCACTCAGGACCTCAGACTGGGGTGAAGGTTCACCTTCCAACAGGACAACAACCCTAAGCACAACGCAGGAGTGGCTTCGGGACATGTCTCTGACTGTCCTTGAGTGGCCGAGCCAGAGCCCGGACTTGAACCTAATCGAACATCTCTGGAGAGACCTGAAAATAGCTGTGCATTGACGCTCCCCATCCAACCTGACAGAGCTTGACAGGATCTACAGAGGAGAATGGGAGAAACTTCGCAAATACAGGTGTGCCAAGCTTGTAGCATCATACCCAACAAGACTCAAGGCTGTAATCGCTGCCAACGGTGCTTCAGCAAAGTATTGAGTATAGGGTCTGAATACCTATGTAAGTGTGATATTTCAGTTTTACATTTTTTTTTTAATTTCCAAATATTTATAAAAAAACAGTTTTTGCTTTGTCATTATATGGTATAGTGTGTGGATTGACCAGGGAAAAAAGCTATTTAATAGTAAAAATTCAGAAAAACCCTTGAATGAGTAGGTGTGTCCAAATACGCCATCCCATCTGGTTTGTGCTTAAGTGGGACTATCATTGTCATTATATGTGTCCAAATACGCCATCCCATCTGGTTTGTGCTTAAGTGGGACTATCATTGTCATTATATGTGTCCAAATACGCCATCCCATCTGGTTTGTGCTTAAGTGGGACTATCATTGTCATTATATGGTATTGTGTGTGGATTGACCAGGGAAAAAAGCTATTTAATGAATTTTAGAATATGAGGAATTTACCACAGGTGGACTCAAATCAATTTTCAACTGGACAATAACCCAACACACCTCCAGGCTGTGTAAGGGCTATTTGACCAAGGAGAGTGATGGAGTGCTGCATCAGATGACCTGGCCTCCACAATCACCCAACCTCAACCCAATTGAGATGGTTTGGGATGAGTTGGACCGCAGAGTGAAGGAAAAGCAGCCAACAAGTGCTCAGCATATGTGGGAACTCCTTCAAGACTGTTATGAAAGCATTCCAGGTGAAGCTGGTTGAGAAAATGCCAAGAGTGTACAAAGCTGTCATCAGGGCAAATGGTGGCTACTTTGAAGAAGCTCAAGTTTAAAATATTTGTTTTGATAGATTTGATATCTTCACTACAATGTTGAAAATAGTAAAAATAAAAAATAAACCTTGAATGAGTAGGTGTGTCCAAACTTTTGACTGGTACTGTACATATTTCTTTTTGTATGTTTAGCTAACAAGTATAATTTAAATGTATGCATTAAGCTGTCTGTAATATAATACTTATGGCAAAAACAAATGTAGACAATTGTAAATGCATTTCTATAGCATCCAAACTATTTTGTACAATGGTGGGGGGAGTGCCAAGATGGAGGTGCGGTGACTTCAAAACAACGGCCTCTGTCAGTCAGGTAGTATATATACAGTGGGGAAAAAAAGTATTTAGTCAGCCACCAATTGTGCAAGTTCTCTCACTTAAAAAGATGAAAGAAGCCTGTAATTTTCATCATAGGTACACTTCAACTATGACAGACAAAATGAGGAAAAAAAATCCAGAAAATCACATTGTAGGATTTTTTATGAATTTATTTGCAAATTATGGTGGAAAATAAGTATTTGGTCACATACAAACAAGCAAGATTTCTGGCTCTCACAGACCTGTAACTTCTTCTTTAAGAGGCTCCTCTGTCCTCCACTCATTACCTGTATTAATGGCACCTGTTTGAACTTGTTATCAGTATAAAAGACACCTGTCCACAACCTCAAACAGTCACACTCCAAACTCCACTATGGCCAAGACCAAAGAGCTGTCAAAGGACACCAGAAACAAAATTGTAGACCTGCACCAGGTTGGGAAGACTGAATCTGCAATAGGTAAGCAGCTTGGTTTGAAGAAATCAACTGTGGGAGCAATTATTAGGAAATGGAAGACATACAAGACCACTGATAATATTCCTTGATCTGGGGCTCCACGCAAGATCTCACCCCGTGGGGTCAAAATGATCACAAGAACGGTGAGCAAAAATCCCAGAACCACACGGGGGGACCTAGTGAATGACCTGCAGAGAGCTGGGACCAAAGTAACAAAGCCTACCATCAGTAACACACTACGCCGCAAGGGACTCAAATCCTGCAGTGCCAGACGTGTCCCCCTGCTTAAGCCAGTACATGTTCAGGCAAGTCTAAAGTTTGCTAGAGAGCATTTGGATGATCCAGATGAAGATTGGGAGAATGTCAGATGAAACCAAAATAGAACTTTTTGGTAAAAACTCAACTCGTCGTGTTTGGAGGACAAAGAATGCTGAGTTGCATCCAAAGAACACCATACCTACTGTGAAGCATGGGGGTGGAAACATCATGCTTTGGGGCTGTTTTTCTGCAAAGGGACCAGGACGACTGATCTGTGTAAAGGAAAGAATGAATGGGGCCATGTATCGTGAGATTTTGAGTGAAAACCTCCTTCCATCAGCAAGGGCATTGAAGATGAAACGTGGCTGGGTCTTTCAGCATTCCATGATCCCAAACACACCGCCCGGGCAACGAAGGAGTGGCTTCGTAAGAAGCATTTCAAGGTCCTGGAGTGGCCTAGCCAGTCTCCAGATCTCAACCCCATAGAAAATCTTGAAAGTCCGTGTTGCCCAGCGAGAGCCCCAAAACATCACTGCTCTAGAGGAGATCTGCATGGAGGAATGGGCCAAAATACCAGCAACAGTGTGTGAAAACCTTGTGAAGACTTACAGAAAACGTTTGACCTCTGTCATTGCCAACAAAGGGTATATAACAAAGTATTAAGATAAACTTTTGTTATTGACCAAATACTTATTTTCCACCATAATTTGCAAATAAATTCATAAAAAATCCTACAATGTGATTCTCTGGATTTTCTTTCATGATTTTGTCTGTCATAGTTGAAGTCTACCTATGATGAAAATTACAGGCCTCTCTCATCTTTTTAAGTGAGAGAACTTGCACAATTGGTGGCTGACTAAATACTTTTTTCCCCCACTGTATATATAAATCATTGGCTACTACTTGCAATTTATTTAATACCAGGCTATGTTTTTCTTTGAGAAGACCAGCTGATGGTTATACACTTTTAGATAGAGTAGACAATTTGATTAACCAACAATAACAAAAGAGATGCACATATTTTGCGCTCAATGCTTTATCTTATATCAATTTTCTCTGAATGATAGTCAGTCTCTTATCCTTACCTGCTCTCTTGTAGCCCCATGATGAGGACATCACCTGAAAGAAGGAAAATAGAGTATGTCATTTCCATACTTGGAATGTTTCAGATGGAATGTTTTGCAGCATCAAGTGCAGTAACTCTTTATTTATTTTCTAACATATGATATGTATTTGAAATGTGTTGTCAATACATTGTTAGAAAACATTATTTAAGTTACAACAAAATTAGACAAATTAAGTAAGACTTGAGAAATGTAGTAGACTGTGACATATATTCAACAAAGGATCTACTATTCTGTGTAGTTCCAGCCTTATATTATGATCTTACATTTTCTATGATGTCAGAACTTTCTAAAAGGAACACTATTGGCTCCAAGTGGAAGCTTGTGAAAGGCTACATTTGAATCCCGTTGCTGCGGTAACTCTGGGCTAACACCTCCTTGAGAGCATGCTCACTGAAAACAAGCCAGCCTTCACTCCATTCCTACACCCACTCCCAACTGCCTGGAATGTCCGTTACTTTGGGAGTCACATGCTGAACAGACCACTACTATGAAACTGTAGCAAGTTATGAGAACTCTCCTATTTTAATGTCTCTTTCTGAACAATAGTATATAACTGCAACTATATACATATGTAGTTTATGAACAAATAAGTGAGGGGTTTCTTATTACAAGGAGTTAGAATGACTTCTTAAAAAGCAGAGGAATCCATTAAATACAAAATATATAGTAATAATATATATAATTTAACAGGCGCTTTTATCCAAAGGGAAGTACAGTCTTGCGGGCATGCATTTTTACGTGTGGATGGTCCTAGGAATCGAACCCACAATCTTGGCGTTGCAAGCACCATGCCATACTCTACCAACTGAGCCATACATGACCAAAACACAGTTGGAGCATGATAAACACTTAAATCTACATTTAAAAATTGATTATCTTTATCACATTCATTCTTATCTTTACCGGTACACATTTCAAACAATATACCAAAATATGTTTTACTTTTTAAAAGTTTGTTTACATTAAAAAAATCTTTCTTACTTTTGCTCTTCCAAACAATGAGCACAAACAGCTGAAAAAGGCCATGTTCAGGTGTCCTATGAAAGGTCCCAGGTCCTGTATCCGAGGTCACAGGGGGGGCAAAGGTGCTGGGTCCTGCATGGCTGTTCAGTGTCCACCACAGCTCAGCGCTGGAGCTGGAGCTGGAGCTGGGAGGCAGGATGTTGAGAAGCAGGCTGAGAGAAGTGGGCAGGGCTTGGGACAGTAAATCACAGCAGTAGCACAAGCCTGATCCAAATGATGCTTTATGCATACCAATGGCTGAAGCACTGGACTCTGGAACTGGAAAAAAAGGCCACTCAAAAAACAGCATACAGTATAATGTAGCTCTGAAACCAATAGATGGCTGGATTCACTGCGGCTTAGGTGGGGCTCGGCATGCAGTATCTGTCTCTCTCTCTCTCTGTTGTTCAATAGCGGAAGCACAGTGTATTAGAACTACTGAAGGGATTTCATGAGAGTTCTAAGCAATTTAAGACCATAATCCTCCCAGCCCCCAGTAATGGAAAATACTAAATTTACTGATTTCAATTATGAGTGAACACATAAACAACTGTTGACTGATATAGAATGCACTAAAGTCCCAATGTGCGAAGGCCACGGAATGTCCTCTGAAACCATGCTATACCCACGCACCGTGTGATGCGTTACAACAGAACAATGGACAATATTGTTATATTTCTATGCCCCATCTCACATACAATACTGTGTGTTCAACTATCCAGGATAGCACACATATTTTGATTAATATTGTCATTCAGGCCTGTCATGATGAGAGCAAGCATGCCGATCAACATTGTGTCTTTGGCTTACAAGTATCTGAATATTTGTATTTCCAATATATTAAGTCAACAAAACTAAAAGACTGCATAATCTGGTGTTTTTATCCCCAACAATAACATAAACGTGGTTACAATGTCATAGAGTCCTCATAGAACCCTTGAATTGTATAGCACTATGTGACAACTGCTGAAGTAAGTGCTTTATAAAATACATTAATTGAATTTGAAATTCAATTCAATTAGAATTTGAAATGACTGGTGATGTATGGCCTTCAGTCAGATGTCTTTCACTCTTGACTACATGCAGAATATAGAACACACATTTATTGTTTGTGGCATTATCATAAACGCATAGAGAATCAAGCACCTTGCAGAACGAAAAACAATGCAGAATAAATGTTGAGCTGTCAACAATGACAATAATGGATTTTTTCTATATTGTGGGGATAGCAACAATATAATCATTGTCGTCTATGCGAAAACACTTGACCTGGTGGGGATTGCATGCCAGTCATACTTTCAATTTTTCAAGTCCTCTTGGAATTCATCACAGTGCCTTTTGGCAATGCATTTTTCTACACTACATGCATTCATTATGTGTTTTTGTTTTCATTACACAAACAATGTGTATGTGTGTTGCTTGCTGTAAGAGACAGGCCTAATACAAAAGCACATTGGTAATTGAACAGACCTATACCAGTAAATGTACATGTCCACTCAGAAAAAGGACAGTGCTGCTTGAGGGACATTTCTAGAACACCATAGAAAAAGTGATACCATAGAAAAAGTGTCTGCTAGGCTGGCAGTTAAGCCTGACCTCTCAACTCAGGGGAAGTGGCAGTCTTACAGGCTTTTTCCTCCTCTACAAGAATATCAAACTGTTGCCTCTTGAGCCAAGATAGTTATTTTTCCAAAGATCCCTCTAAAGCTTTTGTGGACTTAAATAATGGAGGTGAGATGGTGATAGGAAATAACTTCAATTAAGATGCTATATCGTCTCTGTTCTGTTGGTGATGGTCTTCAGTCCCATCAAGGACATAGAGGAGTTTCAGATAGGCCTAATAGAGGTTGGCTCTGGTATTTGTGGGAACTTCAATAATTATGGAGAGAAAAACCCATCCAACTGAAGCATGTTCTGAGCCCTAGACTACACTGAGTGTAATTTTATGTGAGGGTTCCATGTGGTCTCTATTAAATTGTAACAAAGTTTATGATATTGTTGGGGATGAAAAATAATTGATTATATATATATTGTTGGTATAGCAAGAATATATTCATGGTCATCCACGGGAAAGCACTTGACGTGGTGGGGATTACAGTGCCTTCAGAAAGTATGCACTTGACTTATTCCACATTTTATTGTGTTCCAGCCTGAATTCAACATTTATTAAATCGATTTGTATTTCTCACCCATCTACGCACAATGCCCCATAATGACAAAGTGAAAACATGTTTTTTTTATTTTTGCAAAAGTATTGAAAATGAAATACAGAAATATCTAATTTAATGTACATAAGTATTCAAACCCCTTTGTTATGACACTCCAAATTGAGCTCAGGTGCATCCAATTTCCTTTGATCATCTTTCAGATGTCACCACAACTTGACTGGAGTCCACCTGTGGCCAATTCAATTGTTTGGACACGATTTAGAAATATACACACCTGACTAAGGTCCCACAGTTGACAGTGCATGTCAGAGCAGAAACTATACCATGAAGTCCAAGGAACTGTCTGTAGATCTCCCAGATAGAACTGTGATGAGGCATACAGTGCCATCATACATTATGCATAACCCTTGACTTTTGCTATATTTTGTTGTGTTCCAGTCTGAATTATAAATTGATTAAACACATAATACGACATGATGGCAAAGTGAAAACATGTTTTTTTAGACATTTTAGCAACCTTATAGACAATTAAATACAGAAATATCTCATTTATATAAGAATTCACACCCCAGAGTCAATACTTTGTAGAAGCACCTTTGGCAGTGACTACATCGGTGAACCTTTCCGGGTTCAGTGCCTTGCAAAAGTATTCATCCCCCTTGCCGTTTTTCCTATTTTTGTTGAATTATAACCTGTAATTTAAATAGATTTTTATTTGGATTTCATGTAATGGGCATACACAAAATAGTCCAAATTGGTGAAGTGAAATGAAAAAAATAAGTTGTTTAAAAGAAGAAAAGAAATTTACGGAAAAGTGGTGCATGCATATGTATTCGCCCCCTTTGCTATGAAGCCCCTAAATAAGACCTGGCGCAACCAATTACCTTCAGAAGGCACATAATTAGTTAAACAAAGTCCACCTGTGTGCAACCTAAGTGTCACATGATCTGTCACATGATCTCAGTATATATACACCTGTTCTGAAAGGCCCCAGAGTCTGCAACGCTAAGCAAGGGGGCAACACCAAGCAAGCGGCACCATGAAGACCAAGGAGCGCTCCAAACAGATCAGGGACAAAGTTGTGGAAAAGTACAGATCAGGGTTGGGTTATAAAACATCCCACGGAGCACCAACCTCTTCCAGCTAGGGTCCCATTTTCCAAATTTTCGCCTGTCTGACGTGCCCAAAGTTAAATGCCTACCACTCATGGCCAGAAACTAGGATATTTACATATTTAGTACTATTGGATAGGAAACACTCTGAAGTTTATAAAACCATTAAGATATAGTCTGTGGCTATTCCAGAACAGATTTAGCAGGCAAAAACCAGAGAGATTTCTGTCCGGAATTTATTTTTCTGTTGCTCTCCTCTCATTTTGAAGCCCATGTAATATTTTTCTATGGGGAATAGGACCGAGGTTGCAGTACTTATGGCTTCCACTAGATGTCAACAGTCTCTGGAAAGGGTATGGAGGAAAAAGCTCTGACCAGATCCTTAGAGAGAGAATTACTACGGTAGGGAAAAAGGTAAACAGACGCGGCACGCTCACGAACGTGAACGCGCCAGCGCGACCAACTTTCTTTTCGCTTTTAACGTTTCACTTACCGTTCTTGTAAAATATGATCGCTATTATTCATAAAAGAATACATAAGGATGCATTATTAATGATATTTGATTTGTTTGTGAAAAGATGAGAGGTATAATTTGAACGCGATCCCTTCACTGTAAAACGGGCGAGTAGACTGACAATGCTTGGTGGAGTAGCTGAACGTAACGTGCCAAAAACAACGGATATTTATGGATATAATTATTTACTTTTTCTAACAAAAGAACCATGGATTATCTTGTTTGGACACTTGGGAAGACCTCAGAAGAAGTTATTTGAAAGGTGCGATTTATATTAGCTGTGATATGGATATTCTGAGAACCGAGCTGGATATGAATTTATGCTAATGTGGAAAATATGTGAGGTACTAGCCTCAAACAATCAAATGTAGTGCTTTCGCCGTAAAGCCTTTTTAAAATCTGACAACGCAGTGATATTGCCAAGAAGCAGAGCTTTTGATGGCTATGCAACACTATGCAACACTTGTATATCGAGGTTAAATATTACGAATATGTATTACGAATATGTATTTTGAATTTGGCGCGTTATGTTTGCTCTGAAAACGATCCCGCTAAAGGGATCGGCGCGCTAAGAGGTTAAATAAATTATAAAAAAATGGAAAGAATATGGCACCAGAACAAACCTGCCAAGAGAGGACTGCCCACCAAAACCCACGGACCAGGCAAAGAGGGCATTAATCAGAGAGGCAACAAAGAGACCAAACATAACCCTGAAGGAGCTGCAAAGCTCCACAGCGGAGATTGGAGTATCTGTCCATAGGACCACTTTAAAGAAAAAAATAAGCAAACACATTTGGTGTTCGCCAAAAGGCATGTGGGAGACTCCCCAAACATATGGAAGAGGGTACTCTGATCAGATGAGACTAAAATTGAGCTTTTTGGCCATCAAGGAAAACGCTATGTCTGGCGCAAACCCAACACCTCTCATCACCCCGAGAACACCATGCTCACAGTGAAGCATGGTGGTGGCAACATCATGCTGTGGGGATGTTTTTCATCGGCAGGGACTGGGAAACTGGTCAGAATGATGAATGGCGCTAAATACAGGGAAATTCTTCAGGGAAACCTGTTTTAGTCTTCCAGAGATTTGAGACTGGGACAGAGGTTCACCTTCCAGCAGGACAATGACGCTAAGCATACTGCTAAAGCAACACTTGAGTGGTTTAAGGGGAAACATTTAAATGTCTCGGAATGGCCTAGTCAAAGCCCAGACCTGTATCCAATTGAGAATCTGTGGTTTGACTTAAAAATTGCTGTACACCAGCGGAACCCATCCAACTTGAAGGAGCTGGAGCAGTTTTGCCTTGAAGAATGGGGATTGGGGGTTGAATAGTTATGCACTCTTAAAAATATTCTTTTTTTTATCTTATTTCTTGTTCGTTTCACAATAAAAATATTTTGCATCTTCAAAGTGGTACGTGTGTTGTGTAAATCAAATGATACACACCCCCCAAAAATCTATTTAATTCCAGGTTGTAAGGCAAATAAATAGGAAAAATGCCAAGGGGGGTGAATAGTTTCACAAGCCACTGTTAGTCACTAAGAGCTTTCCATACCTGGATTGCGCAATATTTGCCCATTATTCTTTTCAAAATTCTTCAAGCTCTGTCAAATTGGCTGGTGATCATTGCTAGACAACCATTTTCAGGTCTTACCCTAGATTTATATTTTTGTGGTAAAATCTGTTTTTGAAATTCACTGCTTGACTGGTACAAACATTATTGGGCACAGACAACAGCACAAAGGGCAAGAAGGAAGAGACAACAATACATCACGCAAAGCAGCCACAACTGTCAGTAACAGTGTTCATGATTGAGACTTTGAATGAAGAAATTGAGATAAAACTGTCCAGTTTGAGTGTTTGTTGCAGCTGGTTCCAGTCACTAGCTGCAGCGAACTGAAAAGACGAGTGACCCAGGGATGTGTGTGCTTTGGGGACCTTTAACAGAATGTGACTGGCAGAACGGGTGATGTATGTGGAGGATGAGGGCTGCAGTAAATATCTCAGATAGGGGGGAGTGAGGCCTAAGAGGGTTTCATAAATAAGCATCAACCAGTGGATATTGCGAAGGGTATTCAGAGATGACCAGTTTACAGAGGAGTATAGAGTGCAGTGATGTGTCCTATAAGGAGCATTGGTGGCAAATCTGATGGCCGAATGGTAAAGAATATTTAGCCGCTCGAGAGCATGCTTACCAGCCAATCTATAAATTACGTTTCCGTAATCTAGCATGGGTAGGATGGCAATCTGAATCAGGGTTAGTTTGGCAGCTGGGATGAAAGAGGAGCGATTACAATAGAGGAAACCAAGTCTAGATTTAACTTTAACCTGCAGCTTTGATATGTGCTGAGAGAAGGACAGTGTACCGTCTAGCCATACTCCCAAGTACTAGTATGAGGTGACTACCTCAAGCTCTAAACCCTCAGAGGTAGTAATCACACCTGTGGGGAGAGAGGCATTCTTCTTACCAACCCACATGACCTTTGTTTTGGAGGTGTTCAGAACAAGGTTAAGGGCAGAGAAAGATTGTTGTACACTAAGAAAGCTTTGTTGTAGAGTGTTTAACACAAAATCCGGGGAGGGGCCAGCTGAGTTTAAGACTGTATCATCTGCATATAAATGGATGAGAGAGCTTCCTACTGCCTGAGCTATGTTGTTGATGTAAATTGAGAAGAGCGTGGGGCCTAGGATCGAGCCTTGGGGTACTCCCTTGGTGACAGGCAGTGGCTGAGACAGCAGATGTTCTGACTTTATACACTGCACTCTTTGAGAGAGGTAGTTAGCAAACCAGGCCAAAGACCCCTCAGAGACACCAATACACCTTAGCCAGCCCACAAGAATGGAATGGTCTACCGTATCAAAAGCTTTGGCCAAGTCAATAAAAATAGCAGCACAACATTGCTTAGAATCAAGGGCAATGGTGACATCATTGAGGACCTTTAAGGTTGCAGTGATACATCCATAACCTGAACGGAAACCAGATTGCATAGCAGAGAGAATACTATTGACATCAAGAAAGCCAGTCAGTTGATTATTGACAAGTTTTTCCAAAACTTTTGATAAACAGGGCACTATATTAATAGGCCTATAACAGTTAGGATTAGCTTGATCTCCCCCTTTAATAAATAAAGGACGCACCGTGGCTGCCTTCCAAGCAATGGGAACCTCCCCAGAGAGGAGAGCCAGGTTAAAAAGATCAGAGATAGGCGATGATAGGGGCAGAAACCTTAAAGAAGAAAGGGTCTAAACCAGGCCTGGGCAAAGGCCGGCCCAGGGGCCGTATGCGGCCCATGACCTGATTCAATAAGGCCCGCAGAATCATGCTCAGATCACATAAAGAATTTGCGATAGTAAAGTTTTGAAAAACGTATTTGTTATTCAAATGAAAAACCCAATGAATACTCGCCTTTGTGTAATGATTTAACTCCCACCGCTTGTGGGACATTTATTTTAAAGGAACGTATAAATAACAACTGCACGAGGACAGAGTGACTGACAGGCTGACACACACGTCACGGTTACAAATAGTAGCTAGCTAGAAATTGCGCAAAAAATAGTTTTTCAAAGATTTCTAAGAAAAGGAAAGTAGACAATGAATGTAGGGTGTTCCAGCAAGAGCGGACATTGACATATTTATTTATTGAGGTATCAGGGAAAGCTGTGTGCTTAGTGTGCAAAGAGAGCATCGCTGTCTTGAAAGACTACATCTTGTCCTGACTATTCCAGGTGAAGCATGCAGAGAAATATAGGAATATGTCTTCTGAGCAGAGGGCAAGTGCATCGAAAGAGTTGCTTTTTCAGTTGCAAAAGCAGCAAGGACATCAGCAACTGCATTCAGCAAACGACAGAATTGCGAGAGCTAGCTATGTACTGTCCCACAAAATTGCTAAACATAGCAAGCCATTCGCTGAGGGCGAATTCATTAAAGAATGTTTAATTGACTCTCCAGCAATACTTTGTCCCGACAAGAAAGAGCTGTTTGAAAATGCTTCCCTGTCAAGACGAACAGTGACACGGCGTGTCGTGGACATCGCAGAGAATATGGAACAACAGCTGAAAGCTAAAGGATTTCATCTATTTCTCCTTGGCCCTGGATGAGAGCAGTGATGCACGTGACACGGCGCAGTTGTCGAAATTCTTACGAGTCATACACATACAATTTGTATTTCAAACACAGATTCAACCACAATTTTTTTATCTACGGTAAGGCCTGAACATTTTCAGGTCTTACCATAGATTAACATTTTTGTGGTTGAATCTGTGTTTGAAATTCACTGCTTGACTGAGGAACCTTACAGATAATTGTATTTGTTGGGTACAGAGATGAGGTAGTCATTCAAAAATCATGTTAAACACCATTATTGCACACAGAGTGAAATCATGGAACTTATTATATGACTTAAGCAAATTTTTACTCCTGAATTTATTTAGGCCCCATACATAACAAAGGGGTTGAATACTTATTGACTCAAGACATTTCAGCTTTGAATTTTTTATTAATTTGTACAAATTTAGAAAACATAAAACATTATGGGGTATTGTGTGTAGGCCAGTGACCCAAAAATCTGAAGTTAATCCATTTTAAATTCAGTCTGTAAAACAACAAAATGTGGAAAAAGTCAAGGGGGTGTGAATTCTTCCTGAAAGCACTATATATCTAAGGAAGGGTATAAAATAATTTCTAGTGTTGAATGTTTCCAAGAGCACAGTGGTCTCCATCATTGGGAAATTTAAAAAAAAATATGGAACTACCCAGTCTCTGCATAGAGCTGGCCGTCCGACCAAACTGAGAAACCAGGCAAGAAGGATCTTGACAGTGGCGTGCATTCATGGATGCCAAAGGAAGCGAGGCTTCCCCAAAATATTGACCAAGAAAAATTGAGAAAAACATTTTTATTATTATTTATCATATTTTGTCTCTCTGTTTTTCATAATTTTCCTTAAATTTGCAAGAAGCTGAATGTATCTCACCAGAGAAAGCATCTGAGTGAGCAAAACAGCACCCCTCTGTCTCTGTATGTGTAGGCCATCTATCTGATGCTGTCTGGACAAAAAGATTATGACATTGCTGCCGCTTGTAGCATTGAATGCAAGTAAAGGAAGCCAGCAAGCTTTTGGCCTCCCTTGATAAAAAAATATAAAATAATAGCCAATCAACTTTGAGATAAATTGAGTGAGCTCAACTATAAATGGTCCTGGCACACCAAAAAAAAGTGTCAAGGGAACCCATTTTGGATTTGGCTTCTCTTCAATTACATCACATCCAGAGCTATGTCATTGACAGAAACAACTTGAATCGTTGCTTCTCTTTGTGTTGTTGTCCGGTGTTAAGCTAGCTAAAATTGGTCCTTTCATAAATTAGCCATGGATGGAGATAGGGATTTGGACTTGTAGGTTTTACTTAAATCATACTGACCAATAATTATAACGGCAATTCTGATCCCTTGGCCTAAGAGGATGGATAAGTATGTAGCTAGATGTAGAAGACTAATGTTAACTAGCTAAAGTTGCCCACAAAAAAATAAGTTAGGCTAGCGAGCAAGCAGTTTAGCCAAGTAGCCTATTTCAGCCACATCATATTTAGCTTAGGTTGATTGGATTAAATTGTTTTTGGAATCTTTTAGTTGTCACTGTATTAGACTAAGCATAAGTGATTTGTTGATGTTGAAATGCTGAAGTTGAAATAGTGCTGGAATAATGGAGGCAGCTATACAGTGAGGGAAAAAACTATTTGATCCCCTGCTGATTTTGTACGTTTGCCCACTGACAAAGAAATGATCAGTCTATAATTTTAATGGTATGTTTATTTGAACAGTGAGAGACAGAATAATAACAAAAAAATCCAGAACAACGCACATGAAAAATGTTATAAATTGATTTGCATTTTAATGAGGGAAATAAGTATTCGACCCCCTCTCAATCAGAAAGATTTCTGGCTCCCAGATGTCTTTTATAAAGGTAACGAGCTGAGATTAGGAGCACACTCTTAAAGGGAGTGCTCCTAATCTCAGTTTGTTACCTGTATAAAGACACCTGTCCACAGAAGCAATCAATCAATCAGATTCCAAACTCTCCACCATGGCCAAGACCAAAGAGCTCTCCAAGGATGTCAGGGACAAGATTGTAGACCTACACAAGGCTGGAATGGGCTACAAGACCATCGCCAAGCAGCTTGGTGAGAAGGTGACAACAGTTGGTGTGATTATTCGCAAATGGAAGAAACACAAAAGAACTGTCAATCTCACTCGGCCTGGGGCTCCATGCAAGATCTCACCTTGTGGAGTTGCAATGATCATGAGAATGGTGAGGAATCAGCCCAGAACTACACGGGAGGATCTTGTCAATGATCTCAAGGCAGCTGGGACCATAGTCACCAAGAAAACAATTGGTAACACACTACGTCGTGAAGGACTGAAATCCTGCAGCGCCCGCAAGGTCCCCCTGCTCAAGAAAGCACATATACATGCCCGTCTGAAGTTTGCCAATGAACATCTGAATGATTCAGAGGACAACTGGGTGAAAGTGTTGTGGTCAGATGAGACCAAAATTGAGCTTTTTGGCATCAACTCAACTCACCGTGTTTGGAGGAGGAGGAATGCTGCCTATGACCCCAAGAACACCATGCCCACCGTCAAACATGGAGGTGTAAACATTATGCTTTGTGGGTGTTTTTCTGCTAAGGGGACAGGACAACTTCACCGCATCAAAGGGACGATGGACGATGTACCGTCAAATCTTGGATGAGAACCTCCTTCCCTCAGCCAGGGCACTGAAAATGGGTTGTGGATGGATATTCCAGCATGACAATGACCCAAAACACACGGCCAAGGCAACAAAGGAGTGGCTCAAGAAGAAGCACATTAAGGTCCTGGAGTGGCCTAGCCAGTCTCCAGACCTTAATCCCATAGAAAATCTGTGGAGGGAGCTGAAGGTTCGAGTTTCCAAACGTCAGCCTCAAAACCTTAATGACTTGGAGAAGATCTGCAAAGAGGAGTGGGACAAAGTCCCTCCTGAGATGTGTGCAAACCTGTGTGCAAAGAAACGTCTGACCTCTGTGATTGCCAACAAGGGTTTTGCCACCAAGTACTAAGTCATGTTTTGCAGAGGGGTCAAATACTTATTTCCCTCATTAAATGCAAATCAATTTATAACATTTTACACATGCGTTTTTCTGGATTTCTTTTGTTGTTATTCTGTCTCTCACTGTTCAAATAAACCTACCATTAAAATTATAGACTGATCATTTCTTTGTCAGTGGGAAAACGTACAAAATTATTTTCTTTGCAACTTGCAGTAGCTCTCCTTGGTTCTAAATCAATAGTTGTTTAGTAGTCTGAAAATGTCTGAAACATTAACTTGCTTGACCATGCTGTAGGTCATGTGTAACTGTTTGTTACATGCAATTTGCTTTGTGGACTTCACTGGACAGAGGTTGCTCTCTGGGTTTGTGATGAAACAAAGGTGGGGTTGAATTTATTCTGCCACTGTATCTTCTTATTGTCTTGGCCTTAGGCCTATATATCACGGTCGTAAGGCATATGAACTGACAGGTTATAGAACAAACAATGCAATTATCATAACACGGAGGCTTGGCTTCCCCAGTGATTCTACCCACGCACCGCTACTTGACCTTGGTCAGGGAGGTGACCAAGAACCTAATGATCACTCTGACAGTTCCTTAGCTAAGATGGGAAAACCTGCCAGAAGGACAACAGTCTCTACAGCACTTCCTCAATCTGGGCTTTATGGGTGGCCAGACGGAAGCCACTTCAGACAGCATGCCTGGAGATTGCAAAAAGGCACGTGAAAGACTCAGAGAGCATAAGGCAAAATATTCTGTGGTCTGATGAGACAAAAATGTAACTCTTTGGCCTGAATGCAAAGCGCTATGTCTGGAGAAAACCAGGCACAGCTCATCATCCGTCTAACATCCAGCATCGTGCTATGGGGATGCTTTTCAGCAGCAGGGCCTGGGAGACTGGTAAGGATAGAGGGAACAATGAATGGAGCGAAATACAGGCAAATCCTTGATGAGAACCTGTTTCAGAGTGAAAACAACCTTATACTGGGGGCGAAGATTTACGTTCCAATAGGACAATGGCAACAAGAATACTGCCAAAGCAACACTGGAATGGCTTCAGAACAAGAATGTAGAAGTCCTTGAATGGCCCAACCAAAGCCTAGACTTGAAACCCATTGAAAATCTATGGAAAGACTTGATTTCTGTTCACCGCCGCTCTCCATTTAATTTAACAGAGCTTGAGAAATTCTGCAAGGATGAATGGGAGAAAAAACACAGATCCCGAAATTGATACATTATGATACATACATACCCAAGGCAACTCAAAGCTGTAATCACCACCAAAGGTGTATCTACACAGTATTGACTCAGGGGTATGAATTCTTACAGCGACAGTCAAAAGTTTGGACCCACCTATTCATTCCAAGGTCTTTCTTTATTTTTACTATTTTCTACATTGTAGAATAATAGTGAAGACATCAAAACTATGAAATAACACATGGAATTATGTAGTAACCAAAAACGTGTTAAACAAATCAAAATATATTTGAGAATCTTCAAAGTAGCCACCCTTTGCCTTGATGACAGCTTTGCACACTCTTGGCATTCTCTCAACCAGCTTCACCTGGAATGCTTTTCCAACAATCTTGAAGGAGTTCCCACATATGCTGAGCACTTGTTGGCTACCTTCACTCTGCGGTCCAACTCATCCCAAACCATCTCAATTGGGTTGAGGTTGGGTGATTGTGGAGGCCAGGTCTTCTGATGCAGCACTCCATCACTCTCCTTGGTTAAACAGCCCTTACACAGCCTGGAGGTGTGTAGGGTCATTATCCTGTTGAAAAACCACTGATAGTCCCATTAAGCGCAAACCAGACGGGATGGTGTATCGCTACAGAATGCTGTGGTAGCCATGCTGGTTAAGTGTGCCTTGAACTCTAAATAAATCACTGACGGTGTCACCAGCAAGCACCCCCACACCATCACACCTCCTCCTCCATGCTTCACGGTGGGAACCACACATGCAGAGATAATCCGTTCACCTACTCTGAGGCTGGTAACTCTAATGCACTTATCTTCTGCAGCAGAGGTAACTCTGGGTCTTCCTTTCCTGTGGCGGTCCTCATGAGAGCAAGTTTCATCATAGACTTGATGGTTTTTGTGACTGCACTTGAAGAAACTTTCAGAGTTCTTGAAATTTTACGGATTGACTTACCTTCATGTCTTAAATTAATGATGGACTGTTGTTTCACTTTGCTAATTTGAGTTGTTATTGCCATAATATGGAGGCCGAAAGAAATGCACACCTATTTAGGCGAGGTGCTGGCTAGTGGAGTAGAACACATTTTTGCATCTGAGCTCCTACTATGTGCGGCTTTCCTTTTTTTAATTTTATTGCCATAATATGGACATGGTCTTTTACCAAATAGGGCTATCTTCTGTATACCACCCTTACCTTGTTACAACACATCTGAAGGAAAGAAATTACACAAATTAACTTTTAACAAGGCACACCTGTTAATTGAAATGCATTCCAGGTGAATACCTCATGAAGCTGGTTGAGAGAATGCCAAGAGTGTGCAAAGCTGTCATCAAGGCAAAGGGTTTCTACTTTGAAGAATCTCAAATCTCAAATATATTATCATTTGTTTAACACTTTTTTTTTTGGTTACTACATGATCCCATGTGTGTTATTTCATAGTTTTTATGTCTTCACTATTATTCTACAATGTAGAAAAAAGGAAAAAGAAAGAAAAACCCTTGAATGAGTTGGCGTGTCCAAACTTTTGACTGGTACTGTATGTTAATGAGATATTTCTGTAATTCATTTTCAATATAGTTTGTCATTAGGGGGTACTGTGTGTAGATGGTTAACAAAATATATATCTTTAGACCCTTCTGAATTCAGTATGTAACAAAACAAAATGTGGAATAATTCAAGGGGTATGAATTCTTACGGAAAGCATTGTGCATGCCAGTCACACTTAGAATTTCTCAAGTCCCTTTTTGCAATGCATGCATTCCTTGCGTCTTCACTACATGCATTCCTTACGTCTTTGTTTTCATTACACAAACAATAAAATTGTGTGTTGTTTTCTATAAGAGACAGGTCTAATACAAAAGCCCATTGGTAATTGAACAGACCTGTACCAGTAAATGTACATGTCCACTCAGAAAAAGGACAGTGCTGCTTGAAGGACATTTCTAGAACACTGTTTGTTGAAGATGTTATAACAGATTCATAAAGGGTGAAGTGATAGACAGACACCATAGAAAATGTGTCTGCTAGGCTGGCAGTTAAGCCTGACTTCTCAGGGGAAGTGGCAATCTTACTGTCTTTTTTGTCCTCTACAAGAATATTAAACTGTCACCTACTGGGCCAAGATAGTTCCTTTTACAAAGATCCCTCTAAAGCTTTTGTGGACTTAAATAATGGTGGTGAGATGATGGGAAATAACTTCAATTAAGATCCTTTAGTGAGATCTATATCATCACTGTTCTGTTGGTGATGGGGTCAGTCCCATCAAGTACTTAGATGAGTTTCAGATAGACCTAATAGAGGGTGGCTCTGGTATTTGTGGAAACTTCAATAACTGGCGAGAGAAAAACACATCCAATTGAAGCATGCTCTGAGCTCTAGACTACACTGAGTGCAATTTGTACGTTATTGTGTTTTATATAATGAAAAGCCACTCCTTGCTTGAGAGATATCCCACACCTTATTATAAAATACAAGAAATGGATGAAAATGTGCATAAATGTTTTATTTGACCTTTATTTAGGCAAGTAGGTTAAGAACAAATTCGTATTTACAATGACAGACTAACAAAAGGCAAAAGGCCTATTGAGGGGACTGGGCCTGGGATAAAAAATTCCAATTAAAATATAGGACAAAACACACATCATGACAAGAGAGACAACACAACACTACATAAAGAGAGACGTAAGACAACAACATTGCATGGCAGCAACACATGACAAACCAGCATGGTAGCAAAACAACATGACAACAACATGGTAGCGACACATGGCAGCAGCACAACATGGTAGCAGTACAAAACATGGTACAAACATTATTGGGCACAGACAACAGCACAAAGGGCCAGAAGGTAGAGACAACAATACATCACGCAAAGCAGCCACAACTGTCAGTAACAGTGTTCATGATTGAGTCTTTGAATGAAGAGATTGAGATAAAACTGTCCCTGTAGTGTTTGTTGCAGCTGGTTCCAGTCACTAGCTGCAGCGAATTGAAAAGACGAGCGACCCAGGGATGTGTGTGCTTTGGCGACCTTTAACAGAATGTGACTGGCAGAACGGGTGTTGTATGTGGAGGATGAGAGCTGCAGTAAATATCTCAGAAAGGGGGGAGTGAGGCCTAAGAGGGTTTTTAAAAATAAGCATCAACCAGTTGGTCTTGTGACGGGTATACAGAGATGACCAGTTTACCCAGGAGTATAGAGTGCAGTGATGTGTCCTATAAGGAGCATTGGTGGCAAATCTGATGGCTGAATGGTAAAGAATATCTAGCCGCTCGAGAGCACCCTTACCAGCCAATCTATAAATTACGTTTCCGTAATCTAGCATGGGTAGGATGGTAATCTGAATCAGCGTTAGTTTGGCAGCTGGGATGAAAGAGGAGCGATTACAATAGAGGAAACCAAGTCTAGATTTAACTTTAACCTGCAGCTTTGATATTTGCTGAGAGAAGGACAGTGTACCGTCTAGCTATACTCCCAAGTACTAGTATGAGGTGACTACCTCAAGCTCTAAACCCTCAGAGGTAGTAATCACACCTGTGGGGAGAGAGGCATTCTTCTTACCAAACCACATGACCTTTGTTTTGGAGGTGTTCAGAACAAGGTTAAGGGCAGAGAAAGATTGTTGTACACTAAGAAAGCTTTGTTGTAGAGTGTTTAACACAAAATCCGGGGAGGGGCCAGCTGAGTATAAGACTGTATCATCTGCATATAAATGGATGAGATTGCTTCCTACTGTCTGAGCTATGTTGTTGATGTAAATTAAGAAGAGCGTAGGGCCTAGGATCGAGCCTTGGGGTACTCCCTTGGTGACAGGCAGTGGCTGAGACAGCAGATGTTCTGATTTTATACACTGCACTCTTTGAGAGGTAGTTAGCAAACCAGGCCAAAGACCCCTCAGAGACACCAATACTCCTTAGCCAGCCCACAAGAATGGAATGGTCTACCGTATCAAAAGCTTTGGCCAAGTCAATAAAAATAGCAGCACAACATTACTTAGAATCAAGAGCAATGGTGACATCATTGAGGACCTTTAAGGTTGCAGTGACACATCCATAACCTGAACGGAAACCAGATTGCATAGCAGAGAGAATACTATTGACATCAAGAAAGCCAGTCAGTTGATTATTGACAAGTTTTTCCAACACTTTTGATCAACAGGGCACTATATTAATAGGCCTATAACAGTTAGGATCAGCTTGATCTCCCCCCTTTAGTAATTAAAGGACGCACCGTGGCTGCCTTCCGAGCAATAGGAACCTCCCCAGAGAGGAGAGCCAGGTTAAAAAGATCAGAGATAGGCGATGATAGGGGCAGCAACCTTAAAGAAGAAAGGGTCTAAACCAGGCCTGGGCAAAGGCCGGCCCAGGGGCCGTATGCGGCCCATGACCTGATTCAATACGGCCCGCAGAATCATGCTCAGATCACATAAAGAATTTGCGATAGTAAAGTTTTGAAAAAGTTTTTTGTTATTCAAATGAAAAGCCCAATGAATACTCACCTTTGTGTAATGATTTATCTCCCACCGTAGCTAGCTAGAAATTGCGCAAAAAAAAATATTTCTAAGAAAAGGAAAGTAGACAATGAATGTAGGGTGTTCCAGCAAGAGTGGGCATCGAAATATTTATTTATTGAGGTATCAGGGAAAGCTGTGTGCTTAGTGTGCAAAGAGAGCATCGCTGTCTTGAAAGACTACATCTTGTCCTGACTATTCCAGGTGAAGCATGCAGAGAAATATAGGAATATGTCTTCTGAGCAGAGGGCAAGTGCATCGAAAGAGTTGGAATTTTCAGTTGCAAAAGCAGCAAGGACTTTTCACAAAACTGCATTCAGCAAATGATGGAATTGCGAGAGTTAGCTATGTACTGTCCCACAAAATTGTTAAACATAGCAAGCCATTCGCTGAGGGCGAATTCATTAAAGAATGCTTAATTGACTCTGCAGCAATACTTTGTCTGCAGTAATACAAGAAAGAGCTGTTTGACGAACAGTGACACAACGTGTTGAGGACATCGCAGAGAATATGGAACAACAGCTGCAAGGTAAAGGATTTAATCTATTTCTCCTTGGCCCTGGATGAGCAGTGATGCACGTGACACAGCACAGTTGTTGATATTCTTACGAGGCTAACCCCAGACTTTGAAATTAGAGGAGCTTACTTCAGTGCAGTCAATGAAGAGCACAAACACAGGGAAATATTTATTGTAGGAGGTTAATAAGTGTGTTAAAGCTGTGACTGAGTTTTGAAAAGTTATCCAGTGTGACCACTGATGGGTGCCCAGACTTGACAGGAAAAAACATTGGCTTTTTGAAAAGGCTACAAGATCAAGTAGCTGAGCTGAACCCAGATCAGAAAATGATTTTCCTGCATTGCATTATTTATCAGGAGGTGTTCTGTAAATGTGTTCTGAAAATGAGCCATGTTGTGGATACAGTCACTAAAGTGGTAAACTTCATAAGAGCAAAATCTTTAAAACACAGGCAGTTTGTATCACTATTGGAAGAGACAGTCGGGTCATGCAGATCTCTCCTACCACACAAACGTGAGATGGCTGAGTTTGGGGAAGGTGCTTAAAAGGGTGTTGGACCTGAAGTCGGAGATTGCTGAGTTTTTGCAAATGAAAGGAAAATATGTGGATTTACCTCAACTGCAAAATAAATGGTTGGCTGATTTTTCCTTCAACATGGACATCCTGGCCCACATGAATGAACTAAACTACAAGGGAAGGGCCTTTTTGCACATCACATGTACAGCCTTGTCAAAGCCTTCAAGGGAAATGTACTACTCCTGACCTGCCAAGTAGAAGCCAACAATCTCACCCACCTTCCAACACTACTAGTATGTTCCCTATCATATGACCAGCGGGAGAAGTATACATCGCTGCTGCGTGCTTTGAACTGAGGTTTCTTGTCGTTTTGAGGATCTCAAAGTGTTGGAAAACGACATGGTGTTGTTTTCCTCTCCTTTCCCCTTCAATGTGGATAACGCTCCCACTGACCTGCAACTTGAGCTTATCGATCTTCAGTCTGATGAAGTGATTGGAGAACTATTCAAAACAATGTCACTGATGAGGTTCTATGCATCTCTCGATGAACAAAACTTTCCAAAGGTTAGGAGTCATGCTTAGAAAATGTTTGTACTGTTTGGGTCAACCTATGTATGTGAACAGACATTTTCAGTGATGAAATATAACAAGTCAAGGCACAGATCTCTTACTGACTCTCTCCTCTCAGCAATCGTGCACATTACAATGTTAGAAACTGACTCTAGTCAATACCCATCAGACTTCACTCCTCACACTGATTGAGTAGTTTAAATGTAATGTTGAGCTCTCTCTCTTTCTTGTGTTTTTGTGTATACCCATTAACAAGAGTTCTGTCTGTGGTGCTGAAAGCAGTGTACTTTTCCCTCCGTATAGTTCATTGCATATTTAATGATGAAAATACCTAACAAAAGGAGAATATGGATGTGGTTTATTTCTGTGCATTTAAAAAAAAGTTAAATAAGTAGCATATATGGATTTGATTTACAGTAGATATATCTGTCAACACAGTCATACACACAATGTATAATAATGTAATATAATTCTGGCCCCCGATGGCAAAATAATTGCCCAGGCCTGGTCTAAACCATCTGACCCAGATGTTTTTTTGGGGTCAAGTTTAAGAAGCTCCTTCAGCAGCTCAGACTCAGTGACTGCCTGCAGGGATAAACTCTGTAGCGGGGCAGGGGGAAAAGGGGGAGGAGCATCAGTTCTAGTCACATTAGAAGGGGTGTGTGATGAGCAAATGTTAGATGGTCAAGGCGGCATGGCTAAGTCAAATAGGAATCCTGACTTAATGAAGTGATTAGAGCTTAGCCATGAGCTTCTTGTCAGTAACAACCATATCATTAACATTAAGGGACATGGGCAGCTGTGAGGAGGGACTACTCACCGTAATTCAGCACCATGTAGCCTAAGTAGCTTCACAAAAAATATTAGTTTGAAAGGAAATGGATGCATTTACTTCCCGTTAGTTATTATAGGTTTACAGTGTTATATAAAAGTACAAACATCATGGAAACAGACACATTTGCATTGCTTGGGGTTTTGAAAGTGCTTTAATTTTCAGAGGAAATAAATCTCTAGAGGGGCTTTTTTTTAAACAGAATACAAACTTAAGAGGTTTCAGGGCGGGTATTTGGGGAGGTTATACTCCCAATAAATGATTTCTCTTCACACACAGGCCTTGAGTCAACAGTCAGGAGCTACACATATTCTGGCAAACTAACCTATTACAATCAGAGGCTTCTGACAGGCTATCAAACTAATCAAAATATACTTTTTAGTTTAACTGCTGCTGGTGTGGTCCGGAGTTCTTCTTGCATAGAATCTGAGCTATATTGCTAGTGACAGAAGAAATTTGTATACCAAGGACTTTATTCCACCAAATCCCTATATATTTAAAAATGTCAAAGTCAAAAACACCTTCATTCCCATTTAGCTTTGGATTCCATCAATGTCTTTAAGACAGGAACCGGCTTTGCATAATGCCTCATCAGTTTAATTTAAAGGGAATAGTCAATTTTTTTACGTCAACTTACTTTTATTTACTAACGTTTTCCTGCTCATAGTTGTTTAAAATCACTAGGAGCCAATTCACTTAGGAATTTACGCCTTTTCTATGCACTTCTCAGTATTTGGATATTCAGACTTACCTTCAGTGAACTCCCTCAAGGTGTACTTTCTATGACTCATGATTCAGAGACTTTGACTGGCATCTGAACAACAGAAAAACAACTGTATTGTACTGTATTACAAAATTGAAATAAAAACACAATTATAGAAACAAATTGGAATGAGTCAGGTTTTAGAGGGTGCCATTGTTTTTTTTTCACAGCGTTTCTGTTTTAATAGAATGACATTCAATTATTGAGAGAGAACAGGAATTGTATAGATATATATTAACATAACTTTGTGAAAATAAAAATTTGAAAATGTAAACTACAGCCACCTACATACTTTTTAGGTTGCTCATATCAAAATCGAGCAACACTGCCACCTACTTTCCGTGGACAATCAAATACTACCTTCTGAATAAGATAATACTACTTGAAAATGCTTGACTTATTCCTAAATAAAACAGAAACCTTTTTCCAAGCAATGTTTGAGTGATGGGGCATATGCAGTAGGATGTAGTGAGGCACAGTGTACAGTATACATACTGGCATCACGTATTTGTCAGTGGGATAAGTAAATGGCAATAGACCATGACACATACAATATAGATCGCAAGGTCCCCTTTATTTCTGCTAGTCTACATGTTATGATGAATAATTAACATTACAGTAGGGAATGTGCTTAGTGTAGGAACCTTAAATGGTATTGTAAGATAATTTACAAGGCAGGAAACAATTTAGATAAGTAATCTCTTCATGTGAGACACAGAGAGCTTGTCAAGCAGATAGGCTTTTCTGACATCCTTATAGGGACTCACTTTGACTCTTTTGTCCTTTGTACTCCACTGTATTTCTTAGCTAAGCTTAGCAATAATAGAACTACAAAAAAAGAGAAAGAGGCAAAGCATTGTGCACTATGGTTAATATCTCACCATTTTCCTTGTTGCTCCAAAGAAACATAAAATGTTTTCCATCAAAAGTACTCCCAACACTCCACTCAGCTTTCACAAATGGCAAGGTGTTGATTTGTATCCTTCTATTCCAAAAGGATTGGGTTAAGTTCAGTTTAGAGATAAGTCCACTGTTACGCGGATGGTGAGAATGTGAGAATCATCCATCCAATGACGAAGTAAAAAAGGAAGACGGGATACACCACCAAAGCTTTGCGATTGGGAGGCTGGCTATCTGCTAAGAAAGCTGTAGAGGCTGGGGGGAAATCATATACATACATACATACATAAACTCATGAGTTATCAGTGACTTGGTTTATGATAAGATTAGACTGTAATAATATATTCAAATGTAGTACTAATGTTATGAGGAACATTAGAAGGTGAATCTTTATGCAACAGCTCTACCTACTGGAAGTCAATATGACTGCAAACAGTCAATGTGTTTGTAGAGGTGTGTTTGCACCAATAAATATAGCCAACTAAATTTAAACAATTGTCTCCTTGTGAAAAGGACGTTCCTTACCAAACGTGGACCAACTGAATGACGCTGTGACCACAATTAGACGGACGATAAAGCTGAACCCCCAAGACCCACCCAGCAGCACTAGCCTACAGACAACCATTGCCACGGTCAGAGGCATGATGCAGTAGCCTAGCACACACAGGCTCTGGAAAAAAGATCTAGAGAGGGAGGGAAAACAGGCATTTTTAAACAAGGTTTCAATTAATAAATTAAATTAAAGAACTAATCATATTACAGTATTTGCATGTTTAAATGCTCTCATGTCAATATTTTTAATATTGGAATCATTTCACTATAATGATTGGAAGCCAGCTATAAAGTTGGGCAGTTGGAAATGATAGACACGTACATGGTGCCTCCCAAAAGCTTCGAGTTCAGTGTGATGATGACAGATCCAAACCAGATGATCACAAACACCTCTGCAAACTGGGGCCCTCCGTCATCCTTACGGTCAACTGAACCCCCCTGCAGCATCCTAAAAAAACAGGAGGGAAACATTATCAATCCATAGCTCATCCTTCTCTAGTCATTCTTCATTCTTAAAGAGTGTTAGCAGTCATATTCTGCTACTACATTGAAACATGAATACTCACAGAGCCAGTGTCACGCAGAGCAATAATGGTCCCCACAAGTCCCCTGGAAAAGAGGACGAAGTAAACACAATATTTCTACTAAAACATCAAACACATTTAGCATTGTCACATTTCCCTAGGTAGTATTGGAGAAAGTTAAAATAATATTAAAACACCTGGCACATTTTGTTTGGCACATTTTCCTAGGTACTACTACAAATGTCATTTTATATAATGTTTTTCAGATCATTATACTGTTATCCTTGTACACATTGGTTAAATATATTACCAAGTTAGATACAGCTATGTCACATCATATAATACCACTTGTTCATTGTGTTGGAATAATTTCAAAGATTAATTCATCTTTCAAAGTACACAGTACTCACAGTCTCTCAGTAGCGCTGAACTCTTCTTGGGATACATCACATGAACAAACTTTTTCCCCACTGCTTTCAGATCTCGCAACTGTGAATGAGACATGAGGGAGATTTTAGAAGAGATTTTAAAATGCCATGTAACAGGGAAGGGCCAAATTAAAGGTGTCATTAAAGGCCCAATGCATTCAGTGGGGCAAAAAAGTATTTAGTCAGCCACCAATTGTGCAAGTTCTCCAACTTAAAAAGATGAGAGAGGCCTGTAATTTTCATCATAGGTACACTTCAACTATGACAGACAAAATGAGAAAAAGAAATCCAGAAAATCACATTGTAGGATTTTTTATGAATTTATTTGCAAATTATGGTGGAAAATAAGTATTTGGTCAATAACAAAAGTATCTCAATACTTTGTTATATACCCTTTGTTGGCAATGACAGAGGTCAAACGTTTTCTGTAAGTCTTCACAAGGTTTTCACATGATGTCTCCACCCCCATGCTTCACAGTAGGTATGGTGTTCTTTGGATGCAACTCAGCATTCTTTGTCCTCCAAACACGACGAGTTGAGTTTTTACCAAAAAGTTCTATTTTGGTTTCATCTGACCATATGACATTCTCCCAATCCTCATCTGGATCATCCAAATGCTCTCTAGCAAACTTCAGACGGGCCTGAACATGTACTGGCTTAAGCAGGGGACACGCCTGGCACTGCAGGATTTGAGTCCCTGGCGGCGTAGTGTGTTACTGATGGTAGGCTTTGTTACTTTGGTCCCAGCTCTCTGCAGGTCATTCACTAGGTCCCCGTGTGGTTCTGGGATTTTTGCTCACCGTTCTTGTGATCATTTTGACCCCACGGGTGAGATCTTGCGTGGAGCCCCAGATCGAGGAAGATTATCAGTGGTCTTGTATGTCTTCCATTTCCTAATAATTGCTCCCACAGTTGATTTATTCAAACCAAGCTGCTTACCTATTGCAGATTCAGTCTTCCCAACCTGGTGCAGGTCTACAATTTTGTTTCTGGTGTCCTTTGACAGCTCTTTGGTCTTGGCCATAGTGGAGTTTGGAGTGTGACTGTTTGAGGTTGTGGACAGGTGTCTTTTATACTGATAACAAGTTCAAACAGGTGCCATTAATACAGGTAACGAGTGGAGGACAGAGGAGCCTCTTAAAGAAGAAGTTACAGGTCTGTGAGAGCCAGAAATCTTGCTTGTTTGTATGTGACCAAATACTTATTTTCCACCATAATTTGCAAATAAATTCATTAAAAATCCTACAATGTGATTTTCTGGATTTTTTTTCCTCATTTTGTCTGTCATAGTTGAAGTGTACCTATGATGAAAATTACAGGCCTCTCTCATCTTTTTAAGTGAGAGAACTTGCACAATTGGTGGCTGACTAAATACTTTTTTGCCCCACTGTACGTTTTATATCAATATCAAATAATTCCCGGATAAAAAGTACCTTACTGTAATAGATTTCAAATAGGCAAAAACAGCTTTTTAGCAAAAAAAAACTATTTCTCAAGCAAGAATAAGATGTGGTCTGAGTGGGAGGGGAAAACTGAAAACTAGCCGTTATTGGTCTATTATACAACATATGGGCCTAATCCTGAATGCTGATTGGTTAAAAGTGCATTCCAGCTAGTGTCTATACCACAAGGTACCACCGGCTAAATCTGACGTTAAAATGACGATCTGACAGTGCAATCCACTGTCTCATCAGCCCAGCCAGGCACTTTATAAACTTGATCTCCACTATAAAAAAACATCTAGACATCTCACATGTCTTTTAGACTAACATCTTGTTTTTAACTGAGGATATTTGTATAAACCTTGCTGTCTGTCTCTCTGACATTTCAACATTGTTCCAATATTCAAATTCCATCTCCAGCTGTCCCATAGTAATGAACGTGTCGGGAGTAGAAATCATGAATCAGCTGGCATCATTTTATGGATATATACAAAGAAATGTCAATTGAAAAAAGGTAAAAAGAAACAGTCTGTCCAGCTTCAGTTTGAAGTGATTGTGTTAGCTGTGTTGTTGGCACGGTCCTCTAAACAACAGTGTCCTGATGAGAGAGCACAATTTCTATGTCAGGCGAAATCACACCTCATTGTTATGGTGTATCCAAATAAATAAATGTTACTAGAAACATTTTAAACAAATGCAAATGCAGCTATTTTGCTGTTATTCTGGTTGCACTTTTTGAAGTGACTGCAAGTTAGCCATAGTTGGCTAGCTAGCAAGCATGGGATAAGAATGTTGCCAGTCAGTATGACAATAGAACATTTAGAAAGAATGACTGGGTCACGTCCATAGATACAGAACAAAAAGAATGAAGTGTCTCTGGCATCCGAACCGATAGAACGAACAACCAACAGGCTTGGGTAGAAACCCTAGATTTGTGTCGGGACAATATCTTGTGGAAGGATGAAATAGTATGAATAAACTCATCAAATTGACATTTTTAAATGAAAATATGTCAATCATTATTTGAATATGTTGGTAACCCGTTGAATAAAAGTGATAATGCCCTCTTAGACGGTGTTTGGAGGATATATTAGCACGGTTTGCCAAAAAACAGCTTCCCGGGCAATATCACTTAATTATAAAACAGGTTGTTAGAATCCTGGATGCTGATTGGTTGATAGCAGGGAGTTATTCACAATAATTCCCACAAGATACCATAATTCAAATTCAAGTAGCAATTGGCATCCACTGTCTCGTAGCCCAGCCAGGCATTCATAAACTTCATCTCCCCTGGAAAAATAGAGTCAGGACATTACTTCCGCTAGAATTTGGTTTGGTACAGCGGAGGTTAATGTAAGCCTCGCTGTGTGCCCATCTGACCTATGTAACATGTTGCAGTTTATTTTTGCCGTACCACCGTGCCATGCATGACTGTGACGAGACTGGCAGCTTCTTGGAGACAAGATAATTAATTTATCAGGATCATGATAATGGATATATCCAAAGAAAATAGACATAGCCTGCTGATATTTCAGTTACTTGATGTGATTGTGTGTAGTTGGCTAGCTAGCTAGCAAAGAACGAGTAACGTCATCTGCCTAGCTAGCCTTCATAACTAACGTTAATGTTATATTATTGACTAGACAATCTTCTGTTTTTTTCTTATTTATACATTATTTAACAAATCATTATTTGATGAAGTTCTTGTTGCAAATTTATCAAATATTTATTAAACCATTATTTATTGAAGTTCTTGTCTCTCATCATCATTGAACCTATGGTAGCTAGCTAGCTACATGTCAATGATTTGTTTAGCATAGCAACGTGTGATGAATAGAATGAACAACTGGGTCAAAACATCCCAAATTAATTCATGACCAGCCTGTTTGGTTAGCAACTTCAGAACTAACAACTGGCTTTTGCCCCCGACTATATCATCTGGTGGAAGGATAAAATAAAACAAATCAAATTTACTCATTTAAATCATATTTTTTAATGAAAACATGACGTTAATCTTTTTAAATGTTGGCAACCGTTTTATAAAAGCAATAAGGCCCTAAATGCAATCCTCTGGTTCTCATATTTTATTACGTATTTTCCGCACGGTGAGGTCACCATGGAAAGCCGAAACTCCCATCCATGCAAACCTGCTGATTAGAAGGTCCTGTGTAGATTGTATTTTCAACCAGCAACTATCAGGCAATAACACTGATCCAAATCTTTCACAGTGTTAGTTTCATCAGCTGTTGTACAATTTGATATAAAACACAAGAAAAATCACATTTTTGACTGCACTAGGCTTTTAAAGATTCAAGTATGTACCCAATGAGGGAAATCTTACTATGGTGTCTTTGACAGGTTCATCCAGTGTGGAGGATTCTTTGTCCTGACTCAGTGTTCCAACAGGGACATTGATCTCCCCCTCAACAGGGATGTCCCCTGAAATGGACACATCTGACAGATCTGCAAACTGGTAAGAAACACAGGTACAAAGAAATTAGACATTTGGCTCTCAATAACTACACCCGATTATTCTATTTCAGCTTAGCTATAAAGTTAGTTTCGTCGTGATAATTCAATGCGGTCTTATTACAATATTTGGTCTGGGTGCTGCTTTTGGACATGCATGGTGGAGAGCTAGCTTGGCTAAACAGACATAATACCTTAACGTTAGATAGCTAGATAGATTGTATGTGTTCTCCTTCTTGCTTCGTCCCGCAACGAGCCATTGTTTACATGGCTAGTTAAAGAACTAAACAATTCTCCCTCCAGGTTTTGGAAGCCATTGAGTACTTTTGCATGGGACGGTGACTTTTCTGAACATACAACAATGTTACTGCAAGCGTTTTCCTTTCGATGGAGTGTTGGTTGTGTAGTGCTAGCCAATCTCAACACCCCAGTTGACATTCCCTCATCTGTATTTAATATTAACACCACGCTTACAATAACATTCATGTATACTATGCAAATGTTGTATATATGACCACGAATAGTTACGTTATGTGCTTTCTTCTTACCATAAGTTTACCTGTCTCCTCCACTTCCGCCATTTTCTCTGTCCACACGGATATGAAACGTCATCCAAATGTTTTGACCAGGATGTCAAGTGGCTAATGCTGCGTTCCAACAAAGTGGGAAGATGGTATTTACCAGTTGTGAAATCGTAAATTCTAGTTGGGAAGTTTCCACATGCTAACGTTTTAGCATTTGTGGCACAAATCCCATTCAGGTCATGGGACCGATATTAGCATTTTTCGCATATCAAGTCCAAATCATCCAAAAGTATCTCAAATTGGTTGTGAAGCTCAATAAAGTAATTTAAAAATAATGTAAACACTATTGTTGCACACGGATGGCGCCGGAGCAGAAGGCAGACGTTTTACGTGCCCCCAACCGATTGTGTTTTTTGTTTGTTTATCTGCGTTGTTTGTAACTTATTTTTTTTTACTATTTTTGTACATAATGTTGCCGCTACCGTCTCTTATGACCAAAAATGGCTCACATCAACACCATCATCCCAGAAACCCTAGACCCACTCCAATTTGCATACCGCCCCAACAGATCCACAGATGAAGCAGTCTCTATTGCACTCCACACTGAAAATGCTATTCATTGACTACAGCTCAGCGTTCAACACCATAGTGGCCTCAAAGCTCATCAATAAGCTAAGGACCCCGGGACTAAACACCTCCCTCTGCAACTGGATCCTGGACTTCCTGACGGGCCGCCCCCAGGTGGTAAGGGCAGGTAACGACACATCCACCACGCTGATCCTCAACACTGGAGCTCCCCAGGGGTGCGTGCTCAGTCCCCTCCTGTACTCCCTGTTCACCCACGACTGCATGGCCAGGCACGACTCCAACACCATCATTGAGTTTGCAGACGACACAACAGTGGTAGGCCTGATCACCGACAACGACGAGACAGACTATAGGGAGGAGGTCAGAGACCTGGCCGGTCGGTGCCAGAATAACAACCTATCCTTCAACGTAACCAAGACTAAGGAGATGATTGTGGACTACAGGAAAAGGAGGACCGAGCACGCCCCCATTCTCATCGACGGGGCTGTAGTGGAGCAGGTTGAGAGCTTCAAGTTCCTTGGTGTCCACATTAACAACAAACAAGAATGGTCCAAACACACCAAGACAGTCGTGAAGAGGGCACGACAAAGCCTAAGCCTCAGGAAACTAAAAAGATTTGGCATGGGTCCTGAGATCTTTAAAAGGTTCTACAGCTGCAACATAAAGAGCATCCTGACTGGTTGCATCACTGCCTGGTACGGCAATTGCTCGGCTTCTGGCCGCAAGGCACTACAGAGCGTAGTGCGTACCGCCCAGTACATCACTGGGGCTAAGCTGCCTGCCATCCAGTACCTCTACACCAGGCGGTGTCAGAGGAAGGCCTTAAAAATTCTCTCTACTACTGCATGGCAAGCGGTACCGGAGTGCCAAGACTAGGGCAAAAAGGCTTCTCATCAATTTTTACCCCCAAGCCATAAGACTCCTGAACAGGTAATCAAATGGCTACTCGGACTATTTGCATTGTGTGCCCCCCAACCCCTCTTTTCACGCTGCTGCTACTCTCTGTTTATAATATATGCATAGTCACTTTAACTATACATTCATGTACATACTACCTCAATTGGGCCGACCAACCAGTGCTCCTGCACATTGGCTAACCGGGCTATCTATCTGCATTGTGTCCCGCCACCCATCACCCGCCAACCCCTTTTTTACGCTACTGCTACTCTCTGTTCATCATATATGCATAGTCACTTTAACCATAGTTACATGTACATACTACCTCAATTAGCCTGACTAACCGGTGTCTGTATGTAGCCTTGCTACTTTTATAGCCTCGCTACTGTATATAGCCTGTCTATTTACTGTTGTTTTATTTCTTTACTAACCTATTGTTCACCTAATACCTTTTTTGCACTATTGGTTAGAGCCTGTAAGTAAGCATTTCACTGTAAGTTCTACACCTGTTGTATTCAGCGCACGTGACAAATACACTTTGATTTTATTTTATTACACCGCTGCGCCACTCGGCAGCCAAGTTACAGTTACAGTTCATATAAGAAAATCTGTCAAATTAAATGAATTCATTAGGCCCTATTCTATGGATTTCACATGACTGGGCAGGGATGCAGCCATGGGTGGGCCCAGGAGGGCATATGCCCACCCACTTAGCAGCCAGGCCCACCCACTGGGGAGCCAGGCCCACCCAATCAGAATGAGTTTTTCCCAACAAAATTACTTCATTACAGACAGAAATACTCCTTATCAAAAGCAATCACTTTTGCATGTGAACACAGAATCTTACTCATTACTCCATGTGCTTAATTACGTCACTTTTGTTTTGAGCCGACTTCACCATGGGTTTTGAACAGGGCACCTGGCTCATGCCTGGGATGCAGCCCGGTTCCAAAAAGAATGCTATCAACTTTAATCTGGTGCAAAACACGCCTATCCGGGCACCCGGGGCCAGATTAATCCCCTCATAATTAATCCCCTCATAATAAACTGGTTAGTTTGGGTCCTGGATGCTGATTGGCTAAAAGCCAAGTTATAATATCAAACAATACCATGGGTATTACGCAAAATTACTTATTTACAGTTCTAATTATATTGGTAAACAGTTTATAATATCAATAAGGCACCTTTGGGGGTTTGTGGTATTTTTCCAATAATATACCATGGCTAAGGGCTGTATCCAGGAACTCAGCATTGCTTCATGCATAAGAACAGCTCTTATCCTTGGTATACTGGCCAAAAAAACACACCTCCTCGGGCCTTATTGCTCAATTATATAGCTCAGTGATTATTTGCATCAGTCACCGTTTATACTAGTATTGCATCCTAACCGGAATGTATTCCTTTTGAATAAGGGCTAATCTTAGAAATTCTAAAACATCTTAGCAATTCTAAAGCATAAACATTTGTCTACTTTGTCTAGTTTGTCTGCTTTTTTTCTCTCCAGCCTGTAACTCCAGCCTGTAACTTTGGTTATTCATGCTGCATAACCAAGTGGGAAGGTGGTATTTACCACTAACCTCGTCCACAGGCTATTGCACACGGGACTCCCTAAAAACACGTCTCTTCGATACAAGTAACTTTTCATAGCAGAGGAGGTTAGGAGAGCATTTTCACTAAGCCTAGCTCTTTTTCTAATCTCAACCTAATTCTCCTAACCTGCTATGAAAAATTGTAGCTGTATCAAAGTGGCGTGTTTTTACAGAATCTCTATTGTGAACAGTGCATACACTGTAAGCCTGGTACATTAACGATTCAAAGTTGGCCTTAGTGGGATTGACCATAGAATTCTATGGGAGTGAACTTACTAAGTAAAGTGTTTGTGCTTGTGGTGTGCTAGCGTACAGGTAGGATTAGGGGAAGTTGTTGTGGGAGACGATTGGTTGGTAGATTAAGCCAAATAAGCCAATGCCTATGCGCCGGGAGTTTCTCTCAGTCTTTATTTACCCATACACCACCTTCGGAGGACACATATTTTTTTGCTTTTTACAACTTTCCTAGGGCAGTGTGGAGTGGCAGTGTGGAGTGCAATAGAGATTACATCATCTGTGGATCTGTTTGGCAGTATGCAAATTGGAGTGGGTCTAGGGTTTCTGGGATAATGGTGTTGATGTGAGCCATTACCAACATTTCAAAGCACTTCATGGCTACGGACGTGAGTGCTACGAGTCTGTAGTCATTTAGGCAGGTTGCCTTTGTGTTCTTGGTCACAGGGACTATGGTGGTCTGCTTGAAACATGTTGGTATTACAGACTCAATCAGGCACATGTTGAAAATGTCAGTGAAGACACCTGCCAGTTGGTCAGCACATGCCCGGAGCACACGTCCTGGTAATCCGTCTGTCCCCGCAGCAATGTGTATGTTGACTTGTTTAAAGGTCTTACTCACATCGGCTGCGGAGAGCATGATCACACAGCTGGTGCTCTCATGCATGTTTCAGTGTTACTAGCCTCGAAGCAAGCATAGAAGTGATTTAGCTCGTCTGGTAGGCTCGTGTCACAGGGAAGCTCGCGGCTGTGCTTCCCTTTGTAGTCTGTAACAGTTTGCAAGCCCTGCCACATAAAATGAGTGTCGGAGCCGATGTAGTATGATTCAATCTTAGCCCTGTATTGACGCTTTGCCTGTTTGATGGTTCGTCGCAGGGCATAGCAGGATTTCTTGTAAGCTTCCGGGTTAGAGTCCCGCACCTTGAAAGCGGCAGCTCTACCCTTTAGCTCAGTGTGGATGTTGCCTGTAATCCATGGCTTCTGGTTGGGGTATGTACGTACTGTATCTCAGTGCAAGAGGCGTCACTACAGTCCCTGGTTTGATTCCAGGCTGTATCACATCCGGCCGTCCCATAGGGCGGCGCACAATTGGCCCTGTGTCATCCGGGTTTGGCCGAGGTAGGCCGTCATTGTAAATAGGAATTTGTTCCTAGTTAAATATATGTTAAATAAACAAATAAATAAAAGAAATCTGTAAAATATTACAAATTGTTGCATGTTGCATTTATATTTTTGTTCAGTATATTTAGAAAATTCAAACATATATTTTATGGAAAAGATATGTTGTATGTTTCTGGATGATGCCATGCTGCCTTGTTGACAACATGACCAAGCAGCGCAGATTACTGTTCGATTTGAGAAGGGTACTCCTCCCTCACTGCTTTTGCCTGTTCAAAGCCCAGGCCATAGACCGTTGTCTAGCAGCTCAGCATAATCGAATCTGCCCAATATCAAATCTAATTTTATTTGGTTGCGTACATATATTTTGCAAATGTTATCGTGAGTGTAGCGAACTGCTTATGTTCCTAGCTCCAACAGTGCAGTAATACCTAACAATACAATTAAAATAAAGGAATTTAGAAATGTAGAAAAATTTGAATGAGCAATGTCAGAGTCCGGAGTATAAATATATATCTTTATGCTTGTGTGTATAGACATTTTTATAGAAAATGTGTTTACAGCAGCAGTTAATAATAATGCTGCGTTCACAGCCAATTGGGAAGGTGGTAATTACTAGTTGTGAACTCGTAAATACCAGTTGGATGCATTTACTTGCTTTGAACTTGTTGAGAAATGCTGATTGGCTAATGGCCAACAAGCTTTGTCAAGATACACTAAAGGTACAGCTATCATGCTTTTAAACAAATTATATGTTCAAAAGCCATATTAATAGATTGCTTTTTATAAATAATGTTTTGTTGTTGCATTTAACTGTTGAAAATGCTGTTATAGAGGTAATATCCTTAATAGGGGAGGTCGGCATGTGGGAGAAGTTGGAGCTCAGGGATGATAGAGAAGTTTCCCACTAGTTACTAATTACCAGTTGGATTTTTCCCAGTTGTATATTTGTACAATTTATGAACACAGCATATTAGCAAATTATGGGACATTTGACCATGTGTTGCACTGTTCAAGAGCATGGGCGTTGGGCATTATTATGGTTGAAGTGGTTCAGAGAACAAAAAAAGTATATTGTCTTTCCTTGTCAAGTTGACACGAAGTAAGCACAAATTAATAGACAAAGGCAGTCAAAAATCACAATGTATTAACAAATCTACAATGTTATATAATCAAAATCGTGCGTATGGAAAATATTTTGTGTAGCTGTCACTTTAAGAATTCTACTATGGGTGTGAAAGGAGGATGTGTCTTGCCAACCCGGTTTTCGCAAGTCGCTATTTTAACCCCCGCAAAAAGGAAAAAGTATCCAAAGGAAAGATACATTTATGAGATGTAAAAAACGGGACCCAGATATACTCGAAGATACTTTGTAACAAAAATCACCTAACATTGTTTACTTGATGAATGGATGCATCAATAATTTCTCATCAAGAATTACTGCGTTTCACGGGTCCGGTTCGACTGCATTCATTTTTGGAGGAGTGGGCTAACCAAATCTCAACCTGGAAAATTTATGTTCTGCAATATGTTGTTTTAATCCGAAGACTTCTCATTCCAACATCTAGGCTGCTGCACAGCATTCTAAAAACAAGTAATGGGGCATCCTCCGCTTGAGTTCAGCGACTGCTATGGGGATAGTCCGGATTTTAGAGAAAGACTAAAATGCTATGAATTAGAATTGGAAAGAACAAGCAAATTTCTCAAAGATGTAATCAAAGATGGCAACAGTGTAATCAATGCAATCAAGGGTAAGCTTCTTCTCTCTTTCTTCCCTTTTTAATGTTGTACTTTATAGGCTGTTTGTGGCTCACGAGACCGCCTACCCACTGTTTGTATGAGAGGAACCTCATTGTTGGGCAATTGTTTCCAAAAACAAAGCATGCCTGATGCTTTCACTTGACCACTAGATAATCTGACTAGATATGGTGAGGCAGAGCCTGACAGATGGAAAGAATCTACTCTAGACAATTTGAAAGATGCACACTGAGCAGTGGTGTGAAAAGGGGAGAAGGCTGGCCCTCTCCAAATTAAACCCATCTGACTCCTTCCATCTGTCCTTATGGATTCCTGTAAAAATACATGTGTGAACTGATCTATAAACATTAATGGAAAAACATGTTAAATTCATTGTGTGCCAAATATTGCTTACTGTTAAATTTGCCAATGCGTTCAACCACAAGTTCATCATTTGACTAGCAGCTGAATTACAAGAACACAATTTCAACCAATTTATCAGCCTAACATTTCACTTTTCTTGATAAGAAATTAGTGGATGCCAGTTGGCTGTGACAGCAAACTATTCTTTATGTAACTGACTTAAGGTGTCAAAAACATGACCTGATAGACAGACAACCTAAAGCTACATTGTAAATTAACTCTGAACTCTGGTATGACTCATCCCATGCTGACTTGTGCATGTGACTCATGCACCTTCTATACTATGCTTCATAAAGTCAGTCCAAATCCACAGAGCAATGATTGTGGATAGCCTATGGAGTCAAGATCAGGCATCCTGGAATCATGTAGAGGCCTTATGTAGGTAGGCATAAATGTTTCAATCATAGAAAAATATGATCTGATGTTCACAGCACAGTCTATAATCACACCCAAACCACGTGCTAAACAAGCATAAGTAAACAATGGACGCCCTTATTGATTCCTTATTATACACAAGATGAGCTTGTAGCATACATTATAACCATGTTTTTGTCATTGTTGTTGTGCTCTGCGTTTAATATATATATCTCTTTTCCTTCCTGTTTTCTATCCACCAAAACCACTGCCATATGATATTCTACTCTACATGTAAAGAGAGAATGCTGCCTTTGCAGGTCTCAAGGAAGCAAAAATGTAAAACTGATCAACCAAATAATGTATGCAGACCAGTGTGTTTGCCCTTGTGTTTACAGAAACTTGGTTGATGCCTTTTGCACTGTTGGAGTTGCTCTTACTTAGGCTACTGAAGGCTAACCTCAGTATTTCACCAAAGTACCACTGTGCTAATCCCAAACGTCAGCTCTTGGACGATCTCCATGAGTACCACTGCCTCTTGGTATAGGACCAAATGACTGGAACAGTATTTGCATTGTTTGACCCACAAGATTCCATTACGAAGCCCAATTCACCAATGTCAAGCTTTTTATCTCGAAAACAGAAACAGCCATTGTAAAGAGAGATGAAGTGCTGAGTAGGGGATATGTCACTTATTCAGCCTTGGTGATAACTGGGGGTCACTTGAAGAGTGTTCGTTGTCGAGGTATAAGGGATTGGTCTGAAATAAGAGTTCCCCCTATGATATACTGATTCATCATAAGTCATAGGCCTAACACCACCCATCTGGGGGTGCAAACAAGTCCACAGTGATTCCCCTAGGATTTTTTTTTTAAGCAGCGATGGTAAAGTTAGCTGGGGGGGGGGCGTGTGGTAGTGGGCGTGACCAATGGCACAGTCTCCGACCATACATTTTAGAGGCCCTCTTGGCTGCAGAGACATAATGTTGCTGTTTTAAAGCTGCAATTTTACATATTTTGCCATGGGGCAAAGAGACATTTAAAAAAAAAAATCGAATTTCCTGCAATTCCACATCTTTCAATGGCTTGTGCCGTGTTCTTATGTTTGAGTGACTCAAACATTATAGCAAAGTCAGTGGGGGCTCCAATAAATTGCTCCATTATCTTTTCTTTTACTTTATATCTGGTTTTAGTAATTGAAGTTTACACTGAAAGTGTTTTACCATACCGAAAATATTATCATACTTTTTTAGAGTAGAGTTAACGATATATGTACAGTATATCACAAAAGTGAGTACACCCCTCACATTTTTGTAAATATTTGAGTATATATTTTCATGTGAAGAAATTATACTTTGCTACAATGTAAAGTAGTGAGTGTACAGCTTGTATAACAGTGTAAATTTGCTGTCCCCTCAAAATAACTCAACACACAGCCATTAATGTCTAAACCGCTGGCAACAAAAGTGAGTACACCCCTAAGTGAAAATGTCCAAATTGGGCCCAATTAGCCATTTTCCCTTCCCGGTGGCATGTGACTCGTTAGTGTTACAAGGTCTCAGGTGTGAATGGGGAGCAGGTGTGTTAAATTTGGTGTCATCGCTCTCACACTTCCTCATACTGACTGGTCACTGGAAGTTCAACATGGCACCTCATGGCAAAGAACTCTCTGAGGATCTGAAAAAGAATTGTTGCTCTACATAAAGATGGCCTGGGCTATAAGAAGATTGCCAAGACCCTGAAACTGAGCTGCAGCACGGTGGCCAAGACCATACAGCGGTTTAACTGGACAGGTTCCACTCAGAACAGGCCTCGCCATGGTCGACCAAAGAAGTTGAGTGCACGTGCTCAGCGTCATATTCAGAGGTTGTCTTTGGGAAATAGACGTATGAGTGCTGCCAGCATTGCTGCAGAGGTTGAAGGGGTGGGGGGGTCAGCCTGTCAGTGCTCAGACCATACGCCGTACACTGCATCAAATTGGTCTGCATGGCTGTCGTCCCAGAAGGAAGCCTCTTCTAAAGATGATGCACAAGAAAGCCCGCAAACAGTTTGCTAAAGACAAGCAGACTAAGGACATGGATTACTGGAACCATGTCCTGTGGTCTGATGAGACCAAGATAAACTTATTTGGTTCAGATGGTGTCAAGCGTGTGTGGCGGCAACCAGGTGAGGAGTACAAAGACAAGTGTGTCTTGCCTACAGTCAAGCATGGTGGTGGGAGTGTCATGGTCTGGGGCTGCATGAGTGCTGCCGGCACTGGGGAGCTACAGTTCATTGAGGGAACCATGAATGCCAACATGTACTGTGACATATTGAAGCAGAGCATGAACCCCTCCCTTCGGAGACTGGGCCGCAGGGCAGTATTCCAACATGATAACGACCCCAAACACACCTCCAAGACGACCACTGCCTTGCTAAAGAAGCTGAGGGTAAAGGTGATGGACTGGCCAAGCATGTCTCCAGACCTAAACCCTATTGAGCATCTGTGGGGCATCCTCAAACGGAAGCTAGAGGAGTGCAAGGTCTCTAACATCCACCAGCTCCGTGATGTTGTCATGGAGGAGTGGAAGAGGACTCCAGTGGCAACCTGTGAAGCTCTGGTGAACTCCATGCCCAAGAGGGTTAAGGCAGTCCTGGAAAATGATGGTGGCCACACACAATATTGACACTTTGGGCCCAATTTGGACATTTTCACTTAGGGGTGTACTCACTTTTGTTGCCAGCGGTTTAGACATTAATGGCTGTGTGTTGTTATTTTGAGGGGACAGCAAATTTACACTGTTATACAAGCTGTACACTCACTACTTTACATTGTAGCAAAGTGTCATTTCTTCAGTGTTGTCACATGAAAAGATATATTCAAATATTTACAAAAATGTGAGGGGTGTACTCATAGGTAGCGTTTGCTAGCGCTAGTCTGCTGTACCTGAGCAAATTTTAATTTTTCATCATATAGCTTGTTTTCCAGCTTCTTTTTAAATAGTGAGCCAATATGTTTTCAGCACTTTTATTTACCTGACTGATTAAAACTTGTTTTCTCATGCTTTCTTGTATCTCTGCAGCAGACATATACTGAGCAATATGTTTGGAATGTCAAATCGCAATAAAATCGCAGTATAGAATCGCTATATATATTTATTTATTGTACCGGCACGTAAGTATCGTGATATTATCGTATCGTGAGGTCCCTGGCAATTCCCAGCCCTACTGCTCTTTCCATGACAGACTGACCAGGTGAATCCAGCTGAAAGCTATGATCCCTTATTGATGTCACCTCTTATATCCAGTTCAATCAGTGTCGATGAAGGGGAGGAGACGGGCTAAGGAAGAAGGATTTTAAGCCTTGAGACATGGATTGTGTATGTGTGCCATTCAAAGGGTGAATGGGCAAGACAAAATATTTAAGTGCCTTTTGAACAGGGTATGGTAGTAGGTGCCAGGTGCACTGAGGTCAAGAACTGCAACGTTGCTGGGTTTTTCATGCTCAACAGTTTCCTGTGTGGATCAAGAATGGTCCCCCACCCAAAGGACATCCAGCCAACTTGACACAACTGTGGGAAGCATTAGTCTACATGGGCCAGCATCCCTATGGAACGCTTTCGATGCCTAGTAGAGTCCATGCCCTGCCGAATTGAGCCTGTTCTGAGGGCAAAAGAGGGTGCAACTCAATATTAGGAAGGTGTACCTAATGTTTTATACACTCAGTGTAGTGTAGTTTTTATTTTATGTCACATGCACAAGTACAGTGATGCCTTTCTTGCTAACTCAAAATCTAACAATGCAATAATCAATAACAATGTAATACTAGAAAAACACAAGAAATATGAAGAACACAAGTGTAAGCATACTATAGTTTATACAGGGTCAGTTCCAATATCATATTTACAATGTGCAGGGATACTGGAGTGATAGAGGTAGATATGTATAGGTTTGACTAGGCAACAGGATATAAGATAAAGAGTAGCAGAAGCTTGTATGTGAGTGGTTGTGTGTAGAGTCGGTATAAATGTATGTGCATATTATGTGTGAGTAAGCAGATGATTGAGTGTGTAGGGCCCTGTGAGTGCGCCTAGAGACAGTGCAAAAATAAAATGAAAATGATGTCAGCTGATTCATGATTTCGACTGGCTGAGAAAAGTTCTCTACATCTGTATTCGTTGCATGTGTCAAATAAAATGTGATTTGTTTTGTTGGCTTTATCAGTCTTATTCTTTGGGAATAGAAGCTGTTCATAAGACTGTTGGTGTCAGACTCGATGCACCAGTACCGCTTGCAAGCAGAGAGAATAGACTCCAACCACCCAATCCATAGACTAACAATTTTCCGTGCCTTCCTTCCACACAGCCTGATATATATATGTCCTGGATGGCAGGGAGCTCAGCCCCAGTGATGTACTGGGCTGTCCACACCACCCTCTATAGTGCTATGCAATTGAGGGTGGTGCTATTGCCATACCAGGCAGTGTTGCAGCCAGTCAAGATGCTCTACGGTACAGCTGTAGAACTTTTTGAGGGCCCATGACAAACTACTTCAGCCTCCTGAGGGTAGAAGAGGCCCTGACGCACCTTCTTCAGGACTGTGCACGGACCATTTTAAGTATTTAGTGATTTGGACTCAGAAGAACTTGAAGATTTCAACCTGCTCCACTGCAACCCTGTGTAACAGTATTGCTTCTGTCCCTCTCCGCTCCCCAACCTGGGCATGAACCAGGGACCCTCTGCACACATCAACAACAGTCACCCTCAAAGCATTGTTACCTATTGCTCCACAAAGCCCCCGGTCCTTGCAGAGCAGGGGAAACGACTACTTCAAGGTCTCACAGCGATTGACTTAACTGATTCAAATGCTTCTAGCGTACCGCTGACTAGCCAGCTATTTCATACGGGTTTCACTAGTCTGGCTGATATCTTGGGCCTCCTCATTGGCACACCTCTGAGGTGAAAGGAATTTGACACGCCTTTTCTGATGTAATTTAAGAAAATATATCTGGCAACAAAGCAGGAGACTGCAATTAAGCAGTGTAGCAACGTTCCTAATTCTGGGTCCAGCGGAGTAGACTGAACCTAGAGCTGAGTTTGCCCTCAGCTCTTGTAGTGTTTTACCTTGTTGATCTATGCCCCAACCTGAAGAACCATTCTAACCATTAGCGTGTCCATGTCTTACTTATCTGTATATTATACAATGGGTGGGTCTAATCTTGAAGACTAATTGGTTAACTGCATTCCAGCCGGTGTCTATTCCACAAGTTACCACCGGCTAAATCTATGACCGTAAAATGCCTATTTACTCTGTTCCATCTGACTGCGCAATCCACTGTCTCATCAGCCCAGCCAAGAAATGTATAACTTGCTCTCTACTATAAAAGCATCTAGACATTATCTCACATTTCTTTTAGACTAACATTTGTTTTCAACAGAGGATATTTGTATAAACCTTGCCATCTGTCTCTCCGACATTTGCAACATTGTTTCAGTATTCAAATTCGATCTCCAGCTGTTCCATAGTAATGAACGTGTCGGGACGAGATGCAGGTGGGCAGGCAACGTTTTTCAGCCAGTCGAAATCATGAATCAACTGGCATCATTTTCATGAAGATCTATACAAAGAAATGTAAAAAAAAGTTGAACTAAATTAAGTGCAGCTAGTCTTTCCAGCTTCATTTTGAAGTGATTGTGTTAGCTGTGTTGTTGGCTAGCTCCTCTAAACAACTGTGTTCTGACGAGTGAGCAAATTGTCTATTCCAGGTAAAATCGTGCCTAATTTTGATCATTGTTATGGATGTATCCAAATAAATGTTACTAGAAATCAGCTTATGCAAATGCAACTACTTTGCTGTTATTCTTGCTGCACTTTCTGAGGTGGCTGTAAATTAGCCGTAGCTGGCTGGCTGGCTAGCTAGCAAGCAAGGGATAAAAACGTTGCCAGCCAATATTGCAATGGAACATTGATAACAAAAACACTGAACGACTGCATCCTGAACGACTATATCCTGTGGAAGGATGAAATGGTATGAATAATCAAAATAACGGTTTTAATTAAAATATGTAAAGTAATATTTGAATGTTGGTAAACCGTTGTATAAAAGTGATAATGCCCTCGCCGCTTGTGTTGAGGATATATTGGCATGGTTTGCAGGCCTTTGACTTCTTCTCTGGCCTAACACCCGTGCCAATATATCCTCCAAACACCAGTTTCTCTGACATTATCACTTAATTAATTGCTTTGATAGATATTGTTTCACCAAATGTGATTCCTCCATCACTGGGTGTGATGAAACCTTCTCCAAATTAATGATCTGATAGCACATACTGTTGGACTTATTCCATAAGTCTAAATCTTACAGTAATGACTAACATATTTTATTTCACCTTTATTTAACCAGGTAGGCCAGTTGAGAACAAGTTCTCATTTACAACTGCGACCGGGCCAAGATAAAGCAAAGCAGTGCTACAAAAGCAACAGTTACACATAAACAAACGTACAGTCAATAATACAATAGAAAAATCTATGTACAGTGTGTGCAAATGTAGAAGATTAGGGAGGTAAGGCAATAAATAGGCCATAGAGGCGAAATAATTACAATTTAGCATTAACACTGGAGTGATAGATGTGCTGATGATGATGATGATGATGTGCAAAAGAGCAAGAAGATAAATAACAATATGGGGATGAGGTAGTTGGGTGGGCTATTTACAGATTGGCTGTGTACAGTGATCAGTAAGCTGCTCTGACAGCTGATGATTAAAGTTAGAGAGGGAGATATAAGACTCCAGCTTCAGAAATGTTTGCAATTCGTTCCAGTCATTGGCAGTCGAGAACTGGAAGGAAAGGCGACCAAAGGAGGTGTTTGCTTTGGGGAAGACCAGTGAAATATACCTGCTGGAGCGTGTGCTACATGTGGGTGTTGCTATGGTGACTATAGTGAGCTGAGATAAGGCGCGGCTTTACCTAGCAAAGACTTATAGATGACCTGGATCCATTGGGTTTGGCGACGAATACGAAAAGCGAGGGCCAGCTAACAAGAGCATACAGGTTGCAGTGGTGGGTAGTATATGGGGTAGCCAGGTAGAAAGCATGGCCAGCCATAGAAAAATGCTTATTGAAATTATCGTAGATTTATCGGTGGTGACAGTGTTTCCAAGCCTCAGTGCAGTGGGCATCTGGGAGGAGGTGCTCTTATTCTCCATGGACTTTAGTGTCCCAATTTTTTTGTGTGTGAATAAGTGCTACAGGATGCAAATTTCAGTTTGAAAAAGCTAGCCTTAGTTTTCCTGACTGACTGTGTATATTGGTTCCTGACTTTCTTTAAAAGTTTCATATTGCGGGGGCTGTTCGATGCTAATGCAGAACGCCACAGGATGTTTTTGTGATGGTCAAGGGCAGTCAAGTCTGGGGTGAACCAAGGGCTATATCTGTTCTTAGTTCTACATTTTTTGAATGGGACATGCTTATTTAAGATGGTGAGGAAAGCACTTTTAAAGAGCAACCAGGCATCCTCTACTGACGGGATGAGGTCAATATCCTTCCGGGATACCCGGGCCAGGTTGATTAGAAAGGCCTGCTCGCTGAAGTGTTTTTTTTTTATGGAGCGTTTGACAGTGATGAGGGGTGGGCGTTTGACTACGGACACAGGCAATGAGGCAGTGATCGCTGAGATCCTGGTTGAAGACTGCAGAGGTGTATTTAGAGGGCAAGTTGGTCAGGATGATATCTAAGAGGGTGCCCATGGTTACGGATTTAGGGTTGTACCTGGTAGGTTCCTTGATAATTTGTGTGAGATTGAGGGCATCTAGCTTAGATTGTAGGATGCCTGGGGTGCTAAGCATATCCCAGTTTAGGTCACCTAAGAGTACAAACTCTGAAGATAGATGGGGGCAATCAATTCACATACGGTGTCCAGGGCAGAGCTTGGGGCTGGGGGGGTCTATAACAAGCGGCAATGGTGGGAGACTTGTTTCTGCGAAGGTGGATTTATAAAAATAGAAGCTCAAGTTGTTTGGGCACACACCTGGATAGTATGACATAACTCTGCAGGCTATCTCTGCAGTAGATTGCAACTCCGACCCCCTTTGGCAGATCTATCTTGTCGGAAAATGTTATAGTTGGATGGAAATTTCAGGATTTTTGGTGGACTTCCTAAGCCAGGATTCAGACACGGCTAGGACATCAGGGTTGACGGAGTGTGCTAAAGCACTTAATAAAACAAACTTAGGGAGAAGACTTCTGATGTTAACATGCATGAAACCAAGGCTTTTACGGTTACAGAAGTCAACAAATGAGAGCGCCTGGGGAATATGAGTGGTGCTGGGGGCTGCAGGGCTTGGGTTAACCTGTACATCACCAGAGGAGGAGTAGGATAAGGGTACGGCTAAAGGCTATCTGGTTGTCTAGTGTGTTCGGAGAGTAAAAGGAGCAGATTTCTGGGTGTGGAAGAATAGATTCAAGGCATAATGTACAGACAAGGGTATAGTAGGATGAGAGTACAGTGGAGGTAAACCTAGGCATTGAGTGGTTATGAGAGGTTTTGTCTCTAGAGGCACCAGTTAAGCCAGGTGAGGTCACTGCATGTGTGGGGGGGTGGGACAAAAGTGCTATCTAAGGCATATTGGGCAGGGCTGGAGGCTCTACAGTGAAATAAGACAATAATAACTAACCAAAACAGCATTAGACAAGGCATAATGACATTAGGGAGAGGCATGTGTAGCTGAGTGATCATAGGATCCAATGAGTAGCAATAGGTGAGTCAGGGAGTTGTTCAGTAGTCGCTACTACGCTAGGCGAGCTAGAAACACGGCGATTCAGACAGCTAGCGGGCCGGGGCTAGCAGATGGGCTTTCGGCAACGTAGCTATGGAAGAGCCTGTTAAAACCACCTCGGACGATTACGTCGGCAGCATAGGGTTGGGAGGTATCCAGATTGTCCTACCTTTTCTGTACCATACGGTATTACCGAATGTGCGCACAAGGAGTGCTATAATTTTTTTTTTTACCATTTAGGCAACAGGGCTCTTGATCCAGGAGGGGATTGAATGTCTCTGCTCTAACTAAGAAGCTTGATCGTGACACCTAGGCAATTAGTTAGCAAACCAAATGCAAAGCTGGAGCAAAATGAAAACACAAAGTAGACAAACTCTTTGGTCCTTTTAAAACTTGCTGTATATTGTGTTCTGTAGCTTAGAAAATAAATCATTGTGACTCGATGATAACATAAGTATATTTGTTTCCAACATTAGAGCTGTTTTCCTAAAGAAGTTAAATCCACTTCGTTCTTTGTTTCCTTGCCACGTCACATGTTACACGATACTTGTATTTGTATTTATTATGGATCCCCATTCGCTGCTGCCAAGGTAGCCACTACTCTCCCTGGGGTCCGGCAAAATTAAGCAGCTATACAATTTTTTAAAACATTTTAATACATTCATTACAGAATCCACAACACAGTGTGCCCTCAGGCCCATACTCCACTACCACATATCTACCACACAAAATCCATAAAGTATAGTGCGTATGTTATCGTGTGTGTGTATGCATGTGTCTGTGCCTATGTTTGTGTTACTTCACAGTCCCCACTGTTCCATAAGTTGTATTTTTACTTGCTTTTTAAATCTGATTCTACTGCTTGCATCAGTTACCTGTTGTGGAATAGAGTTCCATGTAGTCATGGCTCTATGTAGTACTGTGCGTCTCCCATAGTCTGTTCTGGACTTGGGGACTGTGAAGAGACCTCTGGTGGCATGTCTTGTGTGGTGTGCATGTGTATTTTAAACTGACAGTTCGGTCCCTTCAGCTTGTCAACACCTCTTACGAAAATGAATAATGATGATGTCAATCTCTCTTCTACTTTGAGCCATGAGAGATTAGGATTAACTCCAAGCAGGATTAACTCCAAGCAGTTTAGTCAACTTGCTGTCGTGACAATCATTAATGTGTTTGATTATGACATACCACGCTCAATTATTACACATTTAAATGAATCATATAACAATTAAGTAGTAATCTAGGGCACCACGGGAAAAGTTATTTAACAAGTTACTATCTCCCGACTAAACTCAAGATATATTTATATCTTACATCAGTCACAGTCAATTCATTAATTCAGAATGAGACTGTTAAGGTAAATAAGAATGTCTCAAAACATTGGATAACTGCACGAATCCTAGCATAAATGATGAATCAGCGATAGCTTCTTTGTCTCGGAGTGTCTGTTAGAATAGATCTTCCAGAGTAAGTGTTCGTTAGAATGGATCTTTCAAAGTACCACCCGGTGGTTCTCGGTCGAGTTTACTAGACTAAAGTACTTAAACAGCTGCAGACTGAATGTTCCTGTGTAGTCTTCTTCGAGAGAGTTTCTAACCATTTCGTACCTTTCAGCTCACACTGTCTGTCACGCTGGTCTAATGTAGAGCTAGAACCATTTTACACGCCCGTAGCAACCCGGAAATGTACTGGTCTCTAGAGATTTAAATTCCTACCATTTCAACGTGCAGCCACGCTCCACGTTTTTCTGGTCTCCTAGATTCTTACCATTCGTGACATCCGGTTCAACACCATCTGCCTGCTTGGTCTGTTATGTTAATTCTTCACAGGGTTGCACTGTTTTATGCACTCTGGCAAAGTGGGCGTTCCATGACGCCGACATAATCAGTGGGTGTGGTTACTGACTGCTTAAGACTTTATTTGAAAAACAATTCTCGTTTTAAAGGCTAACATCTTCTCACAAATAGTTTAATATTTAATCATAAGTTCCACAACATTTAGATGTGAATCTGATAACTGGGACGTATACATTTGTAGAGGTACAGTTATTTAGTTATACCGTCCTTCATGATATCACAAACACCAACTGTTGCACATGGTAATGCTTTAAAAACCAACGGACCATTCCCGATTTTTGGATTATATAAATATTGTTTCATTATCCAGCCTTTTTTATGTTATATTTTTGGAGGGAGGAAACTCCTTGCAACAAATGGTTTCTTTCCCTTCAATCCTGCAGAGCCCAAAGGCAGAGTTTCTACAAGAGATTTACGACTATCATAAAAAGGCCAACTTCACCCCTCTCCGCCTCTGCGGGAGAGAGAGGGCGCTGTAGAGCGGTTCCCACTGTAACCTGATCCTTCAGATCCCCACAGGAGAGTCATGACATTGCTCAATTTCCACATTATTCATTACAAGATGTATTTGAGGTTTAGGGTTTAGTGAATGATTTGTCCCAAATACAATGCTTTTAGTTTTGGAAATATTTAGGAATAACTTTGTCCTTGCTACCGATTCTGAAATTAACTGCAGCTCTTTGTTAAGTGTTAGTCATTTCAGTCGCTGTAGTAGCTTACTATTCTTGGTTAGCGGAATGACTTTAGCGTCCCTCCAGGAGGGGGCACACTTTCTAGTAGGTTTAAATTGAAGATGTGGCATTATTTTCTGCTATTATCCTCAGTAATTTTCCAACCAGATTGTCAGACCACGGTGGCTTGTCATTGTATTTATTATATTTTTAGTCCCCTTTTTGTCCCCAATTTCATGGTATCCAATTGTCCCATCGCTGCAACACCCGTGCACGGATTCGGGAGAGGCGACGGTCGAGAGCCGTGCGTACTCCGAAACTCAGCCAAGCCGCACTGCTTCTTGCCACAATGCCCGCTTGACCTGGAAGCCAGCCGCACCAATGTGTCGGAAGAAACACCGTACACCTGTTGACCGTGTCAGCGTGCATTGCGTCCGGCCTGCCACAGGGGTCACTAGTGCGCGATGGGACAAGAACATCCCTGCCGGCCAAACCCTCCCCTAACCCGGACGACACTGGGCCAATTGTGCGCCGTCCCAATTGTGCGCCGTCCCAGTGCCTTAGACCACTGCGTCACTCGGGAGGCCAGTCATTGTTGATAGACAAACAAAAAAAAATGCACCTCTTCCACACTGACTTTACGGAATTCAAAAGTACAATTCTTGTCTTAAATAATTTGGTCAGATATACTTGGATCTGTAGTGTCAGTGTTTATAGCTGACATGTCATCCCTAAGTTTACTTATCTTGCAGTAGTTGGCAATATCAGTGGGTTTTGTGATAAATTTGTCATCTGACTCAATGAATGATTGAGTGGAGTTGGCTTTTTTTCCAAATATTTAATTTAAGGTGCCCCAAAGCTTTTTACTGTCATTCTTTCTTTAACTTCTATTATCTTAATTTCATAGTATAGTTTATTTTTAATGAGTGCGTGCTTAATGGGTGCGTGCTTATTAGTAACTGGAATCAGCAATTTCATAAATGTTTCAAGTGCAGCGTCTGGTTGCTCCTCATTACACACCACAGACCAGCAAATATTCTTTACATCATCAACATATGAATCACTACAAAACTTCTAGTATGACCTCATATACACTATATTAGGCCCAGCCTTTGGTACTTTGGTTTTCCTAGATATGGCTATTATATTGTAATCACTACATCCTATGGATTTGGATACTGCTTTATAGCAACATTTGTAAAGATGTTATCAATACACGTTGATTTAATTCCTGTGCTGTTTGTAAATACCCTGGTAGGTTGACTGACAACATGAACCAGGTAACAGGCACTGGTTACAGTTAGAAGTTTTTTCTTAAGTGGGCAGCTTGATGAGATCCAGTCAATATTTAAATCACCCAGAAAATATACTTCTCTGATATCGCATACATTATCAAGCATTTCACACATATTATCCAGACGGGCCGCCCCAGGTGGTGAAGGTAGGAAACAACATCACCACTTTTCTGATCCTCAACACTGGAGCCCCACAAGGGTGCATGCTCAGCCCCCTCCTGTACTCCCTGTTCACCCATGACTGTGGCCATGCACGCTTCCAACTCGATCGTCAAGTTTTCAGACGACACAACAGTAGTAGGCTTAATTAGCAACAACGACGAGACAGCCTACAGGGAGGAGTTGAGGGCACTCGGAGTGTGGTGTCAGGCAAACATCTCACTCAACGTCAACAAAACAAAGTAGATGATTGTGGACTTCAGGAAACAGCAGAGGGAGCACCCCCCTATCCACATAGATGGGACAGCAGTAAAGAAGGTGGCAAGTTTTAAGTTCCTCTGTGTACATATGACAGACAAACTGAAATGGTCCACCCACACAGACAGCGTGGTGAAGAATGCGCAACAGCGCCTCTTCAACCTCAGGAGTTGAAGAAATTTGGCTTGTCACCTAAAACCCTCACAAACCTTTACAGATACACAATTGAGAGCATCCTGTCGGATTGCATCACCGCCTGGTACGGCAACTGCACCGCCCCAACCGCATGGCTCTGTCCAGAGGGTGGTGCGGTCTGCACAACGCATCACCAGGGGAAAACTACCTGCCCTCCACGACACCTACAACACCCGATGTCACTGGAAGGCCAAAAAGATAATCGAAAACAACCACGAGCCACTGCCTTTTCACCCCGCTTCCATCCAGAAGGCTAAGTCATTATAGGTGCATCAAAGCTGGGACCAAGAGACAGAAGCTATTTTTCAATCTCAAGGACATCAGACTGTTAAACAGCCATCACTAACACAGAGGCTGCTGCCTACATACAGACTTGAAATCATTGGCCACTTTTGTCACTTTAATGTTTACATATCTTGCATTACTCATATATACATGCTGTATTTTATATCATCTTTTGCATCTTGCCTGTGCCGCTCTGTCATTGCACATCCATATATTTATATGTATACATTCTTATTCCAATCCTTTACTTAGATTTGTTTGTATTAGGTAGTTGTTGTGGAATTGTTAGATTACATTTTAGGTATTGCTGCACTGTCGGAACTAGAAGCACAAGCATTTCAAAGGTGTTTTCTAAGTGAGTTTCAGAATATGAATGTCACCTGTTACTAGCAAGTTATTGACATCATGGACCTTGTTTCTTAGGCTGCATGTGTTAATATGGGATATTTTTAGCACTTCTGGGTTGCTTGATTGTTTACCGTGCAGCTTATCAGAAGTAGACTTGATTGTGCAGCTCACCCTGCACTAAGAGGTCTTCCTACTAGGGCACACTACCTCAGTGCTAACAGTGTAACTCTGGTTCATAGGCTCATAATTACTGCATCCAATAGCTGTAAGATTGCCAAATATTGGGCTTAAATGTATTTGTTAATCATCAAAATAAGTCACAGTTTAATTTATAAAGTCCTAATACATCCACTATATAGTTTTTACCAAATTATGTAGGTTGTGTTGATAATATGCAATGTATGTGTTTTTATTAAGGTTATTCTGTGGCAGTTCATAAGTTCTCCCAGACACTCAACGTGTTCCAGTTTGACTTCATTGGTGATTCCCTGACAGATGACGAGATTAATATTGGTAAGTTCATATATGGATGTGATGTCACAAAAACACTTACCTCATTGGTCAGCCTAAGACCATATGGGAATAATGTCTTAGTGTAGGGTGGAAAGCATGCAAATCATTACCTTGTCTGCAGTAAAAATCACATTGTGGGAGCACCTCCTTGAAGAGTATGAATTAGGTTGAGATGGTGTGAATCCGGAGCAACCTGCCTACACATTGTTTGAAGGACATTGTACAACGGGTGGGTCTAATCCTGAATACTGATTGGTTAAAAAACGCATTCCAGTCGGTGTCTATTCCACAAATTGCCACCGGCTAAATCTATGACATTAAAATACCTATTTACTCTGTTCCATCTGACTTCGCAATCCACTGTCTCATCAGCCCAGCCAAGCAACTTATGAACTTGATATCCACTATAAAAAGCATGTAGACATTATCTTGCATTTCTTTAAGGCTAACATTTTAGTTTTCAACAGCGGAGATTTGTATGAACCTTGCTGTCTGTCTCCGACATTGTTTCAATATTCAAATTTGATCTCCTGCTGTCTCATAGTAATGAACGTGTCGGGACAGACAGGCAGGCAGCTTTTCTCAGCCAGTCGAAATCAGGATTCAGCTGGCATTTCTATGGATATATATACAGTTGAAGTCTGAAGTTTACACACACCTTAGCCAAATACATTCTTAGGTCAGTTAGGATCACAACTTTATTTTAAGGTTGTGAAATGTCAGAATGAAAGTAGAGAGAATTATTTATTTCAGCTTTTATTTCTTTCATCACATTCCCAGTGGGTCAGAAGTTTACATACACTCAATTAGTATTTGGTAGCGTTGCCTTTAAATTGTTTAACTTGGGTCAAATGTTTCGGGTAGCCTTCCACAAGCTTCCCACAATAAGTTAGGTGAATTTTGGCCCATTCCTCCTGACAGAGCTGGTGTAACTGAGTCAGATCTCCTTGCTCGCACACGCTTTTTCAATTCCGCCCACAAATTTTCTATAGGATTGAGGTCAGGGCTTTGTGATGGCCACTCCAATACCTTGACTTTGTAGTCCTTAAGCCATTTTGCCACAACTTTGGAAGTATGCTTGGGGTCATTGTCCATTTGGAAGACCCATTTGCGACCAAGCTTTAACTTCCTGACTGATGTCTTGAGATGTTGCTTCAATGTATCCACACAATTTTCCTTCCTCATGACACAATCTATTTTGTGAAGTGCACCAGTTCCTCCTGCAGCAAAGCACCCCCACAACATGATGCTGCCACCCCCGTGCTTCACGGTTGGGATGGTGTTCTTCGGCTTGCAAGCCTCCCCCTATTTCCTCCAAACATAACAATGGTCGTTATGGCCAAACAGTTCTATTTTTTTCCATCAGACAGAGGACATTTCTCGTTTTAGGACTCGTTTACTGTGGATCTAGATACTTTTGTACCGGTTTCCTCCAGCATCTCCACAAGGTCCTTTGCTGTTGTTCAGCCGTCATACTGCTCCTTCCTTAGCGGTATGACAGCTGCGTGGTCCCATGGGGTTTATACTTGCGTACGATTGTTTGTACAGATGAACGTGGTACCTTCAGGCGTTTGGAAATTGCTCCCAGGGATGAACTAGACTTGTGGAGGTCTACAATTTATTTTCTGAGTTCTTTGCTGATTTCTTTTGATTTTCCCATGATGTCAAGCAAAGAGGCACTGAGTTTGAAGGTAGGCCTTGAAATACATCCACAGGGACACCTCCAATTCACTCAAATTATGTCAATTAGCCTATCAGAAGCTTCTAAAGCCATGACATCATTTTCTGGAATTTTCCAAGCTGTTTAAAGGCACAGTCAACTTAGTGTATGTAAACTTCTGACCCACTGGATTTGTGATACAGTGAATTATAAGTGAAATAATATGTCTGTAAACAATTGTTGGAAAATGTACTTGTGTCATGGACAATGTAGATGTCCCAACCGACTTGCCAAAACTATAGTTTGTTAACAATAAGTTTGGAGTGGTTGAAAAACAAGTTTTAATGACTGCAACATAAGTGTATGTAAACTTCCGACTGTATGTATGTGGAATATCAATTGAAAGGTCAAACTAAACGCAGCTAATTTTGCGGTCTTTATTCTGTTTGAAGTGATTGTGTTACTGTAGCTGTGTTGTTGGCTAGCTCCTCTGAATGACAGTGTCCTGACAAGCGAGCACATTTTCTATGCCAGGCAAAATCGCCCCTCATCAGCTTATTTAAATAAAGGTAAAATATATACATATTTTTAACTAGGCAAGTCCGTTAAGAACACATTCTTATTTACAAATAATTCTTATTTTGCCAATTGTGCACTGCTCTATGGGACTCCCAATCACGGTCATTTGAGATACAGCCTGGAATCGAACCAGGGTCTGTTGTGACACCTCTAGCACTGAGATGAAGTGCCTTAGATCGCTGCGCCACTGGGGAGACCCAACGGGTTATCAACATATTGTTATGGATGTATCCAAATACATGTCACTAGAACGTTGCCAGTCAGTATGGCAGTGGAACATTTAGAACGACTGGGTCGGCCCTTGACTTTGTCTCGGGCCTAACAACACCCATGCCAATATATCCTCAACACTGGCTTCTCTAGCATTATCACTTTAAATAGACCAACATAGCTGCTGTAGGTCAAAGCTGAGTGATGGAAAACCTTAGTGGGTGAAGTAGGCCTTGTGATGCTCATGTAAATGTCCTTTTTTGACTTCAGACCTGCCTACTTCTCACTTAAAATGTATAGATTTTGAGTTTAATCTGTATATGGCTGTAGTCAGCTTTATTACTTTACCCCCTAGCATTGAGTCTGTGTAGCAACAGATTTATTCATGTTTCTCAATGTTTCAGTGTAATTTACTTAATGGAATTAGGATGTGAAACATATTTTCATGTTTTGGCACAAAATCTTATGCTATCCTGTATTGATTTCACATCCTCCTGTACAGTGCCATGAGCTTCATGTTTGCCCAATTATCTCACTAAACATGGATAACATATCCATCTTTTGTCCACAGCGGAATCTTTCCAAGAGTTTGCTGGTCTCCTACAGGAAGTGGAGGATGACCGGATGATGCTGGTGGGTTATCAGCAGCACTTCTCTTAGAACCAGAAGTGGAAATAAGAGAAACCCCAACTGGAACTGGCTTCCTGTGCCCAGTTTTTCCAAAAGATATCTGACCGGATTCCGGCAATTAGTTCGGATTAAATGTTAGAATAGGGATTTTCAAGACTGAAAAATTAGATTCTTATCCTCCATATAATTTGGTAATCGATTCTGACCTTTAATCTGGATTGTATGTCGTTTTTGCGTTTTTCATAACTCAAGGGTAGTGATTAGGATTGTTTTGATTCTGAAAATAAGGATTATTTTGATCCCACTGAAGGGTGGATTTAAAAAGTTGAAAGGCACTACAACCAAGAAATGTCAAGGTCTCTAAAGGTTTAAAGAACTTCATTACATCTGAAAACCAATCGTTCATTATGTTAAATTGACCAACGTATACAGTACCAGTCAAAAGATTGGACACACCTACTCATTCAAGGGTTTTTCATAGTAAAAATTATCTTCTACATTGTGGAATAATAGTGAAGACATCAACACCATGAAATAACCAATGTGGAATCATGTCGTAACCAAAAAAAAAAAAGTGTTAAACAAATCAAAATATATTTTATGTTTGAGATTCTTCAAATAGCCACCCTTTTCCCTTGATGACAGCATTGCACATTCTTGGCATTCTCTCAACCAGCTTCACCTGGAATGCTTTTCCAACAGTCTTGAAGGAGTTCTCACATATGCTGAACACTAGTAGACTGCTTTTCCTTCACTCTGCGGTCCAACTCATCCCAAACCATCTCAATTAGGTTGAGGTCGGGTGATTGTGGAGGCCAGGTCTGTGGTAGCCATGCTGTTTAAGTGTTCCATGAATTTTAAATAAATCACTGACAGTGACACCAGCAAAGTACCCCCACACCATCACACCACTAGCTCCATGCTTCACGGTGGGAACCACACATGCGGAGATCATCTCTTCACCTACTCCGCGTCTCACAAAGACACTGTGGTTGGAACCAAAAATCTCAAATTGGGACTCATCAGACCAAAGGACAGATTTCCACCGGTCTAATGTCCATTGCTCATGTTTCTTGGCCCAAGCAAGTCTCTTCTACTTATTGGTGTCATTTAGTAGTGGTTTCTTTGCATCAATTTGACCATGAAGGCCTGATTCACACAGTCTCCTCTTAACAGTTGATGTTGAGATGTCTGTTACTTGAACTCTGAAGTATTTATTTGCGCTGCAATCTGTGGTGCAGTTAACTCTAATGAATATCTTCTGCAGCAGAGGTAACTCTGGGTCTTCCTTTCCTGTGGCAGTCCTCATGTGACTGCGCTTGAAGAAACTTTGTACTTTTTTGACATTTTCCGGAGTGACTGACCTTCGTGTCTTAAAGTAAGGATGGACTGTCATTTCTCTTTGCTAATTTGAGCTGTTCTTGCCGTAATATGGACTTGGTCCTTTACCAAATAGGTTTATCTTCTGTATACTATCCCTACCATGTCACAACACAACTGATTGGCTCAAACACATTAAGGAAAGAAATTCCACAAATGAACTTTTAACAAGGCACACCTGTTAATTGAAATGCGTTCCAGGTGACTACCACATGAAGCTGGTTGAGAGAATGCCAAGAGTGTGCAAGGCTGTCATCAAGGCAAAGGGTGGCTACTATGAAGAATCTCAAATATAAAATATATTTTGATTAACACCTCTTTTTTGGGGGTGTTACTAAATGTGTGTTATTTCATAGTTTGTCTTCACTAATATTCTACAATGTAGAACATTGAATGAGTAGGTGTCCAAACTTTTGACTGGTACTGTCGGTATGTGTGCAGTTATATTGAGAAGTGTCAAATAAATGCATCTACTTATTTATAAGTGATATGCAGGCAGGCTCTATTTTAATCTACAGTGCATTCGGAAAGTATTCGGACCCTTAAATGTTCCCACATTTTAGAATAAGGCGTTACAGCCTTATTCTAAAATGTATTAAACAAAACATTTTCCTCTATCTACACACAATACCCCATGAAGACAAAGAGAAAGAAAAAAGGGTTTTAGAATTTTTTGCTGATTTATTACAAATTAACATACAGTTGAAGTCGGAAGTTTACATACACTTAAGTTGGAGTCAATTAAACAGGTTTTTCAACCACTCCGCAAATTTCTTGTTACCAAACTATAGTTTTGGCAAGTCGGTTAGGACATCTTCTTTGTGCATAACACAAGTCATTTTTCCAACAATTGTTTACAGACAGATTATTTCACTTATAGTTCACTTAATCACAATTCAAGTGGGTCAGAAGTTTACATACATTAAGTTGACTGTGCTTTTTAAACGGCTTGGAAAATTCCAGAAAATGTCATGGCTTTAGAAGCTTCTGATAGGCTAATTGACATAATTTGAGTGAATTGGAGGTGTCCCTGTGGATGTATTTCAAGGCCTACCTTCAAACTCAGTGCCTCTTTGCTTGACATCATGGGAAAATCAAAAGAAATCAGCAAAGAACTCAGAAAATAAATTGTAGACCTCCACAAGTCTAGTTCATCCCTGGGAGCAATTTCCAAACGCCTGAAGGTACCACGTTCATCTGTACAAACAATCGTACGCAAGTATAAACCCCATGGGACCACGCAGCTGTCATACCGCTAAGGAAGGAGCAGTATGACGGCTGAACAACAGCAAAGGACCTTGTGGAGATGCTGGAGGAAACCGGTACAAAAGTATCTATATCCACAGTGAAACAAGTCCTATATCAACATAACCTGAAAGGCCGCTCAACAAGGAAGAAGCCACTGCTCCAAAAACGCCATTAAAAAGCAGGACTACAGTTTGCAAATGCACATGGGGACAAAGACTGTATTTTTTGGAGAAATGTCCTCTGGTCTGATGAAACAAAAATAGAACTGTTTGGCCATATTGACCATTTGTTATGTTTATAGGAAAAAGGGCGAGGCTTGCAAGCTGAAGAACACCATCCCAACCGGGAAGCACAGGGGTGGCAGCATCATGTTGTGGGGTGCTTTGCTGCAGGAGGGACAGGTGCACTTCACAAAATGGATGGTGTCATGAGGAAGGAAAATTATGTAGATATATTGAAGCAACATCTCAAGACATCAGTCAGGAAGTTAAAGCTTGGTCGCAAATGGGTCTTCCAAATGGACAATGACCCCAAGCATACTTCCAAAGTTGTGGCAAAATGGCTTAAGGACTACAAAGTCAAGGTATTGGAGTGGCCATCACAAAGCCCTGACCTCAATCCCATAGAACATTTGTGGGCAGAACTTGTGTGCGAGCAAGGAGGCCTACCACCCTGACTCAGTTACACCAGCTCTGTCAGGAGGAATGGGCCAAAATTCACCCAATTTATTATGGAAGGCTACCCAAAAGGTTTGACCCAAGTTAAACAATTGAAAGGCAATGCTACCAAATACTAAATAACTGCTGAAATAAATCATTCTCTACTTTTATTCTGACATTTCACATTCTTAAAATAAAGTAGTGATCCTAACTGACCTAAGACAGGGAATTTTTACTAGGATAAAATGTCAGGAATTTAGGAAAAACTTAGTTTAAATGTATTTGGCGTAATGTAATGTAAACTTCTGACTTCAACTGTACCTTATGTAAATAAGTATTCAGACCCTTTGCTATGAGATTTAAAATTGAGCTCAGGTACATCCTGTTTCCATTGATCAGGTTTCTACAACTTGATTGGAGTCCACTTGTGGTAAATTCAATTGATTGGACATGATTTGGAAGGTCACGCACCTGTCTATATAAGGTCCCACAGTTGACAGTGCGTGTCAGAGCAAATACCAAGCCATGCAAAAAGATGAACAGATCAAAGTACAGTGAGATCCTTGATGAAATCCTCCTCTAGAGCCCTTAGGTCCTCAGACTGGGGCGACATTTCACCTTCCAACAGGACAACGACCCTGAGCACACAGCCAGTCTCTGAATGTCCTTGAGTGTCCCAGACGGAGCCCGTACTTGAACCTGATCGTACATCTCTGGAGAGACCTGCAAATGGCTGTGCAGTGACGCTCCCCATCCAACCTGACAGCAATTGAGAGGATCTGCAGAGAAGAATTGTAGAAACTCTCCAATTATAGGTGTCAAGCTTGTAGCGTCATATCCAAAAGACTTGAGGCTGTAAATGCTGGCAAAGGTGCTTCAACAAATTACTGAGTAAAGGGTCTGAATACGTATGTAAATGTGAGATTTACGTACCTTTTTTTAATACATTTGCTAACCTTTTAAAAAAACTGTTTTAGATTTGTCTTTCTGGGGTTTTGTGTGTAGATTGATGAGGGGAAAAAATAACAACTTAATCAATTTTAGAAAAAGTCTGTCTGAATACTTTCCGAATGCACTGTAGGTACCTTTTTTTTTATTCATGTAGTTTACTCATCTGTTTTCCTATCAAATCTATACTTTTTTTTTTGTCACGTGCGCCGAATACAACAGGTGTAGACCTTACAGTGAAATGCTTACTTACAGGCCCTAACCAACAGTACAATTTTAAAGTAAAAAAATAGGTATTAGGTGAACAATAGATGAGTAAAGAAATAAAAAGACAGTGAAAATAACAGTAGCGAGGCTATATACAGGCACCGCTTAGTCGGGCTAATTGAGGTAGTATGTACATGTAGGTATGGTTAAAGTGACTATGCATATATGATAAACAGAGTAGCAGCAGCGTAAAAGAGGGGTTGGTGGGTGGCGGGAAGCAATGCAGATAGTCCGGGTAGCCAATGTGCGGGGGCACCGGTTAGTCAAGCTAATTGAGGTAGTATGCACATAAATGTATGGTTAAAGTGGCTATGCGTTAATGATAAACAGAGTAGCAGCAGTGTAAAAGAGGGGTTGGGGGGAGGGGGGGACACAGTGCAAATAGTCCAGTACTACCACAACCTGTCCACTATGGTAAGGTGTAGGACTTTTCAAAGCACTGAAAATCTGGATTCTGTCATCTTGATATCTCAATCAGAATGATCCTGTCCGATTTTATTTTCTGAAAAAAATTACTTCAAAACAGCCAAATATTTATCTGATCCTGGATTGCAAAAAAAGAGCATTACAGAATCTGGATCCAAAGTAGTGAAGATCTAGGCCCTGGAGTGAACTCTAGTCTTTGGCTTTGTGCTATAGAAGTCATTATATCGTGACACTGCGTTATCAGTGTGGAGTGAAAAGCAGCAGATCTTGTTATACTGGTCTTTCTGGATGCTTAAAGGATGTTATTAAACACAGCTGCTCTCTGATTACAGCTGATGCTCTTTTTGATGGGAAGAAGGGCAACACCTGCTGGAGTGCAAGAGATCTGGCTGTCTATTTGATTTCTAGGCTTATAGTTGCTTGTTTCCCCTTTTCACACATTCTTATCATAACTCACCTTGTGTGTTTAATGTATAATGCATGAATGTTTTTGCCAAATGGTCAAATAAAATGTTAGTTGTTACATGCACTGAATACAACAGGTGTAAATTTTAGTGAAATGCTGCTTTACGAGCCCTTCCCAGCGATGCGGAGTTAAAGAAATAATAATTATAAATAGAAGTAAAATACATAAGGGAGCTATACATAGTACCAGATCACTGTGCAGGTGTACGAGGTGTTTGAAGAAGATATTTACATGAAGGCAGGCTAAAGTGACTAGGCATCATGATAGATAATGAGAAAAATGAAGAACAGAGTGTGTGTGTGTGTGTGTGTGTGTGTATGTGTGTGTATATATATATATATATATATATATATATATATATATATATATACACACACATATATATACATACATACATACATACATATACAGTGCATTCGGAAAGTATTCAGACCCCCTTCCCTATTTCCACATTTTGTTACGTTACAGCCTTATTCTGAAATGGATTAAATTAAAAAAATAAATCATCAATCTACACAAAATACCCCATAATGACAAAGCGATAACCGGTTTAGACAGTTTTGCAAATTGTGGTAGAGAGCGGTGCATTTGCCATGCCAAGTGATAATACAGCCAGTCAAGATGCTCTCGATGTTGCAGCTGTCGAACCTTTTGAGGATCCAAGGGCCCATCCCAAATCTTTTCAGCCAGAACATACAGTGCCCTCCTTAATTATTGGGACAGTGAAGCATCTTTTATTATTTTGGCTCTGTACTCCTGCACTTTTACATTTGAAATGATACCATGACTATGACGTTAGTGTGGACAGTCAGCTTTTAATTTTAGTTATTTTCATCCATATCGGGTGAACTGTTTAGAAATTACAGCACTTTTTGTACATAGTCCCCCATTGACGAGACCAAAAGTATTGGGACAAATTCACTTATGTGTAATAAAATGTTAAAAAGTTTAGTATTTGGTTCCATATTCTTAGCACGCAATGATTACATCAAGCTTGTGACTCTACAAATTTGTTGGGTGCATTTGCTGTTTGTTTTGGTTGTGTTTCAGATTATTTTGTGACCAATATAAATGAATGCTAAATAATGTATTGTGTTATATTGAGTCCATTTTATTGTAAATAACTGTTTCTAAATATGATTATGGATAGTCCTGAATGTATCGTGCATGATGAGTTAGTTAGTTAGTTAAATGCACAAATATCATACCCCCCAAAAATGCTAACCCCTCTTATTGTAAAGGTGAGAGGTTAGCATGTCTTGGGGGTATGATGTTTGTGAGTAACTTTTTTACTCGTCATTCACGATACATTCAGGACTATCCGTAATCATGGTAGCATCCACATGAATGTAGAAGTATTTTATTTACAATAAAAGTGACTCCAATGACAACACATTATTTACAATTACATTTTATTGGTAACAAAATAATCTGAAACGCAAACAGAAAATGCATCCAACAAGTTTAGTCACAAGCTTGGTGTAATCATTGCATGCTAACAATATGCGACCGAATACTAAACGTTCCACTACTTTAATACACAAGTGAATTTGTCCCAATATTTTTGGTGCCCTGAAATGTCTAAACGGTTCTCCAATATGGATGGAAATACCCTCAAATTAAAGTTGACAGTCTGCACTTTAACCTCCATAGTCATTGTTTGATTTCAATTACACACTTTTGTAGTATAGAGCCTAAAGAAGAAAAAAATGCTTCACTTTCCCAATAATTACAAAGGGCACTGTAAATATGTCACTCAATGTTTTTTTTTCCTGTTTCAGGTTCAGAATGCTTGTGATCTGCTTATCAAGCCACTGGAGAAGTTTCGCAAGGAGCAAATAGGAGTGACAAAAGTGAGTTAACGTAGAGCTTTTTATTCATTTATTTAGGGTGATGGATACTTCAGTATGTACATTTTACAATTATGGGTTATTGGATTGTTGAGTAGACTCACTTTCTATTAAACATTCATGAGCTGAAGCAGCACTCTTTCCTTCTAACAAGTGTGTGTGCACTTGATGGAAGAAAAGAGGATCTGAGTTTTGGCAGTGCATATAAACCACTCATGTGTCGCTGAGATGACCACTGGCACACTCCTCCAGATTTGCTTGCTGTGAATTTTGCAGGAAGCTCACCATGACACCAACCTTATTCAACAAGACATTTAGTTTGACTGAATGCATCTCTTTAGTAAACTTACCCAGTGCCCCCGTAAACTGCCCCAGTCGATCAACTTTAAACTTTTTTACCATTGCAGACTATTCAAATGTACTAGTTCTATGATTGCTTATACTGCAATGCAGGTTGACTGAATTGCGCCTTTAGATTGTGACTAAGTCAGATGGGGTGTAGTACACCACTACTGTTGTACTGCATACTATACATGTGGAAAATGTATAATCGCTAAGCCAAAGATAAATAAATCAACTGAGTTTTTGAAAGCTCCCTAGGGAAAACTGGAGCTGCCTAGTGATTCTGGACTGGATATCCATTTTTCACATACCCTTGGTCTGTTGACCTACTTTTGACTACAATTGATTTGAGATCTATCTAGCACATATTGTATTAGGCTCAGTGTTTGTACTAAAATCATGGAATTTGCTTTCAAAAAGTGTTAGCTTCCCTTTCTCCAACTCACCCTTTGTGTGCCTCTGTCCTCTCTGCCAAGGCAGCTGTGTTTGAGTCCAAAATGGGTTGTGGACTGGAGTGCTTTGGCATCTGTAATCAACTACAGATGACCTCAGCTGAGACATGATCTTAAACAAATGCTAGGCCTTCCAAACGTGTTGGCAGGACTATGTACACCAGTGTTCCCCAACTCTGTCCTGGGTGACCTCCCAGACAGTCCACAGTTTTGTTATAGCCCTGCACTAACACACCTGATTCAAGTAATAACCAAGCCCTTGAGTAGTTGAATCAGATGTGCAAGGCTAGAACAAAAATGTGGACTGTTTTGTGGTCCCCTAGGAGGGGGTTGGGAAACACTGATCTCAACAGATCAAGGCCAGTTATGGCTGTGTGGAGCAACATGTGCATGTACAAACTGTTGTGATTAAGATCTTGCTATTATTCATCTTGACTCATGATGAAGTCTCACACTGATTTTTTTATTTTTTAATGTTTTGTTGAATTATGGTGTAATTAATTGAATAAACTTCTGTCTTTTAGGAAAGAAAGAAGAAGTTTGAGAAAGAGAGTGAAAAATATTACTCTCAGTTAGATAAACATCTGAATTTGTCTGCTAAGAAGAAGGAAACTCAGCTGCAGGAGGTTAGTGGAAATCCCTCAACATAGGCTTCCTGTAAAGAGTTTTTTTTAAAGGGATTTTTTGTTGTTTTTAAAATGTCTTTATTGTATTATAATTCTCCCTAATTGGATAACTCAACTAGCTCAATGGCTTAAAGATGAGCTAATAACATGTATGAAGACTAATCGGAAATAAGCTGCTTTTGTAATCACCATTTGATTCCTCCACAGGCTGATGAGCTGCTGGACAAAGAGAGGCTGAACTTCTATGAGTCGTCAGTGGAGTATGTGTACCAGATCCAGCAGGTGCAGGACAGAAAGAAGTTTGATGTGGTGGAGCCTGTAAGTGCTTTCTTCCTGTCTCCCACACTTCCTGTTTACGCCTCCCTATGTTGCTGCATGGATATCCATACACACACAAGGCTATAGATGCTGCCTGTGTAACCTATTATATGATACGGCCACAGTGGATCAATAGCTCTCATCCTGAACTAACTATAATTACCTCTGAACACCACTGCACATTAAGGAAGGCAAGTCTAGCATGGCACTAGGAAACAATTACTCACAATCACATTTATTTCTCATTGGACCCAAATGCTAGAGTAGAAATAGGTTGGTGTTAGAGTACAGTATGAGTGAGCGTTAAGAACAGCCTTTGAACAGCTGTGAGAGTCTAGAAATCTGGTACGCAAGGCAGGTATGGAGGTGAACTCTTACACTTCACTTCATTAAGTATTATGAAATCCATTTGCCCATTAGAAGAATATAGTGACAGGACCGTTTTCTGAATGATTATCAATATACTAATAATTATATATATGTTGTGGTGTTTTCAATGGACAGGTGCTGGCATTTCTTCACAGTATCCTAACACTCAACAACCTGACGGTGGAGATGACTCAGGACTTCATGCCCTATAAACAGGAGCTGCAGCTCAGCTTGCAGAATGTGAGTAGCTACCAATGATAATGAGACTCAATGATGATGCCTAATGATGGTGGTGATGGGTCTGGTTAGGACTTCAGGAAGCTGTAATAGGGCTTTCTTATAACCATCCAACATGGACTGTTTTGCTGTGATCTGCAGACGCGGAACCACTTTGAGAGCACTCGTGAGGAGATGGAAGAGCTGATGAAGAGAATGAAGCATCCAACCCAGATTGGCAAAATGCACGGCCAGCCAACCATTGAGGGCTACCTGTACTCTCAGGAGAAATGTAAGTATTCATGTTACAGTTTGTTCGTAAACCTGCTGTGTCGTCCCACAAAATGAGTGCCCTTTGATATTTTAAGTAGACATTGTGCACCAATATTGAATTTTAAAAGCCTGTTATATTAAATGAAGTGCTCTTTAATATAGACCACATGGAAAATTCAAGCAATCAGATTTTTTATATTAATAAAGGCTTGCTAAAGTGCCAAAATGCAGAATTTTGACATGTCCCTCATGAACCCTATGTCACTTCTAGAAAGATTTTAACTCTCTTAATCCCTAAATTTCTCCAACTTTCACAATCATTGTAAAGACCTAATCATTTTGTTCCTTTGACAAAGTAATTTCTAAATATTATTTATTTCAGGTGGTTAGTGATTCATTTGTCTGTCCCTCATTTTAAGGTCAACCCTGTTACTTGAACTGAACTCTCGTTTTAATAATTTGAAACTATTCCTTTAACGAAACATCTAATAATCAAATCATAAAGTAAGCTGGTTCTACGCTTTTTGGCCATTTTATGGTGGAAAACTGAGCAGGTCGAGCATAAACACGTCAACCCTGTTACCCATAGATATACAGGCTTGAATTGATTTAACAAGTTCATGTTTAAAAAATATATATATGTTTCATTCAATTGCCACTCCCTGTTGCACACAATAAGCTTCCATTCCCCCTGTCACAAGGGGATTTATGGCTGATTTTAAGAAGAAATCGTCAACCCTGTTACATTATTTGGCACTATATAGGCACTTACTATAGTATTATTATATCTTGAGATTGGAAATGTGTTAATTTTTTGGGAGAGTTTAACATGCGCTCTTTATGACAATGTTAAAATTAGGTGAAATCAGAAGTGCATTTCAACCAAGTTACACTTCTAAAAGGCACCTAATTGGTGGAACGGACCTGCTATATTCCTCTCAACATGTATTGAATGAGCCCTGACATTATATCCTATCACCCTGCTCTCCCAGGGGCCTTGGGTGTGTCATGGGTGAAGTACTACTGCAAGTATCACAAAGACAGCAAGCTGTTTGTCATGGTCCCTGCTGAACCAAAACCCGCAACCAAACAGGTAGGTCATAAAATTCATCATAGAATCTTCATTAGACACTTGAACAACTATTTGTTAATCTCTGATGTAAGTCAATGGAATTATTCAAATGCATATGTGCTCATATAATGATTTTTTAAAAAGTTTTTTTAAAAACTTTCTCTGAAGCTGTAATGTAGAGATTATCTCTCTAGGCCTCTACCCTCCTTTTACCCACACACTGTGATGCTTTCTTCCAGGGCCCCACAGAGCTGAAGCTTAAATCCTGCTTCCGCCGAAAGACAGAGTCCATAGACAAGCGCTTCTGCTTTGATATCGAAACTTACGAGAGGTTAGTACAAACAAGCCATTTTGAGACTTCGAGATGAGGTAGACTTCGTATAAGATCATACATGCTTGTGATATAAACAAGTTTGAGCAGTAGGTGAACAGGTGGTCTACAAGGACGCAGAGTGCGTGTATGGACAGAGTGGAT